>CM070020.1:23597418-24979918 GCA_036247105.1 Cirrhinus mrigala | reverse complement strand
CATACAGGCAAATGACATTTTAATCACGTCACATGTTCTCATTCAAACAGCATGGGCCAGCTGTGAAGAAAATACGCTCTGCCGGCTTAGCATTTTCTTCCCACCATAAAAGCGGATCTTCATCCGGTGGGATGCATCAGCATCTGTGCAGCTGCTCGTGGATTGACTTTGCTGTGCGCTAATTTGAATGCCAATCTATTATTGTGCAAACAACAAATTTAGATTCATGCAAATAATAACAAGAAGAACTTTTCTGGTTGCTTTACGTGCCAGTCAAACAATCTCTTCCCGTCTAAGTGAACAATTCATGGCCAAAATAAGCTGTGAATCAGATTTACAGCAACAGTCAAAATGTCTGGCTCCACGAGACACACACTTCCAGAAACAGCAACACAAGTCTGTGAAAATGTCAGCAGACATCACCATCAAACACTCTAACCCTGTATAAACACACTCACTCCTCCTAACCCAGCAAAATCCTCAATACTGTAAGATGTGAGAAGTGAATGAGCCAGAGATGGATGTTTACGGGAGGCCAGAAATCCTGCTGAGAGAAAAAGCAACCAAACTGCTAAAGAGATAGCAGAAGACACAAACACACACAGACCCAGGCTTGGGCTAAAGGGTATGAATTCTCCATTTCTATGGATTTAAAGTGTTCTAAATGCCCAGTCATGCCTGTGTACTCAAACTCGTGCTCTTATGTCAGGCTACTGACAGCATTTCATGAGCTTGATACTCAAGCAACCAAACAGGAAAACAAAACTGAACTGGATTGAAAACTAAAGCATAGTACAGACTTTAAGACTGAAGACCGTTGCCTTTTTAGCCCTAGATAGTAGCCAGCTCTAGTGGGAGTACTTGTGAAACCCTTACTATGTTATTTTAGTAGTATTTAATAATATTTTAAATTAGGTTTTATTATTATTATTATTTATTTATTTATGTATTTTTTTTTCAGTTTCTAATTCAAAATTAAGTTATATTATTAAGTTAGTAATATTGTCGTTTTGTCACTTTTATTTCGTAGTTAATTTTAATGTAGTTCATTTTTGTACATGTATATTTCACTGTAGTTAATTTTTTTTTATTTAAGTTTTAGTTTTCATTAAACTTAAAAAAACTAGCTAAAGCAGTAATGAGTTGGGAAACTACTTAAGAAACTACCTGAAATAAAATGCATTTAGGCTTTTCATCACATATTTTTTTCTAATATTTTTTTAACATTATATTTAAATAACTGAAAAAGATGTTTTAGTTAAAAAAATGCAAGTGTTATGCAATTAGTAATTTAAAGCAATTAGTTATTTAAAATGGAAATTAATTAATTTGAAATTAATTTGTTTTTTGAGACAATATTTGAGTGCTTCTATTCAACCATTTATCCATCCATTTTACACATGTATTCATCAGTTTATTTATTTCTACATCTATCCATCAATTTTATATATGTATGCATCCATCTATCCATCCATTTATACATGGATCCATTCATCCATTTTATACATACATCCATGCATCCATCAATCCATCCATTTATACATGCATCCATGCATCCATCGTCCATCCATACATTTTATACATGCATCCATCAATCCATCCATCCATTTATACATGTATCCATGCATGCATCCATCACCCATCTTATACATGCATCCATCAATCCATCCATTTATGCATCCATCCATCTATCCATTCATTTATTTTATACATGCATCCATCCATATATACAAACGCCCATCCATCCAACCATCTATTTTATACGTGCATCCTTCCATCCATCAATTTTATACATGCATCCATCCATTTACACATCCATCCTTCCATTTTATACATGCATCCATCCATCTATCCATCCAAACATACACACATACGCCCATCCTTCCATCCATCCAACCATCTATTTTATACATGCATCCTTCCATCCATCCATTTATACATGCATGCATGCATCCATCCATTTTATACATGCATCCATCCATTTACACATCCATCCTTCCATTTTATACATGCATCCATCCATCTATCCATCCAAACATACACACATACGCCCATCCTTCCATCCATCCAACCATCTATTTTATACATGCATCCTTCCATCCATCCATTTATACATGCATGCATGCATCCATCCATTTTATACATGCATCCATCCATTTACACATCCATCCTTCCATTTTATACATGCATCCATCCATCCACACACACATACACCCATCCTTACATCCATCCAACCATCTATTTTAAACATGCATCCTTCCATCTATCCATTTATACATCCATCCATCCATCCCTCCATCATCCATCTATTCATTTTATACATGCATCCTTCCATCCATCCATTTATACATGCATGCATGCATGCATCCATCCATCCAATACATGCATCCATCCATTTACACATCCATCCTTCCATTTTCTACATGCATCCATCCATCCATTTATACATCCATCTGTCCATGCCTCCATCATGCATCTATTCATTTTATACATGCATCCTTCCATCCATCCATTTATACTTCCATCCATCCATGATTCCACCATCCATCCATTCATTTTATACATGCATCCATCAATCCTTCCACTTACATCCATCCATTTTTTTGCATGCATCCATCCATCCATTTTATACATGCATCCTTCCATCTATCCATTTATACATGCATGCATACATCCATACATTTATACATGCATTCATTCATTTACACGTCCACCCATCCATTTTTTACATGCATCCATCCATTTATACATCCATCCATCCATGCCTCCATCATCCATCTATCCATTTTATACATGCATCCATCAATCCATTCATTTGCATCCATCCAGCCATCTCATACATGCACTCTTCCATCCACCTATCCATTCATTTAGACATTCATCCATTTTATACATGCATGCATGCATCCATCCAGCCATGATCCATCTATTTATACATCCATCTATTTTACACATCCATCCATTTATACATCAATCCATTTATTTATACATCCATCCATCTATTTTAAACATGCATCCATACATCCATTTATACATGCATCCGTTCTATCCATTCATACATTTATACATGCATCCATCCATCCATCCATTCATCTATCCATCCATCATTTTATACATGCATCCATCCATCCATCCATCCATCTTATTCATGCATTAATCCATCCATTAATTTATATATACATCCATCTATTTTACATATGCATCCATCCATCCATTTATACATGCATCCATATATCCATCCATCCATCCATCTATACAGGCACATAATCACTTAGCGCCTTGTCTACAGAAATCATCAGCTAATTGTTGCTTAATCCTGTCCAGTCTCATTTACAGACCTGTACCACTTCTGCATGAATTTTATATCTGTTGCATATAAAAAAAACATTCTGGTAATTGCATTAGGCAGGTAATTGCATTAGGCTTCGGGGCTTTCAAACCTCAGTGAGGGTTGCTTATGGACAGCTCAGAATCTGAATCCTTCAGAGCAAAGCTTGCCTCCAAAATAATGTTCAGGACCTCTACAATAATCTTAATCAAACAGAGGGGTCCTGACTGAATATCCTTTTGGAATATATCTTTCCATCTTTTTGAGACAATGCCTAAGTGCTTCAGTTCAAACACAAACTATAGAATAATGAAGTGGGAAATCTCTTGGGCCTTTTTTTAGACTTCACGCATCTTCACTGATCAGACTGCTATCTGATTGGCCCCACACTCCATTTACCCTTGGCCTCCACACAATGGAAATCTACAAATCCTGTGCTATATGCAAATATAATGCAATTTTCGGCACACTAGTGCCAGTCAGCAATTTTTTTTTGTTGTATGCTCTCTTTGCATGGCACATCCGTGAGTCTCATCAATCATTACCAATTAACATGTGGATTGTGAGGCTCCCAAACTTCCACTGCTGCTGACAATGCTCTATCTGGGAAGAGCAAAGTTTACATGTCTGTCCGAATAACCAGATCTATTTTCAGTTGGCAGACCTTGTATACATCTTACACCAGATGTGACTATACTGCTATCCATCTCAAATGTGTCTTAGGACCTTCTGACTCTGGACAAATGTTATAAAGTTTGATCCACTTTGTAGCTTATTCTGGCTAATAAGTAACCACTGAGACCATTTTACCAGCATATAAAGTGCCCAATTACTTGTTCGACACCTGGGCACCAATCAAATTGCTGTTTGTGTTTGAAAAATGCATCACATGGTTTGTGGACCGATCATGGTTCTGTGGGGATGCTGTTTCATGCATTGGCGTTGTTCTGCACATGTGAACTCACCCTTGTGGAAGGCAGGACTGCTGTCCTGTAGGAGGCGGCTGAGCTGGTATCCGTTGATCTGGAGGAGGCGTAGCTGTTCTCTGAGCGATAACTCCTCAAACACCGCTGGAATCAAATGGCCCACACTGTTCTTGGAGATGGGTAACCCCAGACCCAGGGCAAGGGTGGGGGTCAAATCTACCTGCTCCAGGATGCCCGGCTCCTCAAATCCCGCTGCAACGGCAAGATATGTGTCATTAACGGCTCAATGGTTTTAAGACTGGTTTTGAGCACATTACTGTCCATGAGATGCAATTTCTGAAGTTTTACAAGAAAGTCATGTCTTTTATTTCAGCAAAATATGAATAATCTATCTATCAATCTTTATACGTCTATCCATCCATCCATTTATACATCTGTCATCCATTTACACATCCAGCCATCTTTTTTTAAATCCATTCATCCATCCGTCTTTAATTCTATCCATCGTCCATTAAAACATCCGTCTATAATCCATCCATCCATGCAACCATCTATCCATTTTTATATCCATTTATCTATCCATCTATTTATCTATCCATCCATTTATACATCCATCCATCCATCAGTACACCATTCATCCATCTGTCCAGCCATCCTACATCCATCCATCTATACATCAATCATCCATCCATTTAAACATATTATCCATCCATCCATCAATTTATACATTCATCCACCCATCTGTCATCCATCCAAAATTGATCAATCCATCTATCCATCCAACTAACCATTTATACACCCATCCATCCATTTCTCCATACACCTATCCATCCTTTTATACATCTATCCACCCACTCATCCATCTGTCCATCCATCAACCAATCATCTATCCATACATCCATACATAGATCTGTACATCCATTCATCCATCCATCTATACATCTATCCATCCATTTATACTTCTATCTATCCATCCATCTGTACATCCATTCATACATCCATTTAAACATCCATCTATCCTTCCATATATTCATCCATCCATTCATCATCAATTTATATATCCATCCATCCATCCATCCATCTATACAACCATCCATCCATTTAGACATCTATCCATCCAACCAACATTTATACACCCATCCATACTTCTATCCAGCCATCCATTCGTCCATCAATTTATATCTAACCATCCATCCTATTATACATGTACATCTATCCATCCATCTGTTTATCCATTCATCCATGCATTTATACATCATCCATCTGTCCATCCATTTATACATCTATCCATCCATCAGTACATCCATTCATCCATCTGTCCACCCATCTATCATCCATCCATTTATCCATCCAAACCATTTATACACACATCCATACATACATCTGTTTCTCCATACATCTATCCATCTGTCCATCAATCATCCATCTCTTTATACATCTATCCATCCATCCAAACATCCATTCATCCTTCCACCTATATATCTATATACCTTTTCATCTCTCCATCCATTTATTCATCAATCCATCCATCTATCCATACATCAGTACACCCATTCATCCATCTGTCCACCCATCCTACATCCAATCTATATATCAATCATCCATCCATTTAAACATATATTATCCATCCAACCATCAATTTATATATTCATCCACCCATGTCATCCATCCAAAATTCAATCCATCTATCCATTCAATCAACCATTTATACACCTATCCATCCATTTCTCCATACACCTATCCATCCTTTTATACATCTATCCACCCACTAATCTATCTGTACATCCATCAACCAATCATCCATCCATCCATCCATAGATCTGTACATCCATTCATCCATCCATCTATATATCTATCAATCCATTATACATCTATCCATTCATCCGTGCATCCATTTATACATCCATTTAAACATCCATCTATACTTCCATATATTCATCCATCCATTCATCATCAATTTATATATTCATCCATCTATTCATCCAACCATTTATACACACATCCATCCATACATCTATTTCTCCATATATCTATCCATCCACTCATTTATCTGTCCAACCATCAATCAAGCATCCATCTCTTTATACATCTATCATCCATCCATCCATCTATCCAATATATCTATATATCTATCTATCTATTTATAAATCTATCCATCTGTCCACCCATCTATCATTGATCTATCTATCCATCAATCATTCATCCATTTAAACATCTATTCTTTGATTTATTCATCCATCCATTCTTCGACCCATCCATCATGAATTTATATATTCATCCATCCATCAACCAACCATTTATACATCTATCTATCTATTTGTACATCCATCCATCTGTACATCTATCATCCATCCATTTAAACATCCATCAATCCCTCCATTTGTTCATCCATCCATTCATCCACCCCTTTGTCAATCAATTTATACACCCATCCATCCATCCATCTATCCATCTACTCATCCATCTGTCCATCTATCCATTTATCGATCAGTGTATACATCTATCCATCAATCCATTCATCCAATTTATTTATATTCATCCATTTATCCATGTACACCTCTTCATCCATATACATCATTCACCTATCCATCCATCCATCTATGCATCATCAATCTATTTACACATCCATATACATCTATTCATCCTTTTATACATCCATTCATCCACCTGTCCATCCATCATCCATCTATACACCCATCTATACATTTATATATCTATCCATCCATTTATACATTAATCCATCTGTACGTCCATTCATCCATCTGCCCACCTATCACCCATCCATATAAAAATCAATCTATCCATTTATTCATCCATCCATCCGTCATCAATTTACATATTTATTCATCATTCCATTTATATATCTATCTATCCATCCAAACTTTTTCTACTACTTTTGCACTCTTTCCAGCGCTGTTCTGCAAACTAACATCCAGAATGAAGACATATTTACATATTAATTTATGAATGCAGATTACTTCATCTCTAGCAGGAAGTTGATGACACTAAATAAAAATTATTTATACACGCTAAATCTATAATATATTCTTCACATCAACAAGACATACATCACCATTTGATTAAGTCAGTGTTTCCTACGCTGTGCTACT
Organism: Cirrhinus mrigala; assembly: GCA_036247105.1. Classification (NCBI taxonomy): domain Eukaryota; kingdom Metazoa; phylum Chordata; class Actinopteri; order Cypriniformes; family Cyprinidae; genus Cirrhinus; species Cirrhinus mrigala. The sequence goes on along the minus strand of CM070020.1, from coordinate 24,972,554 downwards.
GATGAATCTGTAGCGCCAACTCAAAAATGCATCTATAATTTAGCTGAGTGGCTGTGCACAAAAATAAACACATATCCAAGAATCAGTAAATCAGTTGTTAAATCTGACTGAATTGAGTGACTGAATCGTTACAAAGGCTCACTTTGAAATTCGAAAATCCGATGTGAATATGAAGGAAGTCAATTCAGGTTGTGTTTATGCATACACAAAAAAAACAAAAATTCAGCTCCTTATTAAGAAGTCTGCCACATCTCTCCGGATGGCACTGGTTTTACCTGCAGCTCCAGCGGTATGATGGACGATGAGGTGAGCATGAAAGCGCCGCATGCAGCGGGTGAGAATATGAGTTCATCTTTAAATAAAAACAGCGTGCTGCACGAGAAAGCTGGTGTGAATGCGTGTGTGTGTATGCGTGCGTATAAATGAGTAAGAGATCACAAAAATAGATCAGGCAGGAAAAGAAACAATTATCACATTCACCCTGACAGTCTGGTGTAGACAGATGCTACGCCACTCCACACTTTCATTTAGGAGAGAAAAAGAGAGAGAGTATATAGGGATGGGTGGAAGTGGATAATGAGCATCTCTTGCAGATTTTCACACTCAGGGGCGTGAGAATACCGTGTGCGTGTGTGTTTATCCACACGTGGTTATGAGCGCATCATGTGCTCACTGCGTGCACTGCGTCACATGATCAGTGCGACAACCGCTGTGCCAGCTCTGTGTGTGTGTCACAATCAATTACACACTGGACTCAGTGCAAATTAATCCATTATAAAACAGTGGGGAAAAAATGAATTAATGCTTTATATTATTAGACAGAGATGAATCAGTGGGTAATTTAAAACCCTCGGGCCGTAAAATTATCCACCAACTCACTGCAGAATTCCTCTAATGCAATCAGACAGTCACAGACATTTGCGATTTCATGTGCAGCGAACAACATGAGTCTATGTAGGATATGTAAGAAAGAGCACAAATAGGAAGTCTTACAGTAGAAATTTAACTTTGTACACTGCTGTTGAAAAGTTTGGCGTTAGTATGTTTTTTTTTTTTTTTCTTAAGAAATTGATACTAATTATTCAGCAAGATGCATCAAATTGATTAAAAGTTAGTTAAAGACATTTATAATGATACAAAAGATTTTAATTTCAAATAAATGCTCTTCTTTTGTACTTTCTGTTGATCGAAGAAGCCTGAAAAAAAAAAAGTCAATAATATTTATTCATTTAAAAAAAAAAAAAACACATTAACGTTAATTAAAATTTTAAATTATTATTATTAGCATATTAGAATGATTTCTGAAGGATCATGTGACTGTTAAAAATTCGGTTTTGCATCACAGGAATTAATTACATTTTAAAATGCATATAAATATAAAAAATGTAAATTGTAATAATATCTCACATGATTACTATTTTGATCAAATAAATGCAGACCAAATTAATACAAGAAAATCTATAAAATAATAATTAATCTACTGATAAAAACTAATTTTCACAAAAAAAAAGGTTTATGATTATGTAACTCTTTGTTTAGACTATGATCATTTTAGACATGCAATAATTCATAAAATTAATAAAGAATTCTTGGATATTAAGGATTAATTCATATATAAATAATATATATTATTTTAATTAAAATGTAACATACAATAAACATAATAAAAAGGTCAATTAATTAAATAATTAATTAATTTTAATTAATTTTTAAGCAATTTTTACAACATCATTAAAATTCTTCTTGACAATGCCTAGAAAAAAGGCATCGATATCAGTATGATTTTTTTTAAGAAATTGATGCTAATTATTCAGCAAGATGCATTAAATTGATTAAAAGTGTTAAAGACATTTATAATGATACAAATTTCCTAAAAAAATTTCAATGATTTTTTTTTTCACAAACACAAAAAAAACATTAAAACATTAAACATTAAAAAAACATTAAAAAATAGAAATTAATTAATTTCTGAAGGATCATTTGACTGCTGAAAATTCAGTTTTACATCACATGAATAAATTGCGTTTTAAAATATTTAAATATAAAACAGTTATCGTAATAATATTTTACATTATTACTATTTTACTGTATTTTTTTGCTCAAATAAGTGCAGCCCAAATAAATACAAAAAAAGTACAAATAAAAAAATTATAATATTATATATCAGAATTTAAATTGATTAAAATTATTTTCACACAATATATGTTTTATGGTTATTTCACTCTTTGCTTAGACTGATAATTTTAGACATGCAATAATTCATAATTGATTCTTGGATTTTACGGATGAATTGATATATAAACATATATTCTTTTAAATAAAATGACAATATAATATACAATATACATAACACTGTATAAAATGTCAATTAAAAATAAAAAATTAAATCATTAATCTTTAAACAGTTTTTGCAATGTCATTAAAATATTTTTAACACTGTCAACAATGGCATTTTAAAAAAGGATTCTTGGATTTTAAGGATTAAATCATATATAAACATCATACCTTATTTTTAAATTATTAAGAAATTAAAATAATTATTTTTAGATTATTAGAATGATTTCTAAAGGATTATGTGACTGCTGAAAATTCAGTTTTGCATCACATGCATAAATTACATTTTAAAATACATTTAAACAGAAAACAGTTATTTTAAATTGTAACAATATTTTACGTTATTACTGTTTTATGTATTTTTGATCAAATAAATGCAGCCTTGGTAAAAAAAATAAGAGACAAACAAAAAAATCATACCCCTAAAATCTTCCTCATAAAACGTTATTAAATATTATTAACCATGATTAAAATTATGACATACTTTGATGTAAAATAAAATTTTACAAAAAAATAAAATGTACTTGATTTTATCAGATGTGAATTGACTAGACTGAAAATTCAACATTCTAAACCAGCATAAAAACAAAGCGTACTGTAATTTTCATTAAATTAATGCTAACCAGCATTAAATTGCTATATTAACTATCATTTTGAGGATCAGGGAGGGTTGAAATGCTCATGAAAAACGAAATTTTGGCTGTTTCTGATACAAGGAACCTTGACTAAAAAAGGGGGAAAATAAAAATGCAATAAAAGAACGCAAATAATTGCAAATGTGCAAGCAAAAAAAGTGTTGTGAAACACAACAGGCTCTTTTTTTGTGAAATAATTGCCCTTCATCAGTACTTTGGAGACACACTCTTGATTATGCAAAAAACCGTCTAAACTTTTACACATATTTTGTGCTCTTGCAAATGATTTAAAATGCAAGAATGGTTGAAATAACTCCCAAACAGATGAACAGAGACACACAGCTTTGCACATTCTAAGAATATCTTGCACAGTCATTAACGCTGATCTGAAAAATGCAACTGTTTTTGATTTAAGCATTGTTCTGTGTCGTGCGCGTACACGCATCGCTACGGAGTTTGCTGAAACAGACCTTTGATTCTGTGAGACTCAGTTTTGTGTACAGAAGCACTACTTTAGCTTCCCGTTTCTTGAGCTTTTGCAGCAAAAAGATAAATAACATCATTAACTGGTGCGTTCAGCCCCCGTCCTTTACAAAGACATTAATTTTCTTAAATGCATGTGTGAATATGCTGGTTGTTATTTGTCAGTCTGATTTACAGCAAGATAAAGATGAAAAATCATCACCTCAGTCACAGCAACTCTCTGGGGACTGATTTACAAAAATGTTCATTGTGCGTAAAGCTTCTTTGGAGGAGACAGAGGACTATTAGAGTCCTTGTTTAGCTGGGATATCTGTCATACGGCAATTATTGGATATGACTTAACCATTGTGGGAGGAATTTTGTGTATGGATTGCACTAAGTCTAGCCAATATGCTTTTATATTGCATTTTATGATCAATTTTTGAAGAAGCAAGACAAATATACAACCGAGGCTTAAAATAACTTCAGTTTCAAACAGAGAAACTTTGGAAAAATCAATATAAGATCATCCAAAATGTTTTTCTTGAACTTCAAAGAGTCGTATAACCTTTATGCTTGGAGAAGGAACTTAATGTAAGTAACCTTTCCTTCAAAACACAGTGAGATAGCATCTTTTTTTTTTCTTTTTTTTTTTGCCAATCCAACAGTCAAATCTTTCAATACAGAGTATTCTTCAGAGAATACCCACTAACAGCCTGAAATATTCACCTGTCGGTGCTACTCACCTTTTCTCCTGAAGGCAGGGCTGATGAGCACAAGCGGAGTGTTGATTTCCGGTTCCGACGATCCACCGTGACTGCCGGTTTCAGACATGCCGTGATCTCCACACAGAACCAGTAAATTAGGCAACGTCCCTTCAGATTCCTGAAACAAACAAATAATAATAAAAAAGAAATAATTAAGATATTTATATTTTATTATTATAAATGGTTAATATTTATTTTATTATTATCTAAAATTATTTAATGGGGTCATTGGATGCAAAATTCTAGTATTAAAAATTCTAATTCTAATGCATAATCCTAATAATGTGCTAGTTAGCAAGTTCCACGGCTAAATGCGAGAATGGCTCGTCACCCCACGGAACAGAGGGGCGGGGTGAGCAGAGCTCATTAGCATTTAAAGAGACATGCATCAAAACGTGTCGCTGTGAACAGAGCTGTTTTTGATGAAGTAAAAGGGGTGTTTTACATGACCATTAAGAAATTTTCACCAAAGTATGTTAGACTTTTCATTAAGACTCTAACGAATCATATCAACTTGTGGAAAATGGGCATTTGATGACCCCTTTAAAATTATGTATTAATATTTAAACATCTTTATTTAAATGTAACATCATTACAGATATTTTAAAATGCAATTATACAGGTAAATACAAAAAATCTATAAAATAATCCATTAGAATCTATAATATAATATATCATTTTTTCACAAAATAAAGGGTTTATGGTTATTTCACTCTTTGTTTAGACTATGATCATTTTTCAATAATTCATAATTGATTCTTGGATTTTACAGATTAATTGATATAAATAAATTTAAATAAAATTATAAAATAATATACAATATACATAATGCTATATAAAATGTCAATTAAAAATTAAAAAAATAAATTATTAATCTTTAAGCAGTTTTTGCAATGTCATTAAAATATTTTTTAATACTGTCCATGCCTAGAAAAAAATATTTATGGTTAAAAAACAACAACAACAACAACAACAACAACAACAACAACAACAACAACAACAACAAAACAACAACGACTTCATTATTTATGGGGGAAAAAAGCATCACTTTCAGCAAAAATAAATATAAATATTTAGCAAAATAAATTTTCTTAACTTCTTGTCAAGTTTGTCGCAGATCCTACTGTTTGTTTGTGTCAGTTATTTTTTTAATAAAATTACAATACAATATCAAATAAAAATGTCAATTAATAACTAAATAATTAATAAATCAATCATCTTTAAGCACTATTTGCAATGTCATTAAAATATTTCTTAGAACTGTCAATAATGCCTAGAAAAAAAAAATGGTTAAAGACAACAACAACAACAACAACAACATTGATTTCCTTATTTATGGTTAAAAAAAAAAAAAAAAAAAAAAAAAAAATCAATTTCATTATTTATGGGGAAAAAAGCATCACTTTCTGCAAAAATTCTGCAAAATAATTTTTCTTAATTTCTTGTCAGTTTGTCGCAGATCCCACTCTATGTTAGTGTCAATTATCAATTAATAACTAAATAATTAATAAATCAATCAATCATCTTTCAGCCCTATTTGCAAAGTCATTAAAATATTTCTGGACAGTGTCAACAATGGCTAAAAAAAGCATGGCCTTCCCCAGAATAAATTTTCTTAAGTTCTTTAATTTCTTTCTCTAATTTCTATATATATATTATTTTATTTATTTATTCATGGTTAAAAAAGCATAGATTTCTGCTTTTTTTAATTTGTTGTGAATTTGTCACAAATCCCAGTCTATGTTTCTGTATATTATTTTTCAATAAAATTACAATACAATATACAACATACATAATATTTTATAAAATATCAATTAATAATTAAATAAATAATAAATCAAAAATTTTACACACTTTTTGCAATGTCATTAAAAAATTTCTTTACATTGTCAACAATGCCTAGAAAAAAAAATTGTTTATGGTTTAAAAAAAAAAAAAGCATTGATTTCTGCAGAAAAATCTGTACAACAAATGTTTTCAATTTCTGGTCAGTTTGTCGCAGATCCCACTCTTTGTTTGTATATATTTGTTCTGAATAAAAATACAATATAACATACAATATGAATAATAAAAATGCCTATTAATAATTAAATAAATCAATAATCTTTATGCAATGTCATTCAAATATTTCTCGTCACTGTCAACAGTGCCTAGAAAGAAAAAAAAAACATTATTGATGGTAAAACAACAAAAAAAAAAATTTCTCCAGAAAATTCTGCAAAATAAATTGTCTTAATTTCTTGTCAGGTTGTCACAGATCCCGCTGTATGTTTGTGTATATTTGTGCATCGTTTGTGTTTGTGTACGTGCACAAGAGAAAGTGAGCGTTTGGGAGAGACGCTGGAATGCTCTTCTCTCCACTGGAGCAAATCACTGAGGTTTTAGCGCTAAGCCGCAGGGACGCGTCTCTCTCTCTTACTCTCTCTCTGCCATCAGGGACGCGGGGACGATCAGCTCTGTTTCACATCAAAGAGTCTCTCAGTGCGTCGGAGCCACTTGATTCCCTCAGTGGCACTCTGAAGCCGTACATACACAAAACAGCCGTCCTTCATACACTCTTGGGCCTCGTAGCGCTGCGCTCACAGCTGGCCGGCCGTCGTTCCAAACACTCGCTGCCGCTAACACTACACTAATGATGCTACGCTAACAACGAGTCCTCTGCTCGTAGCGGTTCAAATATTCATGAACCCGCTAAACGTATGCTAATGACTAGCCTTCCCTCCCGCCCGAGTTAATGCACGCTAATGACAAGCACTGTGAATAAGCCATTTGAAAACGCTGCCTCACTTGCGGCCTAATATCCGTCAGTGGTGGGGCGAAATAATGGCGTGCATTGACAGGTGTGATTTAAATCACGGCGGCGGGAAAAAGCAAACCGTAAATTAGCTTAGGAAATTCCTAATATGCTGTGATCGCCCAAAACATCACTGTCAAGTAAAAGCTAAATCATTCCTAGTGTAATTCATTATACTTTAAAGGGGTAGTTTACCCAAAAAATAAAAATTCTGTCATCATTTACTCAACCTCATGTTGTTCTAAACTTGTTTCTTTCTTCAGTTGAACATAAAAAAAGATATTTTGAAGAATGTTGGTAATCAAACAGTTGCTGTTAACCACTGACTTCCATTGTATGGAAAAAAAAAAAAAAAAATATACTATGGAAGTCCATAATGACCATAAACTCTTGGTTAGCCACATAACTAAGGCATCTGAAGTAGAAATTATAAAAATTGAAAACACTGAAAATAAATAAATAAATAAATAAATAAATAAATAAATGCATATAGTTTTATAGATTTATTTATTTATATTATATTTATAATTTATTTATTTATTTATTTATTTAAATAAAATATTTGATAAAAAATATTTTTTAAACAAAATAAATGGTTTATTGTTATTTCACTCTTTGTTTGGACTATGATCATTTTAGACATGCAATAATTTATCATTTTAAGAAAGGATTCTTGGATTTTAAGGTTTAATTCATATATAAATCTTTAATATAAAATAAATTTTTAAACACTTTTGCAATATCATTAAAATATTCTTAACACTGTCAACAATGCCTAGGAGGAAAAAAAAACATTATTTATGGTTAAAGACAAAAAACAAACAAAAAAAACATTGATTTCTGCAAAAATTAAGTAAAATAAATTTTCATTTTCATTTATTATTTGATATTTTCAAATTCATTATTTTTTGTCAGTTTAATGGTAATTCAAAGGAATAAGGCCACTTGAAAATATACCACTTTTATGATAGATATTTTTTTTTAAAGAAACTTCAAACAAAATTATCAGAAAACAAGGCTTCCTTTAAAGTATAAAAAAAAAAAGCCAAAGGCGGCAAAAATACTATTTCTGTATAATATCATAAGTATTTTTAAAACAAGAAAAACATCTGTCAAAGGGGTAAGAAAAATTATTTCAATTGTTTAATTGTTTAATTTAGAATTAAATCTTCAATTCTTTTTTCTTGTATTAAGCATAAACTCACATAATTTGAATAATTTTTTAACTGACTTAATATCTTACGTCATTGTACTTCAAGTAAATGCATCTTAGTAGAAAAATGTCTAGATATTTCGGTAACACTTTTCAATAAGGTGTCATTTGTTAACTTTAGTTACTGTATTAACTAACATGAACGAACAATGAGCAAAACATGTATTACAGTATTTATTAATCTTTGTTAATGATGGTTAATAAAAATAGTCGTTCATTGTTCGTGTTAGTTCACAGCGCATTAACTAATGTGCATTAACACAACTTGTGATTTTAATAATACGTTAGTAAATGCTGAAATTAACATTAACCATAATGAATACTGTAGAAATATAGTTCATTCTTAGTTCGTTAGCTAATGTAGTTAAAGGAGAAGTCCACTTCCAAAACAAAGATTCACATGTAATGTACTCATCCCCTTGTCATCCAAGATGTTCATGTCTTTCTTTCTTCAGTCGTAAAGAAATTATGTTTTTTGAAGAAAACATTTCTGCATTTTTCTCCATATAATGGACTGATATGGTGCCCCGAGTTTGTACTTCCAAAATGCAGTTTAAATGCGGCTTCAAACAACCCCAAATGCGGTTGTAAACGATCCCAGCCGAGGAAGAAGGGTCTTATCTAGCGAAACGATCGGTTATTTTCATAAAAATAATACAATTTATATACTTTTTAATGTCAAACGCTCATCGCGTCTTACTCTGCCTGGACTGTTTTTCTCCAGTTCATGACAGTTAGGGTATGTCGAAAAACTCCCGTCTCATTTTCTCCCTCAACTTCATAATCGTCCTATATCGCTGTTTTACCTTTTTTGTTAAGGGTGTTTGATCTTCTTTGCATGTTCACTTTGCAAAGACTGGGTCGGTACTTCTGCAGTGATGTAGGATGATTTTGAAATGATTTTTGAAGTTGAGGGAGAAAATACGATCGTAATTTTTCGACATACCCTAACTGTCTTGAACCAGAATACACAGAGTTCAAGGAAAGCAAGGCAAGACGAGCATTTGAGAATAAAAAGTATATAAATTGTATTATTTTTATGAAAATAACCGATCGTTTCGCTAGATAAGACCCTTCTTCCTCGGCTGGACTCGTTTACAACTGCATTTGGGATCGTTTGAAGCCGCATTTAAACTGTATTTTGGAATTTCAAAATTGGGGCACCATATCAGTCCATTATATGGAGAAAAATGCTGAAATGTTTTCCTCAAAAAACATAATTTCTTTACGACTAAAGAAAGAAAGACACGAACATCTCGGATGACAAAGGGGTGAGTACATTATATGTGAATCTTTGTTTTGGAAGTGGACCTCTCCTTTGAATAATGAACCTTATTGTAAAGTGTTACCGATATTTCTACTGGAAAAAAAGGACAAAAATAATGTGTAAGAAAATAATTTTCTGCACTTTCCAAAACCCATTTAAAAATCATCAAAACCAAATCTGAGACCAGAAAACCGTCTTAGGCTGGTTTAAGCTGTTTTATGGCCATGCCAACTTATAAAAGACCAAAAAGGGACAATGCAACAGATTCAACAATGACGCTCCGGTCTAAAGTAAAAAAAAAAAAAAAATCAATCTTTGCAGTGCGTCACAGGAAAACACTTTCCTACTGCAGAAGGCCAAATCAAACCAGAATTTCACCTCAATAACGGCATGAGGACGGCCGCCCGTAAAGGAGCGCGGGGTGTCCCGTCTGCCAATGCCTGTTAGCAGTGGCAGTTTTAGGCCACTTGTTTTCCAGCAGCGAGCCTGAAATAAACTGCTATCACATCGAGGTGCAGTAATGGAGACGGATGAGTCTCAGACTGTAACACAGTGTTCAAATCGCAGGGTTAAGGATAAAGAACAGACAACAAAGTGAGCAAAATAAATTACTTGTAAGTATATAAAGCATTTTTTCTTTCCCCTCCTTTATAATGTGATTTACTGTTATTCTCTTGATGCTTGTGTCTTACCATAAAAATACATTGAAAATCAAGCATTTCCCCTTATGATTTAATACTGGAAAGCTTAAAGCAGAACAAAACTAATAAAGGAAGGCGACATTCAAGGAGCTTTGAAAAATAATTCAACATGAAGCAACCACTGGGAGTTCTTTTAAATAGTTGAGAGTTTCAGACTTCATTGCGGGAACGAGCGCATTAAAATAGAGATGCGTGTGAATTTATCTCAGTGATTTGTTGGGGGCTTAGAGAGCGAAGCGGCTGAATCAAACACGGTGTTAATGTACGAACTGACTATTTTGTGAAAGCGCAAAAGTGATTTCTGACTTCAGGAAAGAGTGATTTGGTTTGAGAGCTGCTGAGAAAAATGAATATAAAGTGAAAATGGAAAAAGGTAAAAGAATGAAAGATGCCCCCTGCCATTTTAATAGCACTGCGGGCGGCTTTCCAAGAAACCTTGAGGAATTACAGACGGCTTAAATGAATAGTTCAGCTAAAGTGAGCCATTATTTACTTACCCTCATGTCGCACTGAACCCTATGACTCTTTCTTCTGGGGAACACACCGGGACAAACTCTGAATTTTAATCTTTCTTCTTTAAATATCATGAACATGTGATATGGGCATATTCAAATTTGCCACATCAAAATGCAATGCAGTACAATAAAAGTTTGATGTCAAAGACAACTAACTGAAATAAATAAGTTTAAATTGGAGTGCTAAGATTTTAAGTTTAAATAGAAAAACTAAAAATTACTAAAAGTAAAACGAAAATAAATCTAAGCTATATAGAAATATTAAAAACTAAATAATAATAACATGTAATAAAACTAATAATAATAGAAATGTGAAAAGCACATACTTAAATTACTATAACCTAAAATAAAATGCAAAACGAAAACATAAAAACAAACGCTAATTCAGAATGTTAATAAATATTATAACAGTGTTTGGATATTATTTACTTATTATAATAGTATTTGCATATCAACTCATAAGCTGCATGGTTCTTATTGTTAACTGTAATAAAATAAAACAAAAAAAAACAAAATAAAATAAAATAAAATAATAAAGTAAAATATTAAATTAAAAACTACAAATGTTGCCTTGACAGCTAACTGAAATAAATAAGTTTAAATTGGAGTACTAAGATTTTAAGTTTAAATAAAAACTCTGAATTTTAATCTTTCTTCTTTAAATATCATGAACATGTGATATGGGCGTATTCAAATTTGGCACATCAAAATGCAATGCAGTACAATAAAAGTTTGATGTCAAAGACAAATTGGTTTTGTTTTGAGAACTCACAAGGCGCATAGTTATTATTGTTAACAGAAACTATTCAAAATAAAATAAAATAAAATAAAATAAAATAAACAATTTAATAAATAAAACAAAATGTAATAATGTAATAACATTTAAAATAAATAAATAAAATGTATACTGGAGTACTAAGATTTTAAATTTAAATTGAAAAATTAAAAAAAAACTATAACTAAAACAAAATAAATTAAAGCTATATAGAAATATAAAAAAATAAAACTGTCAAAAGCACATACTAAAAAGACTAAAGACTAAAAACTTAAAAAAAAAAGGCAAATGAAAACTTAAAAACAAAAGTTAATTCGTTATATTAATAAATACAATAATAACAGTATTTGCATATTTATCAACTCTCAAGCTGCAGGGTTATTTTTTACTGAAACGATTAAAAATGGATTTGTAACAGTAATAAAATAAAATATTAAAATAAAATAAAATAACCTTTAATAAAAATGCAATTAAAACTAAAAATGTTGCCTTGGCAACTAACTGAAATAAATAAAGTTAAATTGGAGTACTAAGATTTTAAGTTTAAATAGAAAAACTAAAAGTAAAACGAAAATAAATTAAAGCTATATAGAAATATGAAAAAACTAAATAATGATAAAATGTAATAAAACTAATAATAATAGAAATGTGAAAAGCACACACTAAAATTACTAAAACCTAAAATAAAATGCAAACGAAAACATAAAAACAAATGCTAATTCAGAATGTTAATAAATATTATAACAGTGTTTGGATATTATTTGCTTATTATAATAGTATTTGCATATCAACTCATACGCCGCATGATTCTTATTGTTAACTGTAATAAAATAAAAATAGAAAAAAATAAAAACATAAAAAAAATAAAAATAAATAAAAATAAATAAATAAATAAATAAAATATTAAATTAAAAATGCAACTAAAACTACAAATATTGCCTTGACAGCTAACTGAAATAAATAAGTTAAATTGGAGTACTAAGATTTTAAGTTTAAATAAAAAAAAAATGAATGAATAAATAAATAAAAAATAAAAGTTTCATAAATAATATAACTCACACTATTATATAATAGTTTCACTGAAACTATTTTGTAATAAAATAAAATAAAATAAAATAAAATAAAATAAAATAAAAAGGACAAACTTTAAACATAAATAAATTAAACCGATACAGAAATATTAAAAGCTAATAAAAAACAAAAAACAAAAGTTAATTTAGAATATTAATAAATAGTATTTGCATATCAACTCATGAGCTGCAGGATTATTATTGTTAACTGAAACTATTCAAAAATACTTTTGTAAAAGTAACAAAATAAATAAATTAAAGCTATTTTTTTTTTTTTTTTTTTTTTTTTTTTATTACCTTTGTATGAAAGCATTAGGATATCAAAACTATACATTCCACATGGTTCCACATGGATATGAGTGTTTTTACTGTGCGCGTCTGGAAAAGAGCAGCATGAAAGTCTCCTTTTGATGAAATGAGCTCATACGAATGTAGGACGATATGTACGGTTTTAAATTCTGATGCTTTCATACAAAGGTAATGAATTCCAGACAAGGAAAGTGGAAAAAAAGAAAGCAAGAAAGACGGAATAAGGCAGTGAGAGTGAGAAATAACAGAGAGGGGGTGCAGGGAATAAGTTCAGAAAAAAAAATAAAAGCAGTAAATCTGTGAGGAGTTTTCACAGGCACAGAAACCAAACCCAAAACGCTTCAGTCAAGCTTTGACGCTTCTTTTGCCACTTACAGCCCGTTCCCTATGCAGCACCAGTGAGAAACGTTCCAGAACCATTGTTTAAATATTCAGGAAGTCGCTTAGGCATTTTTCTCAGGAGATTCTTTAATACTAGCCCTTTTTTAATTGAAGAGGAGAACAGGGGACGCCACTGCAATTTGACAGAAAGAAAAACTTGTGGAGTCTTTGCTGCGGCAGCCAAGCTGTTACAGGAAAAAAAGACATCAGCCATCATTTCTGCACACTCATGATGATCAAAACACAAACCTTCCTTCATGTGTGAGACACAAAAGAAGAGCTTTGGAAAAATGTTCATGCTGCTCTTCTCAATAGACTAAAAACAATACAGGTACACTATATATATATATATATAAATAAATATAAAATATAATCTGAAATTAATGTAAAAAAATCTTCAAATTAATAATATTATTTATTAATTAACAATTAATTCATTATTAATTAATTGCTAATTAATATTGATATTAACAATTATAATATTCATTATTATAATCACAATCTTTTTTTTGCAACTTGAAACGTTAAAAATTCTTTAGGTAATTTATTATTATTATTATTATTATTATTATTATTATTATTATCATCATCTTTATTTCTTAAGGTACACTATATATCTTAAATAAATAAATAAATAAATAAATATATATATATATATATATATATATATATATATATATATATATATATATATATATATATATGCTATTAATATTGATATTAATTCCAATATTTATTTTGATACTCACAATCATCATAACCTATTTTTTGCAACTTGAAATGTTTAATGTTTTGTTTTCAAATGCATTATGTAATTTATTATTATTATTATTATTATTACTACTACTATATATTTAGATATGCTATATATCTTAATACAACCTGAAATGCATGTAAAAATCTTCTAAGTAAAATTATTATTAATATTGGCTATCAGTATTGGCATTACTCACTATAAATATGTATTATTATAATCACAATCAATTCATCATAAATTACGCAATTTGAAATTTAAAAAATACATTAGCATATGTAATTTATTATTATTTATTTATTTATTTATTATTATTATCATAAAACTTAACATTTAAAATGTATTAGGGCATGTAAAAGATAAACATTATTATGATTATTATTATTATAAAACTTAAAATGTAAAAATGTATTAGGGTACATAAAAGATAAAAACATAATTATCATTATTACTTATGACTATTATTATTTATATAATAAATTGATACAATCTGAAGTTTTTAAACTTTATATATATAAATTACATTGTATTGTTAGTAGTAGTAATCAGTATTAGTTTAGTATTATTGAGATATTATTATAGTTTCCGTTAATATTTTTAATTGTATTTTAATTTTTTTATTTTGTGCTTTCATGATAATTTTAGTTACAGTTTTTAAGTGCTTTTAAAGTGTTTTTTATTATTGAGAATTTTTTTTATTTTTGTTTTGTCGTTTTATGTTCAATATAGTTGCTGTTATCAATTATTTATTATGTATTATGTTTATGATTAGGGGTGTAACGATACGTGTATTCGTACCAAACCGTCACAGTACGGGCATCTCGGTTCGGTGCGTGAGGCCGTGCAACGAAAACAGACAATTCATCCTCAATCCAGAAGGGGGCGCCCGCAGTAATGCAACTCTATTTGATAACCGCCAGCAGAAGAACAGCGAATGTCGTGAGTTGCGCACTTGAAAACAAAGCCCAGTAGACGTGCCTCTCGCTGACAAAGGAGTATAACGTTACTTAAAAGGCTTGCGCACTCAACTGTCTGCGAAATGGAGCTTTGTGCTCTTATATCCTGCCTCTCTCATTCGGCACGAATCCAAGTATTCCATAATATTTCCATTTCTGCGATGCGTCCAAATGCTGAACTATTATTTATCATGTCAATTGTAGACTCTGTACTTCAGTCGTGTTCTAACGGTGACACAGTGAGGCGGGCGCGCTGATGTTTGGTTCACTGTGTTTTATTTTGATAAAGTAAGTTACCAACTGCGCTGTTAGCAATGCTGGAAGCCTGGAACTGATATGTTTTGTGTTTGTGTGCGCCGGTGCGATTACTTAAACTTTTCTCAAACCAGCAAAATCAACTTAAAAAACAAATAGAATGTCGCTTTCTGCCGTTTGAGTTTCCTTTCTGTCATAAAGCTGATCTGAACTCAGCAAATATAGGCTACGTTACGTGTCGCACAGTTTTTTCCCTTGTCTATCAGTAAACTCAAATATATTTCAAGTATTTATTCCTTGTATGTATATATGTACTGCAGATTTTATAGCCTATAAATGACATTAATTTGATATAATATGTAGTATTTTCACATGTAGGTGGAAAAACATTGTAATTTGTACTACTGTCTGTTTAAAATAAATGAAAAGAAACCTAGCATGGTGGATTTTTTTTTTCTTTCTTTTTCTGTTGTACCAAAATCGTATCGAACCGTGACCCTCGAACCGAACCGTGACATCTGTGTACCGTTACACCCCTATTTATGATATAAAGTTAAACTAAATAAAAATGCTAAATGTTCCATTGGAAGTTCGAATGAGTTTAAGTTTTTTATATTCTGTTTTATTTAAGTTGATATTTATTTTTTTAAAGAAACAGAAATGTAGAAGAAGAAGAAACATGTATTATGTAGAAATCAAAATGAACCAAAATGAATAAACACTGCTAATTATTGCTGGCTTAATCACAGTGTATGAACTAATGTCAATTTTTGTAGGCATCAATTCTAGCGATATGCAAAGTCCTGTCCTTGAGCTAGGAACTTTACCCATGATGCTCTGGGGCACAGTTATCGTGTAAAGACAAAAATGCACCTCAAAGAGACTGTATAGAAAGTATTTTAAGTAGCTTTGGACTAAAAGCATCTGAGAAAGAACAAGTAGCCAGACCAGGCAGCACAGGTCACGGCAAGCGCTCAATAATTTAAACATCTGACTTTCAATGGCATCGATTAATATGCGACTTCAATTTAAACAGAACAAAATGTCCAAGGTCTCTGCAATGCAGCAGTATTCATTACAGGAAGACGAGCTCGCACAGGAAATGAACTGTAAAACCAAAGAACAGCAAACATGACCACTTCCTCAACGGATACTTTGTCCCAAAACGAGGCAAATGAGAGATTTGCATGTAATTATACAGAGTAGACACAAGAAACCAGTGTGGGAGAATGTATAAAAGCGTGGCCCAATTTACAGTCTCAAATCTCGTCTTCACAGGAGGGATATGGACTCGGAAAAGGAGGACAGGAAATTAAAGCGTACCATTATATTGAGAATCTCTTAAGTGTTGTAATTTATACGACGTGCATCGGTTTGAGTGGGGATAACAGGATTTAATCCAAACTCCCACTTCACACTAACAACCTCTGTACAAAGATGCCGAACGCAGCGCTGGGGTCCCGTGGCCCCGTACGGCCCTTGAAGAGCAGGAGAGAATAGAGCGCAGGCCAGCGGATGAAGACAAGATCTTCTATTGTGCCGAGGCTGAAATCGACGGATTCCTTTGTGGGATTCGGCCGTGTGGACACAAAGGGATGGAAAGATTGTGCTGTTGGAGGAGAAATGAATCAATGTGTGAATCTCAGAGACTGTCCAGGGAACGTGAGAATACATGAGGAGAGAGACAAAAATGATGTAGTAAGACGGGACCAACTGCACCAAACTGATACAAACCCAATCTCTAAAAGAAGCCGTTTTAGGGAACAGATCTTTAATCTCTGATATATTTGTAAAATGCATATTTTATTAGTAGTAGAAGTAGAAGTAATAATAATTGTTATTATTTAAATAGTAGTATATATTATAAATATTATATATTTATATTAAAATACATTATATAAAACATACATTTTATTATAAATAATAATTTTTAAATAAAAAGTAAATAATAATAATAATAATAATAATAATAATAATAATAATTATTATTATTATTATTATGAAACAATGTACATTCTTTTTATTATTGCATTTTAATAAAATATACATATTTGTACTATAGTAATAATAATGTTGTTGTAGTTGCATTATAATAAATTATTTTTTAATATTATAATAATTAATAATTTGTTTAATATACATTTAAAGTAACAAAAATATTAACTATATAAACATTTTATTTAACTTATTTAACATTATAAATATGTATTTTATAATAAAATGCACATTTTCATAATATGTATAAAATGTATATTTTTCACGTTTTATTCACGTATTATCATCATCATCAATTATCAGCATTATAATAAAATATATTTTAAATTTATTATTAAGTATTTTATAATGAAATGTATATTTCTCACATTTTATTCACATATTATTATCAACATCATTATTATATAGATTTTGTTATATTATAATAATTTCATAATGTAAAATACATTTAAATGAAAATGTATAATAAAATGCACATTTTTAATAATAATAATAATTATTATTAATATTATTATTATTATTATTATTATTATACTACTATTTAAATATTAATTTTATTTTACATTTATTTAACATTTATTATTAAGATGTATTTTATAATAAAATGTATATTTTTCATGTTTTATTCACATATTATTATCATCATCATCATTATTGCATTATAAAAATATATACATTTTGTTATATTATAATTTCAGAATGTGAAATACATTTAAATGAAAATGTATAATAAAATGCATATTTTTCATAATATAATAATAATAATAATAATTATTATTATTACTACTACTACCTGAATATTAATTTTATTTTACATTTATTTAACATTTATTATTAACGTATTTTACAATAAAACATTTTTCACATTTAATTCACGTATCATCATCATCTTCATCATCATAGCATTACAAAAATATATACATTTTGTTATATTATAATAATTTCATAATGTAAAATACATTTTCATTTAAATGTATAATAAAATACATATTTTTAATAATATAATAATAATAACAATAATTATTATTATTATTACTACTACTATTTGAATATTAATTTATTTTACATTTAACATTTATTATTAACATGTATTTTATAATAAAATGTATATTTCTCATGTTTTATTCGCATATCATCATCATAATCATTATTATTATTATTAAAAATATATACAGTTATATTATAAAAATTGATCATTTCCTAATTAAAAAAAAATATTTAGAGTAAAATGTATAATACAATATATGTTTTATGAAATAATAATAATAATAATAATAATAATTATTATTATTATTATTATTATTATTATTATTAAAAACAACCATTTGAATATTCATTTTATTTAACATTTATTATTAAAACATATTTTACATTCATTTAAAATAATTATCAATTTAAAACTGCTCCATTTTTGTATGTAAAATTTAAAATGAACTAAAATGAATATATTTAATCAGTTATTGCTAATTATTAGGTGATGATTACGACCTGACACATTAACTAATGCTAACTAAATTTATTACAATACAACAAAATTAAAACTAACATGCAGTAGGTTAGAGGGAAAAAGGTATTGTTATAATTTACGTTTTTGAAGAATAAAATACTGTAGGAAACACTGGCATGCTTTTAAAATTAAAAATACAAACACAGACACAAAAAGATATGAAGAACAACAAGCAGAGAGTAAGAGGGAGAAGAAAATGTGTGAGAAATCTCATTAGTTTTGATGGCTTCTACGCGAGGGACGTCAGCTCAGTCCACAAATGAAAAACACAAACATCTCATCAAAACACAAGCGATACAAACAGGAAGTCACAGGATGAACATGTTAAATCACCCCTCGCCTGTCCAGCAGCATCACAGCTCCGTGTAATTGCAGATGAGACTGTCAAACAGTAAGATTGCATGTGATTCAACAGCTTTGAAACACCTCAGTGTGTCTAATGAGTAACGTCTGAATACTCAATGACGCTTGTGACAGCAGAGGGGCTTTTAGAGACCCTCAGAGCCTCTATGCCATGACAACAAGAACATATCAAAGTGAAGCTAACAGGTCATTTACCTCAGCGACAAATGACGCACATTTGAGTCATGTTTTCTGTCTTTTTAGTTAAAAACGCCTGTTGGGTGTCCATGTGATGGGGCTTCACAGAGGGAAACAAAAACATCTAAAACCCATTCTCTACTCACCTTCAAAGGAGTAACACAATGTCCAGTTTAACTGAATTTGCATGTGTTCTGCCGTATGTACACTACTGATCAAAAAGAGGACACTGGTGTTACATGGTGCTCAATCTGTATTCATTGTACAGTAATTGCAAAAGTCATTTTCACCAGTACATCACGGAAACTTTGCAGTGTGTATGTGGCCTATATGGCACGAGGACAGGTCAAAGATGAGGATATGACCTCGTTCGACACCATCTGCTCTTCCTGGAAGCCGAAAAGTTCATCTCAAGACAAAAGTGCAACTGCTGTAACTACTGCCGGTGGATCTAAAGGCCACACTAATGCTGATTTAATCGTGATCCTTTGCCATTCTGATATTAAACATGACACTTAGTGGTTATGGAGGCTGCAGTAGAGCTGATATGACCACAGTGAAGAGAAACTGTATTTGCATGTACCATAGTCACATTTTACGCACTAAAAACTAAAGTACACACTTTATATACTAACACACAATCAGTGAGTGTGATTCCTGACAGGATAGAAAGCACCTCCAAGGCCTTTTGAGGATGAACCTCACTCATGGCCTGTTTCTCCTGCTTCTACATGGATGAAAAATGACCACCCACTTGTGTGGAGCAGATCGAAAGAAAATACGCTGGTTAAAAGAAGACCAGAGGAGAAGAACTGACCCACTGATCTCAGGGGAGGGAGACCTGCACTGTGTGTTTCACAGGTAATGAGAGATAAAGGGAAGACAGAAAGAGAAGTGAGAGTAAGAGAACACAAAGATGTGTGGCAGCAGGGTCCAAAATTAAGCTTTAGAACAATGAGCAAAATAAATCTTTTACTGGAGCAATT
This sequence comes from Cirrhinus mrigala, assembly GCA_036247105.1. Lineage (NCBI taxonomy): Eukaryota > Metazoa > Chordata > Actinopteri > Cypriniformes > Cyprinidae > Cirrhinus > Cirrhinus mrigala. The sequence continues at coordinate 24,952,338 of CM070020.1, read as the reverse complement.
TTTGATTTCATTTTCACTAAAAATGCCATTTAGTTTTAGTCATCTGAATTGTTTTAGTTTTAGTCGACTACATATCTAAAGATTTTAGTCAACTAAATCTACAGTAGATTTAGTAGTCTAAAATCTAATGGGTTTAGTTACAGTGTAATGCATTTATTAAGAATTTCTCTACAATTCTGCAAAACTTATTATATTGGTTTGATATTAAGGTTTTATCATGATTGACACAGATTTAACTGCTGTGATACGCAACATGCCTTTATATTAAAATTAAATGAAACCACTTCTCATAAAGAAACAAGTAGATGGTCTTCTTTTCAATGAAATACCAATGGTTACAGTTGAGGTCAAAAGTTTACATCCCCCTTCAGAATCATTAAAAATGTTTATTTGACCAAAATAAGAGGGGTCATACAAAATGTATGTACCTGAATAACAAATTTCACATAGAAGACATTTGCATATAGTCTACAACAATAGTTGAATTTATAAAAAAAAATGACCCCCTTCAGAAGTTTACACCCCCTTGATTCTTAATACTGTGTTGTTACCTGAACGATGCACACATGTTTTTATTTTTTTTTTAGTGGTAGTTGTTCATGAGTCCCTTGTTTGTTCTGAACAGTTAAACTTCCTGCTGTTCTTCAGACAAATCCTTCAGGTCCCACAAATTATTTGGCTTTCCAGTATTTTTTTGTGTTTGAACCCAATGACTGTATGATTTTGAGATCCATCTTTTCACACTGAGGACAACTGAGGGACTCATATGCAACTATTACAGAAGGTTCAAACACTCACTGATGCTCCAGAAGGAAAAGCGATGCATTAAGAGACGAGGTGTGAAAACTTTTGAACAGAATGTAGATGTGTACATTTTTCTTATTTTGCCTAAATATCATATTTGTTTCCATTTAGCACTGCCCTTCAGAAGCTACAGAGGATACTTAAATGTTTACCAGAAGACAAAATAAATACAATTTACCTAGATCTTTAAATTCAAAAAGTTTCCACCCCCCTGCATCGTTTTTCTTTCTGAAGCATCAGTGAGTGTTTGAACCTTCTGTAATAGTTGCATAAGAGTATCTCAGTTGTCCTCAGTGTAAAAAGATGGAACTCAAAATCATACAGTCTTTGTTGGAATAGGTTCAAATGCACAAAAATGCTGAAAAAAAAAAAATAAAAATTGTGGGATCTGAAGGATTTTTCTGAAGAACAGCGGGCAGTTTAACTGTTCAGGACAAACAAGGGACTCATGAACAACTAGGACTTAAAAAAAAAAAAAAAACAAAAAAAAAAAGATCACAGCTGTGGATCATTCAGGTAAAAACACAGTATTAAGAATCAAGTGTATGTAAACTTATGAACTGGGTAATTTGTATAAATTCAACTATTATTTTCTGTTGTGTACTATGTGCAAACATCTTTTATGTGAAATATCATATTCAGGTCAGTACTAAATACAAGATAAGTCCTGAATGAATCTCTTCCCAAATCGTCCCTCCCTAACATTTTCTCGTCTTGTTTTTATTAGCTGACGAAAATGTCAATTGATTTTTGTCATAGTTTTGTCATTCAAACAAGTTTTTGTTTCATTATCGTCTCGTTTCTTTGTCGGTGAAAAAATGTCGTTGACGAAAATTATGACAAATTATTTGTCAATGATATTTTTTCACCGACAAAAAAACGAGATGATAACGAAACAAAAACTTGTTAACACTGCTTTACTGAGAGAACTTATTTAATATAACTCACTTACTGATGTCCAGAAATGAAGCAAGAACTGTTTTAACCCTTAACTGTCACCGTCCACCCTGTGGGACGCCTAAGTTTACTTCATCATATTAAAAAAAATCCTAATCTAATCATGACAAACTATACATCGTTGGAAAGGTCTAAGACTCCTAAATAGATATTTTACCATATTTCTGTGTTACAAATTATGTAGGAAAAGTAATAGTTTAATATATGTCAAGAGTGCAACTTAAAAAAAAAAATCTACATCATAACATGAGTTCTGATCTTTGTCACAGAATACTTTCTTCGTTGCCTTTTTCCCTATCACACTTAAGATATCATAAGAAATTATATATCAGTTCAAAACTTAAAATCTCAAAATTCATCCTTTGAAAGGCATTTTAAAATCAGACATTGCATTACCACAGAAAATGTACATCAAAATCATATTACAAAATGTTTCCATTTATGAATTATAAAAATTTAAGTCTGGATAGTGCATTTTTATGTCTGTGTTCAAAAATAGAAGTGACAGTTAAAGGGTTAAAAGTTATGTTAGTATCATTACGGACCATAAAGAGTAAAAATAAGTAAATAAATATGTAAATAAATAAATACACACACTTTTATGGCTCATATAGTATGATATAGTGAAAATATACAACAGAAAAGCTCAGCCAGAGGCACAAACTAAGCAAAAAATATTTAATTTTAGGCAAGTACAGCCAAAAAGTAAGATGAATTTTTGATAGCTTGTAATGATAGCTTGTTCACTGCCTGTTTTCCCCTTTACCTCACTTACACACACAAGTCCGGTGGGAGAAAACAAAGTTTTTCAGTAGATGTGGAACTCTGGTAAGTAGGCTGTCAAGGCTGTTTCATTCACCTTAAACATTGGATGAAGTGAATTTCTCTGTAATACAGATGATGCTGAGTCATTAAAGAAATAGTTCACCCAAAATGAAAATTCTGTCATTAATTACTCATGCTCGTGTCATTCCAAACCCATAAGACCTTCGTTCATCTTCAGAACACAAATAAAATATTTATGATGAAATCTGAGAACTTTCTGAACCTGCATAGACAGCAACACAACTGACACGTTCAAGACCCAAAAAGGTAGTAAGGACATCATTAAAATAGTCCATGTGACATCAGTGGTTCAACCGTAATGTTACGAGCCTACGGAAATAATTTTCCACTAGCTCTGAGATGCGTGCCTACAACTTAACGCATTACAGTACATAGTCACGTTGGAAAGGTCACACGTCAGATCACAAGTATGTAGAAGTTGGAGGAGAAAATGAGATGGAGTTTTTTGTTCTACCCTACCTTTTTTGAACCAGAGCACACAGACAAAGAACTAATCACATGTGACCTTTCCAAGTCGTAGACACACATCACAGAGCTACTGCAAGAGAAGCATTTGTGGTTAAAAAGTATATAATATATATATATTTTTTTTTACACAACCCATCATTTTGCTAGATAAGACCCTTATTCCTCAGCTGGGATTGTTTAGAGCCCACTGAAACTGCAATTTGGACCTTCAACCCGTTGATCCCCACTGAAGTCCACTATATGGAGAAAAATCCTGGAATGTTTTCCTCAAAAACCTTAATTTCTTTTCAACTGACATGTTTGAGTAAATTATTAGGAAATTTTTATTCTGGAAGTGAACGAATCCTTTAAACCTTGCATTAAACTATAAACTGAAAACTTTTTTTTTATGTAGTCAGGACCATATTTGACCTGCTTCTTCTGCAAACACAAAATCCTATAGGAAACACTGATTTGTGCTCTATCATATAAATCATTTTTAGTATAACGGCATCCGTCAGCAGTACAAAACATCCGACTCGATAAGGCCCTCCAGGGAATCCCTCAAAATCTGACACCAAATTCATCTCACACGTTCATTTCCTCTCACCGCAGCTCCTTCTCTTCCCTCCGTTACATGCAAACCATCCCACACGGAGCATTATTCAAATGGATATCAGGGAGGAATCGATTTCCTATTGAACTACGGAACAGCAGCTCTGGTTTTAAGGCAAGGAAACTGTAATCCCAGACATCATTTCACGCTGTAGTCTAGCTTCTGAAATGAACAAGACAGCATTATTCAAAAGCACCTCTGAACGTTTCCTTCGACTTGTGGGGGAACCTTGAAAATTTACATGCCAGCCCAGTACGCCCAATTATGGCCATTGTTGGTGTGGCGGCAAACAGGAAGTGCAGTTCGAAACCATGGCAACGGACTTTTAATCATCCTCAGGTGTAAAGTAAAGGCACAGATCACTATCAGGTAACCTAGATAACAAGAACAAATAGCTGAGGCTTTAAAAGGACTTGTTTTAAAGTTACTGAGCGAAATGGACGCTGGATATGAAATCAATAGCATTAATTTGTGAATTTGTATTTATTTATTCATTCATTCATTCCCTTGTGGTAGTTATAGGTTTTTGGGGGGGGGGGGGGTTTTCACATAAAAAACACTGAGAAATGGACATGAAACCATTTTTACTATTTATAATTAAATCCAAAACCTTTAAAGAAATAAAGAAATCTAAAGCCATAAAAAAAAATCAAATCAAATCAAACAAAATAAAACAGAAATAATATTTTTAAAAAACGTATTTAAGCTAGATGCCAAGACAAAAGTTTTCATTTTTATGTAAAGGTACTAAAGTAAATAAAAGCTATATATATTTTAAGCTATATATTATTTTAATAATTTATTTTAATTATTTTAATATTATAATTAATATTTTTAAATAGCTTTTTTTATTTTAGTTTTCAACTTAATTTTTAGTAATTTTATGTGCTTTTTTATTTTTATTTTTTTATTTTTTTAACTATTTGTTTAATATACATTTTTTTCCATTTTAGTTATGTATTTATTTCTGGTGATTTTAATGCTTCAACTTATTTCATTAAGTTTTCAGGGTACTGTCTCTAAAATTCATTGAGGTTGTTTTTTTTTTTTTTTTTTTTTTTTTTTAATATTTATATTTTATTTCAGCTTTAATAACTAACAAAAATGTTTTTAATACTTACAATTTTAGCTTTAGTTATCTATAATATAATAAAATGTATAAATAAACTGAAATTTGAAATAAACACACCCACACACACACACATTCAAAATTCTCTCTCTCTATATATTTTATACTAATAAATTATTAATTAAAATTATTAACAATACATTTATTTATTTTATTAAAAAATACATTTAAAAAATAATGAATTAATTAAATTTAAATAAATTGTATTAACATAAACTAAGTAAAGTACAACAAAAATTGTAATAGGTAATGTAATTTTTCCTGATACAACCCCTTTAAAATAACTCCAGTTGTTCTCATGCGTTCTTGCTATAGATGTTAAGTGACACACCATTTTATCATGTCCTAAAATTCATTGTTACTTAAGGCAACGCTCTGAATAACCTACATTAACGACTCCTATAAGATCTCTCATAAAGGACTGTGATGATTAATGGGAGTTGGATGTGTCATACTGCAGGGAGCTCCGGTGTTCCTCTGGTCCTGTAGGGAGTTAAACTCTCTCACCTGCAAAGGGAACAGATTTCGCATGCAGATATTATAATGGGCAGCAGGCCTGCGGGGTGCTAAAGTAGGACGCAGCTGGTTATACAGATGTCACCAATCTAGAGGCGTGTTTAGGCCCCGTGACGGGAAAAAAACTGGGTGCATTTTGTTTAGAGAAGTTATTGATAGTGGAGCAGTGCTTGATTTCATTGAAATTCTCATGCAAGAAATCTATGCAGGTTGCAGCAAATAAGCAATGGTTATAGCAGGTTGCTCATTGTAGATGTCACATGAACTATTTTAATGACATTCTCACTACCTTTTTGGGTCTTGAACGTGTCAGTTGTGTTGCGGTCTATGCAAGGTCTATGCTCTCGGATTTCATCAAAAATATCTTTAATTGTGTTCCGAAGATGAACGAAGGTCTTACGGGTTTGGAACGACATGAGGGTGTTAAAACAGCTTTTTCTGGCAAAAAAACAGAAGGGAAACTTGGCACATCGCAAGTGTTAATTTTACACCCTTAAAAGAAGTATTCAAAATGTGTAATTTAACTTACAATCTGCAAAGGATGTCACCTTACAAGGCTATAAAATGCCTAATTTTGTAAGAAACTGAGACATGTTGAGCAAAGCAGACACTATTTTTGGAATGAGCAACATAAGATTACTAAGAAACAAGTATTGGATTTCATTCAGTAGATATGATGCAGAGTGGTGTAATTGCAATTGTTTTTTAAAAAAATGTGAAAGTTCAACTTGTTTGGATGCAGTGCAAAGTATAAAAAAATGACTTTAAGGGCAACAGAATGTTCTGCCAAAGGAATGCTGTGGGCTGCATGAACAGGCTAATGCTAATTCTGCAAATCAGTCAGCAAATCAGTCAGGGCCAATGTCACACAGCGAAATAGCGCAATGTGCATAATTACATAATTACGTAATTACCCTTAGCAGAGTCGCTGACAGAAAGTAAACTTCCTGAGAAGAGATACAGAAGAGGAGAAAAGTCGTCTTCGACAAAATTATGCATTTTTATATTCACCATTGTTACAATGATGTTTTAGGCCTAATTATTGAACTTTTATGACGGAAATGGAAGTAACTGATGTGTCTGGAAAGTTTTTAAGCTTTCATATAAATGTTTCCATGGAAACTATGGATTTATAATGTGAACGCCCCACTGTTTGTCTCATTCCTACAGTACAATCCAGCGAGAAAACGTAGCAGAGCCAGACATCATCTGTTAATCTGCAAAAGAAAAAACTATGTTGGAAACAGTTGTGCTGCTTAATATTTTTTTGGAACCTGTAAAACCTTTTTGATTCTTTGATAATGAATAGGCTCATTGTCCAACTCCCCTAGAGTTAAACAGTTGAGTTTTACCGTTTTCGAATCCATTTCGATCTCCGTGTCTGGCGGTAGCACTTTTAGCATAGCTTAGGATAGATCACTGAATCTGATTAGACCGATAGTATCTTGCTCAAAAAAATGACCATATATAATGACGATATTTCTCCTATTTAAAATTTGACTCTTCTGTAGTTACATTGTGTACTAAGACTGACGGAAAATGAAAAGCTGCGATTTTCTAGACTGATATGGCTAGGAACTATACTCTCATTCCAGCATAATAGTCAAGGAACTTTGCTGCTGTATTTTTATGAAAATAACCGATCGTTTCACTAGATAAGACCCTTCTTCCTCGGCTGGGATCATTTACAACTGCATTTGGGATTGTTTGAAGCCGCATTTAAACTGCATTTTGGAAGTACAAACTCGGGGCACCATATCAGTCACAACATTATCTGGAAGTTGTTGTTCTGGAAGTGTATAATAATTCTCCTTTAATGTATAATAATTACTGACCCGAAACTTTTGAACAGTAGTGTATATTGTTAAAAAACGATTTCTATTTTAAGTAATTAAATGCTGTTCTTTTTAACATTTTTATTCATAAAAGAATCCTGAAATACGTTTACAGGTTTCAAAAAAAAAAAAAAAAAAAAAAAAAAATTACGATTTTTTTCATTAAAATATTGAAAAACCACAAGAACAGTGTTATATATTTTGTTGACTTGTGTACTTACATTATCCAAAATGTTTTCAAGAATGCTTAAATCCAGAGAAATAAGCTATTTTTACTAGTATAACGGACTGTGTCATTGCGTCGCCTGCCAATGACATCATACACTCTTGATTTTCCCAGTTTTATTTTGTAGAAAACATGGAAACCCCAAATACACTTTAATATGTTTTGCATTTTATTAGACAGGTGATGAACGCACAGCACAGCATTATAACAGAACTTTCAACACACTCAAATGTACCTAGTATGATAAAACAGCGCTGTTTTGCCTCACATACGCATGACCACAAGGAGTGGAAGCGCTCGACTGTGGCATAATAAAAGCTCCACTGCTTTCGGGCCGTGTATCGTGCTCGTCCTTCATTAGCAATCAGCATCCTCGTTTCGCTTCCACGACTTTCAGCTCCACTCTGCTTCATACTAAAGTGACCTTGATAAGTCTTTAATCCATTAGCTCATCCATGGACATGATTTCTGCCCGAGTCCCGGCGGATTGCGTCGGCAGTAGGGATGAAGATTACAACTCCCATGGCAACATACACAAACACGGCGTCAAACTATGCCTTTGGTTCATTGTTTGTTTTGAATATGCGCCCTCTAGCGGCGAAAACTTACATATTATGCCTTTAAGCAGCACAAGTTTCCAACATTAATAATAAATCAGCATATTAAAATGATTTCTAAAGGATCATGTGACACTGATAACTGGAGTAATGACTGAAGAAAATTCAGCCTTGCGTCACAGAAATAGATTATATTTTAAGGTACATAAAAATAGAAAACCATTATTTTAAATTGCAATAATATTTCACAACATTATTGTTTTTTTCTATATATATATATATATATATATACACACACACACACACTAAAAAAAGAAGAAGAAGAAGAAGAAGAAGAAGAAGAAGAAGAAGAAGAAGAAGAAGAAGAAGAAAAATTAAAAAACATTAAAGGGATAGTTCACACAAAAAAAAAAAAAAAAAAAAAAAAAAATCAATTCTGTCATCATTTACTCACCCTCATGTCGTTTCAAACCTTTCTTTTGTGGAACATAAAAGAATTTTGAAGACTGTTGGTAACAAAGCTGTTTTGGTTACCAATGGCTTTCATCATATGAACAAAAAATACTGATATTTCTCAAATTAACTTCTTTTATGTTGCATAGTTCACGTTAGGCTGTTGCAGCCTGAATGTTTGTGTGTAATAAATCCTATGCTGAATCAAATAAAATATGACATGCAATGACAATGACACTTTCTCATTTAACACAAAAATAGCTTTAAATAAATTTGTGTGGGTATTTTCACAGCCAAATTTATTTTGCAATTAATTAGATTAATTAATCGAAACATCATGTAATTAACTAGATTAAAATCTGTAATCGCCTGATAGCCCTAATATATATATATAAATGTTCAGTTTTACATTTTATTTATTTATTTTTTTTTAGTAATTTTATTTTTAGTAATTGTATGTGCTTTTGTCATTTTTATTAATGTTTTTTTTTTCTTTTTTTTTTTCTTTTTATTTCTGTCTTCCAGTGATTTTAATGCTTCAACTTATTTCAGTAAGTTTCCAGGGCACCCTTTCTAATTTCTATTTAGTTTGTTTTTCATCTAATGTTTATATTTTAGTTCAGCTTTATGAGAACTAACAAAAATGTTTTTAATAGTTTCAGCTTCAGTTTTAGTTATCTACAATAACCCTAATCGAAATCAGCCAAATGGTCCACTGGGAATAGATCTGTATTTGGGTCAGAATGTAGCAGAACTGCTTAGTCCTTAAAAAACACAGTCAGAGGAGACTTTTCAGGAAAAAGCGAGAGAGAAAAATGAGCCTCACTCTGACAGGCTGAAAAAAGTAGTGGTGCTGCTTTTGCAGGAGACGTCATAAATCCAGGCTGCTCTGTGCACTTGCTAGGGTGTTACTATGTGGTTGCCAGGCTCAACTAAAAAAAAAAACTCCACCCTTGACCTAAAATATTTTGATCTCCTATGATATTCAATGCATGTCTGTGGGATATTTTTACCTGCTTAATCATGCAACAGGTGAAAACTGTGCATCTGATCACCTAATAAAGTAAAAGCAGATGATTTGAGAAAGCTAAAATGCTTCAGTTACACACTGAAGTTTAATGGGGTTTGCTCAAATCAATAACCCTCGGTATGAGCAATAATAGTAATGATGGCTGACTTGGCAAATGCCACTAAAATGAGTAAACACTTCAAGACTGGCTACAAATAAAATTGTGGAGGAGACGAACTTGATATATGATTCCGCTAAATGAAAGATCAGAAAGGCAAATATCAGGAGCTTCAGAAAATCCCCGGAGGTTCTCAGAGAAACACTCAAACGTGCACTATAATGAACAGCGAGTAGGTCCTGCTTAATAAAGGGTCACCGGTTCTTCAGGACAGGTCAGGAATGTAGACGAGGTTAAGAGCAAAGATCTGGTAAAAGAGAAGCTAAAGAAAAACAAAAACAACACACCTTCGATATGAGCGAGGCATGTATCTTCTTGATGATGTCGTCCATCTCCATGAGTTTGGGTCCTATCAGAGAGCTGTGGGGTCCGCTGATGTGTCCGATGTGGTCCAGACCCAGATAATGTAGAATCAGAATATCCCAGTCATCACGCTTCAGAGTGCCGTCCAGATGACGGGTCACGTTATTGTCCACCTGACAGAACGAGATGGAGATATTAAAATCTAAGAGAGGGTGAGAAGAAATATACAAATGAAGACTCTAGGACATAAAATACATAAAATAAGCTCCAGAATTAAAATTTTCTGATCATTTACTCACCCCTATGACATCCAAGATGTTTATGTATTTCTTTCTTCAGTTGAAAAGAAAGTAAGGTGAAAGTGAGGAAAACATTCCAGGATTTTTCTCCATATAGTAAACTTCAATGGGGATTAGCAAGTTGAAGGTCCAAATTGCAGTTTAATGCAGCTTCAAAGGGCTCTACATGATCCCAAACGAGGAATTAGGGTCTTACCTACCAAAACATTCTGTCATTTTCTAAAAATGTCAAAATTTACATACTTTTTAACCACAAATGCTTGCACTAGCTAGACTTCTCACATTCCATAGTCAGATTGGAAAGATCACACGTGATGTAGGTGGAAGTGCCGAACCAGTGTTTACAAAGTGAACATGAAAAGAAAGTCAAACGCCCTTTACAAAAAAAGATAAAACAACGTCAGACGTTTTTGTGGTTGGTGGCTTTTTGAACCAAAGTACACAGACAAAGAACTGACCAGACGTGACCTTTCCAAAGTGATTATGTAATATGTGAAGTCGCGCATCGCAGAGCTAGTCCAAGATGTGGATTTGTGGTTACAAAGTATATATAAATGTACATTTTTCTTTGAAAATGACAGATCGTTTCGCAAGATAAGACCCTTATTCCTTGGCTGGGATCATGTAGAGCCCTTTGAAGCTGCACTGAAACTGCAGTTTGGACCTTCAACCCGTTGTCTCTCATTGAAGTCCACTATAAGGAGAAAAATCCTGTAATGTTTTCCTCAAAAACCTTCATTTCTTTTTGAATGAAGAAATGAACATGAACATGAACATGAACATCTTGGATGTCATAGAGGTGAGTGAATTATCAGGAAATTTTAATTCAGGAGTAAACTAATCCATTAACCCTGTATCGTATTTGATATACAGTCCTCTAAATGATCAAGATGATCAAAACTTTGCTGAAAAACCTGTTGCACAAAATCTACTACATGCTTTCTGTCGTCTGATTGATATAAAGTAAACAAAAGAATATTGTTATTACTGTTGTTACTGATATTGTTAGTAATATTACAAGATGAATAAAGTTATGAGAGCCAGCCAAAATGACAGACCTGGAACAAATAATAGATTCATGACACCAAAGAAAACCTGTTAGATTTACCAAAAACACATTTTATCTCATGTTTAACCACTACAGAGTCAGCGGTAGGGGTGGGTGATATGGCAAAAATATCATATCATGATTTTTTTTCAGAAATATCACGATTCACGATTTTATCATGATTCTTTGTCATGTTGGTTTTACTATTTTTGCAAGTCGACTGAGCAGCAGTGCCAAACTAATTTCCTTTTTTAAAAAACAAAGCCTTTCAAGATAACAATAAAGAATGGCAGATGTTTAGGTCAAATCTTTGTCATTGTTTTATATTTGTTATTAAAAAAGATACACATTACAAATAAACATAATACAAATAATACAAATAAAGCAAACACTACTTAATTTTTCAGGTCCAGTAGCATTTATTGTATTTAGCAGTAGCACTGAATTAACAAATGTAAAAAGTTAAACACTTTATACTTATATACTATATAGGCCTACATCAATTGTACATTGATTCTTATTAAAGCAACTGTACTAAAGTTCAGTCTAGAGCAGTGAGTGATTTTTCTCTTTGTGTTTTGTTGTTTTATTAACATTAAAATAATAGTTCACCCAAAAATGAAAATTCTGTCATCTGTCTGTCAATTCCATCATAGTGTTTCATTTTTACACCATCATTTAATCACTCTCAGGTTGTTTTAAACCTAAATTAGTCTTTTTTTTCTGTTGAACGTTCTATTTGATCATTTCTATTATTAAAGTCAATGGGGACCAGCTACTGTTTGGTTACCCACATTCTTCAAAATATCTTATTTTGCTTTTAGCAAAAGAAAAAAAAATTGTTACAGGTTTGGGACATGTAAGTGAGCAAATAATGATAGATCTATCATTTTTGGGTGAATTTCCCTTTTAATGACAACCGGTGTTTTCCCGCTGAATCGGGCTACTTTAACACTGTTGTCGCGGGTTGTTTTTCATGTCCGTGGGTTGAAGCGACCCAATAACGTTATATTTTGCCCCTGGAATGCAAACTGTACTAGGGGAACCCTGCCAAAAAAATGTGTATTTTACCCCCCGTAACACGATTTTTACTAGGGGACCGCCCTCAAAACGCAATTGGGCTAGTTTTGAGTAGCAATTGGGTGCGTTCTGTTGTGAAAACCTGGCAACCCCGAGCAGCAGTATGTTTAGTACAATTAGTCTGCTGTCCCTGATGCATCTAATATACAGGCACACATCTGTACACATACACAGGCATACTTTCACTTTAGCAGCTGTTTTTATATGTAAACCTTGTGTGTTTTGACAGTATTATTGCCATCAGATGCAAAACATATCTTAGTTCAGTAATTAGGTGCTATTTGACAGGATTTTAGTGCGCGCGTGCTTCAGGTGTACGCGCACTGGAACAGCACCCATATGAAATGTTTAAACGGCAAGGCTTTAAGCCAATAATGTACTTTTGTGATTGTGAACAAGTGCAGTGTCCTGTGAGTGTAACTCCACCGCTGAGTTAACACTGATGTGAATGTATGTCGCATTGTACAGTATATTGAGACAGAGGCACCAGAACTGCAGATAGAATAGCACGATTCTATGATGTTTCTCCAAAAGCATATCATGGAGACATTTTTATCGTCCATGATCAAAAATCGTCATATCGCACACACCTAGTCAGCGGCAAAGAAGAACTAGATAAGGTGAGGCACTCTCAGCGGGATACATGAGCACTGAGCGCCCGGTGATCGCCTGGAGCTCACATCTCCGAAATCGCGAAGCATATTTTCCAATACAATAACAGTAATATTTTGAAAACTATCCGAATAAATTGTGGTTGAAATACATTGCTGTGAGAACTCAACCAATCAGCATGTTCAACGTCTAAGTCCAAGCCCCGAAAGTTCCGGGCCTTTGAAAAAGTACTACCAAAGTCCCTTTCAGGGAAAGTCTGTTCACTTGGAGGCCATATTTGCAACTCCGGGCAGCTCATACAAAACCAAGTCCTATCTAAATGAATGGGGGAATCCTGAAATCTCAAAAACGGCTCATTGAACAATTAAATTACATATTTCAAATCAGCAACAAAATCTGAAATGAATGTTGTTTCTTATGCTCAAATAGCATTTAAAAAGCTTATTTTTCAGGCTAGACCGGCCAGTGGGAAAAGGAGTTTCTAACAGCCGCTGCAGTGACACAATAACTCTAGCAATCAGTGATTGGCCCTTTCATTTAGAAGGTGGGACCATTCCGCCATATTACGCGTTGCAGTTTATCCCATTCATAAATATAGGAGTGAACCGTCATTGTATTTCTATAGTCTGTGATACTACCTCGCAAGCAGGGACTTTCTGAGGGGCAAATTTCTACCCAGAACTTTATTTAGATCCTGGTTCTTGTGGTGGAAATACACCGAGTACTGCCCCAACGTCCCTATTACTCGGGAAAATTGCTGCGGTGGAAACAGGCTTTTAGATTTACTTGATTATCCAGATTATCAGTTTTTAGAAAAATCATGTTCAAATGAGTATCAAATATGATCATCAGGCTTCTGAGGAATGTTAATTTGTTCATCTCTCAATCATGCACTGCATTGCATTATATGTTTAGAAACTTCAGAACTTTGGATTATAAACCCAAGCAATTAAATATTATATTACTAAGACTTTCTATATTGGGAGATATGAAGTGATGACTCGCAGTTTTTGCAAGTAGTCTGCTATATTGTTATAAAGATCTCATTGAATTACAAGCTTTGATAATTTCATCTTACTTTCTGGCTGTATAAATATCATAATGTGCACTAAACTGCATATTTTTACTCAGCGTGGGCCTCTGAATAAAATTTCCTCATATAATCTCTATATTCCCATATATCATACAATAAAAGTCTTATGCCTCAATTATGATACTCAAAAAAAAACAAACAAAAAAATACCTTTTTCTTTCTAGGTTTTCTTTCCTTCTTAAAAAAAAAAAAAAAAAAAATCAATAAACTTCTCAAAATAAAAAAGACTTATTTCAAATGTCTGGCTTTACAGGGAACTCAAAACTTTCTCCTCACTTTAGGAAGAGCATTAATTGAAAGCAAGCTACTAAAATAACATGTTCTGATCTCACATAAAGGTGCAGTAACCAATTTCAGCAAAATTTCCATTGCCTGTTATCAAAAGTGTAGAGCTACAGTACTGTGTAAAAGTCGTAGGCCACTAGTATTTTCACCAACAAAAAAATGGTTTTAAGTCAGTTATTTCTATCTTTTGCTGTAGTGTGTCAGTAGGAAATATCAGTTTACATTTCTAAACGTTAATTTTGCCATTAATTGTAATAATCCAGTGAAATTTTTGTTTGCACAAGGAGTCTGACAACAGCCAGTGCTCCACACAGAGATCTGATCTCACCATCATCCAGTCTGTCTGGAATGACATGAAGAAACAGAACAAACTGAGACAGACTAAATCCAGAAGAACTGTGGCAACATCTCCAAGATGCTTTAAGAAACCTACATGCAAAGCTACCTGAAAACTTACGCGCAAATGTACCTCGGGCAAAAGCTGTTTTAAACGCAAATATGGCCTACCAAATGTTGATTTAATTTAGTTAATAGAAGTTAATTGATAAAATCTATTTATGGCATTATTTTTGAAAGCATCCTCATTTTACAGCATTTTTACACAAGTGCCTAAAACATTTAACAGTACTTTGCAGGTAGGTTTCTTGAAGCATCTTGGAGACGTTGCCACGGTTTCTGGATTTAGTCTCAGTTTGTTCTGTTTCTTCATGTCACTCCAGACAGACTGGATGATGGTGAGATCAGATCTCTGTGTGGAGCACTGGCTGTTGTCAGACTCCTTGTGCAAACAAACACCTCACTGGATTATTACAATTAATGGCAAAATGAATGTTTAGAAATGAAAACTGATATTTCCTACTGACACACTACAGCAAAAGACCATTTAAACCACTTCGAACCAGTTATAAAATCTGTGTGGCAAATCTTTCACCCTTACATGAATTTCTTGATCTTGTTGATTCCTGTTGACATTACTGGAAAAAGTCAAACTACTTCAGGTTTAGATCTTCTCACCTCTGTGTAGTCAGACACAAAAAATGAGGTAGTGCCATCATGCTCCATAAAGTGTTTGGGGAAAAGTCGAACCCAAGTGTCGTCGCCGTAAAAGATGATTCGTTTGCCAGCACTCTTGGCCTGCCAGATGAGATTGTCCTCCAACAGTGCTGGAGAGTTCAGGTTCATCACCACATCTATGAAGCCCGGGATGCTGCCGGTGGTCAGAGCCTGATGACAGACATATGAGAGAACACAAATATTGCTGTTTAAGAAACCATAAAATATCTTTACTGTCCAAAGAGGCCTAAAAAGAAGTGTTCAATTAAAAATGTGAGTCCTCTATACATAATATAGCTTCCTCCAGTGAAAAACTTATCTTATCTGAATCAGTAGAGAAATATGCATAGATCAAGCATCATTTACAAGTGTAAACAGTCCAAAACAGCTCTAATCAAATCGTCGATCACTTGTGGTTTATTGTGATGTTTTTATCAGCTGTTTGGACTCTCATTCTGACGGCACCCATTCACCGCAGAGGATCCATTGGTGAGCAAGTGGTGTAATGCTAAATTACTCCAAATCTGTTCTGATGAAGAAACAAACTCATCTACATCTTGCATGGGCAGAGGGTGATTTTCATTTTGAGTGAACTATTTCTTCAAAGCATTAGAAATTCACTTCAGGGAAGGAACAGGCAGAATAAAGCCTCTATGAAATTTCAACCGCTCCATTTATGTCTTATAAACAATACAATTTGATTTCTCTACAGTTTTGACAGCTGATATAAAAGAAGGCAGAGCACACAAGAAATATAGCTTTATGGGGTAAAACAGACATTTCTGACAAGAAAACGCTGTTGTTTTTGTTGTACTTAAAAGATTTCTCAGCTCATAAAGTCTCATATTTACACAGACAGGGTATTAAAAAAAAAAAAAAAAAAAAAGCGTCAATCTGAATGTAAATGACCAGAGATGCTAAAATAGGCCAGATAGCTCATTAGCTATTCTGGGAGCAGAACCACAAATTTACAAACTCTTTGTAGTCTCACGCAGAGAAAAACACAACATGAAACCTTTCCCTCACCCACCCGAAAAACCAAAACATAATTCCCTCACCCAGTCCCTCATCTCTCAGGAACGACATCATCTAATGATGAAAACTAGGAAAACAACACACGCGCGCACGCTATGAGATCCACCCCTCTTATTTGTGGTTTAGATTATAATGAGGGTATTGATTGCGTGTCTGTTAGTGTACACAACACAATTACTGTCATCTAGCGTAACGTGCTTCACTGAGACAATTAACACAGAGATGAGATGAGAGGGAAAAGACAGGAGAGAAAAAAACAAGCAGGTGTCATCATAAACATCACTAGATCTGTGTCTTATTAGAGTAGTGCTAAAACAGGTGCTTCAGGTGTTTCCATCACTCCGTCTGTCTCCATCATATTGTTTTTTTTATTTAAAATATAATAGTTTTATGTATTACATAGACATAGTCTTAAGAAGGTTTTGAAAGAAGTCTCTAATGCTCACCAAGATCCTTTTTATTTGATTAAAAATATTGTCAAAACAGTAATATTATCAGGTGTTCTAGCGCGTAGCCCTGCCTATTGTAATTGTTAGAATGGCCAAGGACGAGCAATCTTCACACGAAAAAAACTGATCGGGCAGACCAAACCCTAAGTCGTAGAGACTTGAAACATGGAGGGATGGTAGTACTCACACCATCTACAATGTCACCAAGGCTCGCCCCAATTGGCCTGACGGGGGCGCTACAGCGATCAAAAGTACGAAATCACCAGTGTTGGGCAAGTTACTCTGAAAATATAATTAAATTACTGATTACTCCTTTTAAAAGTAATCAAATTACTTTTCGGATTACTTTATTTCAAAAGTAATTAGTTACATTACTAGTTACATTACTTGTTTTCTGTACATCCACGAAATTTAGTGAAATAGTAAGTTTGTATGTTGTGACATCCCAGCATAAACGCTCCCGATAAAATATTTGTTATTAAAGCATCAACATTTACAAACCACTGTTATTTTTAACTAAAAGCAATAAGCTGCTGCATGCGTGGTTGCAGAATGCACGGCATTTCGAGCGGTGAGTGGATTCTCTGACTGTCCGTTGCATTCCAGAAATCAATATTAAAGCTTCAAACATGTGTTATAAATAGAAACTCTGCCTATGCTTCAGCGTGTTAATCGTTTTTATTTTATATTAGTTATTCTTGTTGCTTTTGTGCAATACTTGAATAGCAATTCATTTGTTTTAGATATTTTATGTTTTGATATTTCTATTTTGCGGGAGTCCCACACATCATTTTATTCTGTCGCATCCAGCACACCGCATCTCTGCCCGCCCGCACCCGCACTCGCTGTCGCCCATCAAGTCTTGTCCCGGGACAAAACTTGATGGGCGAGTGCGAGTGCGGGGCTCCGGGCGGGTAGAGACTCATGTGAAGACAATGGAAGTTGGTGCGGTGCTCTCCGCACCCGGTACAATCTCAAAATGTGCCCTGCTGCCCTTTCGGGTGTTTTAAAACGGAAGTTTTTCACGGTTGAAAAGGTTTTCTTCCCCTCTGACAACGCACAATAATGTTCTTTCCTTTGACAGAAATAAACTCAAAATAATGATTGTATTTCCAGTTACAGAACGCATACTTTCCTCTCTCCATGCTGACTTTGTTTTCATTGGTAGAATCCACCAGGCGCTTACCAGCCAAAGTAGGTCTCAGGTAGAGGACGTCGCATGTGCACCTTTTTACAATCTGGATGATAAAACACATTCTGTCGGCAATGATGTAACGCAGCAGTAACGCATGCTTGTAACTATACTCTAATTACTCATTTGGAAATTATAACGCGTTAAACTACTCCGTTTCGCATTTTTTTTGAAAAATCTACTTTTGCAAACTAGTCCAAGGTTTTTTGCCGAATCGGAACCAAACCAGTGCAGGAAGATTCTCTGGAGAGTGAATATCAATAATTATCAAAAAATAGAACTTGACCCTTCATTACAAATGGACGCCAAAACATTCGAAAGGGGCAGGGCTGCCTTTACTGAAACTGCTATAGCTTTTGAGCGGAATGAGATATCTTCACCAAACTCACAACACACATGTAAGAGCTGAATCTGAGGTCACATGAAAAAAGTAGTGATGCTTGGCCATTTGGTGGTGCTATAAGAGGGGAAAAAACAAAAATGGCCATAACTACGCAAACGAACATCGGTACACACGGTCTTGGTCCAAAGTGCCACAGGTGTCTATAAGGATATTTGCATATCTCAAAAAACATGGCCACCATAGGCCGATGAACTTTGTGCACCTATTAGACAAGGTTAACGGAGGTTGATCTGAACGAAACTCAGTGGGCCAGTTTGACTCGCGGCCCTAAAAGTCTGTGGGAAATCAGCCACTAGGGTATATCGCATTTTTCACAGGCATAAATGATTGTATATTGCGTGTTTTTTCGCACATACGCACAATATTCTTTCACGCAACAGACCTCCTTGTTCTGAAACAACTTTACCTCTAGAACCACTGCTGTCAATCAAACCGTTTGTTAAATGACTGAGATGTAAAAAAACAACTTTTGCAAACTAGTCCTAGGTTTTTGCACTCAATCTGTCCAAAATATACCCAAAGGCCAGGCCTATAAAGCCTAAACGAAAACTCAAAACTTCACTAAACCTGGTAACCACATGCATCAGGTGATTTGAAACAAGCATGCAAAGTTTTATGGAGATCAAACCACAGCAGGCACTGTAATGCTCATAAATGTTAAAAAAAAAAAAAAACCAAACATATTTCTATGGTAACAGGCTTGCTAAATAATACGTAATGTCTTCATATGTGCTTAAATGCCTTAAAGTGCTGGATTGCTGCTAAAAAAAAAACATTATCAGTGCTGCATCATATTTTAATGAAACTGCTATATTTTTTCAGGATTCTTTGAAAAGAACAGAACAGCATTTATTTGAAATAGCAGTCTTTTGTAACATTATCAATGTCTGTACGGTCACTTTTTAATTTAATGGCTCATTGAAGGATAAAAGTATAAATTTCTTCTAAAACAAAAATCTTATTGTTACTGTACAAAATATGTCTTAGTTGCAGCATTAATTGCTGTCTATGCAGGGTCAGAAATCTCTCAGATTTCATGAAAAATATCTTAATTTGTGTTCTGAAGATGAATGAAGATCTTTGGAATGACATGAGGGTGAGGGTGACAGAATTTTCATTTTTGGGTGAACTATCCCTCTTACCATGCACACCCTTGAATCAACAGTAAACTAAACGGACAAATAAAATCTCATTAAAATCACTGAGATATTTATACCATAAAAATACTATGAATATTTTAAATATCTCATCTAGATTACACCTTAATGATTATATAAATATACAGAATATAAATATTCATCGCATTTGGCTCAACGCTCGTTTGTCAGCAGGATTCTCGCAGCTGTTCGGTCCTTCCTCTCATTGCTCCATCAGCAGATCTCACAGAACCTCCTTCACTTACCAGACTCGGAGCTTTTCAGAAATCACAGGCTAATTGCTTTACTCTTGTCACATTTGTAGTGAAACATGAGCAATTAGAGGATTCTGGCTCCCCTCTGCAGTAGTTTTATGCCGCATTAGAGATTCTGGCACCAGGAAAGCTTTAAATTTGTATGCTTGCTAACTGCTGCTCCTAGAAGCATTCACAGCCAGAGAGGATGCCAGTGGCTCTGCTGAACGGAAAGAGCATTTCTGCCCGAAAGAAAGCCCTAAAGTTTCCCCATACAGTTACATCAGCAGCAGCAGCGCATCTGCTAAATGGAGACCCACAAGACAGGAAACTGCTGGGCACTTTTTGAAACTCAATATTCATTTGTGAGCCGGTAAACATACTGAGTGACTCAACTATTTCATAATAAACTCAGCTGAACTGTGTGCCTAAAAAAAGTTGTGAAACTTTTACACAACTTCATACTACAGCTTACTGAAGGTAAAAAAAACTATTTATTCATAAAAATGTAAAACACTAATCTAAATCTAATGTTTTCTCCACCTTTTATATCCTAGAGTTCAACAAACAATCAAACGCCCCTGATAAGGTCTGTAATCTGTTGAGTTGAGGATGTAGAGTGATTCAAATGCCTGAAACATTCACTAAACTCATAACAGCACAATATAAATGCAGAATATTATCAGTCTGATCAGAGCTGAAACACTAAAGCTTAAATGGCAATAACAAACTTTGTCAAACATTTTGTTAAATATGTTAGACACCCTGATCTCAATCAATAAAGTTCATGCAGACACCAAACACAAATATCTAAGAAATAAATCATAGATTTTTGTTTATTAGTATGATGAATTAAAAATATTAGCACCCCTAGTAACACATTTAAATATGGAGGGAGGGAAATACAAGATTATTATAATTTAACATTCTATTTTACAAGGCTGGGTTTTTGCACAAATGACAGGATTCGATTTGATTCTGAGTTCGATTTGATTTAATTCAATATTGATTATTTTAGATCTATATGGGGTACAGTACATGGCAAATCTCAACTAATGCTGTAAAATATACACGAGAGTACTACATTACTATAATATTGAGGGTTAAACTTATAATACTACTAAACTACTAGTTTACTTTAAAATTGCATAGCCTAATTATATTTAATTCTATTTCTACTCCAAATCATTTTTTGAAATATAAACGTTTAAATGGTGGCTGTCATAAAAACTTGACGGATTTATTCAAACTCCTATCTACAGTTCATTTTTCTAGCTGAGTAACAAGTTCATGGTCAGACTTTGTTTCATATTTAGTAACAAGTAACAAATCACAAAGCTTTTACGACGGCATTTTAGTGTCATGTAATAAAAAAATAAAAAATAAAAAAAAATCTAAGATTACGAGAATAAATTCATAATATTTCAAAAATAAAGTTGAAATATTATTTCGACCACATTCCCGAAACATTTCAACCATATTCCCAAAGCATTTCGACCTTATTCCCAAAACATTGTGAATTTATTCCCAAAACATTGCAACCTTATTCCTGAAACATTTCGAAATTATTCCTGAAACATATCGACATCATTACTGTAGTATTTCAGCTTTATATTCGCAAAACATTTCGGCTTTATTCCCGAAACATTTAGACCTTATTCTTGTGGTATTTCGACTTTATTCCCAAAACTTTTCGACCTTATTCCCGTAGTATTTCGTCTTTAATCCCGAAGCATTGCGAATTTATTCCTGAAACACTGCAACTTTATTCCTGAAACATTTCAACCTTATTCCTGTAGTATTTCGTCTTTAATCCCGAAGCATTGCGAATTTATTCCTGAAACACTGCAACTTTATTCCTGAAACATTTCAACCTTATTCCTGTAGTATTTTGGCTTTATTCCCAAAACATTGTGAATTTATTCCTGAAACATTTCGACCTTATTCTCTTAGTATTTTGGCTTTATTCCCAAAACATTGTGAATTTATTCCCAAAACATTGCAACCTTATTCCTGAAACATTTCGAAATTATTCCTGAAACATATCGACATCATTACCGTAGTATTTCAGGTTTATATTCGCGAAACATTTCGGCTTTATTCTGAAAACATTTCGACATTATTCCCGTAGTATTTTGGCTTTATTCGCGAAACATTTAGACCTTATTCCTGTGGTATTTCGACTTTATTCCTGAAACTTTTCGACCTTATTAACGTAGCATTTTGACTTTAATCCTGAAACATTGCAAATTTATTCCTGAAACACTGCAACTTTATTCCCAAAACATTTCGACCTTATTCCCATATTATTAGGGCATTATTCGCGAAACATTTCGGCTTTATTCCCAAAACATTTCGACCTTATTCCCGAAACATTTTAGCATTATTCCTGTAGTATTTTGGCTTTATTCGTGAAACATTTCGGCTTTATTCGCGAAACATTTTGACCTTATTCCTGAAACATTTCCACTTTATTCTCAAAACATTTCGACTGTATACTCGAAATCGTAGTTTTTTTTTTTATTTTAACATGGCACTAAAACGTTGTCGTATGATTTACTGGATGGGAGGTGCGCAAAAACATTCCATTCATTAACTGAAAATAGGCTAGACTAATCGAATATTGGGATCGATATCGTCTCGTAAAAATGAGAGTGTCTTTTTTTTGGTTGGGTCTCAAAATGTTTTGCTTTCAAACATTTGTGATCGAAAGCATTTCAAAACATCTAAGTGTGTCAAAGTGTTATGCTTTTTTTTGCTCTCCCACACAACAGAAAAAAAAAAAAAAAAGTGCTCTCAATCCGGTGGAAATAGACCAGTAGAAACACGTCTTGCATTTGTTCAAACTGCAGACCCCGCACACCAAGTTTAAATATTAGCATTTTTAGCGCGCAAACAAAGAAGTTTCTCAGGCAAACACAAAAGAAAAAGTTCTGAGAGAAAACTTTGAGACTCTTTTTTTGGATGCACAATATAGACAAAAATATTTCAAATCAACAGCAGAGCAGCTACAAATGATTCTTGAGGACAAATCAGCACAAAAAAATAACAGTACTGCATCACTAACATCACTGCAGCACCATGGGCAACAGGAAGTAGTCAGCAGAACTGATTAAAACTGACGTTAACAACACGCCTTGGGTGCGTTATCTCAGCATCTTCCGACAACTGTAAGAGAGCAGCTTAAAAACACTCGCTGAACACCCTGAGGCCATCCGCACTTCACATGACAACAGACAGAAGATTTATCTTCTGCATTTTAGCTTCCTAACTTTTAGAGTCGGTCTCTTTCGTTTAACACTCTCTCTGTGACGGTGATTGGTGAATTCCGCCTCCAGACAGACCGTTTTGCAGTTTGGAAATACATCCCACCTTTTAATGTGTCAATCCTGACGATTGGAGACATGAAAAGTAGGACAGAAGAAGCATTTTTCTTTACAGCATTAACATACCAGGCAAAAATCCTGCAAGCTGAGAGCTTATCTCTGCAGGAAAATAAGAAAAGTTTCTCTATTTACAGAAACAAAACCTTTCAAAATCTTCAGTGAAACCACAGGAACAGAGAAGGAAATAAAGGTGTCTTCACCATCAGAAGAAAAACAACACCTTTAGGAAAACGACATACAGAAACACAAACACACAAGATCGGGATTCCAGAAGGATTGCATGGTGCTTTTGGTGGAAATACTCATTTTGAAAGATGTTTGCTGGTCTGGTGTAAGGCATAGGGTTTCCACAATGCAGAAAACACAGATATAAAAATACATTTATAGTATAAAACAGAATGTCATGGAATTTGGCAAATTTTGGATGCATGTTCTGCATGCCTCTGTGAATGAACAATCATTTTATTGCATTTTGAAAGATTAATTATTTAATGTTTAATGTTTTATACCTTCATTTAATTAACACTGTTTTTTCGAAATTTGTATTAAATCATAAATCCAGCACAATTAATCATAGAAATTAGGGTAACACTTTACAATAAGCAGTCATATGTTAACATTAGTTAATGTATTAATTAATGTTATCTAATGTTAACTGATCAACCTTATTGTAAAGTGTTCCAATAAATTTTTAGAATTTGTCTGAGAATTTGTGAAAAATAAATAGAATTCGTGAGAAAATAAAACAGATTTTATTGTTAACTGTGTAAAATAAAAGAAAGAAAGAAAGAAAGAAAGAAAGAAAGAAAGAAAGAAAGAAAATAAAGAAAATAAATATAATCAAACAAAATAAAAAAAATAAATGTTCAATTGGCTTGTTAAATACTATAATTAAAAGATCAGTTCACCTTCAAATCTTCAGTTGGACTCAAACTGCACTCTTCAAAAATGCTGTGATAAGTCTTGTTATAGTTAACTAAATCTAAAACTGAAATGATTACAAATTGTTTTTTGGTTATTCAAAAAAAAAAAAAAAAAAAAAAACACTGAAATAAAATACAATGTATGTAATAGCTGGAAAAAAACTAAACTAAACTAAAACCGATAATATAATATAATATAATATAATATAATATCATTTATAAATTTGTATTAAATCATAAATCCAGCATAATTAATCATATAATTTTTTTAATTGTTTAATGAATTTAACTGGTTAGACATGTATTTTGAGTATTCAAATGTATGCAAAATGGAATGCAGAAAAAAAATGTAAAAAGAAAACAGAGATTTTGAGAAAAATATTCCAGAATTTGTGGAAAAATTTAACCAAACTTTGGGCCCTAAAAATGTAATTTTTCCAGTTGTTAAATTAGTTGTTAATTGTGTAGAAAATATAAATAAAATAAAATAAAATAAAATAATAGCTGCTGTCGCTATGTCTGACAAACAATGCCGCTTTCATGCTACACATCGTTCTCACACAGTGAAAAATACACTGTGTGCAGAATTATTAGGCATGTTGATATTCTGGTCATATTTTTTTTCCAAACACATTTTACCAATTCCAAACCACATCAGTCTTAATAACTACTATTAATTTTGTATTTAATCATTTGTAAGTGATATATAATTGTCCGTGAAGGCTGGAAGTGAAAAACTCCTTATATTCAGGTGTGCAGAATTATTAGGCATGTTTTCGTTTACAGCTAAAATGAGCCAAAAAAGAGATTTAACCCAGACTGAAAAGTCCAAATTATTAAATGCCCATGAGAAGAATGCAATACTAATGCATTACAAGAATTTGCAAAGTTAAGGCTTGACCATTGGACAGTGAAATGCTTGTTGAGTCTGCATGGTCAGAAAAAACAGGTGGAGAAGAAAAGATGCATGGTAACTGCAAAAGAATTAGGAATTAAGGTGAAGAATTAGGTGTGACACCATCAGGAACCGTTTCCAGTTCTCCAGCGCCACCATTTTCCAGAACTGCAACCTACCTGGAGTCTTCAGAAGTGCAATGTGTCAGGTTCTCAGAGACTTTGCTTGGTAAAAAATCCTAAAAAATGCCCCTGACTTAATAAGAATAACAAGCTGACGTCTTGTGAAATACATGAAGACAGTTTTTTTATATGCTTTAGAGACAGATAAGTTGAGAGTGACTCTTGAAGGACAAGCATCACATCCTCTTGTGCCTCTGATTCAAGAATTTATCTTCTAAAATCTGGCAATAAGTTTTGGGAGTTCATTTTAGTCCATCTCTGCAAGTCAGACTTTTCAGGATAGGAGACTAAACATGAACTCCCAAAACTTACTGCCAGATTTTGGAAGATAAATTTTTGAATCAGAGGCACAAGAGGATGTGATGCTTGTCCTTCAAGAGTCACTCTCAACTTATCTGTCTATAACGCCTATAAAAAAAAACTGTCTTCATGTATTTCACAAGACGTCAGCTTGTTATTCTTATTAAGTCAGGGGCATTTTTTAGGATTTTTTACCAAGCAAAGTCTCTGAGAACCTGACACATTGCACTTCTGAAGACTCCAGGTAGGTTGCAGTTCTGGAAAATGGTGGCGCTGGAGAACTGGAAACGGTTCCTGATGGTGTCACACCTAATTCTTCACCTTAATTCCTAATTCTTTTTCAGTTAACATGCATCTTTTCTTCTCCACCTGTTTTTTCTGACCATGCAGACTCAACAAGCATTTCACTGTCCAATGGTCAAGCCTTAACTTTGCAAATTCTTGTAATGCATTAGTATTGCATTCTTCTCATGGGCATTTAATAATTTGGACTTTTCAGTCTGGGTTAAATCTCTTTTTTGGCTCATTTTAGCTGTAAACGAAAACATGCCTAATAATTCTGCACACCTGAATATAAGGAGTTTTTCACTTCCAGCCTTCACGGACAATTATATATCACTTACAAATGATTAAATACAAAATTAATAGTAGTTATTAAGACTGATGTGGTTTGGAATTGGTAAAATGTGTTTGGAAAAAAAATATGACCAGAATATCAACATGCCTAATAATTCTGCACACAGTGTACATCGCTGAACAAAGATGACAGGTCTCAGCTTCAAAATGTTGTCTTTTTTTTTTTTTAATTCAATCAATAAATACCATTTTGTGGCTTTTTAATATGTCGTGACAGTTCACTGTATTGCCTTATTGGATCAATCGACACGTAAACCGATCATCTTTTCTTATTTACTTAAAGCACAAAAAAAACATGAATGAACAAAGCGTATTTTATTTAAACCGTGGAAAGATGTCAGTACACACCATTTATCAAGGTTAAGTCCACCAAAGTTAATGTACTCTCCCATCTGATTTGTTATTCGGACAAAATGGCAGATTCTGTGTTATGATTGGTCAGATCGCCTGTCAATCAAGCAGTTTGCACAGGTCAATTGGCTTGTCAAATAATATTATTAAAGGAACAGTTCACTCAAAAATATTCAATTGGACTCAAAATGCACTCTTCGAAAAGGCTGTGATTAGACAGCATGATTATTGCACAGGTGTGACTTAGGCTGGCCACAATAAAAGGCCACTCTAAAACGTGCAGTTTTACTGTATTGGGGGGGTCCAAAAACCAGTCAGTATCTGGTGTGACCACCATTTGCCTCACGTAGTGCAACACATCTCCTTCGCATAGAGTTGATCAGGTTGTTGATTGTGGCCTGTGGAATGTTGGTCCACTCCTCTTCAATGGCTGTGTGAAGTTGCTGGATATTGGCAGGAACTGAAACACGCTGTCGTATACGCCGATCCAGAGCATCCCAAACATGCTCAGTTGGTGACATATCCAGCGAGTATGCTGGCCATGCAAGAACTGGGATGTTTTCAGCTTCCAGGAATTGTGTACAGATCCTTGCAACATGGGGCCGTGCATTATCATGCTGCAACATGAGGTGATGGTCGTGGATGAATGGCACAACAATGGGCCTCAGAATCTCTGCACAGCATCAATGCATATCTCTGTGCATTCACAATGCCATCAGTAAAATGCACCTGTGTTCGTTGTCCATACCATACGGCTGCCCATACCATAACCCCACCGCCACCATGGGCCACTCGAGCCACAACGATGACATCAGCAAACCGCTCACCCACACAACGCCATACACGCTGTCTGCCATCTGCCCTGTACAGTGAAAACAGGGATTCATCCGTGAAGAGAACACCTCTTCAAAGTGCCAGACGCCATCGAATGTGAGCATTTGCCCACTCGAGTCAGTTACGATGATGAACTGCAGTCAGGTCGAGACCCCGATGAGGACGACGAGTATGCAGATGAGCTTCCCTGAGACGGTTTCTGACAGTTTGTGCAGAAATTCTTTGGTTATGCAAACTAATTGTTGCAGCAGCTGTCTGGGTGGCTGGTCTCAGACGATCTTGGAGGTGAAGATGCTGGATGTGGATGTCCTGGGCTGGTGTGGTTACACGTGGTCTGCGGTTGTGAGGCCGGTTGGATGTACTGCCAAATTTTCTGAAACGCCTTTGGAGACAGCTTATGGTAGAGAAATGAACATTCAATTCATGGGCAACAGCTCTGGTGGACATTCCTGCAGTCAGCATGCCAATTGCACACTCCCTCAAAACTTGCGACATCTGTGGCATTGTGTTGTGTGATAAAACTGCACATCAGCATCTTGATATCCCACACCTGTGAGGTGGATGGATTATCTCGGCAACAGAGGAGTACTCACTAACACAGATTTAGACAGATTTGTGAACAATATTTGATAGAAATAGGCCTTTTGTGTACATAGAAAAAGTCTTAGATCTTTGAGTTTAGCTCATGAAAAATGGGGGCAAAAACAAAAGTGTTGCGTTTATAATTTTGGTCAGTGTATCCGTATATGTCATTAAACTTTTGAACAGCAGTGTGTATCTATAGCATTAATAGAGCTCTAATAGAAATGACAAAAGCAGATAATAAAATTACTAAAACTAAAAATTGAATGAAAACTTCAAAAATAAAAATAAAAGCTAATAGAAGGAAAACTAAAAGAAAAAAAGAAAGAAAAAAGCAGTCTGTCTTCAGAAAATTGGCTAATGTGCTGCTTAAACTGGTAGGACACAAAAGCACCAAATGGGTATTCAGCATAACTCTCTACTCTCCAAAAACACTTCAATGCAGCAGCTGGTGAACACATCAAAGAAAAAGTGAGGCACCTCAGCAAAAAATCTGCGTATTTACATGAAACGTCCTAAAATTCAGCACAGCAGCAAGACGGCGTCATTTTCCACAGCTATATTTTCTTATTATGCTTAAAACAAACCCAGCACTGTCAACACAATATTTTAACATGAAGCAACTCTATTTCAAAGCCACTGTAAAATTCAGAAAGAATTCTGGAAAGTGATGGTCTTATGTACTCAAGAAGACATTTAATAAGTTTAATAAGCACATTTCAGCCCTCCGTCGCATTTGATTGCAGTATAAAGTCATTGAAACTCATTGCAGAAGAGCTGACAGAACGGCTCACTGTGACCCAGACGTTTGATTGACAGCTTCATTCACCAGGATGTCACACCCTCAGTTATGACATCATCAGTAGCGACAATGACTGAAATTCAATGGCAAGAGCGTCTCTACGGCAACCGGCGGTCTGGCTCATGTTCTTACAGGGGCAGAGATGATGCTGTGCCACACACACACACATACACACACACTCCACTAGAGAGCATGCAGTGCTGATCGTGTCAAGCATTTTAACAGAGTTTAAATGCAATCATATTGTTTGATTCAGGGCAGGAAAATATCACTTTGATAACAGCAAACAAACAAGCTGTCTAGATGAAATTCATAAAAAATAAATGTCTACTGTTCAAAAAGGTACAAAGAGCTTTCACTGTGAAACTCCCTACCAATTTTGTACCTTATTTCCCCCATAAATGCATGAAAATTAACTTAGTACCTAGTGTTGTGGCAATACCAAAATTTTGTCTTCGATACAATACCTGACTAAAATATCACGATACTACTACTGAACCGGTACTACGAAAAAACATAGAACAACAGGAAAAGTAATTGAATAATAGGTGATCCAAATGGAGATCATAGTTATTTATCTATTAAAACAAAGCATTTCATCCCTCCTTAAAAAAAATAAATTAATTAAATAAAATAATAATAATAATAATAATAATAATAATAATAATCACATGCCAGTGCCACTACACAGGATTATGGTGAACAACTACTACCGAGCCTACAGGAGCCCTTTGTTATTAATAAGAACCTAGATGACAACACAAAGACACAAATGAAATAAAGAGAGGCCTACGAAATCTGTTTTATTTTTTCCTAAATTCCATTTTAATTTTTCTAGACTCTATTTTAATGGTTACGCTAAAAAATATATATTTATCAGAAAGCATGTCTAGTTAATTGAAATCATGAAACTTGCAAAAATTAACAACAATTTATTAAGTTTAACAAAAATTACATTTTAAGGCCCTATGAAATAGGTTTTATTCTTTTTCTCAAATTCAGTTTGTTTGTGAATCTGTTTTCTGATAATTTTCTGGATTCTGTTTTAATAGTTTCATTACATTTTATTAATCAAAAGCATGTCTAATGAATTTATAAAGTATAATTAGATTTGATAAATAATTAATTTATTACAGGCTATTTCTTTCTTTCTTTTTTAGAAATACTACGTGTATTTACAATTTTCTGGTAAATAAATTCTGGTAAATATTTTTACATTAAGTAATTCATTAATATCTTTACATTACATTATCTTTACATTAAGTAATATTTTAATATATTTCTGACTGTCAAGTTAAACCGAACTTTCATTTTGACGGGTTGCTGTGAAGACCTTTAGGGTCTTCATTACATGACGATAGTTTTCCGCAAAAGAAACGGTAAAATGCTCATGAAGTGACTCTCAGAGCAGTTCTAGAGATGATGTTCATGTACTCATATATTGAGGCGGCAGAGGCTGAAAACGCCGCGAGCGTCAGGCGTATGTGTGTAGTAAACAAAACGGCGCGTCTGTGCCATTCACTAACACGGACACGCAAAAATACGGCTCTTATTAAAATGCATTCTTAAAGTACCGGTATTAGTAAAATGGGGAATTGTACCGTTTTTAAAAGCAGGGCATCGCAATACTTTTTAAGTACCGGTATATCGTGCAACACTATTAGTACCTAAATGTTTTCAAATGTTTTCATTTTTATAATTTCTGGGGATTTTTATTATTATTTTAATCCAGGTAGGGGTTCAAAAGTACCACACAGACCAAAAAGCAGACTGATCTCCGACTACACATATCCCTTGTTCCAATGAACCAGTCCAAACCGAAGAAAACAACAAAAGCAGAACAAGACGGTGTTCTGAGCAATAAGCTGGCAACCGAGACTGAAAAAGGGCTTGTTAGCGAGACAAACCTGAGAGTCCCGAGTGAATTGTGCTCTGTGAAGAGGTCAACCAACACAGAGAGGCGACTAAATGACTCCATGAAGGATGAAGGTGTTGCTGTAAACATCAGGCTTCCTGGAGACCACACAGGCTTTCTAAATAAAGTCCCTCCTGGCACTTTCCACAAATAGGGTAAAAAAAAAAAAAAAAAAAAAAGACATCCCATGACATTCTTAATGTAATAAAGGCACAAATCCTCTGTTCTTTAGAGAGATCGCTTGTGCATACGTTATCTTAACTGTTATCTGACATTATATTAATATAGCATTATATGAATATCCAACTTTACTGGCTTATATATACTCACAGAGTGCTACTACAAATCTCAACTTGATCAACATCAGCTCTGAACTGCTAACTGTGGACTTATTTTTGTTGAAATTTTGCAATTTCTGTTGAAATTATGTGTGTAAAATAAAAATAAATAAAAACTCTACAAATAAAATTGACCTGACTTTCACTAATAGTACCCAGCAACTAATCATTATTTTGACATCATTTGTTGAATATACATTAATTTGTACCACAAAATAGAAATATTATTTAACATTAAATTTATTGTTCTACATTATTATTAGTAAACTAAACAGAATATTAATAAAACTAATAATAATAATAATAATAATAAACATTATTATTATTATTATTATTATTATTATTATTATTATTATTATTATTTAAACTAATCAGAAATATTATTGTTATTATTACTATTTATTAATTAAAACTAATCAGAATTATTTATTCATTTATTTTTACTTTTATTTACTTAATTGAAGTAATCAGAATTATTATTATTATTATTATTATTATTATTCATTAAACAAGCCATATTTATTTATGCATGTATGTATGTATGCATGTATGTATTTATTTACTAATCAGTCATATTTATCAGTATTTAACATTCTGGAATACTGCATAAAATTGTGAACTCAAGAAGTAACACTATAATATTAAGCAAATAATCTTTCCATTTCTCATTTTCTCTTTCCTTTTTCTACATTTTTACACAAATTGTATTGTAGAAACTATTAAAAACCATTTTGTTCATTAAAATAAAGCAGAAAAAGAATAAAATAAAATACATAAATTGTAGATCAAAAACCCAAATAATTAAAAATGAATAATTAAAACAAATCTTTAAAAAGTAATAATGACAAAAGAACATCATAATGATAAAGTCAACAAAAAATATAAAAAAATATATTATTTTATTATCAATAAATGATTTAATAGTATATGAATAATACTAAAATACCAGAAATAAACATACAAATAAATTGAAATAAAAATAAACAAATAATTATCACAAACCAACAGCAACCCTGTAACTGTTTCTGTCTTTCTTGATGTTGAAGTGCTTGATTTCACTTGCTGAAGACTACCCTATTCATGGAAAGAGTGTCCTGCTCTTCTGCAGGGAGCATTACACAAGAGATCCATAAGAAACAAACAGCTGTTTGTGTAATGTAATACAGGGTCATGAAACCCCCTTATTTCAGAGCAGGCTGTTCCATCTCAGCATTGAAAAGCCTCAAGAAATGAGGTAGAAAGGTGAGATGGTAGAGAGGAGCAGAGAGTGTAACAACCCTCTGTAGTCCACTTCTGAGAAAGAAATGAGAACAGCAGACAGAGAAGCACTGCCAGTAGAAAGCAGGATTGCTTTGGGACATGTGGCACGAATTCAGACACAAATATTTCTAAATATCTTATTTCCTCTATCAGTATCTAAATATGATGTGTTGAACAGCATGAAAGCACTCGAGATATTTATCACTTTAAAAAGCTTCTCTTTCTTCCAGGCCTTCCAGCAGCGGTCAAACCCGCTAACCAGCAGCAATAAATGACTGATTGATCTCTGGAAGACTGTAATTTGGGTTAGTTGGCCATGTCACACCGGTTTACAGCTGAGAGCCCTGCTGTGAAATTAAAGAAGGGCTTACAGGAGCGATAGAGCAGGACTGCCATCTGCTGGACACAAATCATATAATGCAGGTCATATGCCTGCTGGGGAGATGAAGCTGATTTACAGGCTTTATTCATAATTAAAAGATGATATGCCTGTACAAGTATCACTGATAAACTCTAACATCTCACACATAAATCAATGATTCTGATCAACATATGGATCAACCTACATGGAATTAATAAACAGAATAGAAGCCATCAACATTCGGCCGAGATCATTGAGAGATGTCAGTCAATATGACAAACATCAGCATTTTCCTTCCTGTACTAATTTGTTTGCAAAAAGTCACAAAGCTGGTGTGGCTTGATAATAACAAAACATATAAATATTATTACATTTATAATTACATTCATTACAATTAGTCACATTTAGCAATGTCCCACAGATTGCATGCAACACTTCAGTATTTAACCCTATTTAAACTAACACAATTTTGATATAATTTCTTTAAATACATTCAGTTCATTTGTAGCACAAAAAACAATATTAAATTGAACATCTAATTAGATCATTTCTTAAAATAACTCTTCTTAATATTTTTCTTATTATTAAATAATTATTAGAATTAAATTGAATGTTATCTAAATTGATATTATTACATATTTAGATTATATATTTACATAAAAACATATTATATTTACATTATTAAATATTTATATTTTTTAAGACAAAAAATTAAAATTATTATTATTATTTTATTTATTATTATTTAAACAAAAATGTATTAGCATTAATTAGAATTAGAATTCGTTTTAAAATATACATTTATATCATATATTTACATTATTAAATGTATTTACATATATTTTAGGATCATTTCTTAAAATTATTATTACTATTATTATTATTATTATTAATAATAATAAATATTTATTAGAATTAATTAGAAATAGTTCTATTTAATTAAAATGTTTAATTTAATTTAATTTAAATTTATATTATATATTTTAACTCTATTCAAAATAATGCCATTAATAATACATATTTCTTCTTCTTATTATTATTATTATTATTATTACTATTTATGTTTATTATTGTTGTTGTTGTTATTAAATATTTATTATAATTAACTAGAATTAGTGTTTAATTTAATTTAAAATTTTAATTGATCATTTTTTATTTGATTATTTATTTTGTAATAATTATTATAACATTCATTACTATTATTGTTACTATTATTATTATTATTATTTCAAATATTTAATTTAACTAATTAGTAATATAATACCATATGTAAAATAAGTAATATAAAATAAGCTAAAACATTGCGTAGATTTATACTAAAGGTGGAACCACAGGCAAAAACTAGGTTAAGAAAGGATTTGTTTTTTGATTTGTGTGTAATTCACCTTAATTCTGGGCATGGTGACGGTGGGCGGTCTGGCTTTGGCTATGAAGCTGTGAGAAGAGCCTCTCTCCACCACATGTCTGGTGTAGGGCATGAACCTCCGGCCATCAGAGCCGAACACAAAGTCCTCTCTGAGAGCATCGATCAGGACAATCACCACACGCTTGAACAACGGCACAGGAGCTTTGCTGGAGTTAGGATCACTTCCTGCAGAACACAGAACAACTCAGAAAATCTCTGCTGCATATGTGATCAGGATATATGTTATTCTGATTTCAGAATTATAATTAGAAATGTTTAAAAAAAAAAAAAAAAAAAAAAAAAAAAAAAAAAAAAAGGATTTAGTTGTGAGGATGAAATTAAAACCCTAAACATCGGAATTAAATCCTCAGTCTTAATCCCCAAGAGGCAATGCATTGGGATTTGGACATACAGAATCAAACAGACTGAGGAATAGGTTATATTTAGCTGTTATGCATTAAAATTGGGGGTGCAAAAAAAAAAAAAAAAAAAAAAAAAGTAATAAATGTATGAAATGTATGTATTTATATGGGTCAAAGACAAAAAGTGGTTTTCAAGCTTCAAAACAATAAAAGATTAATGCAGCTTTATTTTATATCTTTAAATTAGAATGTGTCCTGCATATTTTTTTTTTTTC
This sequence comes from Cirrhinus mrigala, assembly GCA_036247105.1. Lineage (NCBI taxonomy): Eukaryota > Metazoa > Chordata > Actinopteri > Cypriniformes > Cyprinidae > Cirrhinus > Cirrhinus mrigala. Next base: position 24,917,716 of record CM070020.1, on the reverse strand, counting down.
CTAGCATAAAATGACTATTATACATTTTTTAAATTTTTACAGAAGACACCCATGTCATTCAGAGTAACAAAGTTCATATACTAAAAAACTCAAAATACAAATTCATTTTAAATCTTTATTAATCTTTGCCACTATCCTTCAAACCACTAGTTTTTACCTATTTGTCAGCAACAATTTTTTAAACATTTAAAAATAAAATAAAATGTACTAAAATCACATTTTCTTTTATATATTTTAATAAGTACAGAATAAGTAAGCTGTTTCATTTTTACATAAATATGTTACGTTGAATGACAATGAAACAATATTTCACCCATATTTTGACATTTTATGTTTTCACAAATGTGAACTGAAACATTAAAGCAGACACTTTACGTACATTCATGCATATATGATTTCTATGTATATAAAATCATTTAAAATTACATTTAATTTTGATGCCTACAGCAAAAAAGGACATAAATCTACAAATGTACCAAATATTATATGTAATTATACTATAAAAATATAACAAAAATAAAGTAAATATAAATCTACAGAATAAATATCTTTAAAAATCTGAAAATTATGAATAATTAAATGATTTTAAAATAAATAAAACAATAACAAATCCTAAAAAAGACAAACAAAAAAAAAATAAGATAATTTGGCATTAAAACCTCGTTATAAAATCATCACCATTATCATAATGCTTAATTATTCTGAGTTATATGTGTGTATGTTTACCTGTCTGTGGCTCTGCAGGAAAGTCAGCCAGTTTGCTCTTGGCTGAAAAGGATGATTTGACAGGAACAGGGAAGAATCCTCTCAGGAAAAGAGCGATTGACACAATCTCACATATGAGGCACAATAAAGCAAATACTGATGAGCTCAGCTTCATGATGTAGATCAATAACTATTATCAATAACACTCATCACACTCATAAGACAACACTAACACTGGCAACTGTCCAGCCCGCTGTCTGATTTCTCAGTGACCGCAAAAAACCGTCATTTTGAAGAGAAACGACACGAAATCCACACGAATAATGAAGATTCTGCCGGATTAGTGTTTTGAAATTCTCATTTCCGTGTTGTGCCATGAGGGTCACTACGGCAACTCAGAAGGATCGTTTCTCACAACATTTTTAACATTTCTGCGGACTCTTATTTTGTAATCAAAACCAAAACTTTTATTTAAAATATTTAATTTACGCTTACACTAGATTTAAACTACATATTATTGTATTATTGTATTATAATTCATATAATAATAACTGTATAAAATAAGTAATGAAAGTGAGTTATATATAGACTGTTAATTTTTGTTTTTACAAATTAGGTGACAGGAAAAATAAGCTTCATTCTCGAATACTTTTTCATAATTATATAATGTACTATTATTATGTATTTTTAAATAACTGCATTAAGTAACATGAAAAGTAAAAGTGTGAGGTCATCAGTGGTTGTCATGGTAACATTTGTTGTAATTGCGCTTTATTTCTTTTTCTACACTGTCAAAACGCGTTTTATTTGTTAGGGAATTTATAGACAGAATCCAACGGAATGAGCCACGCGGTATGTCATTTATTAAAGAGCTGCTGACTGTAAAAGTAAAGTGTGTTTGTAAGCAGTGATTTATGATTCTGTTTGTCGAGGGAAATGGACTGCAGTCAACTGAACTCGACGGAGAAAACAAGAACCTCGAAGCTTCTTGATGAAATAAACGAGATTTATCAAGATATTAGAGAAGAGTCAATGCAATCAGGTGATCAGATATATACATTCCACAACATCAGAAACATGCCATTGCATTTCATTTTTTATATCTGTGTCGAATATTTTATTGTTTCATTATAATACACTGCCGTTCAAAAGTTTGGGATCAGTAAGATGTTTAGTGTTTTTCAAAGAATTCTCTTATGCTCATTAAGGCTGCATTTACAAACAGTAATTTTCTGAAATCTAATTACAGTTTAAAATAATGTTTTTTCTATTTTGATATATTTTAAAATATAATTTATTCCCATGATGCAAAGCTGAATTTTCAGCATCATTACTCCAGTCTTCAGTGTCACACGATCCTTCAGAAATCATCCTAATATGCTGATTTATTACTTTTATTATCAATGTTGAAAACAGTTGTACTGCTTAATATTTTTTTGGAACCTGTGATTCTTTTTTAGGTTTCTTTGATGAATAAGAACAGCATTTATTCAAAATAGAAATTATTTCTAACAATATCAGTCTTTGCTATCATTTTTTATCAATTTAACAAATCCTTGGTGAATAAAAGTATTCATTTCTTTCAGAAAAAGAAAGAATAAAAATCTACAAACTTTTAAATGGTAGGTTATATTGTTGCAAAAGAGTTCTATTTTAAATAAATGCTGTTCTTTTTAACTTAAAAAATCCTGAAAAAAAAAAAAATCACAGGTTTTAACAAAATGTTCAGCAACACAACTGTTGTCAACATTGATAATAAATCAGCATATTAGAATGATTTCTGAAGAATCACTCCAAGACTGGAGTAATGATGCTAAAAAATCAGCTTTGCATCACAGAAATAAATTGCATTTTAAAATATATTCACATAGAAAACTGTTATTTTAAATTGAAATAATATTTTACAATATTACAGTTTTATCTGGATTTTTTTATCAAATAAATGCAGCCTTTTTCTCCAAGCAGAGACTCCTGGTGAGAAGGTGGAGAAGATAGTGCCTCTGCTGAAAGAAAAAGTAGAAAGAGGAGATTCACAAGCCACCTTTTTCCTGGGACAGTTATACTATGAAGAGGTGACTGATGCCATAAACTTTCTCATTTATTCTGTTTCAATATGCAAAGACAGAATCGTGTGAGAATTTGCTTTCTGCATTAAAGACAAACAATACATTGATGCATAGTAATTACACATCTCAGGAATAATCTGGTATTCTGCAGGGTCGCTACGCAGAAGCTGAGATCATCTTTAATGGCATTAAAGATGAAGATCCTCAAGCTCTATATCAGCTGGCTGTCATATATTACGACGGCCTTGGAAGCAAAGAAGACCTTGTAAGAGCCATACTGATATTATTTCTCACATATACAGTAAATAGATCACTGTTAATAACATTTAATGCAACATTTTAAAAATAAGCTTTTCACATGTTACATTAATGCATTACCAATATCTAATTGTAAAACCACTACTGAATTTGTGAACCGCATCAACTTTAACAGGGTAAGGCAATTGAGTACATGAGAACAGTTGCATTCTGTGATTCGTCAAAAGTGGGCTGTATCAGATACGCAGCGCTGTATAACCTGGGTCGGGCATATCTGGAGGGTTTTGGTGTTGAGGCATCCAGCGCTGAAGCAGAGCGGTGAGAAACAATCACAGCAAATTATAAATGTCAAAACATCTGTGTATATTAAATTAGAAAAACATCTGATGAAGATTTCTGTGGCAGGCTTTGGCTCCTGGCAGCTGATGATGGAAACCCAAACGCGAGTGTGAAAGCGCAGTCGTCTCTGGGCATGTTTTACTGCAGACCGGAAACTCTCGACCTCAGAAAGGTCCTGATATCACTGACATCCATCATGCATCATCAGCTGAAGCACTGACCTGTAGAGCTGCTGAAATGTACTGTAGAAGAGATCTAATGCACATGTGTTAAAGGAGAAGTCCACTTTCAAAACAAAAATTTACAGATAATGTACTCACCCCCTTGTCATCCAAGAAAATTCCTGAAACGTTTCCTCAAAAAACATAATTTCTTTACGACTGAGAGCAAAGAAAGACATAAACATCTTGGATGATAAAGGGGTGAGTACATTATCTGTAAATTTTTGTTCTGGAAGTGAACTTCTCTTTTAAATAGTAGGATAGTTCACCCAAAAAATGAATATTCTGTCATTGATTACTCACCCTCATGTCATTCCAAACCCTTAAGACCTTCATTCATCTTCAAAATACAAATTAAGATAGTTATGATGAACTCTGAGAGCTTTCTGACCCTGCATAGACAGCAATGCAACTGACACATTCAAGGCCCAGAAAGGTAGTAAAGACATTGTTAAAATAGTCCATGTGACATCAGTGGTTCAACCATAATTTTATGAAACTACGAGAATATGTTTTGTGCACAAAGAAAACAAAAATAACAACAATTTCTTTTCTTCCGTGTCAGTCTTTGATGCAAGTTGACATAGAACCCGGATGCACTTTGTTAACAAGCAGAAGTTATCATTATTTTTGTTTTCTTTGCACACAAAAAGTTTTCTCCTAGCTTCATAGCATTACTGTTGAACCACTGATGTCACATGGACTATGTCCTTACTACCTTTCTGAGTCTTGAATGTGTCAGTTGTTTTGCTGTCTATGCAGGGTGAGAAAGCTCTCGCATTTCATCAAAAAAATCTTAATTTGTGTTCTAAAGATAAACAAAGGTCTTACGCGTTTGGAACGACATGAGGGTAAGTAATTAATGACAGAATTTTCATTTTTGGGTGAACTGTTCCTTTAAATGTCTTCAGTTAAGCTGATTGTGTGTCTTCATGTACTGCAGGCGTTCTTGTGGCACTCGGAGGCGTGTGGTAACGGCAGTCTGGAGTCTCAAGGCGCTCTTGGCGTCATGTATCTCTACGGTCACGGAGTGCAGAAAGACCCAGATGCTGCCCTGTTCTGCTTTAAAGAGGCGGCGGAGAGAGGAAACGTCTATGCGCAGGGTCAGCTGACGGCCTGCTACTACCACAGGAAGCTTTACTCCAGAGCAGCCGCCCTGGGAGAAAGGTAAAGTGTATCTACAGAATGTGTCTGTGAAGTTCAGAATACCCCACATATCATTTATTATGTCATTGTAAAAATGCCTATTTTGAGTCAAAGCAGAAACACTCTGTTTTTGTGCATGTCTCTTTAAATGCAAATGAGCTGCTGCTCCTGCCCCCTTTTCCCGAATAGGGCTGTGACTTTACAGACACTCTCAGATACTCTGAAAAAAACATCTGTTTGGTTTTGATCATCGTGTCTTTTGCACTGAAATCATAACTTTAAAGTCGTATCAGTTTAAACTTCTGAAATATAGCGCACATATCTCAAGCATGCACACAAAAAGCGGCTGTCACACTGCATGTGAGTATTAGACTTAAGTTCTCTTTCATGTCTTATTGCGCTTAAACTGTCAGGCGTTAGAACTGGTACATCGTTGTCGCTTGCGAAAACAGAATGGCGTCGCCATTGGTGGAAATGTGCAGATTAAGGGACGGTAATATCATAATAAGATCCCATTTCCCCCCATCACGGGGGGAGCGAAATCTGAGTGGCTTGTTTTTTCATATGCTTGCAGAAAAAGGTTTATTTAAACAAAGTTACTGGGTTGTCCTTTTTCATGTTTTCTGGTATGGTAGATGTACCGGGGTCCCGTTTATAGCACTTGGAACATGGAAAAAGTCAGACTTTCATGATATTTCCCCTTTTAAGTAGTAAAAACAGGTTTGGTTTGGATTGACTTTCAGAGTGTGCGGATATGAGGACATCAGTGCCATAGCACGGCACACAGACTGTCTGGAGGAGTACATCAGGAAGGGAATCGCCATAGCCATGTTTTACTACGCACGCTGTCTTCAGCTGGGCCGAGGCGTCTTGAAGAACAGAGACAGAGCGAAGAACTACTTCACACAGGTACCGTTGACCACCATAAAACTGTAATGCCAGTTCTGATGTTGGCACTGCTACTGAGAAGCAAGGTGGGAAAAGTTTGGGGCTTGCATTTAAGAGGATGTGGGTTACATTTGGAGACCCAGTGGCTCATTTCTCTGTTTTTTTGTCCATTAGGCTGCCAGGATTGATCCAGAGATCTGTAAGGAGCTGCAAATGGACGTCTTACACGGCAGGATGTAAATCACACATGCAACAATAATCAGTCACTGAATATCATCAGTGAAATTGATGACTGGACACAAACTTGACTTTTAGACTGACTGAGTTCAATACACTTTGCACTAAGATGTTATATTATAATCGCTGTTCTGACTCAGGGTTTTGTTTTTTGGGATGCTGATGAATCAAAATGTTTAGTATTACTTGTCGTATAAGAATGATGCAAAGGAAAATCTTTTAAAAGTCTAGTCAAAAATGCATGTGCCAACTTCTAAGAAAACTTCTGATCTTCATATTCAAGATGGTTTTTTTTTTTTTGTTTTGTTTTTTTTACAGAGAGATTTTAATTACAGCTTGCATATATATATAAATACATTGAGTATACATAAAAAAAACATTATTTAGAAAAAATTCAAACGTTCTATTTTAACAAACCACATTTTAATAAACAATATTTTTTCTTAAACTACATCATAACTATATGACTACTATTTTGGATTTTTTTATGTTCAGAGGCATTATACATACTAGATGTTTTTAAAGAAGAAAGATAGATAAAACTAATAAACGGATGGATGGATAGATAGATTGATGGATGGATGGATGGATGGATAGAAAAGCAGATAGAACGATAGAACTAATAAACAATGGATGGATGGATGGAACAGGGGATAGAACAGTAATCGACAGATGATGGATGGATGGAACAGCAGATAGAACGATAGAACTAATGAACGACAGGTGATGGATGGATGGATAGAGACAGACTGATGGATGGATGGATAGATAGAACAGCACTAACTAACTAACAGCAGATAGAACAATAGAACTATGAACGACAGATGATGGATGGATGGATAGAGATGAATGGATGGAGAGAGTGATAGACTGATGGATGGATGGATGGATGGATAGAGATGGATGGATAGAGAGATAGACTGATGGATGGATGGAGAGATAGAGATGGATGGATAGAGAGATAGACTGATGGATGGATGGATAGAGAGATAGACTGATGGATAGACAGAACAGCAGATAGAACGATAGAACTATGAATGACAGATGATGGATAGATGGATAGAGATGGATGGATGAATGGATGGCTAGAGAGAAAGACTGATGGATGGATGGATGGATGGATGGATGGATAGAACTAAAGAACAACAGGTGATGGATGAATGGATGGATAGAGCGATAGACTGATGGATTAATGGATGGATGGATAGAACAATAGAACTAATGAACAACAGATGATGGATGGATGGATGGATAGAGAGATAGACTGATGGATGGATGGAAAGATAGAGATGGATGGATAGAGAGATAGACTGATGGATGGATGGAGAGATAGAGATGGATGGATAGAGAGATAGACTGATGGATAGACAGAACAGCAGATAGAACGATAGAACTAATAAACAATGGATGGATGGATGGATGGATAGGCAGAACAGCAGATAGAACAATAGAACTATGAATGACAGATGATGGATAGATGGATAGAGATGGATGGATGAATGGATGGCTAGAGAGAAAGACTGATGGATGGATGGATGGATAGAACTAATGAACAACAGGTGATGGATGAATGGATAGAGATGGATGGATGAATGGATGGATAGAGCGATAGACTGATGGATGGATGGAGAGATAGAGATGGATGGATAGATGGATGGATATGTAGAACAGCAGATAGAACAATAGAACTATGAATGATAGATGGATGAATAGATGGATAAAGAGATAGACTGATGGATTGATGGAGAGATAGAGATGGATGGATAAATAGAACAGCAGATAGAACGATAGAACTAATAAACAATGGATGGATGGATGGAACGGGATAGAACAGTAAACGGCAAATGATGGATGGATGGAACAGCAGATAGAACGATAGAACTAATGAACGACAGGTGATGGATGGATGGATAGAGATAGACTGATGGATGGATGGATAGATAGAACAGCACTAACTAACAGCAGATAGAACAATAGAACTATGAACGACAGATGATGGATAGATGGAGATGAATGGATGGAGAGAGAGATAGACTGATGGATGGATAGAGAGATAGACTGATAGATAGGCAGAACAGCAGATATAACAATAGAACTATGAATGACAGGTGATGGATAGATGGATAGAGAAGGATGGATGAATGGATGGATAGAGCGATAGACTGATGGATTAATGGATGGATGGATAGAACAATAGAACTAATGAACAACAGATGATGGATGGATGGATAGAGAGATAGACTAATGGATGGATGGAGAGATAGAGATGGATGGATAGAGAGATAGACTGATGGATAGATGATGGATATGTAGAACAGCAGACAGAACGATAGAACTAATAAACGATGGATGGATGGATGGATGGATGGATGAAACAGGAGATAGAATGATAGATGGATAGATAGATAGATATTGATAGATATCAAAAACTAAGAAACTATTAATGTTTAAGCTGTGAAATAAAAACTACTGAAAATAAGAAATTGCTATAAAGTTAAAAATATGAATTTCATCTTAATGTATATTTAATATTACATTATATTAACGACACAACACGTGGCAAATCTTCTTTTGCAATTTATTGCTTATAAATGCTCTAGTCTAATTTGGTAAAAATAAAATTCTATAATAATAACAATATTAATAATAATAATATCACAAACAGAACTTTCACAATAACTGTACATGACATATTGCACAATTAAAAGCTTTCATAATGGTCACAATAATATGTAGGGAGTTTACAGAGGTCTGGGTTCTTCTTTTTTACAGATGTGTGACACTCATTCCACTGTTATTCACATTACACAGCAAAACCCCCTAGAAGAAAACAAAAGAGAGAAAAGAAAAGCAGAAGATGACAGCTGGCAGTGGATATGGACGGTTCCTCCGATCTCACCAGAGAGAAACACATCAACGGAATAAAATACAAACTGTACGCTTCCTACTTCCAGCACTACAGAGTCAAGTGTTTCAGAAATTAAACATCAGAACAAAAAAATAACACCATCCAGCACATTAGAGAAACACATCCTGAGCCTCTGGCGTGACGATGTTCATGCCTGTACGGCCTCTACGTTCAGCTCAGGATAGAGTTCTTTAAGCAGCATCTCCAACAAGATCTAAAGAGAAACAGAGAAAATGGACATTCAGTGTATAAACTCCACCAATAGATGGCGCTACAGTATCACAGCCTGAATGACACTTCACTCAGGTTCATTCCTATCACTTTCCCTTTCACAGATGTGAATCTGTCATGTCACGAGAGTGTGTTTTCAACAGAAAGCAGAAACGAGAATGTCCACTGGCTGAAATTGAAAGCCTGAGATATAAATAAACTCGAGCAGGGTTAACGGTCAGTCACAGAGCGCTGAGGGACTTACGTAGAGAAGATGTCTGTTGGCACTGGTCTCCTGAAGTGCATTAAAGATCCTGATGATCCCGTATCTCGCGTTCTGCTGCCCCACGAGATTCTGAAGTGCATCTAAACAACGAAAACAACAATTTTTGCTCTTATTACACAGTCTCTGCTGTCCAACTTTCTAACGAAAGAGGAATTCTTCATTAAAAAGCTGTTTTGATTGTTGCTGGTCTGTAGTGTGGGCTTCTGAGAGCTCTAGAGCGAAGCAGGTTTATCAAGCGCTCTGAGCTCAGGCAAGTGTAATTGCTCTCGCTGGAGTGTGGTTTAAGTGTCCTGCTCTAATTAAAAAGCACCATGCAGGCAGAAACTGCCATGAAGCCTTTTAGATTAAGAGCTTCACACTTTAGCACACAATAAACCCTTTTTCCAGGGTGACTGAATCGGCACAGGATTAGTTTTTGTATTCATTTGGATTTAAAAAAAAAAAAAAAAAAAAAAAAATGTACAAATGGTCTACTAGGTCGTACTGCCTTTTCACACCTACTGTTTATAATAACAATAGCTGTAAAAATAAACAAATAAATAAATAACAACAATAATAATAATGGTGCAGCAGGAATCATCATAATTACAATGTTCCAACATCAAAAAAAAAAAAAAAAGATGACTCAAATTTATAATAAAAAAAAAATTATTTTATTATATTTTATCACAAATAATAAATATATATATTTTTTTATAAATTTTAGTCATCTTTTTTTTTTTTGATGTTGGAACATTGTAATTATGATGATTCCTGCTATATATATATATATATATATACAGGGGTTGGACAATAAAACTGATCACAATTAGTATGATATTGGGCCTCCTTTTGCAGCTAATACAACATCATTTCATCGTGGGAGTGACAAATACAAGTCCTGCAAAGCAGCCAGAGGGATTTTGAGCCATTTTCCTCTTGCAGAACAGTGGCCAGGTCACTATGTGATGCTGATGTGGGAAAACGTTTCCTGACTCGCTCCTCCAAAACACCCCAAAGTGGCTCAATAATATTCAGATCTGGTGACTATGCAGGCCATGGGAGATGTTCAACTTAATTTTCATGTTCATTAAACCAGTCTGTCACCAGTCTTGCTGTGTGTATTGGTGCATTATTATCCTGATACAGAGCACTACCTTCAAGGTACAATGTTTGAACCATTGGGTGCACATAATGAAACTTTACACTCTGCTCTAACTGGTGTAATGTACAATAAGTGAAGATTGGGCACCAGACAGCGCAAATATAGCCATGAAACCTCCAATACTATATTGGCGAGTGTTTCAGTTTCATTGCCCAACCCCTGTATATATATATATATATACACTTTTTTTTTTTTACAAATACTCAACTAGGTAGTACTGCCTTTTTACAACTTTTTATAATAGAAAATAGCTAACAACAGCTGTAAAGAAAAAAAAAAAACAACAATAACAATAATAATGGTGCGGCAGAAATTACAATAATTACAATGTTCCAAGTTAAAAAAAAAGGATGACTCATATTTTATCTAAACATATTTTATCAAATATTTTTATAAAAATAAATAAATAAATTAATTAATTAATTAGTAATGGTGCTGCATGAATTAGCATAATCAACTGCAATAAAATAAAAATGCTGACATTTTTTCAAAAAATACTGTATCATATCTTATCAAAAACAATGTGTGTGTGTGTGTGTGTGTGTATATATATATATATATATATACACACACACACACACACACACATACATACTGCCTTTTCACACCTACTATTCATAATAACAATAGCTGTAAAAAAAATATAGTAGTAATAATAATAATAATAATAATAATAATAATAATAATAATAACGGTGCAGCAGGAATTAACGGAATTATAAGGTTCTTTACAAAAAATAAGGACTCATGATTTATTAAAAAAAAAAAACATAAATAAATAAATATAATAATAATAATAATAATAAAATTAAAAATATTCAACTAGGTGGTACCACCCTTATAACAATAGCTGTAGAAAAAATAAAATAAAATATAATAAAATAAAATAATGGTGCGGCAGGAATTATCATAATTACAATGTTCCATTTAAAAAAAAAAAAAAAAAAGTTAAAAAAAGACTTCTTTTACTAGATTTTACTAGATATAATATACAAGTAACTACTGAAATGGTAGAGGCTTCAATATTTAAAGGTTGTTAGCGACTGCTAAACATTTTATTTTTTATTCAGTGTTTTTCAGTTTATGTTTATAATAGCCATAATGTTTTTATTTACAATAAAATTGTTTATGGCGCATTTTCAGAGACAGGAGAAGACATATTCTGATGATTACTGAGTACAGAATTTTCCAAACTCAACAGAATGTGGAAAAAAATAATAATAATAATAATAAAAATAATAAAAATTGAGAAAAGTCTAAAACAAAGTTACTAAAAGTACTAAAATTACTCAAACAAAACTAAAAATAAAGCTAAACAGAATATTTTTTTTTTAGTTAAAACTAAATTTTAAATTAAAATTAAAATTAAAAATAAACTAAAAATATACATATACACTTAATTCAAAATAATAATTAAACACTACAACAGAATACAAATAATGCTAAACTATTTATTTTCCGAGAGCATCTTGAAGTGAATTCATGTATTTGGCTTTTATCAACAATAAAGCCTCATGCATTTATTTTGACCCTATGAGTGTAATTATGATTAGTGCTATAAAAACGATTAATCGCATCCAAAAGTTTTTGTTTATATAAATACACACACACATGCATGCATATATTTAAGAAAAATATGTTGTGTTCACATATTAAAATACTTACATATAGTATCAATTATATTAATATAAATGTATACATGTAAATACATGTAAATATTTTCAAAATATATACTGTACGTGTGTGTGTTTTTATATACATAATAAATATACACAGTATAAAAAAACACGTTATGTAAACAACAACTTATTTTGGATCCGATTAATCGCGATTAATCATTTGACAGCACTAATAAAATATGACCAAAATGTGTGGAAACGTTCTCATACTGCAGGTTTTTTGAAATATGTGTATTTTGAAATATACTGTGCATATTTACACTCACCAGGGATGTTGTCTAGAAGCTTCTGTTGTGCTCTCTCCTTGGTTTCTCTGCGTTCACTCTCCGAGCGGCTTTTGTTATGAGGTGCGAGTTTCCCGTTGGGCCAAAATGTGTCCCGGAATATATTAATGTAGTAAACCAACATCTGCTCACTGAAGATCCAGTTTACAGTGTCTCTGATTTGCCTACAGGGGACGAAAAATCAACTCAATAAGCTCGTCTAGCAAAGTTCCCACTAAAGTTTCCATTACATCCACCCGTTAATGCTTACTTGTTTATAGTCCGTCCAAACGTAACCTGAACTAGTGCAATTAGTGTCTTCCGCACCCACTTAAACACTGCAGAGAGAAAATAAACACAAGCAGAAAACATCTGACTCAACCAATGCTTGAGGACACATTAAACTGATCAAAAGTGACAGGAAAGACATTTATAATGATGTGTGCGTATCTGTGCACTAGTGTTTAGCAGCAAAGAGCATGTGTGCTTCAGCTACAGAAACATCGGTCACACTGTCCTGTGGTCAAAGATCTGTTGCGTTTCACACCCAGACACACAGTCACAGTCTGATTGCACACATTGCATCACTGCGGGTGACAGTGAGTCATTTGAGCAGTGTGTTGTACTCACTGCCCCTGAGTTCAAAGATCTCTCCGATCAGCATGAAGCAGGGCTCAGCCAGCGCGTCCTTCCTCCCGTCCATCTCATCGCCGTAGTCTGAGAGGTCGCTGTCATCCTCACCTTCATCCTGGCACACACACACAATCAGAGTCATTACAGGGCTCTACAGTGCGACCGAAAACTACTGTGTACGACTGAGAAAAATTAGGGCTGTCAAATGATTAATCGCGATTAATCGCATACAAAATAAAAGTTTGAGTTTGCCTAATATATGTGTGTGTAATTATTATGTATATATAAATACAAACACATTCATGTATATATTTAAGAAATATTTAGAAGTACATGTATTTATTATAACTTTTATAATAAATAATTTAGATTATATATAAATAAAAATATTTAGTACATAACATATTTCTCTTAAATATATACATTAATTTGTGTGTATTTATATAAACATAATAATTTAAACATACATATATTAGGCAAACTCACACTTTTATTTTTTATGCGATTAATCGCGATTAATCGTTTGACAGCCCTAAAAAAAAATATTTAGGAGCGCCGCGTGCGAGTGACCCGATCAGCATATTTGTATTTCCGCTGAGGGGAGCGTCAAAGGTTTCTATGTGTTTCTGCAACACTTAGTAATGTATCACAGACATACCTTTTCATAAACAAAGTGTAGAGAGAGTGTAAATAAGAGATTCATTGTACAGTGTATATAGAGCTTCATTGATTTTAATGGAACTTCGTGAGATCGCGATGAACTAAGATGAGTGACAGCTTTCAATGATTTTTATATTAATTTGTAAATGAGATATTGATTTAATACAACAGTTAAATAAACAAGAAGTAAATATTAAGTGACTTACATTGTCTGCCTATAACACTATCGCCTGATTTTGCTCTAATATGTTGTCAAAAATAGCACATCTCCATTCAAACACAGCTGTGTTTCGTTTATAAATGAATGCGAATTTTTAAACTAATCTAGAGAGATTTTAAACTAATCAATGATTCAATTTCCCATTCATAAAGATAGTCACTTGCTTTATTCCTGAATTATTCAGCTGTTCGAATGAATCAATTGAATGAATGATTCAGTAATTAAATCAGTGACTTGCTGACACCTACTGACAGTTTTAGTTTAATTTTTAATGTATCTTTTCAGTTACTTAAAGGAGAGGTCCACTTCCAGAACAACAATTTACAAATAATTTACTCACCCCCTTGTCATCCATAATATTCATGTCTTTCTTTCTTCAGTCGTAAAGAAATTATGTTTTTTGAGGAAAACATTTCAGCATTTTTCTCCATATAATGGACTGATATGGTGCCCCGATTTTGAACTTTCAAAATGCAGTTTAAATGTGGCTTCAAACGATCCCAAATGCGGTTGTAAATGATCCCAGCTGAGGAAGAAGGGTCTTATCTAACGAAACGATTGGTTATTTTAGTAAAAATAATACAATTTATATACTTTTTAATGCCAAACGTTCGTCTTGTCTTGCCCTCCGTGAACTGTTTTTGTTCCAGATCATGACAGTTAGGGTATGTTGGAAAACTCCCATCTCATGTTCTCCAACAACTTCGAAATCATCCTATATCACTGTTTTACCCTTTTTTGTTAAGGGTGTTTGATCTTCTTTGCATGTTCACTTTGTAAAGACTGGGTCGGTACTTCTGCAATAATGTAGGATGATTTTGAAATGATTTTTGAAGTTGAGGGAGAAAATACGATTGGAGTTTTTCGACATACTCTAACTGTCTTGAGCCAGAATACACAGAGTTCAAGGACTGCAAGGCAAGACGAGCGTTTGAGAATAAAAAGTATTTAAATTGTATTTTTTTTATGTAAATAACCGATCGTTTCACTAGATAAGACCCTTCTTCCTCAGCTGGGATCATTTACAACCGCATTTGGGATCGTTTGAAGCTGCATTTAAACTGCATTTTGGAAGTTCAAAATCGGGGCACCATATCAGTCCATTATATGGGGGAAAAATGCTAAATTGTTTTCCTCAAAAAACATAATTTCTTTACGACTGAAGAAAGAAAGACATGAATATCATGGATGACAAGGGGGTGAGTACATTATTTGTAAATTGTTGTTCTGGAAGTGGACTTCTCCTTTAAATCATTTAATATTTCTAAATTCAAAATTTTATATTTAAAACATTAATCTCAACATGAATTTATGAATTTGATTGCACTCATGCCACCTCAGTCTCATTAAACATCTGAAAATACACTTACAAGTCACTTTTGTGTTATTCTGCGCCACCTCTGTAGAACAAATTAATTTTGTTAATACTGATTTCATTTGATTGGTAACTTGCTCTTATTCTGTTGTTTTAATTACAATAAAATAGAAGCTTATAAAATATAATTTAAAAAAAAATGACATAAAAGATGACATACTTTTAATAAAGTTAGAAAAATCCCATTACAAAAGTAAAAATAAAACTCACCTGTAAATCACTTTAAGGAGTCAAATATCACCTTGTAATGGGAAGGCTAATTTTTTAACCGATTTTTTGATTATTGATTAGAAGCTCCTAAAATTTTGACTATGCTTCTAAATTTAAGTTAAGTGCTCTTAAAAAGAAAAGTGTAGAGCCCTGCATTACGTTTGACCTGACATCTGTCCCAAATCTCTGCAGCTTTTTATGATGATCATTTAGTGGTTTGGTGGATGGTGTCAAATTAAATGTGCCATTTAAATTTAGTCTTTAATGGGTAATTAGTGGCTCACCCATTTTAAATGTTCATTATTTAAAGATATAGTTCACCCAAAAATTAAATTCTGTCATTAATTACTCACCCTCATGTTGGCTACCTTTCTGGGGCTTAAATGTGGTAGTTGCATTGCTGTCTATGCAAGGTCAGAGAGCTCTTCAGTTTCATCAAAAATATCTTAATTTGTTTTCTAAAGATGAGTGAAGGTCTTAAGGGTTTGGAACAACATGAGGGTGAATAATTAATGACACAATTTTCATTTCTGGGTGAACTATCCCTTTAAGATAGCTAAGAAAATGTATGTGTGTGTGTTTGTACCTCCTGGTGTGAGAAGAAATCTCCTGGCAGTCTCTCCAGGAAGGACGCAAGAGAGAAGGAGGATTTCTTCTGGATGTCGATGACCTTCAAGTGTTCTGGTGACGGACTGAGAAACGCATACAGCGCCTCGCTCTGACACATGCGCTCGTCTGTCAACACTTTCTATGGAGGAAACACACACATGCAAACTAAAACTTCATGAATCTTGAAATAACCTTCAGCGCTGAATCAAATGAGACCAGAAATATACACAAACACAGATTTGAATGCATGACCAAGCACACTCCAGCTGTACATCATCAACTTGAAAATAAATAGAGGTTTGAAATGTGATGGAGCAGGTGCAAGTATAGTAAGCATGATGATAGATTGTGGCAAACATGTAAACTTTTAGTTAGTGGCAGATGATGATATATGTCAATCTATTAAAATACTGTAGATGTAAATAATTAAATATACAGTAAGGATGAATAGGGGGGGGGGGACTATAAGTTGATAACAGATGCTGATATATTGTGTTTCTAAAAGTCATTTTGATATTTTTGTAGTAAAATAACATAAAATTAAATAATAGGTAGTATCATTCAATAAAAGATATAGTACTAATATATTTTGTCTCTAAAAGCCATTTTGATATTTTTGTGGTGCTTAAAGAAAATGGTAAAATAAAATAAAATAAAATAAAAAAGCCAGAATCAGTCAATAACAGATATTGTTATTTTGATTTTTGTGATGCTTAAAGAAAAATGTTGTGGTATAAATCATAAAATAAAATAAAATAAAATAAATAAATAAAATAAATAATAGCCAGTATCAGTCGATAACTGATATAGTGCCGATATATTGTGTGTCTAAAAATTATTTTGATATTTTTGTGGTGCTTAAAAAAATGGTGTGTAAAATAAACAGTATCAGTTGATAACAGATAGTGTTGATATATTGTGTCCCTAAAAGTCTTTTTGATTTTTTATGGAAAAATGTTGTGGTATAAATCATAATAAAATAAAATAATATTAAAAATAAATAAATAAATAAATAAAAACTGTTACTCATATTTACAATAAAAAAAAAAAACTTGAAATTGGTCATTAAGTGTTTAAAACATCACACATTTTGGCATATTTTTTAATGAAAATGTACATTTTGTTCAGGTCAAATACAAAAAAAAAAAATCTGATATTCATGACTCAAAAATGGATTTTAAATACAGATTGTGTATTAAAAGAAATATGTTGGAAAATGTTCTGGAAATAAATTGTGCAATAAGTTTGGATCAAATAGACTAAATAATAAAAATAATAAAAAAAGGTTAATTCATTCATTCATAAAAACACAAGCCAGTGTTCATTTGTTTTTAATTTCACATTCTGTTTGTGACATCACAATGGAACTGTCATCACACAGAACCCAGTCAGGTATAAGCTGAGAAGCAATTTTTTTTTTTTTCTCCCGATAACGCATTTCAATATTTGAATTGAACCCTATGGAGAGACTTCTGTCTGCTGATTTTAGTGTGCGGTGCTCACGTTGAGACACTGCTGAGCTCTAATATGAAGCTCTAGAGGAGCCACATTAATTTTGAATGGACAGAATTTCACATCACAAAGTCTACAGACGTTTTCCACCATTCATTTTATGCTCACAAGTCCAGCTACAATGAGCCTAGAAAAACTTACCTGTAAAAACATGTTGAGTTGGTTTTTGGATTTGTCAAGGAATTTTTGGTCGATGGATTTAAATGGCAGTTTACTGAGTGAGGGAAGCTGGACCTTCTTGAGTAACGGAAAACACTGAGAAAGAATAACAGAAAGAAAGACAAATGGTGGATAAAACTCAGTCTGTGTCATGCATAATGTGTATCAGAACTAATAATGTACAGCAATATGATAAGTCACTACACTGCCACAGCAACTTGCAGATGGCTGCAACAATAGGCCCATCACCGATCACACGGTATCACACATCAGAGGTGTGGCAGCGTACTGTAAATATCAGCTGTACCTCAGTCAGCTTCCTGTGCAAAGCCTGAAACTCGCTGAGCTTCCTGGTGACGGTCCAGCGGTTGTTCTTGCAGTCGTCGTCTTCAGAAAGGCTCACAGCTACAAAGTAACACGCCATCTGCTCTCCATTCTCTTCAGAGGCCTACAAGGCACATACAATGATTTTAACAAAGCACTTTCTTACACTCTGATTCATACTGTGCAGTGAAATAACAAATAACATATACTTGAAACATTTGTAACATTAACATTTACTTGAGCAGACATTTGAGCTAGGGCTGTCACTAACCGTTATTTTAGCAATCAAGTAATCTGTCAATTATTCTGATGAGAAATCGAGTAATTGGTCAATTGTTCTGACGATTAATTGGGTAAACAGATAATTATAATACATTTTTTTGTAGTAATAAAATAGACCTAAGCGAACAATTGCCTTTAATATGATTTAAAATACATATGTATTGTATGAATGAGGCAATAATAATTAGTTCAAACAAAGTATCAAAAGTGAGTAATCATATGGTTTTATCAAACAAAACTGTTAAAATATATAATGTGTTATAAACAATAGATCTAATGTACATTATGCATTATATCAAATGCCTGAAGAGGGCGCCAACGGCCTTACGATTGTTTCTACATTTCACTGCACGATCTAATTCTTGTTAAATATTGATCAAACAACATGTCCACTTAATCTTTAATACTTGGCCTTTAGTATAATCTTTAGTATTTCTTTACGACAGAAATGGTAAAGCTACTGTAAATTCTTGAATATGTGGACAACAAAACGTGTAAACTCAAGAGTGAAGGTTTGAGCTTTTATTATGAAATCGCGATGAACAGTTAGCATATTAAAAAACATTGACGTATTTTCCTGTGTACATAGTTTCATTCATATATATATATATATATATATGTATATATATATATATATATATATATATATATATATATATACACACATAATACCAGTTTTGCATCTGAACTCTTCATATATATATATATATATATATATATATATATATATATATATATATATGTGTGTGTGTGTGTGTGTGTGTGTGTGTGTGTGTGTGTGTGTGCGCGTGTGTGGTTTTATTAATGATTTACCTTACAAATGTGATGATAGCAATAGCATTATGCTCTATTATGATTTTTAAATGGGTTTAATGTATCATGCAGCCTTGAAAAAGTCTAATAATCCATTACATGGATTCTCGTCAATGGAATTTGCCACTTCCGGTATTTTGCCGGTTACTTGACACATATTTTTTTAATGGCTGCATCGGAGGCAGCATTCCAAGGCAGGAAGGCATCAAGGAACGTCCAAATCCAAATTTTGTTTCACTTCCTGTCTCCCGAGTTACCTTCTTTTGATCGAATTTTGAAGGCAGCATAGATGTATCCTACGCTGCCTTCGATTTCCCACAATCCTGTGCGTGTGTGTCATATAGGCTATATAAATAAAGATATTCTGGTGAACTTAAATTTGTTACTTTATATAACAGATGATATCTTGACCATGATATACTTTTATGAATAGTAATTGTCGTGTCTTGGAAATTAAGACTCTGGATTCGAACTGTGTTTACGTGCTTTTACTGAAAACCCGAAAGCAACATTACATGCATACAACTGGCTGGCACTTTAGTGTCGTTCTCATTCCCTCTAGTGGCATGGTATAGCCAGAGCTAGCCTATAGTTACATAGCAATAACCCCACATCTCCCCTTTCTAGAGAACAAAGGGTAGGCTACCTTTGTCTTAACAGATCTTAGAGGATTATTCTGCCTCTTTTGCTGGAAGATTTGCTCCTATCTAACTCCTTGAACAAACAGATAGTTTTAACATTGGTGCTTGCATCTTGAACATCTTTCCTCAATTGTTTACATTAAGTGGTAGGGAACCTGTACCCACAACACACACAGTTCACAGATTTAGTCTTACTGGTTTCACTATTCGCCTCCCATGCTTGGTTCTAGGAGTGGATGTCAAATCTGGAATGTCCTGCTTCTCTGTCTCCTGAGTGGTAGGAAGTGACTCAGATATTGCAACAGAAAGCTGATCTGGCGTTCCGCTGTTGTCATCTGTAGCTTCTGCTTGCATTGCTACTAGATGGAGACGGTTACATCTCACAGTCCCTTGCTGTGTGTTTACAAGGTAAGACCTCGGAGCAGTGTGACTGGCAACAATTGTTCCTGAATCCTTAGCATCAGATACCTAGACATGATCTCCTGGCTGCAGTATGCTGAGTTTTCTGGCTCTGTGACTCCTATTGAAACGCTCCGCATCTGCATCCCTCCTTTCCTTTTCTTTTGAAGAAACAACTGCTGTATCCGGGGGGTACTGGGTTTAGCAGCGATGGCAGGGTAAGCTCAGTTGTCCGAAGCCTCCTGCCCATAAGAAGTTGAACTTGACTGTATCCATTCTGCAAGGGGGTAGCTCTATAAACTAAAAGAGCAAGGTATGGCTTTCTTGAGAAGAGCCTTCACAGTCTTGACTGCCTGTTCGGCCTCGCCATTGCTTTGGGGAAATCCTGGGCTACTAGTTACATGAACAAATCCATATGATGCTGCCCAGAGAATTGTGGCCCATTGTCAGTAACCAGTGTCTCTGGAACTCCATGATGCACAAAAATGGACTTCATGTGAACAATGATGTCGGTAGACCTGGTAGGTGATAACTGAGCTACTTCCACATATCTGGAGTAGTAGTCTACCACAAGCAGGTACGTATTGTTTCCCAGCATGAACAAATCTGCCCCTAGCCTTTGCCATGGCCTGTCAGGGAATTGAGTGGGCATTAGGGGTTCTTTTGGATTTTGTCTCTCTTTAAAGGCATGTACTGCAGTTCAGCACTATCTTCTTTAGCTGATGACTTAACCCTGTCCACCACACTGATTGTCTTGCCCACTCTCTGCATTTCACAAGTCCCAAGTGTCCCTCGTGCAATTTGTTGAGAATGCCGTTTCTCATGGCAGCTGGTATAACCAGCCTCGTGCCTCTAAGCAACAGACCATCTTGCACAGTTAAGATAGCTCGTTCTGCCCAATATCGTTTTAGTATTGGGTCGCTCTTAGTGCGTTCTGTCCACCCTTCAACGCACAGTTTCATCACACTGGAAAAGACATTGTCACTCTTCCATTCCTCTCTCAGCTGTCCCAGGTACGTTGTACTTGCTGATAAATTTTCCAAGAACGAGTCTACATACATGTTTGTGTCCTCCAAAAATACTCTCTCTTCTTGTAACTCACTCAGTTTACAGGAGTGTGTGACAGAGAGTCAGCTACCCACAAGCTCTTTCCTGGCACGTGAACAATGGGGTAAGAGTATCGCATCAATCACATTCCACTTGTGCATACCTCTGCTCGGTCTGAGTGATAGATCTCGATGCATAAGTTATAGACTTCCATCCTTCTTGCCACCTCTGCATAAGGACAGCCCCTAGTCCTAGCATCAGCCGACACTTTGCAGTCTCTGTTTGTCATAAATCGCTAAAACAGGTGGATACAACAGTGCATCTTTCAGAGTTTGAAAAGCTTTGGCTTGCTCCGTGCCCCAGATCCAACAGTTCTTTTTCAACAGCAGGTCGCGAAGAGCTTTATCTTTGTCACCCAGTTGGGGAATGAACCTTCCTAGCTGATTTACCATTCCCAGGGAACTCCTCAATTCGTTCACATTAGAGGGCTCAGTCATGTTTCTGATAGCTGCAGTCTTCATTGGGTCAGGACTAATTCCCTCGGCAGAAATTATGTGTCCTAAGAAATGCACTTTCCGCTTCAACAACTCACACTTCTCAACGCTGAGAGTGATGCCTGCCTTTTGCATTTTCTCCAGCACCGCATGCAGTCGAGAGCTATGCTCCTCCTCTGTTCTCCCCCACACCAGAACATCATCGATATGACACACCGTGCCTTCCAGCCCATCCGTGACCTCTGTAGCCATTTTATTCTGGAAATGTTCGGGTGCGGAAGTTATTCCAAAGGGAAGCCGTCTGAAGAAATAGCAACCAAACGGGGTTATGAAAGTTGTGTACCGTGCAGACTCCTCTGACGGCGGTATCTGCCAGAATCCCATATTAGCATCTAGCTTACTAAAAATTTGGGTACCAGCCAGCATTCCAAGTGTCTGTTCGACTGATGGCAGGATGTATTTCTCTCGGCAAACGGACTCATTCAACTTAGAGAGGTCTACACATATTCTAACAGCACCGACTTCTTCGGGACCACCACCATCCCCGCACACCACTCTGTTGGTTCCTCCACTCTGCTAATTACTCCCAACGTCTCCATCCGATGCAGCTCCTCTTTAACTTTCCCCATTAGAGGTAGCGGGATTCATCTCGGAGTTCTGAGTGAGAATGGAGTGGCTCCTGGTTTCAGACTGATCACATACGGCTGTTGTACTTCTCCCAGACCACTGCACAATTTCGGGCAGCTCAGCTTTAGTGTTTCAATGTCAATGCTATCTAATCGTGCCACCAGTAGCCGGGTGGCCCAGAAGTGCAGTATGCAAATTTCTAATTACGTACACATCGTCCTCTGATTGTTTTCCACCTCTCTTTAACAAAAGCCTGGCAACTCCAACTACATCCAAAGCAATTTGCCCTGGCCCCAACAATGGTCTCGTCGCATCCCTGAGGGCAGGTAATTTCTCTTTAAAAATGTCTCTGAACATTTTTTCTGGAATGACGGTGACATCGGCCCCCATATCAAGCTTAAACGACACTCGTTTGTGACCAATGTCTATGTCTATCATCCATGGTTCGCCAGGTCCTCTGATGCTGCCCAGGAATATGGGGTCACCCTCACACACTTTATGCACAGCTTTTGATGATGCACACACTTGCTTGTAATGGCCTTTTTCCCCACAGGAGTGACATTTTACATCCTTTGTTGGACAGTCTCGCTTTGGGTGAGCCGGGGAGACACCACACTTATGACACTGGTTGCTATTGATTTTGCCGTAGAGTGATATATGAGGCTTTAATTTAGGATTGTTCCCTTTCTGGGGTCTGCCTCTATCACGCTTTCCCTTGAACACTCTATCGACAGAGCTAGCGTCAGCAGTCACAGTGTCCGATGCGCTTCTCAATGCTGCTTGCTGTCGTTTCACCTCTTCGCTTTGTCTTGCCATTGCAATTGCTTTATCCAGCGTCAGCTCATAATCCAGCTGCCTACATTCAGAAAGTCGTCTGTCCGCCGAGTCTGTCCCTAATCAGCTCGTCATGTAATGCAGAATAATTGCAATGTTCCGCCAAAGCATACAAAGCTGTCACAAATGAATCCACAGTTTCATTTACCTCCTGCTTGCACATATTGAAACAAGCATGTTCATAAATCACATTTCTCTTTCCCACGTAGTGTGCTTCAAAGCCTGCTTTTACTGCACTATACTTTGTTCTATCCGTGTCTGCCAGCGGTAATCCCCGAAGAATATCATCGGCCTCATCCCCCATGCAGTAAGTGAAAGTATTCACCTGGTTTTCATCTGACTTTTCATGCAAATTGCTCGCCAAAGGAAACCATTCAAATCTTTGGATCCATTTCACCCATTCCTGTGGTTTACAAAAACCGAAAGGTTCGGGCGGCCATATGCTGAACATAGCTTTTACAAGCTAACTTAAGCTGCTGTCACGTTAAACTACAACACTTCTGACATCATGTCGTGTCTTGTAAATAAAGACTCTAGATTCGAACTGTGTTTATGTGCTTTTACTGAAAACTCGAAAGCAACATTACATGCGTACAACTGGCTGGCACTCCCTCTAGTGGCATGGTATAGCCAGAGTCAGCCTATAGTTACACAGTCATTTAGTTCATTTTAGCAAAATATAGTTAAAATGTTACGTGTTACCTCCCTAACACATCTACTGCTTACACAAACGTTGATCACACTACAAACAAGATAAAACTATAATGCTATAAGAAACAGAAAAGATGAATTAATTGTTTACCTGGGTCTTTAGTCTATGATTAGCTCACCTCACCTCTTATCTGACAAGTTTTCGGGTTTGAGTCGTTCGTTCATCACGTGACAGCCCCATAAGGTGAACGAACGACTCCAAAAACCCAAAGACTCGAAACAGGTGAACCTAATAGGATGTTGCGCATGTGCGACTGAACAAATCACTCCCCGAGACGACTCATTCATTCCGAATCACATTAAAGATTTGTCCAAAATGAACGAATCGTTTAATAACGACCCATCACTAATCCCAACGCGATATAATGCGAAACACGGATAATGACTGATAAAACTATGTTTTTACTAACAGACAACTACAGTGGATACTGTAACATTTGTTAAAATTACTTACTTGACGATGTTGTGCCCTCAAAATGCCTTGAATGCTCGAATGCAGCCTAGCTTGTGATTTCAGTTTGCGCCCGCGAGCATATGCGAGTAAAGTGCAGACGGCAATGCGGGAGAGGTGCGTCAGACTCCGGGCTACTTTTACACTGTTGTCGCAGGTTATTTTTCAAGTTAGCGGTTAGCGGTTAGCGTCTAGCGGTTGTGCTTTATTTAATGCTCTATAATATGCTCCATTAAATGCTCTATTTAATATTTGTTTTTTTTTTTGCCGATAATGCTTTTGATATATTTTGCATGATGATGCAGGAATCTATCCTTTGACGTGATTGGTTACTTCCGTTTGTGACGTAGCAAAAAAAGGGCTGTTTCAAACCGCGTTTCTGGGACAGCCTTTGGGAAACTACAGTTTTAAGGAGGAAAATACTCATCAAATGTATTAATTAATGGACTAGCACATGGTTTCTCTAAAAGCATATTAAAAACACCACATAGACAAATAAACAACATAAAAATCTTCATTTTCACTACAGGGGGACATTGATTGAATCAAGGAATCGTGACAGCCCTAATTTGAGCAAATTTTGTTGGGTAAAGCATTTAATTAGACTTGATTTAAATCATTTTGCACACTGTGATGCATGTGATTCTGTCCAGAACTGAAACGACATGAAAACAATAACAGCTTCACTTCAGCTGAAACCACATGAAGCAACTGATTTAAAAATCTGTGTCATTTTACAACCAGTTAGCAGATAAATCGCTAATATACCAGTGACTCACTCCTGAGCAGAAATATGCAAATGCTGCGCTGTTACTCATCAGAGCTCCAGGAAAAGAGAGTAAAAATCATTGATGGGGCTCTTCACAACCAGCTGTTTACGTACACAGAACGACGACGGTTAATTAAAAAGACTGAAAAGAAAAAAACGACAGATATACATCTTTTTAAAGGCAACATGTCTGGATTAATTCTTGACGTACTATATAGATCTATGGCATGGCTTTAAAATAATATGGAAAATTCTTCTTAAAGCACTGACATGGTTATTATTGTGGCTATATTGAGATGGTGGTGCTTTGTGAAGTTAAACAGATGGAATGACGGATGATAAAGGAGGATAGCAGGACTGCGTATGATCTGCTAAGAGTGTTTATAAAAGAGCCAAACATGCAGGAAATTAATCACCGTCGCTTTAAGGAAAGAATGTTGTGACAGATGAATAAAACTCCACAGACAATCAGGCAAATGATGTTACAGTATGTTGCTGTGGCGAACACAGAACTCAATGTAACAAGTGACTGTAACAGTGAAGTCAGAATGTGTGAAAACACTGTTACTATGTTGCATAGTACTATGTTACTATGTTACTGAGTGGTGAAAGTATTTGTTTGATCTTCAAATTGTTGCTCTTTTTGAAGTGGAAGTACTTTGTGTTACTGATGTAATTCCTGTGATTGCAGTAAACAACACTTTACCAAAAGTTACGTCATGTCCATTTCTGGTATGCTTGCATACAGCATGGGAAAGTCAGCAGATTTTCTTGGATTACCAGATTTACCAGCTTATCTTGGTCATGACAGTTTAAGAGTAGATAACACTTTACATACGCAAGTTTAGAAAGTGTTTCTATCACACTAATATCATTAGTTTCAAGTGGCTACTGCATGTACTTCCCTGTCTTTGTAGGTGCTCTACTGTAATCGTTAATTAATTGTAATAAATTCTCATGAAAATGTTTTTTTTTTTTTTTCATCTGTAATCAAATCAAATGGATTTTTTGTCCATAAATCTGATGGACAATTTTTATTGGGTTAACTGCAGGTTTATTATCGTTAACTAAACTAAACTAAACTAAAACTGTAAAAAACATTGTTACTTGTCACTGAAATTAAAAAAATAAATAAATAAATAAAATAATAATTTATTTTTGTTAACATTTATTCATTTATAATTAAAAAAAAAAAAACTGAAATAAAATCAGTTTATTTTTTTATAACTGAAATTATTACAATTATTTTATGAGTTTGGAAATTATTATTAAAATATTTATTAATTTATTTATAACTTGAAATATAAATAAATAATAAATAGTAACTGAAATAAAATGTATTTTTATAACAAATAAAATATTTAAAAAAAAAAATATTTATTTCAGTTTATATTTATTAATTTACTTATAACTTAAAATATAAATAAAATAAACATTAACTTAAAAACTGATTTTACTTCAGTTGATATTTATTGATTTATTTACAACTTAAATTAAATAAATATAAATAAATAAATAAATAAATATTAACTGAAATAAAATACACTTATTTTTTATAACCAAAATAAAATGTAAAAAACAAACTGATTTTATTTCAGTTTATATTTATTGATTTGTTTATAACTTAAATTAAAAAACATAAATAAAATATATTATAAAATTATAAAATACATTTATTGTTTTATAACAGAAAATATTAAAAACTGACTTTATTTCAGTTTATATTTAATCATTTGTTTATAACTTCAATTAAATAAAATATATATAAATCTAATAATTATTAACTGATATAAATGCATTTATTTTTTTTATAACTGAAATATTAAAACAAACAATTTTTATTTCATTTTATAGCTGCTGAACTAAAACTAAAACTGAAATTTAAAAAAATGAAAATTACAAAAAAAACTCATAACATTACTGAAAATGTAACAAAATTTTAAATAAAAATGGAATATATAAAAATAAAAACAAAAAATTTAAAAAACATCAGTAAAAACTATAATAGTCAGGGGTGTTAGAATAGAATTATCGCAATTTATTTTTTAAATAAATTAAAATAATAAAAAAGTGATATAATACTGTTATATATTTAAAAAAAATTGATTAAGATTAAATAAGATTAAATAAAAATACAATTCTTTTATAATACACTTAAAAATACAATGCTAATATTTACATTTTTATTTTTTTACATAAATTTTCTACATTTTCAAACCTAAAATCAGCAAGCTTTTATTGTTGGCAGGTTGCCGGCTAGTAAGTAGCAGTATATGTGCTGCCATGTGAAGCGGGCCAGTGAATAAAATGTGATAGTTTTGTGTTTCGCTGTGAAACCGGCAGCACGTAGCCTTGATTTATGCTTTCAGTTTGCACTGACAGCTGTCAAACATGTCAGTACACAAATGAGTGGTTTGAACTGAGCGTATTTTTTTTTACTTTGGTTGTGCATGCGCACCCCTGATTATAGTATACTGCTGACACTAAAATAACACTGGTTACCACCATTATGCCACAGATGCTCGTACTTAAGCTCAACTTGTATTGAACCAAGGATGTTTTCCTACGCTGTATTGCGGACCGACCTCTGCGGTGCTGACGACGGCTCTCCAGGTGCCCAAGTTCTCGCACCAACAGTCCGTCCGTGAAATGTGCAGCTGGAGGTCGCTGTGCTCCTTCTCCATGGCGCAGATTTCATCCTTCAGTAGTGACACAATCTACAAGAAAGGCATTTTTTTATGAGTTCCAGTGCAAGAGAAGACCACAGCAGGTCGCTGACCCTGACCGGTGCTTCATCTGACAGAAGACAGCAGCCCGGCTCTGAGGAAGAATGGAAACACTGACCCAGAAATCTCTGCCAGCACAGGAAAAAAAAGACACTCAAAGAACACAATGAGATCACGTCAGAGAGAAATCGATTCCTGTCTCAGCTAATGGATTAAATCAAACCACACACAAACAGTACAGACAGTATGAACTACAAACTTTCAGTACTCAATAACAAATTATGTAAATACTGCTAAAAGTTATTGCAAAATAGCAAACTGAAAACAGGTCATTCAGACATCATTTATCAGTCTAGCTTCATCTACACCACATGGTTTTTGGAGGAAGTTCACACCAATATTTTCATCATGGCTGGCTTGGCCGCTTATATTCAGACCACAGCTGGTTTGACCACAGTGACTGAACTGAGTCAGTACTACTGATAATAGAAAAAAAAAAAAAAAAAACTTCCTTGTGAAATACTTGTCCTTTTGACGCCCAACTAGAAAGTACTTCACACGCATTAGTGCACACATATGCTGTAAATGAATCAACATTGATTATATTTAAGAAATGTTTCTTGAGCAGCAAATCAGCTTATTAGAATGATTACTGAAGGATCAAGTGACACTAAAGACTGGAGTAATGATGCTAAAAATTCAGCTTTGCATCACAGAAACAAATTACATTTTAAAATATATTCAAAAAGAAAGAAGTTATTTTAAATTGTAATAATATTTCACAGTATTACAGTTTTACTGTACGTTTGATCAAATAAATACAGCCTTGGTTAACATAAAAGACTTCTTTAAAAACATTTTAAAATCATAACTTTTGAACTCTAGTGTATGTTCTGTTACAATCAAAATATGTATAAACCAAAAAAAAAAATGCGTTTTGCAGAGTTGAGCATTCAAATAAAAGGATACTATTTCACATAAATGGGGCTATAATTATGGTTATACCTTTTTGTCAGGTCGTGGTGCGTTTTGGATAGAGCCCAAGGCTTGGCGTTTGTACTCCAGTCTCTCATACAGCTGGTGTAGTTTGGTGGCGGCGTAACTGGCCTGTTCGTTGATGCCTTTGCTGCCTTCATCCAGAGCCACGTCCCCTCCTTCCATCACCTGACACTAAACGCACAAAAACACATGAAAACTCATGTAAAATGGCAATGGAGTGTTTAGATGTAGAAGCCAGGCTCATGTCATGTTAAACTCACGACGTCGTCTTTCTCCTCGCTGCTGGACTGTGAGCTGCTCCTTTGCTCCTCTCGTTTAATGAGCCGCTCGTACAGGTCGCTCACCAAGAAGGATGGGTAATAGCGCTCCTTCATGGTCTCATATACGTCTCCCTGGATCCTGTGGAACACGTCCGTACCCTTGTTCCCCACCAGCGTCTGCTGGATCTCTTTATAAAGAGCCTTCTCCACCGGGATCTCCCTGCTCTCCACAAAGAAGTTCTGGTAGATCTCTCCCACCAGCTGCGGCACTTCATTCTGCACAGAGGAAGAATAGCAGACCTATCAGATATTCAAACCAGACCTTGTCTTTTTTTCCAAAGATAAACATATTTCCCATTAGAAATTACTGTAGATAAAATAAAATAAAATAAAATAAAATAAAATAAAATAAAATAAAATAAAATAAAATAAAACAGGTTGTTGGTTTCATCCTTGAAGGTTTGAGGATTTTAGAAGCTTTTAATAACAGATTCACATTCTGAACCAACAAGCAATAAAACATATGGCTTATCTTAATCATTTGGTTTGGTTTCATGCTTAACAGATGCTAACTGCTAATAAGATATGACAACAACATTAAACAGATTATTCCAAATCTGCTGTTGCACAGAAATGAACCAAATGTACCTCCTCAAGCATTTACCACCTGACAGCATTCGAGAGTACTTTCGTATCCTCATAAACAGCCTTGTTTTTATTCTTTACACAGTATTCCAGAGTGGACAGAGTAGTTCATCATCTGTCAACATTATGACATCTTAAAACTTTTCAGGACCACAGAACGATGAAAAATAATGATGCAATCAGCTCTGACACTCCTGGCTAAATGGCAGTACCGGTAATTGCTAATTTAACACAGCTGGATATAATGGGACGCCTGCAACAATAATACATTCGTCAGAGTCACGAGCTGGAGTGTTGGTGCAGTTTTCAGCCATGTGTTTCTGTGGTCCGATGTTAATTGCTGCATAAAAGTGCCAGATAAATGACCAATTAGTAAATTTGCAATTGTGGCCAGAGATTGGCATGAGCTACAGGAAAAGCACTTTTCAGATATGACTACAGCCCTATTCAGACTGTAATTCTTTCTCATGGGGATGTAAGCTAATTTTGACATTTAAAAGGGCTTGTCGATAATTCAACAGCAGAAATTAGAAATATTTGTTTTTTTGACAAATACCAAGATTGTACCATCTGAATCCACATCTCTGAGCCATTATTAAGATATGCAATAATTTGTTAAAATAAAATATAATTATACTTGTCAAACAAGTAGCTGAGTCAAATGTTTACATCATGTAAATTTAAATAAGTTTGCATTTACATATGTGACCCTGGACCACAAAACCAGTCATAAGGGTCATTTTTTTTTAAACTGAGATTTATACATAATCTGAAATCTGAATAAATAAGCTTTATTTGGCTGAGATGCAACCATTTGAAAATCTGTAATCTGAGAGTGCAAAAAAAAAAAAAAAAAAAAATCACAATCAAAATATAAAGAAAATAGCCTTTAAAGTTGTTCAAATGAAGTTCTGAGCAATGCATATTACTGATCAAAAATTAAGTTTTGATATATTTACAGTAGGAAATTTACAGAATA
This sequence comes from Cirrhinus mrigala, assembly GCA_036247105.1. Taxonomy (NCBI): domain Eukaryota; kingdom Metazoa; phylum Chordata; class Actinopteri; order Cypriniformes; family Cyprinidae; genus Cirrhinus; species Cirrhinus mrigala. The sequence goes on along the minus strand of CM070020.1, from coordinate 24,886,988 downwards.
CCTTCATGGGACATGATCTTTACTTAATATCCTAATGATTTTTGGCATAAAAGAAAAATTGATCATTTTGACCTATACAATGTATTTTTGGCTATTGCTACAAATATATCCACGCTACTTAAAGTTTTGTGGTCCAGGGTCACATTTCTCTCCTAATCCCCACAATTTTAAATTGACATCTATCATTTTGAGAAATAAAAAGCAAGACAGAAAGCAATTTAAACTATAACGTCAATTTTCATTTTTTAATGTGATATTTAAATGAATATGAATATGAAACTTCAATTAATGTTGTGAACTATACAACTACACAATAACCCTGTCTTATTGGTACATTACTAAACTCAGTGATTTGTAAACAAACATTTAAGCTGCACATAAGGCAGCTTTTATAATAGAAATGTATCATATAATAAAAAATTATAACTTTTTAATGATATAATTATGTTTCTACTTCAGCTTTCATGACAGATTTATTTAAACATACATTAAATATTAAACAGGTTAAGTAAAAATATTATGAGTATGTAATATAGTGCATATATTTAGCAAAATGCTCCTTTTTAGAGTTTTTTTCTAGATAACTATTGAGTTTATGGACATTACATGACTTGGCAAAATGGTATTTAATATTTGAATTCTGTAATAAAACTGACAGAATTTGTACGCTGAGACTTACCGTGATTTATTGGACGGAAGGAGCACTAAAAATGTGACCAAAAAACCAGTCATAAGGATCAATTTTATGAAATTGAGATGTATACATCATCTGAAATCTGAAAAATAAGCTTTCCATTGATGTATGGTTTGTTAGGATATGACAATATTTGGCTGAGATACAGCTTTTTGAATATCTGGAATCTGAGGGTGCAAAAAAAATCGAAATATTGAAAAAAATCGCCTTTAAAGCTGTCAAGATGAAGTTCTAATAATCAAAAATTAAGTTGTGATATATTTATGGTAGGAAATTTACAAAATACCTCCAAGGAACACGATCTTTACTTAATATCCTAATGATTTCTGACATAAAAGAAAAATTGATAATTTTGACCCAGACAATGTATTGCTGGTAGGGCTGTCAAACGATTAATCGCGATGCGTATGTACTGTGTGTAATTATTATGTATATATGAATACAAACACATTCAAGTATATATTTAAGAAATATATACAAGTATATGCATTTATTATAATTTGTATATAATTTATATTATGTATAAATACAAATATTTTGTACATAAATAACATATTTCTCTTAAAAATATACATTAATTTGTGTGTATTTATATATACATAATAATTACACTCAGTACACACACATATATTAGGCAAACTCAAACTTTTATTTTGTATGCGATTAATCATGATTAATCATGACAGCATGAACAAAAGATTATTTGTGACCCTGGACCACAAAACCAGTCTTAAGTAGCATGGGTATATGTGTAGCAATAGCCAACAATTAGGGCTGTCAAACGATTAATCGCGATTAATCGCATACAAAATAAAAGTTTGAGTTTGCCTAATATATGTGTGTGTGCTGAGTGTAATAATTCAAATGAAAACAACAAAAATCAATTCTTAAAATTTAAGAATCAATATGGGTTTATCAAAATGAGAATAGATTAAAATGGAGAAATCTTTATTTTTCAATACTGACTGACCATGTGAGCACTCGCTCCTCCACCATGAATAAATCACCATGCAAATGTATTTTTACCAACGTCCCCATGAGAAACAATTATGGTCTGAACAGGACTAATGACAGCTGCTTTTTAACTCGTCTGCTGACAGATCTTCAGCTCAAGGTCTTGATGTGCTGCTGAAGTGCGTGTCTGACCTTGTTGGCGCTCTTGAGCATCTCCACCAGCTCCCAAAAGCTAATCAGAGCCCTCTTATCCACCCGCTCCATGTAGACACGGAAATGCTCCCGGTACACTGCATTTGACATGATCTCCTCAAACTGAAGTATCTGTGAGAGGACAAGAAACAAATGAAGCAGACGGTGTTATTATTAAAAGCACTTGAAAAAATTACGCTTTACAGCGAATGGCGTTTCATCTTAAAAAGCTGGGTAATTTATCAGTGACACTGATGCCAGCTCATGAGGATGTTTCTACTTCATCTTTTAAAGGGTTTCTACACTCTTGGAACCTTTTTATTCCATGCTAGTCAAGGTTTCTCTCTGACCCTACGGATTAAGCACACGCTGCTCTCGGCCCGATCATTAGGGACATACAGAGACTGGCCTGTCTGTGTAGGACAGGATGGCCTAAAGCTACTGGGACAACAACAGCATGTCATACGACTGAATTCAGATAGAAAAGGGCCTCGCTGTCATAACATGCTTCTACAATGATCACAGAGAGAGCAAAACAAGAGTTATTCCATTATATCTGGGCTTGACATTGTAAAAATGCATGTTCGTAAACTGTACCCGTTGGCTCTGTGGACCGTCCCCTTCATCCTGGGCTCCGTCCTCCTGCTGCTCATAGTTGGGACCCCCGAGGAGCCGGATCCGCTTCTCGCACTGCTTCTTGGCCACTGTGAGCTGGTTAATGTAACGCTTCATGTTTCTGGCACGTAACAGGTCGGCCTTCAGAGCAGCGGCCTCTTTCCCTTTACTGTCTGCACAGAGAGAGAGAGAGAGAGAGAGAGAGAGAGAGAGAGAGAGAGAGAGAGAGAGAGGGAATTCAGATGTGTAATCTCACGGGGATCAGCTGTGACAGATACAGTAACTGAAAGAAACCAGCTCTGATGACTGGAGCTGATATGATGTCAATGGCTTACAATCTGTACCAGGACCAGTACGCAAGAAAACTGGAATGAGCTGTGACACATTGTTGGACCTGTTTAAACAAGCATTCTTTGATGAGACCAGTGTCTAAGGAAATTCATTCCTGATTTTAAAGGTTAAAAAGTCTTAAAACCACTAAAAAAAAATACAAATAAAAATGTAAAATGTTTACAAAGAATGTAAATTAAACATTTAAAAATAAGTTGTATTTAAAATAATTTAATTGTAATGTTGAAACAAGTAAAATAATAAAAATAACGAAATAAAATAAAATAAATAATGAATTAATAAATATCTAATATATAATACTGAACAAATATCTTACATTTTTAAAAACAGGGTTGGAAAAATGTGTAAAATAAAATGTGAGATGAATTTTAATGTTATAACTCATGAGTTCAATAATGTAACTTTTATGCTTAATGTTTACTGTAAAATAAAATAAAATCATAATATAAAATCAAATCATAAAATAAAAAATACAAATAAATAAAATAAATACAAATAAAAAATAAAATAAAATAAATTAAAATAATGAAGAGTTAATAAATATTAATATATAAAAATGAACAAATATCTTACATTCGGAAAAGAGGGTTGCAAATATGTGTAAAATAAAATGTGAGATGAATTTTAATGTTGTAATGTGTTTAACATCATTTTTTGTTTATTTTTATTAATTAAAATAAAATAAAATAAAAAAAGAAGAATTAATAAATATCTAATATATAATGAACAAACATCTCACATTTTGAAAACAGGATTGCAAATAATAAATAAAATAAAATAAAATAAAATAAAATAAAATAAATATCTCACATTTTGAAAACAGGGTTGCAAATAAAATAAAATAAAATAAAAATAAAAAAATAAAATAAATTATAAAGATAACATACGCCAGTGTCTCAGACTATTACCAAATATCTTACAGTTTGAAAACAGGGTTGCAGAAATGTGTAAAATAAAATGTGAGATGAATTTTAATCTTATAACCAATAATGTAAGTTTAATAATGTAATTTTGATGTTTATTTAATTTTCATTGTAAAATAAAATAAAATCCTAAAATAAAAAAAATAATAAATTAAATTCAAATGAAATGAAATAAAATAAAAATTATTAAGTACACTTTGAAAACAGGGTTGCAAAACTTGCACACCCCATTTGTCAAATGCAAATGGCAATGAATGAATGAATGAATGAATAAATACACACACACACAAAATACATCTCACTGGACAGTTCATTACATGAGATGCAACCAATGGACAAAATTATGAAAAACACATTTATTTTAGAGTTTTACAATAATAAACTAATTTAGTACTACAAATGCAGTTTATTATTACTACAAGGTCCATTTCATAAGTAGGCAGTAGTTGTTGACTTTCCAAAGACTTGTGTGAAGTTTGAACTGAAAGAGCCACCTGTGGCATTCACAGAGCTCAGAATGAGTCTGGAAATATGAGCAATCACCGCCAGCCAGCGTCCATCTCACAGCACGCTCCATCTGCCACTGGAAACCAGGGAGGAGGGGAGAGACTTTTACACAAGCGTTCCCTGCTCTCCTTCCTTTAATAGCCAGTGTCATTGTGCTGGACCAGCGGGAAGATTTATAGATTTGCCCATTACAGGGCAGCAGGAGACGGAAAACATGACGACAAATAAACAGCCCCTTTCCTGACTCTCTGCATGAACTAACATAACCTAAATGCTTCCCACTGTGTTAATAAAATGAGCTTTAATTATTCCAGCACTGAAATGAATGCACGATTAATTAACTTTATATTCAATCAAGATGTTCAGCAATAAGCTTGCTCATTTGTCAAAGAAAGCCTCGTTGTTCATATCTAGCCATATATGCTGTATTTGTGAAGCTGGAAATATATTTATTGGCCTAAACTATGTTCTGATTGGCTGTTCAGCATAAAAAAAACATAAATAAAAAAAGGCACAAAAATGTATGTTACTTACAGCAATAAAGTGGCACAAATGCCGTAGTCTGTAAAGAAAAACTATTGATATTGCTAAAAACAATTTTTTTTTTTTTAATTATTATTGCCTGTTGCACCTTAAATAAATAAAATGCATTTATTTATTTAGTTTATAATATTTTTCTTAGTGAATGCAATAGAACATACCATAAAATTCTATGGAATAAAATAAATAAATAAAAAACGAATAATAAAATAAATAAATAAAATTAACTTTTAATTAAAAAAAATTAACTTTTTCCTTAGTAAATACAATTTACCAACTGACGGACAGACGAAATAAATAAATAAATAAATAAATAGAACTTATTTGTTATTCCATAAGATAAGATAAAATTAAAATAAAAAAAAACTTCCTCCTTATTCAATCAAATACAATAAAATAAAATATCTCACTTAGTAAACACAATGGAAAATAAGATAAAATAAAAGACAAATAAATAAATAATCTTCTTTATAATTTATAAATCTTTATTCCATAAAATAAAAGAAAATAAAAAGAAAATAATAAAATAAAATAAAATAAACAAACTTCTTCCTTAGTAAACACAATGGAACATTCAATACATAAATAAATAAAATAACTTCTTCCTTATTCCATTAGATAAAAAAATAACAATATTAATAATAATAAAATAATAAAACAAAACAAAATAAAATAAGAAAGCTTTTTCCTTATTAAACATAACAGAACTTTATAAGAAAAGATAAAAGAAAATAAATAAATGAATGAATGAATGAATTAAAAAAAAGAAACTTCCTTTTTCCATGAATTAAATTAAATTAAATTAAATGTTCCTATTTTTAGTAAACACAATGAAACATTCCACAGGTAAGATAAAAGAAAAATAAATAAATAAATACATAAACAAAACTTCTTCTTTATTTCATAAGATAAAAGAAAAAAGTTAAAATAAAATAATAAAATAAAACAAACAACTTCTTCCTTAGTAAACACAATGGAACATTCTATAAATAAATCAACTTCCTTATTCCATAAGATAAAAATAAAAATACAATAATAAAACAAAACAAAATAAGAAAACTTGTTCCTTATTAAACATATTGGAACATTCCATAAGATAAGAAAAAAGAAAATAAATAAATGAATAAATGAATGAATGAATGAAACTTCTTCCTTTTTCCATAAAATAAAATAAAATAAAATTCTTTTTTAGTAAACACAATGAAAGATTCTGTAACATTGTAGGAAAAAATAAATAAAAGAAATGAATAAAAAAAAAATGAATGAATGAACGAACTAACTAACAAACGAATAAATAAAACAAACAAAAACTTCTTTCATAAGCACAAACAAAACATTTTATAACTTTGTAGAAAAAATGACAAAAAAAATGAATGAATGAATGAATGAACAAACAAAAACAAACAATCGAACGAACGAACGAGCGGACAAAATTTTGAAAAATAAATACATAAACAAACAAACAAAAATTATAGGGAAAAATAATATGAATAATAAAAAACAAACAAACAAAAATTTTATCAGTACCTTTACCAGTTAGTTACATTTGGTAGCAAGCTAGCTAACACCTAAAGAGACTGCAAGTCGGTTCCCCATTCTGGAGAAACAAAGCAAAGCAATCTTTCTTAAGGAAACAATATTTAATTTGATTCCTGGAGTGGACAAACACTTTTAAACGGTAAAGCACCTCCTTTCACTAATCCTTCATTTAAAAACAGATTCTTAAATTGACTTATTTAGTAGAAAAGTGGCAAAAATTAGTTATTCAGAAGAAATTACAGTCATTTTTTTCCTTAGTTGTTGCGTTCAGAAAACGCCTCATTTTCCTCCCAGTAGTATGAGCTCTACTGAATACCGAAACACATTTAAAGTGGACGGGGAGTCTGATTCCTAAGTATCAGCTGATGTGTTTTATGGCTGCACAGTAAATGTCATCGCTGGCTACTACAGCCCACAGTCTGGAAGCAGAGCTGCTCGCGCACACCCCGCTCCAGCTTCAGTGTAATTACCCGTCTGCCAATCACACAGCTAGACACAGTGAACTACAGAAGCTCTTTTCAGGAAGAGCAGAACAGCTTCATAATAGCCCATGAAAGAACAGAGCAAATAAGGTGGTTTGTTGCAAATGCTGTCATGCCAATATAAAATCTTCAATTTAGCGTAATACCCTGCCTTGACTGCCCACTTTTCTCTTCGACCGTCCATCACAAAGCTCTTCTGACCATTAGACTCCATTAAAGGAAATTACAAAACAGCAGCATGATAATGGAGAGCACAAATGGAGTTTTCTTAAAAGTTTATTAGGTTATTAGGGTTAAATGAAGAAAAAGGGAAAAAAGCAGCAACTCAGAGCTTGTATTCATAGATGAGGAGAGATATGATTGGCGAAAAGTGTTCGAAGGTCATCCTACCTTTCTGTCTCTTCAGCTGTGGGATACTGCTGATGGTGGTCGCCTGAATGATCTCCACAACTATCTGATACCTGCAGAAAGACAAAATGACAGCAGAGTGGGCATACAGAAGATATTACATTATTACAAGGGAGATGGGATGCACATTTTCCACAAGTTGGCATGATTGTTTAGGGTCTTCATGAAATGTCTGCAACATACTTTGGTTAAAATTCCTCAGTGGTTATCTAAAACAACACCCTTTTTAACTTGTCAAAAACACATCTGTTCACATCAACTCATTACAGTGCATGTCTCTTTAAATGTTAATGAGCTACTGTTCACCCCGCCCCCTCTTCTGTTTTTTTGTGTATTCGGTGGCGCGATACCATCAAAAACAAACTAATCGACTGCATCCTCAGTGGCTCTGATGTCTGGAGAAAATAAAGAAAATTGCAGACAGCGTACAACTGAGGGCTGAAATACGCTAATAAGGGACAGTCTGTCAGCAGTCGTAGGCGGGGCTTGGGCAATGTGACATCATACTGCTCAGAAAATCAAAATGGCTTGATAATTAAGACTGTTTAGGTTTTATGGGGACTAAAAAATAGAAGTGAATAGATTTTTATCATTATAGAGTGGTTGTGTCCACACACTGCTAAGACATTTATATGCATACAACAGGTTAAAAGTGAACTTTGCATCCAATGTCCCCTTTAACAAGGATCGGGTTTACGGTGGGGAAAAAAATTAATTATTTAATTATTTAATTTGATTTTGTACGTTTGCCCACTGACAAAGAAATTATCAGTCTATAATTTTAATGGTAGGTAACAGCAAACAAATAACAGCAAAAAATAAAAATCCAGAAAAAACCCATTTCAAAAAATGTATTTGCATTTTAATGAGTGAAATAAGTATTTGATCCCCTATCAATCAGCAAGATTTCTGGCTCCCAGGTGTCTTTTAAACAGGTAAGGAGCTGAGATTAGGAACACTCTCTTGAAGGGAGTGCTCCTAATTGTCCCTTGACCAGATTGTAGACCTAAACAAGACTTGAATGGGCTACAAGACCATCGCCAAGCAGCTTGGTGAGAAGGTGGCAACAGTTGGTGCGATTATATGCAAATGGAAGAAACACAAAATAACAGTCAATCTCCCTCAGTCTGAGGGTCAATGCAAGATCCCGCCTCGTGGAGTTCCAATGATCATGAGGACAGTGAGGAATCAGCCCAGAACTACACTGGAGGATCTTGTCAATGATCTCAAGGCTGCTGGGACCATAGTCACCAAGAAAACAATTTGTTAACACACTACGCCGTGAAAGACTGAAATCCTGCAGCGCCCGCAAGGTCCCCCTGCTCAAGAAAGTACATGTACAGGCCCGTCTGAAGTTTGCCACTGAACATCTAAATGATTCAGAGGAGAATTGGGTGAAAGTTTTATGGTCAGATGAGACCAAAATCGAGCTCTTTGGCCAAACTCGCTGCGTTTGGCTATGATTCCAAAAAGACCATCCCCACTGTCAAACATGGAGGTGGAAACATTATGCTTGAGGGGTGTTTTTCTGCTAAGAGGACAGGACAACAGCACCGCATTAAAGGGACCATGGACGGAGCCATGTACCATAAAATCTTGGGTGAAAACCTCCTTCCCTCATTGAAAATGGGTCGTGGATGGGTATTCCAGCATGACAATGACCCAAAACACACGGCCAAGGCAACAAAGGAGTGGCTCAAGAAGAAGCACATTAAGGTCCTGGAGTGGCCTAGCCAGTCTTCAGACTCTAAAGGGGTCCTATCATGCTTTTTTACAAAGTCTTGATTTCGTTTTGGGGGTGTACTAGAACATGCTTTTATGCTTGGTGGTTCGAAAAATGCACTATTTTTCCACATAATTTACATTATTACAATACATTTCTCCCCAGCCTGGCACAAATGGCTCGATTAGTTCTGGATTTAATGAAGGCCCGCCTTCCGAGAAAATGTAAATGCACGCCCCTTGTTAAAGCAGTTAGCGCAAGCTAGATTAAAGTGATTCTTACATTTTAAATATGGATATTTTTCTTACAAAAACGCATCGATTCACTACAGGAGACCCCCCCAGAGCCATGTGAGGCATATTTTTTATTATGGATGGAAGCACTTTATTAGACTTGTTTTGGACTGATGAATAGAAACAGCCATCTATGCCGTTCTAAAGCTTGGGAGTGCCAGAATAAATTTTAATATAACTCCAATTGCATTCGTCTGAAAAAGGAAGTCATATACACCTAGGATGCATGGAGGGTGAGTAAATAATATGCTACAGTAGTGTTGAGTCCTATCCTCAGAACTGCGAGATCACCGATATTATTGTGCTAATTAATTTAATTATTTTACATACTTAGTTTCACTGCCCAAAACCAGCTCCAGTATAAGACTAAAAGCAGCCTAACATTAACATTATCAGAGAACATCATCACTGATTAGTTTAGCCTATTCTAGTGCAAGTTTATGCATTTTAAAAAACACTCACGTTATGAGTGAAGCTATCTACACTGTATGATGAATAAATCTCTTACCACACACTGCACACGTCTGCGGCGCGTTACAGCTATAAACACGGCAACCGGAGTAGGTCGCGGCCTCGGCATGAGTTTCGACCCCCTGTACTGCACACGTCTGCGGTGCAGTCGTTAAAGTTAGACTAATTTCCCACGCCCCAACGATTCAAATTTCCATAGGCGGGATTTATTTTAATGATATTCTAATGGGCCGCGTTGTGACATCATTACATACGGAAAACAAACGCTGTAGTCCAAAGGAGCCGTTCGTTGTAGTTCTTGAAAAGGGAACTTTTAAAAACGAAATATCTCCTTTTGGAGTGGACTTTGAGATTTGTAATTTTGTTGATCTTTTATTATGCTCAAGCATACACACCACACACTGACTAAAATTCAAAAAGTGAAAAAGCATAATAGGACCCCTTTAATCCTATAGAAAATCTGTGGATGGAGCTAAAGGTTCGAGTTGCCAAACATCAGCCTCGAAAACTTAATGACTTGGAGAGGATCTGTAAAGAGGAGTGGGACAAAATCCTTCCTGAGACGTGTGCAAACCTGGTGGCCAACTACAAACGTCTGACCTCTGTGATTGCCAATTAAAATTCACCATTAAAATTATAGAGAGATCATTTATCTGTCAGTGGAAGGGGTGTAAGAAAATATCGATACATGTATCACAATATTTTGTTTGGCGATACTGTATCGATTCTCAAAAACTGAATATCGATATTTTTTAAAAAAACATCATAGATAGCAGAACTTAAACAATGACAGGAAATATTAGCATAAAGGCACACCACTAATGTAATCGTTAATATAGTTCGCTGCTAGTAATGGAGGATGAAAATAGTTCCTGCTCCCGCCTTGGTGTACAAAGTTGAAGCATGGCGTCATTTCGGCTTTTGCAGTAACGTCCCCCCCGGGACCGCGGGGTGCTTCTGCTGTGCCGAGGGGTGGCGGCCGCACGCCAGTTCCGCTGCTTGCCGTGTCCTGTGTGAAAGGGTCTTCGCGGTAGCCGGTGTGGTAGCTTTCTCTTGCTTTCACCACTTTCTCTGAGAAGGTGCTCACTCCAGAGCCAAATGGGAGGAGCTGGAGGTAATGGGTGGAGATAGACATCTAACCACACCCTAACCCTACCCCTTACCCTATCCTAAACATAGTAAATTTAAACTGTGAACCTTTAAAGCAGGGTCTAAAAATATATATGCATTATAATACAAATATAATCCTGCAGACATTTTATTTTCCCCCTTTACTCGTACTGCACAAAAAGTAATTCAATAAGAATGTTACAGTGACTGATCTTCTGAACATTTTGAACTAAACTTTTTGCTAAGGTTTGCATATGGTGGTGTGTTCTTAAGTACAGCTTTCCTTAAAGTATATCCTATTCTTAAAATAAGAAATATCCCAATATATCGCCTTGTTTACAGTATCGCAGTGTATCGCAACATATCATATCGCCAGATTCTTGGCAATACACAGCCCTAGTCAGTGGGCAAATGTACAAAATCAGCAGGGGATCAAATACTTTTTCCCCTACTGTATATATACTGAGTGGGGTTTCACATACTAAAAATACTAACATTTAAAGTTAAAGCCATGTAGAAATAATACAAATAATAATACTAATAATGTCACAGTTTCTGTTCTTTTTATATTTGTCCGTTTCATCACACTTTGCCTTAGTTCATATGTTGTGTCATGGTCATTCATTTGATTTAGTCATTATGTTCAAGTGTGTGTCATTATCTCCCCTACTTAAGTTCAGTCCCGTTTGTGTTTGGTTGTCCGGTGTCATCATTGTTAAGGTTGTGTTTGGACTGTTGCTCTGTGTGGAACCTTGCCTTGTGGATTATTATCATACCTCACAACCACACTGTGACAAACAAACACTATAATAGTATATAAATAATACATTTGTGACCCAGGACCACAAAACCAGTCATAAGGGTCAATTTTTTGAAACTGAGATTTATACATCGTCTGAAAGCTGAACAAATAAGCTTTCCATTGGTGTGTGATTTGTTAGGACAGCAGTAGGACAGTATTAATATTTGAGAATCAAAAAAAAAAAAATCAAAATACTGAGAAAATCGCTTTTAAAGTTGTCCAAATTAAGTTTTTAGTAATGCATATTACTAATCAAAAATTAAGTTTTGATATATTCACGGTAGGAAATTTACAAAATATCTTAATGGAAAATGATCTTTACTTAATATCCTAATGATTTTTGGCATTAAAGAAAAATCGATCATTTTGACCCATACAATGTTTATTGCTACAAATATACCTGCGCTACTTAAGACTAGATTTGTGGTCCAGGGTCATATTTATCTGGTCCCAGTCTAGTAATAAGCTTTTAAGATTGAATAAAACTGTTTGCACAATAAACCAGTGTGTTCATAATTAAGATAATACATAAAACCAACATGGTAAGATGCACCAATTTGCAATATCAAGCAGCAAAACAAGCTGTTTTGCGCAGCTAAAAATAGCTGGGTCCGAATGAGACCGAAAGCCAGACCCATAAAATTTACAATAAACAATCCAGTTGGTTAAAAAATTATCCTTCAGACGTCGACCTAGATGCAAGGACATTTTCCTTTAAATTCAGACTGTGTGTAGTATAAAATCGCTTCCACTAAAACGTCTCAGTTATTGAAGAATGAGAGCATTAAGATTTCAAGGCTACTCATGTTTCATTGAGAAATTACTCTGAGGAATAATATTCACTCAAAATTAATGAAATGGATCCTTTAGATATTAAGAATTGCAGAATATTTATTACACGCTTTCTGCTCTCACAGGTTGTGATGAGAGAGGATGAGATTGAGAGAGAGGCTGAATGAAACTGCTTTATGAAAGCCAAACTTTGAGAACACTGCCACAAGTAGCAGGTGCAAAATGAGACTATTATAGGACGATACGGAGGGTGACCTTCAAAAATAAAATGTCATAACACGAGACGGTTTGTGATATTTATGGAAATTTGGGCAAATGTCATGCTGCCTTCATGGTACTGTTGTGAACGTGCACTGAAGTTTGATGCGGAAGAGAAGAAATTGTTGAATAAAGTCGCTGTTTTTGTTTTCTTTGTGCACAAAAAGTATTCTCATGGCTTCATAAAATTAAGGTTGAATCACTGATGTCACATGAACTTTTTTTTATTTTAATGATGTGTTTACTACTTTTCTGGGTCTTGAATGTGTCATTGCATTGCTGTTTTCTGAAGATGAACGAAGGTCTTACACGTTTGGAAAGACATGAGGGTGAGTAATTAATGACAGAATTTTCATTTTTGGGTGAACTATCCCTTTAAATGTCTTATCAATTTCATGTTTTATATGATGTTTCATATAAAACATCAAATACAAACCTGAAGTAGGCCACTTTTTGTTAATTTAGATGTACTAGGGCTAAAAAGCTTTGCTGGGAGTTGAAAAGAGAACAAAAGACTCTCCAGGTGTTCATTTTATCCTTATCAAAATCAATTTACGACTTCCAAACACTTAAAACAGGAACTTTCCAGGAGGATTTAAAGGCAGCATCACAATTACCCATCCTATTGTTTATCCATGGCTTTTAGACTAATTAATTTTGCATAAAGCTTAAAGATTAGAGCTCTAAAAGAAGTTTTCTTTTTATGCATCTTCATAACTACATCAAACACAACTCGAGCTGTTTTTACAGTCTCCGACGAGGTCAAAAACCTGTGAGTCACCTAGCAACAATCTCATTACCTGACCTCAGGGAGACGTTTGAATTATAGACGCTGAATATCCTCGACACATTGAACATTGTTTTCCTCTCAGCTCTCAAACAAAGACTGTTTAACCCTTTGTGCGTGTCAAATAGCAGCTTATTTACAAAAACACCCTCTTTGCCTGATGAGATGTTCAATTTTTAGACTTCAAGTGTCAATGCGACTGAAGAAAAGCCCAAGAGGCTTATAGTTGTCATGGAAACAAAGGTCTCAGGTAAACTGTAGAGTTGACAGACTACCAGCTTCTGGCTGTTATTAAAGGTGACAGTACAGATATCATGTGTTTTAATAATAATACCACTTCACAGAGTCATTCAGAAACATTTCCACAGGTTGAAATATTTAGAGTCATTCTTCAAAACAGGTGCCGTTTGCATCCTCATTAACATATGTAAATAATGACTTTGGCAATGAATAGCTGATACTGACAATGTGCTATTATATTCTATACTATTAGAAAGTTTTCTAAATAAATTAAAAATCCAGTGGCTTTATTTAATGATAAAAATAATCAGAAAAATAATTTAAAACATGCACTATTACCTAAAATACATGTATAGATTTACACAAATGTGATGCGATCTGGGAAAACCCGTCGGATGTCGCGCTGGGACGTTTTAAGGAAATTCAAAAAATAGGTTGAATGTAGATTTTTTTTTTTTTTTTGTCAAAATTAGGTTTTCATTAAAGTATTAATCTATAACATCTTGTCTATTATCTCTGAAAATATCTTGGCAAAATTCACTTGTTAAGTGCAGAAAATAGCGATTTATTGCAGCAAGCAGAAATGACCGTGTCTTTCTCTTATGTTAAAGGGGTCATCGGATGCCCATTTTCCACAAGTTGATATGATTCTTTAGGGTTTTAATGAAAAGTCTGTAACATGCTTTGGTTAAAATTTCTCAATGGTAGTGTAAATAACACCTTTTTTACCTTGCCAAAATCAGCTCTGCAAAATTCATCCTGTTCTGGTCGAGGCTGCTTTAAATGTTAATGAGCTCTGCCCGCCCCGCCCCTCTCTTCTCTCTGTGGAGTGACAAGCCTGTTTACTTTAGCCGCATTTAGCCGCTAAACTTGCTAACTAGCACATTATTAGGAAAGGCGTTCGCAAATTCTATTAAAAAAAAAAAACCTTATACTCACTTCTGTGTAAGTGAAGCTGGATCATGAATGATTAGTGCGAACATAGACAGATATATGTAGATTAGACAAACAAATGTAATCTACTGCATCTTCAGTGGCTCAGATGTTGGGAGTAAATGACGACCACTATGTTCATTATTACATCCAGCAACACAACACCTCAATTGCTTAATCGGAGATATTATTTGTCTAATTTACATCCCTGCTCCGGCATCGAAACAATGGAGGTCCGACTGTTACAGCTGGTTTAGGGCGGGTCTAAATTTAGGTAAGACGCTCATGTCAATCAACTATCGTGAGAGCGTCCTCTGTCGGTGTGACGCCACACCGACAGGCATCCGAGAATGACTCGATTTGAAAAAGGGGATATTATTTTTGCAGATTAATTAAAAACCACTGCATGGATTTTTATCATTATAGGGTAGATGTGTACATACACTGCCAACACACATTAATGCTCAAACAACATGTAAAAGTGAACTTTGCATCCGATGACCCCATTAAGAACCTTAACTCCACAAAAACAGTTAACCTATCAAAATAAACCATGTAACATATTTAATAAAGGTGCATCAGTGCACATTCTCTGCCAGTCCTGTGTAAACTACGGCACGCGGTTTTTAAATGTATTTATTTTTTAATATCGTGAGATGGTGCAGTGCAAGAGAACACAACTTTAACCAATCTTCAGTGTTAATGGCGTCAGGCGTGACACAATTGATTTTTGCTATTTTCAGCCTGACGCAGTTATCATTTTTACGTCCTGCACCACGTTGTTTAAATAGCAAATGCTTTTGCGCCCATTTGTGCGCCATAGGCGTGCTGATTTAAAAACGAGGTGTGTTCAGGCGCGTTGTTGGCGCGTTGCTATTTTGAGGCAACTGAAATAGACTGTTAGTAATATGTGCTTATAGGCAGGTGCACAATGCACATACACTCAGCTTATTACACACACAGCGACGTGCATCAGCACACAAACATGCCAAATATTAAAAATGAAAGGTTTACAATGTAAAAGATTATTGTGTTTGATTGTGCATAACTATAAAAATGCCTACATGTCATAATGGATAGTCAATCGCTTCCTTATGCAAGCTGTTTTTCAGCAAGGAGGGGAGAGTTTTGAAAGGGGGTGCACAGTAACTAATTTGAGTGGGTTCGGCCTGTGAATGCCCCCTTTGCGCCGGCCCTGCTCTCTGGAGAAGCGTTCTTTGTTCTAGCAAATTCCGCCTTGTAAATAGTGAATCTGCCATAACGCGAGTGCAACTCGCTCTTAAAGGGAATAGGAGACCAAAACACAGCCGTGACTCATTAAGAGAATTACTGAGTTTTTGATAATATAAATGCAACCTTGGTAAGCATAAAAAACTTTTGAAAACAAAAATAAAAACAAAAAAAAAGCAATGTCTGTCTGTGTATAATTTGTATATATAATTTATATTTTTATATATAATCACAATGGATGGATGGATGGATGGCTAGACTTTTCTCAGAATGAGAGGCAAAAAGAGTTATAAAGTCAGAATTATATATAAACACAATTCTGACTTTTTTTTTTCTCAGAATTGCATGATATAAACTCACAATTATGAGTTATAAGATCGGTATTGTAGGATATAACTCGCAGTTGAAGGAAATAAAGTCAGAATTGTAAGAAATAAACTCGCAGAGTTATAACGTCCAATTCTGAGCAAAAAAAAAAAAAAATACATATTTTCTCAGAATTGCGAGTTTATATCTCACTGTTCTGACTTAATACCTCGCAATTGTGCGTTATCGAGTCAGAATAGTCAGAAAGTCTTCAGTGTCACATGATGCTTAAAAAATGTATTTAAAATTAATTACATTTTAAAATATATAATTAAATAGAAAAAAAATGTTTTAAATTATAATAATTTTTAAGAATATTTCTCTTCTTACTGTGTTTTTGATCAAATAAATGCAACCTTGGCAAGCATAAAACACTTATTTTGAAAACAAAAATATCTGTCTGTATATAACGTGTGTATAATAATTTATATTTCTATATATACAGGAAAACTTTTTGAATTTGAAAATCAAGGTAAATAGTACTGAATTTGTCTTAATTTGTCCGGGAAACATCCAAGTATCATCTGTTGCTTCCGAAGGGCAGTACTAAATAAATTTAAAAAAAAAACAAAATAAGAAAAATTTGGACATCTTCATCCTGTTCAAAAGTTTTCACCCCAGGGTCTTCATGCATCATGTTTCCTTCTGGAGCATCAGTAGATAGTAGATAGTAGATAGATAGACAGATAGATAGACAGACAGACAGATGGATAGATGAATATGTTATTTTCTCTATAGCATTCCTTACATCTGCAGCCCTGGAAAGCTGTAAATACAAATACTGAAAGTATAACTTTCCTTTTTAAGGATTAATGTCACAACTTTTCCATATGGTTGGCATTGAACAACAGGCAGATGGGTTTTTCCTCCTGCGGAGGTTTCAAGGACCTTTCTTACCATTGCAAATTGCAGACTTCTTTACAGCTTTTGAAAAGCAGTTGTCTTTGCAGCAACTACTAAAAAGCCTTACAACCAAACCCTGACACGCTGAAAAGGCCTTTATGACATCCGTCAAGAAAACACACTATAATCACAATGCTTTTTTTCCCCAGAGTCTGCCCGTTTCTGCCTGTCGCCTCCCAATCCATCTCCATCCTTTACGCCTGCGGATCAATACGGCTGAAAAGTTTCTCCGAGCCTTTAAATGTCACTGTCTCACGACTCACAGATAATTCATCCAGAGCTGAACTCGGCGGAACAAACCTCAAATGACAAATGTCCCCCCCAATACGACCTGATATCGCAAGCTGAAAAGCAACGACAAACGACATCCAGTTCACCTAGTTAAAGAGTGATTCGTCTGAGTGAAAGTAACAGCAATTGCTTTCCAACAGAACTATTTTTATACTGAAATAAATTGGTTTGGATGTGGCGAAATGGCCGAAATCCAGACAGATTTAGTGAGTCATCCGCTATCTCTGACGCAAGATATAAAAAGACACAATAGCATTAATCAATAACCTATTAAATCTCTGTCAAAAAAGCTGACCACAGAGACAGACCAATAGTACAGGCATGTTCACATACTGTTGACAGGAATGAATTACAATTAACTTAATATTTTAAAATAAAAGTAGCATATAGTAAGAAGTGTGTGGTGTTTGAGCCCTTTGATGCAGAAAATGTGGACAATGACAAAATCCAAATAAAAAAGGAACTTACTGTGTACTCTTTCATCTATGTTTTAACTTGAACTGTAAACTTCTATTCTGAAGGACTTTCTTTGCCAAAAAATGAAAGGAATTGTTCAGACTTTGTTTCTTGATTTCGCTTTTTAATAGGTTTATTGTTAAAGAAATATGTGTTGTAGTTAACTAAAACTAAAACCATAAAAAACTGTTACCTGAAATAAAATAAACATTTATATAAACAAGGCACTTTAATTGTCTTAAAATTTGCTAAAACAACTAAAACTGATATAGAAATGAATAAAAACTACATAAACAGTTTAAAAAGCTACATAAAATGACAAAAAAAAATGCAACCAAATTACTGTTTTAATTTAAAAACTGACTCAAATATTACTAAAAACTATAATAGTATCTCAGTGAGTTTGAATCAATCGGAGCAGTTCCAGCATAAATGACTCTATTGATTTGGTTCATCTGTTCCTCTTTTTACGTCTTCAGCCATGTTTACACAACACTGTCTGTACTACTACTTGCTTAGCTCAATTGTTTTCTTACATTAACTGAAATAAGCAAAAAAGTTATATTTATATTGAATTTTGTGTGAAAAGATATCGTCACCTTAGAATTATAAGGTTCTATCTGACATTTTTGTCAAAATTGAATTATTCATATATTCTTATTCTGTGACAACTTTTTTACATAATGTGTATATTTTGGGCCTCTTTTTAGAAAACAAAAATAGTTCTATCTACAGAAGTCTGTGGAACGCAAAAACTTTGAAGCTCAATATCTCAAAAGTGCTCAGAATGCAGATAGCACTTTATAATTCTAAGGTGACAAAATATGCTTATTGACAAAATTAAACACTTTTATTTCACAGATACATCATCTTTCAATAATTAAAGCACTTTTTAAGTACCTCTTCAGAAATAACGCTATTTTCAAGGGTTTTCCAGGCCTTAAATTTCAAAAAGTCAAATTCAAGTACTTTAAGCACTTTAAGCACCTTGTTGGACCCCGCAGTTTATATCATGCAATTCTGAGGGAAAAAGTAGTAGAATAATAATATAGTAGAATTAGAATAATAATAATAATAAAAATAAAAATAATACAAATTTCCAATTCTGAGGGGAAAAAAAGATATTTTCTCAAAATTTCTCAGATACAAACTCATAATTCTGAGAAAAAAGTCAGAATCTCGCAATTCTAAGGAAAAAAGCAGTAATAATAATAATAATAATAATAATAATAATAATAAAAAAATTCCAATTCTGAGGGGAAAAAGACTGATATTTTCTGAATTGCACAGTGGGCTGGAAAACGATTAATCGCATTCAAAATAAAAGTTTACGTATTATATGTGTGTGTACTGTTTATATTTATGATGCATATACAAATGCACAAACACACATGTATATATTAAGGACAAATATGTTTATTTATAAATAAATTTTTAAATAAAATATTTATAACTATATATAATAAAAATTCTATACAAGTATATATATATATATATATATATATATATATATATATATATATATATAAATACAAATATTTTTTAAATATATACATATATGTGTGCATTTATATATACATAATAAATATACACAGTACACACACATATAGTATCTAAACAAACTTTTATTCTGAATGCGATTAATCGCGATTAATTGTTTTGCAGCGCTATTGCACAGAATTTCTCAGATATAAACTCACAAATCTGAGATTTTCTTTGAGTTTTTTCTCGCAATTGTTTATATCACACAATTCTGAGAAAAAAAACGAATTGCAAGTTCATATCATACAATTCTGACTTTTTAACTCGCAATTGCTAGTTTACATCTCACAATGCTAAAAAAGTCAGAATTCGTAATTACCTTTTAATTAGTCATTTTAATTTATTAATTCCTAATTTACCTTTTAAAGAAGTCGTAAATTACCTTTCTTTTTTTTTTTTATTCAGTGGCAGAAACGGCTTCCATAGATTACCACCATTTTTGGAAAAAAAAAAAAAAAAAAAAAAAGTATTAATCATAAGCACAGAATCCAAAAAAAATAAAAATAAATAAATTCTGAAAAAATAAAAAACATTTTGTAGGGCACTGCTGTTAAAACTTTAATAAACGAAATGTTTTCTGAATTTGAATGATTAGCCTTTTTTTTGACTATTAAAATTTAATCAAACCATTAAAATGTGGAATTTAGGAAAAAAAAAAAAAAAAAAAAAAAAAAGTAATAACAATAGCAGAGCAATAACAGAAAGCACCACTAAATAAATGCAGAATGATGGTAAGTATGGCACTGATGGGCCGCTGTGTGTTTGATGGGCAGTACCTGAGCTGTTTGAGGAACTGTATGTCAGAGCTGCTGCTGATGAGTTTGATGAACTCCTCGTAGGACGGTGCGTACGTGTAGGCTTTCTTATGATGCTCATTCACCTGCTCTCGGTGCTCTAACTGAGCTAGCAGCATGCGGTTAATGTAGTCCGGATCACTCAACACATCCACCAACGGCTTTAGCACTACAAAGAGAGAAAGAGAGAGAGAATAAGTTAATAGCTTTGTGCTAAACTCAGTGAGCTGACAACTTCAACATGTAGGGATGTTCCAAAGGGTAGGCAGCATAATTATATTGCCTTCCACGCAAACGGCAAACTACTCATAATTGAACTACAGGCAAGCAACCCTTTTAAAAAGGTAATTACTAGCTACACATGAAGTTACTCAGTAACTGCGTAAGATTTCTAAATATATCTAACCAATTATATTATTAATGTTTAGTATCAAAGCATTATTGTAAGGAAAATGTCTCAATTAGGGTGATAACATAACACATACACATTCAGACATCAGCTAAAAAAAAAAAAATAATTTAAATAAAATCCATTACAATTTACAGAAATGTACACTACCAGCAAGATTTTTACTGTTTTTTTTAAAGAACTCTCTTCTGCTCACCAAGCCTGCATTTTTTTTGATCCAAAATACAGCAAGAGCAGTAATATTGTGCTATAATTTTATTATTTAAAATGTCATTTATTCCTCTGATCAAAGCTAAATTTGCAGCATCATTACTCCAGTCTTCAGTGTCACATGGTCTCTCAGAAATCGTTCTAATATGCTGATTTGCTGTTCAAGAAACGGTTTTTATTATAATAATTATTATCAATATTTAAAACAGTTGAGTATATTTTTTCAGGATTCTTTGATGAATAGAAAGATCCAAAGAAGAAATGATAGAAATTATTACTTTTATTTAGCAAGGATGCTTCAAATTGATTTAAAGTAATGATAAAGACATTTATAATGTTACAAAAGGATCATGTGACTAGAGTAATGATTTTAAAAATTCAGCTTTGAAATCACAGGAATAAATTACGTTTTAAAATATATTTAAATAGAAAACTGTTATTTTTAATAGTAAAAATATTTCAAAATGTTACTGTTTTTGCTGAACTCTGGATCAAATAAATGCAGGCTTGGTGAGCAGAAGAGATTTCTTTAAAAAAATCTTACTGCTCAAAAACTTTTGACATGGTAGTGTATTTCACTTAAAAAAAGAAAACTAAACAAATAAATTATTTTATTAAATAAAATTAAATATTTAAAAAATTCAAACAATAAAAAAGTAGATTAAAAATGAAGGGGAAAAAAAATCATGAATCATTCTGATTTGTGAAAATGCAGTCATCTGCACATACGCTCAAATGAAGAGATGAATCATTCAAATCAGTTCATTTTCACTGTATGAACAAATGATTCATTGAAAATCAAACTTCCCAAATCTAAATATAAGAGCATGCATTTGATTATGTAAATACAGTGAAAAATAAATATCTTTCTTTATTTTACAAAAGCAAAATATCTCAATTTGAGTGACAGGCAGTACATGAACATACATAAACATATTTAGACTAAATAAATAAACAAATAAATACAAACTTTACAATATATATAACCAAGTAAAAAAAACTGAGTGCATCTAAACTAAAAATAAACAAATGAATGAAAATAATATATATAAAAAAAAGATTAAAAATGAGGGAAAGACATACATATATATATATATATATATATATATATATATATATATATATATATATATATATATATATATATATATATATATATATATTTTTTTTTTTTTTTTTTTTTTTTTTTTTTAATTAATTAATCATTCTGATTCATTTGACATATTTTGAATCAGTTAATTTTCACTTAACCGTACGAACAAATCCATTCTGAGTTCAATTCTACCATGCACTTCTCTTGAGGTGTGCTATTAAGGTCAGAAATTGAGATTCTGCCAATGCAGAACTTCAAATTGGTCTTTTATCAAAGTTTCATTTTGTTTGAAATGCTGCCTTAGTAGCTGCTAACTTAGACTGCAGAAAGCCAGGCAGCTCACTACACTGTAAAAAATGTTTTTTCAAACTTTATTGGAGTCTATTTTACAAGAAAATACTATTTCAGCCTTTCTACTTCAAAATTTCATGATTCAGAGTGTTTCTTTGTAATTAGAAACACTGCCAATTTCTGAGTGAAAACTGTTTTAAAGTAAATCCTGTACCAAATGATTCTCAGGTTTTGGAACAGAGCTACTGTAATTATAATACATTCGCAATCAAACTGTTCTTCTCAAAACCTCATCACTCTTTTGTCAATCTCTCCTCCGACATTCATTATGATGAGATCTCTAAAGCTCCTCAGGAGCTTGTTGACGTAGCGCTGATGAGGAACGCTGAGCCGTAGCAGACGGAGCACGAGGCAGTGCCTCATTACTGCCAGACAGAGCTGGCGGATGACGTCTCGTCCTGAAAAAAAATGATTGGCAACCTGCCAGTCTGAGACAACAGATGCAAAAGCTTCCTCCAGTATAACCCCAGACCAGAGGAAAATGGGTTAGGTGTTAATCTAGCAGCTGCATCCTGAAGCAACAGAGCATCTTTAATCTTTTAAAATGCAGTTTTTTAATATATTCTTATGATGGTGAAACCGTCAGTCTTGCAGGTATAAGAACGTCAACTACATTTTGGAGGATTAACAATGTTCTTTTCTACTACAAGTTTTTTAATGCATTCAGAAGACACTTTTATCCAAAGTGAATTAGACTGCATTCAAGGTTTACATTTTATCAGTTCATTCATTCCCTGAGAATCAAATCCATTACCTAGTGCTATGCTCTATTGTTGCTCTATGTGGGAAGCTGGAAATTCCCACTTTCCAAGTTGAGAATGAAAAGCAGCATTGAGACATGGAAAGTTGCAAAGACCTGGGAAAACCATAAGCTTCATAGATTTAAAGGAATAGCTCACCCAAAAATGGTGCTGATAATTTATTCACCCTCAGGCCATCCAATATGTACAGTTGAGGTCAAAAGCTTACATACACCTTGCAGTAAATGTTAATTATTTGACCAAAATAAGAGGAATCATACAAAATGCATGTTATTTTTTTTTTAGTACTGATCTGAATAAGATATTGCACATAAAAGATGTTTACATATAGTCTGCAAGAGAAAATAAGTTTAATTTATAAAAATAACCCCGTTCAAAAGTTTACATACACTTGAATCTTAATGCTGTGTTGTTATCTGAATGATCCACAGTTGTGTATTTTTTTTTTTTTTGTTTAGTGATAGTTGTTCATGAGTCCCTTATTTGTCCTGAACAGTTAAACTGCCCGCTGTTGTTCAGAAAAATCTTTCAGATCCCACAAATTTTTTGGTTTTCCAGCATTTTTGTGTATTTGAACCCTTTCCTACAATGACTGTATGATTTTGAGATCCATCTTTGCACACTGAGGACAACTGAGGGACTCATATGCAACTATTACAGAAGGTTCAAGCACTCACTGATGCAAAAAAAAAAACATGATATTTAGGCAAAATAAGAAAAATGTACACATCTTCATTCTGTTCAAAAGCTCTTAATGCATGGTTTTTCCTTCTGGAGCTTCAGTGAGTGTTTGAACCTTCTGTAATTGTTGCATGTGAGTCCCCCTCAGTTGTCCTCAGTGTGAAAAGATGGATCTCAAAATCATTCATTGTTGGAAAGGGTTCAAATACACAAAAATGCTGAAAAACCAAAGAATTTGTGGGACCTGAAGGATTTCTCTGAAGATCAGCAGGCAGTTGTTTATAAGAACATTTTGAAGATTGATCTGTGCATATTTCTCTGCTGATTCAGTTGAGACTTTCCACTTTTTCATTGGAGAATGCAATATTACGGATAGCAGACTCATGTTTTAGCTGGATGCAACAGTTAGATGTTAAAAACATGCAGTTTTTCTCTTCACAAGATGTTAATTGATGGACTGTGGATTACTTGTGGATTACTGTGATGTTTTATCAGCTGTTTGGACTCTCATTCTGACGGCACCCATTCACTGCAGAGTACCCATTGGTGAGAAAGTGATGTAATGCTAAATTTCTCCAAATCTGTTCTGACGAAGATTCAAACTCACCTACATCTTGGATGGTCTGAGTAAACTGTCAGAAAATTTTCATTTTTGGGTGAGCTATTTCTTTAAAAATTACATTTTTGGTAAAGAAAATTACTTAATCATTAGGTGTAAGTGATGCAGTAATCCATCATTTCTCTGTCAAACTGACTGAACTACCTGCAGTCATCACAGCATCTATCTCTCTCCAGCAGCCTGTCTGTCAGTCGCCTATAACAGATGTAATGAGTAATTTCATGGCAAATCAAAGACAATTACAATCACACATCTAGTGCTCATTGAAAATATCCTGGAATTAATGTCATGATTTGTTAAAAAAAAAAAAAAACCTTTAGTAGATGTTTCATGAGTTCTTACACAAGAGCAGCATTGTAAGAAGACAGACAAACATTGAACAGACAATCAGCTCCGTCCAATCTAATTGTGCTGAGAGATGTCGGTTGAGACACTGAAGCTCGAGCCAAAAACAAGATTTCCCCAAAATCTAATTCTCAAGCTATGATTCTGTCAGTGAATGAACGCTTTGTTGTGTGAGAGGGGGATTTATCAGCGTGTAGAACATGAGCACCAAATCTCTGCATCTCATTTTGATTCATGAAAGCAAATTATTTCTACTTATCGAAGTCTTGTATTGCTTTCAGCCTAACAGAAGAAATATCTTCTTCATTAAACCACATCAAGGGAAAGTTATGACAAACAAAAGCTAATCTGTGAGGAAAAAATAGTGCCATTAAAAGAGTTTTACCAGTAATAAGATTAAATAATCATTTCTTCTGTCATGCACTGTCATAGAGTGATAATATCACAATACTGTTTGTTTCTTACTACTACTGTATGTCGGCACTTCTATGGCTACAGCTATTTTTAGGATGAAAGTTAAATATATTTTAAAATAAGTTTTAAAATATATTTTAAAATGTAATATATTCCTGTGATGGCAAATCTGGATTTTCAGCAGAAACATATTATTATCAATATTGAAAACAGTTTTTTGCAAAAACTGTAATACATTTTTTCATGATTCTATGATCAATAGAAAATATTAAGAGAAATAAATAACAGAAATATTTTTGTAATATATATGACCTCAAAAATCTGAGGTCATACTGTACTGACAAGCAAAAATTGTAAGAAAAATATCACACAGTGTACGGAAGGTTCAGTGAGAGTCACCTTTAGTAGCGACGACCTCCACCAGTAAGAGGCGCAGACTGCGTGAACGAGCGTCCCGCACAGGTAGCAGACGCAGCATGAGCAGACGGGCGCAGCAGCGCAGGAAATGCAGCTCCTCATCGGGACTGCGCAGACACGGATGCAACGGAAATGGCCGTGGTACTTCCTCCAGCCTGGAGAGACAGAGAGAAAGAGAGAAAGATTATATATTTTATATATTTTATATATATATATATATATATTTCATTTTCCGCCAGTCTTAATACACGATGCAACTACAGAAGAGTCAAGTTTTAAATAGGAAAAATATTTAGTCATTTTATAGTGAGATGCTAATGGTCTAATCGGATTCAATGATTTATGCTAAGCTATGCTAAAAGTGCTACCGCCAGACCCGGCGATCGGCTGAATGGATTCAAAAACAGTAAAACACATCTGTATAACTCTAGAAGAGTTGGAAAATGAGCCTATTTCAAAAAAAAGTGGAGTGTTCCTTTAACATTACATTACATGATTATATTATATTAATATATTATATTTTTATATTATATTATTCACACTTTTCCTTCCTTTCTTTGTTCCTTCCTTGCAAAGCAACCATGCTAAGAAAGTACTCTGCAAGAGAAATTGACAAAAATAGCAAGAGATATTAATAGAATAATAACAGAAACCAATATTGTTTTATTTTTTTAACCAACTATAAAATAAAATAAAATAATATTTTTTCCTTTCCTCTTCAATCATGCCAATAAAGCACTATGAAAGGGTGAAATTGCAAGAGAGATT
Organism: Cirrhinus mrigala; assembly: GCA_036247105.1. Taxonomy (NCBI): domain Eukaryota; kingdom Metazoa; phylum Chordata; class Actinopteri; order Cypriniformes; family Cyprinidae; genus Cirrhinus; species Cirrhinus mrigala. The sequence goes on along the minus strand of CM070020.1, from coordinate 24,860,724 downwards.
TTTTTCATTTTATATTATATTATATTGTATTACATTATTATTATTTTTTTTCCTTCTTATTTGGGAATATGCAAACCATGCCAATAATGTACACTGCAAGAGAAATGGCAAAAATTGCAATTATTAATAGAATAATAATATAAATGAATATATAATAGGTTTTATTTTTTAACTCTAACAATATTTAAATAATTACATATAATTATATAAATAATTATATATAACAATTATACGATATACACCTTTCTTCCTTGCAATTTTGTTATATTATGTTCTTTTTTTGTCCTTTCTACCTTGGCAATATGCAAAGCAATCATGCAAATAAAGCATTTTGAATAGCAAGTAAAATTGCAAGAGAGAGATATTAAAAAAATAATTGCAGAAATTAATATTTTATTTAATTATAAAATAAATTATTTTTAATTATACTTTCTTCCTTTGGCAATATGCAAAGCTATCATGCCAATAAAGCACTTTGAAAAAATGAAATTGATATATTATAAGAATTCCAAAAGAAATTAATATCTTTTTTTTTTTTTTTTTTTTTTTAACTATAATATAATATAATTATACTGCTTTCCTTTCTTCTTTTCTTGGCAATATGCAAAGCAATCATGCCAACAAAGCACTTTGAAAATCAAAACTGCAAGAAAGTTATTTAATTATACCGTTTTTAATGAATTTATTTTACTACTTCTTATTTAGGCAATCACATCGACAATGCGTTCAAAACTGAGAAAAAGCAAAAGAAAGCTCAGATCACAAGGTGAAATCATAAAATCTGAAGGGGGAAATATTTCAGACAGATAAACAGCACAGGTGGAGGAAGACAGATGAGAGGGCAGAAAAAGAGAAGCAACAGAAGATGTCTGTCCACTCAGCTAATGAGCTGTGCAGATCGATCGCTGACACACACACACACACACACACACACACACACAAAATGATGAGGACACGGCAGCCAGAGACGCTCATTACTGCATCCACATCCAACACACTCACACAGACAGAGTGTGTAAGCAAATGGAACAACACAGAAAGACAAGTGTGTAAGTGTGTGTGATGTTTTGTGTAAAACAACGGGTAACATTATAGGCTGAAGTTTTAAAGTCGTCAGCAGTCTTTGTCATGTTAATCAATCAAACTAAGAAATATGAAACACAGAGCGTGTTTGTGTGTTTATAAAGCAATCATTTGGCTTTCTTCCCACCGACAAATCAGTAATCAATGAATCCAATTTAAGAGAGTGCTTGTGATCCAAACGCAAGCAGAATGGACTCAACAAGCACAAAGGCATCACATTCTTGTGGTTTTCCCAATGAATAAGGTACGTCTGCTTTGTGCTTTCACTGTCAATCCAGGTTTTAAATGTTTTTGAGATAAGTCTCAAAAGATAATTGTCACAAAGGCTGCATTTATTTGATCAAAAACAGAGTAAAAACTGTAATAATGTGAAATATTATTAAAGGTTTTCTATTTGAGTGTATTTTAAAATGTAATTTATTCCTGTGATGCGAAGCTGTATTTTCAGCATCATTTCTCCAGTCTTCAGTGTCACATGATCCTTCAGAAATCATTGTAATACGCTGATTTGCCGCTCATAAACATTTCTTGTCACCATCAATGTTAAAAACGGTTGTGTTGCTAAATAAAAGTACTGTATATGATTAATGAATAATGTACATTTCGCATGCATTCAACGGTAAAAATTGTATGCACGTCCATCTCAATTGAAACACTGGTAGCGCTCTGGGTCTCACCTTGTGTTAGCAGCCTTAAGGTCACAGAAATGTGTGTGGAGGGTCTTGACCATGTCGTTACAGACCAGGTTGACCACGTCCACCTCAGACAGACGCATTCGCAGCTGTTTGGTCATTTCCCAGAAGTCCTCAGACAACATCTGATACAGCTGGCCCTCATCTCGACTCAAGGGGACGTACCATGACAGAATATAGTCCCGATAGCTGTAGTCAAACACTGCAGGGAGAGAAACAGAGAGAGTGTTACTGATCAATATAGACAAAAATCAGTTTTACCGATATTCCAGAATTACCAATACAGTTGAAGTCAAAAGTTTACATACACCTTGCAGAATCTGTAAAATGTTAATTATTTTTCCAAAATAAGAGGAATTATACGAAACGAATGTTATTTTTAATTAGTACTGACCTGAATAAGATATTTCATATAAAAGACGTTGACATATAGTCCACAAGAGAAAATAATAGCTGAATTTATAAAAATGACCCTGTTCAAAAGTTTACATTCACTTGAATCTTAATACTATGGTGTTACTGGATTGATTAACAGCTGTGTGTTTTTTTTTGTTTAGTAATAGTTGTTCATGAGTCCCTTGTTTGTCCTGAACAGTTAAACTGCCTGCTGTTCTTCAGAAAAATCCTTCAGGTCCCTCAAATTCATTAATTTACAGCATTTTTGTGTATTTGAACCCTTTTCAACAATGACTGTATGATTTTGAGATCCATCTTTTCACACTGAGGACAACTGAGGGACTCATATGCAACTATTACAGAAGGTTCAAACGCTCACTGATGCTTTAGAAGGAAAAAACAATGCATTAAGAGCCAGGGGTGAAAACTTTTGAACAGAATGAAGATGTGTACATTTTTCTTATTTTGCCTAAATGTCATATTTTTTTCATTTAGTACTGCCCTTCAGAAGCTACAGAAGATACATGTTTACCAGAAGACAAAATAAGTTAAATTTACCCAGATCTTCAAATTTAAAAAGTTTTCACCCCCCCCGGATCTTAATGCATCGTGTTTTCTTCTGAAGCATCAGTGAGCGTTTGAACCTCATGAACAATTATCACTAAACAAAAAAAAACAAACACACACAGCTGTGGATCATTCAGGTAACAACACAGTATTAAGAATCAAGTGTATGTAAACTTTTGAAGGGGGTCATTTTTAGAAATTCAACAATCATTTTCTCTTGTGGATTATATGTAAACGTCTTTTATTTGAAATATTTTATTAAGGTAAATACTACATAAAAAATAGCATGCATTTTGTATGATCCCTCTTATGTTGGTATTTAGCAGATTCTGGTGTATGTAAACTTTTGACCTCAACTATATATAGTATAGAACCAGTGCATACTGTGCACAATACCTTATCCCAAAATGCAGTGCAATCACATCTTCTTCTTAAAGGGATAGTACACCCAAAAATAAAAATGGCCCCATGATTTACTCACCCTCAAGCCATTCTAAGTGTATATGACTTTCTTCTTTTAGACAAGTCATTTTAAAAAAACATTCTGGCCTTGGTAACAGATGACATAGGACATATGCGAACACAGTGACGAATGTGGAAGTGCAGAGGAGAGAGCAAAACAAAACACTGGTCATGAATGAAAAGTACAAAACGAGGATTTGCAAAGAAAAATGTCAGAGGATTTCAATATCAGCCAAGTGGAGACTACTTTTCCTTTGCTGTAAACAGAACTTGGTTCTTGAGACTAGCATATTACCACCTGTGCTTACACTACATCTACATTCCTACGTCATCTGCTGGAATGCACACTTTTACATGAACGGGAACACAACAGTTACTGGAAGCTAGAGATTAAGATTTATAAAGTTTTAAATATGGATATTTTTCTTGTAAAAACACATCATTTCGCTTCAGAAGGCCTTTATTAACCCACCAGAGCTGTGTGGAGTACTTTTTATGATGGATTGATGCAGTTTATTGGACTTCAAAAACTCAACACCCATTCACTGCCATTATAAAGCTTGGAAGAGCCAGGACATTTTTTAATATAACTCCGATTGTATTCATCTGAAAGAAGAAAACCATATATATATTTTCATTTTTGAGTGAACTATCTCTTTAACTCCAAAAAGTTAAGACGCATTTATTTCCAAAATCATAACTTAATGTCACTCACTCAGTTAAACGTGCAATGCAGTCAAGTGATAATATAGCTGTTTAAAATGTGGCATACTGCATACTGTTTCACATACAGAAAAAAACAAGCCTCTTAAGTCAACGAGGAGACCAGATGTCTCCGCTTCACAGCTTTTTATCTGCATGATAAAGCACACAACATCACCAACAACATCCTGCTATCAACAAAGAACCAAATATAACAGTCACGAACCAATCAAGCTTATCAACAACACTGCAGTGTTCCCCTGCCATTATATTATGAAGGTCAAGTAAACTTTATTTTCTATATAGCGCCAGATCACAACAGACGTCATTTAATGTTACCTTTCCTATAGAACAGGTCTACACCTTGTTCTTTTATTAAACAAACGAAATAGGCTTATGTTATTTATCTTATTTACACAACGGCATGTCATTTCTGTCTCTAACGTTACGTGGTTGCGCGTCTACAATTTATCCTCCGCTAAAACGCGGACGGGATTGCGGAGTCATTCATAAAAACGGATTTACTCTATAGCACCGGTTGCCACAGAATTCGTCAATTTTTGGATTAATAAATCAAAAGTAGGTCTCTCACTTAATTCGAATCGCGATATGGACTAGTGTCTGTGAATATTAAAATGTAAAAAGACGGTCTAAATATGAATCCTCCATGTTCCGCTTGCCTCTGTATGAATGAATGGCGGAGACGCGCCTTTGTTTACTACACAAATACTGAAGCACACGTGACGCTCGCGGTTATTTTCGGCCTCTGCGTCTCATTATATGACAACATAAATGCACGAACTTTATCTCCAGATCTGCTGTGAGAGTCACTTCATGTAAATTTTACCGTGTCATTTGAGAAAATTAGCATCATGTCATACTGTATACACGCAAAAACTAACCGGCAACCTGTCAAAATAAAAGTATTGTTTAACATGTGACAGAAATGTATTAGTCTTGTATTACTTTTGTACATATAATGTAGGTTTTTAAATAAAACAATTACATGCAGAAATTATAATAATAACAGAAAAAACTGGCAGCAAATAAAAGGGTTTACTTTTCATTTCATTAAAAATAAATAAATATTTAATGCCTGTATTTGATTATCAGAAAAATTAAAACAAGAATTTCTGAAAAAAAAATAAATAAATAAGAAAAGATTGTAGGGCCCTTTTGTTCAAAATTTTGAAATTGAGATCTTTCTACTTATTTTTTCACTGAAATAAATGTTTTTGTTATTACACAGAGAGTAATGTACCGAAAAAAAAAGTACCGTTCTGTATATATATTGCATATTGTTTACAAAAGAAAAGAAGAAAAAAGAAACACAACCACTCCTCAAACATACACACACAACAGCAGGTGGCAGATGGCATGAATGCGATGGCACTAGCAATGACTGCAGACTACTGCAACAGTCCTCTAATGACTGTAGAATCGTACGCCCACCGTAAGCGCTCACACATTCAGAATGAGCGGATCTAGAGCCGAACCAGCTTCAGTGACACCCTTTGTGCAGCAGTTATTGAAAACTTGGTTTGCAGGCATTTTTCCTCCCGGCTGAGGCAGCACTATTTATAGCCACAGTGACCTCATAAAATGTGCTGACTTTCCCCAGCTGAGCATCAGGAAGTGCTGCTGACACTGTTCCTGTGCAGTTTCCTTCAGGCCTCTTCTGCTTATTTAGTGACACGCTAGAAAATATGCGAGTAGGAGAACTCCAATTATTCTGTCTCACTGATGGCAAGAAATAAATAAAGAATATTGACAGTACATGAAAAAAAAAAAATGAATAATGTTCTGCAGAAGAAAGAACGTCCTACAGGTTTGGAACAACAGGGTGAGTAAATGATGACAGAATTTTCATTTTTGTGTGAACAACATTTCGCAGATGCAAAAGTTTAAAGTGATTCTTGCTCCAGCCAACATCACTAATGAGAATGAAATGACATCTAATTTACTCGATTCATAAATGTGACACCCAGCTGTGCTTAGAATCTAGGAAGGAGTGAGTCAGAATGAATGATCAGAAACTGCTTCAGTGAACATCACTCATTCGCTTTAACAAGACCGGTGATGCACAAGCCTCCGCAGCCACAACCCGAAACAGACTATATGCCATCTTCTCACTGTTATACACTTATCTTGAAAGAAGACAGCGAGTGAGACAGGCACATACAGATTATCTAGGCCTTTCAACACAAAAACAACACCCACAGACACCCAGAATTCCTTTAGGAAGGAATGAATCATGAAAGAAATGCCATCAGACTGGCAGAAATGCAAGAAAGCCCCTTACGCTCACCAAGCCTGTACTGATTTGAAAAAACACTGTCAAAATTGTGAAATATTATTATAACTTTAAATAACCGTTTTCTAGTTGAATAGATTTTAAAATGTAATTTATTCCTGTGATGCAAAGCTGAATTTTCAGCATCATTACTCCAGTCTTCAGTGTCACATGATACTTCAGAAATCATTTTAATATGCTGATTTGCTGCTCAGGAAACATTTCTTATTATCAGTGTTAAAAACAAGGAAGGACCAGAGCCATATGCAAAATGCGAAATGCAAAAAAAAAAAAAAAAAATCTCATTCTAGTCTCACATTACAGACCTTAACTAATTACATTAGTTGTAAATCTTCCTGTGGTCATTCGATGAAAATTCCTCACAAGTCTCAACAGCTGACCTTTAAATGCGAGTATAACTCTCTCCCTTTACAGGATATATTCTCTGTTTAAGACTCCATAAAGAGGTCTATCATAAGATGACTCCTGCGGTTTGGCTGATTATGGATTAAGCACCCATGAACTAACTCCAAAAAAAAATTTTCAAGGGTGGCTGAATAATTCGAATCGAGTCATTCAGCTTGTTTACAGGAAGTGCAGCTTTGCTAAAAACACCAGGTGAATACAAAACGAGACAAAGTGTTTTGAATTATTCACGGCTTGAATCATCACGGTCCAGAAAATCACAAACTAGCACGCATATAATGCTTTCCTCGGATCTCTTTTCTTTTTTTGTGTTGGACCGTTTATCAGATTCTGACAGCGCAGATGAGTCAAACTGGATGCCAAACAACTGCATTCACCGATTATTTACGGCATGTGATGTTGGTGCTAATGGGATTTTGTCAATGGTGCGTAAAAAAAAATAAAAAATAGTAATAACAACATTTCTGCTACAGACGTATTCAAAAGCGTCAATTATAACCAAAACATGCTTGAAAGACTATATGATTTCACATATCCAACACAACAATAACAGATATGGGTTATACATGAAATTGCATGCTACTTTTACTATTTCTGCAGTATATGGGTAGTTGACAAATAGCCAGTAAAAAATGCTTTTTTTTTTTTTGTAAAAGACCAAGAAGAAACGCATATATTTATGTAGTGTAAAGTCTGATCTTTGTGAAAATATAAAGGGTCACTAACGTTGTCAATTCTTTATTGTTTTTTTTTTTTTTTACATTTTTACTGAACTGTACCATAAATTTGTCCTATGGTGTGACCGTAAAAATTAAGAAAAAAAAAACTCTTAATAATATACAAATAGCATGAGAGAGATTTATTTTCATTGTTAGATGGTTCTTTATGGTGTTATTTATTTAATATGAAATTATAATTAACTAAATTTTTTTTCCCATGACTTCTTGCACAATTTCAAAAAAACTTTGACTACAAGATAAACTTTGCTGTTATTTGTTGAAAACTGCTGGAAATTATACAATTTCAAGATGAGTGATATTTATACCTCCCCAAATGCAACACTCAACAAGACTTTTTGAGATAAAAAAAAAATCTGTGGTTCTTTTATGTGTGTCACACCATATGACATTACGCCACACCATAGGACATTATGTCACACTAAATGTCAACTTCAAAAATCATTTCAAAATCATCCTACATCGCTGCAGAAGTTCTGACCCAGTGTTCGCAAAGTGAACATGTAAAGAAGATCAAACACCCTCAACAAAAAAGGTAAAACAGCAATATAGGACGATTTTGAAGTTGCATGAACTGCATTTTGGAAGTTCAAACTCAGAGCATCATACCAGTCCATTATATGATGAAAAATCCTGAAATGTTTTCCTCAAAAAACATCATTTCTTTACAGCTGAAGAAAGAAAGACATGAACATCTTGGATGACAAGAGGGTGAGTACATTATTTGTAAATTGTTGTTCTGGAAGTGGACTTCTCCTTTAATGAAGAGGATTCACCTTATTTTTTCCGTAAGAGTGGACGCGGCCATTTATACGTTTTATGGGTCTGGGTTCCAGGCTCATCCGCATCCAGCTATTTTTAGCTGTACAAAATAGCTTGTTTTACTGCTTGACATTGCAAATTGGTATGTCTTACCATATTATTTTTATGTATTTTCTTAATTATGAGCACACTGGTTTGTAGTCCAAACAGATTTACCAATTACTGCACTTTAATATTCTTTTCATTATTTCCCTATAGTGGCTAATGAACCAGATATCTTGCACATAGGCTTGCTTCCACATTGAAGAATAAGGTGGACAAAGCTGCAAAACAGCATTTTACTGTCTGCAATGATGTATTCAATACAACTAAATAATATAACAAATATAGTCAAAATATGTGGACTTGTAACTCAGTTTGTGAGCAGCAGAACACAATGCATGTGTATTGGAGTGAAACACAGACCCATCAGTCTGGATGAAGGACCCTCTGTGACAAGAGACCACACTAGTGTCCGGTGCTCACCACTGCTGCGCGTCAGCTCTGTGTTGGTAACAGGGTCTCCAGTGTACCAAGCACTAAGGGGATCAAACCATGTAAGCAAGCTCATTATTATAATCATGGATCTCGTTCCCCCCGCACGATTCATTAGGAGCTGTTCAGAATCACCCATAGAGTGAGGCTGAATTTCTTATTCACGTTAACACTATTAGCTGTCATGCACTAGCAGCTGTCCCTAGTCATGTGATCACTCAGAGGTACTAGAAACATGGGTAAAACGAGCATGACATTCATAGGTGCAATCAGAAACAGGGAAATGGGAAACATACTACTGGAAAAATGCAATTATAAGTGCATTTTATATTAAATCAATATAAAAGTGTTGTCAGTATATACAGTTGAAGTCAAAAGTTTACATGCACCTTGCAGAATCTGCAAAATGTATTATTTTTCCAAAATAAGAGGGATCATACAAAATGCATGTTATCTTTATTTAGACGCAGTTGTTCATGAGTCCCTTGTTTGTCCTGAACAGTTAAACTGCCTGCTGTTCTTCACAAAAATCATTTAGGTCCCACAAATTCTTTGGTTTTTCAGCATTTTCGTTTATTTGAACCCTTTACAAGAATGAATGTATGATTTTTAGATCCATCTTTTCACACTGAGGACAACTGAGGGACTCATATGCAACTATTACAGAAGGTTCAAACACTCACTGATGCTTCAGAAGGAAACACGATGCATTAAGAGCCGGGGGTGAAAACTTTTGAACAGAATCAAGATGTGTACACTCTTATTTTGCCTAAATATCGTATTTTTTTCCATTTAGTACTGCCCTTCAGAAGCCACAGAAGAAATCTTACCGAAGACAAAATAAGTTACATTTACCCTGATCTTCAAATTCAATAAGTTTTCACCCCCCAGTGAAAAACTTTCAACTGTATATCAGTATATATGTCAATATAAAAAGTCTAAAATAATAAAAATAAAAAGGTGTTTCTGTTCAGGTACTGTAGCCATATTTACTTCAAGTAAATACAGAAAGTGACTCTAAAAGAAAAGGAAATTGCTCAAATGTAATATGAAGCATCATAGCACATTTCACAGCACTTTTGTAATCCAATTTATAAGATGAAGTATGCACTCAGAGCTTTCAGAACGCAGACAAAAAGCATTGTGCGGTATAAAAAGAGATTGGCAAACACTGTATGCATATAAATGACCTGAAATTACCTACGAAACACTTTTAAAACAAAAAAAAATGTTTTAAACACAATATAAATAAACAGCATTGTTTGTGTGAGGGTTATGTAAAAATAGAAAACAACAACTCAGTATATGAACAATAGACGTCAATGGAAAGTTTCCAACATGATAAAAACAAACAAACGTGTGTTTGTTTTTTCGTGTACTGAGGGGAAAAGACATGTTTGATGGGTGCAGTTAGTGGTTTGTGCTATAATGTCATTCCACCCACACACTCCAACAGAGAGACAGACAGTAAGAGACAGATAATAAGACAGAAAGGAAGAAACTGCATTGTCAGAGACAGCGATTGTTTTCTCAAACCCATCCAAAAATAAAACAGCAACACTACAGACAAACAGACAGAGAGAGAGAGAGAGAGAGAGAGAGAGAGAGAGAGAGAGAGAGATAACAAGCCTTCTGACCCAAGACTGTCCAAATAATAGTGACTGGCAGCCCGGAGCTGTCAAAAGAGCTGTTCCTATTTTATCTTCAAAATATACAGTGGCCACAGTATATGTGGCCCGTAAGACCTTAGTTAATCTTCAGAACACAAATTAAGATATTTTTGATGAAATCTGAGAGCTTTCTGACTCTTCATAGACATGTTCAAGACCCAGAAAGGTAGTAAGGACATTGATTAAAAAAAAAATAAAAAATACATGCATGCATGCGTTGTGGTACTGTCGTGGATGCGTGTCAAAGACTGACACAGAACAGAAGAAACTGTTGAATAAAGTCATTTTTTTTGCTTTCTCTTAGCTTCATAAAATTAAGGTTGAAGCACTGATGTCACATGGACTATTTTAACAATGTCCTTAAATGTCCTTCCAGAACAACAATTCACAAATAATTTACTCACCCCCTTGTCACCCAAGATGATCATGTCTTTCTGTCTCCAGTCGTGAAGGAATTATGTTTTTTTGAGGAAGGTATTTTAGGATTTTTCTCCATATAATGGACTTCATTGGTGCCCCTAATTTGAACTTCCAAAATGTAGTTTAAATGCAGCTTCAAAGGTCTCTAAACGATCCCAGCCAAAGAAGAAGGGTGTTATCTAGCGAAATGATCTGTCATTTTTTTCGAAAACTACATTTTTTTTTAATACTTTTTAAGCACAAAAGCTTGTGTAGCACAGGCTCTGGGATGTGCTTCGACGATGCTAGTGATGGGTCGTTCTTGAACAATTTGTTAATTTTGAACAAATCTTTAATGTGACTCGGGAAGAACGAGTCGTCTCGGGGAGTGATTCGTTCAGTCGCACATGCGCAACATCCTATTAGGTTCTGTACTGGAATTAGTTCACCTGTTTCGAGTCTTCGGGTTTTTTCGCGAAAACTTGTCAGATAAGAGGTGAGGTGAGCTAATCATAGACTAAAGACTAAAGGTAAACAATGAATTAATCTTTTTTGTTTCTTATAGCATTATAGTTTTGTCTTGTTTGTAGTGTGATCAACGTTTGTGTAAGCAGCAGATGTGTTAGGGAAGTAACACATAACGTTTTAATTATATTTTGCTAAAATGAACCAAATGATTTGTTCATTTTGCTGAACGAGACTCAAAGGTCAGAGTCGGTGAAATGATCTGAACTTCCCATCACTACTACGAATCACGTCTAAGTTCATCTTCTGTGTCCTCTGGCTCAAAAAAGGAGAGTATGGCGAAAAACTCCATCTTAATTTCTTCTACAACTTCAGAATTGTCCGACATCATTGTACCTTTTTGTTTGTAAACAGTGTTTGACTAACTTGCACTTTCTTAGTCTTTGCGCAGTCGCTTTGTAAACACTGGGTCTGTAGTTCCACGTGACCTTTCGACGCAATTCAATAGTACGTAGCACCGTGAACACGCATCCCAGAGCCTGTGCTACATGAGCTTTTGTGCTTAAAAAGTGTACAAATTTTTATTTTGCCGAAAAAAAATGACAGATCGTTTTGCTAGATAAGACCTCTCTTCCTCGGCTGGGATCATTTAGAGCCCTTTGAAGCTGCATTTAAACTACATTTTGGAAGTTCAAAATCGGGGCACCAATGAAGTCCATTATATGGAGAAAAATCCTGAAATGCTTTCCTTAAAAAAAACATAATTTCTTTACAACTGAAGACAGAAAGACATGAACATCTTGGATGACAAGGGGGTGAGTAAATTATTTGTGAATTGTTGCTCTGGAAGAGGACTTCTCCTTTAATACCTTTCTGGGTCTTGAACGTGTCAGTTGTGTTGCTGTCTGTTCAGGATCAGAAAGCTCTCAGATTTCATCAAAAATATCTTAATTTGTGTTTGAAGATGAAGGTCTTATGAGTTTGGAACGACATAACGATGACTAATTAAAGACGGAATTTTCATTTTTGGGTAAACTATACCTTTAATAATATCTAACGCAATGAAATTCAGACATTTTGAGTCCATAATCAGCCTACTTTTGAGACTGCAGACCCGAGATGCTTTCTGAAACATTTCTATGATCTGCTCCTGGACTCTAAAACTCTGGGACTTACCACAGAAATCCAGGTGGTCTGAGGACTGGAACACAGAGGTGGTCTTGTGACTGACAAAGATCAAAGGTGAAAATATCTCTGACGCTGTTGTGTGCTGGTCTGATGGATTTCACAATTTGTTCAATACTATTTACCTCTAAACAATAACAATATGATAGTTCACCCAAAAATGAAAACAGCCATCACTGATATCTTATCTTTTTTGTCCATGAAACACACAAGGAGATATTCTGTATGGGAAAGAGCAGTGTAAACAATGAAAGCACATGGAAAATACAGAGTGCTCAAAAACCACAGATTCCTTCTGTTATATAAGAGCTTTGTGAAGGGAACAGACTGAAATTGTGTTATCAACCACAAATCTTTCCCTCCACAGCAGCTCCCAAATCTCATTCAAACTTCTTTTTTCAAATGTCACATTTAGTTATGTGCCACAAAAACAATGGTGTTTGGGGTCACTGACATCAAAACAAAATGCAAATTCAAGATGCACTGAATATCAACAAAAGAATGAAAAATATAGAGATTTTTTTTTTTACCTCTGCTTTATAGACACTTTAAAGACCTTTGACTTTTTACAGACAGATGTTAATTAATGACTGATTATGTATTTTACATTTAAAAACAAAGGAATTAACCCTATAAAGCCATCTTATCATATTCGAAACACTACATTTCTAAGGCCTCTAAATAATCACCATGATCAAAACTGCTGAAAAACCTGTTGAACACAGTTTACTACATGCCTTCTGTCGTCTGATTGATATTTTATACTTTTTATCAAGTCAATGGCCTTTTATCACTCTAATCACCTCCACGTCGTTCATGTGCCATTTGTGTTGTGATTACAGATTTGTATAAAGTAAATATAAAAAGAACTTTTATATTGTTAGTAATATTTCAAGATGAACACTTGCTGGACTGAAGAAACTTAGGTTAACTTGAATATTCATTCATCATTTTTTAGAAAAATCATGTTCGAATGTTAGTATTAAATTAAAAATCCCATTTTAAGGATTTTTCATCTTTCAGTCATCACTGTATTGCATTGCATTATACAGTTGAGGACAAAAGTTTATATACACCTTGCAGAATCATTTTACCAACGTAAGAGGGATCATACAAAATGCATGTTATTTTTTATTTAGTACTGACCTGAATAAGATATTTCACATAAAAGATGTTTACATATAGTCCACAAGAGAAAATAACAGTTGAATTTAAAAAAAAATTACCCTGTTCGAAAGTTTACATACACTTGATTCTTTGGTTTTCCACCATCTTTTGTGTATCTGAAGCCTTTCCAATAACTGTATGATTTTGAGATCCATCTTTTCACACCGAGGACAACTGAGAGACTCATATGCAACTATTGCAGAAGGTTCAAAGGCTCACTGATGCTCCAGAAGGAAAAATGATGCATTAACATTCTGTTTAAAACTTTTAAACAGAATAAAGACGTGTACATTTTTCTTATTTTGCCTAAATATCATATTTTTTAAATTTAGTATTGCCCCTCAGAAACTACAGAGAATACTTACATGTTTAGCAGAAGACAAAATAACATTTACATTTTCTTGTGGACTATATGTAGTCCACAATTTCTTGTGGACTATATGTAAACATCTTTTATATGAAATATCTTATTCAGGTCAATGCTAAATAAAAAATAATATGCATTTTGTATGATCCCTCTTATTTTGGTAAAATAATTAACATTTTGCAGATTCTGCAAGGGGTATATAAACTTTTGACTTCAACATTTAAATCATTTTACTAAGACATATTTCAGAGATATAGGGTGACGACTGATATTTATATCATTTTCTGAAAACAGTCTGCTATACTGTTACACATATCCCATTAATTTACATTACAAGTTATCAGAATTTCATCTTACTTTTAGACATAGCTAAATATCAGCACCTGAACCAAACTGCATATTTCGCTCAGTTTGGGCCTCAAAAAAATTGGGATCTTTTTCCTCCTCGAGTTTGAGCTTCATATTCTCATATCGACTTCTGGAGCTACATAAGCCATAATAGCCAACAAAAACACATCTGTAAACTTTGCTTTGTTTTGTTTTAATATTTTGCCTAGTTTCAAAAAACAGCTCTATTTTCAAACAATTTTGAAATTCAAAAAATGTTTCCATCTATTAATTTCATATGTCAGGCTTCAGAGGGTTAAATTTCAGAGGGTTAAAATGTCTGAAATTGCTGAAAACAGCCATTTCATGAGTTTTTGAAAACACACAAATGAAATTTTAGAGCTGTGCAGTGAAGCCTTCAGTGAGTTTGGAGTTTCATCGTACTTTTTTAGCTCATTTTTGGAGCTTGATTTCACGGTTTAAAAAACAGCAGCTGAACATTCTTCAAAACATCTCCATTTGTGTTCCACAAAAGAAAGCCAAACAGGTTTCAAAAAGCATGAAGGTAAGAAAATTAACGCAAATTTGGCATTTTGATCTGAACTTTTCCTTTTAGTAAACATTGCTCAAATTGATTTTCTTTGACAAACATAAGACTTCCTATAAAAGGCACTTTGTTATTATAAGATATTAAAGTATTCAACCGAATGCAGGTCAGAGAACTATACACAATGACTGGCAACTTTACAAAATAATCCAATCTGGTAGCATCTTTTGCTTGGCTGCACAAAAACAGACATTTGTCTAAAAATAGCCAGACGCCCTTTAATTTCACACCTAAGCCACGATGTCCTACAGTTTTAAACAGGAAAGACAGCAGGCAAGGATTTCATCATCAGCAAAGAAAAACGCCTTTGTGTTTTTCAGCCTAGCATCATTGCGACAGACAGGAATGACGGATCCCATCATCCCTCTCTCTCTTTGACAAGCTGACACGCTGCATGCCCTATTTGGCCTATTAAAATAGTCGCCATGAATGAAAGATTTTGACATGAAACGAGAGAGCAGAGCTACAGATGATGGATCTGCAAGATGTTTCGGTTAATAACAAATCATTTTCCTCACCATCAGAATGACCCGACATGGGAATTTCACAGCAATCACTGATCAAACAAGGACTAGTTATGAATCACACCATAGACGCTCAAAGGTTGCCGATTTCACCGGATAACTATTTCCTGTTTACACGCTGATGTCACAGGTTAACACACTGCATTCACAAATAAGAAAACAACAGTTCAAAGGGTAAAAACTGAATGGTTTTAATCCACTAGAGACTGTCGGGGACCCCATGCATCCAGCTAGCAGGTCTACTCACCTTCTTTAAGGGCTTTATCTACATTGAGAGACACTACGACCCTCCTGGTCTGAGCTGAATCCAGCAGAGGTACACAGAAGCGGCCCTACAGAGCGAGGAAGACAATCATTAGACAATAAATCACTCATGCCAACCAAATACAACACTCATTATGTAGAAAACCAATTAAAACTCCCAGCTGAGGGACATTTTAGTACCAGTGATGAGGGTTACAAGTCCTGCATTGATCGTATGTGGAAAATACAGTACAAGCTAATTCCAGATCCAAATGCAGTACTTTTATGATATCAGGTTGAGATTAACAACACAATCACAATAAAAAGAACCAGATAATAAAGTCTGATTTGTAAGAACTGGTATTTGCCAATAAAATGTGTAATGTTTACTTTTTATAGTCTTTATAGTTGAATATTTATGTTCTTGTTTTGTTTACAGTGTAAGTGAATCTCACTAAACCTAGAGAGAGAGAGAGAGAGAGAGAGAGATAGACAGATACTATAATACATAATATACAGATAGGTCCCATCATTTTGAGGTAAATGTGTTCAAAAGTATGAAAATCTGTTTGTATCTTCAAAGAATGTCACTACTGAACACCATTTTCTATAATTAAACACTTTTTTGGGTGTTATTCCATAACATTTAGTTTTTATATGAGTACAACTGTTCAGAACTGTCCTAGCTAACCATGTGCTGATTAGCATCTTTGAGCTAGGTTTAAAAGTATATAAAAATTGTCACGACCGAAACAGTAATGACCAAAACATTTGGTGGCTATTGGGTAGTGACATCTTTGTTTTTTTGGGGGGTGTTATCCCATTAAATTGTCACTACTGAAACAGTCACAACCAAAACATTTGGTGGAGTTTCGGGTAGTCACGTATTTGTTTTTTTGAGTGTTATCCCATAAAATTGTCACTACCGAAACAGTCATGACCTAAACATTTGGTGGAGTTTCAGTAGTGACATCTTTGTTTTTCTGGTTGTTATCCCATAAAATTGTCACTACTGTAACAGTCATGACTGAAACATTTGATGAAGTTTCGGTAGTGACATCTTTGGGGTTTTTTTTGGATGTTATCCCATAAAACAGTCACTATCGTAACAGTCAAGACAGAAACATTTGGTGAAGTTTTGGTAATGATATCTTTGTTTTTTTTTGGATGTTATCCCATAAAATAGTCACTACCAAAACAGTCATAACCAAAACATTTGGTGAAGTTTCGGTAGTGACATCTTTAGTTTTTTTTTGGGGGGGGGGGGGGGTTTATCCCATAAAACTGTCACTTCTAGATCAGTCACAACCAAAACATTTGGTGAAATTTCAGTAGTAACATCTTTGTTTTTTGGGGGTGTCATCCCATAAAACTGTCACCACCAGAACAGTCACAACCGAAACATTTGGTGAAGTTTCGGTAGCGACATTTTTGGTTTTTGGGGGGGTGTTATACCATAAAACTGTCACCACCAGAACAGTCACAACCAAAAGATCTGGTGAAGTTTCGGTAGTGACATCTTTGTTTTTTTGGGGGGTGTTATCCCATAAAATTTACACTACCGTAACAGTCACAACCAAAACATTTGGTGAAGTTTCGGTAGTGACATCTTTGTTTTTTTGGGTGTTATCCCGTAAAATTGTCACTATCATAACAGTCATGACCGAAACACGTCATCATTGTTTCGGTAGTGACAAAAGGAACACATATTCCTTTATTTGTGGGAAATTAACAAAATTTTAGTACAGTTATGCAAATTTGTTGTATTTTAGTATGTTTTACAAACACTACTAACAAGTGACAATAGAATGTGGGTTAAAATTCAAATGTGATGTGGTCGCTACCAAAACATTACTGTCACTACCAAAACATGGGACGTTTCATCACAAATAATGTATACTGAATTATCAATTAAGATGTTATGATAGTGATTGGTACAGTGTATATTTAAACTAATGAATCCTTAACTTTGAAATCAGTATCATCAACCTTTTGCCTTTTACAAAGACAAACTAGATTCAAAATACAACAAATCTCATAAATCACACTTGAAATATTGTTAAAATTGTAGTTGTTATTGATTTATATCAAAATATAAATTGATTTATATTAAAATGGAAAAAAAATACAATTACGAGGAAGACGTAAGCAAAATCTTAATAGGTCAATATAACCCTTCTTATTAATGTCTTATTAATTATAATGTGTTTCGGTAGTGACAAATTTGGAGCGAGGAAAAATATTCCAAAACTTTCTGAAAATACAATGAGAGAATGAACTGCACTATTACTAGAAATGTGTTCATTGGATTTTTTACAATTTGCATGCATACAAAATTTGTGGAAAAAGACCTTTCCAACTCTGACTTTGAACTAATTCTGAAGAATGGCCCATCTATATTAAAATATTCATTTATATTCGATTGCTATTTAAATGTAAATCTATCTCTCTGTCTATCTATCCATCCATCCATCTACATAAACATGCCATCAGACACAGTCACAGTCTTTAAAACAATCACAGTGACAGTGTAAATTATTGCTTGGGTGTAATTGTGTTGGTGTTGTGATATGACATCAGCCTTACCATTAACTTATTGAATAAATCCACCAGCTTCGATGACTGTCTCCTAGTGGTGTCAAATCTGCTGATCTTCAGGGGGCTTTTCTTCACCAGCAGCCCGAAACTACCCAGCAGGAAACAGAACAACGCGAAGGACACATAAATAAATAGTTTGAGGAAAAACGAGGTGAGAGTGAGTCCTCCAGAGCCAAACTGGAAGACCAGCACCGCCGCTGCGATGCCGAGGACCAGAGACGGGTAGACGGCGCTGGGCATGAGGACATCCGACCTGCTGATGCTGCTGCTTCGGCCATCAGGATGCATGATGCTGCTGCTGCTGGAAATGACATGTCCTCACGTGTGCACAACAATAGACAGGCTGCATGCCCCTTGAGTTCACAGCCCAGCTTTCACTCATCACAATGTGTTCGTTAAATTCAGATGGGAAACACAGATGATCTGGGCGTCTGGGCCACTTTATACAAGAAATGCACATGCAACTGTTGCATCTAAACAGTTCAATGACAGCAGTGCACTTGAAATGATGATCAGCCAGATAACCTGGCTGGCTCTAGGACAGCTTAAATGGCTGCTAATTCAAATCCTCCACAAATGCATAAGGAACATCAAGTGCACACAAAGGACGTCAAGTTCGAAAAAACAAACCAGATGTCCACATAAGCTCATCCAAATAAATCAAAACATCTCCGAGACGCAGTCAGGTCTATTGACGCTTATACAAACAACGGAGAGGCATCATACGATGGCTTTAACTTTTAAGCCTCAGGCGTGAAATAAAGACATAGGTATTAAACGTCCACTCCCCGGTAATTTCATTATTCACCGCAACATGTCCAAACCGTGACAAAAAATGAAACTTCTTATCAATCCGTCGCGTTCACAAGCGGTCTCAGTTCTGCTTAGATCCCCAGCTGCCTTTCGAATAGCGAATTTGCGACTTCTACTACGGAAAGGGGATTGTATATGAATATTAATTACGCAACGTGACGTACGCTCAGTAGCCCGGATTGATTGGCCGGAAAGCAGACGTTGGTGCGTAGGCGGTAGTGGCTAGCGAATGAGCGATTGGCCTCGTGAATAATAATTAATCACTTGACTGGAAACTGGCGGAAGGTTACCAAGCAACGTCAGCATTCGCTGATTAATATTCATGAGGCAAGTCTTTGCCATAGTAGGAAAAGCGACACAGCGACTATGGAGCCTCGAGTAGGCCATAAATCACACACAATGGGTCCAAACAACAGTGAAATGCCTTAAATCTTTTGAAAAATCCATGACCTAGACTGGTAACAACATACTTTGTGCGTCTGGTTGCTTGTTTTTGTTTGCGTCTGGTTGCTTGTTTTTGTTTTGTTGGGAAAATGGGGAACAATGAATGCAAGTCTACAAAATTTAATAGGTCAGAGAGAGGACATCCAGAAGTCATAAACGGTTTATTTGAAATGGCAGATATTAAAATAATTTATAAAGCGAGCATGTCAGCAAATGGGCATAACTTTGTATAATCCTGTCACTGGTTACTACTCTACTGGAAAGAATTTGTATAATGATAATAATAGTAATAATAATAATAATAAATTATGGATAATAAAATATAATCTAATATATAATTATAATATAATACATTTATATAAATATTTAATATAAACATTTAAAATAATTATTTTATTAGATTCTTAGATTTTATTAGATTCTTATGCTATTATGCTATTGTTGAATTATTTAATAGAACTTAGAAATAGCTAAAACTTGCGTTTGCAATATATGTCCACAGGAAATCACAAATTCAACAACATTGGGTTTCCCCTTGTCTGTATTTGTTCAAGCAAGGCTGTCAGGCCGTGTGGGGATTTTTTTTTTTCAGTGATTTTTCAGGTTACATCATTACGCCAACAGATGGTGACTGTCTTCATGTGTATTTTAAAAAACCCATTGCATACCAACTACATATTACATACCGAAAAATAGTTTAAAGACATAGAGCCAATGGGGAATTATTGATAAATAAATTATACAGTGGCGCCCTCTAGTGATTGAGAAATGCAATGTCAAGTTCAGCCAAGGTCAAAAGTCTGTCAGCAGCAGAGGTTTAGCATTGTCCGTCATTTTGACGGACAGGGGCGCAAAAATTTCGTCATAATCTATTTTTACCCGTCATATTAATTTTCAGATTAATATTTTTAATTTAATTATAATAACGCAACATTTAATTTATTTTTGTTCACATTTCCATTTTTAATCATGAGCCTACAGGACGATATAGGCTTATATATTTATTTTGAAGAGAACAGATGAACAGAGACTGTTCAACACCACACCCTTAGTGACAGCTAAGGACACTTAAATATTTCTCGATTTTAATCGATTTTCATTTTTACTAACCAATATAGATTCTTAAAGGGGTGGTCTAATGGATCTTTTCGAAGGCTTGATTGTGTTTATGGGGTGCAAAGCAACATGTCTTCATGCTTCGTTTTTTAAAAATCGCATTATTTTTCAAATATTTTACCTTTATTTTACACTGCATTTCAGCTAGCATAAAACTTTGTGTTGTGGGTTGTGACTAGAAGGGATACAGCTCACACTGGAAACTAACAATGAAATGAATTGTTCTACCTACTGGATTTTTTTAACGTCTACACCTACCCCAACCCTTGCCTTACTACAATACAAAAACAGTTTTATTGTTGTACAGTGTGACAAAAATAACTTTAGATCGATGTAAGCATGCCCAGTAGCTAGTGCTGTATTCCTTCTAACCTTAACCATAAAAACGGCCGGTCGATTTCCTGTTTCTGTAAAGGCCCTCCCATAGAAGTTCGCAATGGGCTCTGATTGGTTAGCTGAACGAGTGTGTTGTGAGTGGCTAAACCGCCTCTAGTGCACGTCTAAACGTCCCGCCCCTCATCAGCGGCATGTGCTCCGGTTGTATTGTAAACAATGGCGTTGTCTATATTGCTTATCAGTTTGAGTTTGGGAATCTACCTCACTGTGCATTGCATTCTGGGTAGTCGCCGCCATGTTTTAGGACATGCTAAATAGCGTACAATGACAGTAAACACAAATCACTAGAGTTAAAAGCAATTGTATTTGCGTTAGTGCTTTTTAAGAGCTGCTTGCACTTGCTAAGAATAATTGCACTAATATTAAAATCCATTGCGTTCATTGGAGCACTCAGTCCTGTTGCAGAACATGACACACTCACAGAAATCATATGGCTGCCTTGTACTGTACCACACACAGGACCGAATTAATTTCTCTTTTGCAGTTTTTAATAACTAGGTGGCACTGATATATCTGCCAGATAAAATAAACACACCATAGCTTGATCTCAGCCAGTTGATCATGTAAGTGAACCACCGCTCTGCACATTTTGTGTGTATCTCAGATGACTGTTCTAAGTGCCCTGCGAACTTGAAATATTTCGCCCTGATTCCAGTTCAAACACAGCGTATATGTTCCATTCAACAAGCATTAAAGTGTGCGACATTAAGACATGAATTTAAATTACATTTATTTACAGAGGTATATTATGTCACGCATCTTTAGTAAATTTATTCTGTATGCAAAGATGATGCAGATGGTGGTGTAGTGCAAATCCACAAATGAATATTCGTAAGTAAAGTAAATGCTGATGTATTTAATCATATATCATATCACCCTAATTTCATTAAGGGATAAGGTTCAATAAGTTTTACTGGACTAATAGATGCGTTAGCTTTATGAACAAGGACAGTGATGCAAGGCGTTATATCACAATGTAAATGTAAAATTCCAAACGTGTTATTCATAGCCTGAGCACTTACGAATTCCAGTGGATCGGAAATTATGAATCTGTGATAAATAATGAATACAAACGACAAAGCCAGATTTTGAAGTTGTTTATTTTCAATGAGCTGCTTTCACCATTGTGTTGTTTCTAGATGAAAAGAATAAAATTGCGCTTCATTTTAGATCCGTTCTCCACTCGGTCATGACAGCAGATATGGCAGTTCATGTCACAGCAAGCGTTCTCCATTCTAATGTGTTTTTTTAATGTACAATATAAATTTTAACATCTACCTCCACTATTACCCAGTGTAGACTGTAGTGTCCATGTCCGAAAGTCCCAGAATGCCATGCGTTGCTGACGTCACGTTCCCATACTCTATTAGTGAAGAGGATCGTGCAGAACTTCTGCAAGCTCTTAACAGAGCTTTACAGCTCTTAATGGTAGGCCTATGTATATATATTTCTTCTACTATGAAGGGGGAATATGAATTTAAAAGCACGATACTTGTCCCAGATTAACGTACATACTTAAATATACTACATACAGTTTTAAATAAAGGATGCAGAAAACAGAAGCTTTAGTGTAAAGTAAAACATAGAGATAGAAAGGACTAACCATCTTCAGAGTGAGCTGGGACCTGGGTTGTGGGGCTTGATGGTTCTGCCTCCCCAGTCTGAGCTTTAGCTGCACCTTGTCGATTACCACACCCAGTTTTTTTTTTTTTTTTTTTTTTTTGTGGAGGCTGCTCACACACATCAACAGACATAATCATGTTATGCTGCTCAGGTATGAAGAGTGCTTCTTAAATCTAAATATATATCTTTATATCATTTTGAAATAATATGATTTCAAAAAAAAAACCTAGACAACATAGTACCTTAGGTGAAGCAAGTGTTTAATTTTTAGAATAAATCTAAAAATAAGTACAAATGAGAGATGGATGGGACTCACTGATGCTTTCTGCTACTGTCTCCACTGCTCCCTCAGTCATTCTGGGATTTGCTCCCTGTTGTGGGGAATTTTTGGTCCCAGAATGCACAGGTGCCACGTTTGAGGTCCTGGAGGGCATGGGTAATGCCTGGGTGGTAGAAACAGGCATGCTCTGATGCTCAGCAACCCTCAGGTGTTTTGAGCCTTTGCCTCTCCTGGGTCTTGTTTGGAGCTGGTGCTCCCTTCTCAGAAGTGGCTCGAGCCAAGCGCTGCAGCAGTTCCTGCCTCAACAGCTCAGGGATTTTGAGCCTTTGCTTCTCTGGAGTCTTTTGAGGCATGAATGCTCCCTTCACCGAAGAGGCTTGAGCCGAGAGCTGCAGCAGTTCCTGCCTCAGTGGCTCAGGAATCTTGAGCCTTCGCCTCTTCGGGTTCTTGTTTGGAGTGGGTGCTCCCTTCTCAGAAGAGGCTCGAGATGACTGCTGGAGCAGCTCCTGTGGCTCAGGTATCTTGAGCCTTTGCCTCTCCTGGGTCTTTTGGGGTACAGGCACTCCCTTCTCAAAAGAGGCTCGAGCCGAGAGCTGCAGCAGCTCCTGCCTCAGTGGCTCAGGGATTTTGAGCTTTTGTCCCTTGGGTGCTCCCTTCTCAGAAGAGGCTCGAGCCGATTGCTGCAGCAGCTCCTGCCTCAGCAGCTCACGGATTTTGAGCCTTTGCCTTTCTGGGGTCTTTTGGGGCACAGGTGCTCCCTTCTCAGAAGAGGCTTGATGTTTCTGCTCCAGCAGGTCCTGCCTCAGTGGCTCAGGCATCTTTGGTTTTGGCACCTTTGGGGCAGGCACAGGCTCTTTCTGTAGAGACTTTGTAGGGACTGGTGCTACCTGTGGGGACCTAGCAGGCACAGGTGCTCTCAGTTCATTAGCGGCCCGTAACAGGTGCTGCCTCAGATGCTCAGGGATCCTGAGTTTTCCACGTTGTTGGGACCCAGTGGGCACAGGAGGTTCCTGGGGGGAGCCACCAGGCACTGGTGATCCCTGTGAGGACCTGGCAGGCTCAGGTACTACCTGAGACTTCTTCTGCCTCCACTTCCTTTGCTCTTGCCTCCCCTGCTTAGTGGTTATCAGCATTGCATTTGAGAATGCTGAGTCCCCACACTCCTCTGTTGCTCCGTGGTCTTCATTGTTGCATCTGAGAAGCCTGAGTGTGGAGATTTATTCGATGCATCGTTGAAGAACAGGGATGAGATGTGGTCCCTTATCTCAGTGTAGGCAGGCAGAGGTGCTCCCTGTTGGGACCTGGGAGGCATGGGTGCACCGTGTGTCTTATTCTGCCTCCACAGCTCATCGGTCTTCAGTGTTGCATCTGGGAAGCCTGAGTGCCGGGACTCTTCTCAGATTCATCACTGAAGACCAGGGATGTGAGGCATGAAGTTTCTCCTGCCTCAATTGTTCCCCACCACTGCATTGAGGTGAGGTCCCTATACTATACTGCATTGAGGTGAGCCCTATAGGCTCTTCACATAGAGGAGAAGAAGCCTCCATTAATTGCTCACCACGGCTCTATGGCGAGGGCAGCAGTGAGCTCATCTGAGAGCTCAGGAGATGAGGACTGCATTGCACTCTCAGGAAAATAGCAATCAGAAGGTAAACAAAACAGCACAACGTCTTAAAACAACACATCTTCTTTATATATTAACAGTGTTACTAAAAAATATATAAAATTACAAATATTATCTAAAAATTATTAGCTAAACTTTAAAATGAATATAATAATATCGTTTATGAATGAATGTGTTTTTGAATGATTCTAGTGAGTCAGTGATTCAGTGAGTCACTTGCTTCCTTCCTGAATGAATCAGTTGTTTGAAAGAATTGATTAAATGAATGACTGATTCAGTGACAAAGACTGTGACTTACCGCTACCTGTTGGCGATTTTAGTTTCATTTTTAAAGTGTAATTTCTGTTATTTGAATAATTGAATATGGCAGCAGCTATTTACATTAAGTAAAAACAGCAGTAGCCTATTTTATTAACGAAATTTCTTTTTATACATTTTCTGTTTATACTGCAAAAAGAAAAAAAAAAAATGCAGATTTTTGCAACTCGGTATTGTATTACATTATAAAACAGTATGCAGTAATAACATATTGATTGTGAATTATCACATTTCTTAAAATTACTAAATGGATGCTGCCTTATATTAGACCAGTAAAGGCCTCCCTACCTACCCCAAATTAACCATGGTTTTATTACAAAAAAAAAAAAAAAAATAATAATAAAAAATAAACAAAAAAAACATGGTTACTACACTTAAACCATGGTAACTATAATTAACTAAGGTTTTGGAATTCTAACCATAGTTTAACCATGGTATTTGTAGTAAAACTGTGGTTTTACAAATGGTAATCAATACGCCAACAAAAAAACATGGTTACTACACTTTTACTATAATAAAACCATGGTTGATTTTCATAAGGTACCTACCTGATAAAACTTTATTAAACACTTGTGACTGCAAGGCACTTCATTTCCTTTTTTAAAATATTTCCTTTGTTTTATTGAAACTAAATGTCTTTCCAATCTGATATGTGATGGGAAAAGAGAGATGTCTCATTTTAACTGTGCAATGCTTATCAAAATTTAAATAAAATCCGTATCTAGTTTATTCATAGTTAATTCTGGGAAAAATAAATAAATAAATAAATAAAAACAGAAAAAAAATGGTCTTAATACATTTTTACAGAGGCTGTGCTTAACTGAAACTTCAAAAGAAACTCGTCATTAAATTTATTTTAGAAATAAATAGATAAATTAGCAAAGAGGTGAATAGAAATTGTCTATTAAAAATGCATAATAAATATTAAAACGTCAGCTAATTAAAGTTCACAGCTAGACCAGCAGATGGCGAAAGAGCTCAATAGTTTGCTGTAAAAGCATGCGTAAAGAATAAGAGTCCTCCTCTAAATTACAATAAACAATATCAGTATTATATTAAGTATTTAAATCAGAGAAATGTGAAAGAAATGTACTTACAAAATAACAAAAAAACTGTGAGTCTAGAAGAAATAAACTTTTGTTTATTGAGGAAATAGATTTCTTTAATTGAGAAAGAAATTAGTCCAAACCCTGTACTAAAGAGATGGAAAATATATAGTTATATAATCTACACTAGAAATGTAACAAATGATAACAATATAATAAAATAATGCCTTACATTCAAAACAATACATACCTTGACAGAAATGCGAGACTAGCCAACTAGTAAAGTAACTTTACAGTAATCAGAAAAACAATCTGCCAAATACTAGAGTAGATACAGAGACCATTCACAAAACAACAGGTGGAGAACATGGTGGAAATGATATAATAAAGATCATATCTTACTAAAATATAAATCTTTAAGGGAAAATGTGCAAATTGGTTCATCCAACACCAACATACCTTCTTCTACTCCATCAGCATTTAATGATATGTACAACTGTGCAGCAAAAAGCTGATAAAAATGTTTTTTTGGCATTTATCTGACGCCATGGCAAACACTAAGGCATAAAATATGTTTCATATTTGCGATGTTGCAACCTCCTGTCTGATATTGTCTTTCCAGTGCTTGAGTGTAAACGCAGTGGTGGAATATTCTAGCGTGTCAGCAGCAGCATAAGCAGCGGCAGCAGACAGCTGTAGATCAGAGCGGCTCGTACGGCACCGGCCGAGCTCCTCATCATACACTCCACACGAGACCATGAGCCGTTATTGGGCAGGGGTTCGATCCCCAGCGTCTTACACAAAACATTATACACGTCTACTGTTTGGATGGGACCAGCACGGAAGTTCTTCTTGAAATCTGACAAAAAAAAAAGAATTAAAAACAATCAAATTAAAATTATCATTTGATGAGTTAACAGACTGCTGAACTTTACCTGGTCCCTGTGCCAAAAAGAACCCCCTCATGTCCATAAACTCATTATCATAACCGTGCCATCCGTGTTGCCAACCCTCCGCCCCCTCTGTGCCGTTCTTCCAGAAGGGCAGTTTGGCTTTATTCTGTAAAGACAGGCAGATCTGCATAGGTTAGCATTTAGCCTGCAGTGCTGGAATTTAGACTGATGTCTTGGTGTTTTATCCTTTATTCTGTGCAGGGCTCTGAGTACGTTTTTGTGATCAGCTAATGACGCATCACTGAGATAATCTGTGTTATATCAAGCAAACACACAAGAGGAAGACTGTTGTTTTTGGGCTTTATATGAAAGACTGAATCATGACTGACGCAACTCCTGTCAGCAGACTTACTGAGGAATGTATAAAGCAACATATTAAATAGATCACAAGTAACTGTGAGGAAATTTCCACATGATAAAAGTTGCTCTATTACTCTGCTAAAAGTTTTAACACTGCAGATAAGGATAAGTAGACTCAGCATATTCTTAATGCTTTAAATAAATACAATTATAGCATCTATATCTACATCTAGATTTGGTTTGACTGTTGTAATCATAAAAACAACCACATAAATAACCATGAGGACATTGAGGACAGATTGTGTGGAGGATATCCTCACTAACCTCTGTGATAAACCATCCGGGCTCTGCAACGAGTGTCAGCGTTGAGACGAACCTCCCGTTCTTGTAGTGGAAGCGGTCTGGGATCTCTTGTTTCTTATAAACATTCATGTTGTGCACTGTGCTCAGGTTTTGATAAATCTGAATTAACACAAACAAACATACACACATTTTAAGTTTAAGCCACTGAAGTACACATTTTATCTCAAGAAAAAACTATTTCCGTTTTTCTATTTCCCATTATTTTCAATTGTGATTCTCATTAGATTTCTAATTAATTCTTACATTACTGATAAATAAAAATACAGAAAAAACAGTAATATTATTGCAATTTCTAATACTGGTTTCCTATTTTAATATACTTTAAAATATAGTTTATTTCTGTGACACAGCACTGAATTTTCATTACTCCAGTCTTCAGTGTCACATGATCCTTCAGAAATCATTGTAATATGCTGATTTATTATCAGTGTTGAAATTGTTGTGCTGCTTAATATTTTTTAGAACTTGTGATACTTTTTGATGAATAAAGAGTCAAAACAGAAATCTTTTCTAATAATATGAGTCTTTACGATCACTTTTTAACCATTTAACACATCGTTGTTCAATAAAAGTATTCTTTTTTTTTTTTTTTTTAAAAAAAGAAAAACTTTACTGACCCCAAACTTTTTGTAACGCAAAATTTCTATTTTGAATAAACACTGCTCTTGTAACTTTTTATTTATCAAAGAATCCTGAAAAAGTATCACAGGTCCCAAAACATTAACTGTTTCCAACATTGATAATAAATCAGCATTTTAGAATGATTTCTGAAGGATCATGTGACACTGAAGTGGAGTAATAATGCTGAAAATTCAGCTTTGCTTCACAGGAATAGTGACATTTTAAAGTATATTAAAACAGAAAACTTATTTTAAATTGCAACAATATTTCACAAAATTACTTTTTTCTGTATTTTTAATCAAATAAATGCAGCCTTAATGAGCATAAGAAACTTCTTTAAAAACTTCCCATTAAATTAAACTAATTCAAAACATTTTTTGTCGTAACAATTATTCAAAATATAATACCTTATTCAATTTTTCAAGTTTTATTATAACTGAATTATAATTTTAATAAAATCATTGCACCTCAACAAATACCATTATGTAAAAATATTTGACTCATAATAATATTTTACTGATAATATTTTAATGAGAACAAGATTTGTTTTGTGAAGCAAATTTGATAAAAAATAATGTCAAAATACTATATATACAAAATACACACAAACACAGGCCAGTATGTCAAAGTTTAAGCATACTTTCTATACCAAAATATCTCTAAAGTTAAAGTTAAATCTAAATGGGCCTAACAGCAGGTCAAAGTACACCACTGCCTTTTTCACATCGATGAATTCTGACCCTAAGTGTATTTTAACCTGAAAATAGCAGAATAGCAGGTTTTGTTTGCAGCTGTGGCCTTGCTGTAAACACAAGTCTTACTATACTTAAAACATGCAGAAATGGAAAGAGAACAGGGACGGGTTGAGCTCACCTCTTCAAATTTGTCCTGTTTGGGCCACAGACTGACCACCGGCCCTCTGTCCATCATTTTAATGATGTGTGACAGGTCAATGTAATTGTCCAGTTCAATGACTTTCTCCATCCACTTGAGCTCCGTCATGCCGTGATCAGAAAACAGAACCACGTTTATATCATCTCTCATATTCTTCTCCTGATAAATAAATACATAAATACAAAACGTGTTTTAGATAGCCAGGTAGAACAGACAGCAAGTATTGTTCTTTCTTTCTTTCTTTCACCCATGTAAAAATACCTTGATTTTCTGGTTGAGCTTCTGGAAAGCCTTGTCCAGTGAGCGAATGGCGCGCTGTATTTCCGGAGAGTGTGGTCCAAAGTGATGACCTTCCACATCAATGTTCTCATAATAAATACCAGCCATGTCTGCTTTATTGCTTCTGTTTGAAACACATAATTCAAAAATCACTTATTAACAAACATGTTCATCAAAAAAATTTGTGTAGATTAATTTCTTTTTTCATCAGAACAGATTAGGAGAAATGTAGCATTACATCACTTGCATAGCAATGGACCCTTTTCAGTGAATGGGTGCCGTCAGAATGCATTTTGAGGAAAATGTTTCTATGTAGATTGTTTTCTGGAGTTAATATGTTGACCTTGACCTCTCCTGAAAGTCTGCTTGCTTCCTTATGTTAATAAATCTCATTCTGTTTTGCATCTATAATGGTGTTGTGTTTAAGTCGTAGAAGGGAAAACATCCTCCTTTTTTCATCGCTTTCTTTATAACTCCTTCCCATCCTGAGACTGGGGAGGAATGTAATATAAAATTTGACACAGTTTGCTTTCTACTACATGTTCTTATTGTGAATGACTGATTAATGCACGTTTTAATGAAAAAATGCTTTTTGTCGACATAACCTTTCATCAAAATGTAATAACTCACTCCCTCTTTTCAACTAACATGACCTTGGTTGTGTGGGCTTTTGGGTAATTAGCATGTCAGGCTCCTATAGGCAGAAAAGCCAGTGTTATCTGTGTTAATGATTTCTGAGCAGGCTTGTGGTCTTACTTTAACATATTCAGAGCGTTCTCCATGGAGTCGGTCAGGTTCTTCTCTGAAGGACTGTACACGTATTCCTCACAGAATGTAGGTCGGACTCCAAGAATCGTCACTTCGCAACCTGAACAGACAGAAGCACACTTTAGACCTGCATACATATGCATTTGAGCAGGGGCGTAGCACCAAATTCTGGGCCCTATGCACAAGCAGTGGCCATGGGCCCCCGTAAGCTCGAGGTTCACAACTACCTACAACTAACCTTACTACTAATCTAAGTTATAACAAAAAAAGCCTTATTACACAACTTCTCTGAATTTCTGTTTTATTTGCAGAATCAATCAACTGATGCATTTACCCAAAATATTAGCATTTACATTAGTTAACAACATTTATTGTGACCTTAAAATTATATTTAAAGGAAAATAAAATTTCACTCCTCAGGGGCCCTCCCCCCACTTGGGGCCCTGGTAATTTAGCCCCACTTTTCACCCAACTACGACGCCCCTGCATTTGAGAGAGATCAAAAAGGCCTTTGAAAGCTTGAACACTCCACTTGATAAACATGCAAGCTTTTTAATGTCAAGTAGAAGTAGCTTAGAGTAGGAGTAGCCTGTCCTTTTAAAATAACACTTATTAAATGAGTCTGGCATGGGAGGAAGATTCAGATTTTCACACAAGTCCTGAAAGTAGATGAAGAGAATCCAGTCAAACAAATGAGACAAAAATATATACTTTGTCATTTATTTGAGAAAAATGATCCAGTTTTACAAATCTGTGATAACCCTTATGAAAATTAACCATGGTTTTACTATAAATAAAACCACTTCACTAACCATAGTTCAACCAAGGTATTTGTAGTAAAACTATGGTTATACAAATGGTAATCAATGCACCAAAAAAACATGGTTACTACACTTTTACTATAATAAAACCATGGTTAATTTCAGTAAGGGAAGGGAATCTTTCCTTTCGGTTAGGGCTGTCACTAACAATTATTTTGGTAATCGAGTAATTGATCGATTATTTAGACGATTAATAAGTCATTGGATAAGATTAATAAGCAATTGGATTTATTGAAAATTGGCCTAATAAGTGATCAATAGCCTTTAAAGGGGTCATCGGATGCTAAGTTGACTTTTTCATGTTGTTTGAACATTAATGTGTGTTGGCAGTGTATGTACAAATCTACCCTATAATGATAAAAATCCATGCAGTGGTTTTTAATTAATCTGTAAAAATAATATCCCCTTTTTCAAATCGAGCCGTTCTCAGATGGCTGCTCCCACCATAGTTGACTGACATGAGCTCTTACCTTAGACCAGCCGTCACAGTCCAGTAACTTTCCATGTTTTGATGCTGGAGCAGGGATGTAAGTTAGACAAGAATTTTGTGTTGCTGGATGTAATAATGAACATAGTGGTCGTCATTTACTCCCGACATCTGAGCCGCTGAAGATGCAGTGGATTACGGTTGTTTGTGAATGGAATGTGCCTCCCGATCTACATATATCCGTCTATGTTCGCGTGAATCATTCATGATCCAGCTTCACTTACAGCAGAAGTGAGTATAACCGTTTTTTAATGAATCTTTGCGATCGCCTTTCCTTATAACATGGTAGTTAGCAAGTTTAGCGGCTAAACGCGCTAAATGCGGCTAATGTAAACAAGACCGTCTTTCCACAGAGAGAAGAGAGGGGCGGGGCGAGCAGAGCTCATTTGCATTTAAAGGAACAACCCCTTAGAATGAGATGATTTTTGCAGAGCTGATTTTGACAAGGTAAAAAGGGTGTTGTTTTACAA
Organism: Cirrhinus mrigala; assembly: GCA_036247105.1. Lineage (NCBI taxonomy): Eukaryota > Metazoa > Chordata > Actinopteri > Cypriniformes > Cyprinidae > Cirrhinus > Cirrhinus mrigala. The sequence goes on along the minus strand of CM070020.1, from coordinate 24,828,902 downwards.
AACCATTGAGAATTTTTAATCAAAGTATATTAGAGACTTTTCATTAAGACCCTAAAGAATCATATCAACTTGTGGAAAATGGGCATCCGATGACCCCTTTAAAACGACTTAAAATACATATATATTAGCAATAAGACAATAATAGGTAGTTTAAAAAAGGAATCAAAAACAAGTAATCATGGTTTTATTGAACAAACATTACAAACACGTTATTCTTTTTTTTTTTTTTAATAACTGCATTTACTTAAAGGTGTGAGTCTCGAAATGTCCCATTCACGCAGCAGCTTATGGTAGGGTCCCACATACTGTTCGTATAAACGTGCAACGGGAGTCAAGCCTGTATTCCTTACCAGTAAACATAACGACAGTGATAAAAGTAATATCAAAGATGGCGATGTCCATAGAACTGAAAGTCTTATCGCTATCCGACACGACGAGATTCTGGAGACTTCGATCTTGATTCAATATCAATTCATATGTATATACTGTACATATAAGGGGATAAAAATGTTTTGTTAAATGCCTGTTTTAGCAGCATTTTAACTTGGGTTAAAATCAGTATTTGTTTGCATTCATTGTATGTACTTATACAAGCATCATTTAAAAAGGATGTAAGTTATTAACTTTTTAAGTTAAGTGTTTAATCATGTCGAAATATTTAAATGAAAACCTTACAAATAAGTATGCAGGTATGACCTGCAAATATTGTAGATACATGTATACCTAGTGGGTAAACTATGGCATTGCAAATGAAAATAATGTTTCCCATCATTTTCCAGAATAAATTGATACTGTAAATGTCATCCACGTAATAATCAATGCATAATATGCTGTGATATTACTAAAAATTGCTGCCTGTATGGTGAAGCTGTCATCTATTCTACTTAAACTCATTCAAATGTATTGTCAACGCTGGTTTGTTTGAAGAGTTAAATGAACCATGTGACCGCGTGGCGGCGACATCAAAGCTTGTCGCAGCTTTGATTTTCAATGGCTTCAATGGCTTTAACTGAAGCGCTACAATTTACGATTCAGTGTTTCCCCTAGGTTCACAGCTTTGGGGGGATGGTGCCGGTACCCAACGGTACTTTTTTCTGGTACTTTACTCTCTGTATAATAACAAAGACATTTATTTCAGTGAAGGAAAAAAAAGTCCAAAACTCTCAATTTCAACATTTTGAACAATAAGGCCCTACAATCTTTTTTTTCCTTTCTTTCTTTTTTTTTTTTTTTTCCAGAAATCTGTGTGTTTTAATTTTTCTGATAATCAGATAAAGGCATTAAACATTTATTTATTTTTAAATTAAATGAAAATTAAACCCTTTATTTTTTTTGGCAAACAAACAGAGGTTTACTGTTAAAATTAATGCATGGAAGAAAATTTGTGTGGATATTCTGTTAAAAAAGTTTTAATAATAATTGTAGATTGTAATAAGTATGATTAATCTGGTTGTAATATTTATTTTTTATCATTTTTTTTATTTAAATTGGCCAGAAATATAAACATATAAAGATGTACATTATACTGCACAAAAGTGATACAAGAGTAATATATTTCTGTTACACGTTAAACCGTACTTTTATTTTGACAGGTTGCCGTGAAGTTTCTGTGTGTATACAGTATGATATGTTGCTAGTTTTCTCAAATTAAACTGTAAAATTCACACAGCAGCTCTGGAGATGAAGTTAATGTGTTCATGTCGTCATATAGTGAGAAGCAGAGGCCGAAAACACCGCGAGCCTCACGTGTGCTTCAGTATTTGTTTAGTAAACAAACTGTGTTTCCGCAATTCATGCATACAGAGCCAAGCGGAACATGCAGGATTTATATCTAAACCATCTTTTTGCGTTTTAATATTTACAGACATTAGTCCATATCGTGATTCGAATTAAGTGACAGACCCAATTTTTATTTATTCGTCCAAAAATTGACGAATTCCGTGGCATTCCGCGCTACTGAGTAAATTCCGTTTTTATGAATGGACTCCGCGATGCCGTCCGCGTTTTCGCGGAGAAATTGTAGACGCGCCTTCATGTAGAGACAGAATTGACCGTCGTGTAAATAAGATAAATAACATACGACCATTCAGTTTGTTTAATAAAAGAACAAGGTATAGACCTGTTCTATAGGAAAGGTAACCTTAAATGACTTTTATATAGAAAATAAAATTTAACTTGACCTTCAGGGGGGGTGGCGGCAGGGGAAACACTGCAATTTGACGCCACATTAAGTGCGCCAAAATGGTATTTATTGTTTTAATTTAGTAAAACTTACAAAATTGTTTGCGTGAGAGTTGCCAACCCTGGTATGACGTGACGGACAACCCCAGTCTGGTTCTGTTCACACAGAATGTTCTCTGAGAATGTGGTTGTGACTCCTGAAAATGTACAGGTATGAGTTTGGTTATAGAATGCGGTTGATAACCATAGTGTGTGAATGTAACTGTATTAACGACTCAAATACAGGACTCACAACGGCATTCTGCTGCTGTGTGAATGTGGCCTTTGTTGCAACCTCAAACATTTCTAAGGAACTACATTGTTTGGTGGAAGAATAATGTTTTTATTAACATCATAACTTTATTTGCTGTTTTATTTTGTGAAAGCTTAGTATGTATTTGGAATGGCTATTTTAAAAAAGCGATAAGCCCCGTGAAGCCGTGGCTTACAGTGAATTTATAAAAGCTGTTATAAATTCACCACATGTAAACCATGGCTTCTTAGGGCTTATTGCTTTATTTTATATGATACTGTGTGATTAATCTTTGTTTATTTAACTAAACAACATTTAATTCAAATGTCCACTTAATCTTTAATATTTGGCCATTTTTTACAATTGAAATGCTACAGTCACTGTAATTTTTTGAATACAGTATGTGGACAAAACGTGTAAATCCAAAGCGAGGGTTTGATTTTGAAATCGCGATTAACAGTTAGCGTATTGAGAAAGGTACTATGTATTCTCATGTATTTATGTATATGTATGTATATGCATTATGTGTTTCAGTGATTCTCGTTCATGGAATGCACCACTTCCACTGTTTTACTCAACACAGGCAAATTGCAGTCAATGTTTTGTTGTTGTTTTTTAAATCAATTACTCAAATTGAATCAAGGAATTGAAAAAGCCCTACTTTCAGTATCTGGTGTGAGTCAATTTTCGCAGCAATAACTGGAAGCAAAGCTTCTTGTAACTGCTCAGTCCTGCACAACCACTTGTAGAAATTTTAGCCCATTCCTCAGTACAGAACCACTCTGTGATGTTGGTGGGTGTCATCCTATGAACTTCTTGCTTCAGCTCCTTCCACAACATTTCAATTGGATTAAGGTGCAGACTTTGACTTGGGCGTCCCAAAACATGAACTTTGCTTTTTATTAACCGTTCTTTGGTAAAACGACTTGTGTGCCTGGGCTCGTTGTTTTGACTTGCATGACCCATTTTCTCTCGAGATTCATGTCTTGGACAGATGTCCTGACATTTTCTTGTAGAATTTGATGGTAAAATTTAGAATTCATTGTTCCATCAATGATGGCAAGCCATCTAGGTCCAGATGCAGCAAAACAGTCCCAAACCATGGTACTACCACCACCACCATGTTTCACAGATGGGATAAGATTCTTATGCTGGAATGCAGTGTTTTCCTTTCTCCAAACATAACACTTCTCATTTAACCACAAAATTGCTATTTTGGTCTCATCTGTCTATTAAACACTTCTCCAATAGTCCTCTGGCTTGTCTACATGATCTTTAGCAACTGCAGATGGGCAGTTTTCTTTTTGGAGAGCAGTAGCTTTCTCCTTGCAACTTTGCCTTGCACACCGTGGTTGTTTAGTGTTTTCCTGATGGTGGACTCGTGAACATTAACATTAGCCAATGTGAGAAAGGCCTTTAGTTGCATAGAAGTTACCCTGGGGTCCTTTATGACCTCACAGACTATTACAAGTCTTGCTTTGGCGTGATCTTTGTCAACCACTCCCAGGGAGGATAACAATTGTCTTGAATTTCATCTATTTGTACACAATCTGACTGTGGATTTATTAAGTCAAAACTCTTTAGAGATGGTTTTGTAACCTTTTCCAAGAACTCTTTTTCTGAGGACCTCAGAGATCTCCTTTGTTCGTGCCATGATTCACTTCCACAAACATGATCAAACTTTGACAGATCACTGTTCTTTAACCCTTTAACTGTCACCATCTGCTCTGTGGGACGCCTAAGTTTACTTCACCATATTACAAACAAATTCTAATCTAAGCATAACAAACTATATATCGTTGGGAAGGTCTAAGACTCCTAAATAGATATTTTACCACTCTTTTGCGTTACAAATTATGTAGGAAAAGTAACAGATTCATTTATGACAAGAGTGCACCTCAAAAATCTACATCATAACAGGAGTTCTGACCTTTGTCACAAAAAGACTTTCTTCGTTGCACACAATAAAAATCTTAAGAAAATATATATCAACTGAAAACTTCATTCCTCAAAATTCATCCTTTGAAAACCATTTTAAAATCAGACATTGCATTACGATGGAAATTGTACATCAAAATCATATTACAAAATGTTTTTGTTCATGAATTGTAAAAATGTAACTTTGGATAGTGCATTTTCTTGTCTATGTTCAAGATAGGGAGTGACAGTTAAAAAGTTAAATATATCAGTGCATGCTCTGTGTCACGAGTCGTGTGCAGGAATGAGGAGTAGGGACGAGGAAGTCAGGAACAAGCAGTTTATTTATATAATCCATACAACGGAACAGGAACGAACAGGAACAGCAGGGAATCCACACGCAGCACAACGAAAACAACTCTAAGAGACGTTAAACAACATTAAGAACCGACAACCAAATGGGGAACAGAACCAAACTTAAATAACCAGGCTAATCAGACGAGGACAGGTGTGAGTGATAAAACAATGACGTCATAATCAGAAACGGAACAGGAAAGACCAAATGAGGACATATAAGGGAAAAACCAATGAAACAGTCCACAGGGGTGTGACACTCTGACACCTGATAGTCATCCCATAGATTGAAAACACCTCTAAACAGATGGACTCTAATTTTGGCTTCAAATTAACTGCCAATATTAGAGATTCACATACTTTTGCCACTCACAGATATGCAACATTGGATCATTTTCCAGAATAAATAAATGAAAAAGTATAGATTTTTATTTCATTTGATTCATTGGGTTCCCTTTAAGGAAATCTTTTTTGGGTCATATATATGCAGAAATATAGAAAATTCTAAATGGTTCACAGACCTTTGGAGGTTTAGGTTCCGCATTATACGCTGCTTATTACAAACCAGTACAGATGTCCACTAACCTGGCCAATAGTACATGTAGGCTCTCTTCCCTCGTTTCTGCATGGTGACCCACAGCGGCTCTGATCCATCCCACCACAAGGGAAGACGGCTGTCGGGATTAGTTCCAATCAGGAACTCCTTCATGGTGTCTTTATCCCACATGTAATTCCCAGTCATCTGGTGCACCTCACAGTGGCGTCCTGGAACATGAGTAGGAGTGCAAAATGAATATTTACAGCACACAAGGGTGGATTTTAATCATTGCGCCTCAGAGGTTCATTTGATTTCTGAGCTTTATTAATTTATTTCCGTTGCTCAATACGTTGCTCTTTTATGACTCCACAGAGCTTTCGGATATGTTTCCATATCTTTGGGTAGCCTGTAACAACAATGGATCATTTGTCCACTCATGTACTTCATGCTCTGTGGAGATGAAGGCACACAATGAAGATTATTTGAAATAAAACATTAATAATAAGTTCAGCATATACCCAAGAGTGTTTGAGAAACATCAATGTACAATGTTACCATCAAGCTGTCACAGCAAAATGACCTGCTCAGTGAGTGTCACACACATGGAAACAGTTAACAATTTTTTTAAACATTTGTTTCAGGGCAAAAAAACGTGGAATGATGATAAACCAGCCTGAGTTTGAACCTGCTGGCATTCACAGCAGAAGATTCATTACCTCCAACAACGGCCAAACATATTGACACATCAGACATCAACTTTCAAATATGTGAACATGTTAAACTTTCGAACTCAAACAGGTTTTTAATGTTTTAGCTGGACTACGTGATGTTTTCGTTGATGAAGCAGATGTTACATCAGCTTCACATGGGTCTTCAGAAGTCAGTCTAAAGCTGCATTCACGCCATCTCATAATTCCAAGATGAAAACACATGACATTCTACTTTATCTAAATTATGTGTTTCTATGGCAACACTATCAACGCCAAATCCCTCATGTGCTCCTGAACTCGTAATTACAACTTGTAAACTCGGAATGTTCTGAGAGTTATGACTTGGACTAGTGACAGATGTACCACGTGACTGCCGCCAGGCTCATTTTGGCGCTACTTAGGCGCTACCTCTGAGTCCGACAACATGGAAAGCTATGAGTAAAATGTCATATGTTGTCATCTCGGAATTACGGTAATTATGGCGTGAAGGCAGCATAATATGCTGTTTTGCTGCTAAAAAACATTTCTAATTTTTTATCAGTGTTGAAAATGTTTTGCTGCTTAGGTCAAACGCCAGCAGATTTTTCGAAACCTCTACCTTTTAGTATTTAACTTCAGTGTGTAACACATTCTGCACTGTTTATGCAAAATAAATGAATGATTCCTCAAATCATAAAGCTCTTTAAAGGAAAAATTCAGCCAAAAATTTAAATTTGCTTAAAATTTCAAGATGTAGATGAGTTTGTTTCTTCATCTGAACAGCTTTGGAGAAATTTAGCATTACATCACTTGCTCACCAATGGATCCTCTACAGTGAATGGGTGCCATCAGAATGAGAGCCCGAAGAGCTGATAAAAAGAATACAATAATTCACAAGTAATCCATACCACTCCAGTCCATCAATTAATGCTTTGTGGAAAATTGCATAAAATAAGAGTCCTCTATCCATAATATTGCTTTCTCCAGTAGAAAAGTTGTCTCGTCTGAATCAAGAGAGAAATATGCACAGATCAAACACTGTTTATAAGCCAAACATTTCAAAACAGTTTAAAAAAATGTGTCGGTGGGGTTTGATTTGAAAGGACAACAGGGGATAGACTTTATTACTAGAGGAAGCCTTATTACGGATTATGGACTCGTATTTTGTCCAGAAGCGATGGTTTGAAGTTCAAATGACTGATGATGGATTTGTTTCTTACAAACAAATACTGTACCTTTTTGCTTCACAATGCATTAACTGATGGACTGGAGATGTGTCAATTACTTGTGGTGCTCTGCTTGCCCATTAAACTGAGGATAAAAGCCAGAAGATAAACTTACAGTGGCACCAAGCGCATGGCAGAAGGCTTTCCAAACTTGAGATGTAAATTGGGGCTCACGGTATGAGACAATATCTAGAGGGATGCCATGAAGACGGAAAACATGCTGGACAAAGAGGTCAGCGGTCTCACAAGCTGTGGGTAATTTAGGGAGAGCCACAAAATGCACTGCTTTAGAGAAATGATCCACAATAGTAAGCATGGTGTTGTTGCCTTGTGAGGTAGGCAGTCCAGTAATAAAATCTACAGCAATGTGTGACCAGGGGCAACTGGGAATAGGTAAAGGTCGAAGCAAACCAGCCAGGGGAAGATGTGAAGTTTTCCCACATGCACACACAGAGCAGCCATTGACAAATTTTCGAGTATCCTTGTCCATAGTAGCCCACCAGAAATGTCGTTTGAGGAGCTTAAGAGTGCGAATGGGACCAGGATGACAGGCAAACCGGGAAGCATGGGCCCACTGGAGAACCTTGGAACGTACAGCATTGGGGACAAACAAGCGTCCAGGAGGCCCATTACCTGGATCGGGTTGGGTGTGTTGAGCTTCCCGAATCACTGACTCAATTTCGCAAGTGATGGCAGCAACCACACAGGAAGAAGGGAGAATGGTTTCAGGGCTCGATGGTTCCTCTTCAGGAACAAACTGTTGTGAAAGTGCATCTGTTTTAACATTCTTTGAGCCAGGGCGGTAAGTGAGGGAAAAATTTAAGCGACTGAAAAATAGGGCCCAACGTGCTTGTCTAGGATTTAGACACTTAGCAGTTTGTATGTAGGCTAGGTTTTTATGGTCAGTCCATACCAAAAATGGTTGTTCACTTCCCTCAAGCCAGTGTCTCCAATGTTCCAAGGCTAACTTCACTGCCAATTCCCGGTTCCACACATCATAATTACGTTCAGCAGTGCTTAAGCGATGAGAAAAAAAGGCACAAGGATGAAGTTTCTGATCTGTGGCTGAACGCTGGGACAAAATAGCTCTTACACCAGAGTCCGAGGCATCCACTTCCACTATGAACTGCTGGAAGGGATCTGGCTGAATAAGCACAGGAGCTGAGGTGAACAATTCTTTCAGTTTGACAAAGGCCTGATCAGCCTCCTGATTCCACTTAGGCTAATGAGAGGAGCTGCCACACGACTATAATCCCTTATAAAATGGCGATAAAAATTGGCAAAGCCCAAAAATCGTTGCAGCTGTTTAAGAGTGGTAGGTTTTGGCCTTTCAGTCACTGCCTGGATCTTCTCTGGGTCCGTCTTTACATGCCCACCCTCAATCACATATTCCAAGAAGTTGACAGAACTGACATGAAATTCACACTTCTCCATTTTTACAAACAGTCTGTTTTCGAGAACTAGACGAACATGGGTGATGTGTTCAGAGAGGGTGTGGGAGAAAATTAGGATGTCATCCAGATATACAAATATGAAGCGAAAATTAAGAAAGTCTCTGAGGACATCATTGACCAAAGCTTGAAACACTGCTGGAGCATTTGTAAGTCCAAAGGGCATCACCAGATATTCAAAATGTCCAAGAGGTGTGTTAAAAGCGGTCTTCCATTCATCCCCTTCTTTTATTCTGAGCAGATGGTAAGCATTCCGCAAGTCCAGCTTAGTAAAAACTGTGGCTCCATGAAGGAGATCAAATGCTGAGTTAATAAAGGGTAAGGATATTTGTTCTTATTGGTTGTGTTACTGAGGCCACTGAAATCAATACAGGAATGTAGTGTGTGATTTTTATTAGCCACAAAAAATAAAAATAAAAATACAGCCCCAAGGGGAGAGGAGGGGGACCGAATTAGACCAGCAGCTAGGGAATCATGGATGTATTTTCCATAGCCTCCCTTTCAGGTCGAGAGAGGTTGTACAATCTACTAGTAGGCAGAGGAGCTCCAGGAAGCAGAGCTATTGAGCAGTCATATGGATGGTGGGGTGGCAGCATGAAAGCCTGATCCTTACTGAAAACAGCACCATGGTGATGGTATTCAGAAGGAATAATAGACAGATCAGGAGGTTCTGTGATGGAAACAGGTAGAGCATCCTCAACTGGTGGAAGGGCATACTGCAGACAGGAGGAATGGCAGGGTAAACTCCAATTCACCACCTTTCCTGAAGGCCAGTCAGTATGTGGATTGTGAAGTCTCAACCATGTGTGTCCTAAAACCAGAGAAGTTGGAGAGGAAATAATGTTTAATTGAATGTACTCACGATGATTACTAGAGAGGGAACTAGAATTAGGGGAACTGTATGCTGAGTGGTCTGTGCCAGGAATTTTCCATCTAATGCATTAACTGAAATGAGTCCAATAGCACTGTGTGAATTCCAGCCTGGGAAGCAAACTCTGCATCAAGGAAACTGTCATCGGCTCCTTGAATCCACCAGAGCTAACAAAGGGAGACACTGCTGATTAATACACAAACTTGCTTGTAATTGCAGACGATGAGGAGACACAGAGGAAGAGGTAGTTTGGTCTCACCAGTAACCCTCATTTACTGCCGAGCCCTTTCTTTTGGCTGAGGACAAGTGGCAAGGAAATGGCCTATGTTACCACAGTAAATGCATTTACCCGCCTTTAATCTCCGGAGGTGTTCAGCTGCTGTAATATGAGCCCTACCCAACTGCATGGGTTCATCCCCTGGTGTAGGGTTTGTGGAAGCATGGGGACTGGATGGTGATTCAGTAACATCCTTAGCCAGAGACCAGGTAGTGGAACGAGGAAAGGTTGAGGAGTTAGCATAACTAACCTTTTCTCTGCAACGTTCTCTGAGGTAGTTATCTAAAGTTATGAAACGAGAAACAAGAGAATCTAGGGAGTCACATCTGTCTTCAACAGCCAGTTCATCTTTAATCCGATCACTGAGTCCATTTAGAACCACCTCCTGAAGAGATACATCATTCCATCCAGACTCTGCAGCAATGATGCAAAACTCGACAGAATACTCAGCCACACTTCTGGAGCCCTGACAAAGAGATAGTAGATGCTTGGCTCCTTCCTTTCCATGGATGGTCAAAAATTCTTTAATTCAGCACTTTGACTGTCCCAAACAGCTGTGGCCCATGCTAATGCATTTTCTCGCAACAGTTCCATAATATAGGATATCTTAGCTTCATCAGTAGAATATGTCAGAGGCCGCTGGCCAAGCACTAAACAACACTGAAGCAAAAAGGACTTACACTTTCCCAAGTCACCAGAATATGGTTCAGGATCAGGAACATGAGCCTCATGTGAAGGATAAGCAGTCTGAGGAGATGGTAATGGGGGGGCTGCAGAAGCAGACTGACTGGACTAAGCATTAATAAACCACTGAGCAAGAAGAGAAGAGATTTCATCTAGTTTATTGCTAATTTGAGAAATCTAAGCTGCCATGGCTTGGTTACTTTCTGTTAGATTCCAAAGCTGAAGATCATGCTGTCCCAGGAGTGCACCTTGACCCGAGAGAGCTTTGTGAACTGGATCCATTTCTGCTGGGTCCATGATTTGGCCAGATCGTTCTGTTGTAACCAAACACAATTTTGGACCCAAAAGCAGAACACAGACTAAAAATGATGCAAATAAAATTACTTTTGCAAGGTGCAAGGCGCAGGGTGTAAAAAGGGTGCACTGGTCTAAAAACAGGCCTTTGCATAGTACCACACAGACAGACTGAATGATCTGGCAGAGAATGATTTAAGACCCAAGGTTTAAATACTGGGGGCAGATGAGTTGATGGGCAACAGGTGATTTGCATTCAGCAATCAGCCACAGAGAGGAGTGCATATTCATGCCCCAGGATACACCAACTCACAAACAGCTGGCCAAAAATCCAAATCCTGACATGTGGATTATTGTGATGTTTTTATCAGCTGTTTAGACTCTCTTTCTGACGGCACCCATTCACTGCAGAGGATCCATTGGTGAGCAAGTGATGCATGATTTTTCTCCAAATCTGTTCTTATGAAGAAACAAACTCATCTACATCTTGAATGGACTGTGAGGGTGAATCAGCTAATTTTATTTTTTGGTGAACTGTTCATTTAAGGAGAAGTGTGATACAACTTTTTTAAGGGCCAAAACAATTTGATAAACACACTAAAAGAGAGATCAACTGCATACAGTAGCAAGGCCATGGCATCCACCCAGAGCACCTACTGTATAGCAGTGACGAGTTTTGCTTGGGCAAGCACATTTAATTTTAACATACTCACCCATGGAAATTTTAATTTCTAATTTAATTTCAGTTTAGTTCAGGGATATTGATGGTAGGGATCCTTGACTGCTTGAACAAGACTAAGCAATATTTAGGGGTAGTGTTAAACTGAAGTCTTTAATAGAAACTGCTGACTGTACAGACTTACACAGTACAAAGCGCAAGGTCAGCTCCTCCAATAAACATTAAACAAACACACTCTAATAACACAAAACCTACTGTAAAACAATTAGTATGTCAAATACCTTTGGCCATTCCTCTGAGTTACAGCCCTAAGAACTTCTGATAATACTTTATAGCATCATGTTGAAATATTACAAGACGTTCTGCAGATTCAACAGTTCAAGTAGTTCATGCAACTTAAATAAGAATTACGAAGTATTTCAGAAGGCTGCATTTATGTGATTACAAATATGCAGTAAAATTATTGTGATATTACAATTCAAAAAGAGCTGTCTTCTATTATAATATAATGGTTTTAAATTGATGAAACGCTGAAATCAGTGCAGCATAGATTTGCTGCTCAAGAAACATTTTATATTGTTAAACATGTTAAAAACAGTTTTTCTCTTTAATATTATGTGAAAACACCATTTAATATCTGAGTATCATAAATGTTTTTAATGTCACTTTTGATCATTTTAATGCATCCTTGCTAATTAATTAGTTTTTTTTTGTTTGTTTTTTTTTTTAAATAAAAGTAAAACTAAATGCATTTAAATTTCTATAAAGGTAGTAATGTTTGTTTAACGGTATTAATAACAGTTTTTGTAAGACAGTCTGCACTGTGGCTGGGCAAGAGGCCGGGTTGATGTCCCTCACGGTGTCCCAGCTTTGCTCCCATTGTTTGATTTTATTGTCAAAGCTCGATCCCAGTTGTCATGGCAGACTATCTTCTGAAGCTTTGTGGAGAGGGGAATGTGCCAAACAAAACAACTGCCATCAGCAGAGCGGTAAAGCGTTGGCTCTGAACTGCTGTGATTGGTGGACTTTGGGTCAAAGCGCGTGTGCTGGAGCTCAGCGCTGCAGACAACACACACTGTATCACCATGTAATTCAGCAACAAGATTCACTGACTTTTTTTTTTTACATGAATAGGTATATATATAGTGCTGTCAAATCGATTAATCGCATCCAAAATAAATGTTTGTAAACACAAAGTATGTAAACAAACATTTATTTTGTATTTCGGATGCGATTAATCGATTTGATTAGTTGATTTATTTTTAATATAAAATATTTAATATATTCCATTTTTATTGCATCAAAAACATAAATAGTCTGTAATGGATACATATATAAATAATGAAGAATGAAACAAATGTCTCTACAAAATAATACATTATCAGTACAAATATACTCATACTCAGTAAATATTAATAATTCTTACTAATATTTAAAATATTCATTTTTATTGCATTAAAAACCATAAACAGTATATAGACATTTATATATAAAATAGTAAAAACAATGTATCTACAAATAAAAAAAAACATTCAATACTCTTAAATATTCTTAATAATATTTAACGTTTTTTTTATATCAAAGTGTATAATGAGCGCTTAAACATAAAAAAAAATCTATTATGTCTCTTCAAATAATAATTTTTCAATAAGACAATACATATCAGATATTTCCATCTACTTATAAATAAATCATAATGAGAGCTGCTTTTCTGTTGTCATTGTGGATGAAGGACTCATCATTTGTGCCTGGCCCCTATAATCAATGGCCCTATTCAAACAATAATGAACGAGCAGATCTCAAATCCAACAGCTATCTGTTGTTCTACAGTAAGAGTACATTTAATGACCTTTATGCTCTTTTTGAATTGTTTTTATATATAAGTGTGCTACAAAATGTCACATAAGGAATGCATTATCTGTTAAAACCCTAAAAATGTGTATTAGACTACAAACTGCAGTTTGTTTGTGTAAGCTTTACAGGCATATGGAAAGCATTTAGAGCTCCATCTTACATTCCACAAGATTACTGTATCAGAATAAATCAGTGTTCAAAAATACCTAAACTAATTAGACTGCAACACAAGAAGTGATACTACATAACAAGATGGCTTTTCATTTTAAATGTTTTACTAGCAAATAAACTTGAAAGTAGCTGAGACTGCATATGAAAAACATTGTAAAAACTCACCTGTCATTAAAGAGTAATAGTTTGGATAGGACAGACTGGGGAAATCTGGAGTCAGGTAATCCACTTTCACACCGTTTTCCACGATCTCTCTAAATCCGGCCAAGTTTTGTAAGTCGTCGATGTAATCATAACGGAAGCCATCGATCAGAAACACCAGGAGTTTGCGGTTTGCGTCGCAGCATCGGGACAGAAGGAGAATAAAAACGGTGAGGATGATCATTGCGGCTCGAGTCATGATGCTCCGCTACTGTGAGCCGACCTGACCTGACAGATGGATAGATGAACACACTAATCGCGCTGATTCATGAAAAACTCCCCGTCTTTAATGGGCGTGTGCGGGGGAGAGTTCACAACCGCTGCATGGACAGATAGACATCTGAAAAAGTGTCGGTAAAAAAGTCAGTCTCCCCTTTAAAATGGTTAATTACTTTTAAAATATTGTTAAATTTCATTTTTCTTATGTTATACATCATTTTAATAGTTTAAATATAATTAAATACATTTTTTAAATTAACCATTCAAACAATTAGTTACTCAAATTACGATTTTTCGCGTAAAGCCATGTTCAGGGCCTTTTACAAATACTGTATATCTGGTTGTTTACAAAATACAAAATATCTTAATATACTTAAAATTTGTTAAGTATGCTTATTTAATTCCACAATCCAGGGCGCATAGTATAAATTACATGTCTCAAACGAGTTTTAGTGCTGATAATCCCATCCAAAATAAAAGTTTGAGTTTACGTAAAATATGTAAATAATGTGTATTGTGTGTATTTATTTGTATATATAAACACACACGTATATAGTAGTCAACATTTGAAGTAGATCAAAACCTTTCATTAAATTTGTCCTAAAACCAAAAAGAATGCCTGTTCTTGTCTTAGAACAACTTTGATTAACTTTTTTTGATCCACTTCAAATGCTGACTACAGTATATTTTAAAAATATATGTAATATTTTTATATTTATAATATAAATCATAACATAAATCAGTTTTTAGTACGAATATACTCATTAAATATTCACAATTCTTACTAATATATTAAAATAAAATATTCAGTTTTTACTATATCAAAAAGCATAAGTAGACATTTATATATAAAATAATAGAAATAAACAAAACGTCTCGACAAATAAACATTTGTTTTAATACGAATATACTCCTACTCCTTAAATATTCATAATCTTTAGTAATATTTCAAATATTTCACTGTATAAAAGTGTAATGGACATTTAAACATTAAAAAATTATATTAAATTATATATGTCTCTACAAATAATAAATGTTCAATATGAAAGAATGTTTATTTAATTCCACAATCCAGAGCATATAAATTACATCAAGTATTTTTAGTGCTATCAATCGATTAATCGTGATTAATCCCATCCAAAATAAAAGTCTGAGTTCACAAAATATGTTTGTGTTAGTTTTTCCTTCTGTGATAGTTGCATATGAGTCTCTCAGTTGTCCTCAGTGTGAAAACATTGATCTAAAAATCACAAATTAGGTTCAAATTAGGGCTATCAAACGATTAATCGTGATTAATCGCATACAAAATAAAAGTTTGAGTTTGCCTAATATATGTGTGTGTGCTGTGTGTAGTTATTATGCATATATAAATACACACAATTCAGTGTATGTATTTATGAGAAATATGTTATTTATGTACACAATATTTATATTTATATATAATATAAATGATATAAAAATATAATAAATACATATACATTTAAATATTTCTTAAATATATACATGAATGTGTTCGTATTCATATATACATAATAAATACACACAGTACACACACATATATTAGACAAACTCAAACTTTTATTTTGTATGCAATTAATTGTTAGACAGCCTTAGTTCAAATACACAAAAACGCTGAAAAATCAAAGAATCTGTGGGACCTGAAGGATTTTTCTGAAGAACAGCAGGCAGTTTAACTGTTCAGGACAAACAAGGGACTCAACAATCAACTAAACAACAACAACAACAACAACAAAAAAAATATATATATATACATATATACACACACATATATATATTCTCTTGTGGACTATATGTAAATGTCTTTTATGAGAAATATCTTATTCAGGTCAGTACTAAATAAAAAATAACATGCATTGTAAATGATCCCTCTTATTTTGGTAAAATAATTATATAATTTTGCAGATTCTGCAAGGTGTGTGTAAATCTAAGTTAGTTTGGCGAATACTTGACCCCTCCATTATGAACGAGTTAAATCTGCTTATCTTAATTCACTTCCAGTAAAGGACTATTTAAAATGCAAATCCCTGAAAGCTTTTTAAGCACATGACATGGTTCAAAATTAACCTAAACAGAACCTAAAAATCCTTTTCAAAACACTGACCCTTAAAGTTACTAAGAGGATAACTTGAGCTCCCTGTTGACATTAGGCCTTTAGGCTCCACTTTTGTTTCATTCATTCATATTTTTGGACATATTTACAACCTGTCACCTCATGTTCACTGTTTAGCAGAGCATCAGACCAAAAATACTAGCTGTTGGTTGAAGTCTTGGCCCACTATTACAACATGATCTGCACTGACCTCTGCTGTCTGGAAACTAATAAAACAGCCCTTACAGAAACAAACAGAAGTGTCCTTCTTTTGCCACTAGGCTGTGCAATAACCTCAACTTTACGCCCCCGTTGAACCCTCAGACATTTTACAGAAAAACAACATGAGAAGCCAACCCAATATAAATGGTCCAACAAACCTCTACTGCACTTCATTTAGATTAATAGTTACAATGAACTCTGTGGAGGTGGATTCCGTAGATAAAGGTGGAAACTCTGTTCCACTGCAACAAAATTGTGCAATAATGTTCAGAAATATGTTTGCTAGAGTGATCATATCTCCAAGTCGTTGTTGTCACGGTGACCCAGGTGCAATTAAGAACAGCAACTGAAACCAAAAGACAGACAGACCACTCCTTCATACACGCACAAACACACATAGGCCAGATCACTTTACATGATCATGAGTATGTTAAAACCTGCTAAACATTCAATCATCAGTTACAGTGCTATTCTGAATAGGACAATTTGTGCTAAAAACAAATATGGATCGTAAACAGAATTACTTGTTTCCTCAATCATAATTTATTGTGCTGTTACTCTAATCAGTGATCACACTCATGATTTTTGCTTGGTGCAAAAACGTAGTTAAACATGTTTAAGTTAAAAACTGTATGCGATGTGTATAGGGAATCAGTTATGCATCGAATGCTTTAGTGAATCTTAAAGTGAGGTTTAGCAGCCTTTTCATATATTTGCAGCAAAGGAGTACACTTCCAGAACAAAAATTTACAGATAATGTACTTACCCCATTGTCATCCAAGATGTTCATGTCTTTCTTCATTCGTAAAGAAATTACAGTATGTTTTTTAAGAAAAACATTTTAGGATTTCTCCCCGGATATATGGTGCCTGCAAGTTTGAACTTCCAAAATGCAGTTTAAATGCAGCTTCAAAGAGCTCTTATATACTTTTTTAACAGCCAATGCTCATCTTGGTCTGGCTCTGCTTGACTGTTAGGGTATGTCAAAAAAAAAAACAAAAAAAAAAAAAACTCCCATCTCATTTTCTCCTCCAATTTCAAAATCGTCCTACATGCTGTTTTAAATAACCGTTTCGCTAGACAAGACCCTTCTTTCTCGGCTGGGATCGTTTAGAGCCCTTTGAAGCTGCATTTAAACTGCATTTTGGAAGTTAGAATTCGGGGGCACCATAGATATCAATTGACCATATGCACAGATTACTTCCTTGTTTTAGACAAACCAGCTCAGTCATTTCCGGTCAGCTGTGCTGTGCCGTGTCATTTGCTCGTTTTCTCTACATAATCCATTCACAATTCGAAGAAAAGTTTTTTTTTGTCTAAGAGGACCAAACGTCCATGTATACCGTTTCAAATTATGCGAGTAAATCCGCTAAATATGCGCGAGTCATTACTATGATTGACAGTAATAACCGAATGAAACATCTGACAAGCCGATGTCAAAAACAGAGCTGTGCATTAAATGATTCAGAGTAAGAAAACTACAGCAGTAACAAGTTTGTTTTGGTTGAATACAGGCTATTTAATAGCTTTTACAGTTCAAGATAAAACTTAAAAGATGTAGTTATTAAATTAAATTATTTCAAATTTATATTGATTCATATTGAATGCATTATTTAATTCTTATACCATTAATATTTAATTTATTTAATTTGTAGTGAGCTATGTATATTTAAATAATTCACCCTTATAGTTTGTTTGTGTCTGAGCTTATTTATTTATTTATTTATTTTATTTACTTTCTGCACTTGCTATACAATATACTTAAGTGCGGTAAAAGTACTAAAATTTGTTACACTAATAATTTTATAATAAATCGAAAAGCAGGACTGAAAAAAACTAGGGTGTTAAAATGGCAGCTGCAGCCAATGAGTGATCCTCTACTGCCATCTTCTGGTTATAAGGGTAATTTCATACCATTTTCATCTTAAAAAGTCGTTCATCTTAAAAAGACATTTTTTTTTCATCTCGTCTTAATGAATGAAAAGTGAATCCTTTTAGTGAATTTTACTGCACACCTGTAGATTTAAAAAAAAATAAAGGCTTTAAAAATATCAAGATTTTAAAAATGCGTTCATGACTATGAAGGAAATTTATTGATTATCAAGACTACTATTAAGATGTGGTTAAAGAGAAGCATCGTTAGTTACGTAACATTAACCTAAACAATTCTGATAGTGTTTAGCTGTCAGCATTTAAATGTACAACTACTTGTCTCCTCTGGGATTTCCAGGCTCTTTTTATGTTGTTAAATAACATGACTGTTCATATGCCGCTATCATTATTACGATGTTGCAGTTATTATTATCCTCAGTTTCTGATAAGAACAATGTATAGCACATATAAAACGAGATTCACCGGAAATTAACGAGAAGGCTTATCATTATGCGGAAGTTCTAAAGAACGCTCCGTGCATATGGTCAGTTATATGAAGAGAAATCCTGAAATGTTTTCTTCAAAATTCTCTTTCATAATTTGACATACAGTAAGTATGTCTTGTCTATTGTGTATTGTCTTTCACATATTTATTCTAATCACTTGTTTATTTTTGTTATCTGTGTCTTGTAGGCAGTCAGTAGGCCTGTTTTCGTAACACGGAAGTAGCTATTTATTTTAAATGTGCCAGACGTCCGGTTAAAGCCGTTATATGTAAATATAAAATTATCTGCGCTACAAACTAGTGTGTTCATGTTCATGTTCAATGAATTAAAATAATATGGATCAAACAGCGTTGCTGTATGTTGTACAGGTAAAACAACAGGAAGCGAATGACACCTTAAGTCTCGCATATTTGCATTACAAATGGTCGCGCCGCTCTTACCATAAAAATAAGGCTGATAGATGTATCCCTAGGTAGGAAAATAAGAGGTAGATTTGAAACTTGAGACAGGAGGGAAAAAGTCGCTTTCCAACATCTAATCTAAACAAAAGCAGATTTGGCTTAAAACAGCCATGGAAAATGACTCACTGTGTAGCACTCAAATATAAAAATACAGTGTAGTTGTTTAGTTTTGACAGTAGAGATGACACACCAACTCAAATCTGACCCAAACAGTGTCTGTCATTTATTCTTATTCTTATCACATGATTTTTATACACCAGAAATCATTAAAGAAGCCCTTGTATGTGTATAAAGATCTGGCACACACATTATCTGGGACTTGAATACACAGCTGTAGACACAAGACAAAGCAGGACATATACTTTACATCTTTACGTTCACATATACAGTAGAAAGAGACGCATTAAAAGGTTCTAACTTACATTTTCCTTTAAAAAAAAATCATAAACAAGTGCTTTTTGTCATAAAAACCACAAACTACCACAAATTCACACAGGATTTTTTTTACATCACAGAGCCCATAATGTAAAATGGCATGTACTATCCATTGCATAAAGATCCCTAAGGTATAAAATTTTTTTCACTTACAATGAAGGTCTTAAGTTAAGATTATGCCATTTATGTGCATATGTTTTGTCTGAAACAGGCTTGTAAAATGTCTATCCTTGATTTCGAGCTACAAAAGTCACTGATTACGGCAGCCAGTGCTCATCCATAAGGTGCTCGGGCGACTAAAGGCAATTAGGCAATGATCCCTCTATATACACATTCATAATGGCTTGCGGATCACTACGGCAGCTTACGGATACACGTCACTGCGCTCAAAAACTCCCTGAATTTAAGCTCACATGTCACACTTCCTGTCTGGGAGCAGTGGGTTAACCTCCCGTAGGATGGTCCATCGCTGTCCTGTGAGCTCGTAGGTCCTTTATCGAAGGCGATGATAGTGTTCTCGACGAGTCCGGCTGGACGTCGCGTGGAGGTTTCATCAGCAAGTCTTGACGGATGATTTGGACACGTCTGAGGTTTTCATGATGACGCTGGCGCGTTTTTCATGGACCGGCGGCTGGCCGGAGGGTCCGGGGGTGTGGGAGGACGGGGGGAAAGTGGTATTTAATAGGCTCCAGTTTGTTTCACCGGTGAAGGAGGAGTGCAACGGCGAAGGTGCGGTGTCTCGGACAGTGGTTATCTTGAAATTGGGCTTGTCGGGAGAAATGAAAGTGGACATGCCAGGCAGGGCCATCTTCACCTTCTTGTCTTCATGTCCAAATAGCGAGGCGTGAATACGCTGCACGAAAAACAAAGCCACGTCAATGATTAGGACACTAAAAGTTATGACAAATACTAATATTAAATACTAATTTTTAGTGTTTTAGATGCCCAAATATAATAATCCTCATGCAAGGGACCCTATCCTACACTTTAAAAAGACAGCTATACATTTCCATTTATAAATACCCAATTTATTGTGTGAAAACTGTCTATTATAAATATATGTAAATATTATTTGGAAGATTATTTACTTTCTATACTATTCCATTCAATACAATACAGTGTCATATATATCTATATATGACATTTTTAGCAATGTCCTATTTAGTATAAATTCATATTTTGAATATTAATATTGAATATTACAATTCATAAAAAAAAACCTATAAAAACCTTATTGCTCTTGGTTAGACAACTTTAGGAACTTCATGTTCTTTATACATGACATTACAGTAAATAAATTTGTTTATTAATTTGTTTATTAATTAAATTGTTTATTTTCTCTTTTATCAATTTCTTATATATATATATATATATATATATATATATATATATATATATATATATATATATATAAAAAATCTACTGTAATATTTATTTTAATTTGCTAATTTTAATCTCACTTTTATTTATTTTATTTATTACTATTTTTTGGTTTATTATACAGTTTTGTATTTATTTATTTTAATGTATTATGATTACATTTTAATTCAGTTTTGTTTATTTTAAACTGATATTTATTTCAATCAAATTTAATCAATAATCAATTTCTTATATTGTTTATTTTAATCTAACTTTTATTTATTATAATCAAATGTTTTTATTCATTTTAATGTGTTATGATTATATTTGAATTTAATTTTAATGTGTTGTGATTATATTTGAATTAATTTTTGTTTATTTTAAGCTAATTTCTTATATATATCTTAATATATATGGATGAATTATGTATTTTAATTTATTATAAATATGTTTACTGTAATTCATTTTGGTTATTTTAATCAAACTTTTATTTATTATAATCAAATGTTTGATTTATTCATTCAAATAAATAATTTAATCATTTTAATTTGAATAAATAATTTTTAAATCGAAATAATTCAAATTAATTTTTAATTTTTTTTTTTATTTTAAACTGATATTTATTTGAATCAAATGTAATCAATGTCTTTTATTTTTAATATAATATATAATTTATTTTTATCTATTAATATATTTTAATTAATTTTGCTTTAACTTTTATTATAAACAAATCTTTTTATTTATTAATTTTAATGTATTATGATTAGATTTTAATTCATTTTTGTTTATTTTTAACTAATTTCTTATTTAATTAATTTTGCTTATTTTAATCTTTTATTTATTTAAACTTTTATTACAATGAAATGTTATTTATTCATTTTAATGTATTATGATTATATTTTAATTCATTTTTATTTGAAACTAACTGATATTTATTTTAATCAAATGTTTTTATTTACATACTTCAACCAAATAATTTTTAATTATTTGTTTTACATTTCTTGTATTATTTTCTCCAAATTCTTTTTCAACCCCCAGTTCAAAAACCTTAGATGTTACAGATACTTTTATCCTAATTTGATCCTAATTTAGTGTACTCTTAAAATAAAACATACAATTTTTTGGTTAAAAACAAATAAAAATAAAACAGTTTCAAAAAAAAAAAAAAAAAAAAAAAAAAGATTTACTCGCATGTCATCTTTAACCAACATCAGAAAATGACAAAAAATGGCAACAAGTCTGGTAATGTTTGCTGCGGTTATGTGTTTTCATCAAGAGCACAAAAGTGTTATGTCAGTTTTCTACCTAGGAACTCTCAGTATATTTTCATGAATTACAACCTGAGGCCATGTCATAAAACCCCACACTTCCTTGTGTTCAAATTATGATAATCCCAAATTGCACGTAAGCGTTATCGCCCACACATCACCAGGGGCCCCACCACACTCAGCATACAGCTCACCACCATCAGTTGCATTTCCTCTCTGACACTCAGCTTCATGCCTTCAATTGTTCTCTCTAGAAACTGCAGTGCTGCCTGCAAGACGTTTACCTTATACATCTAAACTGTGTTTAAACTGATAACTGGCACATAAAACAGTCTGTCTAACAGTAACTCTAATTTATAGGTTCTATTGTTTTTACTGACAGAATTATGGCGACACACCGGCTATCATCAGACTGCAGGATCTGCAGGCTTCCTGACACCATGTGAGGGCGAATTCATCACAAAAACCAAAAAGACAAAAAAAGTGAGGGCAAGTTCTTCAAGCGAAACTTTAAGAGTCTAGCATTAAAATCTTAGATAGGAAGTACCTAAAAAAAAGGCCATGGTATTAATTTATTTATTGCTATGGTTAAGCCTTTAGAATGGCAAAATCATGAGAAACTTTTCAGGGTTTTAATATCCTGCCAATAAGTTTGTTTTTTTTGCAGGTGAAAATTCCCCTCCCTCCCTCCCTCAAAGCCCAAATGACATTTTCATCATCCGTCAGAGCTGACAGCGGTCTTCGGGGCTACAGTAATTCTATGGGTGAATCAGAGATTCGGTCTTTCTATTTCAATAGGTTTCTAACAAGTCGCAGCACATTTGCCGGAATTGGCGAGACGCCTCACGTCACTGCTTGTTCTTTCTCTTTTTTTCCCCCGTCTTGTTTTGCATCACAGTTCTGAGGTACAGGAACCGAAAACAGAGGGTTGAGAGTGTCTACCATGTAAGATTTACCCAGATGCATGCTGGAACTTACATGTGTGGATAGATACTGTGGGCTAGTAAACGGGAACTAGGAAAAGCCACAATCTTTCAGGCAAGAAACAATAAATCACAAGATGTGGCATTTTAAAATCAAAATGCGTTTTGCCACCTTTAGTCCATGTCTTTAGCTTTAAACTCGTATTTTAGCAGATAAAGCCAATGTATAGTCTTCCTTTTCTAGACCAAAAAAAAAAAAAACAACAACAACAACTGTGCTCTAGGATGATAATAAGCCTGTCACCAATCATTATTTTGATAATCAAGTAATTGGTTGAGTAATCTATTATAATTATTTTTTTGTAGTAATAAAAATAGACCTAACTGAACAATAGCCTTTAAAATTACATCTACAATAGCAATGAGGCAATAATAATTAGTATCAAAAGCAAGTAATCATATGGTTTTATTGAACAAACCGGTTAAAATACATAATGTATTATAAACAATAGAACTATCGTACGTTAGCCAATACAAATGACTGCAGATGGCGCTAACAGCCTGACGATTGTTTTTACACTTTACTGCAGCGATCTAATGCTTGTTTAATATTAACTAAACAACATGTGAGTCAAAAGTCCACTTGATCTTTAATATTTGGCCATTTCTTTAAAACAGAAATGCTACAGACACTGTAAACTCAGAGTGAGGGTTTGAGCTTTTATTTTGAAATCGCGATAAAGAGTAAGCATGTTGAAAAAGATGATGATGTATTCTCCTGTGTTTGTGTAGGTTTATAAATTATTTACTTTACAAATTTGATGAAATGGCGCACGTTGTGCTCCCAGATGAACATTATAATAAACTCAAACTAACAACAGTATGCAGAGATGAAGTTTGAGACGCTCCACACGTGTAAATTAGATAACAGTTCGTGTGGAACAGCACTGTGAATGCAGTCGTTGTGAGGTGCACGTATGTAACCTACACGCATGTAAATAATTAAAGCGCATATATTATACCTACATCGCATTTATTTGTTTCATCGAATTGTAGCTTTGTGAATTCACAATAGCATTATGCTTTATTAGAATTTTTTAATGGGTTTAATTATTAATGCAGCCTTGCAAAACGGTCTACTAATGTGTTTCAAAGATTCTCGTCCGTGGCCAGTTCCTGCACTTCCGGTATTTTGTCAGTTACTGGACATGGGCAAAATGCAATCGAGGATTTTTAAAAAATGGAGTAATCTAATTGAATTAAGGAATCGTGACAGCCCTATTTGATAAAGGAGTGTTTTCACAGCGCGTCATCAATCGGCCATATTGATGGCACTGAATGTAAACAATGCCACTGAACCGAACTGACAAATTTCGCTGATTATTCCTGCTGAAAATGGTCAATTATTGTCATGTTTTGGGCTGTATTAATTGGTCAGACGGGAAAGACATTTGGAGTACTATAGACTGCCAAAAAACAACAAATATAGGAGAAGAGTGCAGAAGTCTGCCTGAGGAACAAAAGGCGTCTGTGGTTGACCAAACTGGACCAGGGTTTCCAGGGCAAGAATCTTTACAACATTCATGTTTGGTCTTATCACTTCAGGTCAGGTAGGTGAATTATTAAGCTAATATCTGAATTAAAACTGCACTCTATTTACACCATTATTTGACTAGCAAGTAGCAAAACATGTTCAAATGAATTATGCTTAAAATTCACCTTTACAATCTATTTTTTGGCAAAATAGCCAAATATGACACTGTCTTTCTATCCAGTCCTAAACAATACATTTCAGAACTCTTTCTTAAAGTAAAAATGTTTGTATTCTGTTTGTATCAGTTTGTATAATAAGCTACAGTTGATTTATGAATCTGGCATGCTTATACAAGACTAACATGCAAAACTTTAAACTCAGGAAATGGCCCCCACAACTAGTTTACTCAAAAACAGATGTGACATCACTAGAGACGATCACAGGCCGGACTGATCGTGCAAAAAGCCACAGTGAGCGAGTACTTCAGTTTGTTAGATTATCTGGCAAATTTGAGTCTGTAATCTCTCTACTGTGATGGCCTGTGAAAACATTTGCTCAAGCATTGACAGCGTTTTATAAATTTGGCCCTCAGAGTGGCAAAGTGAGAAGACAGCTTGTGAAAACTTGCTCTGCAAAATTCAAAAGGCACAAAAAGCCCTTCACAGGCTCTTGTTGAATGCTCTTCACCTATATTAGGCCAAAAGCGGACTGTGTGCATGCATGTAAACGCACATTTTTGGCACTGTGAGCATGTGGTGTATATTAACCTGCATATTTGTTTTATGTCCGTACAAGACAGCTTCCTTTAAATCTCTGAGCCACTAAACTGAGTGTTGCTATTCAGGCAGCTGCCATAAACATATAAACAGTAACTCGCTCAGCAAGATTCTCCTCAAACTGTTGCAGTTGACCTGAAAGTCAGCACAAGTGCAAGCAGTTTATGCTGATAGTGCCTCTTGTGGCTGAGAATGCAACACGCACACCCTGAGGTGGGCCAAGATATAGATGAGTTGTTTTTTTTTCAACAGAACAGATTTGGAGAATTCAGCATTACATCACTTGCGCACCAATGGATCCTTTGCAGTGAATGGGTGCTGTCAGAATGAGAGTCCAAACAGCTGATAAAACCATTACAATAATACACAAGTAATACAAACTCAAGTCCATCAATTAACAACTTGTGAAGTGAAAAGCTGTATGTTTGTAAGAAACAAATCTATTATTAAGGTGTTTTTAAACGCCTTTAACCCATCGCTTCCATAAATTGAGTCCATAATTAATAATAATGCTTCCTCCAGTGAAAAAGTCCATCTCCCTTTGTCCTCTCACATCAAAATCCACTGACATATTTGTTTTAAACTCTTTCGGACTGCTATCAAAAGTGCTTGATCTGTGCATGTTTCACATGATTCAGACAAAACTACCTTTTCACAGGAGTAAGCAATATTATGGATAGAGGGCTTTATACAGAAGCAACGGTTTGAGGTTAAAAACGTCTCGATATGGATTTGTTTCCTACAAACACGCAGCTTTTCAACAAAATGAAGTACAAAGACTGAATATTTGATGCAAAAAACGAATGGAATATATATATATATATGTTACCTTAACGTAACTCATGGCCATGTTGCACTATCACTCGTTCTAGTGAATCATCCTCGTTTTAATAAATCATGGCCACATTGCACTAATTCGTTCCCCCGTTTTAATAAATCATGGCCACGTTGCACTAATTCGTTTCCTCATTTTAGGGAATTGTGGCCACATTGCACTAATTTGTTCCCTCATTTTAGGGAATCATGGCAATGTTGCACTAATTCATTTCCTTGTTTTAGGGAATCGTGGCCATGTTGCACTAATTTGTTCCCTCGTTTTAATATTTCATGGCATCGTTTGACTAATTTGTTCCCTCATTCTAGTGAATCATGGCCACGTTGCACTATTTCGTTCCCTCATTTTAATAAATCATGGCCATGTTACACTAATTCGTTCCCTCGTTGTAGTAAATCATGGCCACGTTGCACTATTTCATTCTCTTTAAATCATAGCCATGTTGCACTAATTTGTTCCCTCATTTTAGTAAATCATGGCCACGTTGCACTAATTCGTTCCCTTGTTTTAATAAATCATGGCCATGTTCCACTAATTCGTTCACTCGTTGTAGTGAATCCTCGTTTTGGTAAAAAATGGCCATGTTGCACTATTTTGTTCCCCTGTTCCAGTGAATCATGGCCACACTGCACTAATTCGTTCCCTCCTTTTAGTAAATCACGGCTACATTGCACTAATTTGTTGCCTTCTAGTAAATCATGGCCACATTACACCAATTTGTTCCCTTGTTTTAGTAAATCATGGCCACTTTGCACTATTTTGTTGCTTTCTTTTTAATAAATCATGGCCATGTTGCACTAATTCGTTGCCTTGTTTTAGTAAATCATGGCCATGTTGCGCTATTTTCAACTGTTTGGACTCTCATTCTGACGGCACCCATTCACTGCAGAGGATCCATTGGTGAGCAAGTAATGTAATGCTCAATTTCTCCAAACCTGTTCTGATGATGAAAGAAACTCATTTTGGATGGCCATGAATTTTCATTAATTCCTGAAGTATTCTAACATTGTGAAATCAAATAAAAATTGTCTTTGAATAGTGCCATAGAGCATATTTTGGCCTTTGTGTCTATACAAGAAGCACAATCCAGCTCCCCACACCCCTAAAGCCGCTGCGATAGACTACACAAAAGAATTCTGGGTATTGCTTAGACACACCCATTAAAAGCAATCTTGTTTATTATTCCTGGTTATTCCTTTTGGCCACTATCAATCAGGAACTGCAGTCCGCAATAATTTCATGTGCAAACACAATAACAATCTAACCTGTGTTTAAACCTGTCCAGTTTCATGAAGGAAAAATAGTTTGGATGGATTTTGCACATACCTCTTTGGAGTCTTCCTCACTGGCGCTGTCTGTATCGCTCTCTGCTGGAAGATGGAGAGAAAAGCAAAGTGTTCAGACTGATTCATCAGGGATTTCCTGACAGACAGGTTATCGTGTATGGGTGGATGAAACAATGCAAAGGATCATCAGATTTAAAAAAAACAAAATGTTCAACCGACGGCTTGTCTGTACATCATGCATATTTAACCCTTACAGGTTTAGAAGTTTTAACTGATTACAGTAATTAATGACTGAAAGATATCCTCAGGGCCAGTCATTTCTAAAATTTTAGATGAGGAAATAGTTTCAGCTGCACTGAGAGCTAAATCATAAATACCAGATGAAAAAAAGATAGTTTGCTTTGGCATTGTGGTGTTGTGTTTGTGTTTACTATGAATAACTCAATACTTGAGCAAGACATTTCATGCCGTAAAACCACACGCTTTCAGCCCCAGGGATTTCTGAGAAAAAAAGGATTGTTGATTGGAAAACACGGAACAACAGGACATGAGTCAACATTCCCGTCTGTGTACAAACGGACTGACAAGTGGTACTGTACGGTAAATTTCACGCCACTAAAACAAGTTTTCATAAGCCAAGCCCCACAATTCCAACAATGCCATTATCTCAGTACTCCACACGTAGTCAATGAGCAGACAGTCCAGTAGCTACATCAAAATGCAGACAACACAGCAGATAAAGGATATAATTATTAGTATTTTTCATCTACTCTAGGAAGTCATTTGGATTCCTTGCTCGTAACTAGCTCCCAGAGGGAACTAAATGAAACCGCAACACTTATAGACAGAAACACGGAAATGCTCTAGCTGTAATCTTGGATCTAGCAGGGTTCACGCTTTTAGCGGCGAGCTGGATGGCTTGTTATCGGAAGTAGTGTTTCAGAGGGGTCTCTGCCATAGTCTGCAACAATTAATTAGTAGTGCTTGCTAAGATATAACTATTACTAGGGTGAATTCAGATAAATTGGGACACTTTGAGATGAGCCATTGTCCCAGTTGATTGAATTCACTCTATTGTTTTGACAGTTAGCGATTTAAATAAACTTCCAACCCAGAGTTTTACACTTTAGCATGCAACTCGCTGCAACCACCAATTAATGATTCATGCAATTAGACTTAAGATTTTTGCTTAGAAGCCAAAAAAATGCATGAAAAATTCTCATAGATTTACAATAAAAACATTATTACAGAAAGTAACTGCAAAGAACATTACAACAAACTATAAAAATTCCAGACTTTCTCAAGCCAGATACTACTCTAAGACTGTATTAGAACACGCTCGTTCTCCAAAATGGCTCAATTATCATAGAGAAGAACAAAGTCAACAGTTATGTTGCTTCTGCACCACTTGGTGACAAAGGGCTATCAATTACACAATGAGAACAAGTGGAGGATACTGAGATCTTAGACAATGGGTTGCTTGAACTTGGTTAACACACAGACCATAGCAGTTACAACAGGAGCAACTTCATTTACATTAGGGGTGAGTTTAGGATGTCCAGAGCTCTTTCTGACTCTGAAGAACCAAGCCAAGTAGTTTGTCAATTGTGGGCTGCAATACACTTACATCTTCATTGAGATCTTCAACATCCTCAGCATTTTTTCTTACAAGCCACATAACATCCTGGCCTGTGTTGTTATTGTTAACTAAAACTACCTGTTAAAACTGCTTTTGGTAATTGAAATGAAGTTCAAATAAAATAAAATACAAAGATTAAATAAATAAACAAAAATAAAGTAAATGAAACAAAAATAAATTAAAACTATACAGAAATGCACAAAACAGTAGAATGAATATAGTTTGTCTGCATGTCATACGTGGATATTAGTAAATCGTTAACTAATTTGTTCCCTCATTTTAGTAAATCATGGCCATGTTGTACTAATTCATTCCCTCGTTTTGATAAATCGTGGCCACGCTGTACTAATTCGTTGCCTTGTTTTGGTAAATCATGGCCACATTGTACAAATTATTTTTTTTTGCCTCATTTTAATAAATCATGGCCACATTTTACAAATTCGTTCCCTCGTTTTAGTTAATCGTGGCCACGATGTACAAATTCGTTCCCTCGTTATAGTAAATCATGGCCACATTGTACAAATGCTTTGCCTCATTTTAATAAATCATGGCCACATTGTACAAATTAGTTCCCTCGTTTTAGTAAATCGTGGCCACGTTGTGCCAATTTGTTCCCTCGTTTTAGTTAATCATGGCCACGATGTAAAAATTTGTTCCCTCGTTTTAGTTAATTATGGACACAATGTACAAATTAGTTCCCTCGTTTTAGCAAATCGTGGCCACGTTGTACAAATTTGTTCCCTCGTTTTAGTTAATCGTAGCCATGATGTACAAATTTGTTCCCTCATTTTAGTTAATCATGGACACGATGTACAAATTAATTCCCTCGTTTTAGTAAATCGTGGCCACGATGTACAAATTTGTTCCCTCGTTTTAGTTAAACGTGGACACGATGTACAAATTAGTTCCCTCGTTTTAGTAAATCATGGCCACGATGTACAAATTTGTTCCCTCGTTTTAGTTAATTATGGACACAATGTACAAATTAGTTCCCTCGTTTTAGCAAATCGTGGCCACATGTACAAATTTGTTCCCTCGTTTTAGTTAATCGTAGCCATGATGTAGAAATTTGTTCCCTCATTTTAGTTAATCATGGACACGATGTACAAATTAATTCCCTCGTTTTAGTAAATCGTGGCCACGATGTACAAATTTGTTCCCTCGTTTTAGTAAATTGTGGCCATATAATTGCGGCCAATAATCTAGAAATAATACTAAAAAACTATTGATCCTGGCAAAAACCCAGAACAGGCTAGCATCAAAAAGTAGTGAGAGTTGTATTGGCAACACAATTTGATATTATAGTTTCAGACCAGTACGTATCCAAAGCAACTGGAAGGCAAGTTTGCAACCTTTAGCCAAAAAATCATAACGGCTAATGCTTTGGTAGTACACAGGAAAGGAGACCAGAGGCCTTTTTTTAAATGAATAAACAGCTTTTTTGAGGAAACAGCTTATGATTTAATGAATCAACACCCTGTTGGCTAATCTTCAACATGTTTTACACTAAACAATAGTTTTGGATTTGACTACTTTTACAGTTTACACAGAAAAAAATGCTGTTTTATAAAATGTCAGACTTTTTGCAACAGGTAAGATTTAGTTTACGGCACTTCTCATTAACTTCTATAGTGTCAGTAAACGCTCCACTGACTGTTACAACTGAAATTCAGTGATGTCAAGGCTGTAATATGATTGGTTATCAAGACACATGTGATCCAAATAGACCATTATGCTTTCTCCAATGGTAAGCAATACAGACCCTTGTATTTCCCAATACACAATCTCTGGAATAATTACCTAGCAGCCAATCAGTAACCACATACCAATGTGTCAACAACCACTTAAAGCAGCTGCAGTTCTGCATGGTCAAATACCTCTCATAAAATGTCAAATCTTGCTATCAACGTTGAATAACTCAGAGCAAAACTTCCATTATAGCATTATAAGTAGATAACTGTGTCAGGCCTTTCTAACATATGGCAGGCACACTTTAACTTCATGAGGATGAGCAAATGCAGGTGAGAGAGTGAACTGTGTTCGCACCTCACCGTTATATATTAACTCCATCTGGCCAGAGCAGAGTTGCAGAACAGAAGTACAGTCGACGTGACGCAGACAGCATGTCCTTGAGGCTCAACTTTAATGCACACAGAACAACACAACGGACATGCACGGACTACACGGATCTCAATGCCTCAAAGCATGTCTCAAGCCAAAAATGCTTTTCATCTGATTTAAATGTTTTTTATCTGATTTAAAATGAACAATTTCTTCTCAAACAAGGACAACAAATAGACTGCAAAAAATGATTTTCGTACTTAGTATATTTGTCAGTTTCCAGTACAAACATCTAAACATTTTTAAATCAAGATACTTTGAGAAACAAAATTACTTAAGATATTAAGTAATAATATCACAGACAAGGCTTAAGGCCAGTCTCAGACTAAACTGCATGTTTGAGCTGTCTTAAATGAAAATATCTTGCTCTGACATATCTTAAAATATGTCAAGATGCACACCTGTAATGTTTTTTCTCTCTCTCTCTCTCTCTCTCTCTCTCTCTCTCATTTTTATAAAAGATGCTTAAATTCCTAATTTAACTAAGGCCTAATCCTGTCTTAAGCTAAGCTCTGTCTGTGAAACTGGGCCTAAGTCTTGTTTTCCTAAAAAATCATCAAAATGAAGGTCAAGAAAAGGGGTAAGGGGTATTAATTTATTTCTAAGAGAAAACAAGATTATTTTTCCTGACCCAACTGGTAGGAATTTTGTTTAAGGTCACTTATTTTGATAATTGTACAAAAAGGAAGTAATTGTGTAATTTTCCTTCTCAAGTAAATGTATCTAAGTTTAAGAATTTTTAGATCAATTTTGTAGTGTAGTACCTTTGTTCACTAAAAAAGTTCTTGTCTACACTGCAATGAACATTCTTCTTAGTCTTTGTCATGTTTTCTAGGTCAGATACATAAAATCCTTAAATCAAAACTTGAAAAACACAATAATTAAATATATTACATCCAGTTATGTAAAAAATTAACTAAATTAAGCGAGTTAAAAAAATCTGTAAAAATCTTATATCATGACAAGTATTGTGAAGTGATTAATTACATCCGAAAAAGTTTTTGTTTACATTATATATGCGTGTATACTGAGTATATTTATTATGTATATACAAATACACACACATGCATGTATATATTTAAGAAAAATATATTATGTTAACATATATATATTATGTTTATAATATATATATATATATATATATATATATATATATATGAAGATAAATATATACATGTAAATAAATATTTTCTAAATATATACTGTATGTGTGTGTATTTATCTATACAATAAATACACAGTACACATATTATGTAAACAAAACTTATTTTGGATGCAATTAATCGCAGTTAATCGTTTGAAAGCACTAATCACGATATGAGTCATTTTATTTCACGGTAATAATATATATCACAATATAGTTATTTTTACTTTAAATAAGGTCTTTATGATATCAACATTTTTGATACTCTAGAAATTTTATCATTTTTGTCAGTGTCAATATCACAAAAAAACTACAACTAGCCTAAATAAAAAACAAAACAAAACAAAACAAAAAAAACTCAAGCTTACTGAAGACAAGTAAACAGTCAGCAATTAAAAAAAGAATAAGAAACTAATTACAAGCAATAGGAAAAAAACTGTGTGTGTGTATATTTATATATACATAATAAATATACACAGTACACACACATATAGTATGTAAACAAAAACTTATTTTGGATGTGATTAATCGAGATTAATCATTTGACAGCACTAAACACATTATGAGTCATTTTATTTCATGGTGATATATATCACAAATACCATAGAAATGCTATAATTTTTGTCATCAGTGTCAATATCACAAAAAAACTAATGCTAGCCTAAATTAAAAAAAAAAAAAAAAAACTCAAGCTTACTGAAGACAAGTAAACACTCAGTGATTTAAAATATATATATGTATATATACATATATATATATATATATATATATATATATATATATATATATATATATATATATATATATAAATAAAGTATAAGAAACTAATTACAAGCAATAGGAAAAAAAAACTGTATGTGTGTGTATTTATATATACATAATAAATATACACAGTACACACATATATATTACATAAACAAAAACTTATTTTGGATGTGATTAATCACGATTAATCGTTTGACAGCACTAATTACGATATGAGTCATTTTGTTTCACAGTAACAACATATCACAATATAGTTATTTTTGCTTTAAATAAATATCACAAAAAACTAATACTAGCCTAAATTAAATAAAAAAAGTGATTAAAAAATAATAAGAAACTAATTACAAGCAACAGAACAAAAAAAAAAGTAGAACAAATAAATAATAAATGCTACATACATTGTAAAAAGTAATCAAATGTATAAAAGCACTGCATATTCTTCAGCGTGTTAAATATTAAGTTAAATATATATTTCATCTTATTAAAATCACAAAAATGATTTAGTCTCCCACAGTGAGAGAGTTTCTCTCTTTTGTTGTTTAATTAACATGAATGACAGGAATATCAGACTGCTGTCACTTTAAGAGCTACCCAGCTCCGATATACTGTTACACGTGTTTTCTTTCTCAGCTGTTTGCTTTCACTTAAGACCTAAATTACTGTGATTACGAGGATGCTTGCAAAGATGTGCATTTTGACACATACAAGTGTGTGTATTTACCTGTTCAAAGCCTATAAAGTGGTAAAAACAACTTCAAAAAAGTGCTCTATGCGCACCGCCTTCATGTGCATGCACCTCTCTGACAGCGTTTAGAAACATTCTCTCAGCGCGCAAATATAGCGAAATGAGTTTTTAGCTTCTGATTGCATTTCAACAGCTTAAAATCAGTTTTTAATATGTTTTTGTGACCACATAGCACAGCAACGTCACATGAGCAGCGATAGAGACGATAGTCTAAAACTTCATTCGGATGCAACTGGTATCACTGTGCAAAGCCATCATGATTCAAAAACCAATAAATATCTCAAAGCAGTGCTGCATTGTGAATATAGTCATGACTGAAGGATTGAGAGTGTATTTGTCAAGCCAACCTCCATATGAGGAGACGGGGGAGATCTGTAAGGGGTACAGGTCGCTGGAGGTCACGGCCTGCTCCTCGTTTTCCGTCACCACCTCGATGGTCTGACACACATCAGGCAGATCGTTGATGATCAGGTGGTCGTCTCCAGGGCTCCGCCCACCAGCCTCTAAGGAAGAAGAACAGGGAAGAGAGAGTGAATATAGAGAACAGTGAAGTGGGAAGTGAACGTGTTACTTAAGGGAGGCATGAGCCAGATCTGTGTCATTTTTCACTCTGGACGCAATCCCTCCGGTCCACGTAGCTGAACTCTATTTCCCATGACTCCGTAATGAAATGATGCAGTGGAAACAATGTTAAAAACAAATTAACCAGCTGAAAGGCTTTTTGTAAATCAATTACGTTGCAGTTGATTTTGCTTTGCCAAATCCATGTGTATCACGAACCGCACACGACTAACAAAACAAACACACGCAATGCTCACCTTTTACCCCGATCGAGTGCGTTAGTGAGATTGAAGGGGGAAAAAAGAGAACAGTGGACGTGAATAAACAAACACAGTAACAAGGAGATCTGGATAAACAGGTCCACGAGAGAACGATAGGTGTAGTGTGATCATATCCCATCCCAAATGTAAACGATAAATCTTAATCTGTCAAGAACACGCTGGAGTTGTCTTTCAGCTCAAAAAAAATCTAAATCAAAATATATGCTTTGCATAAATTTTATATAGATTTGTATGTTGTAGTAGCATGTTGCACTGAATTGAATTCATGTTGACTTTTTTTAATCTTTGTGTCTTTTTTTTTTTTTTTTAATTAATAAAAATAAAATAAATTATTTCTTAATATAGTATGGGAATTTGGTGGGGCAAACTGGCATGAAGATAATGGCCATAATATTTTTTTTTTCTTTTTCTTTTTTTAAGCAAATATAATTTCCTTTTTATTTATTTTATTTTTTTACATTTTTATTTATTGTTTTTATTTGATAGTGGGGTGAAATATGACCCTCGATTTGACCTCTAAACCAACTTCCAATGACATAACCTTTCATAAAACCTTTCCTTCATTATGTCACTGGCTGTTCATGCAACGCAAGCCATTCATGCTAATTCAATAGTGGGCAAATAATCAAAAGGCTCTTTACTAACACAAACCAACTGCGAAACATTGGGATTGCATGTGTAGGCGCTATGAACACTGCTGATGGCATGAGCAATAAAACTTACTCTATAGGTCAAATTCAGTGTCATAAGTCTATAAATTGTCTGATTCTGGAGATTTGTGAAGGCAGAGAAATGTCAGAAAGTCCAACAGCTGTGAAAGTAGGAGAGGCACAGCAAAATAAATTCTGGCTGTTGTGAGAGAAGCCTGAAGCATTCTGGGTATTTGCAAAAAGTGGCTGAGGAACACTGAACAAAATGCTGTTATGTTTCAAGTACCCTTTCATATTTGCTGAAACCACAAGTCATGCTTTTTTAAGAGGATCCTAAAATACACTTGAGAGATGACATCTTTTAACAACATACCTTAATGTGTAATAATTTAAAAAAAAAACAAAAAAAAAACATAAGATTTCATATTTGAGATTTGTTTTTAAGGGCTATTATAAGTTTTTCTTTAAAAAGCATTACTTGAATTTAAACTGGTAATATATTTATAACAAATATTTAAAATATTGTAATAACAATAATAAAACATATTTGAACAAAATATTTATTATATGTGTTACATAAATAAAATGTTATTCTATTATTGATAATAATTAATAATAATAATAATAATAATAATATATTTCTAACAAATATTTACAATAATAATAACAATAAGAAAATATGAGTTTATTTGCAAAATGTTTGGTTTATAATTGATTTGTTTTTAACAATTTTCCAAAATCATGTTTTTTTTTTATTGTGCATTCCAATTTATCTCAATCAAACTGCAGTTTGGTTATTTTGATTAAGTAAAAATAACAACAAAAATACAGCTAATTAACACAATAAAACACAATAAAAACATGATAACAATATAAAAACATGATTTTAGAAAATTAAAAGTTATCTGTTTTTGCAAATAAACTATTTACATAATTCAATAAAACAGATGCTGATTATAAGTGTTACAATTATTATTATTATTATTATTATTATTATTATTATTAATGATAATAATAATTAAAAAATAATAAACGCAACGAGCCATTCAAAAGTGTTTGGAGAGAATTTTAAATTTTAAAATAGTAATAACAAATATATATATTATTTGAAATATTTTATATTTTATATATTAATATTAATATATTAACTAATTCTAATAATAAATACACAACATGCTATTTAAAAGTGTTATGATTTAGAATTGTTTTAAGTTTCTCTTTAAAAAAGCATGACTTGTGCTCTAGTTGGACAGAATTTGGAAGAGTAAAATATTTTTAAAAAATACTATATTAATAAAATTCATTTTTTATTAATTTTTTAAAAAGAAAAAAAAAACAAATACATGAAACCTAGCATGTACAATAGCTAACAATACCTATCACAGCAGTAGTTAATAATAATAAAAATAATTATTATTATTATTATTATTATTTGTATATTTGCTATTATTTCTATTTTTGTAGAAAATCTTTTCAAATATATATATATATATATATATATATATATATATATATATATATATATATGTATATACATATATATATATTTTAATGACTATTATTAAAATAATATACCCTATTCAATTCATTCAAACGTGTTTGGGTTTCAGGGTTATTTTAAGTTATTTTAAATTTAAAAAAGGCTCACATTTTGATACTCCCTTGAATAGCTGTTGCGTAACAAGTTGAGTAAACAGATCTGTGAAACATCTTTAGTCTAAGAACATAGCTAAATTATACCTGGACTGTTCTGCTAATAGATGACTCATAATTATCTGTTTTGGTGAGCAAAGAAACAAAACGTGCAACAGAGAGACTGTACTGATAAGAACTACTCCACAGAGCAGATAGTGTTTCAGATCGTACCTCCTTTCTTGCTAAACTGTAGAGAACAGGTTCCACCTGAATATGCTCACATGACCTGAGCACTAGTGTACAGGGCGGAGCAGGAAGTTCACTACGTACCTGTACCAGAATAATCTGCCTCCTGCTTGATTGTGACTGGGGTTTTACAAGTTGAAGAGCCGTTACTGTTTTCCCAACTCAAAGGCAGAGGGCACGGCCGCGTCGCCTGCAGTTAACACACACATATTGAATTCACATCTGTGTAAATTAATCTGATAACGTTTTTTGATTACAGAATTTTCAACAGCAACAAATTATACATAAGAGTGAAAGCCCATACCTTTATCTTTTCTTCTTTTTCAATTCCTCTCTTTTTTCCTTTGAGAAACAGACACACAAATCTAGATCAGTGCATGCAAATAAAATACTTCAGAAAGTATTAAAACAGCAGATGTCACAAAACCTGTCAAGAAGATTTCAATGTCCTATGTCACCCCCAAATCAAAACAAAAAATAGAAAATTTTATTTTATCTTAAGGATAAAGAAACAATTTTTAGGGTCATTATGATGTTATATTATACTTTTATATACTAGGAATATAATTTTATATATTAGTTGTATTATAATAAATAATACAAATCTAAAATAATATAATAAATAATGAAATAATTTCTTATTTCTTTCTAATATTTTTGTAGGTGAAATATGGCAAACACATTTTCTTGTCAGCTTTTGTAAGATTCACCCAAAACATAACAGGCAGAGTAAGTGGGATCACAGCATTCTTGGGTGTGATTAAACAAGCACGACAAAAATGTCTTTAAACTGCCCGTCATTATGTCCAGGTATGTCAGAAAGAAAGGCTGCAGTGAGTGTCAGTACTGATGTGTGATCAACTGACCTCTCTTTGAAAGTCTCTCAGATGCTGATAGCATCTTGTACACCCTGAAGGCGTTTGTTCCCTTTTTGATGCTTTTGTCTTTCACCTCCTCTATGTCAGGCAGCGAGTTCATCGCACAGCGGAAGTTCGCCTTCCATGTTTTGGGGTCCGGTTTGTCACCTGGTTGATATTTACCTAAAAAAAAAATTGGATTTTTTTTTTTACTTATACCAGAAACAACCACCCAGAACAGCCTAGCAACTACCCAGGAAACCCTAGCAACCAACAAGTAACCACCCAATCAGCCACCCAACCCAGAAGACCCTAGTAACCAACAAGCAAAACTCTAGCAACCACCCAGAACCATCCAGGAACTACCCAGAAAACCTAGCAACCAACAAGTAATCACCCAATCAACCACCCAACCCAGAAAAACCCTAGTAACCAACAAGTAAAACCCTAGCAACTACCAAGAACACCCTAGCATCCACCCAGGACACCCTAGCAACCAAAAGGTAACCACCCAAACTAACCACCCAACTCAGAACACCCAACCAACCAACAAGCAAAGGCCTAGCGACCACCAAGAACACCCTAAAATCCATCTAGATACCCTAGCAACCACCCAGAACACCCTAGCAACCAACAAGCAACCACCCAACCCAGAATACCCAAGCAACCAACAAGCAAAGCCCTAGTGACCAACAAGAACACCCTAAAATTCATCTAGATACCCTAGCAACCATCAAGTAACCACCCAAGCTAACCATCCAATTTAGATTACCCAAGCAACCAACAAGCAAAGGCCTAGCGACCACCAAGAACACCCTAGCAACCAACAAATAACCACCTAACTCAGATTACCCAAGCAACCAACAAGTAAAACCCTAGAAACCATCCAGAACACCCTAAAATCCATCTAGAATACCCTAGCAGCTAACTAGTAACCACCCAAGCAACCACCTAACCCAGAATACCAAAGCAACCAACAAGCAAAACCCTAGCAACCACCATGAAGACCCTAAAATCCATCTAGATACCCTAGCAACCACCCAGGACACCCTAGCAACCAACAAGCAACCATCCAACCCATAATACCCAAGCAACCAACAAGCAAAGCCCTAGCAACCAACAAAAACACCCTAAAATTCATCTAGATACCCTAGCAACCACCCAGAACATCCTAGCAACCAATAAGTAACCACCTAGCTCAGATTACCCAAGCAACCAACAAGTAAAACCCTAGAAACCATCCAGAACACCCTAAAATCCATCTAGAATACCCTAGCAGCTAACTAGTAACCATCCAAGCAACCACCTAACCCAGAATACCAAAGCAACCAACAAGCAAAACCCTAGCAACCACCATGAAGACCCTAAAATCCATCTAGATACCCTAGCAACCACCCAGGACACCCTAGCAACCAACAAGCAACCATCCAACCCATAATACCCAAGCAACCAACAAGCAAAGCCCTAGCGACCAACAAAAACACCCTTAAAATTCATCTAGATACCCTAGCAACCACCCAGAACATCCTAGCAACCAACAAGTAACCACCTAGCTCAGATTACCCAAGCAACCAACAAGTAAAACCCTAGAGACCACCCAGAACACACTAAAATCCATCTAGAATACCATAGCAACCAACTAGTAACCACCCAAGCAACCACCTAACCCAGAATACCAAAGCAACCAACAAGCAAAACCCTAGCAACCACCATGAAGACCCTAAAATCCATCTAGATACCCTAGCAACCACCCAGGACACCCTAGCAACCAACAAGCAACCATCCAACCCATAATACCCAAGCAACCAACAAGCAAAGCCCTAGCGACCAACAAAAACACCCTAAAATTCATCTAGATACCCTAGCAACCACCCAGAACATCCTAGCAACCAATAAGTAACCACCTAGCTCAGATTACCCAAGCAACCAACAAGTAAAACCCTAGAAACCATCCAGAACACCCTAAAATCCATCTAGAATACCCTAGCAGCTAACTAGTAACCATCCAAGCAACCACCTAACCCAGAATACCAAAGCAACCAACAAGCAAAACCCTAGCAACCACCATGAAGACCCTAAAACCCATCTAGATACCCTAGCAACCACCCAGGACACCCTAGCAACCAACAAGCAACCATCCAACCCATAATACCCAAGCAACCAACAAGCAAAGCTCTAGCGACCAACAAAAACACCCTAAAATTCATCTAGATACCCTAGCAACCACCCAGAACATCCTAGCAACCAATAAGTAACCACCTAGCTCAGATTACCCAAGCAACCAACAAGTAAAACCCTAGAGACCACCCAGAACACACTAAAATCCATCTAGAATACCATAGCAACCAACTAGTAACCACCCCAGCAACCACCTAACCCAGAATACCAAAGCAACCAACAAGCAAAACCCTAGCAACTTCCAAGAACACATTAATATCCATCTAGAAACCCTAGCAACCACCCAACTAAGAATACCCAAGCAACCAACAAGCAAAGGCCTAGCGACCAACAAGAACACATTAAAATCCATCTAGAAACCCTAGCAACCAACAAGGAACCACCCAAGCAAATACCCAACTCAGAATACCCAAGCAACCAACAAGCAAAACCCTAGCGACCACTCAGAACACCCTAAAATCCATCTAGAAACCTTAGCAACCATCTGGAACTCCCTAGCAATCATAATATGGCATATTTTCACTGTAGCAGTGGATTCTGCACAGGTGGGAACCTTTCAAAATGTGTTCTGAAAATGAGACCTAGTTTGAATCTAGTCTGATGTAGAACCAGTTTGAATAGTACCAATCGCGTTCTGATTTCAAGAACGTTTAAGTGCACATATGACAGCTTGCATGCTCACTGCACCTGTATGAATGGCCCAGTTTCGGAAGAGTGGAGCATCTTTCTCTACGTCCCAGCCGTGTCGTGCAGCATGCATCCATGGAATCTGGAATATTCTCTTCTCCTGCAAGCAAAGAACATGCAAATCTTGTCACAAGCCAAGACACACCCAAAATGCACTGCGTTTGTACACACAGTCACATTTACATGGCAGAAGGCTTCACAAATAATAACATCTTGCTCATGACAAGCTGCAAAAGGACAAGTTTAAACAACCACAGTCACAGTACCTTGTTGACCCATTTGAGCCCCGGTATTTTACAAGAGTTTATCTGCTCTTCCAACCATGGTCTCATACGCATTCTCTCCACCGGCATGCTGGTCTAGAGAAAAAGAGAGAGACAAAGAGAGATCTGGAATGTGTCAAAATTTGACAGCAACTTTTCCTCCTTCAACAGGTTGTACATTCCTCCATGACTATCCAGGAAGCATGATGACAAACTTTAACCCTATTTCTAAAAACAAACCTCCAGCGGAGAGCATCTGAATCACGATTTACTGAAAGTCGCTGCAAACAAAATGATTATGAGATATGATTCGTATTTGGGCTTTCTTGAAAGTAAGAGTCAGGACCATGAGTCAGGACAACACAAATAGAGGATGTTGGAGTGTTTGTGTGTGTGTGTGTGTGTGTGTGTGTGTGTGTGTGAGAGAGACAGAGAGAGAGAGAGAGAGAGAGAGAGAGAGAGAGAGAGAGAGAGTTTATCTAAGAAAGAGCACATGTGGTCGGAGCTGTAATATCAATCATGCAAGATGACAGACATGAGAAGTACTTTGTTTCTTAATCCATTTTCGTTTCTCAAAGCACAAGTTATCTATTAACCAATTCAAGCTCATAAAAAGGTTTATAGTTAATCGGAACGAAAACTCACGCTTTAAAATCATCCGTTTGTCACTCAGACCTTTGAGCTTTTATAGTCCATTAGGAAATGAGAGCGAACAAAGGCAATCACAACAGACCAACAACACAGGCATTACACTGCATGCTACATGCTAACATAACCACAGACAGTTATTTGAACCCAACAATTATGAACCCCAAAAAAAGAAAAACAGCTGTATTTTGAAATATATGCCTAAAACCAAACAAAAGCATAACCTACACTACCAGTCAAAAGTTTTTGAACAGTAAGATTTTTAAAGTCTCTCTTGCTCACCAAGCCTGTGGTTTATTAGATCCGAATTGCAGCAAAAACAGTAAAATTTTGAAATATTTTTACTATTTTAAAAAATTGTTTTCTATTTAAATACATTTTAAAATGTAATTTATTCCTGATTTCAAAGCTGAATTTTTTGCATCATAACTTCAGTCACATGATCCTTCAGAAATCATTCAGATTTGCTGCTCAAAACTTTTGTTATTATAATGTTGAAAACAGTTGAGTAGACTTTTTTCCAGGTTTCTTTGATGAATAGAAAGTTCAGAAGAACAGCATTTATATCATTTAAAAATCTTTTGTAACATTATAAATGTCTTTATCATCACTTTTGACCAATTTAACGTAAATTTTGAATGGTATATTGTATAATGTTACAAGAGCTTTTGTATTTCAGTTAAATGCTGATCTTTGGATCTTTCTATTTATCAAAGAATCCTGAAAAAAATGTACTCACCTGTTTTAAATATTGATAATAAAAAAATCTTGAACAGCAAATCTGGATATTAGAATGATTTCTGAAGGATCGTGTGACACTGAAGACTGGAGTAATGATGATGAAAGTTTAGCTTTGATCACAGAAATAAATTACATTTTAAAATATATTCAAACAGAAAGCAGTTATTTTAAATAGTAAAAATATTTCACAATATTACTGATTTTGCTGTATTTTGGATCACATAAATACAGGTTTGCTGAGCAGAAGAGACTTCTTTAAAAAACATTAAAAACATTACAGTTTAAAACTTTTGACTGGTAGTGTAATAAGTAGGAATGCATGATATATTGGTCTCCGATGTTAGTGGTTTCTTAGTTTATATATTGGTTAATTCTGAATACATAATATTATTAAAAAATATTTAAGTGTGTACTTTGTTTCTGTCTACTTTTCGACGATAAGCTGTTTTTGCCATCACCTACTGCCAGCATAAATTAATATTATTAGATTACAGAAATGAATGAGCACTATATCTTAAAGAAACTTCTCATCTAAACTTTTTATATCAACTATTCAACTGTATGTCAGTAAGACAGCATTTCATATTATACTTCATAACACTGTAATACCTAAATTTAATCAAGCATTATGATTTGAAACTGACAAAGGATATACATAATGATAATAATTTTAATTTTCAGTGCGTTTTATTAACACACATTCATATTGTAAGAATACCAAGCTATATTTATCAGCTTATCACACATAATTTGGATTCAGATATTGGTGCACCAGTTTATGACAGACACTTTCCATTACAGTGCCTATGTTACACCCAGTACATGTCCATGTAAGTCAACAACAGCAATAATAACATCCACACGTCTGTGCAAACTTCTCAGCAACATAATTTGACATTTAAACCACGCTATTCAAGAGTTCTACTCAGTACTCACGGTGGAGTTGCATTGCGGTGTCCCAATCATTCTTACAGCACACTAAATGAGATGGCTTCAACCTCCCTAAATAAGTGTGATAGTGTTGCCAAGTCAACTCAAAAGTGAAAATAAACATTCCTTGATTCCCATTGGATCCAAACACCCCATGACTTTCGATTTTACAGTCACCCCAGCAACTCTGCGTGGCCTACACCATAAACATCCACTTATATACATATGAGCCCCATAAATACATGCGGAAATGCGATTTATTACCTGCGACGCGTAGAAAACACTCCGCGAATTAAAAGCAAAGAGTGCCTGAAGAGTCTTGACAATTTGTAGTTCTCGATAACAAAACGAAAAGTCAAATGGGTTTGATTTCGCTCTTCAGATCGAAAGCAAAACAAGTGAAGGAAACAAGCGCTTGGGTGGAAATCCCCAGTGTGCGCGTGTGTGAGTGTGTGTTCTGCGCTTACTTCGTGTTTACAAATCCTACTACGGCCAAGGTTGCTTTATTAATATTAACGACGTAGCGAGGCGTTCGCGAGCTGATTGGCTGGCATACAGACGGCTTCGTAAGAGGTCGTGTACATATTAATAAAAGTGGGAGGTGGTCAATGAAAGAACGCTGTCGAGGGGAAGGCTTAGCTCATGAATATTAATTACGTAGCGAGACGCTCGCACTCTGATTGGCTGATAACCAGAAATATGGATGGCAGTCAACAAACTATTTCAATTTTTGAGCAGTATTAAGAATTACCTTTTTTTTTTTCTCCTCCAAATATAACTTAATTTCCTAATA
This sequence comes from Cirrhinus mrigala, assembly GCA_036247105.1. Classification (NCBI taxonomy): domain Eukaryota; kingdom Metazoa; phylum Chordata; class Actinopteri; order Cypriniformes; family Cyprinidae; genus Cirrhinus; species Cirrhinus mrigala. Next base: position 24,784,533 of record CM070020.1, on the reverse strand, counting down.
CAAATAACACAAATCCATCTGTATTATCACACTAGGAAAATATGACTATATGATATTGTTAGTTAAAATTAAAAAAAAACAAAACATAAAATTCAGTATTTTGTTGATATTTTATTGTATATTTTATTATTTGTATTTTTATAGCCGTATTTCATAATTTTCCCTCTCACAGGTTTGATTATGTGTATTGCTTATTTCGCAATGCTACATGTAAAACAATAAAACACTTTAAAATCCATTTACCGGACGCTTCAGAGTTCAACCCGAGCAACGTCTGTAGACTTACTAAATATTCATAAGCTAAGCCTTTGCCATAGTAGTTTTTGCGCTGGTCTGCTCATTGGCTGCAGGCTGAAATGCGAAAGTCGATTTCATTTTCACTTCCTCGTTGTTTCGTTATTGCTTCTTAAAGGCGAAGCAGGCAGAAAAGAAACTTAAGCTGCAACATGCAAATATAATACCGCACTTTAGTGCTGGTTGTGTGTGAATAGAAAATTGCTAAGAGTTCAAAGTTTCTGAGACTTCAATTGTGATATTTCACATATACTTATATGTAGATGTTATGTATTGCTGTATGCATTTGCCGTAACATTGCATTCATGTTTTCTATTTTTTATTGTGTGCACTACAGATGTGCACATAATAGTTCTGTCCGTGACTGTAGCTGGAATGACATTTCCAGAAAGATCTTGAGCTGTAGACATGAGTAGCAATACAAGTTGCTAAAAGCATTATAGCGGTGCAATCCTATCCTCATTGTGTCTTTACACACACACACACACACACACACACACACACACACATAGAGAGAGAGAGAGAGAGAGAGAGAGAGAGAGAGAGAGAGAGAGTCTCATATCTTATCTTTCCTGCCAAGCCCTGCAACTCCCAGCGCATGATGCAACACACCGACTCTAACAACACAAACCCCATTTAAATAATACATTGGACTTAGATATTCTTTGCAATAGTGCCATAATTGCAAAACAACCCTAAAGCATTTCTAAAATCAATCTTCTTTCATTAAATCACCCATGTTTCGCCCCGTATATAGCCTATTTTTGAATTAAACAAACACGAAAAGGAAACAGCTTGACGGATGGTTGAGAAACAAGACTGAAACAGAAATAAGGTAAAGTTTCAGGGAGCTGTTCTGCTTTCTGTTGCATTTCTCAGGAACACACCTTGTTTTTAAGCACTCGGTTGGGATCTAAGAACAGAGCACCACCTAGTGGTTAAGACTGGTATGATTTCGTAATGAAGGTCTCTCAAAGAGGATTATAATTTATTAAAACTGTAAAATATGTTCATTCCTTGATAGATAGATAGATAGTTAGATATAACTATACAGACATTAAAGACGCTAAAACTTTAAAGTGAAAATGGAAAACAAAAATAAGTACTAATTCAAACTATTAATTAAAAATCTCAGTTTTCAAGCAGAGGAATTATGTCAAGATAGTTTTAGACACTTGAAAAATGCTGTAAATGATAATTTTTTTAAAAAAATAATTCATTTAATAGTTTATATCATTTCACTTATTTTAAATAACTCAGTATTTAGTGTGAATAAACTTGCTTATTTGGTGTGCAAGGAACATTTCTTCTAATTATGAATGTTAATATTGTCATTGCTTAATATTTTTGTGGAAACCATGATATAGTTTTTACACCTTATAAATGTCTTTACTGTTAAATTTGATCAATTTAATGCAGTTACATTATTATTAATGAAAACAATTAGTGTGTTTTTAATGATTTTTAATTTTTTAAAGTCTCTTCTGCTCACCAAGCCTGCATTTATTTGATCCAAAGTACAGCAAAAACAGAAATTTTTAAAATGTAAAAATAACTGTTTTCTATTTGAATATATTTTAAAATGTAATTTATTCCTGTGATTTTAAAGCTGAATTTTTAGCACCATTACTCCAGGCACATGATCCTTCAGAAATCATTCTAATATTTTGATTTGCTGTTCAAAAAACATTTACTATTATTATGTTGAAATCAGCTGAGTATAGCTGAGTTTTTTCAGGTTTCTTTAATGAATAGAAAGTTCAGAAGTACATCATTTATCTGAAATAGAAATCTTTAACATCTGTAACATTCTAAATGTCTTTATAATCACTTTTGATCACTTTAAAGCATCCTTGCTAAATAAAAGTAATTACAGTGAGTAGTAAGTAAAAAATAAAGTAAGTTTTTATACAGACTCCAAGCTTTGAATGTTATAGTGTATAATGTTACAAAAGCTTTTTATTTAAGATAAATGCTGATCTTTGGATCTTTCTATTCATCAAAGAGTCCTGAAAAATTGTACTCACCTGTTTTAAATATTAATAATAATAATATTAAAATATTAGAATGATTTCTGATGCTGAAGACTGGAGTAATGATGCTGAAAATTCAGCTTTAAACACAGGAATGAATTACATTTTAAAATATATCCAAATAGAAAACAGTTATTTTAAATAGTAAAAACATTTTAAAAATGTACTGTTTTTGCTGTACTTTGGATCAAATAAATGCAGGCTTGGTGAGCAGAAGAGACTTCTTTAAACATTAAAAATCTTACTGTTCAAAAACTTTTGACTGGTAGTGTATATGCAATGATGTTGTTTAGTAGCCCTGCTTTTCTGCATTTAGCTCAACTTTAGAATCCCAATGCAAATTACACAAAGCACACAAACTAAATATCAAAGTAAAACATTTATTTATCATAATATACATTTTTCATAGTGTTTATATTCAAAATTTCCTCTTGTTAAAGAATCTTTAATGTATAATGATGATAAATCTGAGAAGTGGCAAGGCAGTCACAAAAAAAGTTGTCTGTGTCTATTCCAGCACAGTAAATAGAGATAATACATTAAAACCCAGTGTTTCCCTTAGAATATCCCTTCTTCCTGTTTTGGCTGCAGTCTGCAGTACCATAAATGGCTACATAATAGTATTAAAAAATGATTAAAAGTGCTCTTATCCCACTGCTACTTAATCAGTAAAATACCCATGCATTATTTAGAGAAATAGAGGTCTTTGGTCAGCATAGACACAATACATGGTATCTGTTTCATGCCATCAAATCCTGGCAGATTGGAGGAGGATTCAAAGTCCAGCGCCACCTTGTGGTTGACGCGTGTCATGATCTGCATGATCTCCAGTTGCTTGCCATATACTGACAGCATCTCACACAACGACGAGATGAACCAGGAACCATTAGCAACGTTCCTCCAGGAGTAATAACCTGAGGATCGACAGCAGACAAGATATTTAGGGCATTTGCATCTGTGCATTTTTCTTATTTAATTTTCTTAGAATAGAACATTAGTCACCTGGTGCAGTGGAGTAGGCATACAAAAAATCTGCCTCAACAGGAATCCTCTGTGGTTCCTGTACACTTACACTGTCAGCCTCAATTCCAGCATCTAGCTCTGAGCCTCTGCAAGCCTGGTGACACACAGGACAAACACACACAACTAAAACTATAATGAAATCAAACTATGTGAAACTATGTGAAATTAAAATTGGCCTCATGATCGAGGTTTTTGCACAGTCCATTCATCATTAGAGTGAGTGTTAAGTCCAGTACATCTTACGGTTCACATAAAAGCTGTGCATCTCAAATAGTGGAAGCTATTTTTGTCATATTTTTTGAATCTCTGCATGTTAGTAAACAAAAGTTCACTTAGCTACTTCAAAAAAAAAAAAAAGGCAAGGCAAGAGCCCTTTAATAGTGCACACAAAAAAAATATTTCCTTGACAATTACTTTTCCCTCAGGCCATCCAAAATGTAAATGTACATTCAGTAGTTGTGCAGCAATGGATCCCTTGCAGTGAATGGGTGCCGTCAGAACTAGAGTCCAAAAAGCTGATAAAAACATCACAATAACCTGCACAATCTCCAGACCAGCAATTAATGTCTTGTGGATTATTGTGATGTTTTTATCAGCTGTTTGGACTCTCATTCTGACGGCACCCATTCACTGAAGAGAATCCATTACTGAGCAAGTGGTGTTATGCTAAATTTCATTTAAAAAAAAATGAGTTTTTATTAACTGTACAATATCTTGTCCAGCTAAATCTAAAACTAAAATCCTTAAAATCATTAAAGTTATTAGAACCATAAAAAATAAACATCAAGTGAAATAAAATAAAACAAAATTTCAGCTAGCCGTCAAGGCAACATTTCTAATTTTCAGTTAATTTTACTTAAAGTACTAAATTAACTAAAATTAAATAAATTAGCACTAGTAAATAAATAAGTAATGAAAAAAACGATATAAATACATTATAATATATATCATATAATTTATATTATACATTATAATAATCATGAAAATGACAAAAGCACAGTTAAAATAAAAACAGAAATATAATATAAAATAAAATAATAAATTTTATTTCAGCTAGCTGCCAAGGCAATATTTCTAATTTTGAATTAACTTAACTTAAAGTACTAAATTAAATAAAATGAAATAAAGTGACACTAATAATTAAAAAATAATGAAAAATGATAATAATAGTATAAAAAATTACAAAAGCACACAAAAAATATTCAAACTTTACCTGAAGTTAAAATAAAAACAGAACGTGTCAAAAAAACTAGAATAAAGAATATATTAGTATATCAACTGTACTAAAATAACAGCATTTTGAGCAAGATATAAATTTTACTCTTCTATATTATTATTCAGCTTACCTGGATGAAAAAAAGCTTGGGTTTCCCCACCAGTGATTTGCAGTGGTCTCCTTTGAAAAGCGCAAACAGTCTCTTCAGCTCGATACAGCCGTCTGTACCAAATATCATTCCATCATCTCCATGACTCAGCAACACACACACAAACATGGCTGAATGACTGTGATCCTCCTGAGACACTGAGGATGGAAAAATTCATGAGTTGACTGATTCATTTATTGTAATCACTTTTCAGGCTCAGTCAGCTTCTCGCAATACCTTTAGTTAACAAATTCCTCATCTGTAAGACAGTCTGATCATTGCTAATTTTGATTTTGAAGCCCAGCTTTGTGAAGGTCTCTATCACATTCTTTGCATCCTGGTCTGTCCCATTACGAACTCCCATTCCTGTTCAAAAAAAGGATTATTCCAACAAAAAAATGAGAATATTAGTACTAACTTGTTTAGCTCATCAGTGTTATTCCCAGCTCTTACCTGTTTTTCTGTCGAAGTTTTTGTTGTTGATGATGACACATTGTCCCATACTGGGGTAGTTCATGTTGTATTGAAAAACATCTGAATGTGGTTTGGCATCCGTCTGATCGACTCCCGCATCTGTGAGATGTGAACTCCTGTGCGAACAAAGAGACATTTATGACGCATTTATAATTAATGTGGAAATGCTTTACAGTCACTTCAGGAAGTGGTAATTACAAAGCTGTTTGTTAGAAGTTACTTTCAATAACTTCACAATGTGATGATTTGATCAGCGATTCCTTTAACAAAGAGTCACTCTAATTTTGACTTAATAGAATAATTCACCCACAAATGAAAATTTGCTGACAATTTACTTACCCTCAGGACATCCAAGTTGTAGATGTAGATTTAAAGAAATTTAGTATTCCATCACTTGCTCACCAATTTATCCTATGCAGTGAATGGGTGCCGTCAGAAAAAAAGCAACATTATGGACAGAAAACTCATATTTTAGCCGGTAGCAGTGGTTTCATGGATTTAAAAAAAAACAAACAAAAAAAACAGCTTTTTTTGTAGGGGTTTTTTTCACACGTTAATTGATGGATTGGAGTCGTGTTGATATTTGTGGATTATTGTGATGTTTTTATCAGCTGTTTGGACTCTCATTCTGATGGCACCCATTCATTGCAGAGGATCCATTGGTGAGCAAGCGATGTAATGTTAAATTTCACCAAATCTGTTCAGATGAAGAAACAAACTTATCTATTTTTTCAGCAAAGTTTCAATTTTGGCAGAACTATTCCTTTCATATATCTGTTGCTTGTTATTAAACTTCTGTAATTAATAAATCGTCGTCAAAATCACACATACTCTTTGTCATTCACTTGTCTGGCGTCCACACAGTCCGACATGGTCACTAAAAGAACACAAAAGAAACAGATACTGGTAAACAATGCTTGACATTTAGAGCATTCCTATGTCAGATCAACACATTCTCTATCCATTCCAATAAATATAACATGAGGAAATTATGTAATTTTTATTTGAACAACAACTTACTGCTTCCTATCTACACTCCCTCCAGAACTCTGAGATCTGCCAGTGAGCGACGCCTTATTGTACCATCACAAAGAGGTTCAAAATCACTTTCCAGAACATTCTCTTACACTGTTCCTGGCTGGTGGAATGATCTTCCCACCGCTATCCGGAATGCCAACTCCCTAACAACTTTCAAGCGATTGCTGAAAACCCATCTCTTTCGACACTACTTGACTTAAAAAAAAAAAAAAATTCTTTTTCTACTCTTTTTTTCTTTTCTAGCTTGTACTTATTTAAACAATGCCTGTTATATGGTAATTTGAGCACTTCGTAGGTTGTTTTGCCTCTTTAGGACAAATCGCTTGATGTTTTCCCCACCTGTAAGTCGCTTTGGATAAAAGTGTCTGCTAAATGAATAAATGTAAATGTAAATGTAACTTACTGTAAGTGTTATTTCCCTTTTCCCATTTTGTCATATTAAAATACACTCAGCCTCACAAACACATGCTGATGTTACTACAACTATTCACAAAAATGACTCATACAATACTTTAGGATGACTAGTTTATACATGTTAGGAATCTACCCAGAAATACAGTATGTGTTTTTTAAAGACACTTCCCCGAAAGCTTGTCCTGTTGTAAAACAACAGGTGTATAATGTTCATATAACGCACCAAAAGATAACTTGTTCGCTTCTTTCTTAATCTAGATGTTTAACGGTCATAAAGATCACAAATATCTGGTTTTACAAACATCTGTCAGCTTGATAACTGAAGATTTTTAGTCTCTCATGAATCAACTGTTTGAAGACAGTATCCTAGAAGTAGGTCAGGCTTTCTGGGACATGCCCATGACAGCACATTATGAAAGTGGACTTGTGAATAGTTATGGTATCTTCTCTTGCTTTAGATTATAAATTTTAGCCTTAGACTATCACAGCGATCTAAAAATGAGACCAAACCTCATTATTAACGTTACCAGTGTTACTTCCCAGTAATTTCTAAAACAACACAATGACTCTAATAGATTTTCTGTTTAGTGCCATTTAACATGACAGTCATCTGACATCTTATCTAAATCCATCTCAGTCGCATTCAAAACTAAATAATTTGTTTTTTAAAAGCACATTTCTTTCTGATCACTACAAAACATATTAAGCTAATGCAATTATGGTGATCAAAAATGTGAATAAAGTAAATAACTTACAGTTGTGTTGTCGATTGCTTTCTTCTGAAAGAGAAATGACATTCAACGAGTTTGATGATCCGGAAGGTTGTTTAACTACTCGTAGTGTAAACCCAAGATAAGTTTGTCACCAGGGAGGGCGGAGTTAGGAAACGTAAAAGTTTTAGATCGTAAATATTATTGAATGTTTTTAATGTCCTTCCAATAGCGAAAGCCTCCTCATAAATATTAATTATACATAGTTTGCTATTTTATCTTTCGTCTAGAGACAAAGGCTTTTGAATATTGACAAGCGACAATTCCGTGCAACATTACAGTTCCCTGTGGATCCACCCCCCTGACAAAGAAACAGGAATTTTGGTTCTGCGCATGCGCAGTTTGCACACAATTGGAGGAAAGCTCTGACAGCAAAAATTGCAATTATCAAAAAAGGAAAATAATGTTGAGAGCTTTATTTAAACAAAATCTAAACTTACAAATTCCGAAGTTTAATTAATTAAAAAGGAAAAAAAACTCTACATTTTAAGAAAATCACCTTTAAAGTTGTCTAAATGAAGTTATTAGCAATGCATATTAGGGTGGAGGAAAACCGAAATAAAGAATCGAAATATTTTTAACTAGTTAGAATTAATTTGATAAAAAAAAGAAATTAAAAAAAAAATCATTTATTTGATGTTCAGAACTGAATAACTACAACGCCCCACTGACTATTTTTAAAGAAAAAAGTTATGTCATTCTGAAAATATAATTATATTTGTATTAAATAACACATTCTCCCTATCTACAGGCCCTACTGTTCTCATATCATATATAACTGTAATGTGCTACAGAACAACAAGCTTTAAAACGTTTTTTCTCACTGCTGAAAATGTGATAATTTACTGTGAAATCCGTTTTCTCTCTGGTGCATCACCAGTGTAAGCTTAATGGTGAAAACTTCTACATGGCTCTTGTCAACATAGTCCATAGTTACAATAAAAATGTATCTTGCTTTCATATTGTGATTATTTTGGGAAATGGACTACCAAACTACTTCTGAAACAGAAACAATGTCAGAAGCATCTTACCTGGACTAAGGAGAAAATGAACTTGATTGTTGTTCAGTGGTCCAAAGTCCTCTTTTCAGATAAAAGTAAATGGTGCATTTCATGTTGAATTCATGGTCCCAGAGTCTGGAGGAAGACTGGAGAGGCACAGAATCTAAGCTGCTTGAAGTCCAGTGTGAAGTTTCTGAAGTCAGTGATGATTTGGGGTGCCGTGACGTCTGCTGGTGTTGGTCTACTGTGTCTTATCAAGTCCAAAGTCAATGCAGCTGTCTACCAGGAGATTTTGGAGCACTTTATGCTTCCATCTGCTCACAAGCTTTATGGAGATGCTGATTTTCTTTTCCAGCAGGACTTCAGCACCTGCCCACAGTGCAAAAAACACTTCCAAGTGGTTTGCTGACCATGATATTACTGTGCTTTACGGGCCAGCCAACATGCCTGACCTGAACCCCATAAAGAATCTATGGGATATTTTCAAGAGAAAGATGAGAAACAGTTGATCCAACAATATACAGATGATCTGAAGGCTCAATAGTGCCTCAGCAGTGCCACAGGCTGATCGCTTCCATGTCACACTTTACTGATGCTGTAATTTGTGCTAGGAGCAAGGAATTTGCTGTAATATGTGCTGCCGACCAAGTATTGAGTGCATAAATGAACATACTTTAAAAAACTTGAACTTTTCTGTTTTGCATATCCATTTTTTGATTGATCTTAGAAAATATACTAATATTTTGAGATACTGGATTTTTGACTCACGAACTGTATGCTTGTAAACTGTAAGTTTCTGAAATAAGTTACAAACCAAAAACAAACTTTTTCACGATATTCTAATTTTTTGAGATGCACCTGTATGGTTTAATAGGACAATATTTGGTTGAGATACAACTATTTGAAAATCTGGAATCTGAGCGTAAAAAAAAACTCTAAATACTGAGAAAATCACCATTAAATTTGTCCAAATGAAGTTGTTAGCAATGCATATTACTAATCAAAAATTAAGTTTTTATATATTTACGGCAGGAAATTTACAAAATATCTTCATGGAACATAATCTTTACTTAATATCCTAATGATTTTGGCATAAAAGAAAAATCTAGCATTTTGACCCATACAATATATGGTTGGCTATTGCTACCAATATTCCCGTGCTGCTTATGACTGGTTTTGTGGTCCAGGGTCACATATGAGAAAATACACATATTGTTTAAACTTGAGGCTTTATCAAACAAGTTAAAGGATAAAAAAGTAGCCTAGCTCTCTATATAGCCCTAAAGAATACTACAGTTTTGCAATGCCTTTAGTTAAGACTCATTACAGAACAGGGGATTCTGGCTGATTTGGTGCTCACGACTGCAAAAATGCTTTTCAGGGTCATGTGATCCTTCAATCTGGTGTTCAAGAATTAATGCTAATTGATGAAGGAATGAATGTTGTTGTGGTTATTATTGCTGTTTTTCCAGTAGCCCTTGTTTTTATATCTCTCAGTTCTTGTCTTCAGTCTTTGCTCAGCAAATTACACAAAGCACACAAACTTAATAGCACAGATAAAAAATGTTTATTCATCTTAATACAAAATTGTGCTAGTGTTTACGTTTGGATCTTCCTCTTTTTAAACCCTTACGAAATTAACTATGGTTTTATTATAGTAAAAGTGTAGTAACCTTGTTTTTTTTTGGCGCATTGATTACCATTTGTATAACCATAGTTTTACTACTAATACCATGCATGAACTAACCCTAACTAACCCTTTAAATATACTTTGGAGGTCTTCCGAAACCTTTTCCTGGAATTGGATCTACTGAAACTTTCAACAAAGGTTCAAAAACGAAAAAACACCTTATTGTATGTATTATTTTCCATCGTCCATGTGTTGTATAACTGTAAAAATGCATTTTGGTTGGGTGTTGTAGTTTTTATCTCAGGTTTTAACTGTACTCAGCCTCAGGCCGTTTAATTTCTGTAAGGTCAAGTAATGGCTAAAATTTCAATTTAACATATCTCTGGCCCTCAATAGACAGCAAGGGAACTGAAAAGTTCAAGGCCCAGAAATGCAGTAAAGACATCAATAAAATGGTCCATTTGACATCAGTGGTTCAATTAGAGTTGTTAAATAAAGTTATTTTACTTTTCTTTGCACACAAAAAGTATCCCATAGCTTCATATAATTACAGTTGAACCACTGATGTCACATGGACTATTTTAACAATGTCCTTACTACATTTCTGTGACTTGATAGTGGTAGGACCCTTGCTGTCTATGGAGGATCAGAAAGCTCTTGGATTTCATCAGAAATATATTTGTGTTCTGAAGATGAACCAGAGGTCTTACAGGTTTGGAACAACATGAGGGTAAGTAATTAATGACAGATTTTTTTTTTTTTTTTTTTGAACTAACCCTTTAATGACATGTTTTTATCTTCAGTCTAATTTGGTAAGTAACGGTTAATGCCTAAAATTTTAAATGTTATTTTTGATGAATTTTGTATGTTTGTAAGTGTCCACAGTTCAGTGGCTAAAATTTATATAACAAGTTGTCATTTGCAAAGTATGGTTGAATTGCAGTTATGGTCAGATATGACAAATAAAAGTTTAATTAAAATACTGTGTTTTGTTTGTCATTTAACTTTGTTATATTTATTGTAAAGTACTCAGAGTAAATGGTAAATACAATTAAAAATAGTAAAAAAAAATAGTTAAAAAAGTAAAAAAAAAGTAAATATAGAATATTTGTATATACAAAATATAAATTAAATCTACTTAATTTTTTTGTTTAGGATTTACTATTGAATTACTATTGCATTGCATAAAGATTTTATTTATATTTACTCAATTTTATTTAAAAGATTAATTAATTCAATTATTTGAATCTACTTAATTTTTTTTAGTTACATTTACTTGATTCTTAAAGTATATTTCAATGATTTCACAACTTTAAAATTAATATTTTTCAGTGTAAAAATGTTTCACCAAAAAAATTGAGTAGATCATAGTAAAAGTTTTTGCAGTGTGGTTAAACTTTGGCTAGTGTAGCAATTTGTGGTTATCATGGTATAAGTATAGTAGCCATGTTTTTTTTGGTTTTATTTGTAGTAAAATCATGGTTCATTTTCATAAGGGAAGAATTTTTAATGCATGCTGATGATAAACCTGAAAACTGTAAACTTCAAACTCAGTTTTCTGCACATAACAACATAATGACAGCCTAAATGTGCACAAAAATACCATAAAAGAGATATAGTATTTGTCAAATCCAGCATTTTAAACATCACACACCAGGATGGAAAAATACAGATAATTTTAAGTATTCGTGATTACATAGACTTATAAGTTCCCTTTATATCCCTTCTTCCTGTTTTGGCTGCAGCCTGCGTTTGAATGGCTACATAATATTATTTTGAATGATTTAAAAGTATTTGTATCACACTGCAACCTAATCAGTAAAATTAACTCATGAATTATTTAGGGAAATAGAGGTCTTTGGTAAGCATAGACACAATACACGGTATCTGTTTCTTGCTACTAAACCCTGGCAGATTGGAGGAGGATTGAAAGTCCAGCGCCACCTTGTGGTTGACACGTGTCATGATCTGCATGATCTCCAGTTGCTTGCCGTATTTTGACAGCATCTCACACAGCGACGAGATGAACCAGGAACCATTAGCAACGTTCCTCCAAGAGTAATAACCTGAGGACAGACAGAAAACAATATAATTAAAGCAAGTTTATCAGCATGTTTTCTAATTTGGTTCACAAGAAGATTTCTCAGAACTGGATGTTTGTTACCTTGCAGTGTGGAGTAGGCATACAAAAAATCTGCCTCAACAGGAATCTTCTGTTTTCCTCCGTCACTGTCGCACTCAATGCCAGCATCCAGACCTGTGCCTTGGCAAGCCTGGAGACACAGAGAAGAAACACACACAAACATCTGGGTAAGAGCAACTGAAACTACAAATTTAAACAACTTGTGAAATTAGACAATAAAAAATGTTATATGTAACAAAATAAACAGGAACTCATATAAAATGTAATACTATTATTAAATAGTAATGCAGGTAGTTGCCAAAGTAAATTTTCTCATGTTCATTTTTGTTTAGTTTATCTTCAAGTACTAAAATAACTAAAACTGAAATAAAAATTAATAAAAAAAAAATATATAGACAAATAATTTTTACAAATACTGAAAATGGCCAAAAAAATACAAAATTACTAAAACTTTTATTTTTTTTTTGCAAAATGAAATTAACTTACTAAAATAAGAGCATTTTGAGATATAAATTTTACTCTTCTATATAATTATTCAGCTTACCTGAATGAAGAAAAGCTTGGGTTTCCCCACCAGTGATTTGCAGTGGTCTCCTCTGAAGAGCACAAAGATTTCTTTCAGCTCGATACAGCCGTCTGTACCAAATATCATTCCTTCATCTCCATGACTCAGCAACACACACACAAACATGGCTGAATGACTGTGATCCTCCTGAGACACTGAGGATGGAAGAATTCAATAGCTGACTGATTCATTTATTGTAACCAATTACTATTCAGGCTCAGTCAGCTTCTCGCAATACCTTTAGTTAACAGATTCCTCATCTGTAAGACAGTCTGATCATTGCTAATTTTGATTTTGAAGCCCAGCTTTGTGAAGGTCTCTGTCACATTCTTTGCATCCTGGTCTGTCCCATTACGAACTCCCATTCCTGTTCAAAAAAAGGATTATTCCAACAAATAAAATGAGAATATTAGTACTAACTTGTTTAGCTCATCAGTGTTATTCCCAGCTCTTACCTGTTTTTCTGTCAAAGTTTTTGTTGTTGATGATGACACATTGTCCCATACTGGGGTAGTTCATGTTGTACTGAAAAACATCTGAATGTGGTTTGGCATCCGTCTGATCAACTCCCGCATCTGTGAGATGTGAACTCCTAAGCCAAAAAAAAAAAAAAAAAAGACACTTTTATGATTCATTCATAATTAATGTGAAAATAATTTACAGTCACTTCAAGAAGCAGCAATTAAAATGTGGTTAGTTAGCAGAGGAAGTAATGAGAGAAATCAACCTTACATGTAGTAAGAATGCTGTCAATTTCTGTGTATTTCCTCACCGATGGATCCTCTGCAGTGAATGGGTGCCGTCAGAATGAGAGTCCAAACAGCTGATAAAAACATCACAATAATACACAAGTAATCCACACCACTCCAGTCCATCAATTAATGTCTTGTAAAAGCGAAAAGCTGCATGTTTTTATAATATAATCAATGATTAAGGTGTTTTTAAACTTTAAACTGTCCTTTCTGGCCAAAATATGAGACTATAATCCATAATGGATCCACAATCTATAAAAGTCAATCCTATGCTGTCCTCAAATCAGAATCCACCAGCGTATTTCTCTTCTAATTCAGATAAAATTATTTTTCACTGGAGAAAGCAATATTATGGATAGAGGAAACAACAGTTTCATGAATTTGTTTCTTACAAACACGCAGGTTTTCGCTTCACAAGAAATAATTAATGGGATTGAGTTATACGGATTACTTGTGGATTATTGTGGTGTTTTTATCAGCTGTTTAGACTCTAGTTTTTATCTGCTGTTTAAACACTTCTGACGGCACCCATTCACTGCAGAGGATCCATTGGTGATGAAATTGTGGAATTTCTCCAAACAATCTACAACGAATCTACATCTTCGCCTTGGATGGCCTTGAGGGTGAGTATATTTTCAGTAAATTCTTATTTTTGGTTGAACTGTTAATCAGTTTTCATTAAAATCACACATACTCTTTGGCTTTCACTTGTCTGGCGTCCACATAGTCTTCACCGCTGGGTCTTCTGTCTGACATGGTCACTAAGAGACACGCACACACACAAAGGATCTACTGAGAAATCATTCTTCTACTTATACATAATGTCTCTCGCACATTTAGGTATTTGTGGTATGAATTTACCCGGAAGTACAGTATATGTTTAGATTTTCCACAGAGCTCTTCCTTTAAAACAACAGGTATAACAAGTTTCTTCAAAGTGCCAACAGATAACTTGTTTACTTCTTTGGTGTTTAAAAGCCATAATGATCATACACATCTGGATTTAACAAACAGCTTGATAACTGAAGCCTGGGCCTTTCACTTTTGGTCTACTGCAGAATCCCAAAAAGCAGGTCATTTTCTCTTTACTTTTATGTTACTCTTCTCTACAAGTTTTACTCTAAGACTATTTCAGCCAGCTTAAAAAAAAATTCAAAATATCACAAACTTCTTGATTCCCTTCTGTAGCATTTACACACATTTACATTTAACACATTGTTATCTAAACCCATTTGTTTTTGAAAACACCTCAATGTTATTGAAAGCACATTCAGAATGAAATTCATTGATTTATTTTTAAAATGCATATTTCTTTCTGATCAGTAAAAGAGCAAAGATAAAAATGGGAATGTGAAAAAACTAAATAACTTACAGTTGTGTTGTCAGATGTTTCCTTCTGAAAGAAAAATGAAAATGGTTCTGATAATCAGGAAGGTTGTTTAAATACTCACAGTGCAAGATTTAGGTTGTGAATATTAATGAAGTAATATCCCTCCAATAGTAAAAGTCTACTCATAAATATTAAATATTTTCCAGTAATCAAGGCTTATGAATATTTAGAACTAAGCATTCAATTAAAAACAGTTCTGTGAGAATGGCTCCACCCACATGCCATAAAAACCCAAATCTACGTAAGCATGAAGAATACTATGCTGATACTGCATTACACAAGAATAATGAATGATTTAGCATTCAAAAGTTTGGAATAATCACAATATTTAATGTTTTCTCTTTTTTTTTTCTTTATTTTTAAGGTGTCCCTTATGCTCATCAAGATTGCATTTGTCTTTTAAAATACAGTAAAAACTGTAAAATATTGTGAAATATTTGACTCACTCTTTTAAAACTAATTACAGTTTCCACAAAAATATGTTTTCAAGTCTGATAATAACAAGAAATGTTTCCTGAGCAGCAAATCAGCATATCATCTGCATATATCTGCAGGATTATGTGACACTAAAGACTAGACTGATGCTGAAAATTCTGCTTTGCTTCAAAGGCATAAATCACATTTTAAGATATATTAACATAATAATAACAACAATAATAATATCTTATTCATATTAATATTATTATTTTTATTATTAATAGTTGTGTCTGGATTTAAATATGCAATTAGTGAAGAGTTCAGGATTGGACTGTAGCTGTAGTGATTGTTTGGCAACTCTTTTTAAACCTAACTTTTTATTTAATATTTATTTTTATTTTATTTTTTGTGCCAGACAGCATCTTTCACAATATTATTCTTTTTACTGTATTTTTGATCAAATAAATGCAGCCTTTTTGAGCACAAAAGACTTCTTTCAAAAACATAAAAAATCTTATTTTTTCCAAATTCATGACACATCTGCTTGAAACACATTCTTTTGGCCACAGTGTGGCAGTATGGACCATCTCTGATAATAAAAGCAATACATACTGAATTAATGACTCAAAGAGTCATTAATGACTCTCTGATTTATGGATGTCAGCTGAAACGTGTTGCACGCAATTGCAGGAAACCTCTGACACAGAAAAAGTGCAACATCATTATTAGAATGGAAAAGGGAACTATTAGAGATGTATAGCACAAATGAAGTTCACTGACAAAGGGTCAGAGATTAAATTATTCATTTAACAAATTTGAGGCTTTTTATAAAAGTAGCTGCACACATAACAACTACTGTGAGAGTACACTTTTGCAGTCCTTTAAAAATATAACTTGTAGGCATTTGCATTAGTAAACTGCACTAATAATACAAATAGTAAACGCTCCTCTTACTAATGTAACCTTGGTTCCCTGAGATAAGGGAATGAGCGTTGCATATGCACGCTTATGTTTACTCTGATACTGAAGCCTGATTTGTTCACGTGCGTTAACAAATGACGCTTCAACCCACCTAAAGGGGAGGAGCCAACTACTATGTAATAATCTTTTGACTGTCAGCAACAGCCATAGACTCGTGACTCGTGTATAGCATGGCAGATTACTCAACGCTCGTTCCCTTTCTCATTGAAACCAGGTTTTGTTAGTAACAAGAGCATTCTATTTCAACAATGTCTCTACTATTGCGTATACACGCTTATGGGGAACACATCCAATAGCACGTTCTATAAGTAAACTCAGAGCTACGTCACTCTGCGCACCCAGCCCCGGAATGCCTGAAATGAGGGCCCCTAAGAAGCATGAGCAAAGAATGAGCCCAATCTAGGAGATTAGACTCTTAAAAATAAAGTTGTGTTAAAAGGTTCTTCACAACGATGCCATAGAAGAACGATTTTTGGTTCCACAAAGAACCATTCAGTCAAAGGTTCTTTAAAGAACCATCTCTTTCTTAACTTTTTATAATCTACAGAACTTTCTTTCACCACAAAGAACTTGTGAAACAGAAAGGTTCTTCAGATGTTAGAGGTTCTGTATAGACAAAAAAGACAAAAAGTTCTGTTTAGACAAAAAAGGTTCTTCTATGGCATTGTGAAGCACCTTTACTTTGAAGAGTGTAGGTGAATTAAACAGACAAAATCCATGCCTGGAGGGCAAGGACGACTACGTTATGAAGACATTGTAAAGATGTCATCAATAGTGATCCCACTGGACCACATCCAATAGAAGGCCATTCCTACAAGTGGAGTGGGCCTTCATCCCAAGAGGTAATTTTCAAGCCCTCTGTGGCATAAACCAGGACTATAGCCTTGACTCTCCAATGGGATAGTCATTGTTCATAACCTGCAACCGGGGGGAAGGCATACAAGTGAGCGCTGGGCTAGTCGTGGGCCAGGGCATCTCACTTTGAAAAGTAAATTAGGCAGTGAAAGTTCTTGGGTGAAGAGATCTACCTCTGCCTTAGTGAAGACAGAGCAGATCATTTGAACCAACTGGAGTTGTAGTCTCCATTTGCCTGGTGCTACATTGCCCCTGGACAGCATGTCCACTCCTTGGTTCAGTCTGCCCAGCGCATGAACTGCTCATAGTAAGAGGAGGTAGAGATGTGCACTTAAAAGAAGGCGTCACACCATCCTGTAAAGGGAGCATGACCTAAGACCGCCTTGGTGATTTATAAAAAGGAAAGGAAAGGACATGATGGTGAAGTATGGTCTCCCATGCTCTGCTTTTCACCCATCCAAGTGCACACATCCAGGAGAGAGTAGTGAACACACACACCCTGAGCAGTGGGTAGCCATTTTTGCTGCTGCACCCAGGGAGCAGTTGGGGGTTTGGTGCCTTGGGGTATTGGGAGTGGAAGCGAGTGCTGGTCATTCACTCCCCCCACCTGCATTTCCTGCCGGTACAGAGACTCAAACCTGCGACTTTTGGGTTACAAGTCTGACTACCGTACTAGTACGGCTACCACCGTCATATTTACAAAATATCGACTTCTGGGAATCCATACTCTGGTCTCAAGAGACTAAGTCAATCATTTCGGATCCAAAAGCATCCAAAATGTTCTGGTGTTGCTAGAGGAAGAGTAAGTGAGAAGTGCCTGGTACCCACAGTGACGTTCAGCGGTGGTAAAGCTCTTATACAGGGATTTATGAGTACTAAAGGTTGAAGGATTACAAATTTAAGAATCTGTTTAAAATATGCTGATCCTATGCTAGGTTCCAATATAACAGCATGAACTGAAAAGTTATGTATATGGTGACATTCTAAGAGCAGGCAGCTCAGGCCCTGAGACAGTAACCTTTTGTCTTTATGCAGTTCCTGAACATCTGGCAGGTTTTCCCAAGTTAAGTGTGAATTCTAAGCTCAAAGTACACTTGTGCCTTTTGTTTAGCATCTATGCATTTGAATGACACTTGTATGCTAAATAGATCAAGGCTGGGAAAAATCTTTTACTGGGCTGATTTCCTATACCACATTTGCATACTTTGTTTAGATTGATTCCACCTCTATGTACTCCTCCCCCTTGAAACCTATATTCTCTGCTGTGCTGAGATTTTGTCAGATGACTTTTTGATGACTGCAGCGCCACGCAGTGAGTATCTGAATAAAGAGAAACTTCTGCTTCAAGATATCCAAAACGTCTCCTGGTCTCTAAGAAAAAATTCACAACAAGGTGTGAGGGAGTTGTGCTTTAGCAAAGCCGTCATGAATTCACTCACAACTGTGTGATGTAATGCAAAAACTTGAAACAGAATACAGATGCTACCCTGCCCTCATTTCCTGCATTATTGGGCATTTTTTCAACATGACAGTGAAGATATTCATTTAACCAACGTGAAAATCCTTCAGTGGACATGTATTTCACTCAGTCTTAAAACTTTTGAGCAGCTGTGGGGGATTCTGTAGAGACGAGCTGAGCAAAACTGCCCATTAAAGACCAGGGCATTTAAGGAAGTCGTCCTCCAGGTGTTAAACAGGGCAGATGTGAAAATTTGTATTAATCTTGTACTCTCAGCACCAAGAAGGGTCAGAGCAGTGTACTTAGAGTTATGGAGGACATATTAAGTATTAGAATATTATACATTTGCTGAATTAAATCTAGGGTGTACTCATTTTTGCAATCCTTAAATTAAACAAAATTGGGTAATTTATTTATTTTACAGAAAATATTGGCATATATTTTGTTGCTTTTATTAAGTATATTTTTAATATGTTTAATCAATTTTGCCATCTTTCCACAAATTATATTAGTGATCATTAAGAAAATACATCTTTTATATTTATTCAGAGAGGGTGTGTTCTTTTATGCTATGCACTGTACATGTTTGTGTTTTTGAGAAAACAATGTTTATGTGTGTTTAATGAAAAACTAAAAGTTTTAAGTCACTGAAATAAACCCATAAAACGCAAACAGAACATTTGTTCACAAGACTTTTAAGAACTGGATGTGGCCTAGAGACTCTAGACTACATTATTTGCCTTAAAATGATGTGAAAATCATCCTGCTCACTCATTCACATGAAACAATATATGGTAACACTTTAGAATACTGTTCCATCATTAATGAATAACTACACAGGGACACATGACTAATGCACTATTAACATTCTAGTAACTACTATTAACTACAAAGAAACTCTGATTAATGAATGAGTAAGTAATAGCACTCAGTTCAGAGTGGTAGTTCACTATTAGCTAATCAGTAACTACTAATTTTTTTCATATCTCCCGGAGAACTACTAAGACCTACTATTAACAGGTTCAAAATGATAACCTGTAATATAATCATAACCTGTATATCAGGGATAGGCAACGTCGGTCCTGGAGTACCGATGTCTTGCAGAGTTTAGTTCCAACCCTGAAAAAAAAAAAAAAAAACACCTGCATGTAGCCCTACTAATCCTGAAGACCTTGATTAGCTTGTTCAGGTGTGTTTGCTCTGAGTTGGAACTAAACTCTGCAGGTCATCGGCACTCCAGGACCGACGTTGCCTATCCCTGTTGTATAGTAGTATAGTATAGTATAGTAGTGTATAGTAGTTCTAAGTACACTCAAAAAAAAAAAAGATTCTTTAAACTAACTTAATTCAATTACGGGCAGTTGTGAACATGTTTTGGTGTATTAAAACCTGGCCAAATAGGTTCATTCAACCAACACAGGAAGATTTGTTTCAAACAACCCCTTTAAATTATGGACAGTGGTTCCATCCAATTAGTTCTTGTTACTTTAACTCAATATTTTCTATTTACAGGCTCGGGATACAAAAATTATGTTGCCAAATAACATGAAACTGTATGTTAATTCCGCTATCATTATTTACGGTGTTGCAATTATTTTGTTTGTCAGTTTCTAACAAGAATGAGCCAGGAGAGGTTTCTGTGAGGGTCTTAAGAGTCTCTGCCTACATTTCAAATGAGCTGAAGCCAGAAGTTTATGAGCTGGCTTATTTTTATGTGGACGTTTTAAGGAACACCCCATGCATATGGTCAATTCTAACAAATATTAGCCCCTTTTTCACTGTCAGGCTGTAAACTTTTGTAAACTGACTTATTTGTATTACATACTAAAGAGTTCCCTCATGGAAAATGAAACCTTAGTGGTACAGGCTGGGACAAATCAACTCAGAAACTCTGACAGTGATCCCAACTGAACACACCTGAACCAGCTAATCAAGTTTTTTAGGAATTTTTAAACAATGTCTTACTTGAACTTCCAGGTATTGGAGCTAAACTTCACAGAACATTGGCTTTCCAGGGGCAAGTTAAAATGCATTTTTTGCATCAGAATATTTTATCGGAAGTTAATGCATTTGTAATATCTGTCAATTTATAGTAATACTAGTATTTTGCATTTATTGTATCTCGCATGTTAATAAACCTAATCTTATTACAAATATATTTTTTGTTTATACTCATGATAATAACCCTAAAACTCAGTGGCCAGTGAGAGAATGTTTTTACTTTTGTACCATGATAAAATGTAATATGGTTCCTAGGTATTTGTATGAAAAACAGTAGTGTGAGTGCTGTGAGTTTAAGACATACTGCTGCTGCACAAAATAATCCGTAGCAGATCTATACAGGTGGAGCTGGGGACGGGGGAGGGTTTCAGAGGAACTCAAAGCGCGCTGCTGTGAAAGGCTAAAGTGAATGTCAACCAGCCATTTAAAGGTAAAGGTTCAAACTCATTGGCACAAAAAAGAGAAAAAATCACAAAAAAAATACTGTAATTATATTCCATTACTTCTCCATCAATACATTTTATACATGTCTACATTAATAATGTAATAAAATTCAACACAAATACTGTGCAGTAAGTGCTACCACAGTAAATCTATGGTAAATTATGACGATTTGTAGATTAAAAATCCTTCTGACTGTATCGTTGCGCACAGTGTTTTTCCTGTTTGTCAACGCTTTTTTATCTAGCTATTAAACGAGTCATTTGTGCTCTTCACTGAATTTAAGTGTTTCATATTGGCGCTGTTTAGAGAACGAAACTCCTAAGCTAGTGAACTCATCTGCTCTGGTTCGTGCCCGTGCTGCCATTTGAACTTTGATTCGAGCGGATAAACGGTCCGAGTGGCACGCTTTGACTAGCGCTCTTTTGTTCAGCCTTTGCTGCATGAATATTTTATATCAAACATTTATCAAACTCTTGTTATCGCTTATCGAGGAAATTCATATCGCACGATAATTATCGTTATTGATTTATCACCCAGCCCTATATTAATATATATTTTTATATTCATTTAAACAATTATCAATCAATATATTCATTTAATAACATAAATAGGTGCCACTTTCGGAACAGCAGAAATGCAACAATTTCCCCGGCAGTACAAGAAGCAGAACAGCAGCTGACTTTGAAACGTGCAGCACTTATATTTAATCAGTGAAATCAAAGTTCACTCGTCACATTAAGATATATGACAATTCTTGTTATTCAGTCTCCAAATGTAAGACCTCTTCAAGTCATAATTAAGACTTTATTGTACCATTTAAGGCTTTTATGGCCTTAAATTTGTCGAATGTGACAGTAAAAAAACAGCACAGGAAAGTTTGTTTTAACTGCTCATATCATTAATAAGACAGAAAACCACTTTGAATTTTTTTTTTTCCCCCATCCTTTGTTTCACAAGCACACGTACATATTACGTGTTTATACACTACAGAGAGTCATGAGCTTTCCACAAGCGTCCATCCATTAATGGTGCAATAAATCAGTTCTCTGGGAGATATGAAAAAATAGTAGTTACTGATTAGCTAATAGCGAACTGCCACTTTCAACTAAGCACTATTACTTAGTTTCTTGTTACTTAATAGTAGTTACTAATATGTTAATAATGCATTAGTGTTTCTGTGTAGTTATTCATTAGTAATGGAACGGTATTCTAAAGTGTTGATTTAATTTTTGTAAGACATGTTTTGTGTTAGATAAGCCATATGCAAGAAGGTGACAATGGCCATGAACATTTAGTGATTGACACCTGAGAGACAAAGGGCCCTTCCCATACTGGGCCACCAACGTGACTGTGACTGTGAGGCAGATAAGAAAGAACGTCAGGAGATTATAATAATCTGGGATTTGATTATTTGTATTTGACCTACAACATGGTATAATCAAAATATAGAGTAAAGGTCAAAGACACATTATTGAGCACACTTGGACTTGAACAGTCACACATCTTTGTGCCAAACATTTTTATACTCTAACTTCGTAATGTTACAGTGCATTCCAAACATTCCTAAAGACATATTTATAAATGTTTCATTTGATTTCATACATGAAGTCAGGAATTATAGTTTGGGAAACGTCTAGCTAGTAAAATGTATACAATGTAAGTTGTTTCACAATAACATAATAACAACTAACGCAAGTAATCTTACTCATCAGAATGATATCCTCCACTGGACCAAGCCACGTTGCATCATGTTCTTCTTCTGAGGTAAATTCTGGTTTTCTTCCAGAAACAAATAGTAGCCAAGATGAAGCTTGATGAATCTTCACGTTTGCAAATCTTACGTGAATGATATCGTTTGAAAAACGGACATGGACATGACCACATTACAGATAATGAGCTGAGACGAGAAAAACTGTACATCTCGTTAGTTTCGTATGGATTTACTTTATCAGAGAACATTTGTTTTTTGATATGACTTACTACATTTAAATGTAGCCATTTTCAAGCTTTCAAATGATGCCTCACTCTTACAGTCAAAAACGAGTATTTTTAGTTTTTTTTAACGGTCATTAAGAAAAAATGTGACAAACTGCACTGCAGTCTTCAACCCCAGAGGGTTAAGGCTGGTAGGAAGCTTTTTAGGGCCAAAGAATCGCCATCATATTAAGGCACACTCTTAAAAAAAAAAAAAAAAAAGTTGCTTAAAAGGTTCTTCACAGCGAACCATCTCTTTCTTACCTTTTTATAATCTGAAGAACCCTCTTTTACCACAAAGAACCTTTTGTGAAGCAGAAAGGTTCTTCAGATGTTAAAGGTTCTTTATGGAACCATTTAAACAAAAAAGGTTCTTCTATGGTACCGTGAAGCACCTTTACTTTTAAGAGTGCAGTTGATTTTGTAAGTGTTCTCCAGGTGTAACCAGGAGCCAAATTTTGGTCTGCCCTCGTTCAGTGCTCCCCAGCCTGTGTTGGAGGCATCTGCTGTGACTACCTTCCTCCCAGGAGTCAGGCCCAATGTGAAGCCTAACTGAAGACAGGTGAGAATTTCTCCATAAGGGGCACAGCTTTAATGCAGAGGTGGGTTTCTCTGAGACAAAGATGTCCTAGGCGCCAAACATGGGACAGTACATGGCTTTGTGCCAATATTGAAGAGGCTGCATGCGAAGCAGGCACAGAGAAATATGGCCGAGCGTCCTCTAAAAATCTCTGAGGGGACTCAAAAAAGTCCTGCATTTGAATGATGCCACTAGCCACTGAACTATCAGAGAGCGTTCCAGCGTAATCCATGCCCGCATTTGGGCTGAATCGATCACTGTCCCCAGGAAGACATTTTTTCTGGCTGGAAGACAGAAAGCTCTTTGCTGAATTGATTTTTAGCCCAAACCACTCCAGATGGCTGTGTAGCAGCGACCTGTGAACAAATTCCTGTTCCGACCAGGGGTGCGTTTCCTGTACAACGATGTAGCTTGTTGCTTAACCACCATTGTACAATGCAACGTTGAAGAAACTAACTAACTAACCAGTAATGACTGTTTCCCAAAACCATAGTACCTGTGTCGCAGATTCATCGTTAGAACCACGTTGGTTTGAGCTGTCGTCATGACGTTCTTCTTCTTAAATGCAATGGCAGACTGGTGCCATAGGCACATATCGCCTCCTACTGTAAAATGTTTTTTCTTTTTTTCTTCGGCTCGCATTCAATGCACTTTCACAGTGACGTTACATAGAAGTGGAGTAATAATGTTAAAAATGCAATATTCATTATTTGTACAATAAAACATATATAGGCATACACAGAGTTCAAATGTGCTCTTTTTTGATAACAAAGTCTATAATTGTTAGTTTTATTTCATTTGAACTCATTTTTTATTTGTTAATGATACTTAAGTACAATTAAAATAAAAAGAAATGATGGGTTTTGAAAAGTCTGTGATTGATCTAGTGTTGTGAACACGTGTTGCTTATTTTGCTCAAGATCATTTCCTATATAAGTTCTGTTGCCATACAGCAATGGTTTAATGAGGACCATTTTTGTGGAGGAGGTGGGAAACAATAAAATCTTGCTGTTCTCCAAAAAAACACAATTACAAATTCAGACAAAAAGAAAATTTGGACTGAAATCACACAGAAAAAGAGAGCGTTTGGAAATGGGTATGAGAGAAGCCCAGAGGAAGTGAGGAACAAGTGTAACCACATTGAGGGCTGCGGCACGTAGAAGGGAAGAAAAAAAGACTGGAGGGGGTATCAATTCAGTTCCTTCTCTGAATGCAGAGAAAGAGAAAGTTTTGGCCATCCTGGGGCCTGAAGCTTTGTAAGGGATCCTTAGAGGCATTGATGCATGTGCATCAACCAGGCCTCAAACATCAGGCCTCCTCCAGTCTTGTCCTCCAACACCAGGCCTCCAGTTTGGCCCTTTAGCATCAGTCTGGGCCTCCAACACCAGGGCTCCAGTCTGGCCCCTCAGCATCAGGCCTCCAGTCTGGTCTTCCAACACGAGGCCTCTAGTCTGTCTCTTTAGCATCAGGTCTCCAGTCTGCCCCTTCAACATCAGGCCTCCTCCAGTCTGGCCCTCCAACACCAGGCCTCCAGTCTGGTCCTCCAACACCAGGCCTCCAGTCTGGCCTTTCAGCATCAGGCCTCCAGTCTGGCCCTCCAACACCAGGCCTCCAGTCTGGCCCTTCAGCATCAGGCCTCCAGTCTGGTCCTCCAACACCAGACCTCCAGTCTGTCTCTTTAGCATCAGGCCTCCAGTCTGCCCCTCCAACATCAGGCCTCCTCCAGTCTTGTCCTCCAACACCAGGCCTCCAGTCTGGCCTTTCAGCATCAGGCCTCCAGTCTGGCCCTTCAGCATCAGGCCTCCAGTCTGGTCCTCCAACACCAGGCCTCCAGTCTGGCCCTTCAGCATCAGGCCTCCTTCAGCCTGGTCCTTCAATCAGGCCTCCAGTCTGCCCCTCCAACATCAGGCCTCCTCCAGTCTGATCCTCTAACACCAGGCCTCCAGTCTGGCCTTTCAGCACCAGGCCTCCAGTCTGGCCCTTCAGCATCAGGCCTTCAGTCTGGTCCTCCAACACCAGGCCTCCAGTCTGGCCCTCCAACATCAGGCCTCCTCCAGTCTGGCCCTCCAACACCAGGCCTCCAGTCTGGTCCTCCAACACCAGGCCTCCAGTCTGTCTCTTTAGCATCAGGTCTCAAGTCTGCCCCTTCAACATCAGGCCTCCTCCAGTCTGGTCCTCCAACACCAGGCCTCCAGTCTGGCCTTTCAGCATCAGGCCTCCAGTCTGGCCCTCCAACACCAGGCCTCCAGTCTGGCCCTTCAGCATCAGGCCTCCAGTCTGGTCCTCCAACACCAGACCTCCAGTCTGTCTCTTTAGCATCAGGCCTCCAGTCTGCCCCTTCAACATCAGGCCTCCTCCAGTCTTGTCCTCCAACACCAGGCCTCCAGTCTGGCCTTTCAGCATCAGGCCTCCAGTCTGGCCCTCCAACACCAGGCCTCCAGTCTGGCCCTTCAGCATCAGGCCTCCAGTCTGGTCCTCCAACACCAGGCCTCCAGTCTGGCCCTTCAGCATCAGGCCTCCTTCAGCCTGGTCCTTCAATCAGGCCTCCAGTCTGCCCCTCCAACATCAGGCCTCCTCCAGTCTGCCCCTCCAACATCAGGCCTCCTCCAGTCTGATCCTCTAACACCAGGCCTCCAGTCTGGCCTTTCAGCACCAGGCCTCCAGTCTGGCCCTTCAGCATCAGGCCTCCAGTCTGGTCCTCCAACACCAGGCCTCCAGTCTGCCCCTCCAACATCAGGCCTCCTCCAGTCTGGTCCTCCAACACCAGGCCTCCAGTCTGGCCCTTCAATATCAGCAGTGGGTCCTGGTCCTAGTCCTGGGCTATTGCTCCCTTCCCCTGATTCACCTCAGTCTGAGGCCTCCTCATGTGCTGAGCAACGTCCTCCTGATATCCCAGAACACCAGCCATTAATCTCCTGACAAAGGAGAAACAGAGCACATTATGGCTGCAGTGAAAAGCTGCTTCAGTCTGACAAAACGAAAATAACTGAACTCCAGGCAATCAGAAAGGAATTGACAGCCCTGAGGGAGCAGCAAGACAGACATCATCAGGAGGTAATGGCTTATAGGAGGGCTAAATTAGAACTATTACAACAACAGGCCAGCAAGCCCTTTTTAACCATGTTTTTACCACCTGACAGTAAGTGCAAATTGCATTATTCATTTATTACTCAGTATGTAAAGTCAAATAATGTGTGGCTGACAGCTTTGTAACTTTTTGAAACAGTGTATTTTCTTTTCAAAGATCCACAGATGTAACCCGCTTCATCTTCTTCTTTTTATTTTTTTATATATATTTTTTATTTTTTAGATACATTGTTGGCCACCATGCCTCCCGAAATCCAACCCCTTGTCATGGATGATGGAAACAAATGGGGCTTTGCTGAAGCTGTGTGGGTTGTCAGTGATAAAGCATGTTAAACCCTTCATCAGCTGATTTGAAATACAAAATAAAATATACTTTTTTATGTCCAAACTCTTTTGTAATATGTAAATGCTCTTTTGTATATGTACTGTAAGTGCTTTTCTAATACGTTTGGCATTCAAACAGTAGGTTAATATGTGGAAAAGTATCTTGACTCAAAGTAGTATACTAATGCCAGTTCAAAATGCGGGCAATTGCTAGTGAAGCTAAAGCACTTTTACCATGCCCTGTCATTACTTAATAAATACCTTGATCGAGTGGCCCGTGGTGGTGGGGTTATGGTATGGGCAGGCGTATGTTATGGACAATGAACAAAGGTACATTTTATTGATGGCATTTTGAATGCACAGAGATACCGTGATGAGATCCTGAGGCCCATTGTTTTGCCATTCATCCACGACCATCACCTCATGTTGCAGCATGATAATGCACGGCCCCATGTTGCAAGGATCTGTACACAATTCCTGGAAGCTGAAAACATCCCAGTTCTTGCATGGCCAGCATACTCACCGGACATGTCACCCATTGAGCATGTTTGGGATGCTCTGGATCGGCGTATACGACACCGTGTTTCAGTTCCTGCCAAAATCCAGCAACTTCGCACAGCCATTGAAGAGGAGTGGACCAACATTCCACAGGCCACAATCAACAACCTGATCAACTCTATGCGAAGGAGATGTGTTGCATTGCGTGAGGCAAATGATGGTCACACCAGATACTGACTGGCTTTCAGGTGGATGGATTATCTCGGCAAAGAAGAAGTGCTCACTAACGCACGTCCTGATTTTGCTGAGTTAGATGTGTTCCTGGGTCAACATATTTTGTTGACCCTGGAACGACATATAAATCCAAAAATTTAATCTTGACCACATCCCTACACCTAAACCTAACCTTACCCATGAGTAATCCTTAAAATCAAAGTAAATGATAGATGAATGACACTGATGTACATGCACCAAACACTGATTGTAAGCCTAAACTTCACAAAAACTATAAACTGTTTTTTCAAATCTGATTGGTTAATCACAATGTTGTTCCAAGGTCAACAAAGATGTTGATCCAGGAACATGTTGCACTTGGTAAAATCAGGTTCTGCCTCACTAACACAGATTTAGACAGATTTGTGAACAATATTTGAGAGAAATAGACCTTTTGTGTACATAGAAAAAGTCTAGAAAAAAACATGAAAAATGGGGGCAAAAACAAAAGTGTTGTGTTTATAATTTTGGTCAGGAGCAGAAGTCAGACAACTGTTAATTCAGAATATGTTTGGTTAGTTATTTTTTTACAGCTTGGATACTGTATTTTTTGTTTAAATGAATCTTGAATGAACTTGTGTTAATATATATTTTGTTTATTTGCCTATATGGTTTACCCCTGCAGGCTTACTTGAAATACTTTTGCAAACAAGAAGTAGGCCATATTTGTTTTTGTCTTTTTTTTTTCTTTTTATAAAACCTATGAACATTCCATATTCTACTTCCATGAGCACAACACAAAACCATTTGTTCATTTATTTGGGTAGATTCATTGAATATATATTGAGTAATATTTTAAATAGGCTTACCCTATGTTAGTGTATGAATTTGACACTTTTCTTAGTACTCTCTGTGTCAGACCATGATGATTCATCAGGGTGGCTCGAGCCCCTGCCCCTTTGAGGTCTGATGCTAAAGTGCCCTTGCAGTCCGGTCTATGTGCCTCCAGTCCACGATTTCTACCGAGGGGGACACTCGGGGGACACTTTGAACATTTTAGTCACCGGATAGCTGCAGGGGAAGGCTTGTGCCGAGGCTCTTCTCAGTGAGCACCAGGCTGTGTTTTTGCTTCAGATTTTTGCTTTAGAGGCCAGCGAGGATGATCTTCATCGCTGAAGGAGAAAAATTCTGATGAATGGCACTCTGAGCCGACATATAGTAGTAGGCTTCTCCCCTTTAGGCTGATTGAACGCCATTTGTTTGTGCAGGTACATGACAGTGAACAAACCAGGCTTCAGTAACAGAGTAAACAAGAGTTCTCCCATAAGCATGTATACTCAACAGGAGAGACAGCTAGAAAGGGGACAAGATATTTCACCACATTACAATCAAATATCTAAAGCTGTAATCTTTAATGGTTGTCAGACCTATCCTGTTCTGAACATGTGAGAAACGGGCTGGAGGAAAGGCAAAGGCACAGGATCATATACAAACACATGAACATTTTAACTCATTATGCAACTGTAACTTTTGCTCTACATTATAACAAAAGCATCTTACTCTGTTGTAAATGGCATGAGTAAACATACTTTATCATCTCTATCATCATTATATAACACTCACATTCCAGACTATCAGGCAGCGATTACAGATGGGCGTGGCTTGATACCCTACTGTTCATGCAGCTTCTGTATCCGGATATAAAGAGTCGAGACTCAAAATTGATCAGGCGAAGGCTTCTGACTGCTGCGCACGCAACCACAAAGATGATTTTGTTTTTATTTTTTGTGATTTTATTGCTTGCATATTTTATAGGTCACAGGATTTTTGTTCACAGGAAGAGCTTTACTGGCACTGCCAAACTACATGGGAAAACGGTCATTGTAACAGGTAGGTGACTTTTGTTCATAAGTTTGCACTGTGCAAGATTTCTTAGATTTAGAGCGCAATTTCTTAGATGTTCTTCCTAAAATTCCTTAAAAGAAATGCAAATAGAAGACAAATATGACAAGAATCAGTACAGAAGATCTCTTCTGTAAGATTACATTTTTTTTTTTTTTTTTTTTTTTTTAGCTTTGAATATTGATGTGGACGATGAGGGCTTTGGAGTCAAAATGTTAAGAATCACTGTTCTAAATAAACTTCAGCAAGTGCAAAAACTTAGCACGAAGCTCTGACTCTGTGCCTGTCTGTGCTGTGTAGCTATTGCTTTCGCCAACCTAAGGAGGCGTACCCACCCAGAGATGACCTTAACGGGTTGTGTTTTTTGGGATGTTACCTTTTTCCCTTTTTAATGAGGAGATTGCACTTTGGCGCTTCTCCATTTTCATGCTGTGATTGGCTGTTTTCATCAGAGCAGTGGATACATTGTGGCCCTCCTTTCTTCCTGTGCAACTTATTTGCATAGTCCAAACACAAAGTTAGAAAGGTGTCACTAAAGTTCTACCGATGCATTATTCACTTATCAAACTACAACCAGAATACTGGTTGAAAACATAGTTATGAATAGATTTGGATGGATCTTTGTGATCTCTCTCTTTGTTTCACCCACTGCTGCTGGAGTCCTAAGGAATTTTTATGGTAGTCGCAAGCCAAAACCTTAGAGTTCAATCTTTTGATGGGTGAAGGGAAGAAACTGCATTTTGACCAATGAGAAGTCCTGTAATTCCTGGGCTTCGTCTTGCTCTCTAAGAGGTGCCTGGCTATTGTCCTTGAGCCTCTCGTTTGCTTATGTTAGTCCATCAAGATCCAATCAAAATGTAGCAAACCTTCATCCACTGTTGTGGTCAGAGAGGGGCCCCGCCATAATCTGGGCCCTGAAATGTGCTGTCCACTGCAGCTGGAACAACCAAGAATACATATTCCATCTGTTGTGTCCGACAGGTGCCAACACTGGTATTGGGAAGGCGACTGCCGCACAGCTGGCTCTGAGAGGGGCCCGAGTGATTCTGGCCTGCCATAACAAACAAAGAGGAGAAGCAGCAGCACAAGAAATCAGGAAGGTGAGTGAAAGTTCTGGTTTTACTCTGATCTGGGTAGACCAGGGCTAGTTGCCACAGTGAATATTTCTAGAGTTCTCTGTTAATACTGAAAGTTTATATATATTGGGACAAATATATTTGTCCCAGTACATTAATTATTAAGCTACAACTTCATGCTGATTCTGATATTTTTCTGATAGGAAACTGGGAATAATTCTGTGATCTTCATGCACCTGGATCTTGCAAGTCAGAAATCCGTCCGATCTTTTGTCGAAACCTTCCTGAAGACTGAGCCCAGACTAGACCTGCTCATCAATAACGCGGGTAAAACTATAAGATCAAAAAGTAAAATGCAAACATAACAAGCTCCTAAACCTAAGGTTAAAACTTCATATACATACACTACGTGTCAAAAACTTGAAATAATTAAGATTTTTTAATGTTTTTAAATGGGTCATAAACTAATTCATGAATTAATTACATTTTACAATATTTTGCAACAGATTTTTAAAAAATTGTAATAATATTTCACAATATTACTGTATTTTTCAGCATAAGAGACTTTAAAAAAAAACAAAAAAATCTTATTCCAAATTTTGCCTGCAGTGTAAGTTGTGGTTTATGACACCAACATGAACGATACTTGTTTGTTGTGTTGCTCAGCAATGGGCGCTCCAGGACGCACTGAAGATGGCATCGGGATAATCCTCGCTGTCAATCATATCGGTCACTTCCTGTTGACCAATCTTCTGTTGGAGCGTCTCAAGGAGTGTGGGCCCAGCAGGGTGATCAATGTGTCGTCTTGTGGTCATTATTTTGGTACTATTGATTTCGACTGCATCAATACACACAAGACACTCATTCTGGGATCATCAGACTTAGATATATTCAGGGGCTATGCCAGCACCAAGCTCTGTAATGTGCTCTTTACCCATGAACTGGCTAAGAGACTGAAGGGTACCAACGTCACATGCTACAGTCTCCATCCAGGTTAGTGATTAATGAGAGTTTGCAATAAGTATTACTTGTCAAAAACTATTCATAAATTAAAAAAAAAAAAAAAAAACTGTGTTAAATTAACTGTGTTAAATTTCTCAAAAACAAGACTGCATATCTTCAGTTTGCATCTCAAGTAAATGGATTTTGATTCAGATACTTGTATTGGAAAACAAAAATTCTATTTAATTCAGTTTATAATTTTTGCAGTGCATGCAACATTTAATGCCATGACTTTATGAATTTAAGTCTTTATGCTTCAGTTTAAGACCTTTTAAGTGCTTAATTTGTGTAAGGGCAAATTAAGATTTAGCAGGCCTTTTAAAAGATGTGCAGGAACCCTGAAAACAGCAGGGATAAAAAATAAATAAATAAATAAAATCTTTTTTTTTTCTGTGTTTGATCTGTTTCAGGGTCAGTAAGATCAGAGCTTGCCCGTCACCTCCGTGAATGGCACGTGCGCTTTCTCTTGTTACTTGTTAGATACTTCTGGGCGACTGACCCAGTGTCTGGGTCTCAGACTACGCTGTACTGCGCACTGCAAGAGAACATCGAGCACCTGAGCGGACGATACTTTTCGGACTCTCAGCTGGCGCAAGTCAAGGCCGAGGGCAGAGATGATGGAATCGCCAAAAAACTGTGGGAAGTTAGCGAGAAGTTATGTGGCATTGCGTGAATACACAGACACACACACCGCTGTGAGAAAAGTACTGTTATGTTGATTTTGTTCATTTTTCTTTTGGTATATTATGCATCCTTCAGGCAGAGTAAGAAATATCTTAATTTTAAGTTCTGAGTGCACAAATTCATATTTACAATTGCGAAAAACTTGTAGATTTGTGAGTTGAATTTGTCTTTTTTGTATAATCAAATTAAAAATGATGGAGAAATATAAAACTGTTCATTTGAAGTTGTTGATTATATGTATAAATAAATAAAATATAATAAAATATATATTTTAAGTTTATTGCAATATATGAATATATACAAATATAATATAGAAATGATGATGTAATATATATATGCATTTATATTAAAATATAGGCCTATACACTGCCGTTCGAAGGTTTGGGATCAGTAAGATTTTTTATGTTTTTCAAAGAAGTTTCTTATGCTCATCAAGACTACATTAATTTCATAAAAACTTAAATACTGTGAAATATAATTTTAATTGATTTATAATAAGTTGGTCACTCTGTCACTTTCAACATCATGTCGGTGACTGACGAACTGGGAATCTCATCAGAGAGACCAATCTACTTAGAGTGAAATTAGCCAATGCAACAAGCCAATGCACATTGGCATGTGATATTTGCATCCAACGCTTCGCAGCATGAGTATAAATAGCGCCCCAGTCTATTAGGCGCCATGGGCAGTCATCCTCCAGCCAAACAGTGCCATGGAGCTGGTCATAGTCAGGCCGCCCAGCCCATCCAGTCCCCCGCCAAACCTGGCGGCAAGCGGAAAGGTAAGAGGCCCTGAGATGGGTGACCCAGAGATGGAGGAAATATGTTTTCCACATTGATAATACCTAGGAATATTTCTTGAACAGCAAATCAGCATATTATCTTTTGTGTCTGTATTATAAGTTGTGTCTGGTGAAGTGAAGTGTCTATGATTGGATCATTGCTGTTGTGATTAATATGTTTCTGGTATGTTGTTTGGCAGCAATTCTTTTTAATTCTAACTAACTTTAGACAGTTTGTCTTTCACACTATTTTTGTTTTTACAGTATTTTTGATCAAATAAATGCAGCATTTTGAGCACAAGAGACTTCTTAATTTTCTTATCTTAATTTTTCCAAATTTGTGCCATTGCACATACATTTGAACACGTCTAGCTGAAACACCTTCACTTGGCCACAGTGTGGCAGTATG
The DNA here is from genome assembly GCA_036247105.1 of Cirrhinus mrigala. Taxonomy (NCBI): domain Eukaryota; kingdom Metazoa; phylum Chordata; class Actinopteri; order Cypriniformes; family Cyprinidae; genus Cirrhinus; species Cirrhinus mrigala. The sequence goes on along the minus strand of CM070020.1, from coordinate 24,750,955 downwards.
GACCATCTCCGATAATAAAAGCAGTATATACTGAGTATACTGACTTAAAGAGTCATTAATGACTCAGATGATAAAAGCATTATATACTGAATTAATGACTTGAAGAGAGTCATTAATGATTCTTTGATTTATGGAGGTCATCTGGAGGTCGCCTGGTTGTCTGGAGCATTTACACGCAATTGCAGGAAATCTTTGACACAGAAAAAGTGCAACATCATAATAAGAATGGAAAAAGGACTGTTAGAGCTGTAAAGCAAAAATAAGCACAAAGTGCTTTTATTCATATTTATTATTCATATTGTTTAACAAATTTTAGTTTTTTTTGTAAAAGTTGCTGTACACATAAAAACTACTGGGACAACACAATGTTGCATATAAACTCTTATGGGGAAACTCCTGTTTACTCTGAAGCCTGATTTGTTCACGTTCGTGTACCTGCACAAACAAATGGCACTTCAACCCACCAAAAGGGGAGGAGCCAACTACTATATAAGTTGGTCCAGAGCGCAATTCATCAGAATCTGGAACTCCCGAAATGAGGTCTCCTTTTCCACTCAAAGAGAAGAGTAGGTGAATTTAAGCAGACAATATTCATGCCTGGAAGGCAGGAACGTCTTAATTACAAAGACCTTGTAAAGGTTGATGGTGACGCCCAGCCAGTGGCCGCACAGATGTTATAAATAGAGATCCCACTGGACCATGCCCAGGAGTAAGCCATCCCCCAAGTGGAGTGGGCCTTCATCCCAACAGGGCATTTTTTAAGCCCTCTGTGGCACAAGCCAGGGCTATAGCCTTGACTATCCAATGAGATAGTCATTGCTTCATAACCTGAAGCTTATTAGAGTGGTCTCTGAAGCATACAAAAAGCTGCCGAAATGGGCCACAGCACTGAATGTACACTTTAAGAGCCTTATGGGCAGAGTGGATTTGGACCCTGCTCGTTCTCTAAGCTTGGAAGAGCTAGAAAGTGTAATAACTTATGCTCTAAATGGGGTTAAGAGCACCCTAGGCACATGGCCGTGTCTTGGTTTGATGATGACTTTACAGTCGTTAAGCCCAAACTCAAGGCACTGTCTGACAGTTCTTGTAAGTCACATACTCTCTTGGCTGGCAGCAACGCCAAAGGAAGGCAGTCTAGAGTGACAGGTGCCACAAATCGGCAGCTAGAGCGGCTCAAAGGGAGGGCCTTGTAGCGCCCTAAGGGCTATAGATAAGTCCCAGGTCGGCACAGAATGAGGTCGAGGTGGGTTCAACCTCTGAGCTCCCCTCAGAAATTCAACAACAAGGTCGGTTATGCTGACTGACTGGCCAGCCATGGGAGCATGATTCGCAGAGATGGCTGCATAGACTTTGAGCATGGATAGGGCTGTGCCCCTGAAGAGGTGTATCCAACAGCCCTTGTAGAAAGGTTAGCACGTGTGGTACGTCACAAGAGGACGGGTCCAGGCTTTGTGCCGTACACCAGTCAAAAAAGACTTACCATTTAAGGGCATAGAGGCATCTTGTAGACAATGCTCTAGCCTGCTAAATGCAAAATGACCAAACATCTGACTTTCTTAACCCTTCTGATGACCTGAGGAAGCAGGGCAACCAGGGGAAAGGCATAAAGCGAACATTAGGCCAGGCATGGTAAATTAGGCAGTGAAAGTTGTCTTTTGGGGAGAAGAGGTCTACCTCACTCCATGAGCCATTTTTTCTGCCGCATCTAGGTGCAGCTGGGTGTTTGGTGCATTGCTCAAGAGTCTCAACTCAATTATTGGGAGTGGAAGTGAATGCTGGTCATTCACTCCCCCCACCTACAATCCCCGCCAGTACCGAGACTCAAACCCATGACCTTTGGGTTTATGACTGCCCCCATGAAGGCTACCACCGTCATGTTGTCCAAGTGGACCAGGATGTGGTGCCTCTTTAATCCTCTGGGGTCTGAAAGGGTTTTGGGGCCATGAAGAAGTTTTGAGATGCCCTAAAATTTGTGGGGGTTTTTTCAGTATCTTAAAAACATATTAATGGCTAAGGTCTGATTACCCTGTATTCAGCACTAACTGAGCTACAATAACATGTGAGCAGCATCAATGGAACACCTGACTGAAAACAGGCAAGAATTCCTCCAAGGGGCCACAGCTTTGATGCAGAGGTGGGATACCCTAAGATGAAGGCATCCCAGGTGCCAAGCGTGGATGGCACATAGCTTTGAGCCACTATTGAAGGAGCCACATGATAAGCAGGCCCAGAAGAATCACATTCAGAGTAGCAGCCACCTGTGATGCACTCATGATGCGGATGCCCATCTGCCTCAAAGGGGAAAGAGCCGTAGCCATGCACTTTGTAAAAGTGTGTGGGCCAGAGACAGTCCAAATGGCTTAGCGATAACTCCTTTCCAATATGGCTAACACAAGCAAATCGTTGAGGCTATTTGAGCCTTGAGAATTCATAATGTATCAGAGGGGAAGAGCTGCATCTATGCACCCTCGAACACAAATCTCAAGAATGGTCTGTGAGGAGGGGCTATCTGGAAGTGAAAGTAGGGATCTTTCAAAACCACGGATTAAAAAAACAAACCCCAAGGCATACCTGCGTGAGAAACAGTTTCAAGTCAGCATCTTGAACGGGCATTATATAAACGCACGGTTAAGATGCTTGAGAATGACAATAGGTCTGAGCCTGTCACTTTTTTTGAGAACAAGGAAGTACGCCTGACTGCATTCACTAAGCTGTAATCTTTAATGGTAGTCAGACCCGCCCTGTTCTGAACATGTGAGAAACTGGAGGAAAGGTGATGAACATCCTGAAGCACGGGATCATTTACAAACACATGAACATTTAGCTTTATCATGCAATAGTAACTTTTGCTCTATATTACAACAAAAGCATCTTACTGTTTTATAAATGACGTGAGTAAACATACTTTATCATCTCTATCATCATTATATAACACCCACATTCCAGACTATCAGGCAGTGATTACAGATGGGCGTGGCTTGATTTCCTACTGTTCATGCAGCTTCTGTATCCGGATATAAAGAGTCGAGACTCAACACAGATCAGGCAAAGACTTCTGACTGCTGTGCACACAACTGGAAAGATGATTTTCTTTTCATTAATTGTGTTTTTATTGGTTGCATATTGCATTTTTCGTAGGATTTTTGTTCACAGGAAGGCCTTCACTGGCACTGCCAAACTGTATGGGAAAACAGTCATTGTAACGGGTAGGTGACTTTTGTTAAAAGGCACTGTGCAATATTTCTTAGATATTGTTCTTGTAGAGCTCAATTTCTTAGATGTTTCTCCTAAAATTCCTTAAAAGAAATGATAATAGAATATGATAAGCAACATGACCAATATATAATAAGAATCAGTACAGAAGATCTCTTATCTAAGATTACTGGAGTTTTTCTAGGTTAAAAATTTGAGCAGCAGGAGGCTTATTAAATTGCTGTGATATTAATTTTGTGATATTAAAGATGTCATATATGATTTTTCTGTCCTATAAAGTCACAAAACTGCATGTAACTAAGAGTTGGGATGTTTACTTTCTTCTAAATTAATCTAAATGAGGGTTATTATCATAATAGTTTTATTTTAAAAAAAATGGTAATTAAAATATAGCTGAAATAAAATAAAATAAAATATAAATATTAAATGAAAACTTAAACTAAACAAAAAAATAGAAATGTAGTCTGGGCCAAAAAAAAAAAAAAAAAACAGAAATCCCTTAAAATACTATGAGCATTTTTAGAATGAATGTACATTTTTCTAGTTATGCTTTGAATACTGATGTAGACGATGGGGGCTTTGGAGTCAAAATGTTAAGAATCACTGTGTTTATATGCACTCTCTTAATGCAATTAAGAGATTTTGGCAGTATTGAGATTAAACTTTCCCTTGTGTAAACGCAATACTTCAATCTAAATAACGTGATTAAGCTTATAATCACAGCAAGCATAATCATATTAATATAGGTGGCGTACACTGATTTTAATCGGAACATACAGGCATGCAAACACCTTAATTGCATTATTGCCACTCTGACCAAAGTGTGCATGTGCTTATGATGTACATGAATGACGTGACATGCACCTGCAGTAATATGGAGATTAGAAACAATGGCAGGAAAGAAAGCATGCAGTACATTGATGGATGAAAACATAGAAACAGGCAAATTTCTAGGCGTCACAGCAAATTGCCAACACATTTCTATGGCACCGAAAAAGCATGGAATACAATCATACAGAAGTGTTTTGCATTAGATGTAAATAAATTAAAACATTGGTCAGTAACACACCTACTCTTTCTGAGTCCATCATTTGTGCTGTGCAGTGGAGTATGTAAATAATGGCGTTAAAAAAAGAACCACAGTTCCTAGTGAGCAATACGAATAATGGAAATTTAATGTAAACTGGAGTGAAGAGCTTTGCTCTTGACATGTAAACGTCATCATAATGCGATTAAGTCCTTACTCTGATTATTGGAAATAATCGCATTATTTGTGTGCATGTAAACGTATTCACTGTTCTAAATAAATTTCAGCAAGTGCAAATACTTGTCTATGTCTATGCTGTGTAGTAAATTTGTCTTCATCAACCTAGGGAGGCGAAATAGTGTAGTGATGGGTACTCATGTCCCAGATGATGTTGTGATTCACCGGAAGTGATCACGTGTCACTTATGGTGCGGTTATGAATACATCGCATAAGAAAGATTGGTGGAAAATCTAACTTGTAGAACCTCTCAGACTGATGATACACAGGGCAACTTTTTGAGCAATGTTGCTGTCAGCGCGCAACCAGGTGAGACACATGGCCCATGACTGATCTAAAGTTTCCAGATAGAAATTTGTTACCCGTTCTCAATAGGAAAGTGCCCAAGCAACATTGCTCAAAAAAAGTTGCCCTGTGTATCATCAGCCTTACTGTATTATCAATACAAGGAATCAATTTGCATCAGTTTAAGGTTTGAAAACATAGTTATGAATAGATTTGGATGGATCTTTGTGATCTCTCACTTTGTTTCACCCACCGCTGCTGTATCCTGGAGGTCCAAAGGAATTTTTATGGCAGTCACAACCAAAACCTTAGGAATCATTCTCTTGGTGGGTGAAGGGAAGAAACTGCATTTTGACCAATGAGAAGCCCTGTCCTTCCTGGGCTTTGTCTGGCTATTGTCCTATCATCTTTATGTGATGGCGTTTGACAGTTTGCTTATGTTAGTCCACCAAGATCCAATCAAAATGTAGCAAACCTTCATCCACTATTGTGATCAGAGAGGGGCCCCGCCATAATCTGGGCCTTGAAATGTGCTGTTCGCTACACCTGGAACAACAAAGAATACATATTTCATCTGGTGTGTCCGACAGGTGCCAACAGTGGCATTGGGAGGGCGACTGCCGCACAGCTGGCCCTGAGAGGAGCCCGAGTGATTCTGGCCTGCCGCAACAAACAGAAAGGAGAAGCAGCAGCACAAGAAATCAGGAAGGTGAGTGAAAGCTCTGGTTTTACACAGATCTGGGAAGACCGGGGCTAGTTGCCACAGAAAGGTCTGTGTGTTAGTACTGAAAGAGGTCTTGACTACAAAAAAACGATTAAACATTAAAGAAATTAAAAATATCTTTGTCCCAGTTAATTAAGTATTAAGCTACAGCTTCATGCTGATATTTTCCTGATAGGAAACTGGAAACAATGCTGTGGTCTTCATGCACCTGGATCTTGCAAGTCAGAAATCCATCCGATCTTTTGCTGAAACCTTCCTGAAGACTGAGCCCAGATTAGACCTACTCGTCAATAACGCAGGTAAAACTATAAGACCAAAAAGATGCTCCTAAATCTAAGGTTGAAACTTCAGCATACATATACTACCTGTTAAAATTGTTAAATATTTTTAAAAATGTTTTTAAAGGGGTGATGAACTAAGAAACCAAAATTCCTTCAATCTTTTGACATATAAGAGGTCATGGTACTATAAACACATCCTGCAAGTTTCAGAAATCAAAACATTCTCTTTAGTCTAAAAGCAGCTTATATTCCAATCCGCCAAAACGACAGGTTGTAGAATGTACAACTCTATGATGTAATAGTGTGGCTAAACACCGCCTCTACAGAAGAAGATCAACACCTGCTTTTACATCACTACCTGACCCCCAACCAGAACCATGCAGAAACCAAACAATAAAGATGCTATGCCAAGTGCCAAGTTGTGGAAAAACAGTCTTTGCATTGCCTTCCTTCTGATCCCAACGTTAGGAAAGAGTGGATGAACTTTATTTTTAATTAAGTTCCAGACTGCATCAGTAAGAACTTGCTCCTTTGTTCACTTAATTTTACCACAGATTTTACAAACAAGGCACAATTCGACACAGGATTGTCATAAAGATTAGCGTTAAGTCGACGAGAACGTAGGGTGTCCCATTCATCGTTTTAGCATTCATTTTAGCTATGCACCCTCAATACGCACTTCTTCTGAGCCCGCACTGAAACGAGCTCCACGGCAGACTTCTACCCGACAATCAAAGTAGCATTACATCAAAAAAGTGTGGAAGAATGCGAATGTTCAGGGTGCGATTTGAGACAGGGCCATTGAAACTAAAAGTAGATGCTGTGGCGACTATATTTGATCCGATGGTAATGTCACAACTGTTTTTAATATGTGGTTACTAGTGCTTTGTCTATTATTTCAGATTGTTTGATATGTACTGAGGATTTATGCATTTTTAACCTAAAACAGTAGCGTCACAACACAATACACTATTTGCCAATCATAGCAGTGGGCATTTACTTCCGAGTCTACAATCCACCATGCCTGTTCAAACAGACCGTTCTGATGAGGGGGGTTAAAGACAGGACAGAAAATAGCCTATTACTTCTAAATTATGTTTTGTTTTGATGTAAAAATTTTGATAACATTATAAGTGGACCTCAGAGAACAGTACAAAAAAATAAAAAGGGCACCTCAAGGACTGGAGTTCACCACCCCTGATATATATACTGTATATCAGGGCGGTGAACTCCAGTCCTGGAGAGCTGCACTCCAGCAGAGTTAAGCTCCAAACCTGAAAAAACCTTGTTCAGGTGTGTTTGATTAGAATTGAAGCAAAACTCTTTATGTCTGTGGCTTTCCAAGACCAATGTTCGCCAAACCTGAATCTCACGAGAATTAAGTGCATTTTACAATACATTACAAAGAATTTTTTAAATTGTAATAATATTACTGTATTTTTCAGCATAAGAGACGCATTTAAAAAATTTTAAAAAATCTTATTCCAAATTTGATTGGTAGTCTAAGGTGTGGTTTATGACATCAGCATGAACGATAACTGTTTGTTGTGTTGCTCAGGATTAGCCACTACAGGACGCAATGAAGATGGCCTTGGGATGATCCTCGCTGTTAATCATATTGGTCCATTCCTGTTGACCAATCTTCTGTTGGAGCGTCTCAAGGAGTGTGGGCCCAGCAGGGTGATCAATGTGTCGTCTTGTGTTCATCATGTGGGTACTATTGATTTTGACTGCATCAATACACACAAGACACTCGCTCTGGGATCATCAGACTACGATGTATTCTGGGACTACTCCAGCAGTAAGCTCTGTAATGTGCTGTTTACCCATGAACTGGCCAAGAGACTGGAGGGAACCAATGTCACATGCTACAGTATATATCCAGGTTAGTGATTAATGAGAGTTTGCAATATGTAAGTATTTTTTTGGCCGAAATGTATTCATAAATCTAAAACAAACATAATGCTAAATAGATCAGTACAACAAAGTCTGTCAAAGTCTTCAGTGTTTCTTTGCAGAAACTATGATATTGGTATTACTACCACAAAAGTTGCCACAAAATACAAGGTTTCTGCAAGTTTTATGACGGCAATTTTTCAAGACCAATTGAAGAAAATATAAGAAATAAATTAAAGGGTATACAAAACGTCAGTATGTTCTTTAAATGCAAATGTCAAAGGAGAATAGGAAGGAAAATATCAAATCCAACGGATACAGAAAAATCGACTTAAATTTTTTAAAAAACAAGACTGCCTATCTTCAGTTTGCATCTCAAGTAAATGGATCTTGATTTAAGGATGTTACTTGTCAGAAGATTAGAAGTTTATATTAAGTCAGAAGCATCAGAGCCTGTTGCATCCATTTCTAAACCTCTTACGGTTTGTTTTCCGTGTTTATTCTGTTTTAGGGTCTGTAAAAACAGAGCTCAACCGTGACATCAATGAATGGTTTACGTGCATTGTCAAGTTCATTATTGGCACCTTCTTGGTGACCGACCCAGTGTCCGGGACTCAGACGGCGCTGTACTGTGCATTGCAAGAGAACATCGAGCACCTGAGCGGAAAATACTTTTCCGACTCTCAGGTGATGCAAGTCAAGCCCGAGGCCAGAGATGATGGAATCGCCAAAAAACTGTGGGACGTTAGTGAGAAGTTATGTGGTATTGCTTGAATACACAGACACATATACTGCTGTGAGAAAAGTACTGTATTATGTTGATTACGGTAATTTTTCTTTTGGTATATTATGTGTTTTCCAGGAAGAGTTAGAAATATCATAATTACAAATTCTGAGTGCACAAAGTCTTCTAGATCAACCACCTTGCAGAATGGTGATTTGGATTTGTCTTGTTTATGTGGTGGAAATACTGATCTATAATAAAATCTAGATTTATATTTAGTTGTGAATGTTTTTTTTTTTTTTTTGTATAATTAAAATAAACTGTTTAAAGTTGTTGAATGGCCGTTGACTGGTTTAAATGATTTCCTGCTGTATAAGACCTTCTGGATCATTATTGCATGACCCGGCTGCATCTACGCCCTGGGGGTTTGGATATTGTTGAGAGTGACTCACTCACTGTTGTTGCAAAGTATGTGAAATATCTCATCCAGTTTATTCCTGGTCTGCAGAATTGTTGGCCCATGTGGTCCTGTGATGACCTCTCTATCTCTGTAAACTCCATGTAGGCTGAGAAAGACCAGAGGCAGAGGAGACTAGAAGAAATAAGAGAAAATAAGAAAAGAGATGGAAAGGAGTAAAAAAGAAGGAAAGAAAGCCAGAAAATAAATTAAGCGGGGAGTGTACATGTCAAAGTAACATTTGCATGGATGGCAGGACCCAAGGTTTCCAAGCAGAACTTTGCCCAAAGCATCACACTGTCTCCACCAGCTTGCCTTCTTCCCATAGTGCATCCTGGTGCCATGTGTTCCCCAGGTAAGCGTCGTACCCGGCCATCCACGTGATGTAAAAGAAAATGTGCTCATCAGACTAGGCCACTTTCTTCCATTGCTCTGTGGTCCAGTTCTGATGCTCATGTGCCCACTGTTGGTGCTTTCGGCGGTGGACAGGGGTCAGCATGGGCACCCTGACTGGTCTGCGGCTAAACAGCCCCATTCACAATAAACTGCGATGCACTGCATATTCTGACACCTTTTCATCAGAACCAGCATTAACTTCTTGAGCAATTTGAGCTACAGTAGCTTGTCTGTTGGATCGGACCACACAGGCCAACCTTTGCTCTTCGCTCTTCCATGAGCATCAATGACCCTGTCGCTGGTTCACTACTGTTCCTTCGTTGGACCACTTTTGACAGATACTGACCACTGCAGACCGGGAACACCCCACAAGAGCTGCAGTTTTGGAGATGCTCTGACCCAGTTGTCTAGCCATCACAATTCGGCCCTTGTCAAACTCGCTCGAATTCATAGGCTTTCCTATTTTTCCTGCCTCTAACACATCAATTTTGAGGATAGAATGTTCACTTGCAGCCTAATATATCCCACCCACTAACAATTGCCGAGATGAAGAGATAAGTGTTATTCACTTCACCTGTCAGTGGTCATAATGTTATGCCTGATCGGTGTGTATATATTTGTATATATATCTATATATATATATATATATACAAACACACACATGTACAGTGTACCCGGAAAGTATTCACAGTGCTTCACTTTTTCCACATTTTGCTATGTTACAGCCTTATTCCTAAATTGATTAAATTAATTGTTTTCCTCAAAATTCTACAAACAATACCCCATAATGACAATGTAAAAGAAGTTTGTTTAAAATCTTTGCAAATGTACACATATACATAGTTATTCACAGCCTTTGCCATGACACTCAGAATTGTTGCTCAGTTGCATCCTGTTTGCACTGATCATCCTTGAGATGTTTCTACAACTTGATTGGAGTCCACCTGTGGTGAATTCAGTTGAATGGACATTATTTGGAAAGGCACACACCTGTCTATATAAGGTCCCACAGTTGACAGTGCATGTCAGAGCACAAACCAAGCCATGAAGTCCTAGGAATTGTCTGTAGACCTCTGAGACAGGATTGTATTGAGGCACACAAAAATTTCTGCAGCATTGAAGGTCCCAATGAGCACAGTGGCCCCCATTAAGTTTGGAATTACTAGAGACTCTTCCTAGAACGGGCCACCCGGCCAGACTGAGCAATCGGGGGAAGAAGGGGCTTAGTCAGGGTGGTGACCAAGAACCCGAAGGTCACTGAAAGAGCTCCAGTGTTTCTCTGTGGAGAGAGGAGAACGTTCCAGAAGAACAACCATCTCTGCAGCACTTCACCAATCAGGCTTGCATGGTAGAGTGGCGAGACCGAAGCCAATCCTCAGTAAAAAGGCACATGACAGCCCACCTGGAGTTTGCCAAAAGGCACCTGAAGGATTCTAAGACAATGAGACAATGAGAAAATGTCTGGAGGAAACCAGGCACTGCTTATCACCTGGCCAATATCATCCCTACAGTAATACATGGTGGTGACAGCATCATGCTGTGATGATGTTTTTCAGCAGCAGGAACTGGGAGACTAGTCAGGATCGAGGGAAAGATTAATGGAGTAATGTACAGAGACTTCCTTAATGAAAACCTGCTCCAGAGTGCTCTGGACCTCACACTGGGGGGACAGTTCATCTTTCAACAGGAGAACAACCCTAAGCACACAACGAGGTAACAAATGTCTCTGAGTGGCCCAGCCACAGCCCAGACTTGAACCCGATTGAACACTTCTCTAGAGATCTGAAAATGGCTGTATATTGACGCTCCCCATCCAACCTGATGGAGCTTGAGAGGTCCTGCAAAGAAGAATGGGAGAAACTGCTGAAAAATAGGTGTGCCAAGCTTGTAGCATCATACCTAAAAAGACTTGAGGCTGTAATTGGTGGCAAAGGTGCTTCAACAAAGTATTGAGCAAAGGCTGTGAATACTTGTGTTTTCACTTATAATTTAATCCATGTTGAAATAAGGGTGTAACATAACAAAATGTGGAAAATGAGAAGCGCTGTGAATGCTTTCCGGATGCACTGTATGACACATGTCCATGCTTTGCTCTGCTTGTAAACAAGGCACAGCGCATGCATGTTCTACGTCAGCGGCACCACATGGATACATCGTGGTACTCTCGATAATGGAGGAAGACAGTAACTCGGGGGAGAAGAATTGTTGAAAAAAGTGGGGTTTTTTTGCCCAAAAAAAGGTCCAGAATTTAGTACCTGGAGAACAGTTAGTAACTGGAAGAAATTGCGTCTTTATATACCTGTATTATACCTGTGTATACCTGTGTATACCTGTACACTTCTGGATGTGGTCATTACCTGGCACCGACAGATGGTCACGATCGCTGCCTCACCTGTCTGGACATTAAGCATGCTGAGGTGGCTTTCATGGATGAGTCATGCTCCCAATTGCAGGAAGATGACCATCTCGGAGCTGCGGACCAGCCTCCAATACCTCAAAAGGGGTGGAGTTCCAGTGCCTCTGCGTAGATGTAGTTTAGGGGTGTCCAAATTCAGTCCTGGAGGGCCACTGTCCTGCAAAGTGTAGCTCCAACTTGTCTCAACACACCTGGTTGGAAGTTTCTAGTGTGTCTAGTAAGACCTTAATTCAGGTGTGATACATTGGGGTTGGAGCTAAACTCTCCAGGACAGTGGCCCTCCAGGAGCAGGATTGGATACCTCTGATCTAGCTCTCTCCCTGTTAAAAGCCAGGGGAGAGCTACTTCAAGTAGTCACCTGGGTGGTCTGAGGGTTACAGTGAGGACTTCCTCTGCGAGGAACCAACCTCCTAGGGACCCTCACCCCTCTTGCACTCCACAACTAGTGGACATGCCCAGGGAACATGCTGGACCTTCCCAGAGCACTGGATGACTTCTCCCCAATGACCGGTCGCTACATCGGAGGGTGAGCCTGATCTATCAAAGGATAAGGATTCAGCTGCACTGCCTCCTGGGAAAGTGGCAATGCCTGAATCTGACCTGGAGATGATGGCTATGCTTGCTCAGCCCGCTGAGCGGGTTGGGCTTGAGTGAAAACCTCCACCGTGTCCTGAGCCTTTGAGGCTGGAGGACTGGTTTCTCAGGGTGCTTTGTAGTCCAGGAACTGGCTGTGTCTGGCTGAAATGGGGGATGCCGACAAGACCCGGTTTTTGAATTCTCAACTGTTCCAGACTTTTTGATCACAAGAGACTTCTTTAAAAAAAAAAATGAATAAATAAAAAATCTTAATTTTTCCAAATGTACAAGCATTTGAACACATCTAGCTGAAACACCTTGATTTGGCCACAGTGTGGCAGTATGTACCCTCTTCAATAATAGTACTATATAATCCAACTTCAACGTGGAAGTAAACCTATGGGCGGTTGTGGCTAGAGAGGATACAGCTCAGACCGACAACTAGCAATGAAATGAACTGTTCTACCTATTAGATTGTGTTTTTTTAACATCTACACCTACTCCAACCCTAAACTTAGCCCTTACTATAATACAAAAATAGTATTATTGTTGTACAGTGTGACAAAAATAAAAAATAACGTTAGATTGATGTGCCCATGCCCAGTAGCCAGAGCTGTATTCATTCTAGCCTTTACCCCTATGGGCTAGACTTCAGATTTATTAGCTGTATGGAAATAACGAGAAGAAAAACAATGTGCAGTAAAAGTTAAAACTGTTTGCACTACAAACCAGGGTGTTCATTATTAAGATAATACATTAATATGGTGAGACACACCAATGTGCAATATCAAGCAGCAAAACAAGCTTCTTTTTTTTTTACAGCTAAAGATGAAACTGGAACCCATAAAATTTACAAATGACCGCACCCACTCTTATGGGAAAAATAAGGTGGATAATAGGGTGGCCAAACAACAAAGTGAACTCATGACTGTTTGATTTATGTAGGTTGTCTGGAGCATTTGCACACAATTGCAGGAAACCTTTGACACAGAAAAAGTGCACATTCATTATTAAAATTCAAAAGGACTGTTAGAGCTGTATAGCAAAACTAAACACTGAAACAGGCTTTCTGCTTATACTGATAGAGTTCACTGACAAAGTTATTAATATTGTTTAACAAATTTGAGGCTTTTTTGTAAAAGTAGCTGTGCACATAAAAACTAGTTTGTACGCATTCCCATTAGCAAACTGCACTAACAACACAAACAGATAAGATATTTCACCACTATACAATCAAACAGTAATCTTTAAGTCAGTCCCACCATGTTCTGAACGTGAGAAACGGACTGGAGGAAAGGTAAGGAACGTCCTGAGGCACATGATCATTACACATTAAACACAAGAACATTTCCCTTTGTCATGCATCAGTAACTTTAGCTCTCTAACCCAACAAAAGCGACTCACTGTTTTGCAAAGACCGCAAGTAAACGTACTTCATCATTCGGACGTTGTTATACAACACCCACATTCCAGACTATCAGGCAGCGATTACAAATGGGCGTGGCTTGAGATCTGCACTGTATCTGAATATAAAGAGTCGAGACTCAACACGACTTCTGGCTGCTGCACGCACAACCGCAAAGATGTTGTTCTTTTTATTTATTGTGGTATTATTGGTTGCATATTTTGTTAGTCATAGGATTTTTGTTCATAGGAAGACCTTCACCGGCACTGCCAAACTATATGGGAAAACGGTCATTGTAACGGGTAGGTGACTTTTGTTCAAAAGTACTGTGCAAGATTTCTCAGAGGTTGTTTTTTCAGAGCTCAACTTCTTAGATGTTTCCCCTCAAATTCCTTAGAAGAAATGAAAATAGAATATGACAAGCAATATGGCAAATATGACGAGAAACAGTTTTGAAGAAACACTGTCGAGATCTCATCTGTAAGATTACTGGAGTCTTTTTTTCTAGGTTAAAAATCTGAGCAGCAGGAGATATCAACCGCTTATTAAACTGCTGCCAATTTAATTTCATTTAATTGAACATTTTTTTTATATTTAAGTTTACAAACACCTTGCAGAATCTGCTAAATGTTAATTATTTTACCAAAATAAGAGGGATCATACAAAATGCATGTTACTATTTATTTAGTACTGACCTGAATAAGATAAAAGGCATAAAAGACGTTTACATATAGTCCACAAGAGAAAATAATAGCTGAATTGATAAGAATGAACCCCTTCAAAACTTTACATACACTTGATTCTTTTTTTTTTTTTTTTTAGTTGTTCATGAGTCCCTTGTTTGTCATAAACAGTTAAACTGCCCGCTGTTCTTCAGAAAAATCCATCAGCATTTCTGTGTATTTTAACCCTTTCGAACAGTGACTGTATGATTTTGAGATCCATCTTTTCACACTGAGGACACCTGAGGGACTTATATGTAACTATTACAGAAGGTTTAAACGCTCACTGATGCTCCAGAAGGAAAAACAATGCATTAAGAGCTGGGGGTGAAAACTTTTGAACAGAATGGAGATATGTACTTTTTTCTACTTTTGTCTAAATATCATATATATATATATATATATATATATATATATATATATATATATATATATATTAATTTAGTACTGCCCTTCAGAAGCTACAGAAGATACATGTTTCCCAGATGGAAAAAAGTGATCCTTAAAAGTTGTGTATATTAATGAAATCGTAAAATGTCATGCGCATTTTTATAATCAATATACAATATTTATTGTAAATGAAGTTCAGCAAGTGCAAATACTTAACACGAGCTCTGACTATGTCTATGTTGGAGCAACAAAGAATATTTCATCTGTTGTGTCTGACAGGTGGCAACACTGGCATTGGGAAGGCGACTGCCGCACAGCTGGCCATAAGAGGAGCCAGAGTGATTCTGGCCTGCCGCAGCAAACAAAGAGGAGAAGAAGCAGCACAAGAAATCAGGAAGGTGAGTGAAAGCTCTAGGGAGACCAGGGCTAGTTGTCACAGTGAATATTTCTAAAGGTCTGTGTGTTAATAATGACAAAACCTCAACTACAAGACATGAAAAATACCTTTGTCCCAGTTCATTAATTATTAAGCTACAACTTCATGCTTTATCTATTGTACAAACATTGTAACTGATAAAACTGATATTTTCCTTATAGGAAACTGGGAATGATGCTGTGGTCTTCATGCAGCTGGATCTTTCAAGTCAAAAATCCATCCGATCTTTTGCTGAAACCTTTCTGAAGGCAGAGCCCAGACTGGATCTGCTCATCAACAATGCTGGTAAAACTAAAAAGCAAACTTAAGCTTAAAACTTCAACATACATGCACTACCTATCAAAAGCTTAACATAATTAAGATTTTTAATGTTTTTAAAGTCACATATGCTCACCCAAGGCTGCATATATTTGATCAAAATTTCAGTAAAACAGTAATATTGTGAAATATTATTACAACTTAAAATGTTTTCTATGTGAATATATTTTAAAATGTAATTTATTTTTTTGTGATACAAAGCTGAATTTTCAGCATCATTACTCCAGTTTTTAATGTCACATGATCCTCCATCCTAATATGCCGATTTGTTAGTATTCACAAAGTATGCTGAGAAAAGCTGCTGAAAGTTCAGCTTTGCATCCCAGGAATAAATTACATCTGTTGTGTTGCTCAGCATTGGCGTGTCCAGGGCGCACTGAAGATGGTCTCGGGATGATCCTCGGTGTCAATCACATCGGTCCGTTCCTGTTGACCAATCTTCTGTTGGAGCGTCTCAAGGAGTGTGCACCAAGCAGGGTGATCAACGTGTCGTCTTGTGGTCATGATCTGGGTACTATTGATTTCGACTGCATCAACACACACAAGAAGCTCACTCTGGGATCATCCGACGGCGATTTATTCAGGGCCTACACCCACAGTAAGCTCTGTAATGTGCTCTTCACCCATGAACTGGCCAAGAGACTGGAGGGAACCAACGTCACATGCTACAGTCTCCATCCAGGTTAGTGATTAATGAGGGTTTGCATTATGTGAGTATTATATGACAAAAGCTATTCATGAATTTAAAAAACAAACGTATAAAGATTAATAGATCATTTTCTCCTTCAACTTCAAAATCGTCCTGCATCGCTGTTTTACCTTTTTTTGTAAAGGGTGTTTGACCCTCCTTCGCATGTTCACTTTGAAAACACTGGGTCGGTGCTTCTGCAGCGATGTAGGACAATTTTGAAGTTGGAGGAGAAAACGAGATGGGAGTTTTTTGACATACCCCAACTGTATTGACCCGGAGTACACAGAGTTCGCATGCGCATTTCAAAGCTAGACAAGAAGAGCATTTGAGGTTAAAAGTATATAAATTGTGCATTTTTTTTTTTGAAAATAACCAATCGTTTCACTAGATAAGACACTTCTTCCTCGGAAAGCTGCATTTAAACTGCATTTTGGAAGTTTAAACTCGCAGGCACCATAGAAGTCCACTATATGGAGAAATTCCGGAATGTTTTTTTCTCAAGAAACATTATTTCTTTATGACTAAAAAAAGAAAGACACGAACGTCTTGGATGACAAGGGTGTACATTTTTGTTCTGGAAGTGAACTTCGCCTTTAATTTATGGAAGGGCAAATTAAAACTTTTTAAGACCTTTTAAAAGATGTACAGCAGGGATCCAAAAAACCTTTTGTTTTCTGTTTGATCTGTTTCAGGTTCAGTAAGATCAGAGCTTGGCCGTGACATCAATGAATGGCACACACGCATTATTAAGGGCTTTATTAGCAAGTTCTGGGCGACCGACCCAGTGTCCGGGGCTCAGACGACGCTGTACTGCGCACTACAAGAAAACATCGAGCACCTGAGCGGAAAATACTTTTCTGACTGTCAGCTGGTGCAAGTCAAGCCTGAAGCCAGAGATGATGGAATTGCCAAAAAATTGTGGGACATTAGTGAGAAGTTTTGTGGCATGGCTTGAATCCACAGACACACACACTACTGTGAGAAAAGTACTGTATTATATTGATTTTTGTATTTTATAGATATTATGGAGTCAGAAATGTTATGAGTTCTGAGCAAACAAAGTCACATTTATAAGTAGAAAACTTGAAATTCTAGATAATACAACTTGTAGAATTGGAATTTGGATTTGTCCATTTGAAATGTGGTGGAAATACTATAATATATAGTAGATAGCTAATATATAATCTATATATAAAGATAATTGAACGGAAAGCAAGTCTGTAACTCAGCTTCATAACTTCATATTTAGTTGCTATCCCATGTATAAATTTTTTTAATACATTTTTTGCATAAATCAAAAATGTTGGAAAAATATAAAGCTATGCATATATATATTTATACACACATACACACAGGCACACACTGAGACCGAATTACAATTACATCATTTAATTTGGTTGCCATGTCTCTGATTGGTGGAAGTTTCTTTACAGCATCATGAGTAATGTAGTTTTAAGCACATCTGAATGTTTTAACAGAAGAATATACTATTAAAAATTCTATTCCTCCATGAACAAAATGAATCAGTTAATTATCAATTAACTGGAAGTGTTTACTTCCAAAACTTGACTTTTGCACTCGATAACAAACACCAGACTCAGAGGAATGGATTCACCCAGGGTCACTGGAAGGCAGCAAACTGATGTTATTTGTACTGTAGTTGGTAAAATAAAGAAATAAAAATAAATAAAGCCATTTGTCAGTGTAATAAACTAGCAATAGGTTGAGAAAGTGGTTTAGGCAAGTGCATCTTAAATACTGCTTCCAAAAAAAAAAAAAAAAAAAGCTATTATGTTGGGATTTAGTACAAATTCGTGTCAAACACAAAAGGCACCACTAGACTGTCCCATTGTGCAAGCTCATGAACAAGTACTAAGTAAGCTTTTTTTTTTTTTGTTTGTTTGTTTTTTTTAATCTTGACTGGCAAGGTGCAGAGAACAAGATCAAGCATGTAAGATGAAACCCACAGCAACAAAAAGTGGTTTAGTATACTACAACCTCCAACCTACAAACATGAAATAAATCAACTTACAGACTGCTTACTATAATGACCTGGTTATAAAAGTTCATAAAGTCATCACATAATTATGACAGACAGACATTATGACAAGTCTGAATTATTCCAACTAAATTGTTAGATATATAAAGCAACCAAACTGATCTGAATGCCCATTCAAGACATTCAGATCAAGTGTCAGCAGTGACATGGCAGTTTTTCTGTATTCTCAGGGAACTTGGATTGACG
Source organism: Cirrhinus mrigala (assembly GCA_036247105.1). NCBI lineage: Eukaryota > Metazoa > Chordata > Actinopteri > Cypriniformes > Cyprinidae > Cirrhinus > Cirrhinus mrigala. Next base: position 24,732,516 of record CM070020.1, on the reverse strand, counting down.
GAAAACATGCACACCCCACATCCATCAGTCATCCATGTACGTATCACACCCTGCACAATAAGCTACACTTAAAGTACACGCTGGAGAAAAAGTGTGTCCAAATGTAACCCTGGACCACAAAACCAGTCTTAAGTAGCACGGGTATATTTGTAGCAGTAGGCAAAAATACATTGTACGGGTCAAAATGATCGATTTTTCTTTTACGCTAAAAATCATTAGGATATTAAGTAAAGATCATGTTTCATGTGATTATTTTGTAAATTTCCTACCATAAATACATCACAAGTTAATATTCGTTTAGTAATATGCATTGCTAAGAACTTCATTTGGACAACTTTAAAGGTGATTTTTTCAATATTTTGATTTTTTTGCACACTTAGATTTTCAAATAGTTGTATCTCAGCCAAATATATTGTCATTTCCTAATAAACCATACATCAATGGAAATCTATTCAGCTCTCAGACTTTGTATGAATCTCAATTTCAAAGAATTGACCCTTATGACTGTTTTTGTGCTCCAGGGTCACAAATGTTCTAAATAACCAAGAATCGGTCAAAATGGACTCTTTCCAGCCCTTTATGCTTGATGAAGGCCTGCTTATTGGCATTTTTTACCTACAAATTCATAATCATATGAACCATATGCATAATTTCAGCCCAAGCAAAACATAAAAGGGTCATTCCATGGAAGTGTCATTTTCTGCCCCTAACCTTTACAGAAATATTACACTTTAAAACACTTTAGGGTTGCAATTTCTTGACATTTTAAAATGAAACAATATGTTATTTGAACAATTACACCTTCTTGAGCCATCAATGTGGCAATATGCGACCCTGGACCACAAAACCTGTCTTAAAGGAGAAGTCCACTTCCAGAACAACTATTTACAGATAATGTACTCATGCCTTTGTCATCCAAGATGTGCATTTCTTTCTGTCTTCAGTCATAAAGAAATTATGTGTTTTGGAAGTTCAAACTCTGAGCACCATATCAGTCCATTATATGGAAAAAAAATGCTGAAATGCTTTCCTCAAAAAACATAATTTCTTTACGACTGAAGAAAGACAGACATGCACATCTTAGATGACAAGGGGGTGAGTACATTATCTGTAAATAGTTGTCATGGAAGTGGACTTCTCCTTTAAGTAGCACAGGCAAATTTGTAGCAATAGCCAAAAATACATTGTATGGGTCAAAATTATTGTTTTACTTTTCTGACTGTCAGCTGGTGGAAGTCAAGCCCGAAGCCAGAGATGATGGAATTGCCAAAAAAGTTTTGTGGCATGGCTTGAATCCACAGACACACACACTACTGTGAGAAAAGTACTGTATTATATTGATTTTGGTATTTTATAGATATTATGGAGTCAGAAATGTTATGAGTTCTGAGCAAAGTCATATTTACAAGTAGAAAACTTGAAATTCTTGATAATCCAACTTGCAGAATTGGAATTTGGATTTGTCCATTTGAAATGTGGTGGAAATACTATAATATATAGTAGATAGCTAATATATCTATAATCTATATCACTGAACAGAAAGCAAGTCTGTAACCAGTGATGTTAATCACTCAGTTTCATAACTTCATATTTACTTGTGATCCCACATATACATTTCTTTTAAATATTTTTTAAATATCATTTAATTTGGTTGCCATGTCTCTGATTGGTGGAAGTTTCTTTACAGCATCATGAGTAATGTAGTTTTAAGCACATCTGAATGTTTTAACAGAAGAATATACTATTAAAAAATCTGTTTCTCCATGAACAAAATGAATCAGTCAATTATCAATTAACTGGAAGTGTTTACTTCCAAAACTTGACTTTTGCACTCGATAACAAACACCAGACTCAGAGGAATGGATTCACCCAGGGTCACTGGAAGGCAGCATGTAAACTGATGTTATTTGTACTGTATTTGGTAAAATAAATAAAGAAATAAAAATAAAAATAAATAAAGCCATTTGTCAGTGCAATACGTTGAGAAAGAAGTGCCTTTCAGACACCCCTCAACTGGTTTAGGCAAGTGCATCTTAAATACTGCTTCCAAAAAAAAAAAAAAAAAAGCTATTATGTTGGGATTTAGTACAAATTCGTGTCAAACACAAAAGGCACCACTAGACTGTCCCATTGTGCAAGCTCATAAACAAATACTAAGTAAAGGTGGTTTTGTTTTTTGTTTTTTTAATCTTGACTGGCAAGGTGCAGAGAACAAGATCAAACATGTAAGATGAAACCCACAGCAACAAAAAGTGGTTTAGTCTACTAGTTCCCAAGACCTTTGGCTCCAAATGAATAAAAACCCAACCTACAAACATGAAATGAATCAACTTACAGACTGCTTACTATGATGACCTGGTTATAAAAGTTCATAAAGTCATCACATAATTATGACAGACAGACATTATGACAAGTCTTAATTATTCCAACTAAATTGTTAGATTTATAAAACAACCAAGCTGATCTGAATACCCATTCACAACATTCAGATCAAGTGTCAGCAGTGACATGGTAGTTTTTCTGTATTCTCAGGGAACTTGGATTGACGGAAAACATGCACACCCCACATCCATCAGTCATCCATGCATGTATCACACCCTGCACAATAAGCTACATTTAAAGTACACGCTGGAGAAAAAGTGTGTCCAGATGTAACCCTGGACCACAAAACCAGTCTTAAGTAGCACAGGTACAGTGCCCTTCACTAATATTGGCACCCTTTGTAAATATGAGCAAAGACATCTATGAAAATAAATCTGCTTTGTTTATCTTTTTGATCTTACCTTCAAAAAATTCACAAAATGCTAAAATTTCATTGAAGTAAAACAATTAAAAGTGGGGAGAAACTTGCGTTATGAAATAAATGTTTTTCTCCAATGCATGGTGGACACAATTATTGGCACCCTTAGAAATTATAATGAGTAAAATATCTCTGAAGTATATTCCCATTCATATTTGCATTTATTTAGCACACTAGAATGACTAGGAGTATGATATTGTCCAGCCATGACTTCCTGTTTCACAGGATGTTAAATATGAGGAGCACAAAGGCCAAATTCCCTTAACCATCCATCACAAGGAATAAAACCAAATAATATAGTTCTGATGTGCAGAACAAGATTGTCGAGCTTCACAAAATAGAAAGTGACTGTAAGTAAAGAGCTAAAGAATTGAAAATCCCCATTTCCATCATTAGAACAATAATTAAGAATTCCAATCAACTAAAGATGTTACAAATCTGCCTGGAAAAGGACGTGTGTCTATATCGTCCTAATGCATGGTGAGGAGGAGAGTTTAAGTGTCCAAAGACTCTCCAAGGATCACAGCAGGAGAATTGCAGAGATTAGTTGGGTCTTGGGGTCAAAAGACTAAAAAAAAAAAAAAAATTCAAACAGCCCCTACATCACCACATGTTGTTCAGGAGGGTTTTAAGAAAAACCGGCCTTAATCATCCAAAAACAAACTTCAGCATATTCAATTGTCAGACACAACTTGAATTTCAAATGGGACTGGCTTGGTCAGATGAAACTTAAAAAAAAAAAAAAAAAAAAAAAAAAAAAAAAGGCTTTCTGGCAACAAAACCACCAGATGGGTTTGGTACAAAAAGTACCCCATGTCCACGGTTAAATATACTGCTGGATCTTTAATGTTGTGGGCTTATTTTCCTGCCAGAGGTCCTGGACGTCTTGTTCAGATACATGGCATCACGGATTCTAGCAAATACAGACAGATAAAATATCTAAATCTGACTGCATCTGTTAGAAGTTCTATAATGAGCTGTGGTTGGATCTTCCATCAGGACAATGATCCAAATCAAACATCAAAATCCACACAAAAATGTGTCACTGAGCATAAAATGAAGCTTCTGCCATGTCCGTCCCAGTTGCCTGACCTAAACCCTGCAGAAAATGCGTGGGGTGAACTGAAAAGAAGAAGCACCAGCATGGAGCTGTGAATCTGAAACATCGGGAGTGTTTCTGTATGAAGGAATGGTCTCTGATCTCTTGTCAGGTGTTCTCCAAACTCTTCAGGCATTAAAGGAGAAAACTCAGAGCTGTTATCTTGAATAAAGGACGTTGTAATAATTGCGTGCCAATAATTGTGGTCAGCATGAACTAGAGAAAAACATTTATGTCATAATGAGATTTTCCCCCTGCTTTCCATTGTTTTACTTCAATGATAGGTTAGAATTTTGTGAATTTTTTGAATGAAAGATTAAAAGGATAAACAATGCAGATTTATTTTCACAGCCACCTTTGCTCATAGTTACCAAGGGTGCCAATATTAATGGAGGGCACTGTATATTTGTAGCAGTAGGCAAAAATACATTTTACGGGTCAAAATGATTGATTTTTCTTTTACACCAAAAAACGTTAGGATATTAAGTAAAGATCATGTTCCATGAGATTATTTTGTAAATTTCCTACTATAAACACATCACAAGTTAATATTCGTTTAGTAATATGCATTGCTAAGAACTTCATTTGGACAACTTTAAAGGTAATTTTCTCAATATTTTGATTTTTTTGCACACTCAGATTTTCAAATAGTTGTATCTCAGCCAAATATTGTCTTTTCCTAATAAACCATACATCAATGGAAATCTATTCAGCTCTCAGACTTTGTATAAATCTCAGTTTCAAAAAATTGACCCTTATGACTGTTTTTGTGGTCCAGGGTCACAAATGTTCTAAATAACCAAGAATCGGTCAAAATAGACTCTTTACAGCCCTTTATGCTTGATGAAGGCCTTATTGGCATTTTTTACCTACAAATTCTTAATCATATGAACCATATGCATAATTTCAGCCCAAGCAAAACATATAAGGGTCATTCCATGGAAGTGTCATTTTCTGCCCCTAACCTTTACAGAAATATTACACTTTAAAACACTTTAGGGTTGCAATTTCTTGACATTTTAAAATGAAACAATATGTTATTTAAACAATTAAACCTTCTTGAGCCATCAATGTGGCAATATGCGACCCTGGACCACAAAACCTGTCTTAAAGGAGAAGTCCACTTCCTGAACAACAATTTACAGATAATGTACTCACGCCTTTGTCATCCAAGATGTGCATGTCTTTCTTTCTTCAGTCATAAAGAAATTATGTGTTTTGAGGAAAACATTTCAGCATTTTTCTCCATATAATGGACTGATATAGTGCTCAGAGTTTGAACTTCCATAATGCAGTTTAAAACGATCCCAAATGCAGTAGTAAATCCCAGCCAAGGAAGAAGGGTCTTATCTAGTGAAACGATCGGTTAATTTCATTTTTAAAAAAAATACAATTTAAATACCTTTTAATCTCAAACTCTTGTCTTGTTCCGCTTGAACTCTGTGTATTCTGACTCAAGACGGTTACTTTCAACTTCAAAAATCATTTCAAAGTCATCCTACATCACTGCAGAAGTAGAAGCGCAAGACAAGATGAGCGTTTGACTTTAAAAAGTATATAAATTGTATTATTTTTATGAAAATAACTGCTCGTTTTCGCTAGATAAGACCCTTCTTCCTCAGCGGTGATCACTTACAACCGCATTTGGGATCGTTTGAAGTCGCACTGAAACTGCATTTTGGAAGTTCAAACTCTGAGCACCATATCAGTCCATTATATGGAGAAAAATGCTGAAATGTTTTCCTCAAAAAACATAATTTCTTTACGACTGAAGAAAGACAGACATGCACATCTTGGATGACAAGGGGGTGAGTACATTATCTGTAAATAGTTGTCATGGAAGTGGACTTCTTCTTTAAGTAGCACGGGCATATTTGTAGGAATAGCCAAAAATACATTGTATGGGTCAAAATTATTGTTTTACTTTTCTGACTGTCAGCTGGTGGAAGTCAAGCCCGAAGCCAGAGATGATGGAATTGCCAAAAAATTGTGGGACATTAGTGAGAAGTTTTGTGGCATGGCTTGAATCCACAGACACACACACTACTGTGAGAAAAGTACTGTATTATATTGATTTTGGTATTTTATAGATATTATGGAGTCAGAAATGTTATGAGTTCTGAGCAAAGTCATATTTACAAGTAGAAAACTTGAAATTCTAGATAATACAACTTGCAGAATTGGAATTTGGATTTGTCCATTTGAAATGTGGTGGAAATACTATAATATATAGTAGATAGCTAATATATCTATAATCTATATCACTAAACGGAAAGCAAGTCTGTAACCAGTGATGTTAATCACTCAGTTTCATAACTTCATATTTACTTGTGATCCCACGTATATATTTTTTTAAAATATTTTTTTTGCATAAATCAAAAATGATGGAGAAATATGAAGCTATGCATATATACATTTATACACACAGGCACACACTGAGACTGAATTACAATTACATCATTTAATTTGGTTGCCATGTCTCTGATTGGTGGAAGTTTCTTTACAGCATCATGAGTAATGTAGTTTTAAGCACATCTAAATGTTTTAACAGAAGAATATACTATTAAAAAATCTGTTTCTCCATGAACAAAATGAATCAGTCAATTATCAATTAACTGGAAGTGTTTACTTCCAAAACTTGACTTTTGCACTCGATAACAAACACCAGACTCAGAGGAATGGATTCACCCAGGGTCACTGGAAGGCAGCATTAAACTATGTAAACTGATGTTATTTGTACTGTATTTAGTAAAACAAATAAATAAATAAAAATAAAAATAAATAAAGCCATTTGTCAGTGCAATACGTTGAGAAAGAAGTGCCTTTCAGACACCCCTCAACTGGTTTAGGCAAGTGCATCTTAAATACTGCTTCCAAAAAAAAAAAAAAAAAAAAAACAACTATTATGTTGGGATTTAGTACAAATTTGTGCCAAACACAAAAGACACCACTAGACTGTCCCATTGTGCAAACATGTAAGATGAAACCCACAGCAACAAAAAGTGGTTTAGTCTACTAGTTCCCAAGAACTTTGGCTCCAAATGAATAAAAACCCAACCTACAAACATGAAATGAATCAACTTACAGACTGCTTACTATGATGACCTGGTTATAAAAGTTCATAAAGTCATCACATAATTATGACAGACAGACATTATGACAGGTCTGAATTATTCCAACTAAATTGTTAGATATATAAAACAACCAAGCTGATCTGAATACCCATTCACAACATTCAGGTCAAGTGTCAGCAGTGACATGGTAGTTTTTCTGTATTCTCAGGGAACTTGGATTGACGGAAAACATGCACACCCCACATCCATCAGTCATCCATGCACGTATCACACCCTGCACAATAAGCTACACTTAAAGTACACGCTGGAGAAAAAGTGTGTCCAAATGTAGCCCTGGACCACAAAACCAGTCTTAAGTAGCACGGGTATATTTGTAGCAGTAGGCAAAAATACATTGTACGGGTCAAAATGATCGATTTTTCTTTTATGCCAAAAATCATTAGGATATTAAGTAAAGATCATGTTTCATGTGATTATTTTGTAAATTTCCTACCATAAATACATCACAAGTTAATATTGTTTAGTAATATGCATTGCTAAGAACTTAATTTGGACAACTTTAAAGGTGATTTTCTCAATATTTTGATTTTTTTGCACACTCAGATTTTCAAATAGTTGTATCTCAGCCAAATATTGTCATTTCCTAATAAACCATACATCAATGGAAATCTATTCAGCTCTCAGACTTTGTATAAATCTCAGTTTCAAAGAATTGACCCTTATGACTGTTTTTGTGGTCCAGGGTCACAAATGTTCTAAATAACCAAGAATCGGTCAAAATGGACTCTTTATTGCCCTTTATGCTTGATGAAGGCCTGCTTATTTGCATTTTTACCTACAAATTCTTAATCATATGAACTGTATGCATAATTTCAGCCCAAGCAAAACATATAAGGGTCATTCCATGGAAATGTCATTTTCTGCCCCTAACCTTTACAGAAATATTACACTTTAAAACACTTTAGAGTTGCAATTTCTTGACATTTTAAAATGAAACAATATGTTATGGGTTGGATTGGACAATGGATTGTACAGATAATGTACTCACCCCCTTGTCATCCAAGATGTTCATGTCTTTCTTTTTCCAGTCGTAAAGAAATTATGAAGAAGAGAAAGAAGAAGAAATTGAGGAAAACATTTCAGGATTTTTCTCCATCTAATGGACTGATATGGTGCTCAGAGTTTGAACTTCCAAAATGCAGTTTGAAACGATCCCAAATGCAGTTGTAAATGATCCCAGCCAAGGAAGAAGGGTCTTATCTAGTGAAACAATCGGTTAATTTTGTTAAAAAAAAAAAAAAAAATACAATTTAAATACCTTTTAATCTCAAACTCTTGTCTTGCTTCGCTTGAACTCTGTGTATTCAGGCCTAAGACAGTTAGGGTAGGTCGAAAAACTCCAATCGTATTTTCTCCCTCAACTTCAAAAATCATTTCAAAATCATCCTACATCACTGCAGAAGTAGAAGAGCAAGAGAAGATGAGCATTTGACTTTAAAAAGTATATAAATTGTATTATTTTTACGAAAATAAACGATCGTTTTGCTAGATAAGACCCTTCTTCCTCGGCGGTGATCACTTACAACCGCATTTTGGATCGTTTGAAGCTGCATTTAAACTGCATTTTGGAAGTTCAAAATCAGGACACCATAGCAGTCCATTATATGGGGAAACATGCTGAAATGTTCTCCTCAAAACACATAATTTCTTTATGACTGAAGAAAGAAAGACATGAACATCTTGGATGACAAGGGGGTGAGTACATTATCTGTAAATAGTTGTTCTGGAAGTGGACTTCAAGTAGTACGGGCATATTTGTAGGAATAGCCAAAAATACATTGTATGGGTCAAAATTATTGTTTTTTTTTTAATGCCAAATATCATTAGAATATTAAGTAAAGGTCATGTTCCATTAAGATATTTTGTAGATTTCCTACAGTAAATGTATCAAAACTTAATTTTTGATTAGTAATATGCATTGCTAAGAACTTCATTTGGATAACTGTAAAGGCGATTTTTTTAAAAATGTAGATTTTTTTTTTTTTTTTTTTGTATCTCAGCCAAATATTGTCCTATCCTAACAACCATACATCAATAAAAATTCAATTTTTCAGCTTTTAGATGATGTATATGTAATGCCTCAATTTCAAAAGTTTTACCCTTATGACTGGTTTTGTTGTCCAGGGTCACATATTTGTTTAATTATATCGAATACCAAGCACCACAAAACTGCTCATCACCAAAGCCATGTACAGAGGGAAAGTGCCTTTTTTTGAGGTTTCTACCATTTAAAATACAATAATGTATTCAAACTATCAAATAAAAGATATAAATAGCATAAAAAACAAAATGCTGAATAAATATTATGAAATGTATAATGAAAGTATTGGTCCCCTGGAGTTGTCACTGGTGTTACCATTTAACAAAAATCTATTATTTTGAAATAAAAATCACTTGACTTCCTTCTTCCTATTTCTTGAAGATCTATAAAGAAAGGCTGATAAGTCCAGTGACTCTTTCCAGTTATCAGAAATTTTCATCTATCTCATGATTTCACATGAAGTTTTTAGTTGAACTCACTGGTATGACCTGCTTTGTTAGGGAACTGTAAAAAAAAAATAATAATAATAATAATTTAGTGAGTATACCATGATTGACAACACGTGGTTTAATACCTTGCAGCACCCATTTTGTAAAATGCATTTTTCATAAAATTTGTCACTGGTGTCACCTTCCTTATGAGTAAATAAATGCACAAAAAAGGATTTAAAAAAAAAAAAAAAAATCATTAAGTTGTCATTTAAGTGTATTCATAAAGTCAAAAGGTAATCTAATAATGTGGTCTAAGTTTAAATGTCAGAATAAGAAATACATTTTAAGACATCTTCCCATACCAAAGGTGGAAATTTCTGTAGAATGGCCCATAAACATTAACTTTTAATACCAGGGGTATTAAGTCAGAGGTTTTTGTTTAATAAGACTATATCTTTTTTAATTTTTATATAAGTTTTACTTATTTTAGTACAAGTTACACTGAAGGAAAATGACAAATTCTGCCTTGGCAACTAGCTGAAATAAAATAAGTGTCAGCTCCACTTGTCACAAAGTTCTGTTCTGTCTTGTTTTAAGCATGAGGACCTACTCATATTTATCATATCTATCCAGATTTTTGCACATTCATTCACTCAAAATGTGCACGTCACAATTTTTGTGATAACACATGGGGCCTAAATACACAAAAACAGCCCCTGAAACACCACAGAGACCATTTCTGCCCTAATGCACAATGTCTATGATCCTCTTATCAGACAAGCTTAGGTGTGGCATTATAGGACAAAGGGTCTAAATGACTAAGCACCATTTCAAACTTTCCCTTAAATATTAATGCATGAAGAATAATAAAAAAGAAAGTATTCTTAATGCATGTGTAATAGAAGCTCTTCTGTGAAAAGACCGTTTTTTGAAGTGTGATGTTAAATGTATTTTCAAAAGACTGTATTAGAGATTATAAAATAGTTTAAGTGTATATAGCAGGGATAGGCAATGTCGGTCCTGGAGTGCCGATGTCCTGCAGTTTAGCTTCAACCCTGAAAAAAAAAAAAAAAAACCCTCATCTGCCCGTAGCCCTAGTAATGCTGAAAATCTTGATTAGCTTGTTCAGGTGTGTTTGATTAGGGTTGGAGCTAAACTCAGCAGCACAGCGGCACTCCAGGATCGACGTTGCCTATCCCTGATATATACAATAATTCAAAACTAATAAACATTGTGACAAGGCGTACCATTACATTAAAAGCTTTATTTGTTGAGCTGTACAGTGTGTTAGTTATTCATTTTCTGATTCATCTAAGACCTGCTGTAGATGGTCGTTGACAGTCTTTAGCTGGTGCGCTGTTCCCATGATGCACCTGGCTTCCATCAACATGGCAGGCATACAGGAGGGGCCATACTGTCAGACAAAAGACAGACATGAAATCAGAAAAAGACCACAGAACAATAAACTCCAAAAATCCCATAAAATATGACAAGACGGTTTGCTTGTACGGTATGTTTATGCACAGAAAGCCCAACACTAAACCAACTAATTTCAGACTTCCTCACCGTTTCCACCTCATCCGGATGAGCTGTGCGATGCGCCAGATACTTCCTGTTGAGCTCCTGCAGGTTTGTAAGCAAAGAGGATCCTTCCCTCAGAGCTTTGAGTCTCTGTTCCATCTCATCGTGATCTTTCTGAAGGTTCCTCAGCTTTGTCTTTTCCCTGAAACCAGAAACTCATTTCAGTTTTATAGCTATAAATTCATTACTGTGAATTAAACAAGCAATTTTTATATAATAGTATAAAAGAGCAAGGAAAGTCTAGTTTTCATGATATGATCACTTTAGTAGGGCCCTATGATTTCCGCGCCGCGCAAAACGCGGACGGAATCGCGGAATTCAGTCATAAAAACGGAATTTACTGAATAATGCGGAATGTCACAGAATTTGTCAAAGTTTGAAGTAAGTAATCAAAAGTAGGTCATTACACTTGAATCAAACCGCAATATGGACTAGTATCTGCAAATATTACGCCGGAAAAATACCATTTAAATGTGAATCCTGCATGTTCTGCGTGTCTCTGTTTTAATGAATGGAGCAGATGAGCGGTTTTTGTTTACTACACACACTGAAGCGCGCGTGACGATCGCTCTGATTTCAGCGTCTGTAGTCTCACTAAATGAGGACATAAATACATGAACAATATCTGCTGAAAGTCAATTCATGAGCATATGACCGTTCCATTTTAGGAAAACTAGCATTATATCATATATACACACAGAAAGGTAAAGGTAGACAGGGCAACCCGTCAAAATAAAAGTCCGGTTTAACTAAAGACATTGTGCCAGATATACATTACTACTAAAATGAAACAAACATTATTTTTTAGGGTATAATCACACAACATTTCTTCCATGTTTTCATTTTAATAGTAAATTCCTCTTTGTTTGCCAAAAAAAAAAAGTTTGCTTAATTTTCAATAATTAAATATAAATTAATGTTTTATGTCTTCATTTGATAGCTACAATATTTTAAATACACAACACAGAATTTCTGAGGGTAAAAAAAAAAAAAACTTTTATAAGGCTATGAATAAATTTGAATAAATTAAGTATGCATTCAAATAATCAGACGCTAAAACACAGAATTTGATAACAATAAAACATATGGAGAGAACAAATAAAACATTTCATAGGGCCCTAAACATGTCATTTTTGACCTTTATTAAATTGATGTGAAATTGTATAAGTTTCATGACTTTAATTAATTAGACATGCTCTTTGATTAATAAAATTTAATTTAACCATTAAAAAGGAGTTGAGAAAACTTAAAACGGGAAAAAACGGAATCCAGAAAAATTAAAATGGAAAAAACGGAATTTGGAAAAAAATAAAACGGAATTTAGGAAAAAAACAAACAAACAAACAAACAAACAAAAAACAAACAGATTTCATAGGGCCCTACTCTGGAAAAACAGATCTGTGCTTACTTAATGAGCTCATTATTGGCTTCCACAAGTCTGCTCCTCTTCTTATTAATAGCACTATTGATCTGAAAGAGAACAATACAGTTAATGTCTACAAAGCAACACGTCTCACCAACACTGCATTTATTTGATTAAAAATACAGTAATACAATAATATTATTACAATTTAAAATAGCAGTTTCCTATCTGAATATATTTTAAAATATAATTTATTTCTGTGATGCAAAGCTGAATTTTCATCATCATTACTCTACTCTTCAGTGCCACATGATCTTTCAATAATTCTAATATGTTTTTAAACTTTAATATTATTTCATAATTATTCCAAACTTTTGATGCGTAGTGTATATTGCCCAGGTGAGCGATGTAATGAAGCATCACCTTGTTATTTTCTCTTTTCACATTCTTGAGTTCCTTTGTTGCTGTGATCTATGAATAAAAAACACAATTTTTATAAGTAACTACATCAGCAACATCTCCATTTATGTTATATATCATCTGAAAAACAATCTCACTATCTCTGAGAGCTGCTCCTCAAATGAGCGACTGACAGCATCAATGGAGCGTTTGACTGCGTCAGAGTTTATGGTCTGCCTGCAGAAATCAGAGTCAAATATTTAAGCACTTAACTTCTATTAATTAAAGGAGGAGTCCACTTGCAGAACAACAATTTACAAATAATGTACTCGCCCCCTTGTCATCCAAGATGTTCATGTCTTTCCGTCTTCAGTCGTAAGGAAATAATGTTTTTTGAGGAAAGCATTTCAGAATTTTTCTCCATATAATGGACTTCATTGGTGCCTCGATTTTGAACTTCCAAAATATCAGTTCATCATTTATTTCAGCCATTTATTTCTAAAAATAAAATTTTTTATACTTTTTAAGTACAAAAGCTTATGTAGCACAGGCTCTGGGATGCGCATCCACGATGCTACGAATTTGTAACGGGTCGTTCTTGAGCGATTCTTTCATTTTGAACGAATCTTTAATGTGACTCGGGAAGAACGAGTCGTCTCGGGGAGTGATTCGTTCAGTCGCACATGTGCAACATCCTATTAGGTTCTGTCCTAGAATTAGTTCATCTGTTTCGAGTCTTCAGGTTTTTCGAGTCGTTCGTTCATCTTATGGGGCTGTCACGTTATGAACGAACGACTCAAACCCGAAAACTTGCCAGATAAGAGGTGAGGTGAGCTAATCATAGACTAAAGACTAAAGGTAAACAATGAACTAATCTTTTTTGTTTTTGTTATAGCATTATAGCTTTGTCTTGTTTGTAGTGTGATCAACGTTAAATGTTTTCCTCAAAAACCATAATTTCTTCACGACTGAAGACAGAAAGACATAAACATCTTGGATGACAAGGGGGTGAGTAAATTATTTGTGAATTGCTGTTCTGGAAGTGGACTTCTACTTTAGGCCACTAAACTGATTAGTGCAGTTCACACTTACTTATACTGAGTGACAAACTCCTGGAAAGTATCGAGCACTACGTCAAGATCAGTTGCACTTCTCGAATCCCTGGGTTTTTTAGAGGGGCCAGCTTTGTCTGGAGAAAGATGATTTACATTTATGCATTTGGCCAATGTTTTTTTTTTTTTTTTTTTTAAATAATTTCAAAATAATTTGAATTACATTCAAAGTAAGTATTTTACCAGATCATGCATTCTCAACATTCTTTTAAATCAAAAGTTTTGTAATGTTGTGATCATCTGTGCCATTCAGTTGGTTTATGCAACCTATATTTATATAACCTTAATTAAGTGGATTTAAAGAGATAGTTCACCCAAAAATGAAAATTGTCGTCATTAATTACTCACCCTAATGTCGTTCCAAATCCTAAGACCTTCATTCATCTTCAGAACACGAATTAAGATATTTTTGATGACAAATATTTTTGTGCACAAAAAGTATTCTTGTTGTTTCATAAAATTACAGTTGACCCACTGATGTCACATGGACTATTTTACCGATGTCCTTACTACCTTTCTGGATCTGGGAATGTGTCAGTTGCGTTGCTGTCTATGGAAGATCAGAAAGCTCTCGGATTTCATTAAAAATATCTTAATTTATGTTCTAAAGATGAACGAAGGTCTGATGGGTTTGGAACGACTTGATTGTGAGTAATTAATGAGTTTTCGATTTTTGGGTGAACTATCCGTTTAAAGAAAATTAATAGGGAAAAAATTCTGCCAGAACCAAGACATGCTTCATTGCACACTATTAAAGCATTTAATTGATGTACATTAAAAACACCACATATTTAAAATAACAAATCATTTTAAATGTCTTGCTTAGTACCTGATGAAGATGAAGATTTCCTTTTCTCTTTGTGGCCACTCTGCCGTTGACTAGACGATCTCCTTTTTGCCCCCTTAGACTTCTCCATGCTTGGGTGCTGAAAAGGAAAAACTGAATTAACGGGCCATATTTCATACATCATATATGTAGATGCTGATAAATGAGGATATGAAGCATACAAAACTTTCATCCTCATCAGTCAGCTCCTCTGACGATGGCGGTGACCTCTGCTGTCTCTGAGCTGCTCTTAGAGTCGAAGATTTTTCTTTTGCTGACCTCGGACCTTTGACTGCTTCCTGGACAAAGCAAAACAAACAAACAATAAAAAAAAAACGACGTATTTCGAATAAAATTCCTTTTCATATCTGCAGTGAATTTACAACAGTTTAAAAAGTTTGGACAGCTAAAAAGACTAACAAATGTCAGGAAAAAAATGCAGACGATGTTGAAAATCAAGTCATTAAAAGACTAGTTCATCCAAAAAAGGTAATTTGCTGAAAATTCATTCACCCTCAGGCCATCCAAGAAGTAGATGAGCTCATCAGAACAGATTTGGAGAAATGTAGCATTACATTCCTCTGCAGAGAATGGGTGCCGTCAGAATGAGAGCCCAAACAGCTGATAAAAACATCATAATCCACAAGTAATCCAAATTCAAACCATTGCTCCCGGCTAAAATATGAGTACTCTATCCATAATATTGCTTTCTCCAGTGAAAGTCATCTCATCTGAATCAGAAATCAGAAATATGCAGCACTGAAATCATGAAACAAATATTCACTGTTTACAACTGGAAACAGTCCAAACCAGTTCTAAACAAATATGTTGCTGGATTTTGATGTAAAAATACAACAGGGAACAACAGCTTGAAGTTACAAACACCTCAATGGATTTTTTTTTCTTCTTACAGACACATAGCTTTTCACTTCACAAGACGTTAATTGATGGACTAGAGTTATGCGTATTACTGTGATGTTTTTATCAGCTTGTTGGACTCTTATTTTGACGGCACCCATTCACTTGCTAAGCAAGTGATGAGAGGCTAAATTTCTACAAATCTGTTCTGACAAAGAAAGAAACTAATCTACATCTCGGATTGCCGGCGGACGAGTATATTGTCAAAAAACTTTCAATTTTGGGTAAACAATTTCTTTAAATTCTCACCTTGGCTGTATTGCTTTTGGGGATTGATGTTCTTTTCTTGCCTGCATCCTCTTTGCCTTCTGATATGGTTGGCAAAGGTCTGCCTTTGCCTTTTCTGTAATGACACAGAAAGTCTTTCATTATACTGAAGCATAACCACATCTGCATACAGAAACGCCTCTCAAACGCTTTGATCTCACAGGATCTCACTCTACATTACTACTGACTTTGCTCCTTTGTTTGTTGGCTGAGGTGGTTCCTGGTTCTCTTTGGATGAAGCTTTCTTATTCAACGCCTCAGAAACACCTTTGCCTATTTTTTTAGCCCGACTAACTGCTGTCTTATCAGAGTCTGTTTGAACAAGAACAGGCTTCCCAGCTCGTGGTCGAGCCGACTTCTCTGGAGCAGACTTTTGGTTCTGTTCTGGCCCAGGACTGAGATCTTCTTCCAAAGCTGTGCTGTGAAGGGGGTTCCCTGCAAATGACAACAAATATTGCATAAAGACTCTTTTGGGATGTATAGAGAACAGTTACTTTAAGACTTTAAATTTTGCTTTTTTCCCCTCAAACTACAGTATACTTATTACAGGGCTGTCATACCATGAGGAGAATACTGATCTCCTTGAAAGAAACTGGCTTTTTCTATGGATGAAATGTCCAGGGGCTGTGGAGACTCCACCGCACCATCACTGTTCTGTTGTGCATTCTAAGATAGAAATTAAAAGTAAATTCTGCCAACTTTAAGTGCATGTATAATAGTTGCATGTACAGTATAATATATACACAATACAACACATATATGAGCGTTAATTCCGTCCCAAAGCAATCTTATGTGTTTATGCATAAAATGACATATAATTTAGTGCTTAATACTACTAATATTAATATTATAAAACAACAATAATAAAACTAATAAAATAATCATAAAAATAATAAAAATGTATCACATAATATAAATATTGGTGTTTTTAAAATGACATGCTTCAGGAATTACAAGTCAAAATATAAACTGCATAATATTAGACACGTATACAAACGTCACTACATAACATCAATATTGGTCACTACATAACATCAATATTGGTGATATTAATATTACGTTTCAGGAATTACAAATAAAAAATAAAACAATGCAAATATAATGTTAGATATGCCATATTAATATAAAAAATATTATAGTATCATGAGAGACCAAAAAAATTGTAAATTATAAATACTGGTGTCATTAAAACTACGTTTCAATAAGTAGAAGTCAAATAATAAATATAAGTAATACATATAAAACATCAATAATATTACATATAGCAATATTAGACGCTATATTATATCTCATGAACAACAATAATAAAATAGGTACTATTACATGATAGAAATGTTAGTGGTATTAATATTATGTTTAAGGAATTACTTGTCAACATATAACGTAATGACAATTCAAAACATTATACAGCTGACAAAAACTAAACACTCACCTGCAGCTCTCGCTGAACGGCTTTCAGTGTTTTCGTCATCCTACTCATCTTTGCATTAATTTAATTGTATATGATGATAGATAAAACTCCCGAACAATATGTATAAACAAAAACAATAATCACAAAGTTACAAAAAAAAAATCTCCAGAGTCTGGCAGAAGCAGTATTTTTACCGCGAATGTTTGAACGCTTGTACTGTACCATCTGAGAAACGGGGGGATATTGAAATACCGTATGGTAAACAGTTTGTTTATACACAAGTAGAAAGGAGATTTTACAATTAATTTTGTACATATAAGATTATAAAATAAAAAAAATAAGAGAAGTTTTTTATTTTTCACAAATTCATTTTTTAAAGACTAAAATACACTATTTAAATCACCCCTAAAATCGTATAAGGAAGATTCCTTCCTTGTTTCATGGAAAGCAGACAGAGCGAAACAGCGCGTCATTTTCTTTTCGACTGCCCTCTGCTGTTCTGGTGCTTTACAACGCGTTACTGTATCCACAGACGTGATTATATCTATTTAAATTAATTATTAATAAATAATAAATGTACTCGTTTCATTACAACTAATTGTTACTGCAAACAAATATGTTCTGTTCGTTTTATGCACAGTTTTGCCCAATTATGTATAAGCAAAATATATCTCTTTATAGTAATTTATATGATGTATTTTTACAGTCATCAAAATTTTGAGATTTATGAATCTGAAATCCTATGAATCTGAAGTCCGTTCTTGGTGTTAGATGTTTCAGAAATTCTATTCACTTTTTTAAATAACTAACTAAATAAATAAATACAGCTTTCTAATGTTACGTATTATGGTCTTTGGCGCCCTCCAGTGGCAATTCACTACAGGGATCCTCCTAGTTCACCCTAAACGCCACGCGAGTGGAAACGCTAGCAGCGGTTCTTTCTTAACCACTTCCGGTCTATCCCTCCGTCAGTCCGAAGTGGAAACACTGGAAACTAAAGAAGCTCAGAATCGGTACCGCCTCACTGACCCGACCAGCCCAACAGAGCCGTCAGTTTCCCCCGGATCACAACCAGAAGGTAGTTAATTACATACATTTAGCGCTGTGAACTGCTCAGATTTTTATAACCACAAACATAATCACTTTTAGTAAACAAATTCGCGATGTAAAGATGTAAACTTGTGCTGTCACAGTATTAGCATTAGCTTCGCGTAGGTGTGTGTTCTTGGAGCGCTAATAAGTGACATGAAACACACTGAAGCATTTAAATCATAACATACAGGTAATTTATGTTTATTTAAATAATATCTGAAAGTTTTTGACACTTAATTTTACTGTTAGGACATGCTTTTATCAAAAAGAGCAACCTAATGTAATTTATGAAAAAAAATCAGAAGTATATTTTAAATATTTACTTTTATATTGGTGCAACAGGGGTTTGCACTTAGATATTCGTGACACTAGTGTTTGTTTTCGTCTGTCCACTGTTTTTGGCACTGTAGTGCTAGCAGTAGCCTGCTAGCTGTATCCAGCACATGTTATG
Organism: Cirrhinus mrigala; assembly: GCA_036247105.1. NCBI lineage: Eukaryota > Metazoa > Chordata > Actinopteri > Cypriniformes > Cyprinidae > Cirrhinus > Cirrhinus mrigala. Next base: position 24,713,591 of record CM070020.1, on the reverse strand, counting down.
ATTAATAATGTAATTTAATGCAATGAAACCGAAATCTGCACATATGACACGAGATTTTAAACAATGTGCATGTAGCACACATGAAGATGTCATTTGTACGTATTCAGATGGATTTGCCTTTCAACAGTACTATGCAAAGAGATGATTAACATAAAGTCAGATCATATCAAGGACATTTCACTGCTGATCACAGCATTTCAGCCACACATGCTTAAAGTCCATTCTGAGTTGCGTGTCATTCTTAAAAGTTACAAATGTAAGTGTTTGATGAGTTGTAAAGTTGGGGCGACTGTCCAGCTGGCAAACACTGACCTGTCATCATTGCTGGGTCATGATCGTGCAGCGTTTCATTCTGATAAATGACGTTTAAGAGTTTGAATCTTATGAATTTGGCTTGTTTTGATGGCAGCAGATTATTTCATGACCCAATCCTCCACATGACCTTCAGAAGTCCCTATAGTGTCTTCTCTGACCAACACATGTGCCGTTTTATTTTTGGATAAGTCTTGCACATGGCTTGTAGTTACATTCACTTTACTACTGGATTACTATGCATTTATTCTCATGGATTAACAATGTTAAGGAGTCAATGTCATGATGTGAACCGTTATTATTCACCCTCATGTCATTTCAGATCCACATGACTTTCTTTCTTCTTGGAACACAGCACGAGATGTTTAGTAAAGTCACAAGGCGACAACAAAAGCACAGGAGGTGTCAAAAAGCACCTTATGTGTGCTATATTTCAAGTCTCATTAAGTAGTTATATGAAATGGAACATACTGTCAAATCTGACACATTTGACATCATTAAAATAAAAGCACAACATATCCATGTTATATATGCTTGCATTAAATTGAAAAAATCAGCATGAACATTATTCAAAACGTCTCCTTTTGTGTCACACATGAAGTCACACAGATTTGGATTGACATGAGGGTGAGTAAATGGATACATTTTGTGTATAATAAAGAGATAGTTCACCCAAAAAGTGAAAATTCTGTCATTTATTACTCACCCTCATGTCGTTCCAAACCCGTAAGACCTTTGTTCATCTTCAAAACATAAATTAAGATATTTTGATAAAATCCGACCTCTTGGAAGCTCTCAGATTTCATTAAAAATGTCTTGATTTGTGTTCTAAAGATGAACGGATGTCTTACGGTTTGGAACGACATTAGGGTAAGTAAGTAATTAATGACAGAATTTTCATTTTTGGGTGAACTATCCCTTTAAGACAACTGTTTTTTTTTTTTTTAAATATTTTTTCTGAAATCTTATGTTTAAATATGCAAATGAGGCATTATGTACTTAAATATGCACTAATTTGAATATATTTCCAAACAGAAATCTCAACATTGGATAAAGCCAGGCTCAAATTTCTTTTTTAAATTTGACATTTGTTTATATATTAGAGTTTGGATTTCTCTTTTTATCACTCATTGAAAAAAAAGAAGATAGATAGATAGATAGACTACCAGTCAAAAGTAAGATTTTTAATGCTTTTTAAAAAAAGTCTCTTCTGTTCATGAAGCCTGCATTTATTTTATTCAAAATATGGCAATAGCAGTAATATTGTAAAATAATTTTACTATGTAAATATGTTTTATATTTGAATATATTTAAAAATTTTCAGCATCATTACTCTAGTCTTCAGTGTCACATGATCCTTCAGAAATCATTGTAATATGCTCATTTGCAAGAAACATTTATTATTAATATTACTATTATCAATATTTAAAACAGTTACAGAGTACATTTTCAGGCGTATTTGATGAATAGAAAGATCCAAAAATCAGCATTTATCTGAAATAAAGATGTTTTGGTACCATTATACATTATAACATTCAAAAGCTTGGAGTCAGTATTAATTTATTATTAAATTATAGAAATTAATATCTTTATTTAGCAAGGATGCTTTAAATTGATCAAAAGTGATGATAAAGACATTTATAATGCTACAAACGATTTCTATTTCAGATAAATGCTGTTCTTCTGAACTTTCTATTTATCAAAGAAACCTTAAAAAGTTCTACTCAGCTGTTTACAACAAAATAATAGTAATAAATGTTTTATAAGCAGCAAATCAGAATATTAGAATGATTTCTGAAGGATCATGTGACTGGAGTAATGATGCTTAAAATTCAGCTTTGAAATCACAGGAATAAATTACGTCTTAAAATATATTTAAATAGAAAACAGTTATTTTAAATAGTAAAAATATTTCACAATTTTACTGTTTTTGCTGTACTTTGGATCAAATAAATGCAGACTTGGTGAACAGAAGAGTATTAAAAATCTTACTGTTCAAAAACTTTTGACAGGTAGGTTGATATGGTTCAGCATGAAATGTTGATCCATAAAAGCAGTAGCCTTATGTCCTCCTGGCCTCTTTCTGTCTGGGTCACTTGATCTGTGGTTAGGTAATGTGTCTTATCTCAGCAGTTAATGACGCAAAACGCTTTCAAAAGATTAGACTCTTACCTGCAACCACTGGCCAATAAAACACATTTAGAATGGATCTCATAAAACTCCCCAAGGTACGTTTGTTGACTCTTCTTATGCTTTATTTTCTCTCTCCTACAGCTTAAAATGCTATTGATGGGTGTTTACCTGGATAGCTTCTGCTGACCAGTCCAATGCTTAGTTTCCTATGGGGGTGGTTACTACTATGGACCCGGATTCGGCCCGGCAACCGCAGGGCAAGTTGGGTAAAGGTGGCCACGCGCTAATAGGGGCCAATCTTGGCGCTCGGGGAAAGCACTATGTGTGTGGTTCGCTTGCTGCGTTCACCAACATCATCGTGACCTTTCCCATTCAGAAAGTGTTGTTCCGCCAGCAGCTACATGGGGTCCGAGTGACCGAAGCCGTCCATCAGTTGCAGAGGGAAGGGTTGAGACATCTCTATCGAGGACTCCTGCCTCCACTATTGCAGAAAACCACCACCGTGGCCATCATGTTTGGCCTGTATGAGGATTTTTCCCGGTTGCTTTTGCGTCACGCCCACAGAAGTGGTGCGCCTGAGCTTGTTACACGGAGCGTCGCCGCCGCACTGGCTGGGACGGCTGAGGCCGCCCTTACGCCATTCGAACGGGTGCAAACGCTGCTTCAGGATCACAGGCACAATGGCCGGTTCAATAACACCGCCCACACTTTCCGGACTCTCCTGCGGGACTATGGCGTGAGGGAGTGCTACCGCGGGCTGGTCCCGGTTTTGTTGCGCAACGGGCCTAGTAACGTTCTGTTCTTTGGCTTGCGTGGGCCAATTAAGCAGCGGCTGCCTGATGCCCGAACCCGTGTGGGTCACATGGCCAATGACTTTGTATGTGGCGGGCTGCTGGGAGCGGCACTGGGTATCATGTTCTACCCCCTGAATGTGGTCAAATCTCGAGCTCAGGCTCAAGTCGGGGGCGAGTTCGTTCCTTGCCACCAAGTGCTGATGACGGTGTGGCGGGAACGAGGCGGCAGCATCGTGCTGCTCTTCCGCGGGGCGACGCTCAACTACCACCGATCTCTTCTGTCGTGGGGGATCATCAATGCAACTTACGAGCTTCTCCTAAAAGTTTTCTGAAGACCGGGTTGGATAACGGAGTGCACTTTTTCAGACGCAAGCCAAATTGAGGGTTTTTTACCTCTTGAAAAGAGGTCTGGACACTGCCAGCTCCCCTTAGCATCTGCACTTAAAGGTATAGTTCACCCAAAAATGACATTCTGTCATCATTCATTCACCCTCATGACATTTCAAACCTGATATTTTGAAGATCTTAGTAATCAGATGGGAACCAAAACTGCTTGTTCTTCAGAATGTCTTCTTTTGTGAGTTATGTAGGTTTGGAATGATATGATTGTTTGGGTGAACTATCCCTTTAGCATCCAAACTTCATGATTTGTATAATTATGGATGGACACCATTCATGTGCCGATAACTACATATAAAGTCCACCCATATTACTCGGCTACTATAAGTGTTGTGAAACGTATCGCCACATCCCGTGGCTTTTATATCAGTTTTGTAGTGGCTCTTTTACTCACTTTTTGGTGGTCTATGGGACATCGATGGAGAAAGCACAGTGTTGCACTACTGACAGTACATTTCTACTTATTTCTGTTGTTTTGTTAAAAAACCTGATGCACAAACTCTGGCCTGGCGCATTACAAGCCATGTGTCATCTTATGTGTTATGCGCAGGTTGACAGAGGGTTCGTAAATGGGTGTGGACCATACAAAGAGAGAGAAAGATTTCTGTACAAGCCCATGATGTTAGTGTTTTTGCCAACCAGAAAAAATCCAGATGTATTCAAAGATGTGTGATCATTTTCATGAAATGCTATTTTTATGTAATGAGTGTTTTGTGACATGAATGACATTTTCACGTTGTGGGTGGAAAGTAAACAAGTAATTCCACTTATTGCATTCTGGGTGTCATTATTAAACAATTTTTTCATGCTTTAAAGAGATAGTTTACCCAAAAATGAAAATTCTGTCTTTAATTACCCTCATGTCGTTCCATGACCTTCATTCATCTTCGGAACACAAATTAAGATATTTTTGATGAAATCCAAGAACTTTCTGACTCTGCGCAGACGGCAATGTAATTACTACGTTCAAGGACTAGAAAGGCAGTAGGACATTAAGGTAGTAGGGACATTAAAATAGTTAAAATTAGGGCTGTCAGTTTACTGCGTTAACTTAATTAATTAGTTCTGAAAAAATAATGTGATTTAAAATATTTTAACACAGTTAACGCACTGGCCCCGCCCTAGACGTGTACGTCATCTTATATTTCATAAAGTTGACTGTTGACAAATATGATGGAGGGCAACAACTCCACAAATGCAGTTACACCCTAAAATTCAAGATACTGGTGCAAAAAATGCCCCTGTATGTGTTCTGTCTCATATCACACGATATTACACGAACAGCAAGAGCAATATGACACAAGCGTTGATTTTGTCCTGATCTATCACAAGCTTAAAGGAGACGTCCACTTCCAGAACAAAAATTGACAGATAATGTACTCACCCCTTGTCATCCAAGATGATCATGTCTTTCTTTCTTCAGCCGTAAAGAAATTATTTATACAATTTATGTACTTTTTAATGTCAAACGCTCGTCTTGTCTCACTCTGCCTGAACTGTTTTTTTTTCCGGTTCATGACAGTTAGTGTATGTCGAAAAATTCCCATCTCGTGTTCTCCCTCAACTTCAAAATCGTCCTATATCGCTGTTTTACCTTTTTTGTTAAGGGTATTTGATCTTCTTTGCATGTTCACTTTGCAAAGACTGGGTCGGTACTTCTGCAGCGATGTAGGATGATTTTGAAATTATTTTTGAAGTTGAGGGAGTAAATACGATTGGAGTTTTTCGACATACCCTAACTGTCTTGAGCCAGAATACATAGAGTTCAGGCAGAGCAAGACAAGATGAGCGTTTGAGATTAAAACATATTTAAATTGTATTTTTTTTATTAAAATAACCGATCGTTTTGCTAGATAAGACCCTTCTTCCTTGGCTGGGATTTACAACTGCATTTGGGATCATTTGAAGCTGCATTTAAACTGCATTTTGGAACTTCATATCAGTTCATTTTATAGAGAAAAATCCCGAAATGTTTATCTCAAAAAACATAATTTCTTTACGGCTGAGGAAAAAAAGACGTCTTGGATGACAAGGGGGTGAGTACATTATCTTTCAATTTTTGTTCTGGAAGTGGACTTCTCCTTTAAATGTGATTTTATACAACAGTTCAGTAAATAAGAAGTTGATACTGTGTTATATTTTAAACAGTATTGTTTGTTTTTGCTCAATTTTACAGAGAACATATCTTTAAAGCAATAGCAGAATTGTTGCGCATCTCTGAGCAACACGGTGGTGTTTAGTTTCTGAATGAATCTGCGTTTTGAACGAATCGTGTGAAAATCAAAAACCCAATCATAAAGAGAGCCATTTACTTCATTCCTGAATGAAGAGACCTGCTGGCAGATTTAGTTTCTTATTTAGAGTATAATTTCATAAAAAAAAAAAAAACAAATAAATAATGATAATAATAATAAAACAAAAAACATTTAAGGAATAGTTCACCAAAGAAATTTAAATTCTGCCATCATTTACTCACCCTCATTTCAAACCTTTCTTTTGTGGAACATACTAAGATGTTTCTCAAATTATCTTTTGTGTTTCATAGTTTACATTAGGCCATTGCAGCCTAAAAGTTTATGTGTAATAAATTCTATGTTGAATCACATAAAATATTTCTTTCTAAAGCTACAATTTGTAATGTCTACTTGATACTTTCTCATTTAACACAAAAATAGCTTTAAATAATCTTTTGTGTGTATTTTCACAGATTTATTTTGCGATTAATTCGATTAATTAATCGAAACCATGTAATTAATTAGATTAAAAAAATGTATCGACTGACATCTCTAGTTAAAATATTAAACGTTAAAATATTAAATAGTTTTATAAACACTCCTGTATCAGCAGCACCACATGCATGCATCATGGTACCATTGTGAATGTGCGTCGAAGACTGACACAGAAGAGAAGAAATCGTTGAATTAAGACATTACTTTTGTTTTCTTTGCACACCAAACTAATTCTCATAGCTTTGTAAAATTACGGTTGAACCGCTAATGTCACATGGACTATTTTAATGATGTCCTTGCTACTTTTCTGGGCCTTATACTTGTCAGTTGCGTTGCTGTCTATCAAGGGTCAGAAAGCTCTCAGATTTCATCAAAAGTATCTTAATTTGTATTTGAAAAATGAAATGGTTTGGAACTGAATAATTAATGACAAAATTTTCATTTTTTACACATATTTTTACCAAATATTTGATCTTTTGTATATCTAAATATTAGGTATATTATTGGTATAAATATTATGCTTGTTAGAGTATCTGTCCTTAGCTTAGCAACATGCTAACACCATGCACTTGACATGAGGAGAATTATTTGTCAAGGCAGGAGTATGTGCATAATGCTTTGCACAATATACATATTTGAAAGCCGCTTTACAGACTATATTGTAACAAGACCATGACAGAACATGACCCATCTCATAAAACACTATTTTGTTGGGTTGGAATGCAATGGACTACATACTGTCTTAATTTAGCATCTGTTTTCTCTGAATGCAATTTATCTTTCTCTTCAAGCCTTTCAGCATTCACACACTTTGAAAGCTCTGTATTTAACCGCGGCTGACATAATGGACTCAATTATTTGAAGCTGAGGCTGTGCACTTCCCTCTGTTCTGCTCAGAGTTAACCTCTGGGGGACAGAGGAAGACATGGAAACATCCCATTACACAGGGTGAAATGGCATTCGAGGACAGATGCTTTTAGAGCCGTGTGGCAACACGATCTCAGGGCATCATGTGGGTGGCTTTTTCTTCTCTGGGTCGGGAGTAAATCCCATGAGTAAATCCTAAAGTGTCCTAAACGATTATAGGTTGATGGAGGCAGTAGGCCTAGACCAGACGTTTTATTTGAATTAAAAATACTTTAATTTTGTAGTGGCTCCTACTTTCATACAAATACATATGTGTTTCAGAATTGCGCTGCAATTTAAAAACTACAATAGATTTTATGTTTTCTTTATACAAATGGATCCTTTCAAAAGTTTAGGAACCCCGCTGCAGAATCTGTAAAAATGTTAATAATTTTACCAAAATAAGAGAGATCATATAAAATGCATGTTATTTTTTTATTTAGTACTGTCCTGAGTAAGATATTTTACATGAAAGATGTTTACATATAGACCAAAACAAAAAAAAAAAAAATAGCTGAGATTATTGAAATAACCCCCTTCAAAAGTTTGGGAACCCTTGGTTCTTAATACTGCGTGTGGTTACCTGGATGATCTACGACTGTTTTTTTGTTTTGTTTTGTGATGGTTGTTCATGAGTCCCTTGTTTTTTTCTGAAGTAAAACTAAGCACTTTTCTTCAAAAAAATCTTCCAGGTTCTGCAGATTCTTCAGTTTTCCCACATCTTTTGCATATTTGCACCCTTTCCAGCTGTGACTGTGTGATATTAAGATCCATCTTTTTACACTGAAGCCAACTGAGGGACTCAGTTCAAACATTCACTGATGCTCCAGAAGGAAACACGATGCATTAAGAAGCAGGGGGTGAAAACTTTTGAACAGGATGAAGGTGTCCAAATTTTTCTTATTTTGCTGAAATATCATTTTTTTCCATTTAGTACTTGCCTGTTTCCCGGAAGACAAAGTAAGTACAATTTACCTTGATCTTCAAATCAATCCCCAGCTCTTAATGCATCATGTTTCCATCAATGAATGTTTGCACTTTTTTTTAATAGTTGTGTTTGAGTCCCTCAATTGTTCTCAAGATCATACAGTCCCTGCTGGAAAGGGTTCAGATATGCAAAAGATGATGGAAAATTGAATAATCTGCAGGACCTGGAAGATTTTTATGAATAACAGTGCTCAGTTTAACTGTTCAGAACAAACAAGGGACTCATGAACAACCATCACAAAACAAACAAACAAACAAAAAACAGTTGTAGATCATCCGGGTAACAACAAACAGTATTAAGAACCAAAGGGTTCCCAAACTTTTAAAGGGGGTTATTTTAATAATTTCAGCTTTTTTTTTTGGGTCTTGTGGACTACACTGTAAAAAAATAAAAAACACCATTTGTTGAGTCAGCTTAAAATAATTTGTTACCCTGATGCCTTAAAATTTTAAGTTCAGTCAACTAAAATAAGTTTATTCAACTTGAAATGTTAAGTTGTGTTAAGTAACAACTTAGATATTTGTGTTTGTTAAACTTAACAGATGGGTAAGTAACCCAGCTGCCTTAAAATTTTAAGTTGATTCAACTCAAATATCTAAGTTGTCACTTAGTATAACTTAACATTTCAAGTTGAATAAACCTTTTTTGAGTTGACTGAACTTAAAATTTTAAGGCAGCAGGGTAACAAATTATTTTAATTTGACTCAACAAAATTGTTTTTTTACAGTTTTTATGTAAAATATCTTACTCAGGACAGTACTAAATAAACAATAACATGCATTTTGCATGATCTCTCTTCTTTTGTTAAAATTATTCACATTTTCACAGATTCTGCAAGGAGTTCCCAAACTTTTGCATGCAACTGTACAAGCATAAGCTATATGCTCAACAATTAGCACACTCTGTGGATTGGAAATAAATGCAATTGCTGCCCTCTCAACATCCAAGAGAATGAAAATGTCTTGAACGTTTGCCAAAAAAGTGGTCCTGTATAAACACCACACAGCACTTTAAATATTTGCCTTCTGGGTGCTCTGAATGTGTGATATCGCTACTGTGCGAACTGACGTTAAAAATTAATAAACCATAGTAAAACTGCACAAAGCACCCCTGCAACAACAACAGCATGCAAAAACCACTCACTTTTGCACCCACATTGCAACATCTTTGCAACTACTGTATAACATCCTACAACTGTATCAGCAACTGTTGCGATTTCAGAAAATGTAGGTTATGTCTAATATTTTTGTAATAAAATCATCACTTATAAGGATAGTTAACCCAAAAATGAAAGTTGTGTCATTATTTACTCACGCTCATGTCGTTCCAAATCTGTATGACTTTCTTTCTTATGCACAGCACAAAGGAAGAAAGTGTGAACAATGCTGGTATCCACACAGTTGATGGTCCCCATTGACTTTATATGGACAGAAAACACAGTGGAAGTGAATGGGAACTGAAACTGTTTGGTTGCTAACAAATGGCATGAAGGTGATAATGACACTTTTTATTTTTGGGTGAACTGTGCCTTTAACTGAGTGTTAAACACTGAGTTTCCTAATGACATTCACAATTAAAAAGAGAAAAGGCTACAAAAATGTCTTTCAGAGTTACTACGGATTAAAACTTAGTCACTCCCTCTGTTAAAAAGCCACAGATTACAGCGAGCGTGTCTGCCAGTAAACAGCTCCGGCACAATCCCATCATTCCCTCAGTCTGAACTGTGAAGATTTCGGTTGAGTTTAATCCTAGGCCTAATCTGTAATCTCCTCCAGCAAACTCAAAAGCAAATACAGTCCGATTGACAAATGAGTGTTTTAGTAGGTGTGTTAAACTAGAAATCAAACTGTTAGACAAAACATTGTAAGCATGTTCATATTTAAACACAAAATCAAAAGAAAGATGTAAGAAATAGTTAAGAAAATGAAAACACAACACAAAAGCTGTGTTAGTTCCATAGCATGTCATTCAAAATCAAACCTTTATTATCATGAACACAGTAGAGGGAATGCAAAACATACTCTCGATTGTCCCTTCTCATTTCATTCAGATGTTTGCCTTCATATTCATGTACGGCCACATTTAGATTTTATTTTGTGCACTTGAAACAATCGTCTGCATACAACGGCTCAATAAATACGGACCTTACAAGCAGTTTTTTGCTTCATATTTGCTACAGATGCAATGGCAGTTCCTTTTTGTCCTCATCGTTCTTAGAACCTTCATTTGACAGGAAGATTTATTACAGAAATATGTTTGCTCTCTGATAGTTCGATATGAAAATTGTTTCTGTGAAAAGACTGAATAATAACAGATTACATATTTGTCTTTCTTCTTCTCATGACTTTGCTCTTGATGCGAACTAGCTTTCTGACTTGATAACCACAATCTGGCAGTGTGTTTACTGGGAGGGATGTGTCCAATATGGGTGTTTTTCTTGCCATCTGGAAGCACTTCTCTAATGTCAAGTAACTTAGAACTGATGTCATAATCCGTCCACTGACCTCAAGTTGGTCGTGTGATCTGGGCGATTTAATTATTTAAGTATTGTGGGTGGAAGTTGCCTTTTGGAACCTGATCTAAAAAACAGCCAGTGAGAATTTTCACCCTTGACGGTTACACCACAATATACTGGTCTGAGATCAGGAACAAAGGGCAACTGAATCAAGCTCAAGTACTCAAATTTCAAAGCGTAGGTCTTTGATAATCTCCTCAATCATATTTTTTGTGAATATGACAGCCAAATCCATAATTGGCATTCTTGGACCAGAAACACTCTATGCAAGTACAGTAATGCAAGGCTTGAACAATGCATTGCAACTGTGCAGTTTCAAACTTAGCACTCAAGAAGGCGATAGAGTTTCCTTCAGAAGTACTCGATTTTAAGTAATCAGCAAAATACTGGAAGTGGTGCATTTCATGGACGAGAATCCATGAAATGCAATATTAGGCTATTTTCCAAGGCTACATGATATATTAAACTCATTTAAAAATAATAAAAAAGCATAACGCTATTGTAACACTATTATTAAATATATGCGATGCAATATATGCACTTTAATTATTTACTTGCGTGTAGGTTACATATGTGTGGCTCAGAGTGGCTCCGTTCACAGTAAATGCTGCTCTACACAAACAGTTATCATTTACATGTGTGCATCTGGGAACGCTACATTTCATAATTTGCAAGGTAAATCATTTATTATGCTCAAACCCTCGCTCTGAGTTTACACGTTTTGATGTCCACATATTCAAGAAATGGCAGTGGCTGTAGCGCTTTTGTTGTAAAGAAATGGCCAGATATTAAAGATTAAGTGGACATTTGACTTGTTGTTGTTTAGTCAATATTAAACAAGGATTAGATCTTGCAGTAAAGTGTAAAAACAACTGTCAGGCTGTTGGCGCCCTCTGCAGTCATTTGTTATAATGCATAATCAGGGTTGCCAGGTCTGCATAATAAAACAAGCCCATTTGGTACTCAAAACTAGCCCAATCGCATTCCAGGGAAACTGGGGTTTCACATTAACACACGGACTAACAAAACAACCCATGTCAACAGTATAAAGGTAGCCCAGCTTTGCTGGAAAATCATAGATTTGGCAACACTGTGCGTAATGTACTATAGTTCTGTTGTTTAATACATTGTGTTTTAACGGTTTTGTTCAATAAAACCATATAATTACTTGCTTTTGATACTTTATTTGAACTAATTATTGTCTCATTTATATTATATATTTTAAGTAATTTTGAAGGTTCATTTAGGTATATTTTTATTACCACAAAAATGTATTATAATTATCTGATTACTTGATTAATCGTCCGAATATTTGACCGAGTACTTGATTACCAAATTAATCGTTAGTGACAGCTCTAGAAGGCAATGTATCTGGCACTGTTGCTCATTACGCAATGAATTCAGCTGGTTTCACTAGAAACATTTGCGTTCACGTACTTGCATGGAGTATGTTTCTGGCCTTTCTCAAAGATGATTTACTCTAATGAGTGACGTATTTAATGTATACTAAATATGGTGCTGTTCACCACTTACAAAAGTGGAAGAAAAACATTTCCAACGGAACCTTTTGCTTAAATAAACAGAAGGCAAAATAAATATATACGCTGCTTTTGCATAACGCAATCGAACAAACTTTCACAACGATCTTCCAAGATAAAATATAAGGCCTAGGTTTCTCAGGGAAGTCCTCTAAAGTGAAATATTAGCGATTCATAACAAATTGAAAATTATGTATTAATATGTATAAAATGTAAGAAAGTATAATACGTGAAAAAATTTGGATACAAATCGTGATGCTTGCATAGTCAAAAATGACAAACGAGTGAGAAATTGTGTGGTTTGGCTATCATTGGGATCGGTTTTACAGGGTGCTACAGTAACGTGGTGACATCGTTGTTGTGTAAACACGCCCCAATTGTGCTATTATGTCTTTGGACCACACCGATCTCTGTGGTTAACAGTCAGCTGATAGGCCAATATAAAAACTAACATCAAAAGCCAAACTTGACACGCCGACATACAGGTACAAAAATGGCAAACTGCCACACTTCTATTGCCATCAACTCTCATTCTATAGCCAGAAAGGTGTCATGGACAAAATTAAATGAAAGTCCTTTGGATAGTCCAGTGAAACGTTACTGCATAAGTATTTGGGCTTCTTAGTGTTTGTCCCAGCATCTATTGTTTGGGGTTAGTGGAGTGTCCGTTCACTTTGTTCCTTCAATCTGTAAAGAGCAGCATGACTAAACTAAACATGAAAACAAGTGAAGCTTCATAACACTGTTTATCTCAATTATTAGAGCAAGAGGTAGGGATTCACATATACCCAAAAAAAAAACATAAAACAAACAAAATGCAGGTATAGTAGGTTAGAAACCACGGTGCGCATATACTGTATGTAAAAAATAAATACAGACTACAGACTGTACATACATCAGGAATTAAAGAACTGTTAGAAAATAGCTATGTCTGAATGCATAATTCCAGTACGTTTATAGGGAGACTTGGCAAGACAAACAGGTTAACATATAACAGTTCTGACATGTTAGTTTGCTAACTGTGTGTGTACGTTCACGGCACTTGCTATTATTCTTGTGTGCCAGCACACAATCAGTTTTTAGATGCCTGAAAGACATCGCTACTTTAAGTACAATTCTATGCTCGCACTATGCAGTCCCTTAAGAGGGTGACGGAAGGTGAAATTTAAAAGTTCAGAGGTACATTTCCATTGTCTATGTCTGGGGTCCGTGTCCGAAACAGTTGTGTTAGCGAGAAGACGGTTGAAATGAGAACCGTACACTGCTTGGCTAAGAGCCTGACACCTTCGCCCTCTCTCGTTGTCTGTACAGCACCTACAAACTCCTTATACAGGTCCACAATCTCCTCAAGCTTCCTCAGGGCCTCATCAGCATCAATATCTCCATGACAGCCTCCGCAGTCTGAACAGGGAACTCGCATGCAGGTTGAGGTAAGTTGTACTAGAGCTCCAAAGCTGTTTCCGAGGGATAGAAGAGCATCGTCAGGTGCCCATCCTACCCGTGTGGCTCTCTGACATCCTGACGCCAATCTCCGTGCCTCCGCCTGAACCAGGCATCTCTCTGTCTCTGAAAGCGTATTCCCATTCACATTGCCGTTTTCGCATTCCCCCTTGTGGGTTGGAGGGTATACCGCAGAAGGTCCTTTCTTCAAAACTAAAAGAAGTTCATCGATATCTCGCTGCAAACAGGCATAGCCGTCTTTAAGACCTGCACCTTTCTGACCGGTAACATAACGGTGGCCTTGCAGAAAGCGGAGCGGATTATTCATTAGTCCGTGGTCAAGTGGCAGAGATTCCAGAGATCTAGGTGGGACCAGGAGAGGACTGAGTTCTGAAGACGAGGATAGAGGACGAGGAGAATCTCTAAGTAGGGAGAGAACATTTGGAGAGGGACCAGAGAGGGTTGCAGGGGGAGGAACCGGGGTGGGTTGAGGTGGGTTACTGATCTGGTTTCGACGTGAGAACTCATAAACTGTCAGATCATCATCAAAGCTGCAGTTGTCCTCTGTATCTCCGCTGAAACAGTTGGCATAGACGGTATGGCAGCCACATGCATCACGATGGGAAGGACTTGCGGATAGAGAGGGAGCATTGTCAAGTCGAATCTCTGAAGGGTTGCCTTTGTGTGACTGAGGTTGTTCGGACTTGCAGGTCCCAAAATTCCAGTGCAACTCGGTAGCTTCTGTGGACAATTTCTGCCTCAGGTTAGGATGGCTTGACGATGTTGGAGGTTTCCCATTGGTGTCTTTCACAGGAGTTGGGGTCACTTCCTCGGGTCCATCTTTAAGCTTCACAATGACTACTTCAGCATCTTTCTCTTTCCAGTTAATCAAAGATGGCACTGATGTGGCCTTGGGTGATGCCTTGTTGGATTCATGATTCACATCTGTTGGAATGGTTGCCTTATTGCCTGTTGATGAAATAGTGTTGCTGAGTGCTACTGTCCCCAAGATCTCTTGGGAACGGGTGAGGTACCAGGGCATATCCTGAATTTTTCCCCGCAAGGCTGTGGCAGATAGACGTCCGGACGAGCCTGTTCTGCTGGGGAAGCTAGTCCCAGTTTGAGCTGAATCTTCAGGAACTATATTTACAGATTGAACTGAAGGAGAAGGTAAGGGAGATGGAGATGGGGTAGGAGTGGTTGAAGCACTTGTTGGTTTGACTGTAGAGCTTTCAGTCTTTTGTTCAGTTCTTAGGTTCTCATGACTTTGAGAAACACCCTTACTCAGTGTAGAGAGTGGGGAGGTACTGGTACCATTTCTCTGAGACCAGGGGTGTAGAGAAAGACCATTGGGGGGAACTTTTGTCTTTTCCTCAGGTTTTCGTGACTGGGCATTAACTGCCTTTGATGATGGCTGAATGAATAATGGCTTGGGAGGTATTGGGGGCTTTGTGTTAATCTGGGGCACTTTATTTTCTGATTTTCTGGTATCAAGAGAGTCTGATGACTGTTGTTGTACAGGACTCTTGCCGTCTGCTGTTATTTTCCCAAATTCAGTTGTTCCTTTGGCATTTGTTGGCTCTTTCTGATTTTGGTTAATATCTTGACAATCAAGTCCTTTAAGATCAACATGATTTGGAGTAGTCTCTTTTTCTAGACTGGCTGGGACCTGGTCAGATATTCCATTTTGTGGTCTAGGTCCATTTAGTGGTCTCAGTCCATTTTTAACAGTCTCTGGATCTGCTACGGTCTGTTGGGGAAAGGTAGCTTGGCGTACAGCTGTAATTAATGAGGAAGACATTGGTGGTCCAGGCCCTGTGACTGGTTTAAACTCCATGGTGTCTGGCTCCATCTCTAGAAGCTGCGATGATAAGTGTGGATTTCGGCCAGGGATGTCTCCATTGCAGTGCTGGGCTTTCTGTCCCGTGGAGTGGTTTGCAGAGAAAGATTTAGATTCCACAGGTGTGGGTTTAGGAAGAAAAATCAGTGAGGGCTGATGGACCTCCATTTTAGGGTTTTTAGTTTCAGGGATTGCAGGGGTGAAATGGTTGGGAAGAGATGGTTTTTCTTTGAGGTTCTCTGGTGTGGCGCTGTCCTTCTCTTTGCTGTCTATAGATTCCAGAGCTTTTGTCTTGTCCACACTAACCTTAAGGTCACTAAACGAAGGACGTTTGTTCTCAGAATTTGAGCTTTTCTCTGCAAAAGAATAAGAAAGAGGAAGATGTGTACATAATTTGAAAGAAAACCATTTAACATTTTAAAGGAATAATCCAGGTTCAATACATGTTAAAGGGCACCTATTATGCAAAATCCACTTTTACATGCTGTTTGGACATAAATGTGCGTTGGCAGTGTGTGAATACATCCACACTACAATGATAAAAATCCACCCACTCCTTATTTTTTAATCTCCATTAAACAAATTCAGTCTCACTAGACATGCCGTTTTGATTCTGTAAGCAGTGTGACATCACATTGTTTAGGCCCCGCCCCCGCCCATTTTTATAGAAAAATACCCATATTTAAAAAGTAATAATAACTTTAATCTAGCTTGCGCTAACAGATGTACATGGAAGCAGCTCCAGGCAGATGAAATGCGCAACGTCAATGTATCACGTCATCCACCTGGAGCTGCTTCTGTGTACAACCAATTGGCGCAAGCTAGATTTAAGTGATTAGTATGTTTTAAATATGCATATTTTTCTTACAAAAATGCATTGATTCACTACAGGAGACCTCTATTCACCTCCTGGAGCCACATGAGGCCCTTTTTATTATGGGTGGATGCGCTTTATTGGACTTGTTTTGGACTGTTGAAGAGAAACACCCACTCATTGCCATGACAGAGCTTAGGAGAACCAGGATAATTTTTAATGTAACTCTGATTGGAGTCGTCTGAAAGTCATAAGAAGTCATATACACCTAGGATGCCCGGAGTGTGAGTAAATAATGGACTAATTTTCAGTTTTTGGTGAACTAACACTTTAAGATTTATCAGCAACATGCTGACTACCTTCAAAAACTTATTTTGACTAATTTTTTAAGCAAAAATCGGTACTTAGGTACCAAAAAGGTACTTGCAATGCAAGTAAACAGGGAAGTTTAACTTACTTTTTGCTTAATAAATTTATATCCAATATATTTGCAACCTATATCATGACCATCTAAAGGCAGTAAATCCTGCTACTTTGACATGCACAAGGACACAAGAAGTATGACTGTAAAATAAATGCAAAATAAATTACAGATGAAATAATACATATTTTAAATGAGAAGTGCTAAAAATATTAAGGTTTATATTTCTGCCATGTTCGCTTCATTTCAAGTGCTTTACAGTGATTTTAGCTAGTTTTTTTGGGGGGAGGACCTGCTGAATGTTTGTCTGGCAATGATTTTATGCTATTAATGTTGTTGATAGAGCTTAACTTGTACTGAACCTGGAACATTCTTTTACGGCATGCACAATGTTTTGTGGTAAAAATAGACGGTTCACTGACCTGCGAGGCCTTGGTCTGTGATGGGAGGGGTAAATCGATCTTGGGCATCAAAAAACTCATCCTCAGATTCTGAACAACTCTCTCTGGAGTCCTTTGATTTTTCAAGGACATTTGAGGGCAAAGCTCTCATCAGTACAGATTGTGCTATTAATTTTGAAGATGGTCCCTGTTGTTTAGCTTCATTTGTCTTTTTCTGTGGAAAGCCTTTTCCCTCCTGTCTACATGCTGGATGGTTGTGAATCCTGGTGAAGAGTTCCTGAAAGTTCACTCCTGCTAATTTAGCATTTATGCTATTAGGGGTACAAGAGGCTAACACAGCCTCAAATTCCGCGGACACGGCGGAAATGCGACCGTCTTTTCCGCTGTCTCCTGCTTCATCATCTTCATCCTCCTCACTCAATGCATCGTCGCTGGCCGCAGGTGGGCTTGGCAAGCTTTCAGACATTTGGGAGAGCTCTGAGAAGCACAGACCTGAGTGATTATCGTAGGCCAGGTCTGAAGGTCGCCTGAGTTTGTTTGAACTGCCCCTCTCATCTAAACACTCTGGCACCTCCAGGAGGTAAGGGTGGTGGACATCCAGACTCGAAGCACCAGAACTGGGTTTCTCCTCCAGAGACACATCCATATTTCCGAGCCCACCAATGGCTGCTTTAATACTCTCCTCCAGTGCATTTAACGAGTTACTGGACAAACTGGAGAAGCTGCTGTTGACTCGAGGGTCCGTGTACCATCCTGTCTCCAAAAGGGAATCCATTGTCATGGCGTAATCCTCATCTCCAACAGACTCTCTCTTGCTCGCCTCATCTATTTCGTCCTCTAAAAAGGTATGCGTTACAATCACTCTGACCTTTTCTGCCTCTGCTTCACTTTTACCCTCGATTTCCTCTCCTTCCTCCGTGCCGTCATTTGTATGAGTGGACATAGTGTCCTCTGACAGCTGAGTGTCCAGCAGTCCCTCCATGGCGTAGTCATCCTCCGAACTGTCTTCTGAATCGCTCCCACACCGAGAAACATACCCTACACATAACAAACACAATTGATGAAATCAAAACTGAAATCTTACAAAAAGACATTTCACAAGACACAACCTTCCCTAATCTCATACCTTCTTCTGCCGGAATGCGTCGCATTTTAGGTCTGGGTCCCCAGCGAAACACATTGATATTGGGGTCCACCAGCAGTTTGCAGTATCCAGCCAGAAGGCAAGCCAGATCTTTAGCTGCTACCGATTCCATTAACAGGGCTATGGGCTGGAAGTTACAGGAGAAAGAGATGGTCAGATAAAGAGACAGAGAGAGAGAGGAAAAATATATTTCTGTGCATGGCTGTTTATCTACACCTGGATGTCCCGAAGGTACAGTTTCAGCATTTTAACTGTGTTTATTTTAATCTGACATGTACACACCTGGATATCCTGCAGGTAAATCTTGAGCATGCTGATTCTGTCGGACTCTGAGAGCACCTCTATTCGGGTAATGTAGTGGAAGTCTATGATAGTGGAGATCATGTTGAGCTGGTGGTTTAGTATTTGGCTGATCCCGTATCTCGCTCCCACCAGCAAACTCACCAGCGACTCCCTGTCCTGCAACTGTACCACACACATTTCCTTAATCTGACCCAGTCTTATACAAGACTTGTATGGCTTAATATAATGCAAATTATGTCTCTTACTGAAACATGAAAGATTTACGTTATTTAAAAAAATCCACATCATTTTATATAGATTTTGGATTAAGGGGGGCGCCATTATTTCGATGATGTGAAATGGTTGTGCTCTATGAGCTACTGGCGCTACCTGTTGCTATTTTTACCGCAACATAACTCAGAAAAAAAAAAAATACTGATACGATGACCACAGCTACTGAAAGAGCTTATGGATGTAAGTGTAGGCTTAAACCAAATGCTGTACCATCGATTTTTCCCCACAAGGAGTCTAAACACCCCTGAAAATCAAGTGAAACCCACGCTGAGAAACTCCTTCAGTGGCTGCGGCGTCATGACAAACGTCGGCATGTTTACATCCCGCCAGGATGGCATCTAGCGTTTCTTGTCTCTGCCATTTGAAGCTCTTTCAGTAGCTGTGGTCAACTGAAAGCCTCAAAGGCATTAGGGCTAAAGTGGAGAGAACAAAGACGTGGGTCTTTAGGAAGTTTTATTCATCCACAGGCATCTTCCCATTTTTTTCTCCTCTTCTTTTTGCTAGGAAAGCAGTGGAGATTTACATCGTTTCTCTTGTTGCATTTCGACCAGGTTGCCAGGTTTTCACAACAATACCCCCCCAATTGCTACTCAAAACTAGCCCAAAAGTAGCCCAGTTGTGTTTTGAGGGGTTCCTCCGTTAAAAATAGAGCTCCGGAGGGTAAAATACAATTTTTTTTGGCAGAACTCCCCTGGTAAAATTAGCATTCAGCCTGCGGACATGAAAAACAATCCGCAGCAACGGTGTTAAAGCAGCCCGATTCCGTGGGAAAACCGTGGACTTGGCAACACTGCCTTCGACCGAAAATTATAACCAAAAGCTGCAGAATGTGAGATCATATCAGTGTTTAATTTTCCGGGTTGTGTTGTGGTAAAAATAGCAACAGGTAGCGCCAGTAGCTCACCGAGTTCAACCATTTCACGTCATTGAAATAATGACGCCCCCCATAGTCCAAAATGCGTATATAATGATGTATATTTTTTAAATAACGTAAATGTTTCATTTGTTTTCTACTACATATTTCAGTAAGAGACATAATGTATGTTATATTAAGCCATGCAAGTTTTAATACCCGATGTTCCCTTTAAGTGAGGATCATTAAAATGGTCCCATGTGAATCTTATGAGTCACTTATTTTAAATGAATCAGTCTCAGGCTTCGTGTCATTGCAAGAGATGCTGCTATTTTATCCAAAATCTCTTGCTCCCTAGAACAGCCATCTTATATAACATGCTTAAATTCATCTCCTTGACAAGATTTTATCCAGCATAACATTATCTAAAAAAAACAAACAAACAAAAAAAAACTAATGGTTGCCACCAGACGAGAGGAAAATAAACGGAACATATCTGTGCCCCGCAGATTTTGTTTGTTATTTGTGATGAACATGGCAGATGGACACAACTCTCTCACCAGCATGGTGGCGTTGTAGCTTCTCCCGCTGTATGAAATCAGCTCCGCCATCTGGGTCAGATAAGCCAACCGGGCCTGAGACACAGAAATCACCTGAAAGCACGAGAGAGAGGGAAATGGAAAAAACAAACAAATAGATTTTCATTAGGATTGAGTTAAGAAAACAAGAACAGGAAAAGGCATGAAGAACCCAGATGTGATTTGTTAAAATGTGCAGGGTGTAACTAAAGCACAGTGCACGGAATACTGCATCCCACAATGCAATGCATTTGACTTTGTCTTGACTTGTTTCCATTTACAGTGTGACAAACCAGCAGTAATAGGGTGCAACAGTTGGGTAAAAAGTCCAATCATTTTCTCCATAGGAAATCATCCATAATAATTCATAAACTGCTATTAATTCAATTGATATTTTAGGCATAGAAAAAACTATAAAAACATCTTAGAAAAATTCGATTATTTTCTGATTATAGGGACATATAGTTCATTTAAAAGACACACACCTTCTGTCGTGGTTCTAGCAGCGACTGGATCTTTTTCATGTGGTGGTTCAGAGCTTTCCGCAGGTCTTTCTCTCTCATGTTCCTCAGCAGAGTGGGAGAGATGAAGCTCTCTAAACCAAACTCCTTGCTAACACACATGCACAGGCACACACACACATTAAATGTCTGTTTTGTAATGTAGCATGAGTACTTTTGAGTGTATGTGTGCACTCTTACACAATGCTCTTAACAGATGCTCTCGTCGTCTGCCCGCAGCTTGCCAGTTTCTCGTGCATGTGCAAAGCAGCTAGTCTAAGCGCTGTGTTACATTTCATCTCCACAGCGTAGCGTTCCTGTAACACATCTCCCACACTCTACACACACACATACACACCAGGGTTATGTAACTAAGTTAACTCATGTTGTTCCAAATCTTCAGAAAACAAATTAAGATATTTTTTATGAAATCTGAGAGCTTTTCTGACCCTGCATAGACAGCAATGCAACCACCACGTTCAAGGCTCAGAAAGGTAGTGAGGACATTGTTAAAATAGCCCATGACTTTATAAACAATGACTTTATTCAACAATTTCTTCTTGTGTCAATCTTCGACGCACGTTCACAAGAGTACCATGACGCATGGTAGTTGCGTTGCTGTCTTTGCAGAGTCAGAAAGTTCTCAGATTTCATCAAAAAAATCTTCATTTGTGTTCCAAAGATGAACGAAGGTCTTATGGGTTTGGAATGACATTAAGGTGAGTGATTAATAACAGAATTTTCATTTTTTGGGTAAAAAATTCCCTTTAAAGCTTTGCTTTATTTCCACACCACTTTTTTTTTTCAGCAGTACAAAATCACATTGTGTTACCTGCTGAAAGAGGTACTCAAAGGCTACAGGATCATCCTGCAGGAGATCCACTGCATCTCTGGGAATGAAACAGACTCTGAACAGACACCTGTAGTCATGGGAATCCTTCTTCTGTACCACCTGAAAGAGAAGCAATGCTTTATATTTATACATATGTTTACATACTTTATGTATGTGATAACACTTGCCTTAGAAGGTATTTTTCTGACAATACATCACACCTATGTCAAAATTGTATTGTTGTGAGAACAAAAAACAGCCAAGTTGCAATGTAAAGTCACATTTTGTATTTACTTTCAGAAAAATGTAAAATACTGGTACATTACAATTTTCCAAACATTATACACACTATAAACATGTATTTTATTTCTCCTCACTCAAATGCGTTTTGCACATTATAAAGCTACTTTGGAATATAAGTTGTAGCATGTTTCAGATGATTTAAACACTTGACTTAGATTTCAGAAAAATAAGGTAGTCAAGACCCTTCAAGTAGGGATGGGCGATATCTTATTGTTCGCGATATACAGATAAACTTTTTCCCCATGATAAGAATCCCGCAATAATAACCATAAATAACCATAAAGTCTACAGTAGCATATGTTTAGTTTCTGCACAAGGACGCCCTCCGGCTTCCAGTGAATTAAACAGTCATCACATTGTTAGTGTGTACTCAGTTATGCTCTATTTTGGGTAAAAATAGGAAAGATAATACTTTTCTCCAAAGAAACATGATTCCCTGAACTATCGTCATTGATATTTTTATTGCAATAATCACAATAATACCAGACGTCTATTTGACGTCTCCGGGATGTAAGTATGCTATCATGGAAATATGAATCAGTCATCCCAATGCTTACTGAGAGAGAGGCATTTTAGGTAATGTGTTTGATTAATGCTCACTTGTGCAAAATATAGTGTCATGCTATGTTTATTGTTGGAAAAGTTTGCTTCTTAATGCTTGCCATTATTTTGAATGTATCCAAGCTACATCTCGAAAAAAAATATATTCAAGTTAATAGCATCGCTACTTTTAGTCAGCTAGCGTGTTACCTTCTGTATGAGCTCCTCCTCGTGCAGCAGCAGTAGTTTGGTGATGTTATATTGCTGTTCCAGCACCAGTGCAAAATGCTCAATACATCGAATGGACAGCTTCTCTTTCAGAGTCAACACAATATCCTGCACACAGAGATAACTTTAATACTACAATAAATAACTTTAATGCTAAAAAATAAAGCTTCAAGAATAGGGTTTTCACAGCAATGCCATAGAAGAACCATTTTAGGCTCCCAAGAGAACTTTTCAGTAAACAGTTTACTAAGAAAGAACTAAGAGTTTTTTCTTAGTGAAAAATATTTGAATAATCCAAAGAACCCAACTTTTTGTGTAATGGAAAGGTTTCATGGATGTTAAACCACAGATACTAATAATGAAGCTTTATTTTGAAGAGTGTAATGTCCACACAAAGTCATTCTGGATTTTGGAGGTTAGTGAAATATAGATGTCTTATAAAATAAAGAAAAAAATGTGACCCTGGACCACAAAACCAGTCATAAGTAGCACGGGTATATTGTAGCAATAACTAATGATACACAGTTGAGGTCAAAATTATTCTTTTTTCTTTTTGCCAAAAATCATTAGGATATTAAGCAAAGATCATGTTCCATGAAGATATTTTGTAAATTTCCTACCTTTTCCTAAATTTCCTAATATGCATTGCTAAGAACTAATTGCTAAGAGGCGATTTTCTCAATATTTTGATTTTTTTGCACCCTCAGATTCCAGACATTCAAATAGTTGTATATCTGCCAAATATTGCCCTATCCTAACAAACCATACATCAATGGAAAGCTTTCAGATGATGTATAAATCTCAATTTCAAAAAAATAGCCCTTATGACTGGTTTTGTGGTCCAGGGTCACAAACAATGTTAAGATCAAGCAATAACAGATGGATCCCCTGCAGTATCACTGCACCCCTCAGTACTGAAGTTGAAGCTAAAGTTGATATAGAGTACTGAAAAGCAAAGAAAAAAAAAACAATCTAAAACCTTGACAGTGGTGGTCCTGTGAAATTTGAAGGCTTTGGTCTGGCCGTTCTCCAGGTACACCTTCAAAACGTTGGGCAGGAAGAGAAGAGAGTTTCCCTGGAAACAATCAATGAAATGTGGCTTAGGAAAACTGTATCTCATCATGTTTTGATGAAAACAAATACCAACAACAAATGCTTTGTCATGTAATGCTGCAGCCGTGGCTGGTTCAAAATGATTAAACTACTGCATCACACCATTTTTCGGTCCATGTGTTATCCAGACCAGGGTCGGTGTGAGAATTGAGCATGTGTGTGGCTTTACCTGAGTGTGTCCGTTGACGACCACCTCTTCTGCAAAGCGCACTTTAACGGGGTTTCTTCTCAGACGAGCTCTCTTCTCTGCTGTTATAAATGAAGACTTAGGATTCTGAAAGCAAAAAAAAAGGACATTTCTTTCAATTCTGAGCTGGACAATGACACTGTTGTCTTCTGTAGAGCTGCTTTACATCTGAAATTTAAGTAATTTCATGTTGAAGAACTTTGCAACAATAATGTTATTTTTGTTTATCACTGTAAAGCTGCTTTGAAACAATCTTTATTGTACAGTCTAAACTTCTAAAATATATAAATCCCCTTGGATTTGAATAAGAACCAGTTCTTGACTCCCACCCCTACCACTATTTGACTCAACAACAAACTGGAAGAAGAATCTTGAGTACACACCGCCATATTTCTGAGGATCGTCAAGGTTACAGAGTCCTGGCAATCCCTGAGGGCGGAGCATAAAGCATGAAAAAAATGACATCACTACCAAATCATGAAGTCATGAGATCATCATATTTACAAGTGGGGCAAGAAACAAGCAAGCGATATCAACTCAGTTGTTTTCGCTGTGCTCCTCTAATCTGATCAGTTACCTAATCATCTGCTCCGTGTTTTCAGGCGAAAGATCTTCTATGGCTTTATTGTTCACTTTTAGGATCTGATCTCCAGGAAAAACCTGACCGTCTGCTGGGCCTCCTACAAATAAACACACACAAATACAACTCTAGTTTCACGCATGCTGAACAGTACCCTCAATGTAAGTCAATGTCTTCTTTATATTCTTTATTCTTAAAAGCAAAATGTCTGATCAATGAGAAAATAAAGAACATACCCTTTGTCTACAAGCCACATGATTTAAAGAGATCACTCAAAAATGAAAATGATCCCATTATTTACTCACCCTCAAGCCATACTAGGTGTATAAGACTTTCTTCTTTCAGACAAAGACAATCAGAGTTATATTACAAGATGTTCTGGCTTTTCCAAACTTTATAATGGAAGTGAATGGGTGTTGAGATCTTGAAGCCCAAAAAAAAAATCACATCCATCCATCATAAAAAGTGCTCCACACAGCTCTGGGAGGTTAAAAAAGGCCTTGATAAGAGAATCAAACCACTAACTGTTGTACACACGTTCACGAGAAAGTGGCGTTCCCGCGAATGATGTAGCGGTAGCATATGCTCCAGTGAGAATATGCTAGTCTCGCAAGAAGTTTTGTTTACAGCAAAGGAAAACCACTCTCCTCTTGGCTTATATGAAGTTTTAAATATGGATATTTTTCATACACAAATGCATTGGCCTTTATTAACCCCTTGGAGCCGTGTGAAGTAGGCATGTCACGATAACCCAGAAATAATTGCGATAAGCGATATTATTGTCATTTTAAGACCATTTTATGCCACTGAATATATAATCATAATATAACAGCATAATAATGCAAGAAGGTCTACACACTTTCAAATGACAAACAAACTTTTAATTCTTAAGAATATTTAGATCATGTAAAAATAAAAAATTAAAATATTAGATACCTTAAAAAAGTTGAATAATTAGTAAATAAACATTTTCTAACAAAAAAGCACAAAAACATTTTCTAGAAAAAAGAAACATGCACAAAGAACGTGTATGGAGATTTTTTCATCTACAGATTTTTCCCTGACTTTTTCTCTGTAAATTAAGGGTGCACAGTATTGCTGAAAAACACAATCCCTACTTAGCAGTCAGATGTCTGTATGCACAAAGGCACAGATTCCCAAAACAAGGCCATATCTGCAGATGAAGCCTTTTTTAGAAACATCTTTTTAAATTTGAATGACTACACCACATTATGTACAAGTGGAATTCAAAAAACATGGTAACATTAATTTTTAAGTAAATATAATGGGCAATATATTTCGTCACCAAAAATTACTGAGGTCATGTACAGTACATATTTGACCCTGGACCACAAAACCAGTCTTATGTTGCATGGGTATATTTGTAGCAATAGCCAAAAATACATTGGATGGGTCAAATTTATCGATTTTTCTTTTATGCCAAAAATCATTAGGATATTAAGTAAAGATCATGTTCAATGAAGATATTTTGTAAATTTCCTACCGCAAATATACCAAAATGTAATGTTTGATTAGTAATATGCATTGCTATGAACTTCGTTTGGACTAGTTTAAAGGCGATTTTCTCAATATTTAGATTTTTTGGCACCTTTCCTAACAAACCATACTTCAATGGAAAGCTTATTTATTCAGCTTTTCAGGTAATGTATAAATCTCAATTTCGAAATATTTACACTTATGACTGGTTTTGTGGTCCTGGGTCACATATGTTGCGTGATAAGTCAATATATTGATTATTGCAACAGACCTAGTGTGGAGTACTTTTTATGATGGATGCATGCACCTTATTTTGCTTCAAAATCTCACCACCCATTCACTGCACTATAAAGCTTGGAAAAGCAAGGACATTTTTAATACAGTATAACTCCGACTGTATTTGTCGGAATGAAGAAAGTCATATAAACCTAGGATGGCTTGAGGGTGAATAAATCATAGGGTAATTTTCATTTTTGTGTGAACTATCCCTTTAAGTTATGTGCCACAGTTTAATACTTGGTTTTTGGGGGTTGTTCAAATCACTAACCCTAACTTTAATTAAAGGTTATAGTGATGGAACTATGCAAGAATGGGATGATTTTATGGTCATCGAAACTATGGGGTGGATCAGATTTTTGAAATGTTTTTGAAACACTACGTCTCTTATGCTCACCAGTCTGCATTTATTTGATTAAAAAATACAGCTCTACAACACAGTTTGCACTTTTCTGGCACTTGATCTTTTTATTTTGGTGCGTCAATCTGTTAAATTTTGGTTCACACACTGAAGAAGGCTTTGAGCCGAAACGTGTCTTTTCCTATTGGTGATGTATATAAATTAAAACGCAAAAAAGAAAAAGAAGATATTAAAAAACACAGTAAAATCAGTTATACAGTGAAATACAGTGAACTGTTTTCTACTTGAATATATTTTAAAATCTAATTTAGTCCTAGAAACATCCAGATTTTTATCAATAAATGTGTTATGGGTTTGTACAAATCATCAACCCTAACTACGAGTGTAAGTTATAGTTACAACAATGCGATTGCGAAAGTTGCATTGTTAATTCATTATTCATGTCACGTCTGGCATTCTGTGGATGGAGTGTCTGAGTCTGAGTCTGTTTGTCTCTGCACCGCTCTGTTCTGCCATTTACACTCATTTGTCTTCAAGCCAAACTACACACACACATAAACACACACGCAATCTGCCCTTCTGCCCCGACAACATCCCCTTAGTCCCTGATGGCTCCCTGCCCTGCCAGAACCAACCACCAAAGCCTGGCAGATCTCTTTCTCTCCTTCTCCTTTCACATAATTATGTGCTGCAGGGCTGTGAGGTTCTCCCTCTGGGCTTTTATCAGCTGTTTCTGCTGCAAAAAGAGAGAAGTCAGCACTGCAGAATGACTGTGTGTGTGAGAGAGAATGCACACACAATCGCTTTGTAGCAAAATCCAGTAAGCTGCTATGCAGTTTGCTCTGTATAGGCAGCTGCCTTCTAAGGTGACTAAAATGGAATCTTATAAGTGGCTGATTTAGATTTGGAACGCTCTACAAAGGCGGGAAACATCCGTTCAGGGATTTATCGCTTGTGATTCATAGGCAGGCTTGCTAGAAGACATTAAAAAAGATGTCAGCTGAGTCTATGTAACTAGGGCAATGATGTTGACGTGCAATCTCACGCAAGCTCGCCTGCCATTCTCTGCCTGTTTTCTTGTGAAATCATTCATTATTCATTATTATGTGTATTATGTTACTATTTTAATGTTGTCCTTACTACCTTTTTGAGCCTTGAATGTGACAGTTGCATTGCTGTCTATGCAGGGTCAGAAAGCTTTCGGATTTCATCAAAAAATACACTGCAAAAAACTTGTCTTAGCATTTTTGTCTTGTTTGTAATCAAAATATCAAAAAATTTTAATTCTTAAATTAAGATGTATTTACTAGATAAGCAAAACAATATTAGATATTTAGTAGGGCTGTCA
The DNA here is from genome assembly GCA_036247105.1 of Cirrhinus mrigala. Taxonomy (NCBI): domain Eukaryota; kingdom Metazoa; phylum Chordata; class Actinopteri; order Cypriniformes; family Cyprinidae; genus Cirrhinus; species Cirrhinus mrigala. The sequence goes on along the minus strand of CM070020.1, from coordinate 24,685,445 downwards.
AACGATTAATCACGATTCAAAATAAAAGTTTGAGTTTGCCTAATAAATGTGTGTGTACTGTGTGTAATTATTATGTATATATAAATACACACAAATTAATGTATATATTTAAGAGAAATATGTTATGTACAAAATATTTTTTTTTTATATATAATATAAATTATATTAAAAATATAATAAATACTAGGGATGTGACGAGATCTGATGTGTCTCGCGAGGGACACTCTTGTTTTAAGAATATTTTACTTACCCAACTGGCAGATAATTTTACTTGTTTACAGGGGTAAAAAAATAATTTGATTTTGCTTAAAACAAGACTAAATAACTCATGATATTTTGCTTATCTAGTAAATGCATCTTGATTTAAGAATTTTTAGATATTTTGACTAGAAACAGGACACAAATACTAAGTAAGATAAGCCTTTTTTTGCAGTGTATCCTAATTTGTGTTGCGAAGATGGACGAAGGTCTCACGTGTTTGAAAATGAGAAATGAGAATAAATATAATCAGCTTGTGTCAGTGTGTGTTTGTGCATGAGAGACAGATATTATGTGTGAAGGAGCTTGTGCACCTGCATCCGAATGAATTAAATAAATGACAGAGGAGCAGGTGGCAACCTCACACACACCGGCTCAAGTGTCGTGTCTTTTCTCACAGTTTCACCATCTCTGTCAAAACAGCACAGAGGGTGAAAATTCAATCCGATGCAGCCGATTTCCAGACACAGACATCCAGAGGAAAAGCTTATAAATGAAGGTCTTAAACATCTGAGAAGCAGGACAGAGCTTCTTAGAAGTCTCCATTTAATCTTATTGGTGTCTCAGTAAGATCACATTTGTGTTGTTTCTTTCCTCTGGGCACATTTTCTCACGCACAGCCAGGACAGCAACCAAACCCGGCTTCGCTTAGATCATAATCTGTGTTTAAAAACAACCTGCTCTAGCACGTCCCGTAAGCCAAACTCCACGTGAAGCCGTGTATGTGTGTGTGTGCGTACCTGGAGTGACATCCCTGACCAGCAGGGGGTGCTGTGATGAGAGAGTGAAACCATGGGAGTCCAGGACAGCATCTCTGATCACCTCCACTGTCACCTTCACAGGGAAGTTCTGCTGGCCCGAATCCCCAGAGCGCGACCTCCTGCCTCCTAAAATACGCTCTCTTTGAGAGACACAGAGAGAGAGCATCAAATCAAAGTGAATCAAAGAATCAAACAGATGAAAACACACAGGCTGTGTTCAAAATGAAATACTAGAGTACTGCTTGATCTATTAGTGTGATCTATAGAACATGCATGCATTTTTGAATTCTTTCTAAATGCAAATATCTAAAATACACTTCCAGTCAAAAGTGTCTAAAGAGTAAGATTTTTTATTTTTTAAAGACATCTCTTCTGCTTACCAAGCCTGCATTTATTTGACCCAAAGTACAGCAAAACAGTAAAATTTTGAAATATTTTTACTATTTAAAATAACTGTTTTGTATTTGAATATATTTTAAAATGTAATTTATTCCTGTGATTTTAAAGCTGAATATTTGGCATCATTACTCCAATCACATGATCCTTCAGAAATCATTCTAATATTCTGATTTGCTGTTCAAAAACATTTATTATTATTATTATGTTGAAAACAGCTGAGTAGGTTTTTTCAGATTTCTTTGATGAATAGAAAGTTTAGACAGCATTTATCTGAAATAGAAATCTTGTGTAACATTATAAATGTCTTTATCATCACTTTTGATCAGTTTAAAAGCATCCTTGGTAAATAAAAGTAGTCATTTCTGTAATTTCTATTTTAAAAAAATGTATACAGACTCGAAGCTTTTGAATGGTATAGTGTATAATGTTACAAAATCTTATTTATTTTATTTCAGATAAATGCTGATCTTTGGATCTTTCTATTCAAGAAACAATCCTGAAAAAAAAAAAATTACTCAACTGTTTTAAATATTGATAATAACAATAATGTTTCTTGAACAACAAATCAACATATTAAAATTATGTCTGAAGAATCATGTGACACTGAAGACTGGAGTAATGATCTTAAAAAATTAGCTTTGATCACAGGAGTAAATTACACTTTAAAATCTGTTCAAATAGAAAACAGCTATTTTAAATAGTAAAAATATTTACATTTTTACCGTTTTTGCTGTACTTTAGATCAAACAAATGCAGGCTTTGTGAGCAAAAGGGACTTTAATTTAAAAAATTAAATCTCAAAAACTTTTGACTGGTTGTGTATATATATTACTACTCAGAAGTTTGGGGTCAAAATGGCTCACCAAGGCTGCATTTATTTGATTAAAAAATACAGTAAAACCAGTAATATTCTGAAATATTCTAACAATTTTAAAAGAACTGTTTTCTATTTGAATATATTTTGAAATGCAGTTTGTTCCTGATGCAAAGCTGAATTTTCAGCATCATTACTCCAGTCTTCAATGCCACATGATCCTTCAGAAATCATTCTAATATGCGGATTTGATGATCAAGAAAATTTCTTATTAACATCAATGTTTAAAACAGTTGTGCTGTTTAATATTTTTGTGGAAACCATGATATATTTTTTATTTGTTGAATAAAAAGTTCAAAAGTTAATTTATCTTAAAATAGAAATCTATTGTATACAAAAAAATGTCACTATTTTGCAACTATTTAATGCATCCTTGCTGAATAAAAGCATTAAAATCTTACTGACCCCAAACTTTTAAACAGTAGTGTACATTTCAAAATATGTTCATTCTTACATTTTTAACACTTGTGCTAAAATCCTTTACCTGTTTTGATGTTCCTGGTCAAAAATGACATTTTTTAAAATTACTTGCAAATCTCTCATCATGCTATATTATCACCAAATCTTGGGTTGTCAACTTGTTTTCTTTCAGTCAGCATAATTTTGTATGTCTTTTTGGAACGGATTTGAAGAAGGCCTCATGATCTGAGCTTATGCACCTCAGTTTTTGAGTGAAAAATCAATCATTTTGTCAATGCTCACTTCAAAACTGAGGTGCATAAGCTCAGATCAGTGAGGCCTATGATCAGTCTGTTTATGCGATATTTGAAAATAAACAAGTTGGGAGAAAACAGTAGGAGGAAAATATCCACCATTTTTGCAGAAGTAAGCCTATGGGTGAGACTTTTGTGTCATTATCCGCTATAGGGAAATAACAAGAAGAATAGCAACATGCAGCCAACGGTGAAACTGTTTGCACTGCAAACCAGTGTGCTCTTAATTAAAATGATACATTAAAATAACATGGTAAGACCAATTTGCAATATCAATCAGCAAAACAAGCTGTTTTGTACAGCTTAAAATAGCTGGACACAGATAAGGAAGCCACACCCATAAAATTTACAAATGGCCAAGCCCACTCTTACGGGAAGAAAAAGGTGGATGTATTAAAAAAAAATATATATATAAAAAATACTACAGTACAAAAATGACCTTTTGAGCAAAGTAAGTTTTAGTTCAATGTGACTAGCATTTTCTGGCACAGAAAATCCTAAAAATATATAACTACAATATTAATTAAACTACTGGGACTTTCCTCCAAAAATATCACATTCAAATCAGTAAAAAACCACATGAAATGACGTCACTGTATGCCGACAGACTCTAAAACACATGGCGATGATAATTGCCTGACGAACGTGTGGTTGCATGGCAGGAGACGACTGTGTTTATACCAGCGGGTGAAAGACAAATGAAATACAAGCCCAGAGCAGATAGAAGTATGAGAACATCTCGAAAGCAGTTATCATGAACTCATGTGTTTAAGGAAGAGAAAACAAGGAAATGTTTGCCAAATAAACGGTTATGTAGATCAACATATTCATTAAAGGATTAGCTCACTTCCAGAATAAAAATTACCTGATAATTTACTCAACCCTATGCCATCCAAAATGTTTATGTCTTTCTTTCTTCAGCTGAAAAGAAATTACGGTTTTTGAGGAAAACATTCCAGGATTTCTTCTCCATATAGTGGACTTCAATGGGGATCAACAGGTTGCAGTTTCAATGCAGCTTCAAAGGGCTCGACACGATCTCAACCGAGGAATAAGGGACTTATCTAGCGAAACGATTGTTTTCTAAAAACAAAAATGAAATTTGTATACTTTTTAACCACAGCTCATCTTGCACTAGCTCTGTGATGTGCACACACATCTTCACGCCTTGCGTAATCACATTGGAAAAGGTTAGTTCTTCGTCTGTGTAGTTTGGTTCAAAAAGGTCGGGTAGGCCAAAATCTTCAAAATCATCCGACATTGTTGTATTACCCTTTTTGTAAAGGGCGTTTGACTTTCTTTTCAAACACTGGGTCGGTACTTGCGCCTACGCCACACTTGATTATGTAATGTGTGAAGTCTGCTAGTGCAAGATGAGCTTTCGTGGTTGAAAAGTATATAAATTGTATTTTTTATAGAAAACGACAGATCGTTTCACTAGATAAGACCCTTATTCCTTGGCTGGGATCACGTAAAGCCCTTTGAAGCTGCATTGAAACTGCAATTTGGACCTTTATCCCATTGGGCACCATTGAAGTCCACTATATAGAGAAAAATCCTGGAATGTTTTCCTCAAAAAACTTAATTTCATTTCGACTGAAGAAGGAAAGACATGAACATCGTGGAGGACATGGGGGTGACTAAATTATCCAGAAATGTTCATTCTGGAAGTAAACTAATCCTTTAAGTGAAGTATATTTTAGCATATACACAAGAAAAAGAGCCCACACCAAAATCTCTAACTGCATCACTCTCAACAAACCCTGAGCTTCACAAAGCTGGAATTTATGGTAGGGCCCATCTGGAAACCAAGGCCAATATCTTATACAGGAACCATAAAACCTGCCACTCTAATTAATGGAATGATTCTGATTTTGGTTCTTTCCCTGGATGGGTTTGGAGAAAACCAAAAGATGGCTTCAACCCACACAGTCTGTTAAACACATGGCGGATGCGTCATGGTTCAGAGTGACTGATTGGGTGGTTGCTCTGTGTGTTGTTCACAGTCCATGCGACATTGCATCATCAAAGTGTGCACTACATCAAAAGATGACTACAAAGGACCAATTGGGACCAAGCCTGAGTCAACTAGCTACATCTAACATCATTAAAACTGCCTGTGAAGTTCTGGAGCTCCAAATGTGCAGGATTTCTACAAATGCATTTAAGAAATACATTTCTGCTCTGATTATAATATTACATGTCTGTGTTTGTGTTTGTGAGTGTAAGGTTACACCACCTGCTGAGAGAGTCTCGAGAACGGCGCAGCCATTTCCCCACCACCTGCTCCACCCGACCCACCCTGCGTGGAGATCGACTTCTGCTTCTCTCCTGCTCCTCCATCTAACTGAGAGATAGAAAAACAGACAAATTACTCCATTAGTCATTACTAAAGTCTTTAGTGTCACATGATCTTCCAGAAATCATTCTAATATGCTGATTTGCTGCTTAGGAGACATTTATTATCAGTGATGAAAACAGCTGCCTAATATTTTTTTGGAAAATGTGCTATATATTTTTTTCAGGATTTTTGATGAATTTATTTAAAACAGAAATCTTTTGTAAAAATACAAATGTCTTAATATGGTTGCAAAAGGAAAGAAAACTCATCTATGTTTTCACAAAGCCAACACGAAATGCCTTTCACAATCCATTTTACATTTGTAAATGAGCAAATACTGATGTATTTCAGATGCAGCTTATTTCAACTTCATTCATATTCTCATCTCAACTCTCTCTCTCTGTCCTGTCTGTGTGCCTGGTTTTATATATGCTAATAGCAGCGGCACAGTCATGAGGTGACACCAGGGCTGGCATTTAGAGGACAACCTACGTCACAACAGACAAGATATTACATGCATAATAACATCAGCCATCTACAGATGACAGAAACATACACTGCACCTACGTAACATGCACGCATTCGGTTCGTCTAATTACCTGAACGTCTTCTCTCGCTCCTCTGGACATCTGCTGTTACAAACACACATGCATCTCTCTCACTGTTGTAAGTGTGTGTTATCTCTGCAGTGGGACGCAAGGGAGCCCTTACACACTCATTCAATCACTCACAAACCACAACTGCTCAAACCACACTCTGTGAATGTGTGCTTACAAACACATTCTGAACGTCTGATCAATATGCACAGTTTTTTTCTGTTTCGTCAGAATAATCTGCCTGATTATGCACTGATTTGCTGGTTGGGCTGCATGCTAGAGAGAGTCATGTGGCCTTTTACCTTTGCTCTTTGAGTCAACGATTGTATACGGATTCAGTCTAAATGATGTCTCTGAGGTTTGGTCACTGCAATTTACAATGTAAGTATACAAATGCAGATGGAAACTCAGGGTTATAGCATCCTTTAGCTAGTTATATGTTGACAGTTAAAGGGTATAATTAACCCAAAAATTTAAATTCTTTCATTAATTACTCACCCTCATATCAACCCATAAGACCTTTGTTCATCTTTGGAACACAAATTAAGATATTTTTGATGAAATCCGAGAGCTTTCTGACCCTGCATAGACAGCAACGCAACCGACACGTTCAAGGCACAGAAAGGTAGTAATGACATAAAAATAGCCCATCAGTGACATCAGTGGTTCAACTGTTATACCACAGTACCACAACTTGCAGAATCTGCAAAATGTTTATTATTTTACCAAAATAAGAGGGATCATACAAAATGCATGTTATTTTTTATTTAGTACTGACCTGAATAAGATATTTCACATAAAAGACTTTACATATAGTCCACCAGCGAAAATAATAGTTGAATTTATAAAAATTACCCCGTTCAAAAGTTTACATACACTTGATTCTTAACACTGTGTTGTTACCTGAATGATCCACAGCTGTTTTTTTTATTTTTTTGTTTAGTGATAGTTGTTCATGAGTCCGTTGTTTGTCCTGAACAGTTAACCTGCCCACTGTTCTTCAGAAAAATCCTTCAAATTCTGTGGTTTTTCAACATTTTTGTGTATTTGAACCCTTTCCAATGACTGTATGATTTTGAGATCCATCTTTTTACACTGAGGACAACTGAGGGACTCATAAGCAACTATTACAGAAGGTGCAAATGATGCTTCAAAAGGAAAAAGGATGCATTAAGAGCCAGGGGTGAAAACTTTTGAACAGAATGAAGATGTGTACATTTTTCTTATTTTGCATAAATATATATATTTTTTCCATTTAGTACTGCCCTTCAGAAGCTACAGAAGATACTTACAGGTTTCCAAGAAGGCAAAATAAGTCAAATTTACCCTGATCTTCAAATTCAAAAAGTTTTCACCCCCTTGCAGTGTTGCCAAGTCAGCGGTTTTCCCACGAAATTGGGCTAATTTAACACTGTTGCCACGGGTTGTTTTTCTTGTCCACAGGTTGAATCGACCCCAATAATGTGATATTTACCCCTGGAATGCGAATTGTACCAGGGGAACCCCGCCAAAAAAACCTATTTTTACCGATGGACCCCCCTCAAAATGCGATTGGGCTAGTTTTGAGCTAGTTTTGAGTGGAAATTGGGTGGGTTTTGTTGCGAAAACCTTGCAACCCTGCCCCCGGCTCTTAATACATCGTGTTTCCTTCTGAAGCATCAGTGAGTGTTTGAACCTTCTGTAATAGTTGCATATGAGTCCCTCAGTTGTCCTCAGTGTAAAAAGATGGATCTCAAAATCATACAGTCATTGTTGGAAAGTGTTCAAATACACAGAAATGCTGAAAAACCAAAGAATTTGTAGGACCTGAAGGATTTTTCTGAAGAACAGCAGGCAGTTTAACTGTGCAGGACAAATAAGGGACTCATGAACAACTATTACTAAATAAAACAAAACAAAACAAAAAACATAGCTGTGGATGATTCAGGTAACAACACAGTATTAAGACTCAAGTGTATGAAAACTTTTTAACTGCGTAATTTTTTTTATAAATTTGACTATTATTTTCACTTGTGGACTATATGTATACGTCTTTTATGTGAAATTTATTATTCAGGTCAGTAATAAATAAAAAATAGCACAAATTTTGTATGATCCCTCTTGTTTTGGTAAAATAATAAACATTTCGCAGATTCTGCAAGGTGTATGTAAACTTTTGACCTCAACTGTATATTCACAGCATAAGAGATACAGAAACAAAATAGGTAGAGACAAGCATGTCTAAGCACAACCTCCTTGAAAGCTACTGAAGCAAGAAAAGAAAGACTCATTCATACGACTGACAAAAGACCAGATCAGACCGTTTGATGTTTGGTCTGTGTTACAGAACAATGATCATAAATCAGCATTTTTGGCCTTTGAATACAGACTGCTTTGAGTGACACATGAAGCTGCCTGAATACTAGAATTAAATAGATGAAATCAACGTTTCCAATTAACTTTCTTAAGAAATTTCCATGGTTTTTAGTATGCACCATTCACATTACTTTAAACAAAAAGGTTTGCAGTTTCTAATGTTTTGGAGCAATTTCAGTGGGTTGTTATGTAGTTGCTAGCTTGCACCATGTTAAAACTGTGATGACTTAGTAAAAAAGCAGCACCTTTCATCACACACGAATTGAGGAATCATTAGATCCGCGGTGTGAGTAACACACTTAAATTTAATAGTTAGGATTAAAAGACAAGTATGAGCAACCATCATAGTGATGCTTCACTCGTAATATCAAAGCATAACATCCAAGTTCTGACCTACTTTACTTCATACTAAATATTCAAATCCTGCTTCATGCTATCCGTAAATTGAAAACGCATGTAAACCCAGTTTAGACAACCTCTTGACCTCCAAGGCTCCTCGAGCGCAGCTAAATTTGCGGCTCTCGTGGTACTGTGACAAACGTGATTAATCCAGCATGCAATCAGAGTGCTGAACATGTGCGTGTGTGTGAGGTATTACTGGATTAGTACGCCCACCTAGTAAGGGTGTCATTTAGTCACTCGTGCTGATCCGGACTGATCCGGATCTGCAGATCTGAGACGGGCATCTGCACTGTGCTTATGTGTTAACAGGAGACGCTATTGATATTTCATAGCTGCACAGTAAAAAGTACAAGTTAATTGGATGAAAGTAAAGTGACTGTGGATAATAAAACAGTAAGCGTTTGTGTTGAGAATTTATGCACTGTATACAGCACACCTGTGTGTGTGTGTGTGTGTGTCTGTGCTGACTCAGGTAAGAGCTGCTGCCCTTGTGGAGTCATGAAGATGTCCACAGTGACAGTTTCAACTCCTATTCATCCATAAAAACATGAGGCCTCTTGTCTCTCCAACTGCATTTCTGCATCTTCTGCAAGACTTAGATCAAACAGCCATCAAGCACAGCTTTCGATTTCTGCCCAGAAGAATATGTAACATCTACACTTGTGTATTGATTTTTAATAAAGTCATATTGCAACAGGTTTTTCTTAAAGCACATACACACTGTAGAAAGCTCACAAAGCAAAAAGCTAATAAAAGTAATAATTTTTCAAATTTCCATTGGTTAATAATCAAAGATTATTTCAGTCATAACTTGTTGAAATCTAGTTTATATGAGAGCCTCAAACAAAACTTAAGAGTATCTTGCAAACATCTAATGGACAAACTTTGCAGATTCAGTAACCGAATGGATTTTGGACTGGCAGTTTCAATATTATCAGTGTTATTGGTAGGGGTATTGATGATATCTCGATATTGTCTGGGATTTTATCAATATTGTGTTTATCAGTTATTGTGCTGCTATCTTAATTTTTCCCAGTAAGTTTGAATTTTTTTTTTTTTTTTTTTTTTTTATGAGCACTTAACCTTTATAAATTCATTTTTTTAAAGTGTGCATCATCTTTTGAGTCAAATTCTTACATTTAACCAGTCAATTAGAATAATAAGGCATTTGGGCTGTTACCAAGCAAATTAAATCAGTTTCAACAAAATTCATCTTTGCAAGAGGAAACACAGAAGCTGCATCTGAAGTGGCATTTAGGTATTTACACACTGTTTAATGCAGCTCAGAAGGACATGGAATGCTTTAAACTGCAGTTACAAATGCATAAATAATGTTTAGATATTTCAAACATATTTGAAATTATGTAAAAATGAAAGGAAAGGAAACTTTAAATGTGATATTAAAACCGCCAATAGGTGGCAGCTTGTCATTGTTAAGTGAGTCATTGCGATTGAACCGAATCATTTAAACGGTTGATTCATTCATGAACGAAACACCGTCATGTTTCTCAGAGACGCAAAACAGTGCTGTGGCTGTGTTTGGAATGATTTTTGTTGGCAAAATTGAGCAAAAACAGAAAATATGCTGTCTGAAACGTAAGTCTCTTGTTTATTGAACTGTTGTGTAAAATCAATCCATGTAGAGATGTTATATAAGATATAAAACATAAGGCTATTTAGTTTGTTTAATAAAAGAACAAGGCATGGACCTGTTCTATAGGAAAGGTAAACTTAAATGACTTCTGTTGTGATCTGGCGTTATATATATATAAAAAAATAAATAAAATTAACTTGACCTTGAAATATAATGGTAGGGAAAACACTGAGTATCTTGCCACTTTAGTGCATAACATGCATCAGATGGTCAGCAGATGGACTTCAAGTGGTTCATCTGAGGCTTAGACTAGACAGCTCTTGGCCATAATAAGATGCAGTGTGGACCACACTTTATGCTGATAGAATCTGGGCTCTATGAGACTGCATTCAGCCTCAGTATTTCATTCAGTTCCTTTGAGAGCTCCTGTAATGACACTGCAGTCATCAGCCTCTGGCGGTACAGTAAAAGCGCTCAGATTTAGACACTCACACTCAGCTGCTCCCGTTCACAATCACTCAGCACTCCTGTTAGGCTAAGTGATTTCTGCCAAATTCATTCTGTCATTCTCTGACAATCCCACTCCACTAATACAGCACAATTCAATCAAAATCATTGACTGCAATCATTCTGTCACGCTCAAACTCAACTAATAATGTCAATGTCTTAATGCAGCATCACTAGCGTCTCTAATAATTTTCCACTACTGCATTCTACTAGTGTGTACTCTTCAACGGTTTTAAATTTATGTATGTGTTGTTTGTTGACATACAGGGCCAGCTGTCTTGTTATTTTGTTATACGCTGGGCCATGGTTCAGGAAGACCAATATTTTAGTCTCTGACACTTGGCCTGTAATGAAGAGAATGACAATAAACCTAACTTGACTTATATACAGTCTGGCCCCATGACTGCAGTTTCAGCAGTGCTGGTTTCCAGATTTCTGTATAGTCTCTTTGCTTCAATATATCACCAAAAAGGGCCAAGATGTCTCTTTTGAGACAAAAGAGTTGATGTTTCATTTTGTAAGCAATGACTGCAGGGTACAAATGAAAGCTGCTGACAGAAGCTTACATTTATCTTCTGATCCATTAAAGGAATATTCCAGGTTTGATACAATTTAAGTTCTATTGCTAGCATTTATGACAGAAAATCATCCCTCAAAAACGTATTTACTGTAATACATTTAGAGAATTGATGGTTCTGCTTCCTTAATAATTTGTAAAAGATTATTTGAATATTTTTAAGGAAGAAAATCGCTATCCTCATGAGCCCCAAGCCAAATTATTTTAACCAAACAATACCAACAAATCAGATTTAACTTGCATTAAAAAACAAACAAAAACTGGTATCATCTGTTTTATTTTCAAGTGCCCTTCATGTAGGCAAAAAATGAAAACAACTCTATAGAACCACCAGTTATCAGTAGTAAATGGGAGAAACAAAGCTTTTTGAAGCGCTGAATCAACTTCTTCACAAAAAATAATTCACTTTTTCAAAGAGCTAGCAAAGTTCAATTAGAGGCCTTAAAAGTATTAAGATTCATAACATTAATCAAAAACGAACCTAAATTATGAAACTGACCCGAGACCCCAGTTAAAGGGATAGTTTACCGAAAAATGAAATTACCCCATGATTTACTCATCCTCAAGCCATTCTAGGTATATATGGTTTTCTTCTTTCAGATGAATACAATCAGAGTCATATTAAAAAATGTCCTGGCTCTTTCAAGCTTTATAAGGACGGTGAATGGGTGTTGAGATTTTGAAGCCCAAAAAAGTGCATCCATCCATCATAAAAAATACTCCACACGGCTCTCAGGGGTTAATAAAGGCCTTTTGAAGTGAATTGATGTGTTTGTGTAAGAAAAATATCCATATTTAAAACTTTGTAAACTGTAATATCTAGCTTCGCTAACTGCCGTATGCACATATACACAAGAGAGTGGTATTCAGTAGGGGTGTAACGATACACCAAAGGCACGATTCGGTTCGGTTCACGGTTTTGGAGCCACGGTTCGGTTCGGTTTCGGTTTGCTGTGGGGTTAGGGTTGATGTCATCTTAACAGCAATGCTAAGGAACAATAGATTCACTTAATAACAAGAACAACTAAACTTTTTCTTTCACGTGATCAACCGCTGAATTCAAATCTGCTTTGGCGCTGAGCCTGATCGGACGCGCTGAGCGCTTGTCATATTATCGCAACTATTCCGTGTTTTCAACCATATGATGCTTGTTTTAGGTTCCAGACATTTATATACACATAAGTCCTAGTAAAACGATGCCTTTATATTTAGCAAAATACATGCCGATGTCTATGGCAGCGTCAATAATGATCCTTACAAACGTTATCTGACGACATGTTTTATTGATATCATATACACATTGTGTAGGTAACTATAAAGTTTACTCTGCTCTTCTCCAAGCTCACCAGAGACTTACTTTAATGTTTTTCGGGAGGAGAGGATGAATTTGCGTTTTGTAAATCCCATAGTTTGGATTCAGCGCGAACTAACATGGCGGCGCCCATCACTTGGCATGGATCAACTAACACGCTCATTATTAAAGTGTTTAAACCTCCAAATACATTCACTTGCACATATTTCAGAATCGGAATATCAGATATTTCATAATACAGTGAGCATGTTTGTGAATATTAATAATAAATAGGGAAAAACTATATAAAAGTGATACGTGTCATACAGCGCTATTGTGGCTGCGTTGTGTCACGTGACAAACACGACGCGTCGCCATGGAAACAATAAGGCTATACGTTCTAAATAACGGTCGCCTAAAAAAAACTAACTCTGGGGGCTCAGCTAGAATATTTTAAACTCACGTGTGAAAGGGTTAAATTAGTTAGAGACAAGTGACGTCAACCTCAACAATGGGCAGCAGGGGGCGTGAGAGTACCGCGGTACGCCACGAGAGTTTCGCGATACGTATCGTGGTTGGTGTATCGCGATATTTCGGTTCGGTTTGTAATATCGTTACACCCCTAGTATTCAGCGAATGACGTAGAACATAGGCATCGCATAAGCTCCAGTGAGAAGTGACGAATGTTGAAGCGCAGAGGAGAGAGCAAAACAAGATGCAGGTCAGGAATTAGAAGTATAAAACAAGGATTTATAAAGAAAAATTTTGGAAGATTTCAATATAAGCTAAGACGAGACTGGTTTTCCTTTGCTGTAAACAAAACTTTGTTGTCAGGAGACTAGCATATTCTCACCGGAGCTTACCTACATTATACGCTGGAATTAGGGTTGTGACGGTGAGGAAATGTTCCCACCGGTTAATCGATGTGTAACAACACTGATAATACTGGTATCACCGTGGGTGCAGGGTAGTTTTCCCTATTTTCCTCGCTTTTAAATAGCTTAAAAACAGTGCGGATTTTACTTTCGCTTTCAAATTAGCAACAGTTCAGCGCAAAGCAATTGTTCGTTTTTAGTTCGTTTGAATTTTCCCTCTTTCCATCACTTTTAAAAAGTTTTAAAGCTCTGTGCATTTTACTTTCACTTTCGAATTAGCAGCGATTCAGCGTCAAATGATTGAATGCAATTCAACAAAATACAACGTCAAACTCACTTAGCCTAGGCCTATATATAAATCATATAACTTTTATTAACTAAACAAATAAAAATACAGCATGCTGTAGGCTAATATAAAATAACAAATAACTTACACAAACTTTAAATAGGTATACAAAACTGAAAATAAGTAAACACTGTGGAACCAATTAAATAAGGAACTTAAAAAAAAAAATTCCACTATCACCTTAGATAAATGGCAAAAGTCAACAGGCTTTTCAAAATCCAAAATATTGCCAAACGCGCTTTTGCATTTCGTTTCGAAACTAAATCATCTGCTATCGTCTTGTCTTTCTCACCTCTCTCTTTTTGTCAGTCAGCTCGACTCACTCTCCTCACAGGATAAATTAAATCCGATGCGACTGTTGTTCAACACACTGCATTGAGCAGCCACGTTCAGTTTTTAATTGTACTGTCTGTTCTCTAACTGAACTAAATGATTTTTATTACTATAAAAACAGTATCACCATCATCACCGTCTATTGCAGCAAGTCTAGCTGGAACGCCACTCTCTCATTAACGTGCGTACGACAGTTAGTGGAAGCCTCAAATTACAGTTTATAAAGTTTTAAATATGGATATTTTTCTTACATAAATGCTTCAATTCACTTCAGAAGGCCTTTATTAACCCCCCAGAACTGGAGTGGAGTACTTATATGAGGGATGGTTGAACTTTATTGGACTTCAAAATCTCAGCAGCCATTCACTGCCATTATAAAGCCTGGAAGAGCCAGGACATTTTTTAATATAACTCAGATTGTATTTATCTGACAGAAGAAAGTCATCCAGTAGATCTAGAATGGCTTGAGGGTGAGTAAATCATGAGGTAATTTTCATTTTTGGGTGAACTATCCGTTTAAAAACCATTGTCATTATCATTACAGTTACCGTACAGTTTTTGTTTCTGGTGTGCATAACCTTTAGCCTTATTTTTCCTTCCTATTGTAGATTCGCAGCTGGACCGAAGAGACAGATACTATATGAATGATGCTAAATTAAAGTCTTGAAATTACTGTAGTGCTGTCAGTCAAAGCACTTGGCACATCATGATGCTTACAATAAACAACATCTTACTCATCTATAACCAGAGCTATAAGTCATTCTAACAGCTACTAGGCATACAGCCACAGGATCTCAGAAGTGTGTGGTCCAGATCACACCGGAAAGCTGCTCTTAGCTCTGAACCACCTCAAAGC
The DNA here is from genome assembly GCA_036247105.1 of Cirrhinus mrigala. Taxonomy (NCBI): domain Eukaryota; kingdom Metazoa; phylum Chordata; class Actinopteri; order Cypriniformes; family Cyprinidae; genus Cirrhinus; species Cirrhinus mrigala. The sequence goes on along the minus strand of CM070020.1, from coordinate 24,670,367 downwards.
ATCTATTAATGCTGCCTACAGTAATTCTACACCCTCCCTCCCATGTCTGTCCCAACCCCCATCTCCTCCTGCACTGAAGCAGACGCCTATAATAAGCACCATGCACGCTGTTAAGGAAGACCGCTTGATGTCTTGCTCACACTTCCTCTCCATCCCTTTCTAAATGCAGGATCCATTACAGAAAACATCACTTTTAATATGTAACCGTAACTCGTGCGCTCAGTCACTGGGTCAAATGTTTGAGAGGCTCTTCACCAATGCAGGAACGGCTCTAGATGATAATCTGCTCGAGGACACTCTCCATTAGTATTTATTATACTTGCTTGAGTGCTTCATATTGCTGGTTGACTGCACTGGCCGTCAACAGTCATGCAATGTGACTGTGACCCACTGCACTGTGAAGCTGACCTAAATGTAAGTTGATGCAATAACAACCAACTTAGCTTATTTTTTTTAATGTCAAAATTATTTCTTCTATCCCATCCAGTGTTATTTTAGTGTTCCTGACTGTATATGTAATTAAATTTGAACTGTTATAAATTTTATAAATTTTTAGTTTTATGGTTGTCATTTTTATTTTTATTTTTAATATTTCTAATTTTATTTTAAATAATTTATTTTGAATTCAGTTTTAGTCATTTTAGAACTTAGTTTTGTTACTACTTCAATAATTACTGAAAAATATTTTTATTTATTTATTTATTTATTAACACTGATTCCATCACACTGTCAGATTAGAAACTGTAAGGGAACCATTTATAGGTTGATTATTGGCTAACTTAAATTCTGCCAAAAGCGACCTCTTGCTTGCTTTTAATGTATGGAGGAGAGCATATGAACATCATGAGGAAATAAGCCAGACTTTTCCATTTTTGGATGAACTATTCCTTTAACACTAATTCATTGTTTTCGCAGTGCAAGGAAAATCAAACAGGTTCGCTTTTCATTTATTCAAATTCAAAATCAAAGCCACAACAGTTCGAATCCCTGAGGGAATGAAAGCTCAGGATTTTCTGAAAGATAAAACCCTGGGTGTTTCTAATTGAAAAATATGCTTTCTGTCACACCTGAATACATCCATTTGTTACACCTGCATCTAATATACATCTTTTCAGCAGAGTAGCTTGATGAAATGTAGCTCACCTGGGTGTGGCTTGTGTCCTAACAGCTCCAGAATGCAGAAATGTCAGCGTGTGATTGGCTGTCACATCTCTCTTGTGCGGACTGGTTGAGAGGTGGCGGAGGCGGGCCCTCACAATCATCAGGACCAATGAGAATCTGATCTGTTGGAGACAAAAGCATATTCATAATTAGAGTCTAGAGAATATATGTACTATGACATAATGAAGATTACTGACTATATTTGATTATATGTTTATACATGTATTTTGATTATGACCAGGCAACACATTAAATATTCACAATGATTGTTTTTAGGGGTCGACCGATATGCATTTTTCAAGTAGACAGATAACCGATATTTTGAACTGATATATATGTCTGGTGTAAAAATAAAAATTAAAGATAAAGTTAAGAATAACAAGGGCTTATCAAGTAAACTGATAACCGATATTTTGAACAGATATATATGTCTGGTGTAAAAATGAAAATTAATGTCAAAATTAAGAATAACAAGGGCTCTAACAAAAACTTTCTTTAAATGCTTTTAAATGAATTTATTGGCAAATTAAATGTCAAAATTAAGAATAACAAGGGCTCTAATAAAAACTTTCTTTAAATGCTTTTAAATTATTTTATTGGCAAACAATTAATTTGCATCAAGTAGACTGATAACCGATATTTTAAACAGATATATAAGTCAGATGTAAAAATGAAAATTAATGTCAAAATTAAGAATAACAAAGGCTCTGACAAAAACTTTCTTTAAATGCTTTTAAATTATTTTATTGCCAAATCAGTTTTGAAAATGACCGATACCGATACCATAATTCTGTTCCTGAAAAATTGAGCAAAGTTTAGCATATGACAATGATTTTTATGCACTTTTAAAAAGGCCAAATACGATTCCTATGGATTTATTTTATTTTTTATTTTTTCAGATTAGTTTTGCTGTTTTTTTTTCTGTATTTTACTTTATTTCACTACACTTCTTGCATTAAACAATTTTAATATACTTTGCAGCGATGACCGCTAGGTTAAAATTATTGTTTTGTTAAGCCAAATACTTGAGATATTTTTGTTACTAGCATTTCTGATTAATAAGTTGCATAAGACAATTTATAAGAATCAGTTCAAACTTTTCAATTCAATGAATCAATTCCAAGCTCTAAATGTACAATTAATTCGCATCGTCACCCAGAAGTGTTAACAGACATTTCAATGTGGCATTTTTCATGTTAAAATGTTTTAGTTAAAATATATGCAATGCTGTTAATTTTTATATACTGTAATATTGGTGCATTTAAATAACAATGATTCATTAGTATTAGTATTAGTATTAGTATTGTTATTTTAGTGAAAAACAAGGTACAAAACATAGTCACGGTCACTGTTTGGTTTAAATGAAGGTCCTTGATTGGGAAAAAAAATAACTTTCAAGCCATTTTAGAGAAAATACTTACAGATGTTTTGTTACTAGCTACTTTAGTGGCTTTAGACTTGGAAAATGTGATCCATTTCTAAGAATCAGTTTAAACTATTTCATTTAATCAATCAGTTCTAAACTCTGAATAAACAATTCATTTGTATCATCACACAAAATTAATGGATGTGTCATTTTTTCATATCTTAATGTGTTTTAATGAAAATAAATATTGCTGTTTTACACTGGCACATTAGTGCATTGAAATTTTGGTGACAAACAGGGCAAAAAACACAATGTAAATATATAATACTGAGACAAAAGCTGAGACATTAGTCCTAAAATTGATAGAACCCTAGCTCCTATATCATCTGAAACCCAAAGGACAGACTTTTTGACTTTGTGTGTAACTGCACACCTGGCCTACATCAGAATCAGCAAATAAATCTGCATTTCTGCACTAATCCTGATAGATTAATCTATTTTCCGTGCTGAGGCTCACTGCGGTAATGTGCAATGCTTGTCCATCGAGCACGCTTTATTAACATTTCAGAGTGTGTAGCGCTGTGACTTTCACTCCAGTGCACATGAAATCATGCGATGGCGGCAGTCATGCAACAGTCACGAGAGCCATCCCCAGGCTGTGTCTCCCTACGTTTGCATCGCATACGTCACGCTCTTTCGGTCTCAAAGCATCTGCAGGGCTTGTGATGTCAGCAAACATACATCTCGACCCCCTGGTTGTGATTTCCATTTCCCAGTGTCCCCTTACTGCAGCCCTTGTGGAATTGAGGTCCAGCCTTTCAATGCTTGCCCTCTTTAGCATGCCGTGCTGCTGGGTAACTAGCTCATGCCGACTGCAAGACTCGTGAATAATGAATTCCAATAATGCAGCTACTGTACTTGAGCAAGACTGATGCGGTTCATGCGCTTCACAGCCAACGTGAGAGGAAGGTGTGATAAAAACAGAGATAGAAGACACAGAACAATGGATTAAGTGCTCCTATACTGAAGAAACATTACAATGAGATCTCTTTAATATCTCAATATAGGGTCAATACCACCAAAACTGTCCTTAACCTTACCCATATCCCACTCAATAGCAGCAGAAGTGTTTTGCAATACAATATGAACACAATAAGTACATTGTACTTATTTTCTGATGTATGTACAGTTGAGGTCAAAAGTTTTCATACACCTTGCAGAATCTGCAAAATGTTAATTATTTTACCAAAATAAGAGGGATCATACAAAATGACTGCATGATTTTGAGATCCATCTTTTCACACTGAGGGACTCATATGCAACTATTAGAGAAGGTTCAAACACTCACTGATGCTCCAGAAAGAAAAATTATGCATTAGAAGCCAGAGCGTGTTTTTGCAACTTTTTGTACATTTTTCTTAATTGCTGAAGAAACAAAGTATTTTTTCAAAACCTGAAAGATTTTTCTGAAGAACAGTGGGCAGTTTAACTGTTCAGGACAAAGAAGGGACTCATGAACAACTATTACTAAACACAAAAACCACAACTGTGGATCATTTAGATAAGAACACAGTTTTAAGAATCAAGTGTATGTAAACTTTTGAGCAGGGATATTTTTATAAATTCAACTATTACTTTCTTTTGTGGACGATATGTTAATGTCTTTTATGTGAAACATCTTATGTAGGTCATTACTAAATAAAAAATAACATGCATTTTGTATGATCCTTCTTTTTTTGGGTAAAATAATTAACATTTTGCAGATTCTGCAAAAGTGTACGTAAACTTTTGATCTCAACTGTACATTTAGTTAAGGCAACTTAATATAACGTGGGATGCAAAAAAGTTTCAGGAGAGACCTCAACAATGTATCAAATTGTACTCAAATTTGCCAACATTGAAAAAAAAAAATTGCATAGAAACACTTTTCACTCAGAAACTGCTAGTAAATTTCACAAATAATTACAAGGAAAAAATGGCAAGAAACACATTGAATTAACCAAAATTTTAAGAAGTAAAAAAACTGAAGTTGTATTTTCATATCATACTAATTTTTAAGTGTTAAAAGTCAAAGTCAATCAAATTCAGAGATATGAACTCAAAAAATTCTATTAATATTAGATATAATAACTGCTTTAAATTTTTCTTGTTCAAGATTATAGTTTTTCATTTTGTTTTATCAAAATTTGTTTTCATTTCATTTCGTTTAGTTTTTTGTTTTAATTTTTGTTTTTGTTTTAAAACCTTTTTCAAATTTACTTTTAATTAAACCACTATTTTCAGTTTTGTTACAGTTTTTAGTTTACTTTTGTTCATTAGTTTTCTTTCAATATATATATAGTAAAATAACGATAATAGTCGGTGCCGATAGCCGTGTGGGCAGCATGCTGACATACAGCGCTGTTGCGCTCCGGGTGTCTCGAGTTCGAATCCAGGCTCTAGGACCTTTCCCGATCCCACACCCCCTCTCTCTCCCACTTCACTTCCTTCAAGTCTGATCTGTCCTGTCACAATAAAAGCAAAAAAAAAAAAAATAATAACTGACTATATGGTTTTATTTCATTTTAAGCAATGTAAATGGCCATTTGCAACCCATTTTCTGAAACTGGATATGTCAGAAACATTGTAAGGACTTGATTTAAGAAGAAATAAGAGTTTGCTAAAATTGCCCTGACAAGTGACGTCTCCATGAATTAAAACGAAGACAAAGTTACAACATTTGACATTATGAAGACATCTTATGTCTTTGGAATAATAAATCATTAACAATAAGACCAGGAACAATTTCGATTTCATCTTGACCTTTAGGAGAAACAACAGAAGCTTCTATGAAACATAAATGAGACTGCACAACTTCTGTGGTTTTCTGAGTGGACAGATGAAAAAGTAAAGGAGGAGGAAACAGACATAAAAAGCAAGAGATAAAAGAATAAAAAAGGTTGTTTCAGTAAAAAGTGTGCACTAGGGGACGAAGATGATTTGGAAAAAGTTGAAATGAATATAAAACTTGGGAAAACTACAGAAAATAAACAGACGGAGTGAGGAACAGCTGAGCGGTGCGACGCAGCACCTTGCCGCAATACAGCAGGATTCCTGCTCAGCAACAAATTCGTCAACAAGCAGTCAATGAGGAACGGGCAAATAAACAGGCCCGGGTATAAGTCTGACCTGTGCTGCTCGACCCGTGTCGCAAGAATTGCATCAACCCCCTGGCTCTCCAAAAATACGCTATTTTTATGCCCATCGAATAGCGTAAGACTGTAATTTTCAATCGCCCTGTAAAAACAGCATCTCTTTGCCCTCTGAGAATAAACTGGTGGAAATGTGGAAACCGTATCAGTGTCTTCGTGATCATTGGACTGCTCAGACACAAACAGACCCCGGGGAATCAATAGCGATCGTGTCTGCGAAACGGAGAGTTTGTCTCCAATCCTATCTGACTGGGACAGAAATGGATGTTTGCTTGTGACTCTGACATTTACAGCTCTCATTAAACTGCTCCTACAGCAGTCGAAGGAAAAGGGCTGCGAATGTCCAGAAACGAACGTGAACAAAATGAGAAAACGCCTTTTCACACACAAAACCAAAAACCATTTTTTCACAGATATGAATGATACTTAGTCATGTGGCTAATTGAATACGCAATAGAGTGCTGCAGTGATGATGTATTGTAAGCCAACCATACGTTAGCATAATCCAATGGATTATTGCAGAAAATAAGATGTGAACAACAGAAATGTATTATTCTTACATGTTTTGTTCATGTTAAACTTCCCAAAACAACAACTAAAGTTAAGCATAGGCTGAATTGTGAAAATATCTTGAGCTTGTGTTTATCACAGACTTTATTTCAGTTAGACTAAAACTAAAATCCATTCAACAAACCCATTGCCTCACATAAAGAATCCAGAAATGCTAAATTTGAACTGGTTTCCATGGCCTATAAAAATACATTATCCCTGCAACTCTCTATTGCATTTTTTGAAACTTTAATTGCATTTTAGCATTGATTATGGGGAAAAAGTGCATAAATTCTGTATTAGCAACTACCTAGTAACCCCTAAGCAACCATCCCGAACACATTGAAACTGCATCAGAATGCAGAACACTTTGTCCATCTGGACACCCTTTCATTGCATTTGTCCTTACTTTCACCCATCTTCCCCTCAGCTGACACAGCCCCGTCTCTCCCCACCCCCAACCGCCTCGCTCTCTTTCAGTAGGATTGAGGGATTGCATGGAATCAGGAGGATGATTCTGTGGGCTCTGCCACTGAATGTTCAAATCCAATTTGAACTGAGAACAAGGAAAGTATAAGACAAGGCAAGACTGGGCCAAGATGGGCTGCACCACAGCTGCCAACAGGAGGGACTTAGCAAGAGCTAAACTTGCGTCTATTGTGTCTGGGTTTAATATTAAAGTATATATATATCACGTACTCACCCTTACCTAATTTAAGAAATTGTGAAGAATGTCCAAACCTATGTTTACCATGCAAAGAACCCAAAATAACATTTCAACATTTATTCACAATGTCACTGATCAAGATTCAACCTAAGCGTTTCGTTTTGTGTATATATTATGCATTTAGATTCCGTAAACTGAATAAGTGCAGACATTGACACATTGTTTAAATGTCTTTTATGTCTTGTGTTTTGTTAACCAGTGTTTCTCCTGTCATTATATTAGGGGGGGCGGCCCGTCCCCCTTGAAGGTCAAGTAAACTTTTTTTTCCATATAGCGCCAGATCACAACAGACGTCATTTAAGGTTTCCTTTCCTATAGAACAGGTCTATACCTTGTTCTTTTATTAAATAAACGAAATAGCCTTATGTTATTCATCTTATTTACACAATGGCATGTCATTTCTGTCTCTAACGTTATGTGGTCGCGCATCTACAATTTCTCCTTCGCTAAAACGTGGACGTGATTTCGGAGTCCATTCATAAACGGATTTACTCTAAAGCACTGGATGCCACAGAATTCGTCAATTTTTGGATTAATAAATCAAAAGTAGGTCTCTCACTTAATTCGAATCGCGATATGGACTAGTGTCTGTGAATATTAAAACGCAAAAAGACGGTTTAAATATGAATCCTCCATGCTCCGCTTGGCTCTGTAATGAATGGCAGAGACGCGGTTTTGTTTACTACACAAATACTGAAGCACACGTGACGCTCGCAGTTATTTTCGGCCTCTGCGTCTCATTATATGACGACATAATCTCCAGAACTGCTGTGAGAATCACTTCATGTAAATTTTACCATTTAATTTGAGAAAATTAGCATCATATCATAGTGTATACACACAAAAACTAACCGGCAACATGTCAAAATAAAAGTACGGTTTAACATGTAACAGAAATGTAGTCTTAGTCTTGTGTTACTTTTGTACATATAATGTAGGTGTTTAAATATTCCTATTTCTGACTAAATAAAACAATTCAATGCAGAAATTATAATAATAACAGAAAAAAGCCTGGAATCCTAGGGGAAACACTGTTAAAACCTTAACAAACACTTATTATTTGCTTTTTCAGCCCTGAAACGGTAAGACTGATAACTGATAAGATATTATCCTAATATTTCACCTACCTGACCGGAAATGATAAGAGCAAACATGAATGTTGTCAAAATTCTTGGCCTGGAAATCCTGGTTCAGTTTGGCCTGGCTCAGACAGTTTTTTTTTGTTTTTTTTTGCACTGTTCTCCTTGATTTGTTATAACTTTTGGCAGTCTATTGTACTCCAAATGTTTTTCCCGGTTCGGCCAATTACAGCCCAAAACATGACAATAATTGGCTATTTCAGCAGCAATAATCAGCAAAATATGTGAGTTTCATTCGGTTCAGTGCCATTGTTTACATTCATTGTCGCCAATATGGCCGCCTGAGGACGCGTTGTGAAAACACTCAATTAATGTAGCATTCAGAAGTGCTGCAAGGAAACACTGTATGGCTGTTATTCCATAAATGCAACCTGCTGTCAATGATTGTATTTGCCTAGCTTTTAGTCTGCCTGATGTTTTTGCTTCATTTAGATATGTTTTATCTAGCATAATATCACAAAGCTAAGGTCAGACCATTGCGTTTTGCTTTAAATGTTGAAATTAATTGACATCAAAAAATGCTCATGCTATATGTAGCATGTTTGTTTGGATTGTGATTAAAATGCAGTCTGCAACTCTTTCATGCATTTTGATACATATAAAGTCACAGTCAGGGAAAAACCGTGATAATCTGTCAAACTGTCAGAATCCTAAAAAATATATGGATTTTTGATACAGATTTTTGGTAAAACCACCCAGCATTAATAAATATAAAATAAAATCTTTAGTGATACAAAATGATAGTTTTGAAGGGGCATTTTTGAAAATCTATTTTGAAAATCTATGAAAATCTATTTTTGACTCAGCATATATTCAACCTTGGAGTGTGAAGGGTCATTCCATGAAATTGTGCCTTTTGCATCCCTAAGAAATAATCAAACATAGATTTAATATAACAACAAATGTGCAATTGAAACACATAAAAACACTATGCATGCTTTCATCAATATTACATAAAAAAAAGTCAATTAAATATTATTTAAAATAATTTAAATAGCATTTATGCTGGTAAGGGTAAGGTTTTTGGCCTGTCACTCACTATTATTCATATTTTTCAGCAGGACTTTCAATTTGCAAAATGAAAGCAAAAGCAGCATTTTTGGCATAAGTATGCATTTTCTCTCTAAAATATAAATTTTTTTACTGGTGTCCACCGAATTCATGTCAGCCCTGTTACCCTTGTCGAAAAAAAAAACCTTGTAAAATAAAGTACATTCAAGTGACATCACTTCTAGGTAGTTATATCATCTCTCGAACAGGATTCCAACATGCTAAAACATCAGCATGTTTCTCTCACTTCTCTATAATGGTCTATTTTTGATGATTTATGAGACTGGACTAAGGGGGGAGCAATCCTGTTACCATTTTTAAAATGTAAATTTAAACAATATCTACAAGTAAAATCCTTTCAAAGTGTACATTATGTGTTTTTGTGAAATTGACTATTAGCTAGCAATTAGCAAATTTGTTTAAAATTGTCACACCTGTTACTGTCGACCTGTTACTTTTTAGAGCAACAGGTTTTGACATGTGGGTAACAGGAATGACATTGATTAGGTTTGACCCTGTTTTAAAACATGTCTGTGTAAAATTCAAACATTTTAAAGGTCACCCTCTGGTATATTATTGAGCTAATGCCTATATCATTTAGTGGCATATGAGTTCTAATTAAACTATAGTATCTAGTAACGCTTGTGTCGGTAACAGGGTTGACAAAAATTTCAAAACATGAGGTAGACAAATAGTCATAAAATAATAAATTACATAGCCTGAGATGGCACAATACAATTTCTTGTCATTTTAAGGTGTCTTCATTTCATTAATATTTAAAAAATATTGATTAAAGTTTAAAAAAAATTAAAATAAAAATAAAAAAATAAAAATTTTATTTTTCAAGTTTTCCAAGTGGAAAATGCACCGATTTTGTGGAATCACCCTGAAAACAAACATGCTCACAAGACTTGATAAATGATAACTTTAAGTCTGTTCTGATAATGTAAACTTCAAATATTTATGGTTTATTTGTCATTTTTGGAGATTGTCAGAGTATGGTTACAAAACTCTTTCATAGTACATAGAACATCTGTTCACAGATTCTTAAAAAAATATTATGGGTTTGGAACAAGAAGGTAAGTAAATGACTATTCTTAACATTTAACCCTAATATTTAATCATTTTTTAGACGTACTTCAGAAATCAGTTCTTATTTAGAAAGAGAAAAAGACTTTAAGAAAGACATATTGATATAATACTTGACTGCTTTTCAATAGGTTCATGCATGAGCAGTCCTACACAGTGAGAGACTCGCATACCCTGCAGGTCTAAATGCCACTGAATTTTAGAGATTCCACTGAGTTTTCTAACATTTCACATTGCACAAATGCACGTCAATTCCAATGCATCACATCCAGTTTTATTGGCTGCATCACATTCCTGAATAACGCGATAAGATGTGGCATATGCTTTTAAAACGAGGATTCAGTCCCGGGTTGGCACTGCACCACTTGAGGACTAAAGAAATGCAGCAGACGTGTTGCGGTTCACAGCTTCGGTCTGTAACTAGGTCAGATTTGTTTCATCCTATACCCATTAACTAACAGCCAAATAAATGGTTGAGTCTTAGCATAATGGCATTCCTTTGCTTTGTCTGCTCCAGTCAGCAGTTTGTTGTGTGTGTTGAAAATGATTCCACGTTTCCTCTTTAGCACTAATTAAATCGCTCTTCTCTTCCCCGTTCTGCCTGTCAGAGCCATCCATTAGCATAATAAAAGAAAGAACCTTTTGTGCAACCTCTCAATTCAATCTCATCGGCGACGGCGACCGAGGGCTTTTGGTTCCCAGCATGCTGGTAAATCCAGCCACCATTTGGAGATTAATATTCGGCATGTGCACTTATTAATGACTCGCATCTGGTAATTAGAGAATGTAGAGACTTCCAAGGGTCGGTGTCTTGGGACATGACAAGTTGAGACTGAAATCCCTGAATGTTTAAAAAATACACCAAAAGGCAGGGTGCTTTTAGTCTGTGTCTCAAAGCTTGTGCTAAACATTCACAAAATTAACTTATAGCAGAAAAAAACTTGTTTGACAGGATGTACACAAATTTTCATTTAATAAAATTCTCTCTAGAATGAAAAGGTCACTCCCTCTAAATTATACAATTAAACTAAATACTATATTATATATATATATATATATATATATATATATATATATATATATATAAAATCAGATAGCTAGTTGCCAAAACAACATTTCTCATTTTCCCATAGTTTAACTTGATGTATTAAAATAACTAACACTAGAGCTGTAAAAACAAATTAATAATATAAAATAAAAAGAAATGTAAAATGTAAAAAACTCATTCAAAATAATTATAATATTATTAATTATTAATATACACTACCAGTCAAAGGTTTTTAAACAGTAAGATTTTTTGTGTTTTTTTTTAAGGAATTCACTTCTGCTGACCATGCCTGCATTTGTATGATCCAAAATACAGCAAAAGCAGTAATACTGTGAAATATTATTATTATTATTTTTTTTTTTACAATTTAAAATAACTGCTTTCTATTTGAATATATTTTTTAATGTAATTTGTTCTTGTGATCAAACTTAAATTTTCAGCATCATTACTCCAGTCTTCGGTGTCACACGATCCTTCAGAAATCATTCTAATAAGCTGTGTCAAATCAAATTATTCTAATATACTGTTTTTGCCGTTATTTGCCATTTAAGAAACATTTATTACTATTATTATTGTTATCAATTTTTAAAACAGGTGAGTACATTTTTTTTCAGGATGCCTTAATGAATAGTAAGATCTGAAGATTTTTTATTAGCAAGGATGTTTTAAATTGATCAAAAGTGATGATAAAGACATTTATAATGTTAAAGATTTCCATTTCAGATAAATGCTGTTCTTCTGAACTTTCAATTCATCAAAGAAAGCTAAAAAAAATTCACTCAGCTGTTTTTTAACATAATAACAATAATAAATGCTTTTGAGCAGCAAATTAGAATATTAGAATGATTTCTGAAGGATCATGTGACTGGAGTAATGATGCAAAATGTACATTTTAAAGTGTATTCAAATAGAAAACAAAATAGTAAAATAAATAGTAAAATATTTCAAAATGTTACTGTTTTTGCTGTACTCTGGATCATATAAATGGAGGCTTGATGAGCAGAAGAGACTTCTTTAAAAAAACATTAAAAATCTTACTAGTCAAAAACTTTTGACTGGTACTGTATGAACAATATAAATAATCTGAAAATATAGTAGCATTTCTATGATACTTAAACAACTAAGAGGCCATTAACCATTTCAAAACAAGATTTTTAAATTCACAATAAACATCTACTTTACAAAAAGTGATTCAGATTAGCTGTTCAATTAAGCAAAGTGGTTCATTTAGACACAAATGATCCAATTATGTTGACGAGGGAAGGCCAGAGGCCATGAAAGAGGCAAATCATGGGTAGAAAAACCTGTGCATGTTATTACGTGTGTGTGCATGTGTCATGAAGTAAGAGTGAATTTGGGTCACAGGAGCTTCCTGTATTTCCTGATGTGTAAGTACACCAGGCCATTTCTCTGCACTGGAACTACATCATATGTTCTCCATTCATCACTGAGTCATTAGCTGAGCCTAAAGCCACACAAAATGCTGAGAATACCCACGTAGACACACACACACACACCTAGCAGAAGACTTCCCTAATCCAATCACACGTGAACACACACATTTCCCACAAGTTAATTCTTGAGATGTCAAGACAGTATCCTGTAATAGAACACAACAATCAGGTTCAGGAAGCAAAAATCCCAATTCAATTTGCATAGCATAACATGTGAGACTTTCAAAACAAACCTGCTATGAGCTCTTGAGGATAAACAGTGCTATTTCCGTTTTCAAATAAGTCACTGTTTTTTAAACTTTTTAAAATCCCGTTTAACTGTCAAATTATAGATTATTAGTTTTATATTGCACATTATTTTTTGATTACTTTATTTCTTCAAAAAGTATTTTACCAGACTGTTCTTAAGATAAATGCACAATTTAATTTGATCTACAGCTTTCTGTAGATATCAACCTCAGTAAAACAAACATGTAAAAAATTAATCTAAAATAATTTCTTGGTTTTATTAATTCCTGCAGGCTGTTTCACTTCTGTAGCCAGTTTTGTCTCCAAAATCAGCATGTACAGAACATCACACACACACACACCACTAAATAATCATGTTCCTTATTCTCCACACTTCCTCCTAGCATATTGAGATCATCTGTCTAGTACATTTGGCTGTGGTGTGCATGCGCACATGGTCGTATGTGCACATAATTACAATTTACTCCTCATGTAAACGCACTTAGAATAAAGCTCAATATGTTTAAACGTAGCAGGAATCGAGCCTAAAGTCTAGTGCAGTGTACACGATGTGCCCAAACGCCCACAAAAAAAAAGAAGAAAAAAAAAAAAAAAACACAGAAGGCGAGGGAGAGAAAGAGGGTGCATATGCCACACCTCACTCATTCAGAAACACAGCAGTGCTCACTCAGTTCTCGCACTGTAAGACATAATCACATGGTCTACGAGATTTACAACTCCAGAATAAACCTTAGTTTATTTACACAGCATATGTGCAGTCTGAGCCAAATATAGTCCAAACGCAACGCAAAGCCACAGTGCGTGCAAAAGCAGCGCCGCGTCAAGAGCGCGTCTCCAAAATAGCCAGCGCTCACTGAACAATAGTAAACACGCGACTGCAAGGCTTGTCCGAGTCATTTAAGCGAATCGATTCTGTTGAACAGTTCGTTCATTCAAAACGATTTAGTGATTGGTTTTACAGTGTTATATTAAGCGTAACAGACCTGCTTGCGTAGACGTTTATCTCATTAAGTAACGTGCTGTTTAATTCAAGCTCAAGTCTGACAGTTAAAGACACAAATGTGACGATGTACTTTGTATTATAGCCATAGCACAGCAGTTTTCTCCTAAAATCTCACATACAAACAAGAAAATACGCATTTTACGTATTGAAGTCAGAATGCATTAAGAACACACACCTATATATCTGGTAATTAGATTCGCTTCGGACCAATTCATTACAAGGAACCGATTCAAACGAACGATTCGTTTACGAATCACTACAACGCACTCCATAGACAACCATGATCCCTAATCAGCGAGAATCTCAATCATGAGACTATTATCACAATCAGACTTAAAAAGCATACTACAGAATGTTTTCTTTTGAACAACTAACAAAATGAATTCTTTTCACGTCCGACGCGAAACCCAAAATGACCTACATACTCCGCTCAGACTGACTGTTTCCCCGATCCAATGTGTTGAACGGATTTTTTTCCCCCAAATCCATACGTGTCATCTAATTTTAGATAGAAGAAGTCGTGAGTGGTAATCTAGTAAACAAAGCAAAAATGGTCAGTCTTTTGTTGGTTCTCCCGTTTAATCTTAATCCGATTTGAATCTTCCTCTCCGTCTGTCCGAACAACAGTGAGCGCACAATAGAAATTAATCTAAAACCTAAAAATAACAACCCTTGATGCTCTAAAAATACTCCTTGTTGGCATACAAACACATGTCCAGTTAATGAACATACAGAAGAACAACAGAGACAGCTGCACCCACCTCGTGGTTTGAAAGGACACCGGTCCGGTCCGGGGGTGTGGACCGGTGCGGTCCAGCGATGGAGAGCCAGCACGGGTTGAAGGGAGCAGGTGGATCCGGCTGATACAGACGGGACGGACGGGTGTGGGATGATGTTTGGGCTGCGTGTCGGTGCTGGATGCTGTCAGGATAGGGACCAGCTTAATCCTCCATCTGAACGCAGACAGCCTCTCCTCGGCCACTCCACCCCTCCCTCATCTCTTCCCAGCGGGGTCCGATTCGCAAATGAATCGCCGTTTTGAAATGACTCTTTGAATTGATTCAGTTAAACCGATTCGCAACGCATTTGTAAATCACTGACAGTTTTAAGGGAACATTTGACAATTTGTGTGACTTAGTTGAAAATACAATTAAAACATCAGTAATTAATTTGAAAAGTAGTAAAAATGTATTAATAAACTAGAAAATTTGCACTCAGATCACACGAAGAAATTAACAGCAATTATGTCTAATGTTTTACTTTTAACTTCAGGAACCACCAACAATGAGCAATAATTGTAAAGACTGAACCCAGTAGTGTCCATTATATGGATGTATGCATTTTGAGATGCAGAAATATAAACAAACAGCTTTTGTTAAACAATAAACTAAATGCTTTTAAGCCAATAGACTATATGAAGTAGTAAGTGTTGGGACGAATAAGAGCATGTAAACAAACATTTACTGAGATTATGAAGAAAGTTAAGTCACATATAGTTTAAATAATTGGCCCACCTGAAGATTTCAGGTTATTTATTTGTTGGTTGAATACAGCAACAGAACAACACTGTTCGAGTGTTTTCACGACGTGTCATCAATTGGCCATATTGGCAGCACAAAACATAAACAATGCCACTGAACCGAACAAAACCAAATTTTGCTGATTATCGCTGCTGAAAATGGTCAGGTACTGTCATGTTTTGGGCTGTACTAATTGGTTGGACGGGAAGAACATTTGGAGTATAGACTTCCAAAAGGTATAACAAATCAAGGAGAAGAGTGAAAAAACTGTCTGAGGAACAAATGCGTTTGTGATTGGCCAAACTAAACCAGCATTTCCATGGCAAGAATCTTGACAACATTCGTGTTTGTTCTTACCATTTCCGGTCAGGTAGGTGAAATATTAGGATAATATCTTAATTAATACTGCTTATATGTATCTTTACCACTTATTAGTTTACTAAGTCCTTCTCTATGTGATTTAGCAGCTTCCACATGCTTTTTCCGTGGCTTAGACAGCATAAATTAGCAGAACAACGTATTCAGTAGTATATTAACTGAGCAATCCATGCTGTTGTTTACATACGAGTATCTCCACTATGGCCGTGTATCCGGGTAACTGAGCAAACTGTGACGTTAGTGCAAACCCTCAACATGGTCGGTTGAAAAGTTGTTTTAAATCTGGCTATGTGGGTGCTACACGTTTGCTAATGTGTATTAATATTAGGAGTTTTCCAAAAGGTTTCCAGGTAGTCACTTGACAAACTGTGACACGTTTGTTGCGTGTGGCTTTAAAACTGTAGTTTTTGGTCCTGTCAATATGTCAGCAATTTACCCTAATATGTACAACAATTCTGTCACGCCAAAATAACTAAATATTTACTTAATCACATATAAGGACGAGGAGAAAAAAAAAACCCCGCCCCGATTCTGTAAACACTTCTAAGTGGCGTCTGAAACGAATCAATTTTTGAACCGCTTGAAATTAACTGTCCGAATGAACCGATTCGCTTAAATGAATCAGACTTCTGCACGCTATCATCCCTCAATCCGACGCCTTCTGTTGCGCTCTCTCTCTCTCATAGCCGTCTGCCTCCCTGGGGTCCTCCTGCAAGGTCAGGCATGGCAGAAAGAAAAGGAAATTAAACGACTGGACAAAAAAGAAAATTGGACAAAATTATAATTGCACTACGCCCAACATAACAACAAAATATAGATAGATAGATAGATAGATAGATAGATATTTGCACTATTATTATTTTACCTACTCATGTACAGTTTGTCATGTCAATAAAACACATTTGATTGATCACTAAATTTTCTTTTATTACACAACTGTGTCGGTGCAAAATGAAATACTAATGTTTCTTAATTCGCATATTTTCGAATTCAAACAATATTCTACATGCTTAATATCATTTCATTCATACTGCACATTGCTTATTTCTTATTACAAAAAGAGCCTTGTCGGTCTCCATACATGGGCAGTGCTTACAACCCGGAAGTGTGTCGTCAGCGCACATGACCGGAACTCGATCACATGATCAGTGTTTTCAAAGAAAACTTGTTTCCATTCACCCCGTCGTGGCTGAGATCCTGCGCTTTATTGCTGTGAGTAAGAGATTTTATTACCCGTTATATATCCATAACCGTTATTCGACATCTAACGACACATAAAGTCGCAGCTGGCTGTAAATACAGCTATAGAATTTAATGTCATTAATACAAGTTCAAAGCAAACATATGCAGTATCATGATTGTATATTGCCATGCTGATTATATACTGTACATGTTATTCGATCATATTTATTAAAACAAATGTGCATCTTAGTTGTTTTGCTCCTTACTGGATTGGGCTTTGCCTTGATCATGTGAAATGGTCAGTGTTGCTCAATAAAGTATTGATTTGACTTTATTTTTAGAGTCTTAAGATTTGCAGTGACCTGTTATCAGTGAGAAGTCATGAGACTTGTGATTCTGGATGACTATGATCTGGCCAGCGAATGGGCTGCAAAGTACATCCGGAACCGGATCATCCATTTCAAACCCAGTGCTGACCGCTACTTCACTTTAGGACTTCCAACAGGTAAACTTAAAGTTCCCAATCAGTTATAAAATCCAATTCATTTTTGTGTTGTTGAATATCTGGTTTCTCTCAGAAATAAATCAGAACCTGGGGTTTTACATGGACAGTGTTTTTTGTTGGAAGACACATATTGACAGTTTGTGCACACGACTACAACAGAGACTTTATTTTTCAAGAAGGTTGAGATTGTATGGGGTGGGTAGCAACATCTTGCTTGCTTTTTACCGAGTCATGTTTGAAAGTCTTATCTGCTTTGGAATCACAATCTGGTTTGGAAACTTGTCTGTCCAACTGAAAAGCAAACTGACACATATTCAGAAAACAGCCATGAAAGTTATAGGAATAAAGCAATATGTACCCATACAGACTTTGTACGAACAGGCAGTGACGAGAAGAGCAATAAGTATCAGCACTAATTCTGAACACCCTCTTTGTAGCGAATACCAGCTGCTGCCATCAGGAAAGATACTGAGAATGCCAATGTGTAAAACCAATAGAGTGAAACTTTCATTTGTTCCTACCTCAATAAAACTGTTGAATTCTACCAAGAATTCTACCACTTTGTCCAAGATAAATTTTCTCTCGGGGACAAATAAAGTTTATCCTATCCTAACCTGGAAATTCAAAACATCAGGAAGTTTATGATTATTATACAAGTATATGTATTTTTATATAATCTGAATATTTGCAGGTAGCACACCCCTTGGCTGCTATAGGAAGCTGATCGAATATCACAAGAATGGAGACCTGTCCTTCAAATACGTGAAGACTTTTAACATGGACGAGTATGTGGGTGAGTGTGATTGCACAGATCACTTCTCACAAGAAGTGCTGAGCATGCAAGATCTCCACAAACTCTCAAAACACTGCAGAACGAGAGCTGCCAACGCAGCAGGTCGGCATAAAATAATGTATGGATAACGTATGAAACAATGTTATAAAGCGTTTACGCTATGGCCATCTGTCCTCATCCCTTTCTAGTCTGCATAATGAATAATGATGCATAATGAATTTTAGTTGGTTTACTTTTTTCATAATTCCCATTATTCTCAGTAGTGATTTTCCTTAATTGAATGCAGAATTTATAACGCACCATCATAATTTCTTTCTAAATTTCTCTTCGCCTTTAGGTCTGCCCAGGGATCATCCCGAGAGCTATCACTCCTACATGTGGAATAACTTCTTTAAGCACATTGACATCGAGCCCCAGAACACCCATATACTGGATGGGAATGCCAGCGACCTGCAGGCCGAGTGTGAAGCCTTTGAGCAGAAAATTACTGCGGCTGGTGGAATTGAGCTGTTTGTGGGAGGTGCATTCAATAAATCAGATCTCAATAAATTGTTTTTTCAGCCATAGATTAATCGAGAGACTCAGTAACAGTGCTTTGTGAACTGGCTCTCTAAACAGTTAAAATGCTGCAATAACAAATGCTTTTGCCTCAGAATTGATTCTTAAGCTTGCTGTAAAGTATTTATTAGTCCTATTGTAGTTATATATATATATATATATTATAGTACTTAATAATATGTTGAATTAGGATTTATTTGGTATATTTTTAATTTTAAATTTTACTAATTTTGTCTTTTTTTTTTTTTTTTTTTTTTTTTTTTTTTTTAAAATGTTTAGTTTTTCTAATATTTACAGTTGAGGTCAAAAGTTTACATACACCTTTGTATGTAAAATGTTAATTATTTTATCAAAATAAGAGGGATCATACAAAATGCATGTTATTTTTTATTTAGTACTGACCTGAATAAGATATTTCACATAAAAGATGTTTACATTTTGTTCACAAGAGAAAATAATAGTTGAATTTATAAAAATGACCCTGTTCAAAAGTTTACATACACTTGATTCTTAATACTGTGTTGTTACCTGAATAATCCACAGCTGTGTGGTTTTTTTTTTTTTTTTTTTTAGCGCTAGATGTTCATGAGTCCCTTGTTTCTCCTGAACAATTAAACTGCCAACTGTTCTTCAGAAAAATTCTTCAGGTCCCACAAATTGTTTTTTTTTTTTTTTTTTTTCAGCATTTTTGTGTATTTGAACCCTTTCCAACAATGACAGCATGAATTTGAGATCCATCTTTTCACACTGAGGACAACTGAGGGACTCATGTAACTATTACAGCTGGTGCAAATGCTCACTGGTGCTTCAAAAGGAAACAATGCATTAAGAGCCTGGGGTGTAAACTTTTGAAAAGAATGAAGATGTGTACATTTTTCTTATTTTGCCTAAATATAATATTTTTTTCATTTAGTACTGCCCTTCAGAAGCTACAGAAAATGCTTACGTGTTTCCCAGAAGACTAAGTTAAATTTTCCCTTAATTTCAAAAAGTTTTCACCCCCCGGCTCTCAGTGCATCTTCTGAAGCATCAGTGAGCGTTTTAACCTTCTGTAATAGTTGCATATGAGTCCCTCAGCTGTCCTCAGTGTGATCTCAAAATCATAGTCATTGTTGGAAAGGGTTCAAATACACAAAAAAGCTGAAAAACCAAAGAATTTGTGAGACCTGAAGAATTTTTCTGAAGAACAGCTGGCAGCTTCCTGATTCCTCTTATTTTGGTAAAATAACATTTTGCAGATTCAGCAAGGTGTATGTAAACTTTTGACCTCTGTACTATATATTTTATGGGATTGCATTTCAAATAATATCAATTTTTCTGTTAGTTATATGACAACAACATACACAGTACACAATAATTAATGAATTGTCAAAAGAAAATGAACCTTTTACATTGTTTTATAACAAATAAGCACATTTAGCATTTTACTGTGATCTCTGTTTTCAGTGATTTGCATTACTTACTTTCATACCCAACAACTATTATATTCAGAATCATCGCATATTCTCACGTTAACCTATTAATCTTTCTTCTTTTTGTATTGCTTGGTTTTTAGGCATTGGTCCAGACGGTCACATCGCCTTTAATGAGCCCGGCTCCAGTCTTGTGTCCAGGACCAGAGTGAAGACCCTGGCCAAGGACACGATAGTAGCCAATGCTCGATTCTTTGGAAATGATCTTTCCAAAGTGCCCACCATGACTCTAACCGTTGGAGTAGGAACAGTAATGGATGCCAGAGAGGTAAATTAAACAATACATGATATTCACATAATTAGGAGGTGACCATTCAGCTGAAAGACAGAAGATATTCTGTAGTATCTGGCATATAAACTATAAAAGACACACTTAGATATATTAACAAGGCACAGAATGGAAAATAAACTAATCGTCACATCAGTAGCAAAGTTTAAAACACCTTCAAATGAAAGAAATTATATTTTGAGTGATTAAAAATATATTTTTACCTACATTTTACTTACCACGTCAATATAAAGTCTTAACACTTTCAAATATAAGACTTTACATGAATCTGAGTGTACCTGAAGTGGGTGTTTGTGGTTGAAACTGGATGTAGAATGAACACAATGTCTTTTGTCCTTAAATTCAATAGCATCCTTTGTGATATCAATGTCTTCCTTTAGTTCCAGTCAGACGCACTTTTGTTTGGAACATTTGACATCTGCAGTTGATAAATATAATTATCTTTTATATAGTAACAAATGTTCTCTTTGTTATAGCACTAAATTGAACATGTGTCTGTGTCTCAATGTGAGACTGATTGTCCTGAAAATACAAACAAGTACATAAACATACCTGAATACGTTTAACAGACAGGATGCTGGGTAAAATTTCCTTAGGGTCACTTGATTTTGTTGATGTGGATGCCAGATGTCACCTGATTATCATCATCATATCATTATAACAGACAGTGTGCATCTCCTAAAACATTTCCAAGTCATATTGTGCCCTGAAAAACATCTATCTATCTAAAAAAATGTTGGTGACTGACTCTAAAGTTAAACCAGTTTTTGACATGTTTACCTTCAGAACTACATGAGAAAGCCACCATCCTGAATATGTGTATTTTAAGATAATACTGAACTTTTTGTTGTTTATTTTACAGGTCATGATTCTGATCACAGGGGCTCATAAGGCCTTTGCCCTGTATAAAGCCATCGAGGAGGGTGTGAACCACATGTGGACGGTATCTGCCTTCCAGCAGCATCCTCGAACCATTTTCATTTGCGATGAAGATGCAACTCTGGAGCTCAGGGTCAAAACTGTGAAGTATTTTAAAGGTACGTGACTGAGCACTCTGCTGCCTGAGGGGCAAAACTTTGATTTACGTAGACGGAAAGTCACTCTTCTGTGGAAGCAGATTCCTTGAAGCTCAGAGAACAGGCAAAGTGGCTAAATAGTTACTTATTTATTATTATAATGAGATTTCGAAGGTAAACACGTGCATTGAGATTTACCAGTTTGCTCTTAAAATGTAAAAATCTGTGTAAATTTGTTTGAGACATCAACTGTTGTGACTTCATGAAATTCTTTACACCCTCACGGCCTCAGGATTCATATATACCACCATTCAAAAGTTTAGACACAGCGTAATTGTTTTCAACATTGATAATTATAAGAAATACTTCTTCAGCATCAAATCAGCATATTAGTATGATTTCTGAAGGTTCATGTGACAGTGAAGACTGGAGTAATGATGCTGAAAATTCAGCTTTGCATCGCAGGAATAAATTACATTTTAAAACATATTAAAATAGAAAACGGTTATTTAAAATTTTAATAATATTTTACAGTATTACTATTTTTACTGCATTTTTCATCAAATAAATGCAGCCTTGGTGAAACTAAAAGATGTCTTTTAAAAACGTTTTAAAAATCTTACCAACCCCACAATTTTAGCCATCCCTTTTCCCTCTGAGGAACCCAATAGAGCAGCTGTTTGTTTGCTTTTCATAGTTTTTCATCGTTTTTACTGATCTCATCTCGGTTTTAGTGGTTGGCTCGTCTCAAGGTCAATATCTGTCTGAAGACGGCAGGTTCAAGATCTAAACCCATCTGGAATGTCCATCACAAGCGCTTTTCTCAGAAACACGATCTGTCTGGTCTTAAGGGCTTTGGTCTCTCCTGGGGGTTTAATATCTTTGGCTGGGCTGGATTTCCTAAACATACTGATGGATCTTCTGTCCTACAGGGCTAATGCACGTCCACAATCAGCTAGTTGAGCCGATGCTCAGCGTGAAGGACTACATGGACTGAACGCTCCAGACGGGACGTCTGGAAAAACGGCAGAAAAACCGGAATGACATCAGTGTGAAGGAGTGGAAACTGGCCTCAGGGACCACAGCAGTTCTGAATGGTTATGAAGTGTTTAGAGGTCTCCGTCAGCATAACAGGTAGATGTTAAAACACCTCTGCTTTCCCATGGTGCCATGTTCACCGTTCAACCGAATCTCTGTTCTAGTCTTTATAATTCACTTTTAACCTTCTTTAAGGCCAGTATTAACAGGAGAAGACAATGTTTTAGGGAAACTGTACTAAGAAGCACTCTTACTTTAACTTTTTCAGCTAATGTTTACTAGTTTAGATAACACTATCACACTCCTTCACATCACTAATGAAAAAGTCATCTTTTACAACCCATTATGAGAAAGCGTACATATCAGTTCTGCTGTTCTGTAGTTTAATCAGACAATATTGAAGGTCACACAGCTACTTAAAGTACTCCAAGGCAACTTATTGAAAGTGTTCTTGGGAATATATTTGTTTAGATGTTACAACAATACACTTTAAAGTCTCTCCCCTTAATTCTCCAAATTTAGGATCTCTCCCTTTACATACGAAACCTTGAGGATTTATGGTACCCACATCATTTGTAGTGTCAAAATATGAGTTAATAGGCAGTGGAAGCTGATCTGTGATCAGAATTTCCTAAGTACATGTAATTTTATACAGTTTCAACTACGTTTTCTTGCCTTTGAATGAATCCAGGTTACTTGCAGCATGTAAAAACAGTGCAAAATGCTGGAAAAGTGTATTTCATGCTTATTCATATATTAAAAAGTCTTTTATTAGCACATCTGAGTAGAGAGGTAATCTAATTTTACACATGATGTGTAGTACCCATGTATTCTCTTTAGTTACTGTTCTTTGTGATAAAGTCTGTTTCATTTCTTAAAAATATAAGGCATGAGGTTTACGTTTTACCTGTATTGTAAAAGAAACTTTCATTTTGCTTTCCGAGTTTATGCGGAGCTTTTGTTTTTGGTGTTTCTAAACCTCCTGTACTGTACTTTAGTGAGTGTTTTTGGAAGGAGAGTATACATTTTTATGGATTTACAAATTTGTTAATTTTATGTGAACTGACTGTTAACAGATTTGCACTCCAAAAACCAAATCATCCTCTCTTGTCTTTCTGTACTTGCTCATGGATGGATAAATAAAAAGTTTCATTTATTGTGTCTCGGTTGTATACAATTTGTACAGACAGGATGAATTTTTATTTAAAAAAAAAAAACAACACAATGGAAAATATGATGTCTTATTAATAACTAAATTATTATGTATTTTTAAATAATTAAAACTAAAATTAACAAAAATAATAAAAATTATATATATAAAATAATCAACAAAAACAATTCTTTAAATTCTTAACTTTTAAGTTTTAAAAAACTTTTAACTTTTAAAATTAAAAAGAAGTGAAATATGACGCATTAAAATAACTATAATAATATATTTATAGAGAGAGAGAGAGAGAGAGAGAGAGAAAGAAAAATAACTAACAAAATCAACACAATTATTACAATTGTAACAAAAATTTTAAAGAAAATAAAAATGTTATGTATTAAAATAACAAACTAAAATGAAATTAAAATAATAAAAATTATTTATACATATACATAAAAAATAATTAACAACAAAAACAAAAAGTATTAAAACCTTTAACTAAAATTAAAAAGAAAATGGAAAATATGATGTATTAAAAATAATGAAAACTAAAATAAAATAAAATGTATAAAATTTATATATAAATAATAAACAGCAAAAACAACGCAATTATTACAGCTTTTAACTAAAGTTAAAAAGAAAAAAGAAAAAGAAAAAAAAATGGTAAATATGATGTATTAAAAGTAAAATGTGTTAAAATTTATAAAAATTTTATATACATATATTAAAATAATAAATGACAAAAGCACAACAATTATTAAAAGTTTTAACTAAAATTAAAATGAAAATGTAAAATATAATGTATTAAAATAATTAAAATGAAATAAAAAATTTAAAATTATATATACTTCTATATAAAAAATAAACTACAAAAACAACACAATTATTAAAATTTTTAAATAAATTTAAAAAGAAAACAAAAAATATGATGTATTAAATGAAAAATGAAATAAAATTAATAAAAATGACATATAAAAATAATAAACGACAAAAACACAATATATAAAATTTGTAACTAAAATTAAAACGAAAATAGAAAATAGGATGTATTGAAATAAAAAATGAAGTAAAATTAATAAAAATTATATATATACATAATTTTTTATTAATTTTATTTCATTTTTATTATATATATATATATATATATATATATATATATATATATATATATATATATATATATAACAATTATTGAAATAAAATTAATAAAAATTATATACATATATTAAAAAATAATAAATGACAAACACAACACAATTATAAAAACTTTTAACTAAAATTAAAACAAAAATGAAAAATCTGAAAAAAAAAAAAAATAATAATAATAATTCAAAAGAATAAAAAAAAAAATACTATAACAGAAAGATGTCCAGGTCACATGTTGCACTTAGTTTCACGTTTTCGCACCACTTTGCTTTGCACACAGTCATTTCCATATTCAAAATCAGTTATGAAGAATACAATATAACTATATATTTCTCAGGAAAACTAAGTCTTTTGTGCATATGTTTGAATAATATGACTGAAATTCAGAGGAAGCTGAAACTCTAGATGGGAGCATTTTTACATACGTTCGCCTCTTTGGTTAAACACTGTCAAGCAATTCAAACATTGCTCACCTAGTAGATTTTAATTAATTTTGACTCGTGAACGCAACTAGCCCCATATTAAAATGTGCTGAGGTTAAAACTTCTTTCACTGTTATTTTCTTGCATCTCACATGCACATTTCTGATGCACGTTTAAATACGTCATTAACAACTAGTTGTTCACTTTAGTTCTGTACACACTGTCGTTACTACGTGTATTTTTCAGGAGTTAATCCGGTAGTCACTCCCATATTTTAGTGAATTATGTGTGTACAGAACACGATTAAGAAGTAAAAGGTGAACTGACAACCAAATTTAGCTTCAGTGTGTACGTAAACATAAACAGATTCCTATACACATTATTTTGTAACGTGAATAAAAGTAAACTGTTTTCTGTAAATGTGCAAGACTTCCGGTCTTTGCTTATAGTTCATTAGCCACTTTAGGGAAATGGCTAGAAGAATAACAAAGCGCAGTAAATGGTAAAACTGTTTGCACTACAACCAAGTGTATTCATAATTAAGAAAATATATTACAATAATATGGTAAGGTACCAGTTTGGAATATCAAGCAGCAAAACAAGCTGTTTTGTACAGCTAAAAATAGCTGGAAGCAGATGAGACTGAAAGCCTCACACATAAAATGTACTAATGGCTGTCCCCACTCTTAGGGTAAAAATAAGATGGATTAAAGCTATAAAAGTTATTCAATCAAGAACAGTGTGAATAACTCTTTTTAATATCAAGCACTGCCCAATTTTGATATTCACATTCATGCATTATTCTTCATCGATCTAACATGTAAATAACTACCTAGCAAAAAACAAACAAACAAAGAAACAAAAAAAAAAAAAACAGCTAAAACCAGCAGGTTGGCTGGTTTTAGATGCTCATCCAGCCTGGTCAGCAGGCTGGTTTTAGAGGGGTTTTGACCACTTCTATCGCTGGTCAGGCTAGGAGACTAGCTAAAACCAGTTACTTCCAGCTTAAACCAGCTAAGACCAGCCAACCAGCTTAGGCTGCTTTTAGCTGGTTAGTCCTGCGCTTTATATAAACTAGTTAGCAAACCATGATATATAATGTATTACCGCCCAGCCCTTAACTATGTATTTAAGCGTAATGCTTTAAAATTATTGAAAAGTCAAACTATGACTATAACCACACTGGAGTCAAAGGTATTACACTATGAATCACGTTGTTTTTTTTTTTTTTTTTTTTTAATTTAAAAGAGTGAGGTAGTTTACATCACCCCTGGATATTTCTGTTGGTCATTTAATATTTCTATCGACCTTATTTTTCCCGTTAAGAGTGGACGCGGCCATTCGTAAATTTTGTGTAGGAGGCTTCCGGTGTCATTCTTCCAGCCATTTTTAGCTGTACACAGCTTGTTTTGCTGCCTGATATTGCAAACTGGTGTTTCTTACCATATTATTTGAATGTATTATCTTAATTATGAACACTAGTTTGTAGCGCAAACAGTTTTACCATTTACTTAACTTTGCTATTCTTCTTGTTATTTCCCTACAGCGGCTAATGAACAAAGTATTGCGCTGAAAAATAAGGTGGATTGCGAAACAGTTGTCAAATAAGAGTTGTCACTCGCTTCTGTGAACAGTAAAGTCCACCTTGATCATTTTGACATACCCCTGAGGGAACTAGGTAACCTGACAGTTCCTTGGACTTGTACAATATTTTTGCAGCACCAAAGTAGAGCTATTTTTTCGAAATCTTCTTTTACTTTTTGGCAGGCCATCAGTTGAAAAGGTGGCGTGCTCAAACTGCAACCGTCATAAAAATATCATCAAAGTATTACAAATATTAATGGCCCTGAAAACAGGGTTAAAGGAGAACTCCACTTCCAAAACAACAATTTACGAATAATTTACTCACCCCCTTGTCATCCAAGATGTTCATGTCTTTCTGTCTTCAGTCGTAAAGAAATTATGGTTTTTGAGGAAAACATTTCAGGATTTTTCTTCATGTAATGGACTTCAATTGTGCCCCGGATTTTGAACTTCTGAAATGTAGTTTAAATGCAGCTTCAAAGGACTCTAAACGATCCCAGCCGAGGAAGAAGGGTCTTATCTAGCGAAACGATCGGCCATTTTTCGGGAAAATAAAAATTTGTATACTTTTTAAGCACAAAAGCTTGTGTAGCACAGGTTCTTAATTTTCTATATGCACAATAAAAATCCTTACTTTTTTTTTATTATTATTATGGGGTGAAATATGACATGGACATGTTCTAGTCTTGTCAGAATTACCTGATTTCTGCTTAGAGTAGCAAAAGCTCAAACACTCAGAAATGTTTCAGAAAATGCCCTGGACTGTTTTCAGCCTTACATCCACAACCACTGCAACTCCCTCTACAGCTTGATGGAAATGAAATAAACGTGTTCAAAGGAAAACAGCTCTGCCAAATACTTCTGCATCCACTCAGTCTAAACGTTTCCGATGAAAGCCCTTAGCTTGCAGTCTCTGACTCCGCTCCTGAGAGAACTGCGATGTTGTTTCAGCATGATGAAGATTAATTCGTCAAAACCTGCTTTAAGTTCCCAGAACAACATCACTTAGTTATATGAACTTTAATAGCGTTTCTAAATCAATCATCATACTGTACATTGGCATTTGCATATTCACAAATCACCCACAGGCTTTGATGTCTGTTATGATTACGTTCCCGAGGGAACTACTTCCGTTTAAGAACGTTGATGAAAGCGTCTTTTGGGACGTCGATGTTTCCAATGCGCCGCAATTTCTTCTTTCCCTCAGCCTGCTTTTTTAGCAGCTTCATTTTTCGTGTAATGTCACCGCCGTACTAGAAAAAGACAGATATGACCACGAATCAGCAGCTAATCAAAAAAGTAGGAGAAAAATCTTTTAGTATGAGAAGAGGTACTTACACATTTTGCTAGAACATTCTTTCGATATGCTTTTATCCTAAAAGAGGGAAACAAAGATAAGGAATATTAATGGAGTAGCTCACCCAAAAATAAAAATTCAGGCCATCCATGATGTAGACGAGTTTGTTTCTTCATCAAAACGGATTTGAAAAAATTCAGCAATTTCATCACTTGCTCACTATTTATTCAAATATTCGTTTATTTAAATGAGGTTTAATGAGAAAGAAGTTTTTTTAATGATCAAGTTTTTGTCACGATTTCTGAACAGTCTTATGATTAGCCGTTATACACAACGTTCTACAACTACATTGGGTTAAATATCTCAAGGTTTTATTTGACTGAAAACACGTGTAAACAAAAATATACATATTAAAAAAACAAACGCAAGCTCAAGCAGAGCAAACGGAAAAAGCAAGCAGACCGTGCCAATTACAGTACAGAAAGTACATGCACTCAAGTCGGCCTGTGTTTACATTGTTTCACATGTTGATGCTGAGAAAAACAATATTTACATGCTCGGGTGAAAGTTTGTTCCTCAGTATAACAATAAGAACGCGCGCAGACAAAGATAACGTGTACTAACAGTTTCTTAGCGCTTTGTGTTGAACTGCTTGAGGAAACTTTATATATGTCTCAAGATCATTTCACTATCCGATGTGCTCTGTTCTCGGTTCACTCGGGTTCAGCTGAGCTTACCAGCAGTCGTGAATGCAGTGACGGACAGCTGTGTTTCCTCAGTCGACTGTGTTTGGATTTCATGTGATTTCTCATTGTGGTGGTGATACTAGATAAATAAGTTACACTAATTCATTTAATCTGAAGCAATTACATTTTGTCATATTATTTAGTAGGATCCTTTTGATAAAAGTAATTCCAAACTTCGCCAGGCAGATGACGACATTCTGTGATCTATCAACTTGTTAACACGTTCCACAGTGCCACCCAGTGCATTTAGTTATAACTGCTTAGGATTTATCATGGATTCCCTGCATTTACGGCCAGCAAATCAACACAATAGTAAAATTCGAATAGTGTTTTTATTTTTCGAATAATAATTACAGACCGAGTATTCGAATGGTCGACTATTTGTGCACACCCCTAGTCCAAACAGCTAATAAGAACATCACCATAATACACAAGTAATCCTATCGTCTATCAGTAAGGCATTTTAACTTTAAAGGGGTCATCGGATGCCCATTTTCAACAAGTTGATATGATTCTTTAGGGTCTCAATGAAAAGTCTATAATATACTTTGGTTAAAAAATCTCAATGGTTGTGTAAAACAACACCCTTTTTACCTTGTCAAAATGAGCTCTGCAAAAATCATCCCATTCTGAGGGATTGTTCCTTTAAATGCAAATGAGCTCTGCTCGCCCCACCCATCTCTTCTCTCTGTGGAGTGACCAGCTGCCCTAAGAGATTGTTTACTTTAGCAGCATTTAGTGAGATTAGCCACGAAACTTGGTAACTAGCACGTTATTAGGAAAGGTGATTGCAGAGATTCATAAAAAAAACCCTTATACTCACTCACTTCACTGCTGTAGGTGAAGCTGGATCACGAATGATTTGCGCGAACATAGACGCATTTATGTGGATCGGGAGGCGCATTCTATCACAAACAAATGTAATCCACTGCATCTTCAACGGCTCAGATGTCGGGAGTAAATGATGACCACTAAGTTCATTATTACATCGGGCTGTGACAGCTGATCTGAGGTAAGAGCTCATGCCAATCAACTATCGTGGGAGCGGCCTCTGTTGGTGTGACGCCACACCGACAGGCATCTGAGAATGGCTCGATTGGAAAAAGGGGATATTATTTTTACAGATTAATTAAAAACCACTGCATGGATTTGAACATTATAGAGAAGATTTGTACATACACTGCCAACACACATTAATGTTCAAACAACATGTGAATGTGTAGTTTGCCTCTGAAGTTTAAAGTGACCCCTTTAAACGTCACTTCTGGCCAAAATACGAGTCCATAATCCATAATAATGCTTCCTCCAGTGAAAAAGTCCATCGCCTTGTTGTCCTTTCACATCAAAATCCACCAACATGCTTGTTTAGCACTGTTTTTTTTTTTTCTTAAATGGTGCTTGATCTATGCATATTTCTCTCCTATTCAAACAAAACAACTTTTTAACATGAGAAAGCAGTATTATGGATTATGGACTTGAATATTAATTGATTTGTTTTTTTTACAACCACACAACTTTACAAGATGTTAATTGATGGACTGGAGAGGTGTGGATTACTTGTGGATTATTGTGATGTGTTTATCAGCTGTTTAGACTCTCATTCTGACGGCACCCATTCACTGCAGAGGATTCATTGGTGAGCAAGTGATATAATGCTACATTTCTTCAAATCTGATGAAGAAACAAACACATCTACATTTTGGATGGCCTAAGGGGTGACATAATAATTTTTATGGAAATTTTCATTTTTGAGTGAAATATTCCTCTAAATTTTAAGTGATTATCTCTGTAACATGCACAATACAACACATCCACACTTACGTTTCTCGGGCGATGATTTTGCTGCCGATGGCTGCTTGCACTGCAATCTCAAACATCTGTCTGGGGATGGACTCCTTCAGTCTCTCACATATGGCTTTACCCGCACTATACGCTTTGTCTCTGAACACAAAGACAAATCAAAGCTTGTGTTATTTCTTTTTAGCAATCACATCACAACATAGATGACATTGAGATGCTGCCAATTTTCAGCTCAAATCATAAACAAAATGGCAGCTGCAATTGTTTTTTTTTTTTTTCAGAAAATAACTAAACACAGCTGTTGATCTTTATAGCCATATTCATGTTTTTAAGTGGTTTGGGTATTTAACTACTTTTATGTTATCAAATAATAGCTTTTTAAATATAAGTAAAACTATAATTGTATCATGAAAGATCAAGACTTGCTTATGAACGATAGTGGCAAGCTCCTCCACTGGCCGCCCGTTGAGAAGGAAGTCCATCTTAATCAGATCAGCAGCCTCATAACCAGCATCCTCATAATCAAAACTACGGAAAACAGGAAAAGAGATTTACAGGATTGACATCTGGCTCATCCAGACATATCGATCCACATATTCAAAACACAACTGAATCCTCACTATTTACACTCTTTTTCTAATATTTCCTAACGCTGTTGCATCTCTTACTTTTATTTGTCTGTTTTCTTTTGCCTGGTTGGATTATGTATTTTTTATGTATTATGTATTTGTATAGGGTTTCCACTGGTCTTAAAAAAAAAAAGTCTTAAATCGGTTTTCCGTGAATTAAGGCCTTGAAAAGGTCTTAAATCAGAGCAGCAAGTCTTAAATTCACATGATCATGGCATTAATTTTCGTGAGGGATTGTTTCCTCATGTGTTTCATTTTAAAGTGAAGCGAAAGCAGTATGTGCTGCTTCATCTGTCCTTCACCTGAAAAAGAACTGGCTGTTTTGATTTTTTTATAGTAATAAAAATAATTTAGTTCAGTTAGAGAACAGACAATACAATTAAAACCAAACGCAGCTGTTCAATGCAGTGTGCTGAACGACAGTCGTATCACAGATCAGATTTCATTTATCACGTGAAGAGAGTGAGTCGAGCTGACTGACAAGAAGAGAGAGGTGAAAAAGACAAGACCATGGCGGAAGAGTTTCAAAACAAAATGCAAAAGCACCTGTTTTAAAAATATTTCGGATTTTGAAAAGCCTGTTGACTTCTGCCATTTATCTAAGGTGATAGTGGAAGTTTCATATTTATTTGGTTCCACAGTGTTTGCTGATTTTTATTTCTTTAAGATGTGCAAATTTTTTTTTTTAATATATATATTACATCAAGGTGTATGCCATGCTTCCAAGCTTTCTGATTTTTTTTGCTAATAAACGTTCTACGTTTCTTATTTATTTGGTTACACAGTGTTTACTAATTTTCAGTTCTGTATATCTATTTAAACTTTGTGAAAGTTATTATTTTACATTAGGCATATAACATGGTGTATTTTATTCGTTTTGTTAATAAAAGTTTGTTATGTTACATCTATGCCGCTAATTTAAAAGTGAAAGTAAAATGCGCACAACGCCTTTGCGAGCTACTTAAAACCGAAGGAAAGTGAAGAAAAGAGGGAAACTGCGCTTTTACCGAAAGAAAAGCAAGGAAAAGAGAGAAAACTGAAACAAACTAAAAACAAACAATTGCTAGACGCTGAATTACTGCTAATTTGAAGTGAAAGTAAAACTCAAACTATACTTAGAGAACATATTGCTATATTGTTTTCCCTTAGATTTTTTCCCCCCTTAAATGTTTAGTTGGTCTTAAAAAGGTCTTTTAAAAAGTCTTAAATTTACCCTCATAAAACCTGCAGAAACCCTGTTGTAAAGAAACCAGGAGTTTCTAAAATGGGCAACATAAAAGTAATATTATCAATATAAGCACTAATTCATTATTTCACAATGAGCTTACCTGGCATATCCTGATGACATGGATTTGAGCTGGTCATAAAAATCCACCACTATTTCGTTTAGAGGGAAGATATACTTCATCATCACCCGGTGCTCATCGATGTAAAACATGTTCTTCTGAATGGCCCTGCGGCACTTCAACAAGGCAGAGAATTGCACTGTGGGTCACTACAAATGCAAGACTCAAAATATGCTTTTACTAAAACTGGGAGGCGAATTACATTTAGAAGATTAAATGGATAGTTCACCCAAAAATTTAAATTCTGTTATTAATCCTCATGTCGTTCCAAACCCGTAAGACCTTTGTTCATCTTCGGGGAACAAATTAAGATATTTTTGATGAAATCCGAGAGCTTTCTGACCCTGCATAGACAGCATCGCAACTGACACATTCAAGACCCAGAAAGGTAGTAAGGACACTGATAAAGTAGTCCATGTGACATTAGTGATTTAACTGTGGTAGGACCCTTGCTGTCTATGCAGGGTTAGAAAGCTCTTGGATTTAATCAGAAATATCTTAATTTGTGTTCCGAAGATGAACAAAGGTCTTACAGGTTTGGAACGAAATGAAGGTGAGTAATTAATGACAGAATTTTTATTTTTGGGTGAACTAAGTCACTTTGGTCTTTTTCTTTGAATTAGAAGAGACAGAGTGTTACCTTCTTTACTTTTTACTTAGAGAGAGTAAACTATAATTGACTGCAGTCAATTCTCTCACCTGACACAGGGTCATGATCTTCCCAGTGAAGTCGTCCGGAGCGATGATGGTTCCCATCACCATGGGTTCCAGATACTCCACAACCTGTGACTTATCAGGGAACTGAGCAGGGTTGATGATGGTGATCACTTCTTCACCATGTTCCTACAAAACAAAGACTCAACTGAGGAATCTCTTCATCAACTAAAAACGTTCATCTTTCTTTGTGTGCTATATCACTGAGAGGAGCTTATCGCTAACTGCTGTCCATTCAAATAAATCTCTGCATACCATCTGCACACAGTTAACAAGACTTTAACATTTTCTGAAGACAAAGGAGGTTGCGTGTGCAAAACTCACCAAAACACAATGCCAGGGTGTTGCTATATTGCTGCTAAAGTAGTCTAGGTACTTTTTAACACATTCCTATGCAATTGCTAAGGTATTCTAGCTAGTTTTTAACATTGCTAACGTTTTTTAACGTTGCTATCAAGTTCCTAAGGTGTTATGTTCTGTTGTGTTGTGTCATGTCATGTTTCTATGCAGTTTTTGTGATGTACAGTTGAGGTCAAAAGTATACACACACCTTGCAGAATCTGCAAAATGTTAATTATTTTACTACTTATTTACTAATTATTTTATTTAATTTTTTTTACTGACCTGAATAAAATATTTCACATATAGTCCACAAGAGAAAATAATAGTTGATTTTTTTAAAATGACTCTGTTCAAAAATTTACATACAATTGATTCTTAATACTGTGTTGAGTCCCTTGTTTGTCCCACTGTTCTTTAAAAAATATTTTCAGGTCCTGAAGGATTTTTCTGAAGAACAGCGGGCAGTTTAACTGTTCAGGACAAACAAGGGACACAAAACAAAACAAAAAAGACAGCTGTGAATCATTCAGGTAACAACACAGTAATCAGAATCAAGTGTATGTAAACTTCTGAGCGGGGACTTTTTATAAATTCAACTGTTATTTTTCTTGTGGACTATATGTAAACATCTTTTATGTGAAATATCTTATTCAGGTCAGTACTAAATAAACAATAACATGCATTTTGTATGATCCTATTATTTTGGTGAAATAATTACCATTTTGCAGATTCTGCAAGGTGTATGTAAACTTTTCACCTCAACTGTACACTGTAAAAAACAATTGGTTGAGTCAACTTAAAATAATTTGTAACCTGGCTGCCTTAAAATTTTACGTTCAGTCAACTCAAAAAAAGTATATTCAAATTGAAATGTTAAATTATACTAAGTGATATTTGAGTTGAATCAACTTAAAATTTTAAGGCAGCTGGGTTACTTACCCATCTGTTAAGTTTAGCAAACACAAATATCTAAGTTGTTACTTAGTACAACTCAACATTTCAAGTTGACTAAACTTATTTTAGTTGACTGAACTTAAAATTTTAAGGCAGCGAGGTAAATTATTTTAACCTGACTCAACAAATTGTTTTTTTTATTTTTTACAGTGTAGTTGCTAAGGTGTTCTTGGTGGTTTTTAACACGTTGTGACAATGAGTCTCACCTTTATGAGTTTGGCAGATGCTAGCACAGCCTTGTACGGTACAGTCGGAGCTGTTACTATGACAGATGCGTTATACTCCTGCTCTAAACGCTGGTTAAACACCTCCATATGCAGCAAACCCAGAAATCCCAGTCTGAGAGAGAGCAATGGAGAGTAATTCACCTCTTTAAATATTTAAAAAGTGAAACAATGCCTGCTCGAATGAGTGGTGAACTTAAAACAATGGTTTAAACTCTCACTGATTTCTCTGTGTGTGTACGTACCTCCATCCAGCCCCCAGAGCTAAACTGCTGTCTCTTTGAACTGTCACGCTGGAGTCATTCAGCGTCAGTTTCTCCACAGCGCTGCGCAGCGCTGTGTATTCTGACTGGTCCATGGGATACATGCCTGAAAGTGTCACACAATTTCAGATTTTCAGCACTGTAATTCTAATCCTTATACACAATCTAGCACAAACATCAGAACGGTTTTAGAAACACACCTGCAAAGACCATGGCTTTAGCCGGTTTGAACCCTGGCAGTGGCTCTACAGGATGTTTTTGGAGGTAAAGTGTGTCTCCAATCTGAGCCTCCTTCACTTCCTTCATCCCTGCAATCACATAACCCACCTGCCCTGCATACCTGAGGGCACAAAAGGTCAAAGGTTAAGTTAGTGCAACCGACAGAGACTGTCTGAAACGTGAAAAATGCTTCCTTATATGGAGTGTATATGGAGTTTCAAAGGTTACATCCAAGTCTTAAAGATGCCTTCATTTATTTTTAGTTTCATTTTTTTTCTATAAAGAAATAAGCACTCAAGTCATTACATATTTGCTTGGTTATTTTATAAGTCCTGGGGTTTTAATCAAGGGTTTGCATTCATTTTCTTTAAAAGAGAAGTTCACATCCAGAACTAAAATTTACTAATAATTTGCTCACTTCCTTGTCATCCAAGATGTTCATGTCTTTCTTTTTTCAGCTGTAAAGGAATTATGTTTTTAAAGGAAAACATTTCAGGAATTATCTCCATATAGTGGACTTCTATGGTGCCAGTGAGTTTGAATTTCAAAAAAAACTTGAAAAACTCCCATCTCATTTTCTCCTCCAACTTCAAAATCGGCCTACATCGCTGCAGAAGTACCGACCCAGTGTTTACAAAGTGAACGTGCAAAGAAGATCATACACCCTTACAAAGAAGGTAAAACAGCAATGTAGGATGATTTTGAAGTTGGAGAAGAAAATGAGATGGGAGTTATTCGACATACCCTAACTGTCTTGAATAGGAATACACAGAGTACACACAGAGCTAGACAAGACGAGCATTTGAGGGTAACAAGTATATAAATTGTAACTGTAATTGTTTTTTTTTGTTTTTTTTTTAGAAAACAACAGATCGTTTCGCTAGATAAGACCCTTTTTCCTCAGCTGGGATCGTTTAGTGCCCTTTGAAGGTGTTTTTAAACTGCATTTTGGAAGTTCAAACTTATGGGCAACATAGAAGTCCACTATATGGAGAGAAATCCTGAAATTCTTTCCTCAAAAAACATAATTTCTTTATGACTGAAGAAAGAAAGACATGAACATCCTGGATGGCAAGGGGTTGAGTAAATTATCTGTACATTTTTGTTCTGGAAATGAATTTCTCCTTTAGCATCTTGTTCTTCAATAATCTTCAATAATCTTCTAAACAATCTAAAAGTTTAAAAGTCCTAAATTTGCATAGTCTCATAGCTTTGGACCCCTCAAAACAATTTTATTAAAAACAAACAAACAAAAGGATTAATCAGTGGGTCCTAAATTTCAGTGCAATCAGTGCAAGTTTTCTTTCAAAAATAAACATTAGGGTGGTTGTGAATCTTTAAGATTTTTATTTCCAATTCATCAAACTCTTTTGTAAGGTTTAAAATTCAATTAAAATCCTAAATTCTAGTGGAATTTCTTACATTAATTGCATCCAACCAAAATAACCATTAAATAATTATAAAATAGTATTTTATTAAATGCAAACAATTTTATATAAAAATGCTGAAAGGTAACTGAAAGGTTCTAAGCAACTAAAGGTTATTTATAAAAAAAGAAATATAGCTTTTATTATACAGGAGTCTCTGGGTTGGTGGGGTCTGTAAAGGTTGAAAACTCTTGTCTTAAAGGGATAGTTCACCAAAAAAATTAAAACTCTGTCAATATTTACTCACCCTCATGTCGTTCCAAACCTGTGAGACCATTTTTGCAACACAAATTATGATATGTTTGATGAAATCCAAGAGCTTTCTGATCCTGCATACACAGAAACGCAACTGACACGTTCAAGACCAGAAAGGTAGTAAGGACATCTTTAAAATAGTCACAGAACTATTAGACACAGAAGAGAAGAAATAATTTTAAAAAGTTGTTATTTTTCTTTTCTTTGCACACAAAGTATTCGCATAGCTTCTAAAAATTACGTTTTGAACCACGTTTGATGTCACATGGACTATTTTAACGATGTCCTTACTACCTTTCTAGGTCTCGAACGTGTCAGCTGAGTTGCTGTCTATGCAGGATCAGAAAGCTCTCTGATTTTATCGGAAATATCTTAATTTGAGTTCTAAAGATGAACAAAGGTCTTACGGGTTTGGAATGACATGAGGGTGAGTAATCAATGACAGAATTTTCACTACTGCATACCTTTAAAATGACTTCATTTTGTTCTACATCTTTAGATGTGGCATACTGGTGCTTTTAAAACTGGTATCGTCATACAAAAAATGGTTAAGGACTGACTGATTTTCAGTCTGTTTGTGTGGTCAGTGCATGTGAGATTCTCACAGTGTCTCTGTCGGCTGTTCATCGGGTCTCAGAATGCCCAGCTCGTTGACCTCATATGATTTTCCCAGATGGGCAGAAACGATCTTGTCTCCTCTGGACACGCGTCCACCAAATAAGGCGATGTTGGCCACTACTCCTCTGTAATGGTCGAAGGTGGAGTCAAAAACAAGGGCTTTAAATGGATCGTCCACTCTCGCTGTCGGACTAAAACAGAGAGTACAAACTGATGAATTACATGTACAGAAATGTATGAAGACAAACTCATTTCCTGTGGCTTTTTAGAGAATGAAATGCCTTATTTATACACTTAAAAACTGTCCCTTAGGTGCAATGCCAACAATGTACTTGAAAGGAAGAAGTTATGAAAGAAGTTATAAAAAAAACACGTTATGGAAGAAATGTGAGACGACTGAGAATGTAGCTGAGCAGGTTTTGGGAAAGCACATGATAATGATGATTTCCTAAAATGAAACTTCCTCATAATCACAGGTAGTTTGTACATATTCACATGAAATAAATACATGTGTGAATGTGAGAAAGGAAAAGTCATTTTAACAGTACAGTAGCAAATACTCACTTTAGCTCAAATGGTTAATACATTTTCACAAAAATATTAAGCAGCACAACTGCTTTTACATTATTAATAATGTTTCTTGAGCAGTAAATCAGCATATTAGAACGATTTCTGAAGGATCATGTGACTAAAGGCGTCTTTGCATCACAGGGGTAAATTACAAGTTACAATACATTCAGTATATGCATAATCTCTCTATATCACAAAAACAGGCTCCATTTCTTCAAATATATGGCCTTTGTGATAAATTCTTGGCAGGTTTTGTGAGATGCAGAAGCCTGGTGTCTGTAACTAATTCTGTTCTTGCTCTGATAACATCTGTCTCATGGAACCTTCCGTTCTTCCTGACATCACACATCAGTTGATTCAAAATATTTTCTATTGTGTGAACTCTAAAGTTTGATTCATTGTCGACGGCCTCTCCCTCTTCATAATCCTGTTTAGAAAGATGTAATCTAGTCTTCAGGGTCATTGTGTTTCTTTTGACTGATACAATCTTATGAATACAAATACAATCAATAAATCACACCCACATAGTATGAGCTGCTTTTACACTGTTACAGTGACCTCTTGTGGAGAAAAGCAAATCAGCTTATGATACTCACGGAGGAATCCGTTTCACCACCTCTTGGAGAACCTGGTCCACGTTTGTGCCCAGTTTCGCAGAGATCTACAGAAAACAATCACAAGCCAAAGCAAAAATATAAATGGCATAAAATACAAAACATGACTAGTTATTTTAAGTGATGTTTAAATAGAGCTCACCCTAATACACTCTTCCTTTGGAATATCAAAAACTTTCTCAATCTGTTTTTCCACTCGCTCTGGATCAGCATTTTTCAAATCAATCTGAGAATAAAAACAACAACAACAAAACACTAATATGGCAAATGTTGGATTTGGGTGTTTGTCAAACCAATTCAAGTGAGAAAAAGTCAATGTGAAAATATAGAAAATACTCCATTAACTATTAAAATAGCTATTATCTCATTACTAGATGAAATGAAATAATATCATAATAATAATGTAATGATATATCATAAGTTCTACAAAAAGTACAAGAGAACTCTAGCAGAGCACATGAATACATGTCCAAAAATTTTTATTTGGACTGATCAAAATAACAAAACGCTTCAGGTATTTGAATATATATTTAGATTTAGGTTTTTTCTGCATAGTGACCTGCCTCTGTACTTAACCTGAGTTGGATGAAGACATTTCTATAGTTTTTCCAAAGCACTGGGATGCAATATCATTGCATGACATTGTATCACTGCATTTAACTTGCAATATTAAAATGATGACTGCATTTAAAGGACAGATCAGAAATTCCCTCAGCAATATTTACCTTGTTTATCACAGGGATGATTGTCAGTTGAGCCTCGAATGCCAGGTAGAAATTGGCGACTGTTTGCGCTTGAATCCCCTATAAATTATAGAAACAAAACATGCAATAGATTATTTTTCTGTTAAGGCAATTAAGAAAGGCTGAAGTTTTTAGCAATATTTAGTGTTTATGCTAATGTATTTATTTAAGCTGTTTTTAAGTAAAACTATTATACATTATTCTCTTTATTGAAATAAAGCTGAAATGTAAATATTGTACAAAACATATACTGTAAATTTAAACTACAAAATTAAACAAAAATTAGAAGTGTCACAATGGGGACTGAAACTAAAATAAAAGAAACTTAAGTTAAAGCTGAGAGAACATGAAAATGACTAAAACTGATATAAAAAATAATAGAAATAGGTTCAGACATTCCCAAAGACTAATAAAAAATACATAAATAAATAAATTAAATTACTAAAACCTAAACTGAAATAAAATTTGTATTTAATTTAATAAAATTAAAACTGTAAATATATTTTAACAAAAAATTCAAATATTCATAAATACTATAATTGTATATAAATAATACAAAAACATTGGCATGTGAATATGTTTATTGATTACATCTTTTGAAAATAAAACTGATGTAGGCTTAGAATTTTAAAAAACTAAAGAACATTCACTAATGTGTTTAATTTTATAAATCTATCATTAATCATTAAATAAGAAGAAAGTCCCATTTATTAGTGTGTTACCTGATTTGCATCTACAATGAGCAGAACTCCTTGGCAAGCAGATATGGACCGTGAAACTTCATAGCTGAAGTCAACATGGCCCTAAAAATAAAATATTGCAGTCACTCAAACTATAGTAAATAATACAGATGAGTTTACTAACAGTAATGTTCAAATCATTGTCCTCACAGGTGTGTCGATGAGATTGAGCAGATACGTCTGTCCGTCATGCTGGTAAAAGAGAGATGCAGTCTGAGCTTTAACAGTGATTCCTCTTTCTCTCTCCACCTGCAGTTTATCCAGCACCTGCTTGTTGCTCGCTGTCTTTGCAATGGCACCTGCTCATACAACAAACCCAAAGAGATTTTACGAACGCAACGTTTTCAACACTCGCATAATTCACAGGAAAAAAAATCAGAGAATCACCTGTAATCTCCAGGAGTCTGTCAGCTAAAGTGCTCTTGCCATGATCAATATGAGCAATAATGCTGAAATTTCGAATTCTCTCCACTGGGAACTTTGACATGTCGAGACTCTCCTGAAAAAGCAAAGAACTCAGATTCAGTATCCAGCTTAAACAAAGCACATAAAACCAATCTTATCTATAAACTTAACAGAAAAAAAATCACTAAGGAGTTTCCACCAATACCATAGTCACTACTATAAAATAATATTAGATCAATTTAGGTTATATATGCTTACAGCAAAAAGAAGTACCACACTTTACCTTCTCAGATGCATTAGAGCTGAATCCTCTGACAGGTCTGATACTCCAGCTAGAGCTTTTCATCCATCTGTGTCTGATCACTGTGCATGTGGTTATGCAGCCCTGAGATCTGCGTTTAACGCGGCATATTTTAATATCAGGAAAGCGTTTGATAAAGGGCAGAAAGAGCCCGTGGGATCTAAACAGAGACATCATCTCTATCAGCACACTAACATGTTATTTCAGAATAAAGAAACAATATTGTGGCTTCGCAATGCATATCGAACATATCTTCGGATCGAAAAACATCTGAGGATTAAAATCCTCATTTAAAGTACATATTTAGATTTTAGAAACAGTCAGGTCTCCATTAGGTTGTGTACTCCAGTGTGACAGCTACTGTAAGCCGCCATGATGGCGAAAACGTCATCAAGCGTTGTTGTCGGAGAAAGAGCTTGGAATGATGGGAAATGCAGTTTAGCGCTATCAGTGCATTTTATAGTAAAATATCTGCGCTCAGACGTTTCAGGAACTTATTTAATTTTGCTTTAAGTTCAGTTTCAGTTAACGTATTTTTTGATGAACTGATGTGGGAGTGATTTTAGAGGATGTGATGTATAAAGTGAGATCTCCTCAGGTTTACATCATACATGGATGCTCAGTCTGTTCTTCTTTTAAATAAATTTACCAAGAAACAAATTTCGGTTATAAAGACGTTGTGTCTTTTTGTTGTTTCTAAAATGTTGACATGTCCTATTTCCTTGTTGTGATTATAAAGCTGTATAATGATTACAAAAACGTTTCCCTACAACATTCACCTAACTTTATTTTCAAACCATATAAACGTTAAGCGTTTGTTTTTAATGTAAGTTAAATACGTTAAAATGTCATTTTGACATTAAAACATTATTTCTAAGAAATAATTCTGTTTTCTTTTAACATAAAAACGTAGCCTACAAACGTAATATCATAAAAAATGTTTTCTCTCAACATTCTAAGAACATTTGTCATAAGTTATAAGAATATTTCATGCGTTTCAACATTAATTTAAGAATGTTTTACATTTAGATAATTTTTATAAATCGTTA
The DNA here is from genome assembly GCA_036247105.1 of Cirrhinus mrigala. Classification (NCBI taxonomy): domain Eukaryota; kingdom Metazoa; phylum Chordata; class Actinopteri; order Cypriniformes; family Cyprinidae; genus Cirrhinus; species Cirrhinus mrigala. Next base: position 24,628,035 of record CM070020.1, on the reverse strand, counting down.
TTAAATGTCGTGAGCACATTCCCTGTTACCTGAGTGAATTGATAGTTTATGTTGAAATAATTTTTGAAGTCATGTACAACACACCATAAGCTCATTAATTTAAGATAAAAACAAATGTTTCCCATAATAAGTCACTAATCAGTTATACATTATACTAATACATTATGCAGCTGAAATGGAAATGTACATATGTATGCAAAATACTTAAAATAATAAAATAAAATCATTCTAAAATAATTAATTATAGCTCCTCTGTGCATTTAGATTATTCCCCGTTACAAAATTATTTCACTGACAACTATGGATATGAAATAAAATTGAATTCAGTATATGCTTCTCTTGAATGAAGGAACTTTGTTGACACATATGATATTCGATTTCATTACGCATTTCATTTGATTTATGGCAGAACAGAAATGGTTAAAACAAATAGGCCTACAATGGAAGGAAAATAAAGATGTTATGGTTAAAAAAGAGTTTGCTGACTTATAACTGTCAATTTATGAATAAAAAGGAATTTCCCAACTTACATTTTTCTTACTGACAAAACAGAAGCTTGAACTATAGAACAGAACAGAACAGAACAGAATAGAATAGAATAGAATACGTTCTAATAAATGCTGGGTCAAAAACAACCCAGCGACTGGGTTATTTTGACCCAAAATAGGTTGGAAATGAACATTTATTAACATGTTCAACAAATTAACATTTATTAATAAGTTGAATAAATAATAATTAAATAATAAACATTTTTAAATGTATAAATAAATGTTCACCTTTTTCTTATTGTTAATGTCTCTAGTAATTATGTGTCTGATTTTTAATTTACATTTTTATATATTTAAATCCAAATATGATCATGACAAATTATACATCGTTGGAAAGGTCTAAGTCTTCTAAATAGATATTTTACCATATTTTTTGTGTTAGAAATTATGTACGAAAAGTAATAGACTAATATATGTCAAGAGTGCCACTTAAAAAATCTACATCATAACATGAGTTCTGACCTTTGTCACAAAAGACTTTCTTCATTGCCTTTTTCCCTATCACACTTTAGATATCATAAGAAATTATATATCAGCTCAAAACTTAAAATCTCAAAATTCATCATTTGAAAAATTTTAAAATCAGACATTGCATTACCATGGAAAATGTACATCAAAATCAAATTACATGAATTATAAAAATGTAAGTCTGGTTAGTGCATTTTTATGTCTGTGTTCAAAAATGGGAGTGACAGTTAAAGGGTTAAGCCAGACATATAGTAATTTTTTAAGCAATAGTTGAGTTAAATAAATTTACCCAAAAGGTTGGGTTAAACATTTCAAAACATCCCAGTCACTGGATTTGTCCATATTTCACCCAACGCTGAGTTGTATTTAGCCCAACATTTTTTATTGTGTTGAATAGAATAGAATAGACCTTGATTAGATGCCAGATTGAAATTACTTTTTTTTTGCCAGATTGAAATTACTGAAATTACTGAGTTTTTGTCTACTAAGAGTTTTTTTTTCTTCCCCAGAATGATGTTTCACCAACTGACCAATTGTTATTATTAAACAGTGCAACCCATTGACTGCACTTCTGTCCCTTACAGCCTTGTTGTCATCCCTGTTAAAAATACCATGACTAAGATCTATAGAATAGAACACAATATATACTCTAAAAAAAAACTCAGCACTTTTCATACAGCTGTTGATTAAGTGTAGCTGCTCTTGGTTCCCACAAGGTGTCACCCTGAACACAATGTATTAAGCAGCAGGAATAAGTGGGAAGAAAATGATTACCATGGCAACATAACAGCCCACTCATAGTGAGTAGGTCCCTGTGAATATTGCTTTAGTAAGAAATCAAATGAGAGATGCTTTCCTGGTTCTGATGGCTGACGGCCGGCGGTTGATATTTATCATTGTCAGGCCTTTAAGCGGCTTTGTGTTTGGACCTGTCAGTTTCTCAACATCAGTGCCGAGGACCAAACTCTATTTTATTTCATGATCAGATGCCTTTATGAGGATATTTATAGAACACTACTCATGCTAGCTTTGAAAAGTGTTTGCAGCTGTGAGCATAGCTATGTGAAATTGCAGTTTGGAGTGTTTATGTACATATGCATGTGCGAATTAATCATGGAGTGTTTAATGCATGCATATATATGAATTTAGAAGTATGCATTAACATTTTGCATGTTTATTTTATGCGAGAGGGAGTCTAAGAAGCAATAAATTAATTTGCATTAGGGATGTACTCTAAAAGCACTGTTTGTTTTAGACATATCGAGTTTGTTCATTTAATAAAGTGAGCAAATTTATGAGGGAATGTGTTCTAATAATGTTTGGCTAACGTTCCTATTAAGTTTAAAAATGTTACATCCAACTAAACTTCCAACATTCATGACAAAACATTCCATGAGTGATGTATAAATGGTGTTTTTGTAAGAACATTATTAAAGATCAAAGAAGTTTTAACAAACATTCCAAATTCTGAGAATGTTCCCTGTTAGCATGGGATATTAGTCGATTTTATTTTCCTGATATCTGAGCACTTTATTCATCAGATATGATTTATTTCCGTTCACTCTCAGGGAAAAAGGTAGAAAAAGCTTTCAAGTTTGTATCTCATTTAACCTAAAAGATGCGTATTAGTATGTACAGGTACATACCTAAATTGTACCTTTTGAGATGTAAAGGTACAAAAGGAAGAGTTGAAAGCAAACAGACTGCAATGGAAGCGCAGCACAGGTTTAGTCACCATCATTAGCATGTTTCCTCTTCCCGTTGACCTCTCACACTGCCTGATGGATGTTTGCTGTAGGCCTCAGCCCCATAATAATGATGTATGACTGTGTTCAACATGACTTTGATAGCCTGTGTGATAATGTGTCCCTCTGTAATGGCAGTTAGTAAAGTATCGCTCATTAAAATCGTGCTCCTCTGTGACGCTGATCAGATCCTGGAATAAACCCTGGACCCACGCATTCTCCTTAGTGTGATTGTGCCACCCACGTCCGGCCCAGCGCTCGCTCATTTCTCAGAGAAATCAGTCTGTTCTGCTGAGGCTGGTCCACGGAGAGCTGAGCATTTAAATATCACACAACATTTGATTCGAACATCAAACAGCGGGGTCGCTCATCTACATGTCACATGACGGCCATCACACACAAATTTCAGATGAAAACAATATGCTGCGACTTCAAAGTGTGCCGTTAAAATAAACGCATGAAAAATATTTCATGTCTGGCAAACCAAATCTGGTGTTAAATTAGCGAACAAGCTCTGAGATTTCTTTTTGTACACTTTGATTGAGATTTTGATCTGTGTCTGAGACACTGACTTAACAGAATAATAATACGTTGAAAAAATAGACATGCTTTGAAAAGTAATTAGGTTGTAAGCCCAGTCTTTGCACAGCCAATGGGCCTAAAATTAGATGGGTGAGTCATTGGCTGGATACCAATTGGTGATGTCTACATACTGGAGTATGCAAATCATTGGCGATACACACTTATGAGTTACAGTGGGGAAAAAAAAAAATCTTTGATCCCCTGCTGATTTTGTACCTTTGTCCACTAACAAAGAAATTATCAGTCTATAATTTTAATGGTAGGTTTATTTGAACAGTGAGAGACAGAATAAAAAAACATGACCAAGTACTTGGTAGCAAAACCATTGTTGGCAATCACAGAAGTCAGACGTTTCTTGTAGTTGGCCACCAGGTTTGCACACATCTCAGTAGGGATTTTGTCCCAGTCCTTTGCAGATCCTCTCCAAGTCATTAAGGTTTTGAGGCTGATGTTTGGCAACTCGAACCTTCAGCTCCCTCCACAGATTTTCTATGGGATTAAGTTCTGGAGACTGGCTAGGCCACTTCAGGACCTTGATGTGCTTCTTCTTGAGCCACTCCTTTGTTGCCTTGGCTGTGTGTTTTGGGTCATTGTCATGCTGGAATACCCATCCATGACCCATTTTCAATGAGGGAAGCAGGTTCTCACCCAAGATTTTACGGTACATGGCCCCGTCCATCGACCCTTTGATGCGGTGCAGTTGTCCTGTCCTCTTAGCAGAAAAACACCCCCCAAAGCATAATGTCTCCACCTCCATGTTTGATGGTGGGCGTGGTGTTCTTGGGTCATAGGCAGCATTCCTCTTCCTCTAAACACAGCGAGTTGAGTTGATGCCAAAGAGCTCGATTTTGTCTCATCTGACCACAACACTTTAACCCAGTTCTCTTCTAAATCATTCAGAAGTTCATTTGCAAACATCAGACGGGCCTGTATATGTGCTTTCTTGAGCAGAGGGACCTTGCGGGCGCTGCAGGATTTCAGTCCTTCACGTCGTAGTGTGTACCAACTGTTTTCTTGGTGACTATGCAGTGTTTCCCCTAGGATTCCAGTTTGAGGGGAATACCAACGGTACGGTACGGTAGATTAATCTCTGTGTAATAACAAAAACATTTATTTCAGTGAAAAAATAAATCGAAAAATCTCAATTTCAACATTTTGAACAATCAAATACAGGCATTAAACATTTATTAATTTTTAATGAAATGAAAATTAAACCATTTTATGTGCTGCCAAACAAAATAGTTTTTTTTCTGTTCTGTTATTATTATAATTTCTGCATTTAATTGTTTTATTTAAATTTGCCAGAAATAGGGATATTTAAACACCTACATTATACTGTACAAAAGACTAATACATTTCTGTTACATGGTAAACATTACTTTTATTTTGACAGGTTGCCGGTTAGTTTTTGTGTGTATACACTATGATATGATGCTAATTTTCTCAAAAGAAACGGTAAAATTAGCTAAAAAATGAAGTGACTCTCACAGTAGTTCTGGAGATTAAGTTCATGCGTTTATCTCGTCATATAATGAGACGCAGAGGCCGAAAATAACCGCGAGCGTCACGTGTGCTGCAGTATTTGTGTAGTAAACAAAGCCGCGTCTCCGCCACTAATTCATACAGAGCCAAGCGGAACACGGAGGACTCATATTTAAACCGTCTTTTTGCGTTTTAATAGTCACAGACACTAGTCCATATCGCGATTCGAATTAAGTGAGAGACCTACTTTTGATTTATTCATTCAAAAATTGATGAATTCTGTGACATGCTATAGAGTAAATCCATTTTTATGAATGGACTCCGCAATCCCATCCGCGTTTTAACGGAGAAGAAATTGTAGACACGTGACCACGTAACGTTAGAGACAGAAATGACATGCTATTGTGTAAATAAGATAAATAACATAAGGCTATTTCGTTTGTTTAATAAAAGAACAAGGTATAGACCTGTTCTATAGGAAAGGTAACATTAAATGACGTCTGTTGTGATCTGGCGCTATATAGAAAATAAATTTTAAGTGACCTTCAAGGGGGGCAGGGGCTGCCGTTGGGGGGGGGGGTGCGGGCCACCCCCCTAATATAATGGCAGGGGAAACACTGCTATGGTCCCAGCTGCCGTGAGATCATTGACAAGATTCTCCCTTGTAGTTCTGGGCTGATTCCTCACCGTCCTCATGATCATTGAAACTCCACGATGTGAGATCTTCCATTGAGGCCCAGAACGAGGGAGATTGACAGCTATTTTGTGCTCTTTCATTTGCAAACAATCGCACCAACTGTTGTCACCTTATCACCAAGCTGCTTGGCGATGGTCTTGTAGCCCATTCCAGCCTTGTGTAGGTCTACAATCCTGTCCCTGACATCCTTGGACAGCTCTTTGGTCTTTGCCATGGTGAAGAGTTTGGAATCTGATTGATTGTTTACTTCTGTGGACAGATGTCTTTTATACAGGTAACAAGCTAGGGGATCAAATACTTATTTCCCTCATTAAAATGAAAATCAATTTATAACTTTTTTGAAAAACATTTTTCAGGATTTTTTTTGTTGTTATTCTGTCTCTCCCTGTTAAAATAAACCTATAAATTTATAGACTGATCATTTCTTTGTCAGTGGGCAAACGTACAAAATCAGCAGGGGATCAAATCATTTTCCCCCCACTGTAGTATGAAGACAGAATGTCACTAAATGTGTTTCCATTACAGATTTGTGTAAAACTTTTGCAATATTTTATAAATGTCAATAAAAAACCATTGCGACTAAACCATTACGACTAAAACTTAATTTTTCCATCTCACGATAAGTTATGACGACCGATGTTGGTAGGTTTATGTATATCACAGACACTGCACTAGCCATTATTTTTCATCGAAGGAGACGTAGACATGTATATAGCAATGCAAACCAGAAAGACGCTTCTTAAAGCGTTCATTAAAGACTGATCATGTGACTGTTACGTACATCAAAGGCAGATTTGCGAAATATTCATTTTTTCAAATTGCCTGAAAAACCACCCCAAGCGAGCATGAAAACTATTTTGCGATATATGGGAGTTTTTGCGAAATTGACATGTTTCCATTGGGGATATTTTCAATTCGGAATTTCAGTTTGCGCAATTTGGAGGGTAATAGAAATGCAGCTACTACAAAGATACACTGACATGCAGTAACCGATGAGCGCTGCCATGTTGGATTCTAAATTCCGTTTGGGTGCTCTTGTGTTCCAGTCTCTATTAAAATCCATTTTAAAAAGGGGTACATTAATTAAATTGAAACTTTTTCAGTATAACTAAATCTAAAAATGTGTGCAGGGTTAAGCTGTGCTGTTGTTGACTGTAACAGCAACAGCAATAAACTTCAGGAATTATACTTGTTTTTTGTGCCAGCAAATTTGTCTGTGTCTGGTACTGTATGACTTGCATAAATGATGACAAAAGAAAATGAGCATGGCTTAAAGTGCTTAAGTTAAAATACTATGTGTGAAATAATCAAATAATGTGTTCAAATAATGTGTGCTCTTATCATTTTGTAGAAAAATTCCAGCGAACAGCCCGATATACAGCTGTATATCGAGTCATCAATCGGCCATATTGGCGTCACTGAATGTAAACAATGCCACTGAACAAAACTTATTTTTGTTGTCATGTTTTGGGCTGTGCTAATCTGTCAGCCCAGGAACGTTTGGAGTACTGCCAAAAGTCATGACAAATTAAGAAAAAGAGTGCTAAAACTGTTTGAGGAATTACAGGTTTTTGTGGTTGGCCAAACTGAACCAGGATTTCCAGGACAAGAACCTTGACAACATTCGTGTTTGTTCTTTCGGTCAGGTAGGTGAAATATTAGGCTAATATCTTAATTAATACTGCTCGTACGTATCTTTACCACCTGTAGTTTGTCAAAATATTGCACCTTTTCCTGCTTACTAAGTCCTTCTCTATATGATTTAGCAGCTTCCACATGTTTTTTTTCGATCATTAATGAAACTATTTTGCCATGTGTTTTTTAAAACCATTTTCATAGGTTTAACATTATATTATCGGCTCTGAAAATACGTTAATTTGACTAAAAACACCAGAGACCAGAAATGTAAAGCATGGTTCGAATCGAGCGCGACCTTTACCTTCAGGAAAAAGGTGAATAGAAACAATTTTCACTCAGAAATTGTTAGTAAAATTACTTGGTAACATTTTTAATTAAATGTGAAGTTTTGAAATAGAAAGACTGAGATAATATTTTCTTGTGAGATGTACTCCTATAATTGTTTTATTTATGACTTTGAATTTTTTAGTGTTACTGTTTTTTGGTAATTGAAATGAAGGTGAAATAACATTAATAACATTAATAAATATTAATATTAAATGAAAAACTTCATAAAACTGCACCATCACAGCCATTTTTATCACGCTTTTTCTCGTAATACAACAGCTAACAGTTTTATTATTGTTATACTATTGTTTTCATACTAAAAATTCATTTGACGCACAGTCCCAAAACATCCTTGTAGTGACTATCCTGAGCTGACAGCAGACAAAGGGGAAGAAAAGAAAAAAAAAAAACACACAGCAACAAAAAACAATGCTGTAATATAATGAAATATTTAAGAAATAATTCAGATAGTCAAAATATAGCTCTAAAATGTAGATTCAATTCACCTTAAACACTAGATTTTTTTCTGGACACCTTACATTTGTGCATTTGGTGCTCAGGCAACCAATGAGGGAGATCATAATCATTGTGTAAATCTAAATAAGTGTTGCACACAGCAGTGTATCGATATATCCATGCAGAAATATATAACACCTGCAGTAGTTAACAGATAAAAAAAGAAAGTCTATGCCAAAGTGGAGATTGTTTTGGGACCATAATATCAGGCTATGAAACATAAGCTACAAAAAGAAACCTTTCTACAAAGTCATTTTCACAAGAGAAAACAATTTGTCCTGCTCCAATGGTCTGAACACCTTGAAAAAAAGATGTATTTTATATTTGCCGTTATTTCAAGTCATTTTGTTGCAATTGTTTTTCTCAGGATGCCAAATGGCTTCATTTGAAATCAACTCCTTGTTTCAATATCACTTCATTTCTGCACTCTCTGAATACAGACCAGCTTCAAGTTTCCACCTGATCGTGCCACACAGAGGTTAAAGAGGAAAAGTGGGATTGTGGCAGTGGCGAGTAATTGTGAAGAAAAAGAGGTCCTGACAAACCTTGCCTCTGCATTTGGCAGGGAGCCTGGGGTACGGCTGAAAGGAATGAGTGGGTGGACGGGAGGCAAAAGCATTGGAATTACACCACATTTGGCATCTGTAGAGGCGAACATGTGAAAGCTGAATGCCCTGCACCCGATTGTGTCATTGTATTATTGTGCACAATGAAATCCTTACACATTTTGCTTGTGACGTGATCAGTGGAGTATATGAAATGCATCAGCCAATGAGCAACTTCTTTTTTACGTGCTGTTCACGATATACAGTGGCATGCAAAAGTTTGGGAACCCCTTTGCAGAATCTGTGAAAATGTGAATCATTGCACAAAATGCATGTTATTTTTTATTTAGTGGCAGTTTATTTACTTTTGAAGGGAGTTGTTTTAATAATTTTTAGCTATATTTTTGTCTTGTGGACTATATGTTAACATTAAGGTAAAATGTCTTACTCAGGACAGGACTAAATAAAATATAACATGCATTTTGTATGATCTCTCTTATTTTGTTAAAATTATTCACATTTTCATAGATTCTGCAAGGGGTTCCCAAACTTTCGCATGCCACTGTACAACACAGCCTCTTCTTTTATATAAAAATCAATAATTTTCAATTTCATTAAAATAACATTTTCTTAAAAAAAAATTCATTATTTGATATCCTTGTTTTCATTACTTAATAGCAAAATGTTTATTTATTTATTTATTTATTTTTTAACATACTTTTGTTATAGTAGGGGTAGGTGGCAGTTTGTTCTTATATTGTTATATTTTAGTAAGGCTGAATACTGTACTAACCCATCAGTATGTCAGAAATCACAATCAAGTGGGCATGAAAATGACCCTGAACCAATTAAAGCACTTAGAAATTTGCTATGAGCAACATCCATGTGTATGAATCACTGACTGCTAATAATCAAAAACACATTTTCTATTTATATGACTCATTTAGATATCAGAACTTGAAAAATCACTTGCAAGACCGATTTATTTGTATTTAGAAATGGCATTTAATTTGTGGCAATGTCTGGCAAGAATTTGCTGAAACACTATACTTCTGGAGGGGCTAAATTGGCACTGTTTGTCATTGTTGGAAAAACTATTAATTTGCAGAAAACATGCTGTTCATTTGTGGTGCATTTGTGACAGTGTATGCCAAAAGTTTGCTGTAATATTAGATTCTTGTAATAGTACACCATTGTAAACAGCGCCAATGCATTCCTTGGAACTACAGTGTTACTGCAAACCCCTATGGCAAATGCCTGGCTAGGAATGGGAATTGTAAAGAATGATTCTGTGGTTTCGATTCTTTTTAAAGGGAACCCTAGGTATTAAGACTTGCATGGTTTAATATAACATAAACGATGTCTCTTACTAAAATATGTAATAGAAAACCTATGAAAGATTTATGTTATTTTAAAAATCCACATCATTTTATACATATTTTGGACTACTGGGAGTGCCATTATTTTGATTACATAGACGGTTGCACTTGGTGAGCTACTGGTGCTACCTGTTGCTATTTTTATAGCAACACAATTCAGAATACGCATCTTGGAAAATAAAATACAGATACGATGCCACATTGTACAGCTTTTGGCTGTAATTGTCAGTTAAAGGGCAACAAGAGAAGCAATGCAAGGGAGCATGGGGCACAACTTAACACTTTTCGAATTTCTTAGTTTGTGTAAATGCACAAGTTTCGGAATATAATTTTTTATACACAATAATCTCACTCTCGTCTAGTACAAATATGCCACTTTGTTTTATTAATACAGTGTATACATTTTTTGTCATTTATCTCAAAAGAAAGGAAGTGAAATGTGATAACATGCCCCATAGGTGGGGTACATTGTACATTGACCGCTTAAAATGTTATCTGATCGAATGAAAAAAAAATATGCAAGACAGACAAAACTATTTTGTCAATAAAATAAATAAAATAATGGCGTTTTTGTAAGAATTAAAAATAATCTAATTTTGGAGTCTGACAATGAACACATTTCAACCATGTAAACAATGTGCGCAAATGAACAATCACATTCAGAATTTTTTTTTTACTTCAGCCAGAAATGTACTTTTACTATGGTAAAATAAATATTCAGCGTTATCTTCAAAAGGCTTTTGAATTTTTGCACACTTGTTTCTCTATATAGTGTTGATATGGCAACTAGTAAACACCGTAAATTTGGTTATGCTAGCATGTGTGGAAATATTTAAACCATGTGTGTTACGATTAACCCCACGTTAGTTTGTGCCCCACGCTCCCCTAAGTCTTCACTACTTTGCTAGCGATAAGAAGTAGAGAAAGGAATAGGAAGATGCCTGTGGACAAATAAAACGTCCTAAAGACCTGCGTCTTTGTTCTCTCCACTTTAGCCCTGATGCCCTTTGGCAGAACCTGATTTTACCAAGTACGACATGTTCCTGGATCAACATCTTTGTTGACCCTGGAACAACATTGCGTTTAACCAATCAGATTTGTGAAGTTTAGGCTTACGATCAGTGTTTGGTGCTTGTAAATCAGTGTTATTTATCTATCATTTCCGCTGAATTTAGGGATTAATCATGGGTAAGGTTAGGTTTAGGTGTAGGGATGTGGTCAAGATTACATTTTTGGATTAAAATGTTGTTCCAGGGTCAACAAAATATGTCATCTAACTCAGCAAAATCAGGACATGCATGCCTTTGAGGCTTTTAGTAGACCACAGCTACTGAAAGAGCTTACAATGGCAAGAAATGCTAGATGCCATCATGGCAGGATGTAAACATGCTGACGCTTGTCATGATGCCGCAGCCACTAAAGGAGTTTCTCTCAAGGATTTCACTTGATATCCAGGTGCGTTTAGACTCTTTGTGGGAAAAATCGATGATACGGCATCTGGTTTAAGCCTACTCTTATATCCATCACCATCTGTAAGCTCAGTAGCTGTGGTCATCGTATCAATCATCGTATATTTTATTTTCCGAGTTGTGTTGCAGTAAAAATAGCGTAGCTCAGTAAAATAGCGTAGCTCACCGAGTGCAACCGTTCTACATAATCAAAATAATGGCGCCCCACCATAGTCCAAAAATGTACAGGTGCATCTCAAAAAATTTGAATATTGTGAAAAAGTTATTTTTTTGTTTGTAACTTATTTCAAAAACTGAAACTTTCATTTATTCTAGATTTATTACATGTAAAGTAAAACATTTCTAAAGTTTTTTTTGTTTTAATTTTGATGATTAGAGCTTACAGCTCATGAAAGTCAAAAATCCAGTATCTCAAAATATTAGAATATTTACATTTGAGTTTCATTAAATGTCCATCCCTGCAGTATAAATTCCGGGTATCTCTTGTTCTTTGAAACCACAATAATGGGGAAGACTGCTGACATGAATTTTCTTTAATATGTGCTGCCGACCAAGTATTGAGGGCATAAATTAACATATTTTAATGAACTTGAACTTTTCTGTTTTGCAGATCCGTTTTTTGATTTATCTTAGGAAATATAATATTTTGAGATACTGGATTTTTGACTTTCATGAGCTATAAGCTCTAATCATCAAAATTAAAACAACAAAAAAAAAAAAACTTTAGAAATGTTTTACTTTACATGTAATGAATCTAGAATATATGAAAGTTTCAGTTTTTTTTAAATAAGTTACAAACAAAAAATAAACTTTTTCACGATATTCTAAGTTTTTGAGATGCACCTGTATAAAGCGATGTGGATTTTTTAAATAACGTAAATCTTTCACGGGTTTTCTACCACATATTTCAGTAAGAGACATCATTTATGTTATATTAAGCTATACAAGTCTTAATACCCTAAGTTCCCTTTAATGACTCTGGATCCTTATCAGCTTCAATTTTTTTTAAAGAACAAAATATAGAAAAAAACATTTAATTCAAATGGCAAATGGTTTTAAAAAAACAAATACAAATACAAAAATGTGGTAACATTTCATTCATTTAAAAAAAAAAATAGCCTAGAACTGACAAAATGTATAATATGCATTTTTAACTACATGAACAAGCAGTCAACTCTATTTATGCAAGTCTCATTAACAAAACTTTAGTGTTTGATTCACTAAAAATTAATCAATTGTTTGTAAGTCGGACTTGCACTGTAGATTTTTCATTTAGTAAAACAAACAAACAAACAAAAAACTGCAAATATGAACTGTTTCTTTATTCCTAATCCTACTGCCTAACATTTCCACATATTGACAGTAAAGTTTGCCTGACCCAGCATAGAACACGTGGGAAAATGGATTGAATGTGTTTGTCTAAACAGGTTCTTGCCAGATTTGAAACTTTATCCACCTGCTCAGAGGATTTTAACGTAACTAAGCGATTTATCTAGTAAATGGTTTTGTAAATAAATGCATCTGCCAAGAGCTTAATTGTAAACGCAAATTCATTTGCTGTGATAAAGCAACTCTCTTGCACAACCTTTGCCAACTAATTATCTAAAAACGTTTGACAATTCTTCTTTTTCGACTTTTCACAATGTGCTTCCTTGCCGGCATGATACAGCAGAGTGTTCCCTGCCAATATGCATCTTTTGCCTCGTTCATTTGAGAAAGTAAAGCTAAAGGTTGGTTCATTTCTGTTGCCTCTCCTCCCTCTTTCTGGAGCAGTTCCCTGGGGCAATTACAAAACAAGCCAGCAAAGTGGGGCTTTGTCATATTGAATTTGCAATCAAATCAGTCAATTTAAAAAGGTGCTCGTTGTCTTAAAAAGGCTTAGCTTTTTTCTCTGCTTTTACTCCCAATTACCTGAGCGGCATTCCACAGCTTGAGTAATGGGATGCAAAGTGGTCCGACTGCCTCGGCCACATCTCTGGAAAGCACTTACATCCTCATGCAAACGCACACGCAAAAATAATGCAATGCAGGAAAGAACACACATGGACACATAAATAAACAGTGCAAAACATACGTTGACGCATGCTTTTCCTCTCTTTTTTAAGAGAATTTCCATGTCCTGATGTTGTACAAACACCACCAGTGCTCTTTGATTACTGCAGAACATTTTGTTTCAGCTGACTGATTAAATGTCGGTATATACTAACTTCGCTCCACAGCCTCGGGCAGTTTTTCTGCATTACCAGGGTCATTCTTCTTATGCAGCAGCTTTGAAACTTTGTATATGAAAATGCATGTGTTGTTTTTAAACGAGTAGTTCACCCAAAAATTTAAATTTGGTGAAAATTTACTCACCCTCAGGCTATCCAAGATGTAGATGATTTTGTTGCTTCCACAGAACAAGTTTAGAGAAATGTAGCATTTACATGACTTGCTCAACAATGGATCCTCTGCAGTTAATGGGTGCCGTCAGAATGAGAGTCCAAACAGCTGATAAAAATCCACAATCCAGGCCATCAGTTAATGTCCTGTGAAACAAAAACTTGCGTATATTAGTCCTCTATCCATAATATTGCTTTCTTCAGTGAAAAAATCATCTCGTCTGAATCAGGAGAGAAATATGCACATGATAAGCACTGTTGGGTGGATCTGGATGTGAGAGGACAATAAGAGATGGATTTTTTCATTATATGAAAAATGGATTATAGACTACATATTTTGGCCAAAAGCTATGTTTTAAAGTTGGACTGGAGTCATGTGCATTAACTGTGGATTATTGTGATGTTTTTGTCAGCTGTTTGGACTGGGTTCTGACAGCACCCATTCACTGCAGAGGATCCATTGGTGAGCAAGTGATGTAATGCTAAATGTCTCCAAATCTGTTCCGATGAAGGAACAAGTTCATCTTGGAAGGCCTTAGTACATTTTCAAATGTTCATTTGCAGGTCAGCTATTCCTTTAAGGATGTATCGTATCTCAAGCTCAGATCATTGAGCTTATTAACTTGATTGATTTAATTTACCATACATTAGTAATCATGCTTTTAAATGTTTATCTCATCTAATGACTACTCCCTGCTAACGTCTATAATGCCAGATGAAAACCACAGGAAGAAAATCCGGATACGGATGCAGAGGTGGATGTGACCCCCTGGGTTGGTCTCATATCAGACACACGGAGGTCATTCATCACACCTTGCTCCTGAATGACATCCACCCCCTTCTCATCATAACGCTTATCAGCCCGGTGCCACCCGGAATGCAATATCCTGCTCTGACGACTGCTGACAATATCCAGCTCGGCGCTGCAGATGTGTATTAATTTCAGCAGAGTTATGCTGTCTTTATGATGGGAACAAGCCATGTGTGGTTTTAATAACAGGCCAGTGTGCACGTATGAACATATGGACTCATTATCATTTTTTCCTTAGGATGAAATATCTATTTTCATCTGGGCTAGAAATAAATCTGAATGTGCACTGTCATATATGTTTCCACCCAATCAAATCAAAGTTTTTTTTCTCACAGGAAGTATCCTGTTGGCATTCACTGTCTTTCCAAACACTGCAGGATATAAATAGGCTCTGTAAATGAGGATTGTTTCATAAATTCTTCATGCTTTGCCAGATTTATGCTAGTTCTCCAGTCATTTGGCACACCAGGTAATTGCTCCATGTCTCAGATCTTACCTGCTATAATTAGAACAATGCCAGAATGCACAAATCAACATCTGGCCGGACTGTCACTGATCTTAGATCAGAGGAACATCAGACTTTGTGAAATGCTAACTAAACTGAGTCCTGCTGATTCCTCCAGTAATTTGGCTCCATGCCTGCATGTGAAGGATCTAGCTGCTTTCTGCTGCTTTCTTCAGGTATACCTGGACACAAAGCAAAAATTGTTTTAAAATAAACCATGTGTGCTGTTTACACCATACTGTAGCTACATTGTTGAAAACAACAGTTTTGTGTTCTGTAAATGATGTATAGAGTGTTCTCACGACGCGCATCAGCTGGCCATATTGGTGGAACAGAACGTAAACAATGCCACTGAACTGAACAGAACTCGCAAATTTTGCTGGTTATTGCTGCTGAAAATGGTCAATTATTGTCATGTTTTGGTCTGTACTAATCAGTCAGACTGGGAAACACATTTGGAGCACTATAGACTACCAAAAGATATAACAAATCAAGGAAAAGAGTGCAAAAGAATGTCTGAGGAAGAAAAGGAATTTGTGGTTGGTCAAACTAAACCAGGACTTCCAGGGCAAGAATCTTGACAACATTCGAGTTTGTCCTTATAATTTACGGTAATGGTAGGTGAAATTTTAGGCTAATATCTTAATTAATACTGCTCCTACATATCTTTACCACCTATTAATTTTAGTTTGTCAAAATGTTTTATGTTTATCCGAGTGACCAAACCGTGACGTATAAGTGCAAACCCTCTATCCACCTTTTTCTTTAACGCGGAAGGAAGTCTATGGGTGAGCCTTCCGGGTTCATTAGCCACTGTAGGGAAATAATGAGAAAAATAACAATGTGTAGCAAACGATAAAACTGTTTGCACTACAAACCAGTGTGCTCATAATTAAGATAATACATTAAAATAACATGGTAAGATGTACCAATTTGCAATATCAAGCAGCAAGACAAGCTGTTTTGTACAGCTAGCAAAAGCTGGATGGGAATGAGACTGGAAGCCAGACCCATAATATTTACAAATGGCCATGCCCACTTTTACAGGATGAAAAAGGTGGCTAGTGTGTCATTAATTAGGGCCAATACACATTTTCGTGAGGTTAATGTGGCTATTATGCAACAATTCAATTTACATGTATGTAAACATTAAGGGAGAAAAAAAATAACTTTTTGTTTATTAAAGGAGTCCACTTGTAGAACAACAATTTACAGATAATGTACTCACCCCCTTGTCATCCAAGATATTCTTGTCTTTCTTTCTTCAGTTGTAAAGAAATTGTGTTTTTTGAGGAAAACATTTCAGGATTCTTCTTCATATAATGGACTGATATGGTGCTCCGAGTTTGAACTTCCAAAATGCAGTTATCTATCAAAACGATCGGTTATTTTCATAAAAATAATACAATTTATATACTTTTTAATGTCATACGCTCATCTGGTCTTACTCTAGCTCAAGACAGTTAGGGGATGCCGAAAAACTCCGGCCGTATTTTTCTCCCTCTCCCTAACCATAACTTCAAAAATCATTTCAAAATCATCCTACATTGTTGCAGAAGCTGCTTTGCATAGACCCAGTCTATGCAAAGTGAACATGCAAAGAAGATCAAACACCCTTAACAAAAACGGTAAAAAAAAAAAAAACGATACAGGACGATTTTGAAGTTGAGGGAAAAAATACGGTCGGAATTTTCGATATACCCTAACTGTCTTGAGCTAGAATACACAGAGTTCAGGGAGAGTAAGACCAGACGAGCTTTTGACATTAAAAAGTATATAAATTGTAGTATTTTAATAAAATTAACCAATCGTTTCGATAGATAAGACCCTTCTTCCTCGGCTGAGATCGTTTACAACCGCATTTGGGATAGTTTAAACTCCATTTTGGAAGTTCAAACTCAGGGCATCATAGCAGTCCCTTAAATGTTTTCCTCAAAAAAACATAATTTCTTTACGACTGAAGAAAGAAAGACATAAACATCGTGGATGACCAGGGTGAGTACATTTTTTATAAATTGTTGTTCTGGAAGTGGACTTCTCCTTTAAATTACTAAGCTCACTTTTAGCTTTCCTCGAGATCCAGTCGTTCGCAGTTTCGCCACTATAGCAGGTAATATTATTTTGCATATTTAAAATTGGGTGACTTACATTTTAAACACTGCAGGTTATTACTTTGTTTTGCTCCACCATCGGAAATAGTTCCAAACAAAGCAACAGCAGAACCACACAATAATGTTTCCTACCTGAAAGGCTGCGCTGTTTTGAAGAAAAACATGATGATTGGTTCATAAAGACAGTCACTTGTTTTGTTGCTAAATGATTCTTCGGTTTTTAATGAATCAGTTGAATCTAACGACTCAATGACTCACTCAAAGACAGTCACTTCATTACTAAATGTAACATTTCACTCCAAGTTCTATTCTGTATATAACTGTATCTCTGTATCTTGAATGAAAACTCGGTTTTGAATCAATCGATTGAATGATCAATGATTCAATCATAAACATGGTCACTTGGTGCCAGCTAGTGGCGCAGGGCTGTAAATAACGTCTCAATAAGAAATTACATTTATCATAAAGAAAATTAAGACCACTACTAATTTTGCATTGTGATATTATTTATGAAGCTTAACAGACATAATCTCATCCTATTTTTTTGTTATGCACATTAATTCACCTTGCCTTGACAATTCTCATCTGTCCATCTGTCAGTCTATCCAAATATTTATCTCCCACATAATGATGTATGATAAAAATGTTGACATATATGTATAAAATACCCTATAAGGTCAGTGTTTTGTGAATTAAAACTGGATTTATTACTCTCCTTTATGAACTGTTCTCTAATGACCACAGCAGCGTGACATTATCTGCTGCTCTGAAAGGCCACAGGAAGACTAAGTGTCCTGCTCACCTGCTCAGCTCTCTAAAAGCTGCATGTGGGTTCGATTTGATTCCTGCCAACTGAACCGTGCACTAATCTAACCCTTCCTGACAGGTGCAGTAAGGGCAAACACAATCTCACCCAGCTAGTAAATTGTGTGTGTGTGTATTTTTGTGCTTGCACACATGAATGCTTGCATGCATGAATATTTCCAGGGGTGTTGGGTCTATGTTTGTCAAATGCAAAAGGGCACAACGAAAAAAAAAGTGAACTTACACTCTATATGTCTATTGAATTTTGTTGCCCAGATGATGCCCTTCCATAGCTCAGTGTGTCTCAGATGTTTTTCCTGCAATCCCATAAGTGAAACAATATGCAAATATAAGACAATTGTTCACATAGTAAGCAATATTTCAGTAAAATTTCACAGACAAAAAAGGTCCACTGTCAACAGAGTAGAGATGTATGAAGCACAGCTCACACAGAAGTCACTTTCAAACTAAGTAGCTTTCTGTTTATCAGCTTGGGGAATTCACCTGACTGTGTAAGGAACTATTTCACAACATTCCTGTTGGCGCTGATTCCTATTGAATAACTGGTTTTCACTGCCCAAATTTTGCTAAATGTGGTCAGACTTTATTAAATAAAAATTAACATGAATAGTATTTCATATTATTTGGTCTTGGAGGCATGACTTTAAGAAAAAAGTCTCAGTTTGATTTTCATTTACTCTCATTCCCAGCTAACAAAAATATGCTAACATTCCCAGTTAGTTATGAAAATGTTATTTTACATTCAGTTTTTAAATGTTTCAAAAACATTATTGGTTATGTGAACATTAAAGAAAATATTAAGGGTAATGTTCAGTTGTATAATTTTTCAAGCATTTTGGGAACATTACTTTTGATATTCTCTGAACCGTCTGAAACAAGTAGTAAGTACCTAGTAATGTTTATAAAACACTAAAATGTTTCAGAAAAATATTATACCTATATTAATATATTACATTATGCAAATACAGCTTGTTAAGGTTGTAAAGTGGATGCAATTATTAAAGGAATAATTGACAACAGGCCATTGAATTATTAGAAAATAATGCACACCTATGACCGTGGGAACTAAGATTTTCTTAGTTAGACCCCACAGGGTTGGGTCTAAGATTTTCCTTGTGCCCCTTGATCATCCCCAAGATACAATCAATGAATATCACTGAATTCAGTGTATTATGAGTGTAAGCACTCTAAAAAAGCTCCAGTTATAATAAGTGAAGCTGTCTGCAGTATATGATGAATAAATCTCTTATTTACATCACATGTACATCTGCATTTTGTTGTTTCTGATAAGAGAATTCACCAAACTGACCAAAGCTTTGGCAAATCAGTGATGTTAATATTTAGTAAAATCCCCTTAAATAAAAGAAATATTAAAGAAAGAATTCTTGAACTAAAATGATAAAAGCACAAATATGTATTGGTTAGCATATAATTCTGTCTTCATTAATTTTTATGTTCATCTATTCCCTCTAGTCCGAATTGGCGGATTTTCTGCGTCAGTTCATTGAATGGACAACAATGACAAACTCACTTATATTAAACATAGAATGATTAATTTCTTATAAAAATGGGTAAAAATTTGGCATGCTATATATAGGCGAAATATAAAATAACAAATAACTTACACTGAATTTAATAAAAAAAAAAAATAAAAACCAGCAAACACCGTGGAACTGTAATGCCATGCCAGCAGAGGAAGCCTTCACCCATGGACTGACTGTTACTGCTCCCTCTGCTGCTTCATTGGTTACTTCCTGTTTGGTGGCCATATAAGGAGGCCTAATCCAAACAGACTCCGCAAAGTATTGTTTTGCCTGTGCGGACTCTGCCAAGCGTTTTTCCTGATTTCATTGCCTAATTTTGATATTTCCACGGTTTTGTTTCTTGTCATAGTTTTGTCTTGTTTTTGCCATTGTTTTGTTCTGTTTCTTTGCCATAGTTTTTGCCTTGTTCCATTGCCTTGTTTATTTGTCACTTTGGACTGCTCACCGGTATTTGGACTCTGCCTGTTTATTTGGCTTTCGCTTTTGTCTTGCCTACGTTTCATTGTTTGTTTGGAGATTGACCCTGCCTGTCTTGACTACGATCTGTTTAATAAATCTGGATCTGACACGCTTCCCTGGAGTCCCGTTACAGAATACTTCGCCTACCAAAGATCCAGGGGCTTTTAGTACACAGTTCACCATGGACCCAGCATCACACCTTGTTCGACTCCATCAAGGTAACCGGCCAATTGAACAATACGTTATGGACTTTTGTGAACTTAGTCACTTGGTGGATTTTAAGGAAAGCTTCCTCAAGGACATTTTCTTCTTTGGTTTATGCAAAGACATTTCAAATAAAATGCCTGGTCATCACCGTCACTGGTCTCTAGTCCGTTATATTGACTATGCTCTGTTGCTGGCTGGATCGGCATTTACTGTAGGGATCGCCAATGATAAACCCTACCATCCTCCCGTACCAGCCACACCAAAATGCTCATATGTCATGTCCGGTATTGTCACTATCATGCCAGAGCCTTCTCATGCCGCTGCCAGCCAAGCCTGCTCAGTCAGTCACCAGCCAAAGCCTGTTCACGTCATGCCTGCCAAGCCAAAGCCTGCTCAAGTCACATCCACCATGAGCCAAGCCAAGTTACAGCAGATCTTCATGAGCCAAGTCAAGTGGCTGCTGTTGTCCCCGAGCCAAGCCAAGCCACAGTTGATCTTCATGAGCCAAGTCATGCCACAGCTGACCTTCATGAACCAAGTCAAGCCACAGCTGATCTTCCTGAGCCAAGTCAAGTCACAGCTGACCTTCTCGAGCCAAGTCAAGTCACAGCTGGTCTTCATGAGCCAGGTCAAGTCACAGCTGTTCTTCACGAGTCGAGCCAAGTCACGGCAGGCCTCCCTGAGTCAAGTCAAGTCTCGGCAGACCCCCCTGAGTCACGTCAAGTCACGGCAGACCCCTCTGAGTCACGTCAAGTCATGGCAGACCTCCCTGAGTCAAGTCAAGACATAACAGCACCTCTTCACGACATGGCTGCTAGTACAGGGCCTCGCCAAGCCACGGCCGTCCTGCCAGAGCCTCACCAAGTCCCCTCTGACCTTCCAAAGCCACGTCACATCTCAGCTGATCCTCTAGAGTCTCGTCATGTCTCAGCTGATCCTCCAGAGCCTCGTTGTGTCTCAGCTGATCTTCCAGAGCCTCGTCGTGTCTTAGCTGATCCTCTAGAGCCTCGTCACGTATCAGCTGACATCCCAAGCCACGCAGAGCCCACGCTCCCAAGCCACAAGTCCACAGCGTCCACACCCTCAAGGCTGGCAGGCACCCCACTATCTACTGTGCTGCCTGTAATGGCTGTTGCCATTTTGAGCGTGTGGGCCACACACTGCGCTCCAGAAGCCTCGTCTGACCACAAGTCTGCTCCAGAGGCCTCGTCTGACCACGAGTCTGCTCCTGAGGCCTCATCTGTCCACGGGTCTGTGCCAGAGGCCTCTCTTGCCAACGAGTTTGCACCAATACCTCCTGAGGTGTCAGCATGTACTGTAGAACCTCCTAAGGGGGTGGCGTCCATTAATGAACTCACTGCCACGTCTAACCACGAATTTGTGCCAGTGCCTCCAGAGGTGTCAGCGAAAGCTGTAGAACCTCCCACGGAGGCGGTGCCCACCCTTGAACTGTTCTGCCTGCTCTGTCTGCCCCGCCATGGCTTCCTGCTCTGCCTGCCCCGCCATGGCTGCCGGCTCTCCCTGCTCCACCATGGCTCCAGGCTCCTCTGAATCAAGCATGGTGGACTTCTGCTCCAGTGTTCCAATGTCTGCTACTGCTCCACGGCCCAGGCCCTCCAGTGTCCCACTGTCTACCATTGCTTCACGGCCCAGGTTCTCTGAGGTTTCACTGTCTACCACTGTACCACGGCCCTGGTCCTCCAAGGTTCCACTGTCTGCCACTGCTCCATGGCCCAGGTCCTCCAGTGCTTCACTGTCTGTCCCTGCTCCACGATCCAGGCCCACCTCCTCTGCACGGACCTGGCCCTCCGTCCCACCCCCTGTTTTGCCTCTGTTCCCCCACCCTCCTGGACTGTTGTTGCTTGAGTGCCAGGAGTCGCTCCTAGGGGGGGGATTCTGTAATGCCATGCCAGCAGAGGGAGCCCTCACCCATGGACTGACTGTTACTGCTCCCTCTGCTGTTTCATTGGTTACTACCTGTTTGGTGGCCATATAAGGAGGCCTAAACCAAACAGACTCCGCGAAGTATTGTTTTGCCTGTGCGGACACTACCAAGCGTTTTTCCTGATTTCATTGCCTTGTTTTGATATTTCCACGGTTTTGTTTCTTGTCATAGTTTTGCCTTGTTTTTGCCATTGTTTTGTTCTGTTTCTTTGCCATAGTTTTTGCCTTGTTCCATTGCCTTGTTTATTTGTCACTTTGGACTGCTCACCGGTGTTTGGACTCTGCCTGTTTATTTGGTTTTCGCTTTTGTCTTGCCTACGTTTCATTGTTTGTTTGGAGATTGACCCTGCCTGTCTTGACTACGATCTGTTTAATAAAGCTCGCATCTGGATCTTACACGTCTCCCTGGAGTCCCGTTACAGGAACCAATTAAATACGAAACAAATGTTTAAAAAAACGTTCAAAATCACCTTAGATAAACGGCAAAAGCCAACATCCAAAATATTTTTAAAACGTGCGCTCTGCATTTCGTTTAGAAGCTAAATCTTCCACTCCTCTCACTGAATGAAATCTGACTCCTGCCGCTGATCTGTGATGAGCAACTGTTGTTCGGCACGTTGCACTGAGCAGCCGCGTTCAGTTTTTAATTGTTTGTAATTGTAACTGAACTAAATGATTTTTATTACTATAAAAGATCAAAACGATGGTGGGCAAGTGACGAAACCGGTGTTGCGGCTTAACGCCGTTGACACCAACTATCGCAATATGTCTATTTGGGCTATTTAATATTAGGATTTTGTCTAAAATCACCTACCGTGGCCCCGCCCTGCAACACCAAGCCCCGACCCGTCCCAGCACCCTCCAGATAAAATATGTTTCCACAGCTATGTGCACACCTGAGGTGGTGATTTGCGTCATGGCTGTTACAAGTAAAGTCATCACGTCACTGCAGCTGTCATTAGAGTTTTCGGCAGCAGCGTCTCTACTAACAGCGAAACTGTAAGTTCATCTTCTTTACAAACAGTACCGTTATTACTTATTCGCTTGTGAGAAATGTCATGTAGCTTTTAAGTTGCTAAACTATTTTACTAATAAAAACCATCAGAGCAGCGCAAACTACACGTTTCTGTGAGAGTATGTGTCTGTACTGTGTGTGCGTTTGTAAGGGAGAGAGAGCTAAAGAAAGAAAAAAACAATTTGTTGTTTTTATCTTGTTTTTTTTTTTTTACTATATTTTCTTGGTCCTTGTCTTTGTGGGTTTTGGTTCTTTTGCTGTTTTAAGCTGTAAGATCCTTTGAAATGAACTGAAATCGTTTGGCGAAGTGATATGGACATGTAATGTGGTCAAGACCTGCCTGGAACTACTTCAGCCATGCGTTTTCCTGAAAACTGTTGCACATTTTAGAACGTTCAACAGCCAATCAGATTTAAGCATTCGGCAGCCCTGTAGTATGATGTAATTTTATTCCCAGTTTGAATGTATAAATTGCTTTTCTTTGAAATGAATAATGAATGAAGTAAAGAATTTTAACACACCTGTTTCGCTGCTGAATAAATCCTCATTTTTGAACAATTCAGTTGAATTAATGATTCAGTGACTCACTCACAAACAGTCTTCTTTTTTTGTTCCTCATTCCTAGTAAGTAATAACATTAAAAAAAAAAAAAAACACTAAAATGTTTCAGAAAAACATAACATGAACAGTGTATAAATAATGTTTTTGTGCTAACATTTTGTTAAAGGCCAGATAACAATGAACGAATACTCTGTTAATGTTACTGGAAGATGTTTCTTCATACCTTGAAAAGAACCTTCCCAGAACATTCTGAGAACATTCCATGTGTTAGGTAGGTTGCTGTCTGGGAGAAACAATTGAGATCAACATTTCATTTGTGATTTTTATTTTTAATTTTTTTTAATGAGCACACATATTTTTTCTCACACACAGAAACAGGGAATTATTTATGTCAGGTACGAGCTGTCTGTGTATCGGTGTTTAATCAGTTTCGGCATGAGTGCACCAAACAGCAGTTGGTCCCCAGGTTTATTTTGACTCAATCAAAGCTAATCAGCTTTCATGCTATCACCTCCAGTTTCATATTCCACCACTCTGACAGTTGGGTGATAACTTCCAATAGGTTATGCCTGGCGTGTGGGTGTGTTAATCTATTTTGTTTATTTGGATTCCCCAATAGCTGTCAGAGCTGTGAAAGCTTGACTTGTGGAGTATGTGTGTGTCCCTGTCTCTTTTCATTTTGTATTTTTGCTCATGGGATTCCTTCCGCCATCTTGTCTGGCTTTCGCTGACAGTTCTAAAGAGAGAGAGGCAGGATTCCCTCATCCATGATTTTAACATCTGTTCCTGATTCTGTGCCACCCTACACAGGTTACACTCAAATCTGCTTTCCAGGATGCAGGGCTTCTCCAGCTCCTTCTCAGTTTTACAGCTGACTGTCTCATTAAACAGAAAAATTATTTGGTTGGAGGTTTTGGTTATTAATTATTTTAATTTGAAATTGTAAATTAAAGCTGTGAACCACAAGAGGCTATGAGTTACAATGACGTGAAATCCAAATTGGATGCATTTACTTTCTTAATGCATGTTCTTGTGCATGAATAATCTGTGCACATTACTCAGAATAATTAAAATGCATGTTTATAATCTTTCATAAAAATGTATAACTAGCTTTGCCTCTGAAATGATTTACCTTTTGGCTGTCATAATCAATTATTTATTTTAAACTCCTCCCCTCCGCTATTTTCACATTACAATCAATTATCATTTATTAAAACCAAGCCACGTCTTACATTTTTCTTTGACTTTAAGTCATTAAGTCACTAAGTGTTAAGCTTTAAATAAAACAGCAGCAATAGCAAAATTAAAAAGACACAAATGTTAGAAAATATATTTATGTTTATGTGATTAATTGATACAATAAATTATTATTACAGTACAGGGTTACAGTACAAAGATTACAGGTTATAAAGTGAATACCATTATTTAAATTTTATTCCCAGTTTGAAATATATTTCTGTCAGGACCACTGTCGTCAAAATTATAGACAGTTAGCATACAGTTGGTTTGGCGGGATGGTTCTGTTCTGGGCAAAAACTCCCTGCCCATCCATGCAGCATGCCATGAATGAGCAGGGAGAGCTGCAATAATAACCCCCCAGGGTAACAGAACAGAACAAGCAGATATCATTAATGTACTTAATGATATTTAAGTGTAAGACATTATTCAGATAAAAGGAGTCTGATTCAATGAGGAATATCAGAAGCTAAGTCCTGACAGTGGCAAAAGGAGGAGCTGGGGATGGAGGAGGGTGTTTTGCTCCTGAGCAAGTGACAAGCTGCCGAATAATAATGAATAGAGCTTATATAGGAATGTCATGATAGGAGTCGTATTCCTATAGGTAGATGTGATCAGCTGAGAGTCAGCTGATGCGAGCTTGACTCACGCGACCTGCCAGAACTAACGCTATATGCTTAATTTCTGTCAGGACCACTGTCGTCAAAATTATAGACAGTTAGCATACAGTTGGTTTGGCGGGATGGTTCTGTTCTGGGCAAAAACTCCCAGCCCATCCATGCAGCATGCCATGAATGAGCAGGGAGAGCCGCAATAATAACCCCCCAACACAAACGACAGGCCAGAACCCCCCCAACACAACTGATGGCATATCTGAAAGAGCATGTCCTTCGGAATAGCAGAGACTTCTTAGCGAGAAGGGTACCAGCGAAGGGGTGCTCTTCTTATAAGCAGCTAAGAAGAGCAGCAAGCCCCTTATCAGAGGAGTGTAACAGCAAAGGAGTGCTCTTCTTCATAAACAGCTAAGAGCAGCAACCCCCTTTAATGTAGTACCTGCCTGGAGCATTTAACATTCTAATTGTATAAGCTAAAGTTCAAGTTTTTTTTTTTTTTTTTTTTTTTAAAGTTGCTTTAAGTTGGGAGAAATAAACAAATGGCAAAGCTCAGCATTTGTTTGCGTACCAGCAGGTACGTACAAGCAGAGCATGCATGCCCCTTTAATGCAGTACAGCATGTAATTTAATAACGCGTTTTTTTTGTTGTTGTTGTTTTTTTTTGTTTTGTTTTTTTTAAGTAGCAAAATCTAAATACAGCGCGTTAAGTATCATATCAAGCATGTTACCGATACACTTCACAGCTTTAAGCAACAGTATATCACGACTAAAACACAGCATTTTGGAAATAATAGTTGGATAAATTTAATGAAACCGCATCCCCAATGCTAAAACAGCAAGCCTGTTTCACATCCGACAGCCCTGACAACAGATTTAAAAACAAGTCTCGCTGGGTAAGTTTAACTAGTAATATTACCAGCGTGACACAATACAACCAATAAGCCTAAGCAACAGGATGCCTAGCAAACAAACGCTACTGAATATCTACCCTTAAAATACGAGCAATATTTAACGATAGCATATTTACCAACATAGCATTAGGCAATGAGAATGAAATAAATAATAGCTTAGCTTCGTGAAGATATTCAGAGATAAATAAAGGGTGAGATGGCCAGTTATTACGTGGATGCTTTTAACCCTTCTTGATATCTTGCTTCTAGCCGGGAAAGCTGATCTCGTGATGCAGGCACATTAGCAGAACAGCGAAATTTGCGGGCATCGTGGAATGAACCCCTGTTGCGAAATCCAGATTGAACGCTTAAAGAGAATGAAATCGCCGACTATCTGTTTTGCTCCTGAGCAAGTGACAAGCTGCCGAATAATACTGAATAGTATTAATAAATTGTACTCCTTTGGATTAAATAAGTAAATATATACTAAGCAGGGTCAGAAATGAACTTTTCCATTAAAGGGCATTATTTTTCTCCTGGAATTAAGTTTTTTTTTTTTTTTTAATTTTTAGAAACACCTTATTATTATCACCATCCACCATCACCATGCTGTATTTAATGTCAAATACTTAAGTTTACCCAGTTTCTTTAATCAATATTTTTAAAGTGTTGTCAATAACAGTAGTGTCACGTATCTTGTTCATGGCCTTCCATCCGCTCACCACCAGATGTTGCCCTCTCGGTATATTGACACTCACACCACACAGACAGTTACATGTCACCCTGGACTACATTTCCCATCATCCATTGCACTGATTACACACAACGCTGCAACCAATCACACACACGCTCCATAACAGAACACTCGGCCAGCAGCTTTTCAAATGGACATTGGCCAGATATGGACACAACAAAAATATTATTTGCTCTTAAACAAGGCCCACCAATGCTGGAGAACCGTTTTCACAAATTTTTTGCCATTGCTAACTATTCTGATCTCCCGGACTGTCTTTTGAGATTTTTTTTTAAAAAATAAATAAATAAATAAATCTCATCGCGTCTCTGCTGATCTCCCAGAGTCTCATCACATCTCAGCTGTTCGTCCTGAGTCTCATCACGTCTCAGCTGATCTCCCAGAGTCTCATCACGTCTCAGCTGTTCGTCCTGAGTCTCATCACGTCTCGGCTGATCTCCCAGAGTCTGCGTCACAGCTGCTCGTACAGAGTCACATCACGTCCAGTCTGCTGCAACCAGAACTTCGAGGTCAGTACTTCAGTATCCTAGTCTGGTATCCAGTGTGAGGAATGCACTACTGGTGTCTGCACGTGCAGCTGGTATCCCCAGACCTACTCACTTTAGCCCTCCAGCCTTTGAACTGATTTCCTTGTCTGTAGCACTTCCCACAATGGGTATCACCTTATGGTGTGTTTGGGCTGCATTCACCACCACTGAAACTGTAGAAATGATGGGGCCCACTATGATGCCTCCAGAGGTGGCGGGTGTTGCTGCAGAACCTGCTTCAGCTCCCTGCACAGTGGTGGCACCCAGCAATGCACCCTCAGCCTTTCATGTCACGGTAGAAGGAACCGTTGCTGAACTCTGTACCCTGCTAAGGAGAATGCTAATGAACTCTCCCTGTTTTGTTACGTTACTGCTGTAGAACCTCCAGAGGTGGCAGCATCTGCTGCAGAACCTCCAGAGGTGTCAGTGGTATCCACTTATGAACTCCTGTCTTGTCCTGAACCGGCCACAGAGGCTGATTGTGAACTGCCTGTTTGTCTAGTTGCAACTAATAACTATGATCTTGAACTGTCAGCCTTGCCAGTTTCTGTCAGTGAATCAGATTTTGAATTGTCTGTCTGTCTAAATTCTGCCGTTGAATCTGATTTTAAACTACCTGTCTGTCCAGTTCCAGTCAATGAGCCTGAGTGTGAGCATTTTGTTAACCCAGTTTCAGTCAGTCTCCCAAACGTTTCTGATTGTGTCTCAACTAGAGATTAATAAACTCACTACATATTCTGTCCTGACCCTTGGGGCTGTAGATTCTTTGTCTGTGTTCTATGTTTCAGCTTCCCTGACCTCCTCCATCTGGCTGTCGTCCTGGTGGTCTTCTGTTCGATCTGCTCCAGCCTGGTGGTCTTCTGCTCTGCCGTGGTGGTCTTCTGCTCCAGCCTGGTGGTCTTCTGCTTCTTCTGCTCTGTCGTGGAGGCCTTCTGCTCTGTCGTGGTGGTTTCTGCTCCAGCCTGGTGGTCTTCTGTTTCTTCTGCTCTGTCGTGGTGGTCTTCTGCTCCGGCCTGGTGGTCTTCTGCGTCTTCTGCTCTGCCGTGGTGGTCTTCTGCTCCAGCCTGGTGGTCTTCTGCTTCTTCTGCTCTGTTGTGGAGGCCTTCTGCTCTGTCGTGGTGGTCTTCTGCTCCAGCCTGGTGGTCTTCTGTTTCTTCTGCTCTGTCGTGGTGGTCTTCTGCTCCAGCCTGGTGGTCTTCTGTTTCTTCTGCTCTGTCGTGGTGGTCTTCTGCTCCGGCCTGGTGGTCTTCTGCGTCTTCTCCTCTGCCGTGGTGGTCTTCTGCTCCGGCCTGGTGGTCTTCTGCTTCTTCTGCTTTGTCGTGGAGGCCTTCTGCTCCAGCCTAGTGGTCTTCTGCTTCTTCTGCTCTGCCATGGAGGTCTTCTGCTTCTTCTGCTCTGCCGTGGTGGTCTTCTGCTCCGGCCTGGTGGTCTCCTGCTTCTTCTGCTCTGCCATGGTGGTCTTCTGCTTCTTCTGCTCTGCCGTGGAGGTCTTCTGCTCCGGCCTGGTGGTCTTCTGCTTCTTCTGCTCTGCCATGGTGGTCTTCTGCTTCTTCTGCTCTGTCGTGGTGGTCTTCTGCTTCTTCTGCTCTGCTGTGGAGGTCTTCTGCTCTGCCATGGTGATCTTCTGCTCCAGCCTGGTGGTCTTTTGCTTCTTCTGATCTGCTGTGGTGGTGTTCTGCTCCACCCTGTTCATAGTCTGAGTACCTGTGTCTTGATCCTTACCTGGTTTCCCTCATCTTGTCTGTTCTGGTGCCTGCTTGGATTCATCGCCTGTTGTGTGGATTGACCATTTGCCTTACCCTCTGGGTTACGTTCACCGTCGTTTGACCCTCGTCTGTTTACTGGACTACACTCTTAAAAATAAAGGTGCCTCACGATGCCATAGAAGAACCTTTTTGTCTTAAGGGTTCCATAAAGAACCTTAAACATCTGTTTCACAAAAGGTTCTTTGTGGAGAAAGAAGGTTCTTCAGATTATAAAAAGCTAAGAAAGAGATGGTTCTTTAAAAAACCCTTTGACTGAATGGTTCTTTGTGGAACCAAAAATGGTTCTTCTCTGGCATCACTTGAAGAACCTTTTAAAGCACCTTTATTTTTAAGAGTGAACTCTTGTGTCTTGCTCTCAATATACCTGTTTGCCAGTGTTTGACCCTGCCTGTGTATGACCATGTGTTTGAATAAAAGCATGCATGTGCACGTCTCCTCTGTTCACTCCATAACAAGTAGACTGTGTAAAATTATATCTATATTAAACGTAAAAATAAAAACAGGAGCTCATAGGGCTGCAATATTATGAGAAAAATCATTATTGTAGATTATTGCTTTTTAGAAAACAATATAAAACTTTTTAGTTTCATTTTGGATACAGACAAACATGTCAGTCCATGATGTTAGCCAAGTCTAGCACAAGTTATGCAAAAACTCCCATTATAATCACTAAAGCTACGAAATGAATCTTTTATTTACATCATAACCACACTGTGTTGTTTGTCTAATGAGGGAATTCGTGAGCATGCCCACTGATCAACAGCTCCGGCATTTTTAGTGCTGACTAATCTAAGCGCCTCTGATTGGCCAGTGCATTCCGAAATTCAACAGAAATGCGTTTAATTGGTTATTAGGCTCAACACTGCACAAAACGGCACGTAAAAGCAATCTGATATGGTGTATGTTAACTTAGGTGGACTTAAACTTGAAACACTGTATGTATTGGCATCTTTTCACAGCTCAAAATAAAATACGTAATAAATAATAATAATAAATATTTTAAAGCAGAGAGCTTGTTTCATACCACACTGTTAGACATTTCAAAGGGTTTGTACAGTAACTTACTGGCAACACTGTTGGAATTGGAATTTACAGTAGCAAACCGTAATTAATTTACAGTTGCAAACTGTAGCTGTTTTACAGACGAATACTATTAAAAAAGTCAAATTCAACAGTATACTACTGTAATTCATTAATTTTACATAGGTACTACTGATATTCAGTTAAAACAGACACAATAATGACAAAATATCAAATACTTTATTTAAAACAATGCATGTATAACACTTAAAAATACAGTCTTAAACTGCTGGAACAATGCATCTTCACCATTTCCCCTGTCTTAGGACGTTTTGCAGTGCATTATGTTGTATCTTCACAAAGAATCTATAGGCAACAGAAACATAATGGAGAAAAAGACATGCAGCCAAAGAATACACAGCCATCTGCAAAACCCAGGTGCTGCTCCAAAACGTGGCCACCACCTTTGCTCACCATTCACTTTGTTAGTGACAGAAATGTCTTCTCTGAAAAACAAGTAGAAGAAATGGCACACTTTTAAAAGGCAAACCCCACATAGAATACACAGACTTCTCAAAACCAATAGTTGTTTTCTGTGTGGTTGGCATGCTCATCGTCTTTCATGATGCTTCACTGCAGTTGCCTTTAAAACACAAACACAACAAAATGCAGTAAATCTTAAATTCCATTAATAACAAACTAATTCTAAAACTAGAAAGACAGCTAACAGTTAGCCTTATAACTTGTTTAATAGCTAACATACGATTTTTTTCCTCAATAGGCTACTGGCCAACTGACATCTGAACAAAATTTCACATTAGTTAATGCTTGTTGAAAATTATTTTAATTCTGTAACTTAAATCAATAAGCTGACAAAAGCCGTTTGAAACGACAACGCAGTTTACTATAGTAAAGTTTGTAAGCGCCATGTTGACGGGTAAATATTACTAGGTTAAAGTGGTGTGCAAAAATCTGACAAACACTCAGACAAACGTATATATATTTTTACCTTACTTGCTGGTCTTAATCTCTCGTAAATTGCATCGACTCACAGTGTAGATGTTCTCCGGAACTCTTTCGCTCTCGCAGGTTCATCCCCGGACAAACGTCGCGGCGCTGCCCGTTGCTTCAGCGTCTTCCTCGGACACGAGTGGCGCGGCGCAGTGCGACTCGACAAAAGAAGACGATATAGAACCCATTAAATATACAATCTACAGTGGATGCTTACAGTAAAGTAATGCCCCGGTATATTTCTGACTTACGGATGTACTTCAAGCGCTCACGCTGTGTCTGACATGAAAGACAAATGGATTTTCCAGTCACTACAAGCAATGCAACACATCCAGTGTAGTCCGTCCCAAGCTGTTGCGGCGTTGTAGACACGGTGTAGGGCAAATCGTGTCAATCCAAATATTATAAATGAGGAAAATAGAATGCCGCCAACGAGGCCGTTACAGCAAATACAGTAGTATACAGCAATTTCAAAAAATAAGTCTCTGTATTTGGGGTCTGATTCCCATAATGCAATGGTTATTACAGTTATTTACTGCAAAGGGAATTTGCAGTATTATACTGGGTGATATACAGTTAATAACTTTAGAAATTACAGAAATGTCTAACAGTGCAGAAGTAACCTGCTCTGTCTTGTCTGCCGTCGTGTTGTCAGTTTCCTCTTCGCTCTGCGATGTATTTTTCACTGCGTTACAACATGATGTGTGGTGTGGGAGCGGCATTGGTTGTCAGACATATCAACAGCAACTAAGGAGGGCGGGTTTTTGTGAAGGGTCAGTTGACACTTTTCATTCATTTTCACGTTTCATTTTAATTGCAACAGCTGTATGACATTGTTTAATTGCGCAGGGGTGGAATGTTTTCCTCAAAAACAATTTATTTTCGACTGAAGAAACAACGACATGAACATTTTGGATGACATGGGGTTGAATAAATTATCAGGAAATTTGAATGCAGGAGTGAATTCTACCAAATAACAGAGCAGTATTCCAACTATAGACTGTATACAGTTGACTGGTTATCATCTGGCTTGTGCATTCAAATACTTCTATTTTTTCGAAGATATGAATATAGTTCTCATTATATGTCTGGATGCAATCCCATTTTTTTTTCACTAATTAGAAAAAAAAATCACACTTAATTATTTATATTTACAGATTATATAATTTTGATTACAAGATGATATGAGGGATCGGCCGCCGCAGTTGCTGACCCCGTCACGTTCCTTTCAGATCTGGCGTCTTCCTGAATTGAGACGTGGGCACTTTAGCTCTGTTGTTGGCATGGCAACTGCTAGGCTTGTCAGAATGATAAGCTTTTTATAACCACAAGTTTACCAACTAGTGCTCTTTTATCTCCCGAGACCATCGTGAAGAGAATACTTACACGCTGGGAAAACAATTCAAGTGCATGTTGAACCTTGAGTGTTATTCAGTTGTATTGAAGCAACCTTCAAGTTTTAGAGCGGTTAAGACATAAACAATAACTGAAGTGTCTAAATCGGTTTGTTTATAAAATGTTATTTTTATGCTCAGGCATACCTGATTATTACTACTGTTTTTCTCATACGGTACATGCAATAACACCTCACATTATGCGGCTTGTTAATGAGGTTGATGTTTGTTATTAAAATTAATAAATTAATTGCTGTTTTAAAATAACATCTTTAAATATTTCCACCCTAAAGTGCTCATTAAAGCTCATGAAAAATCTCTTTTACAACATCTTTTTCCACCAAGTGGCATGTTTTCTGGGCATGGAGGATCTTGTGTGGGCACAGGAGCTGGGGGCGTCCGTCCTGCCAGGCCCCTGTGATACAGGTCCATATGCCACTGCGCCAGATGCCAAGAACAAAGGCATGGCAGCCGGAGCGCTCTCTAATGCCCTTGTCTGAGGCAGCCTGGTGCAGCCGAGAGAAGACGAGACAGCTAGAGCTAATGAAAAACTAACAAGGACTGAGACTAAACCGTCTAAACGAGAAGCTGAGCTCTGCATGTGTCCTGGAGTCACGTTCGAAAACTGTCAGCTCGTTCCAGTTTTACCATTTAACAGCACAAACAAGACAAACAGAAACAGTCTTTCCCTTATTATTATTATTATTATTATTATTATTATTTCAACAACAACAATAATTATAACTATTTTATTATTATTAAAATGTATTAATATTATTATTAAACAAATTAAATACTATTTTAACAAACAGTCTTTCCCTGCATGTATAAATAAAACATTTAAAGCTGAAATGTAAATCAATTTTGCTATGATTTATAATTGGCTTAATAATAATAATAATAAGAAGAAGAAGAAGAAGAAGAAGAAGAAGAAGAAGAAGAAGAAGAATTTTATATTAATTATATTATTATTAAGAAAAACAATTTTAAATACTACTATTATTATCAACAACAACTATTAAACTAACAACAACAACAAAAATAAATTGTAATAATAATACATTTGTATAATTATAATTATTAAAAACAATAATGAATAAATAAACATTATTATTGTTATTATTTTTATTAACAACAAAATTATTACATTGTTATTATTATAATTTATTATTATTAAATACATTAATTCAATTAAATCAAACTACATTTTGTTATGATTTAAAATAATAATAATAATAATAATAATAATGATATTTTTTAAATACTATTTTTTATTTAAATACTATTATTATTATTATTATTATTATTATCAACAACAGTTATTAAATAAATTATTAATAACAACAACAACAAAAATAATATTTTTTTAAAGAATAAATATGTATTATTATTATTATTATTATTATACAATTTTTAAACATTATTATTTATTATATAATTATATACAATTAATTAAATGGTAATATTATTATTATCAACAACAATTATTAAATGAACTATTAACAACAACAATAAAATTAATAATAATAACAAATTGTAATAATAATAAAATTGTGTTATTGTTATTTTATTACAATTGTCAACTATTTTTAAACATTAATATTGTTATTATCAATAACAATTATTAACAACAACAACAACAATAATTTTTAATAATTACAAATTGTAATAATAATAATAAATGTGTATTATTATTATTTTTATTTTAATTGTTATTATTATAAACAATACTATAATAATACAAAAAATATTATGATCAACAACAATTATTAAATAAACTATTAACAACAACAACAATAATATTTGTAATTAATTAATTTTATTTGTATTATTATTTTACTATTATTTGCTATTATTAATACAACAATTTTAAACATAATATTATTATTAACAACAAGAAATTATTATATACTAATATTATTATTATCAACAGCAATTATTAAATTAACTATTAACAACAACAATAAATTGTAATATTTTCAAATTGTAATAATAAATCTGTATTATTATTATTTTTAAATTATAATTATTATAAAAAATATTATTAAAAATATTACTAATATTGTTATCAACATCAATTATTAAACTATGAACACTAATACTACTACTAATAAATTTTAGTAATTACACATTTTTTAAATTAATTAATTTTATTTGTATTATTATTTTATCATAATTGTTATCTTTAAAACAACAATTTTTAAACATTAATATTAATATTACCATCAGCATCAATAAGAGTTATTAAATAAACTAGTATTATTATATTTGTATATTTTCTTTTCTCTTTTAAATAATTTGTACTTAATTTTATTTTATTATTTTACCTTCTAAATAATGTGTGTGAGAAAAAAATGGTCAGAATACATAGCTATTTTTGCATGGCTGGCAAAGGAGAAAGACGCTTTTTAGACTCAGAAGGTGTAGTTGCAACATCTACCAGCAGATTGTGAAACTACCTATTTGAACACACAAAATGGGTGCGAGAAGGTAGTTTTGGAAACGAGTTCAGAAATAATTCCAGCCAAATCATCACTGAGTACATTGCCAGCATCTTCTCTGACTCTCCAACATCGTATGTGCTGATTCAAACATTATTCCTAAGTGACGCCAATGAACAACCAAAAATAAGTCATGACTCTGCCACTTGAACACGAGGTTTGCATGCCAGGTTTCCTAGCAACAGCAATTAAACTAGTTTCCATTATGTCCATGCCTAATTTGCTTTTAAAATACCACTGTTTGCCAAGATACACCGAAAAAATATCAGCTTCACCACCACTGATGGCGATATCGCTCCCGAAGGAGAAAAGCGGCATTCAGAAGATGGTGGTCTTAAAAGCAATGCCCCGCTCATGTTGTTGTCATTCTTCGCTTTGCTCCTGTCACAGAAAGCTTAGCTGCTCAAACTAGAAAATCCCTTCTTTCTACGGTTACCAAGGAAACTATTTACTGAGGCTCTTTACCCCCACAGCATTCATTCTCGGTTTCCGAATCAAGAAAAGTACGTACGTTTCGACTTCCACTGTGCATAATAAGACCATTACAAGCACAATGTGTTATCTGCCTGAAATGCCAGAGGATCGCAGGCCTGTGAAGACTTACGACAAAATGACGTGTTTTTATTGTGTTCCCCTTCCAATGCTGAACTGATTGTAATTGCTGATGTCTCGGACTTGTATTAGCTTCTGAAGTCTGTCATGGGTTGAAAAGGTTTAAAGGATTATTGTGGAAAAGGAGCACACGCTCTAAATGACTGCCTTTATTATTTCGCCAACAATGAAGCTGTATAATAGTGCATCAACATTCATGAGTATGAGCGACTTGTGGATCTATATCTGGGTCAGTGCTCAAATCGAAGAAAATGGGTCAAGAGACATCAGAGAGACAGAGATCCTCTGAGGTATGTGTGGTTTCTTTATGCCACAGCCATCACAAGTTTGACAAAAACAATCACATACAGTGAAAATGGCCTTTAAAGATATGTATTGTGATTCAAGTGTACAAATAAGGTGCAATAAAATAAACTCTTAAAATGGTATTTTGCATGTCTTCATTCCATTAAAAAAAAAAAAAAGCCAAATAACCCAAAATCACACAAGTGACCAGTGAAACTAGTGAGTCACCCTCATGTTGTTCCAAACCCGTAAGACCTTTGTTCTTCTTTGGAACACAAATATTTTTGATGAAATCCAAATGAATTTTGATCACATTTTTGATTAAATCTTTCTGACCCTGCATAGACAGCAAAACAACTGACATGTTCAAGGCCCAGAAAGGTAGTAGAGAAATCATTAAAATAGTCCATGTGACATCAGTGGTTCAACATGAACTTTTTGAAGCTATGAGAAACTTTTTTGTGCACAAAGAAAACAAAAATAATGACTTTATTCAACAATTTCTTCTCTTCTGTGTCGGTCTCTGATGCGCTTTCATGAGAGTACCACGATGCACAAAAAGTATTCTCGTAGCTTCATGCACTGTAAAAAATGCTGGGTTAAAAACAACCCAACTTGGGTTATTTGGCAACCCAGCGCTGGGTAAATTTGGACAGAACACATGCTGGGTTATCTTGACCCAGCTGGTTGGGTTAAAGGTTTTTCTTGTTGTTTTATTTAAGTCAACTATTGTTTAAAAATTATTATATTGCTGGCTTAAAATGGGCTGGAAATATAAAAATCACAGAGAATTATAGAGGCAACAGCAGTAATCAAAAGATGAACATTTATTATTAATCAAGAACACCCACAGACAAAAATATAAGACAGACTGAACTTATCTGGGTGAATACAGCATAGTTTACAATATTTAATACATTTGCGCATTGCGTTCATATTCTGCTGTTCTGTGTCCACGGATTTGCAGGTCTTGTCTTTATCTCTTACAGATGACTTGCAGGACCCTGTACGTTTTGCTATTATATTTGTTTTAATCATTTAACCACCACAGTGTCTTGTCTCCATTGGCAACACGCACGATTTGTGTGGATTGCAAGTGACGTCGCAGGTAGCAGAGAGTGCAAGTGATGATTGCGAGTGACATTGTAATTTTGTTTCTTTTTTTCTTGTCTTTACCACCTGGCTACTGTTGTAAAGATGTTGAGATATTCAATTAAAAATAAATAAAATAAAATAAAATAACCCAATATGAAATAACCCATTAAAAATGACCCAGCAGCTTAGTTACAGAAAAACTACCCAGCACCTGGGTAAAAATACTAAAAACAATCCAATAAAATTACCCAACAGGCTGAACCAGCATTCGGATTAAAAGAAAATAACCCAGCATTTTTTAGAGTGTAAAATTATAGGTGAACCACTGATGTCACATGGACTTTTTTAACATGTCCCTTCTACCTTTCTGGGTCTTAAACGTGTCAGTTGTGTTTCTCTCTATGCAGGGTCAGAAAGCTCTTGGATTTCATCAAAAATATCTTAATTTATGTTCTGAAGATGAACAAAAGACTCATGGGTTTGGAACGACGTGAGGGTGACTAATTAATGACAGATTTTCATTTTTTAAATTTATTTATTTATTTGTTTTTTTTAGGTTCCTGTCCTCTTTGAATCAAACACGCCTTTTTCTCTGTAGGAAATTACATAATGATTTTCTGGGAAATCTAATCCCATCTGAATAGGAATGTGTGTAATTTCAGATGTAGTAATGCATCTCTTTTATTTTTTGTTGAATACCATAATCAAAGCTAATGTTCTGTTTGTGCCTTCAAGTATGTATGGATCTTTAAATAGCAATTAGTGCAAAAATGAAAGTATTGCTGGAATTCATTTGACATAAAGAAACTGAAAACAAGAGTCTGATCAGAGAAACCATTTAGAACAGCCATTAACTACATTTACATGGACGTCAGTAATCTAATTATTTACCTTATTCTTAATACGGCAGTAATATGAATAAGGTGTTTAAATACGTTGCTTTTCGAATATTCCTTTCACATTCCCCATTTTACATGTTATAGTACATGGATTGATTAATGGCACATGTTATTACATCCCATAAACATGACATCTGAATATTGTCGTCCATGTACTGACTATAGCAGAAGTATATGTATGATCTTCACTTGAATTTATTAAAGGAATAGTGCAATATTATGACAGAAGACTTATATTTTAGCTGGAAGCAATGGTTTGAAGTTAAAAATGGCTTAATTACAAACATGCAGCTTTTTGCTTCACAAGGGACAGGAGTGGTGTGGATTACTTTTGGATTATTGTGATGTTTTTATTAGTTTGGACTCTCGTTCTGATGGCACCCATTCAGAGGATCTATTGGTGAGCAAGTGATGCAATGCTAAATTTCTCCAAATCTGTTCCCATGAAGAAACAAACTCACCCACTGTACATCTTGGATGGCCTGATCCATTTTTTTTGGGTGAACTATTTCTGATAACCTAAAAGATCATTAGAAGAATTCTAACAGAAAGGCTTATAATTATTTACTCCAAAATATATATTAATAGTGCATATCTTGCGAACAGGCATGAAGTGAAAGCACCAGGCGAATAAAGTGTGCTCACATTTGTGTATTCTCTCCTATGCCATGCATAAACAATGTTTTATAGGTGCATTCACTCAAGCACCCGCTCGCCTGTGTGTTTGTGTGCAGTCTTGCATGAGCCAATATGGGCTGATGTGTATGTGTCTGTAAGCATGTATGTGCCCACTGCTCTGTGCGTGTGTGTTTTATAAAGGTATATGAGGTCAGTGTTATACACAGGAACTAGACAAGAACACAGGGATCCCACGATCCCCTGCAGGCCCCTCGACACGCTTGACATCTGCCTCTCTGGCTAATGCCTGCAATCGACTGAGCAACTTCCAAACAGCATCTAAGCAACATCTGAACAATGTCCCAGCTGAACTCTCCTTAGGGGCTGAAGTCTGTGCTCATCTCACCTGCCACTCAAATGGATTGTGCTCTGTTTCACTAACGTGATAAACACACCTCACACAACAGAATAGAACGAAGGGCAGAAAGAAAATGTTCTGCATCAGAGAAACGAAAGGCACGACGAGACCAAAGCAAGAGGATGATGAACTTGAGATTAACTTTGGCCACGTACACACTGCAGCTAAATTCGCTTGTTGGTTCACATTTGTGCTAGGTCCTGTTCTTTACACACACAGCTCAGTAATTTACAGCAGTGGTGAACGCATTCTACAACTGAATTAACTCCAGAAAAATAGTGACAACTGCATATGGGTCATTGACGTATAAGGATTTTTGACACGCAATTTTAAAATACAAAAAAATAATAATAATATCTGTTGTAATTGTTCAAACATTAAGAATGTTGTGTACACATACATTTATATTAAAATTTAAAATTGATTGATTTTAGTGTTTTTTCATCCCGATTAATAGGGCATAGCCTTAAAAAATGTCATGTGGTGCGACTATGATTTATATTAAAATTAATTCCTTAACATGCTTAACATTTTTTGGATGTTCTCAGTAATTAAAGTGTTTAGAAACAAAATATTTGCATTTATTTTGAGTTTTTGTAAATAATGATCTCATATTTTTGTTTTATAATTTCAGAGCTACCTTCTTAAATGTAGTTAGCAGACTTATTTTTCCTGTAAATTGCATAAAACTGATAAAAATGAATCACTTAAGCATACTGTAGCAGCAGTGTTGGGGAGTAACTAGTTACATGTAACGGAATTACGTAATTTAATTACAAAATTAATGTAACTGTAATTAGTTACAGTTACTGAGAAAAAATGTGTAATTAAATTACAGTTACTTTTGAAAATGTTAATGATTACAAAGGGGGTTACACTTGAATTTTTTTCACACACACCCACATACAGATTTAATTGGCTTCTTTTCAAAAAGTTCTATCTACAGAAGTCTATGGAATGCAAAAACTTTGAAGCTCAGTATCTCAAAAGTGCTTAGAATGCAGATACAACCTTATAATTCTAAGGCAATGACATGCTTATTCTTAACTGTTTTATTTCCTATTTGGGTTTATGCATATACTTTATTTTTTAAGATTAACTGTTGTTTTTTCCAAGGCATTTGATGCCAGTGTTTCCTGTCATATTTATGCAAACATTTGATTTCAAAACCAGTATCATAGCTATTAAACTATTTCTTGTTATGATTTCAAATCTGTATTTAACCTCAGAATGATCTTAAAGTAAACAAGAGGTGTTAAGTCTGAATTTGTGTGGCTGTGCTTTAAATTAAATTATTACACGGCTCTGTGGAATGCTTGATTCTGATTGGTCAGTCATGACATTTCAAGGTATGTTATTCTCCGAAAACAACTGGTAAAAGCTAATAACTCAGACTCATCCGGGCAACTTAAGTCGGCACTATGCGTTTGATAGTTTTTCTTGGTGGAACCCTTCATTTGGTTAGCTAATAAAATATTAAAACTCAATTTAATATTATGTGTACAATTACTTAATTCTGTCAACTCGCCACTTGCTAGCAACTGATTTCTTCATGGAAGCTTTGTGTTTAAATATTTCAACTCAGATCAGTGTTTCACGTCTAATTATTTACTTTTGTGGCAAGCAGCTGTGTAATAAGTGGGATAATGTACATCCAGCCAGTTGTTATTGCAAAATAAAGATTATCCCTTACTTATTATAATCTTAATTCAAGTGATAAAGGATTTTTAAAGTCTGACAGTGATCAGTGTTGAGTGCTACTGTAAGGTTATCTCTGCCTGGTTTAAATCTTTCAAAATGATTAACAGTTGAAAATATTAGAAATTTAGAAAAATAATCAAAAAGTAATCAAATGTAATAAGTTACATTACTTTTATAAAGTAATTGAAAAGTTACACTACTTATTACATTTTAAAAAGAGTAACTTGTAATCTGTAATTTATTACATTTCCAAAGTAACCTTCCCAACACTGTGTAGCAGTGATTCATATTTCAACCACAGAAATTAGATATTTTATTTTTAATTTAATACAGTTATTCCTATTATTGGTCACACCACATGATGAGTGGTCACTCCAAATGACGCAAAGGCCTTATATAATTAAAAATGTATTTAAAGAGACGTGTGAAAAGTGCAGAAGATGGCATTAACTGCAGGCATTTCTTTAGGCCCACTTATTTCTGAATTTTGCCCAATCTTGGCTGTTTAATTGACCCATCACCGGGAGTTTGATTAACAGGCGATCTGACCATTCATAATGCCAAATATGCAGTTTTGTCCAACAAACAAACCAGACAGGAGAGTGTCTTCTTTGCTCTGTGATGTATTTTTCACTGCATGACAACATGATGTGTGACATAAAAGTGCCATTGAAAAGTGCCAATGGAAAACACTCTGCAGTGGTCGCACCACATGAAATTGGGTCGCACCACATGATATTTTCAAATTTTGTTAAAATTTACAACTATAGAATTGGCCACCTAAACAAAACAAGCTAGCTTCCCACAAAAGGTCACTATGAAATGTATAATAAAAATAAAAAATTGTAAAAATAACTTACATTCATTGTTTTTTTTTTTTTTTTTTTTTTTGACATG
Source organism: Cirrhinus mrigala (assembly GCA_036247105.1). NCBI lineage: Eukaryota > Metazoa > Chordata > Actinopteri > Cypriniformes > Cyprinidae > Cirrhinus > Cirrhinus mrigala. The sequence continues at coordinate 24,586,038 of CM070020.1, read as the reverse complement.
CTATATGATATCCAAATGTGGTAACTACATACCAGCCATTAAAAAGGTTTGTTTTTTCCAAACCTGAAAGAGAGTTACAAACCTACTTGATGCTTCTATGGGTCACTGGCAAATTGCTATATGATGCAAAGTCTTATCTTTGAATGGCTTTCAACATAAAAGTCCCAAAATAGTAGTTTCTAATCTGAAGTTATTTGGAGTAATTTCAAAGATGTTTCCAAAACAACAGTTATGGCCGGACATTGCACTACATGATATTTTGACACTGAATAATGGAAAAATGACAAATAACTAATCTTTTTTGAAAAGGTAAAGTGGGTCCATACATGGGAGAGGTACTTCATATATATATGACAGCTTTTTTATGCATTTAAACCAATTTTTTACTGAAAAAATGCAATCGGACAGAAAGTCAAACCCAAAACAGGCCAAAAATGCAAAATGTATTTTTGAAACTTCTTTCAAACACATTTAAAAATTGTAATTATTCCAGACTTTTGACCGGTAGTGTGTGTGTATATATCTATAGAGCAGCAGTAGAGAAAAAGATTTTCATGTCTAAAATGTAAGTTACTTAGTATTACCTTGTTTATTTATCACACTTGCAATCATGCTTCTGGTCTCAATATAACTTTGGCTTGTGTGATAGAGTTCAGTTTTCTAAATTTGCTTTAAGTACAAATGCACCAAGATGTCTTTTATTGACTGTATCAGTGCTTCCTTGAAAAACCTTCATCACTGCTTCACAATAATGGCAAAAAGACGAGTTCTTTAATGTTAGCCCTCATCAGCCAGTGCTCATTTCTGAGCGTCTGACCTTCAGGTCACCTCCTCTGCACTCCTCTCTGATGGAACCTGTTATGATGTCCAGAGAGATTACAGTTCTGTACCATTCACATAAACTCCAGTCAATAAATGAATCCCTGCTGCTTATAATTTGATGTGATGAATCATTATTGTTCCCTAAGCTTATCTGAAGTAGATGCACCTTCAGCTATCACTTCTAATGATATCGAGAACAACACTTCTGCTGTTATTATGGGTCACTCATAAATGCAGCCGCAAGCATGCAAGCAAATAAACCAGATGTGGTAAACGTCCTTGCCATTAGTCCGATGGCAATAACATAGAAGATTGCTGCCAAAGAGTATAAGCGTTTTCTTGACGGGTGAATGTTTTTGCATTACTGCACATATTGACAAACATTTTCTGGGTCATTTAAGAGTTTTTTTTTTGTATTTCACCACAAATAATCATGTTTTATGACTGATGCTCAGAAAACAGAGAATCATACAGTTCACACAGATGTTGTGTAAACCCAGTGATGCTGGTGGTTTTGTCATGAGAAAATTAGATGAAAACCAGGTTTTTATTTCAGCCAAACAGCTTAACAAAAGAGGTGAAGTAGAGAGAGAAGTAGGTGGGACAAAGGTTCTCAAAAGTAGTTGGATCCACATTTGCGCCACGGAATAAAAAAAAAAAAAAAAAAAAAAGATGATATTGCAACTTCATATTTTGAAGTTTGAATTTTGAGTTTACATCTCAGAATTCCAACTTCTTTTTCTGAACTCTGACTTTATATCTCACTATTCAGTTTTTTTTCAGACACAAATAAAGTTGAAAAAGGTAATTGTGACTTTTTATCTCACAATTCTGACTTTTTCTCTCAGTTTTCAGAAAAAATTAGAATTGTGAGATATACATTTAGAATTCTGACTTTTCCCCTTGCAATTCTGCTAAAAAAAAGCCAGAATTGTGAGAGATACATTTATTCCTAACAATTTTTTTTTTTATTGCAGTTTTGAGAAAAAAATTAGAATTGTGAGATATACATTTAGAATTCTGACTTTTCCCCTTGCAATTCTGCTAAAAAAGCCAAAATTGTAAGATACAAATTTAAAATTCTGACTTTTTTCATCACAATTTTAAGAAAAAAGTCAGAATTGTGAGATAGAAATTTAGAATTCTGGCTTTTTCCCTTGCAATTCTGATAAAAAAAAAAGGCCAGAATTGTGAGATACATTTATTCCTCACACTTTTTTTTTGCAGTTTTGAGAAAAAATTAGAAATGTGAGATATACATTTAGAATTCTGACTTTTCCCCTTGCAATTCTGCTAAAAAAGCCAAAATTGTAAGATACAAATTTAAAATTCTGACTTTTTTCATCACAATTTTAAGAAAAAAGTCAGAATTGTGAGATAGAAATTTAGAATTCTGGCTTTTTCCCTTGCAATTCTGATAAAAAAAAAAGGCCAGAATTGTGAGATACATTTATTCCTCACACTTTTTCCTCACAATTCTGAGAAAAAAGTCAAAATTGTGAGATAGAAATTTTGAATTCTGACTTTTTTCCTCACAATTTTAAGAAAAAAGTCAGAATTGTGAGATATAAATTTAGAATCCTGACGTTTTTTCTCACAATTCTGAGAAAAAAGTCTGAATTGTGAGATAGAAATGTAGAATTCTCACTTTTTTCCCTCACAATTTTAAGAAAAGTCAGAATTGTGAGATATAAATTTAGAATTCTGACTTTTCCCCTTGCAATTCTGATTAAAAAAAGCCAAAATTGTGAGAGATACATTTATTCCTTACAAATATTTCCTTTTGTGAGAATTGTGAGATATACATTTAGAATTCTGACTTTCTCAATTGCATTGTAATTCTGTTAAAAAGGCCAAAATTGTGAGATATAAATTTAAAATTCTGACTTTTTTCCTCACAATTTTTTTTTTTAAAAGTTAGAATTTTGAGATATAAATCAAGAATTCTGACTGTTTCCCTTGCAATTCTGATAAAAAAGAAATGTGAGATATAAATTCTGACTTTTATTTTATATCTCGCAATTCTGACTTTTTCTTTTATTACTGAGTTTACATCTGTAAATTCTGACTTTATATCTCACTATTCAGTTTTTTTTCTAGACACAAATAAAATTGAAAAAGGTAATTGTGACTTTTTATCCCACAATTCTAACTTTTTTCTTACAATTGCGAGTTTATATCTCACATCCTTACGTTTTTCCTTTGATTTTTACATTTACATCTTTGAATTCCAACTTTTATATCTCACTATTCTGGTTTTTAAAAATTTGTTTTGGATTTATTAACATTTTCATTTGATAATTAGTTTATCATACCACATTATTTTATATGAATACAACTTGGTTGGTCATTCATGTGCAAAATACTTCCAATGCCTCTTGAGGACGCCAATAAACCAAAGGCCATTTAAAACAGGACAAGACCTTCAGTATGTACTCAACTTCATGTTTTAAAAGAATTTACATCAACACAAGAAAAAAAAATCTTGCTTAAAAGTAATAACACTGCAGGACTGCCACCAATAAACCTTCTAAGTTTAAGATCACATTAGGTCTCTGTCCATGAAAAGCACATACAGTACATGACTTACAAGAAAAGAGTGTGTCAATGTAAATGAGGAGTAGTAATGCATTAGCAGTCTCCATGAAGTTTCCAGTGTCTAATGCATCATTCATTTATAAAGTTCACCACAGCTCTCCAGGGAATCAGGAAACTTTAAATCAAACGACTCCTCTGAAGTCATTTGGAATCAGAGGAGTTTGATGATGGTAGTTCTACAACCTACAATGACTAACGACTTAAATCGCTCAATAAATCTACCTGTGACGTTAATGTCTTCTCTCCTCATGACTTCTCACAGAAGGTACTTCATCATTGCGCCGTAACAGTCTCCCATATGCACTCTGAGCCGTTATAATTGTGAAATTAGCTTTGTGATTATGCCGTAGGTGCACCTGAGGCGTGTCGTGGAACCGCAGAGCTGAGGGTTCTGTCGGGAATATATTACTCCCACAGTGCTCTCAGCTATGGAAGTTTGAAGGTGGAAATTTTATTTCAGATTGCATTGTAATGACAAGCAGAGAAGTCTTGGGTGATAGGAAGTTAAGGAGAACTTTTTTTTTAATGATGCACTGAAAATTAACTTTGCAGGAAGTCTTTTAGCACTAAAAGTCACTGGCTTGGCTTTAAGGCCCAGACTTTACACTACCAAAAATGTCTATCAAAACAAGTCTGATTTCTCATAACACTGATTTCTCATAACAATCAGACCATGGCCCCAGGAGAAAAGTTCTCATAAGTGTATCTGGTGAGACATCAAGACATTATTTTAGGGTTTGAGGTATGTCACAGGTTGTGGTATGACTGAGAAGCCATCAGGTTTGAGGTAAAAACATTAGTAGTGAGTATTTATGACAGTACTACTGAGACAAGTGCAACATCTGCACATCACATACGCAGGAGACCGCAGTACGGTCGAGCAGAACACGACACACCGCTGAATTATGTCACATTGGTGCGATGGATGAGATGGATTGAATCATTTATCTGCCAAATGAGAAGAGGGAGACTGGTAGGAGGGAGGGGAGAGAGAAAAGATAGATGTCAGATGTGTGTATGTGTGTAAAGAGAAAGGAAAATATTGAGTGGAGCTGCGGTTCGGTGACACTGAAGTAAATTTCTGTCAGCGGTGGAGGGAAAGGAGCTGTGGAGGATGTCAGGTCTGGTACCTCGTCTTTGCAGGACGAGTCCGTCAGATCAGATCTGAGTGCTGACAGACTCTTTTCAGCGGGTGAACACACGACTACACAAACTTTCTACCTGGGTCATACTGAAGAAACAGGATTATGGACTGGACCAGGGGTCTCAGACTGTCAGGGACCGCCAAAATCATCTGTCTGGGGGTCTCGTAGGACATGATGTGTGTGTCACCATTCCTAAATTTCGAAAACCATTGTGAAAAGGTATTTTTTCTGGCTGTTGACAGTATTTTCTGAAGTATGGAGTGATGAAATGAGATATCCAATATTTGAAACCACCCTATTCACCTGTGTTGTCTTGCCTTTACACTGTATATGCAATGCAATTAATTTTTAAAATAAAACTTTATTTTTAGATGCTTGTTAAATACACTGCCATTCAAAAGTTTGGGATTAGTACAATTTTTAATGTCTTTTAAAAAAGTCTCTTATAAATAATTACATATTACTGTAATTTAAAAGGACAGTTTCTATTATAATATACTTATATAAAATATAATTATATAAAAATATAATAATATAAAATATAAATTATATAAAGTATAATTTATATAATATATTATATAAAATATAATTTATTTCTGTGATGCAAAGCTAAATTTTCATCAGCATTATTGCTCCAGTCTTTAGTGTCACATGATCCTTTAGAAATCATTCTAATATGCTGATTTATTATCAATAATATTTTTTTTGGAACCTGTGATTCTTTTTTCAGAATTCCTTGATGAATAGAAAGTTAAAAAGAACAGCGTTTATTCAAAATGGAAATCTTTTCTAACAATATAAGTCTTTACTATCAATTTTTATCCATGTAACACATCCTTGCTGAATGAAAGTATTCATTTCTTTCAAAGAAAGAAACAAAGAAAAAAATGTACTGGCCCCAGTAGTAGTGCATACTGTTACAAAAGAAATTCTAATTTAAATAAATGCTGTTCTTTTTAACACTTTATTGAAAAAAAGTATCACAGGTTCCGAAAATAAATAAATAAATAAATAAACAAACAAACAGCACAACCATTTCCAACACTGATAATAAATCAGCATATTAAAATGATTTCTGAAGGATCACGTGACACTGAAGACTGGAGTAATGATACTGAAAATTCAGCTTTGCATCACAGGAATAAATTAAATTTTAAAGTATATTAAAATAGAAAACCACTATTTTAAATTGCAATAATATTTCAATATTATTTTTTTTCTGTATTTTTAATCAAATAAATGCACCTTTGATGAACAGAAAAGACTTCTTTAAAAAAAACAGTAAAAATCTTACTGAACTTTTTTTTATCAGTATTATTTTACTTGTCTTAATTTTCATGTTTTACAATTTGAGTATAAGTTAAATAGAGTAAATATCTAATTAATTAAATAGAATTAAAACCTAATATTGCTTAAATTAAGCTATTATTGAAAATATTATGCTATCACAGCCTGCAATTTTTTTTTTTATCCTAGTTGTGACATTCTGGCATCATAGACATCACAGACTTTTTCTTTTTCTTTATTTTCTTTGTAGAGAAAATAAAACTTTTCTGTTATCAATATCAAAGCATTAGCATATTAATACATTACCATACTGATCAATGTTTTTACAGAAAATATGAATTTTCTGTTATGAATATCAAAGTAAAAATATCTTATATTATTACAATGTTTTTACAGAAAATATGAATTTGCTTCTATGAACATCAAAGTGGGAAAATGTTTAATATATTATCACACTGATAAATGTTTTTACAGAAGATATTAATTTTACATTATGAATATCAAAGTGAGAAAATATAAATCAATTATCTGCAGTAACTTTAATTTCTTTCCCCAAAGCTTTAGCAAAAATGGCACCATTTCCCAATAATGACCCACTTACACTTTACCCATAATGCTGCACTCAGCTGCCCAAGTGTTTCTAATGGACAAGTGCAGTGATTTATGTTGCACAATACTCTTTTTTTCCCTATAATATCTCCATTACCAAACTGCATTAGAAACCACACACACACACACACACACACACATTGTGTTCTGGCCTTGCTGAAGGATTAGTTTCCTCTCCAAGCGCTGATTGATTTGTCGGAGCACAAACAAAACTCTTTTTCTGCTATTATGGTAACAGAAACAATTTAACAACCCAACAATCTTCTGAGCAATTCCAGCATCAATCAGTTGGGGCGTGTTTTTTGAAGAGCGGGTTTCAATCATACCAAAGCACACAGTCTGGCTTTCTCTACGGTGCTGCCTTGTTCGTGTTTTATATTCCTTGCAAATTAACCTTTCGCTGCACCAGCCAACTGGTGGGCAACCCTGTGTTATTTACTTACCAAAGCCAGTTCTACTCACATTTTGCTCTGCGGTGAAAGTAATCTTAGACTCTGCGGGCAGCGTTTTCTAAAGAATAATCAAGAAAGACATTCATGCAGCAGAGTTTACAGGCCTCTCGTTCTTGCTGTGAATGCCCACTTGGTGTGGAGTGAATGGTAAGCGATATGCGAAGGGTGTCCCTGTCTGGCGTAGCTTCCTGGACAGAGCAGGCCAGAATGATATTGATTTAAATTTGGCAACACATTCAGATCCATCAGCGCCTGACAAGTTAAATCCAATTTTCAACCTTTCCATGTCTGTTTCTATTGCCTTTGATTTTTGTAACAGGTTGACGAAAGTCAGATCCGGATGACCTCAAAGCAAACAGAAATGGACTAGAAGCCACCAAATACCAATTTCGATTTTACAGGGTCTTATTTTTCTTGCTTGTTTGCAATAAAACAATTCAATGTACTATGCAGACTCAACCGTGCAGGTCTCTCTCCAGTCCACCCACACTGTTTTACTAAACTAAATTGCAAAAATGACTTGTCATTGTTCCCTAATGCACTGAACTCTGGAATAAAGCATCAAGCTACATGGCACTGCGTAGGTGGTACGGCATAAAAAACCAAAACACAGACTGATCTTATGTGTGTCTACATACATCAAGCTGCATAACACAACATTGAAGGCATATTCAGAAAATAATCACCATGGTATGAACATTAGATATTCTTTGCAAATTTTCCTTTTCGTCATGCATTTTATGTGAAGGCCAACTGGTGCAGTTAGTACGTCAAGACCTTCATGTGAAGGTCTTTACAATGCATTGTTCATAGGGCCGTTATTTCGTGAACATTCAAAATGTCCTCGAAAGTCTTTTTTTTTTTTTTTGGTTATGCATTAATGTCAAAGAAACATTACATTTTATAATTTTGCAAACAGTATGTAATTAACATTCTAAAACAAAGCTACAATTAAAAACATTTCAGAAAAAAGCATTCCATTAATGAGATTTAAAAATAACGTTTTGTTTTGTTCTATTAATGTTACTGAAAGAACGTTTGTTCATTTAAGAGAATCTTGCCAGAACGTTCTGAAAATGTTCCCTGTTAGCTGGGATCATTGTGTATTCCATTAGTTACATCTGCACCTGTTTCCAAAATCAGAAATGTTCAGAGCAAAAATATCATATTATAACTCAATATTCAGCATCTGTGAAAAGCAAAGTTTAACAACACTGGAGCTGCATCCGTCTCCGTGCATTTCTCCGACAATACAGATAAAACCGTAATGCATGAGTCAGGCTTTCAAACGACTGTTGGCTTGAAAGGAGATACGCAAACACACACTTTGTGAAGACGCGACCGTGGAGTGTGTGTGTGTGTGTGTTCTCGCTTCACAGATGCCGTTCTGTTCTCCTTCACTCTTCATGGCTGAGCAAATAATTAACGAGAAACAGGATGAGTTTTGCTTTTCGTGACGCGCACAAACACATTCAACTCCTCCCCTCTTAACACGACCTAGATTTGAAGAGCTCATCTGGACAATTTGCATGCAAATGATGTGTCATTTTTCTTCTGATATTTATTACTTATCTTCGCATTTGCAAGTCTGTATTAAAAATCTCAGTGTGGAGCGAAAAATTACAGGAGCTGAAGCAAGAATGATTATTCTCAGAGGCTGTGAAACTACAGCGCAATTTGACGTCGTTATTATTATTATTATGTGGGTAGGATGTAGACTTTTCTTGTTAGTTGTTGATGAGGTTTTGCATAATTCATAATTAGATGAGTTAAGAAGCTGGAATGCTATGCCCTTGTAACTTCAGTAGACTTCAGTCAGGGTAGTATGGAAGCCCGTCTCGGCCACTGAAAAAAAAAAAATAATAATAATAATTGCGACTTTTTATCTCACAATTCAGAATTTTTTTTCTTGCAATTGCGAATTTACATCTCGCAATTCTGACTTTTTTTTCTTAGATTAATGAGATATAAACTTGCAATTGCGAGTTGTGAATTCAGAATTGCCAGATTCTGGCTAATGTTACTTAAATAACGATGCTTCTCTTCAACGACATCTTAATAGTATTCTTGATAATCAATAACTTTCCTTCATAGTCATGAACACATTTTTAAAATGTTTTAATATTTTAAAGCCTTTATCATTTTTTAACTCTACAGCTGTGCAGTAAAATTCACTTCAAAGATTCACTTTTCATTCATAAAGACGAGATGAAAAAAAAAAATCTCTTTTCACGGAAAATTATATGAAATTAACCTTATAACCAGAAGATGGCAGTAGAGGATCACTCATTGGCTGCAGCTGCCATTTTTAACTCCCTAGTTTTTTTCAGTCCGGCTTTTCGATTTATTATAAAATTACTAGTATAACAAACGTTAGTACTTTTACCGCACTTAAGTATATTGTATAGCAAGTACAGAAAGTCAATAAAATAAATAAATAAATAAGCTCAGACACAAACAGACTATAAGGGTGAATTATTTAAATACTTATATATAGTTCACTACAAGTTAAATAAGTTAAATATGAATGGTATAATAATTAAATAATGCATTCAGTGTGAATCAATATAAATTTGAAATTTATATTTATAAATAAATAGTTTATATTTAATTTAATAATTGCATATTTTAAGTTTTATCTTGAACTGTAAAAGCTATTAAAGGGGTCATCAGATGCCCATTTTCCACAAGTTGATATGATTCTTTAGGGTCTTAATGAAAAGTCTATAATATACTTTGGTTAAAAATTCTTAATGGTTGTGTAAAACAACACCCTTTTTACCTTGTCAAAATGAACTCTGCAAAAATCACCCCATTCTGATGGAGTGTTCTTTCAAATGCAAATGAGCTCTGCTCGCCCAGTCCCTCTCTTCTCTCTGTGGAGTGATGAGCTGTGCTCTGAGAGATTGTTTACTTTAGCAGCATTTAGCGTGTTTAGCCACAAAACTTTCTAACTAGCACTTTATTAGGAAAGGTGATTGCAGAGATTCATAAAAAAACCTTACACTCACTTCTGCTGTAGGTAAAGCTGGATCACAAATGATTTGCGTGAACATAGATGCATTTATGTAGATCGGAAGGCACATTCCCTTCACAAACAAACATAATCCACTGCATCTTCAGCGGCTCAGATGTAAATGATGACCACTACATTCATTATTACATCCAGCAACACAACGCCTTAATCGCTCAATCGGAGATATTCTTGTCTAACTTACATCCCTGCTCCGGCATCGAAACCTCCGGCAGAGGTTGGACTGTTGCAGCTGATTTAGGGCGGGTCTGAGGTAAGACGCTCATGTCAATCAACTATCGTGGGAGCGGCCTCTGTTGGTGTGACGCCACACTGACAGGCATCTGAGAATGACTCGGTTTGAAAAAGGTGATAATATTTTTTACAGATTAATTTAAAACCACTGCATGGATTTTTATCATTATAGGGTAGATGTGTACATACACTGCCAATACAATGTTAATGTTAATGTTCAAACAACATGAAAAAGTGAACTTTGCATCCGATGACCCCTTTAAATAGCTTATATTCAACCAACACAAACTTGTTACTGCTGTAGTTTTCTTACTCTGAATTTAGTCTGAATCATTTAATGCACAGCTCTGTTTTTGACATTGGCTTGTCAGATGTTTCATTCGGTTATTACTGTCAATCATAGCAATGACTCGCGCATATTTAACGGATTTACTCGCATAATTTTTTACACTCGTGTTTGTCATTCTTGAAACGATATACATGGACGTTTGGTCCTCTTAGACAAACAAAACTTATCTTTGAATTGTGAATGGATTATGTAGAGAAAACGAGCAAAGGACACTCCTGTTACGGCACAGTAAAGCTGACCGGAAATGACCAAGCTAGCTTGTCTAAAACAAGGAAGTAATCTGTGCATATGGTCAATTGCGAGTTTATAACGCACAGTTCTGGCTTTATAACACGCAATTGCGAGTTTCCATTTTGCAATTCTGAGAAAAAAAAAAGATACAAAGAATTGTCAGAACTGTTAGATAAAAAGTCGCAATTACCTTTTCTTTTCTTTTTTCTTTTTAAATTCAGTGACGGAAACAGGCTTCCACAGGGGTAGCGCCATATTTAATAAAATAATAAAGCACCATATTTGATGAAAACGAGACTGTGAGGGACTGAAATACAGCAAGGTCAGTTGACTGTTCTGTTGTTTAACAGACAATTGTTTAAGTGTGTTAAACATTTTCCCGACCCTTAAATAGACAAGAACACCATAAAACACAAAAGTTGTAAATTACAGTAGCTGTGATTATTATATTTTCTAGAACCTTTATCCACCTTTTTTTTTCCATAAGACCAGGCACAGCCATATGTAAATGTTATGTGCAAGGCTTCTGGTCTCCCCTGCTGAAAAAAACAAACAAAACAAAACAGCTAAAACCAGCCTGAGCTGGTTGGCTTGTTTTAGCTGGTCATCCAGCCTGGTCTTAGCTGGTCAGCAGGCTGGTTTTAGAGGGGTTTTGGACACTTCCTTAGCTGGCCAGGCTGGTCTTAGCTGGTGAGCCTGGGAGACCAGCTAAAACCAGCTACTTCCAGCTTAAACCAGCTAAGACCAGCCAACCAGCCTAGACTTGTTTTGCTCCATGATATTGTAAACTGGTGTGTCTTGTATTATTTTAATGTATTATCTTAATTATGAACACCGTGGTATGTAGTGACAGTTTTACCATTTACTGCACGTTGTTATTTTTCTCACTATTTCACTATGATGGCTAATGAACCTGAAATTTTGCACAGTAAACAGCTTACTTCAACATTGAAAAATAAGGTGGTTACAGTGCGAGCTGTTGTAAATAAGATTGTAAGTCCATCCCTCACAGCCTTTTTCATCCGCATTAAATACAATATGGCGTCTGACTACTTAAACACACAAAAACCTCACACTGATAAATCCTCATTTAATTGCAATGGTAATTTTTCCTTGTTAGCAGATAGTGCATTAATCCTACTTTCTCTGTGACCTTAAAACGTAACTACATACAGCAGCACTTACCACTGACCTTTACATCTCAAAACCTTGTTAAAGATGTTGCTTTTATTTGAATTAATCAGATCTCCCAGGTGCTAAAAATAGACCAGCATTTGCCTTGGCAATTAAAGCGCTACTTGAGCTAATCAGCCTAGCCGAAACTACTGGAAAAGCCCAATTAATTGAGCTTGTGAAATTGTAATCATAAGTTTCATTCTCGTGGCGCTGAAGCCAAGTAAACTGCCGCGCATTCATTTGGCTTTATTTTCATTAGCTTGCTTGATAGAGCAGCGACTAGCAGCGGAAACAGTAGCCTTTCCATTTCACTTAGCTTTCCATTAAATCAACAAATTAAAATGGCAGGGTGCTGATCAGTCAAGCCGTTGGTTTAGCTGCAAAACTGGTTAAATGGAACTTTAATGTGGTCTTTTAAACAAGCAGTCGCAAAACCATTGCAGCACTAATTTGCTCGCAGCTAATGGGCAAAAAACATTCGGTTGATCAGTCATGGAGATCCATCTCGCAGTCGCTCAATCCCCAAAAGCATTCGATAACAAATCTAGCCAAGCCAAAAGAAAAAAAAAGACACAAGGAAAGGCAATCATTTATTTGAAGCGCAGCGCACTCGCCAGAGAGGCCACAGATAGCGGCGACAGCTACACAAAAACATTTGAGCGCCTTTTAAAGGCAGACGGGTGGATCTGTTATGCTGCTGACATCTTAACCGTCAGGCATCTATCACATCCGTGGAAATGACTCTCCTATTTGCGAGCACCAGCTGACGCACAAAAGACAACAATCAGTTTAGCGTGGCACTTGCTGGGCGTATGGCGGCCCGCCGCTGTGCTCGTTCGGCGGAGTAATGAGGAAGAGTTTGCGGTTATTTGTAAGTGATGGTTCTCACTTTGTCATAGTGCTGCGTGAAAGAGGTGGAAAATAGTCTACATGGAAAAAGTGGGAGAGAAAATCTGTGTAGAGAAATTACTTGACAAATCAAACTGTCACTTTGTTCAATAGTTCAATCCATTTGATCATGTGACTTTTTCTTTCTTCTGTGACCCACAAAAGATGTTTTGCAGAATGGCATAATAAAAGTAGATGGTGAAATCAGGCTCTTAAAGTAATTTATGCTTTTTGCTCCAAGTCTATGATTGACGCAAAAATTTTGTACCGGAGCCAAAAGAAAACAACCACTGTATATTATATATATATATATATATATATATATATAAATTGTGACTGAATAAATTAACACTTTTATTTAGCAAAGATACAATAAATGTATAAAAAGTGACATTAAACTAATAAAAAGTGACAGTAAAGACTATAAACACGTAGTTTTACGTTTTTTTTTAAAGAAGTCTCCTCTGCTCACCAAGCCTGTATTTATTTGATCCAAAGTACAGCAAAAGCAGTACAATTCTGAAATATTTTTACTATTTAAAATAACTTTTTTCTATTTTAATATATTTTAAAATGTAATTTATTTCTGTGATTTCAAAGCTGATTTTTTAGCATCTCCAGTCACATAATCCTTTAGAAATCATTCTAATATTCTGATTTGCTGCTCAAAAAACACTTATTATAATTATGTTGAAAACAGCTGAGTAGAATCTTTTCAGGTTTGTTTGATGAATAGAAAGTTCAGAAGAACAGCATTTATCTGAAAAATAACTCTTTTATAACATTATACATGTCTTTATCATCTTTTATAGTGTCATAGTGTATAACGTTACAAAAGCTTTTTATTTCAGATAAATGCTGATCTTTGGATCTTTCTATCCATCAAAGAATCCTGAAAAAGTCAGCTATTTAAAAATGTATAATAATAATAATAATAATAAAATATTGTTTCTTGGACAGCAAATCAGCATATTAGAATGATTTCTGAAGGATCATGTGACACTGAAGACTGGAATAAAAAATAAAAATAGCTCTGATCACAGGAATAAATTACATTTTAAAATATATTCAAATAGAAAGCAGTTAACTTAAATAGTAAAAATATTTCACAATATTACTGCTTTTGCTGCATTTTGGATCAAATAAATGCAGGCTTGGTGAGCAGAAGAGACTTATTTAAAAAAAAAAAAACATTAAAAATCTTACTGTTCAATAACTTTTGACTGGTAGTGAATGAAGCAGCAATATAATTTTAAAAATATATTTGAATAGAAAACAGTTATTTTAAATGGTAATAATATTTCACATTGACTGTTTACTGTTTTTGATTCAACCAATCTCGTGGCTGAAAAATGACAAAGGGCTTAACTTGACTTTACTTGACAAACGATTATTTATGAGCTTCAAGTCGTTAAATTTGGATTTGTGTGTCTTGGCTTATTCAGAGCCTGAAATCTCATCTTTAACATGGTGACATTTTCAAAAATGTCACAAGTGAGAATCATATGAAGTCTCTAGCGTGAGCAAACCGAAGCCACACTGCAATAACAGCGGCAGCTTCTGTTCCTTCTCAAGGGTGAAGAAAATCTCCACAAGCACAGTTACATAATTGCTTTTTTTTGACCTATACGACCTTGTGAAATACATGACAATCACACATTCCTCTAAAGAAGAATAGAAGAGCTTGAAATACTTAATGCCAGCAGCACATTTGCTAGTAAGATTTGATTCTTGGAATGTAATCCTCACAGGCTTCCAACAGAGTCCCAGTCAACAAGTTCAAACACTAGTTTAGCATTAGCTGACTTTGGCAAGAAAAACACAAAGGGATAGTTCACCCAAAAATGAAAATGTTTATCTGCTTACCCCCAGGGCGTCCAAGATGTAGGTGACTTTGTTTCTTACAAACTAAGTTTTTTTTTTTACAAACAAAGATTTTTAACTTAAACCGTTGCAGTCTGTCATTCATATAATGGCAGTCAATGGGATCCACAGCTTAAAGAGTCCAAAAAAAAAAAAAAAAAAAAAATATGAAAAAACATACACAGACAAAACCCTGGCTTGTGACGATACATTGAGGTGTTAAGAGATGATACAATCGTTCTCTGCAGAAAACCGTACAGTATTTATATCATTTTTACCTCTGATCCACCGCAATGTCCAACTGTCCCGAGCCCGTTCACAACAGCTGGTGCGTGACGCGTCAACGTGCTCTGACATATACAAGATCAAGCAACCATAACGTCAGTCCATCAGGCTCAAAAGTTGGAAGTCGGGAAAAAGTCAACACTCCCGGACGAGTTCGCCCAAGCAAAGGTCTCTTTTAGTTTTTAATCATTGCAACAATCAGGATAAGCACAAGTAACATACCATTTTGAGTAGCTGTCAGTAATTTCCACTGAGGACGGAGGAAATTACTGACAATTCGTTTGTTAAATTAATGTATTGTATTGTAGAATGCACGCTCAGCACAGCCGAGAATTTGCGCGAAAATAAAATGCGCACGCGCATTCAAAAGCAATTTTAATACCCTGCGTTTAGAGAGCGGTTCACCAATGTACGCAAATTAGGCTACATAACATATCTAGGCTGCTATTTGTATGTATTCTGTAATAGGTTGGCACGTCCTGATTTTGCTGAGTTAGATGTGTTCCTGGGTCAACATATTTTGTTGACCCTGGAACAACATTTTAATCCAAAAATTTAAACTTGACCACATCCCTACACCTAAACCTAACCTTACCCATGAGTAATCCCTAAAATCAGAGGAAATGATAGATGAATAACACTGATGTACAAGCACCAAACACTGATTGTAAGCCTAAACTTCACAAAAACTATAAACTGTTTTTTCAAATCTGATTGGTTAATCACCATGTTGTTCCAGGGTCAACAAAGATGCTGACCCAGGAACATGTCGTACTTGGTAAAATCAGGTTCTGCAATAGGTTGTGTAGTTGTCTATAGCTCTGTATCATGCTTGAAAAATTTGGTCTCTGTTTGCCCTTTGAATATTGAGAGAGTAGCCTATTTTTTATTTATACTGTTTTTATTTATATTTGTAAAAAGATCTTTAGCTCATAATTCATGTACAGTTCTAAGGTCTAAAGAGACTCACATGAAATCATATAGGAGAGAAGCCAGTCAGTTGAGTTTGTAATGTATGTAAATGGAGGAAATGGGATTGAAATAGAAAATATTTTCCCCCATTTTGTGTCCCCCCACCACTTCTCAAACCAAAGTTACACCCTTGGTAGCCGTCGTACCCGCAGTCTCACTGTGTAAAAAATGAGCATGTATACACATGCGACTACTATGCCAGAGCACGTTGACGTGTCACATGAATGTACTCAGGACAGGTGGACATTGCGGTGGATCAAAGGTAAGAAATTACATAAATACTGTTAAGTTTCTTGTAAAGTCGGATTGTTTTGTGTCTTCACACCTTAATATATCGTCACGAGCCGCAGGGTTTAATTTAGTTTTGTCTGTGTTTGTTTGTTTTTTTGACTCTCAGAGCTGTGGATCCCATTGACTGCTATTATATGACTGACAGACTGCAACGGTTTGAGTTAAAAATCTTCGTTTGTGTTCTACTGGAGAAACAAAGTCACCTACATCTTGGATGCCCTGGGGGTAAGCCTATAAACATCAAATTTTCATTTTTGGGTGATACCTTGAAGATTGTGTTCATGGGATTTTTGTAGATGTGGAGACATATTAACACCCTGCAGTTTTAAACAGCATTGCATTTGGCCTTTGACGTTCGAATTTACAATGTAGGCGTGCTGATGAACTTCATGCTGAAAATTTTTTGTTTAGGCTTAAATAACCTGCAAAGTCTACAGCTTGACAAAGTCAATACATAAATTTGCTCCAGCCTACAGTAAATGAAGTGCCATAATCCTTGGTGTTGTTAGATGAGAGCCGTCATTCACTGTCATCGGGCTCCTCTTGTGCTGACTGATGAAGGATAACGACCTCTTCCTCTTCCTCCTCGCCCATTTTTAGAACTCCATTTAAGGGTTATTCTTTAATCAGTCAGAATGAACCGTCTGGTGCTGCTCGGAAAACAGTGGCCTGTCAGAACGGAGACCTCATCTGGATTCCCCTGCCCTCAATTTCATGTGTGACGCCGGGTCACGTATGAAAAACCCAGGATGCCTTGTTCTGCAATCTGGTTTGACAACCAATACAACAGGTTGGGCTTTGAGAATACTAGTTTTAAAATCCCATAAAAGGGAAGAACAAAAGGTGAATCTGACAAAGTGAAACAAATGTCTCGGGCATATTTCACCCCAAATCAAAGGGAAAAAATTAAATCATTTTTGCATTAAGAAAATGAAGCCTATTTTAAGATGCTTTGCATTCATATTTTCATTATTATTCAAGCATAACTGCAGATTCTTATTTGCATTATATTTCAGTAAAAATGACCAATACAACATTTAAAAAATTCATCAATGCAACTAATACTAAGAAGGAGATTTATGTATTTGGATTGCATATATTATTTTCATTCATTTGGATTACACAATTTTAACTTATAACATTTATTATAATCTAATAAACTTGATGTGATGCATATTTGTCAGTCATGCATTAATGCATTACATTTCTTTATTTTTTTTTTTTTTTTGCATTTACATTAACAAGAATTTTCAGGAGAAAATGTTACATTAACTGTCACAATGCAAAAATTGCATTGCAATGAAAAAAAATCATAATGGTTCTAAACAAGGGCTCTATTATCTACTGAAGCAAAATGTAACTCATTATTTCTTTCTTTTAGTATGACCTAGACAACACTCTTGACAGGTTTCATATTTTGTATGCTGCGCTCTGGACAGAGGCTGTGCACTTTATTAACTGAGGTCAAGGCAAAGGGATTAAATAAATAAATAAACTCAGACTCAAACCATTCCTGACCTAATTGAGGCACTGGCTTAGAAATCGTTGGTCATTAACTTTCTGCCCTCAGTGTCTTGCTAATGGAATTGTCTCATGGATTTGACGGTGGATCTCAGATCTTTGGAGTAGATGAGAGTTAAGCTGCAGTGCAGAGAGAAGCCTCCTCCACTAAAATCAATCTGAATGGGGAGTTAGCTGAAGTATTGTGTGTCACGCTTATAGTATTTTGTTCCTCTGACCCAACTGTAAAGTCTTAGAGGGAAATCCCTGTATCTGATGATATAATTCCATGAGCCCATGTAATGAAGTGTATATGTTCTTGTCTTAAAGGAATAGTTCACCCAAAAAAAGAAAAAATTCCATCCAAGATGCAGATGAGTTTGTTTCTTCATCAGAACAGATTTTATCATGGATTATGGACTAGAATTTTGTCTAGAAGCGACCATTTAAATTTAAAATGCTTTAATGATGGATTTGTTTCTTAGACATAAGCAGCTTTTCACTTCACAAGATGTTAATTGATGGACAGTATTTGTGTGGATTAGATTACTTGTGGATTATTTTGATGTTTTTATCAGCGTTTGGACTCTAATTCTGATGGCACCCATTCACTGCAGAGGATCTATTGGTGAGCAAGTGAAGCCCCTTACGAAAAAGAAGTTAATTCAAGTGTGCTATTAGTATACTTTTTTTAAACTAAAAAATAGGAAGGTATACTTTCAGTCTACTTTTTATGTACTTCTCAGAAATGTGCTTTATATACTTATCAGAAATATACTTAAAGTGACATTTAAGTATACTTGACTTATACTTAGAAAAAGTCTAAATATATTTGAGCTATACTTGTGCTCTGAGAATCCGTGTTTTCATTGTTATACATGAGAGATGCTATTACACATCTTCTGTACAGAATTTCCAAACTACACAAATGAAGAAGAAACCAAAACAGATGCTTCCACATTGTAAAAAATGCAAATACACATTTTCCATTTTCTGAAACATTCGTATTCGAGTCTCAGATACTAAAAAATGCTATTTTCTTGAAACTATATAAAACCCCTTGTCAGACCAACAAAAGTACCACAAATGTTGTCCCAACTAGTCAAACACAGTTGTCTGAACATTTCATATTGTTGAAATTTTAAGGCTTTGTAAGTTCCCAGCATGCAATAGCATGCATGAATAAATTATCCAGGTACTGTTATAGGATTATTGTTTTGCTGTTTGCTGACTTCATTTCAACTTTTTTGTTGTTGTTTTGTCATTATTGTTAGTTATTTGTTGTACTGTGAGGTCAAGATCTCATCTCTTTAATATTTGCTGATTGCCACCGTTCTTGAGGGTTGTGTATCTAGTTTTGAGGCCTAGATACTTTCAACCACTTCTATCCATTCTGTGGATATTTTAATTTTGTAAAATGATTTACAAACAGAGATAACGTTGTCTACATATTAGACTTTAATTCAAATTGTTTTGTATGTTCAGATATTCATTTAACAAAATATATACAAATTAATACCTAAATAGTGACATAGTAGTATACTTAAAGTATGATTTAAAGTTCACGTAAAGAAAAGGAAAAAAAAAAAAAAAAACTTGAGTATACTTGCAGTATAAAACTACTGAACTATTAGTTTACTGAGACTATACTTCAAAGTGTACTAAAAATGCATACAAAAAGTATTTAATTAGTACCTATAAGTTCACTTTTAGTACCTATAAGTTCACTTTTAGTATAGCAGCAGTACAAACTGAAAACTTAGATGTAAACTAGTTGTGTACTGAAAGTTTACTACTGTTATACTTGAAGTATACTTAAAAGTATACTTTTATATACTAGAAAGTGGGCCAATTTAGTCTCAAGGAGTATTAAAATAGTACACTTAAAAGTATACTACTACTATGCTGACATTTGTATGCTTACTACATAAAGTATACTTAAAAATATACTTGAACTTTCCTTAAGTATACTTAATAAAATAAACTTGAAGAATACTACTTTTTGGTAAGGGGCTACATTACTCCAAATCTGTGACGATAAAGAAACAAACTCTTCTACATCTTGGATGGTCTGAGGGAGAGTACATTTTCAGAAAATTTACATTTTTGGGTGAACTATTTCTTTCCTGTTCCTAAATTGCTTAAGCCCAAAGTATACTTCGTTTTTGTAGGTGTACGCTAGCGTATGTGTACAGTCGTATGTGTAGCTTTTCGTATACTCCATTTGATGTTATGTGCGAACACGGACGGTCGACACATGCGCTCTAGAAAGCTTCATCCCTGTCCAGCGTCTGGTCTACATTCTCCTATAAGTAATGACCGATAACAAATATTTTTGAACTCTTTTAAACCAAAGCTAAGCTGTCTCATACCCTCTCGCTCACAAGCGCTTGTCAGTGTGAGCGTTTGTTGTTGTAGTCTCTGCTATTTTGTTGTCGTTCCGTCTCTTTAGTTTCGTTTAGTTACTGTATAACAATGGCCTGGGACAGTGTTGCCACCCTGTGGAACAATTAATTACTGCAGTGTGCGACCAGCACGGACATAGTACACGGTTAAAAAAATTGGCTGGTGCACGTACAGTACGCACGTACTATTCTGATGAAGAAACAGTATTTTAAAGGGAACATATTATGCCCCCATTTTACAATATGTAATATAAGTCTCAGGTGTCCCCAGAATGTGTCTATAAAGTTTCAGCTCAAAATACCCTACAGATCATTTATTATCTCATTTATTATATTATATAATTTTGAACATTTTGAGTGGAAGCAGAAACACGCTGTTTTGGTGCATGTCTATTATGCTCTTTTACAGTCTTGATTTTGTTTTGGGGGTGTACAAGAACATGCTTTCATGCTTGGTGGTTCAAAAAAACGCATTATTTTTCACATAATTTACATTATTACAATACCTTTCGACCAACCTGGCACAAATGGCTCGATTAGTTCTGGGTTTGATGAAAGCCCGCCTTATGAAAAACTAAATGTGTTGTGATTGGTTAGCTGTCCCACTGCGTTGTGATTGGCGAACAAGCTCCTTGTCAAAGCAGCAAGTTCCGTGTACAACTGTTAACGCAAGCTGGATTAAAGTGATTCTTATGTTTTAAATATGGATATTTTTCTTACAAAAACGCATCGATTTGCTACAGGAGGCCTTTATTATCACACATCTAGTCAATGCTTGTGTTTAGACCTGCCGGATTTAAGGGGTGGTGATATTATAATATGATCCCCTTTGTAAGTCGCAGGGGAGCGAAATCTAAGCGGCTCGTTTTTTCACATGCTTGCAGAGAAAGTCTTACCAAAACAAAGTTACTGGGTTGTCATTTTTCACATTTTCTGGGCTGGTAGATGCACCAGGGGACGCAATTATAGCACTTAAACATGGAAAAAGTCATATTTTCATGATGTGTACCCCTTAAAAGATCACACAGTTTATATCACACTGTTTTGCTCAAGATCTTATTATGATCATCATGCACAATGGCAAATGTACAAGAATGTAAAGGATCAGACATGAATATATTTGTTCTAGTTGTTTATTTAGCAAGAAGCTGTTGAAAGAGTAAGTATAATGATGTTTGAAAGAGAAAGTACCAATATTTTAGAAAATGAGTCCCAGCAGTTAAAGGACTAAAGCGGTTCGGTTGTTGGTCGTGTGCCTAAATTCACATTTACATTATAGGAAACAACATATTCATTATATAGAAGGATAACAGACATTAGTGAGAACTATTGATTTTTCCCCACATTTTCAATTAAAGGAATAGTTCACCCAAAGTGAAATGCAGTCGTTTACTAACCTTCATGTTGTTCCAAACCCGTATGCTGGTGTTTTTTCTGAAGAGCGCAAAAGAAGAATTTCTGAACGATCTTCTGCAGCTTCATAGTGATCGTGTCTGTAAACCTCTAAAAAGTACACAAAAACACCATAAAAAACAGCATACGCATTTAGAGCATCATGTAAGTGGGATAAATTAGATCTAAAAATTTTTTGGATGGAATGTTCCTTTAAATAATCAGTTGTAACACCTATCAAGAAAAAAAAAAAAAAAAAAACCATTCTGTTCAAAACATTTCATCTGAGAACATGAACCACTGGCACACGAATGTTTCATTCAGGATGTATTTGCATCGTCTTTCAGCAGGACAATGACAGAGAGCTATACATTCTGTGTGTGGAAAGCTCTTTTCCATGCCAGGACGTTTACATGTCACCTCTTCTTTTTTTTTTATTGCTCAAACAGTTTATGCATAACAAAGATGCAACCATCATTCAGTACAATCAAAGCAATGAGAAAATTAAAGCAGAGCTTTAAACTATATTATAATCACACGGAAAATAGATTTAATATGATAGCATGTCAAATAATACTGAGAAATAAAGACAATAAATATAATTCAATAAATATAACTCAGTTAAATAAACTTTAGCTAAAAATATTGAGAAACATATTCACACTTTAATATGAACTCTTAAACATTAGAAAAGTATATTTGTGTTTTTATAATGAACAAATTAACAATAATAAATAGTGTTAAATAATTCTAACAACAATGTATACCATTCCAAAACAATTTGATCATTTTCTGTAGAGCCAAAAAGGCCGCAGCATGCTTAAATGAACATCATACATCTTTCCCTTAAAATAAATAACTTAAAAGGTTGCCTGAAAACTCTGCAATGCTTATTATTATTATTTTTTTCTCCGTGTATAAAACTGTACAAACAGACAACATAAAACAGGCTTATGGTAAACCACACACAAGTGTACAACAACACCTACATGAACAAATATTCCTTACATATATACAAAAAAATATGTTACTGTCTACTTTGTGACAGGCAATTGAAATTTGCAGAATTCAGAGTCAGTGACATTTCTATGATGTTACTGCATCATATTTTGAAGCACGCTGAATTTTAAGAATATTTAGCTTCATTTTAGAGGGTAAACAATTGTAGTAAACATGCAGCAGTTGAAGCACTTCGGTCTTTTGGTCCAGAAAAATCATTGTCTGTAAGAGTTCAATTACAGGAAAGCACAGTGGCAAAATGAGGAAATTACTGAACATGAAATCATCATGTCATTTTATAACATGTTCGCTAATTTCCTTAGCTCCAGCATGAAAGATGAAGTGTGTCATTTCTGCATCATTAGCGGCACCAGACAGATTGTTTCCGAACACTCCCCTTGTCTGCCATTGGTTGAAAAACAAATGGCTCCGCCCATATCAGACTGTGTAAAGTTCTTAAAGTGCCACAAAGCCACAGTGTTTTCACTCTTTATGAAGGCAACATACAGATGTCAAGGAGAAAATATTTGAACATCGAAAATGATACACTTCATCTTTGATGAAAGGCTGTGAGGAAAGCTCAACTTGCTGTTGTATTTCTAGCTAATTCATTCATATGTAATTTAAGAATAATGAACAAAAATCTAGAAAACACTGCATTTATGAACAATCATCAAGCTTTTTTGAAAATTATCCTAAAATATTCTCAACCTCAGGAGTTTGTTTCTTCATCAAAACAGACTTGGAGCGATGAACACTGCTTGCTCACCAGTTTGTCCTCTGTAGTGAATGGGTGCCGTCAGAATGAGAGTCTAAATAGCTGATAAAAACATCACAATAATCCACAAACTGAATGTTTGTAATAAACAAATCAATCATTACAATAATACTACCTTCTCCAGTGAAAAAGTTGTCTCATCTTCAGTCTGCAAAAGCGAAAACAGTCCAAAAGCGACGGTTTAAAATTAAAATGCATTAATGATGGATTTGTTTCTTATAAACACGCAGCGTTTCACTTCACAAGATCTTAATTGATGGACAGGATTTGTGTGGATTACTTCCCTTACTAAAAAGTAGTATACTTCAAGTTTATTTTAATAAGCATAATTAAGTAAAATTATAAAAAGTATATTTTTAGTATACTTTATGTAGTAAGTATACAAATATCAGTGTACTAGTAGTATACTTGTAAGTGTACTATTTCAATACTCCTTGGGACTAAATTTGCCCACTTTCTAGTATATAAAAAGTATACTTTTAAGTATACTTTAAGTATAACAGTAGTAAATTTTGAGTACACATCTAGTTTACATCAATGCTTTTAGCTTGTATTGCAACTATGCTAAAAGTGAACTTATAGGTATACTGATAGTTTGCTAATTAAATACTTGTAGTAGCATTTTTAGTACACAGAAGTATAGTCTCAGTAAACTACTAGTAGTTTTATACTGCAAGTATACTTGGAAGTTTTCTTTACATCATACTTTGAGAGTACTACTATGTCCTTATCTAGGTATTAATTTGTATATATTTTGTTATATGAATATCTGAACATACTAAACATCAAAAGAAAGAACAGGGTATCTGCTTGTAAACAAAAACATTTTATTCTAGCGTCATGCATTTTTTCAAACACTTGAATGTGGGTAAGTTTCATAAATAAAAAATAAACAACATTTTGAACAAAAAGCTGAAAAAAAGACTCAGAATGATATAATCAAAATGCAGATGGAGTCGATGAACACCCCAAAGCTTGATATTCATTATTACCTCTTCATGGGTCGACATTTTATTCTTTGATCCTGTTAGATTACATGTGGAAGCATCTGTTGTTTCAAGTTCTTCTTCACTTGTGTTTTCTTGGAAATTCTATACAGAAGATGTGTACACTGCCCCCTACCGTATAACAGTGAAAACACAAATTCTAGGAGCACAAGTATAGCTCAAATATATTTAGACTTTTTCCTAAGTATAAGTCAAGTATACTTAAATGTCATTTTAAGTATATTTCTGAGAAGTACATAAAAAGTAGACCCAAAGTAAACTTACTTTTAAAGAAGTATACTAATAGCACACTTGAATAAACTTTTTTGTAAGGGTTGTGAATTACTGTGATGATTTTATCAGCTGTTTGGACTCTCATTCTGACGGGACCCATTCACTGCAGAGAATCCATTTGTGAGCAAGTGATGTAATGCTACATTTCTCCAAATCTTATTTTTATATCTAATGAAATAAATCCCCAATGGGTAAAATCAAATCCCAGCTTGCATTTTGCTGTTGTTGAGTAATTTTACTCCAAAATAGGGCACATTATGAAAGTAATACGGGATGCAATTGCGGTTTCTTCTTGACTTCAGAGTTCAGGTTGAATGAGCTTTCCACACAACCCAGATACATGCTGCTGCATTAGAGACCTTTATAAAGGGATGTAGTCAAAGAACTGACAGTAAACGGATCTTCCTAAATGCTATTAAAGGAACATTCCTGGTTCAATAGAAGAAAATAAAATCACATACGGTAAAGATACAGCAATGTGTGTAAACGGTTGATTTCATATGGTTTTTTTTGTGTATGGGCCCAGCACAAATATCAGACCATAAGCACAAAAGAGCTTGGTCTTATAAAAAAATATTAATAGGCTACTCAAAAACAAGCACCGTCACAAAAAAGTTGAACTTGTACACCAAATAAATAAATAAATAAATAAATCACTGTAATTTGCTAGTCTATATCACAGATAGAGGTCCAAAGTCAGATTCTCACAGAGCGAAACACGTCAAACCGAACGTAACACGTCATGTTCATTTTCACTACGTACATATGTACAAAGGCAAATGTCATTTCAAAAGCACTGCTGAAAAAGCTGTAGAAAAGAGCGACGAGAGATAGAGAGAGATAGAAAGGCATCTTGCAACAATCCACGACACGTCTGTGTGGAGCAGATGGGAAAGAGCGTCGGAGCGTGATTATATGCAGAGTCCCTGGGTGGTTTTGGCCTAGTCTTTAGTCCTGCTTAGTGGAACCCGTCGCAACCCTGGACGCCGTCTAATTAGAGGGCACCATGTCTTTGATCACGGGTTCTCTGTTCAAATACGTCGCCCAGTAAACCAGGTTGAATGTCCCGAAGAGAACCGGGAACATGATGCGGGACATGCGGTCGATTTTACTCACGCTGTTGAAGGTTTTCTTCGCCTCGGCCGGTTTGCCGTCGGCTTTGGCCTTTCCCTGTTCGGCTACGCTTCCCTTGGCGATGGTGGGGAGGACCGTGTCCTTGGTGATGTTGGGGGCGTAGTTCGCCACCGCAACTGCGTAGGCGTTGTTCTTCTTGATGACTGAAGCTTTCTCCTTTTTCTGTATGAAAAAAGTGAGAGCTTGTCACTTTTAAAAAGAAATACATTTTTCAGACCTGTTTGGAGTGCTTAATGCAATTGTATTTTATAACCAATTATTTTATTGCTTGTTCTTCAGTACAAATATCGAAACATTCTTAAATCAAGATATATTTACTTCAGAAACACAAAAACTTAAGATATTAAGCATTGCTTTCTGAAAATAATAAGTTTACACTACCAGTCAAAAGTTTTTGAACAGTAAGATTTTTAATGTTTTTTTTTTAAAGAAGTCTCCTTTGCTCACAATACCTGCATATTTTTGATCCAAAAATGCAGCAAAAACATTAATATCATGAAATATTTTTACTATTTAAAATAACTACTTTCTGTTTGAATATATTTTGAAATGTAATTTATTCTTGTGATCAAAGCTGAATTTTCAGCATCTTTACTCCAGTCTTCAGTGTCACATGATCATTCTTCAGAAATCATTCTAATTTGCTGATTAAAAGTGATGATAAAGACATGTATAATGTTGCAAACGATTTCTATTTCAGATAAATGCTGTTCTTCCTTCTATTCATCAAAGAAACCTAAAAATTCTGCTCAGCTATTTTCAACATAATAATAATAATAATACTAAATGTTTTTGGAGCAGCAAATCAGAATATTAGAATGATTTCTGATGGATCATGTGACTGGATGTTAAAAATTCAACTTTGAAATCATAGGAATAAATTACATTTAAAATATATTTAAATAGAAAACAATAAAAAATAAAAATATTTCATGATATTAAAGTTTTTGCAGCATTTTGGATCAAATAAATGCAGGTTTGGTGAGCAGAAGATAATTCTTTAAAAAACATTAAAAATCTTCTGAATGGCAGTGTATGTATGTATAAAAATTAAGAAATTAGGTGTTTTTGCTTTAAACAAGTGAAACATCTACCAACGGCATAAAAAAATGTTTTCTTTAACTCATTTATTTATTGATTGATTACCCCATTGGCAGACATTTTTCTTGTTTTAAGCAAAAAGTCACTTAATATTTATACAAAAAATGAGAGAAAAACACAAAAAGTAAACAAAAAAATCAAACAAGCAAAAAAATATTCTATATAAAAAGGTAGAAATTTATTTGTGTGTACTGAAGCAATGACCTACTCATCCCTTGCTGAACTGCAAATTATGTGAATGCATCACCAAAAACAACATATTATACATATTCAAATATTAAAACATAAGTATAAATACTGCATATAAAAAATGTATACTAAAACCAATAATCCCCCCCCCCCCCCAAGCATGACAAAGCAGATAGAAAATATAAATATTAGAAGAAAAATGTAACTTAAAAATTTATATATATATATATATATATATATATATATATATATATATATATATATATATATATATATATATATATATATATATGAATATATGTTTTTTTTTTTTGGCATATCGGCAATTTTTCCACTGTGCATTCTGCAATTAAACAAGATTTATAAAAGTCAAGATAAATTGCCATTTGCAGCCTATTTTACATCTAGATTAGACACATTCCTGAATAAAACAGGATTTACAATGAGAAAAAAAATATTAGGATGTGAAATGGGTTTTACACACAGAATAAAGCTATATTTAATGTAAGTTTACTAAAACAATACCAAAAAGCTATGTATGCTCTTAACATTCTTTAACATTCTCTAATAGCCTGTACCACCTAAATGAAGAAGAGGATTGACTACTGTCCACACTGACAGTATTCAGTCTGCTCTGTCCTGTTCGTACAACAGGAGACTAATCTCAGTCTCAAACATGGATGTCAATCCCAAGCACTGTGGGAATACAGCCCATGTTTGTTATACATCATCCACTTGCCAGGGAAACCACACAAGTTGTAAAACATGAGCGGTATTATGATGAGGAGTTGATCGAACAACTGGAAGTGTCGAGGATGAGCAGACTCATGATGAAGAACGGGCGGAAGATTCATGATTCAATAAGTTCTTGTCATAACAGCAGCAGGAAAATTCAGCTGTGCTGGCGCCACTCACACAGAAAAATAACAAGATCCCACACACGACAAACAGTCATTAATAACAACTTTCTCTCTCCATTAACGTGCTCACACACACAAAGAGGCACAGCAACACATGCAATTCACACAGAAAGGCCTGGGTAATATAGGTTGCAATTTTTCATGACCCAATATATGTATTTATACAACAGTTCTTTCTGGTCCTCAAATCTGATTGGCTGATAAGAGTGCGATATTAGAGTCCAACAGAACGCCAACAGCCATTTCACAGTTTGTAATCCTGTACAATTTTATAAATATCACTGTTTTTGTGTCACAGAATGTCATTTTAAGAGGTTTTCAGGTGAGAATGTACTTGTTTATAGTTCAAATATGCAGTTTGTTGATAAAGATAACGTCTATTTGAAAATCAGTGTTTTCAGACATGAGCTCCAGATCGTCAGCGGCCATTCTGCGCACATGAACCCGCACCTTGGCTAGATCTTCTGGAATTTACAGCTGGCTCTGATGTCTCTGTAGTGGTTACACATGAGATATAATCCATTATGGATAAATCTAACGGTAGTCTTTGATCTCATTAATCTATTATTTGTTCCAGAGAAGTAAAGGCTTTTTTAGTTTTTATTTTCTATTTTTAGTTTCAACAACAGATTGATGCAGCGAATAAATGCACTGAGCAGCAAAATCACCCTTAATAGATAAAAAGGATATTAACGTTACGACAAAGACAACGCTTCAAACTAATGTTTATTGTGAATACGAGACCGATCTGAAGAATGAATGCTGTATCAGATGCAGGTAATCTACCCTATAATGATAAAAATCCATGCAGTGGTTTTTAATTAATCTGTAAAAATAATATCCCATTTTTCAAATCAAGCCATTCTCAGATGCCTGTCGGTGTGCCGTTACACCGACAGAGGCCGCTCCCACGATAGTTGATTGACATGAGCTCTTACCTTAGAGCAGCTGTCACAGTCCAGTAACTTTCCTTGTTTCGATGCCGAAGCAGGGATGTAAGTTAGACAAGAATATCTCCGATTGAGTGATTGAGGTGTTGTGTTGCTGGATGTAATAATGAACATAGTGGTCGTCATTTACTCCCGACATCTGAGCCGCTGAAGATGCAGTGGATTACATTTGTTTGTGAATGGAATGCGCCTCCCGATCTACATATATCCGTCTATGTTCGCGCGAATCATTCATGATCCCGCTTCACTTACAGCAGTGTGTATAAACATTTTTTTATGAATCTTTGCGATTGCCTTTCCTTATAACGTGGTAGTTAGGAAGTTTAGCTTCTAAATGCGGCTAATGTAAACAAGATCGTCTTTCCACAGAGAGAAGAGAGGGGCGGGGCAAGCAGAGCTCATTTGCATTTAAAGGAACAACCCCTTAGAATTAGATGATTTTTGCAGAGCTGATTTTGACAAGGTAAAAAGGGTGTTGTTTTACAAAACCATTGAGAATTTTTAATCAAAGTATATTAGAGACTTTTCATTAAGACCCTAAAGAATCATATCAACTTGTGGAAAATGGGCATCCGATGACAACTTTAAAGACACTTCGTTGTTATTTTATGTATTTATACACTTGTGCCGAACTGTTGTATAAATGCAATATCACAACTGTAGACATGAGATATAGGTGTATATTGGCACGCTGTGATTACCTACGGCACTCGCCTGTGGCCTCATGTGACATTGCTTATATCTATCTATCTATAGTAGTCAACATTTGAAGTGGATCAAAAAAAGTTCATCAAAGTTGTCCTAACACAAGAACAGGTATTCTTTTTGGTTTTAGGATAAATTTAATGAAAGGTTGTGATCTACTTCAAATGTTGACTACTGTATATATATATATATATATATATACACACACACACACACACACACAAAGTTTTGTTATGAAACTTGAGATGGGGCAGGCCAATAAGTTCTAAATCAATCTGACATAATGACATCATTATTCACATGGCACAGCTGATTGGTTTCTTTTCTTATCA
Organism: Cirrhinus mrigala; assembly: GCA_036247105.1. Taxonomy (NCBI): domain Eukaryota; kingdom Metazoa; phylum Chordata; class Actinopteri; order Cypriniformes; family Cyprinidae; genus Cirrhinus; species Cirrhinus mrigala. Next base: position 24,556,117 of record CM070020.1, on the reverse strand, counting down.
ACAGCCAATGAGCTTGCTGCTCTGCATTCAAATACTTGGCTATTGTTTGCTGTAGCAGTTGCAGTGCACTTCAGAAACCCTCCACCTCCCCAGCTCCACCTGTATAGACCTGGTACTGGGTAATGTCATGTATGTTATAAATTTATGTGCAGGAGCAGTATTTCTTACATGCTCACAGCAGCATTTCTGTAAATGTACAGGCAGTAGCAAGTTTCTGTACTTGCTCTCCCGCAGCAGCAGCAGCAGCAGCAGCGTAGCAGATATTTTCCACCAAGACCAAACACATTAACATTGCCATGTATATTACCATGCTAAACTCTCCAAGAGTCTTCATCACAGAAATATCTATTTTTTTCCACAGGTATCCTGTTTCACACGAAAACACGTCACAAATGGTTTGTAAATGCCATTTCATGTTGACTTTAAAGTGAAAGTCCTGCCCCGAGTGATATGAGATGACACAGCAGTGAAGCAGAACTGACTTGCGCAGGTGTTTTGATGGCGAATGCGCTGAACGTTCAGTCTGTTTCTCCAGCTGGGTTATCGGCACATGCCTGCAGGCCTTGCTCCCATTCCCAGTGCTTTAAAACGCCACAGACAGACCTCCACCTCCCCCCTCCCCCAGAGCAGCACCTCTCCTTGACACGCTGATGAATGCAGCGCTGGAAGCGGCACTGTGGTAATTAACGAGACTGACAGGAACTAGTAATGCATCAGTCTAAACGCAGGATGGTTACTAAGCGAGGGGCGTCTGATACACTGTCACCTCAAACACCACTGAAATTCAGAACTTAAACAATGTATGATCACTGGAAACGAGGCTGACAGCTTGCTGCTTCTTAGAAGCCATTTGGATACCTTGAATGAAATCAGTGAAGATCTCCTAAAGGTTCTGGTTGGGTTGAGATTCAGTTTAGAGTACAGTACCGTTTGGTAGCATCTAAAACCATCCAGACTACTTGTGTTGTTTAGCTGTCCATGTTAAAATGAATACTGACAACGTGAGCACATATTGTCAAACAGCCCTCAGTGAAACAAATGAAATGACACTTTAAAATCCCACAGAGCCTATTTCATGCTTAAATAATTTATTTATATGTTTTAGAAAATTTATATGGCAGAGTCTGAGTAAACAAGTCAGACACAATGCGTATATGTGAAGTGTGTTTCTGTGCCACTTGGAAATAATTCTCACAAAATCTACTGTATGAAGAAAATAAGCCAATAAATAAGTACATACATTTTATTTATTTAGCATAAATAAACAAATCTATCAATCCGCCCTGTTTTTAGCTATTTAAAATATTTTTAATATTAAACCAAGGAATGGACATCTATTTTCTGTGACGGAGGAAGACAGTGCCAAAATCTGCATAAACATGCCAATTCTACAGGCTGTCATTTCTGATTGGCTTACTGACCTTTAGTGGGAAGAATGTGATTTGTGGAGATTTGAAGGCTTATGAATAAGCAATGATCTTGTGCTACAGGTCTGACTAGGGGAAGGAAGAAACCCTATGAAACTGATATTAATCAATCTCAGATAATGAGAATAAGACTCCAGATTTGATTTTGTGGATGTGGTGATGGATGGAAAAGAAGTCTGTCAAAAAGACAGGGTGACTGTAAATTTCAGGGTTGACCTTACTGGATTACAATAATTCTTTGCAGAGCACTAAAATCTCAATAGTCATTAAAATCATTTGACTGGAAAATAGCACATAATGCAGTTTTGCTTGGGCTTCATTTTAACTGACTGTGCTGTCATAAATCTTGTCTGCAAATAAATGTCCAGTATATGCTGGTCTTGGATCATCTTTCTCCCATTATTGGTTTATAAATGAGTTTTAAAGTATTAAACTTTGGAGCGTAACTGTTCCCATACTGTATTTTCAACATGAATTTCAAACAAGACATTTAACACCATATCTGCACCATGAACTATATCTAGAGCATAAAATCATGGATTTTTGATCTCAGCAGTAAACAAACATCTAGTGACCATCTTAGAACACCCTAGCAACATGTAGAACATGCAACCACACAGCATTGCCCTCACAACACCTTGAATTCATAAGCAACCCATAGCAATGTCAAGAACAAGTGAACAACCCCATAGTAACACCTACCTGTAGAACTCATTAGCAACCTTGTAGCAACACCTAAAACATGTTAACAACCACATAGTGACATCTACAACTTATTAGCGACCCCATAGCAACACCTGGGACATGTTAACAACCACTTTCTAACACCTAGAACTCATCAGCAACCCCACAGCAACACCTAGAACATGTTAACAACACATTTGTAACACCTTGAACTCATTAGCAACCCTACAGTAACACATAGAACATGTTAACAACCACAGAACAACAGCTACAACATATTAACAACCACTTTGTAACACATAGAACTCATTAGCAACCCCATAGCAACACCTAGAACTTGTTAACAACACATTTGTAACACCTTAAACTCATTAGCAACCTCACAGCAACACCTAGAACATGTTAACAACCCCATAGCAACACCTAAAACATGTCAATAACCACATATTAACATCAAGTGCTCATTGGTAATCCCATAGCAACACAACCACATAGTAACACCAAGAGCTCATTAGCAACCCGTAGCAACACCTAGAACATGTTAACAACCTTATAGTAACACATGAAACATGTAAACAACCCCATAGCAACATCTAGAACATGTTAACAATCACTTTGTAACACGTAGAACTCATTAGCAACCCCACTGCAACACACAGAACATGTTAACAACCACTCTGTAACACCTAAAACATGTTAACAACCACTCTGTAACACCTAAAACATGTTAACAACCACTTAGTAACACGTAGAACTCATTAGCAACCCCACTGCAACACGTAGAACATGTTAACAACCCCATAGCAACATCTAGAACATGTTAACAATCACTTTGTAACACGTAGAACTCATTAGCAACCCCATAGCAACACATACAACATGTTAACAACCACTTTGTAACACATAGAACTCATTAGCAACCCCATAGCAACACCTAGAACATGTTAACAACCTTATAGTAACACATGAAACATGTTAACAACCCCATAGCAACATCTAGAACATGTTAACAATCACTTTGTAACACTTAGAACTCATTAGCAACCCCATAGCAACATCTAGAACATGTTAACAACCACTCTGTAACACCTAAAACATGTTAACAACCACTTAGTAACACGTAGAACTCATGAGCAACCCCACTGCAACACGTAGAACATGTTAACAACCACTTTGTAACACATAGAACTCATTAGCAACCCCATAGCAACATCTAGAACATGTTAACAATCACTTTGTAACACGTAGAACTCATTAGCAACCCCATAGCAACATCTAGAACATGTTAACAATCACTTTGTAACACGTAGAAGTCATTAGCAACCCCATAGCAATATCTAGAACATGTTAACAACCACTCTGTAACACCTAAAACGTTAACAACCACTTAGTAACACGTAGAACTCATTAGCAACCCCACTGCAACACGCAGAACATGTTAACAACCACTTTGTAACACATAGAACTCATTAGCAACCCCATAGCAACACATACAACATGTTAACAACCACTTTGTAACACATAGAACTCATTAGCAACCCCATAGCAACACCTAGAACATGTTAACAACCTTATAGTAACACATGAAACATGTTAACAACCCCATAGCAACATCTAGAACATGTTAACAATCACTTAGTAACACGTAGAACTCATTAGCAACCCCATAGCAACACATACAACATGTTAACAACCACTTTGTAACACATAGAACTCATTAGCAACCCCATAGCAACACCTAGAACATGTTAACAACCTTATAGTAACACATGAAACATGTTAACAACCCCATAGCAACATCTAGAACATGTTAACAATCACTTTGTAACACGTAGAACTCATTAGCAATCCCATAGCAACATCTAGAACATGTTAACAACCACTTTGTAACACATAGAACTCATTAGCAACCCCACTGCAACACATAAAACATGTTAACAACCACTTAGTAACACCTAGAACTAATTAGCAACCCTGTAACAACAATATACATGTAACACCTAAAACATGTTAATAACAGTGTTGTAACACCTAAAACATGTAAATAACCACTCTGTAACACTTGGAACTCATTAGAAACCCCATAGCAACATCTAAAACATTCTAACAACCCCATAGCAACACCTACAACATGTTAACAAGCACTTTGTAACACCTAGAACTCGTTAGCAACCCATAACACCTAGAACATGATAAGAACCACACAGTAACACCTAGAACTCATTAGCAACCCCATAGCAACACCTAGAGCATGTTAACAACCACTTTGTAACACAGAACTCATTAGCAACCCCATAGCAACACCTAGAACCGGTTAACAATCGCATAGTAACACCTATAACATGTTAACAATCTTATAATAACACCTAGAACATGTTAATAACCACACTGTAACACTTAAAACTCATTAGAAGCCCCATAGCAACATCTACAACATTCTAACAACTGCATAGCAACACCTACAACATGTTAATAACCAATTTGTAACTACTAGAACTCGTTAGCAATCCATAACAATACCTAGAACATGTTAAGAACCACACAGTAACACCTAGAACTCATTAGCAACCTCATAGAAAAACCTAGAACATGGAACCACACTGGAATGCCTTAGCAACACCTAGAACTCGTTAACAACCTATAACAAATCCTAGAACATATTAGAAACCACAGGCAACTGCACAGACAAGAACCCCCATAGCAACACCTAGAACACAATAGCAACTGCATAGCAATGCTATGGCAACACTTAGAATTTATGAACAACCCACCGCAACCTATAGAACATTAGCAACCAAATAGCAATGCCTTAGCATCACCTCAAACTTGTTAACAACTTATAACAAAACCTAGAACATGTTACCAACCACAGGTAGCTGCACTGGCGGACGCCACTCACATTCTTTTAAAACTACAAAAATTAAATTTTTCTTCTGTAATCAATCAGTCCAGATAGTTTGCATGAATAATCACTACTGAATGTGTACTAATTAGATTAGATGAACCCTCTGTATAATCTGACCGTCTTTAGTTTCCCCCAGCTCAACTGAACAGGATATGAGTGAAGTCTGCAGTGCTCCATGATAAGATCATAATGTACTAATCTGTGCTTATCTCATTCTGACCTGCAGCAGAAGTACAGCAAGCCGCATGTATCATAGACAGCACATGATTCTATCAGCATGGCTTTACAGTCAGGATATCAGTGAAGAAATTACATTACAGATAAAGACAATGAAATGAGATCTTACAGCTGTTGTTCAGCATGTAATATCAACCCCTATCTATTTTAGAAAGGTAGAGTGTATTAAGACATATTTTTTTCTAAAGTGCCCTAAACAGATGGAGAGACATACTTGAAATGCAATAACATAAAATAAAAACAGAAAGTAATGAATGACATGCATAAGCATTCATATAGGTATTAGCTTTGTCTCAGAAGTTTCTTTTAAGATTCGTAAACTAGACTATTGTCAATTAGATGAATCCGACAAGAAATGTTTCATACGGAATTCATATCATGATCTCAGATGTAAAATATGTTGGAACAAGGGAATTTAGTAAAAGTCTTTGTTCAACAACCAAATAAAAAAAAAAAAAAAAAAATTAAAACCATTTATTGAATCTTTTGAGAAAATAAAAAAAAAGTGTGTATGTTTTTTTTATTTTTTTATTTTTTATATTTGACTCGTGGCTTTTATATATGAAAGCCCTTTTCCACCACCTAGATCAGGCATGGTTGTGGCTAGAAGGGATACAGCTCCGACCGGAAACTAACAATAAAATTAATTGTTCTACCTATTAGATTGTGTTTTATTAATGTCTACACCTACCCCAACCCTAAACTTAGCCCTTACTATAATACAAAAACAGTATTATTGTTGTACAGTGTGACAAAAATAACGTTAGACTGATGTGCGCATGCCCAGTAGCCAGAGCTGTACCCCTTCTAGCCTGAACCATCAGGCATGGGCAAACTCGGTCCTGGAGGGCCCTGCAGAGTTTAGCTCCAACCCTGATTAAACACACCTGAATAAGCTAATCACTCAGTTTTCAGGATTACTTGAAGGCTACAGACAGATGAGTTTTATCAGGGTTGGAGCTAAACTCTGCAGGGACACCGGCCCTCAAGGACCGAGTTTGCCCATGCCTGACCTAGATGTTAACAACCCCACAGCAACACTTAGAACATGTTAACAACCCCATAGCAATGCCCTAACAACACCCAGAACTGATTAGCAACCCATAGCAACACCTAAAACATATTACCATTCACACTGCAAAGCCCTAGCAGCACCTAGAACTCATTAGAACCACATAGCAAAATTGCGACTTTTTATTTCGCAATTCTGACTTTTTGTCTCGCAAATGCAAGTTTGTATCTCACAATTCTGACTTTTTTTCTCACAATTTTGACATTTTTCTCAGAATTGTGAGATATAAACTTGCAATTGTGAGTTATAAACTCCAATTTAGAGGGGGAAAAAGACTGACATGTTCTCAGTGTTGCAAGTTTATATGTCGCGATTCTGACTTTGTAACACACAATTGCGAGTTTTTATCTTGCAATTCTGACATTTTTCTCTTTGCAATTGCGAGTTTTGAAGGGAAAAAAACTTGACGTGTTCATTTCTCAGAATTTCGAGTTTATATCTCACAATTTTGAGAAAAGTCTGAATTGAGAGATAAGTTTGTATCTTATAATTCTGACTTTTTTTCTCGCTATTGCGAGTTTATATCTCGCAATTCTGACTTAATTTGCAATTGAGAAAAGTTTATTTCTCAGAAATGAGTTTATATCTTGCAATTCTGACTTTATAACAAGCAATTGTGAGTTTATTCTCACAGTTCTGACTTTATAACTCACAAGTGCGAGTTTATATCTCACAATTCTTAGGAAAGAGACTCTCAATTCTGACTTTTTCTAGCAAATACAAGTTTGTATCTCACAATTCTGACTTTTTTTCTTGCTATCCACCTTTTTCTGAATGCGGAAGTCTCGCCGAACTGGATCGGTGCTTTATATTTCCAGTCTCTGGTGTTTCGAGTCAAATTAACATATTTTCTGAGCCGATAATATAACGTTAAACCTGCGCACATATTTATATTTGGTTATATTGAAAAAGTTTCAGTTCAGTCGATTTTTATCCAGTTTTAATATGGATTTCTATGGAGAGTGGAACACTAAAGCACCCAAACGGAAGTTAGAATCCTTCATGGTGCCGCTCATCGATTACTCAGAAAAAAGGTGGATTGTATGTTTATATCTCGCAAGTCTGACATTTTCTTGCAAATGCGAGTTTGTATCGCTCAATTCTGTTTTTTTCTTGCTATTGTGAGTTTATATCTTGCAATTCTGACTTTTTTTCTCAGAATTGTGAGATATAAACTCGCAATTGCGAGTTATAAAGTCCAGTTTTGAGAGGGAAAAAGACTTTTGTTCTCATAATTGTGAGTTTATATCTTGCAATTTTGACTTCATAACTCACAATTGCGTGTTATAAAGTCAAAATTTTTAGATATAAACAATTCTTCGCAATTCTGAGAACACATCAGTCGGAAGTCAGAATTGTCAGAATTGCGAGTTTATATCTCACAATTGTGAGAAATAAAGTCAGAATAGTGAGATAAAAAGTCACGGAAAGAGGTTTTCATACTTATGACTCGTATAGTATGGTATATGAGAATACAAAGCTCATAGAAGGAAGAATATCTGAGAAGTATATTTTGAGAAGTAGGCCTAATGAGGTGGTTCACAATGACTGATGGGTAAATGTCTCTCCACTTTCTGTGTAAATGTGTTCTCTATGCTATTTGCAGATTGCAAATAGCATAATGTGCGTCCTACCATTTGTAATCACATTTAAGATAGTCAGTTGATATGCATCCGTTGTGTAAGATTATATTGACCTCTTTCATCTGATAGTTTGTAATGTAAATCAATGAGATCTTTGTAACAGTATAGCAGACTAGTTACATTAAAGGATAGCCACATCAGCCGTCACTCTATATCTCCCGATAATATGTCTTAGTAAGATGTAATGCTTAGTTTTATGATCAATGCTATGTAGTTTTATTATGGGGCAAATCATATAATGCAATGCAAAACAATGATTGAAAGGTGAACAAATAAACATTCCTCAAAAGCCTGATGATCATATTTTTTCTAACAAATGATGTCTGGATAATCAGTCCTGTAAGTGTTACATCATGAAACATTACTACAAATATCAAAGTTGCTCTTGTGTTCAATGTGTCAAGATTTCACAGCAAAAAGACACGTGAACCACAGCCTGGAGGTTGATGTATTTATAAGTATACTTACAGGTATTTTACATGCAAAAAAGTAAACTATCAATTTCAGTAAGAAGATAGAAGGCATGTGGTATTAACTGCGTTTTTTCTTTATTGGACAAGCTAACTCTACATCAGCCTATAATGTGCTCTTGAATATCCATCAGTCATTTTTCCCGAGACGTCACATCACTCACAAATTTACCGCACTGTCACCACGTCAATCAATCCGATGCATCCACCACCCTGCCTGAACAACACAGAGCATGCTGGGACATGATTAATGATAATTACCTTGTCATTGACCACGCTCTTGCCATCCCAAGCCCAGCCACGTTTGGTGAAGTAGTTGACGGTGGCGAACTCAATCAGGGCAGAGAAGACAAAGGCGTAACACACTGCAATGAACCAGTCCATGGCTGTGGCGTAGGCTACTTTTGGCAGGGAGTTACGGGCGCTGATACTCAAAGTGGTCATAGTCAGCACAGTGGTCACACCTGAGAGGAATATAAACAATGACAACACAAATTACTATGATAAACGAATGCAGAGCTCTATTCAACTCAGAATGTCAGAATTTCTTGAAGTTGGAATTTTAAGTTAAACTCTGAAGAAATCTTGCATCACATGAATGCAGCAGCACTTGATTCCATCATTACATGAAAAATAAAACCTGTTTAGCAAATGTTTGTAGATACAGGTGAGAAAAACATGGTTTTGACAATCATCAATCACAGACACATGAAATCAAAGGCTGTATTGCGTAGCATCATGAGTAAAAATGGAACAAGAAAATATCATTTAAAACAGAACACGATAGATAGACAGACAGATAGATAGATAGATAGATGGATGAACAGATAAATAAATAAATCCCCAAATAAATAAATAAAACAATAAATGAATAAATAAATAAATAATAAATAAATAAATAAAATAAAAAATTAATAAAACAATGAAAAATGAATAAAATAACAGAAAAAATGATAAATATATAACAATAAATAAAGGAATAAAACAATAAGTAAAACAATAAATGAATGGATGAATGAACAAATGAATGAATGTTACTATTATTATTATTATTAATAATAATAATAATAACAATAATAATAATAATAATAATAATAATAATAATAATTATTATTATTATTATTATTATTATTATTAATTTTTTTTAAACATTTGGAATTTTTTTAAACTAGTCGAAATGGTTCCCAAAAACATTCTACATCTGCCACTGCTTGTAAAATACAGATAAATAAATAAAATAATGAATACAAAAAATAAATATATAAGCAAATAAATAACTACTACAAATAAATGACTAAAACAATAAGTAAAACAATGAATAAATGAAAATGGATGGATAAATAAATAAATAAATAAATAAATAAATAAATATTTTTTTTTCCTCAAACTTGTGAAATTATTCAAACTGGTCAAAACGGTTCCTAAAAAACATTCTACAACTGCCATATGTCCTAAAATACAAATAAATAAATACAATGAAAAATTAATAAAACAATAAAAAATTAATAAACATAATAGAGAAATGGATAAATATATAAAATAATAAATAAAGGAATAAAACAATAAGTAAAGCAATGAATGAATGAATGAATTAATTAATTAATTAAAAAAAATTCAAACATTTGGAGTTTGTCAAACTAGTCGAAACTGTAGACAGTTCCCAAAAACATTCTAAATTTGCCACTGGTTCTAAAATACAAATAAATAAATAAACAATAACTATATAAGCAAATTAAACAAGCAAACAAACAAAAACAATTAAATAAACAAACATGAATAAAATAATAGAAAAGCTGATAAATATATAAAACAATAAATAAAAGAATAAAACAATAAGTAAAACAATGAATGAATGATATTTATTTATTTATTTATTTCATTTATTTCATTTCAAACATTTGAATTTTTCAAACTAATTGAAACTGTTCCCAAAAGCATTCTACACCTGCCACTAGTTGTAAAATACAAATGAATAAATAAAATAATACATACAAAAAAATAAATATACAAGCAAATAAATAAAATGACTCGCAAATAAAACAATAAATAAATGACTAAAACAATAAGTAAAACAATGAAAGAATTAATAAATAAATGAAGATAGATAGACAGATAGATAGAAACTGTTCCCAAAAACATTCTACACCTGCCACAAAAACAAACGAACAAACAAACAAACAAATAAATACATAAAGAAAGAAAGAAAGAAAGAAAGAAAGAAAGAAAGAAAGAAAAAGAAATGAAATGACAAATAAAACAACAAATAAATGAATAAAACAACAAGTAAAACAACAAATGAATAAATGAAAAAAAATGAATGTAAATAAATAAATATATATATATATTTCTTTGCTTCCAAATCAAACTTGGAATTTGGAATGTGGAATTTTTCAAAGAGGTTCCCAAAAACACTCTACCTCTGCCATTGGTTGGAAAATACAATAAATAAATAAATAAATAAATAAATAATAAACAATAAATGACACAAACACAAATAAATTCATTAATTAAGCACAACAGATCTTTATACATCAAGAGCAACACATCACCCACAGGACAAAGTATTTTAACATCACAAAAATTACATCACCTTCAATGACTTTAAAAAGGACTAAACGTCTCTAAAGCTTGAGTCTGTAAGGACCCTGCTGTTATATCTTCAGTGCACCACATTTTTTCCAGTCTTTGGGCTTCTAATCATCTAAAAACACAACAACCCTTTGGCCTCTAAATGCCTGAATCACTCTCATTCCTTTACATTCCTGTTCCTTTCTAAGAACTCCACTGTGTTTACCAAAGTGGAAGTATTTTTAGAAAGCGCCTCGTGAATTACAAGGAAGGGCTTGAATAATTTTGTTTTTGAGAGGAATAATACAAGAAGATGACAGCTTTGTTCGGTCGTGGGACCGGGGAGACAATAACCTTAATGAGAATCCTCCGGCACTTTCATGACTTTCGGTTTGCAGTGCTCTGAACACTCTCAGCTGAGACTCGGCGGCATCGTAAAGGGATTGTGGAGAGGAACCTGTGCGTTCCTGACTCCTGCCTGATCCAGGTCTGCAATGACAGATCGGCCTGACAGACGGCAAGCTTGGGGACGCCGATCGCGACCGTGCACGTAAACAAATGCCTCCAATTAATTTCCATCGCCGTCAAACTCTTCAGCATTCAATCCCAGGTGGGACGAGCATGACAGCAGTTTGAAACGGGCTGACAACCAGAGAAGCACAGATAGGGAGTGTAGGATGGATCACCTTCCCCTGACTGTCAGACACCTTCAGCCATAATGCAGATATCCATCCAGTCACAAAGCAGTCAGTGCATCAGTGAAAACTTAAAAAAGACGCTACAGTGAAAGTAAATGGCGGAAGAGGTCAATATAATCTCACACAGCGGATACGTTTCAACTGACCATCTTAAATGTGATTATAAATTGTAGGAAGTGCATTAGCTCAATCTGCAAATAGCATAGAGAACACATTTACACAGGAAGTGGAGAGACATTTACCCATCAGTCATTGTGAACCACCTCATTAGGCCTACTTCTCAAAATATGACTAAAGTAAATGGTTACTAGGCAAGTAAAGTGCACCAGTTATGTGATTATACTTGTATTAAAATCATATTTATAAAATTAAATTTCAAACTAAAAAGACACGTACTAATTCATAACTAATTGGTCAATTAACCATTTATTTATTTATTATTTTTTTTAATATATCAAGCATCACAACAGTCAGTTGTGCTGACAGTTTAAAGTGCAACAGTTATTATTAAAAAATAATAATAATAAAATAAATAAATATAAATATATAAAGAAAAAAAATAAAGCAAACAAACAATTAAATAAATAAATAAATAAATAAAACTATTAAAATTAATACAATAATAAAAGGATAAAAATCTAAATAATAGAGAAACTGATAAAAATATAAAGTAACACATAAGAATATATAAAGCAAATAAATAAAATAAATTAATTAAATACGTAAATGAAATAAAACAAACAAAAATAATAAATGAATAAAAGAAAAAAATGAATTAAATAATTGAGAAATTGATAAATATAAAACAATATATAAAGAAAAAATATATAAAGCAAATAAATAAAATAATAATTAAATGAATAAAACAATTATAACATAATACATTAATAAAAGGTTTAAAAAACCTATAAAATAATCGAGAAATTGCTGAACATAAAACAATATATAAGGAAAAATATATAAAGCAAAGAAATAAAATAAATAAATAAAATAATTAAATGACTAAAAAATATATATATAATATATATATATATATATATATATATATATATATAAATTAATAAAAAATGAATAAAATAATCATAATGACTAATGGGTAAACAATAATTAAATTAATAAAACAATTACAAAATAATACATTAATAAAAATACAGAAAATGAATAAAATATTAAAGAAATTGATAAACATACAACAATAAGGAAAAAAATCTATAATAAATAAAATAAATAAGTACAATAATTAAATGAATAAAACAATTAAAAATAATAAATTAATAAAATAATAAAACATGCATAAAATAATAGTAAAATTAATAAACATAAAACAATAAATACAGGAATAAAACAAATAAAGCAATGATTTTTTTTTCTTAAACTTTTTCAAACTGGTCAAAACTGTTCCCAAAAACAGATCTGCCACTGGTTGTAAAATACTGAAAAAAAAATGAAATAATACATAGAACAAAAAAAAAACAAACATGTAAGCAAATAAATGAAACAACAAATAAATAAAGCAATAAATAAATGAATAAAACAATAAGTAAAATGTGAATGAAAATAGAATTTTAAACAAATAAAATTTAACAGTAAGAAGACACACATTTGCCAAATCACTGCTTTATATTAAAACTCACAGCAGTCATTAAGTACTAACTTTTGGGGACATAAATAAATACGAGTCAAGTGTTTCAGTTTAAATTGCAATAGTTCCGTGATTTGTAATAAAAAATAAATAAAATTTGACAGTAAAAAGACACCTGATGTGTAAATAAATAAAGTAGATTATACTGTAATTGAACTGTATTGAACATGGAGTCTATTATACAGGTGTACAGGGAGCAGTGAAAAATACGCAAGAACACTGATTGCCTGGGTAGCAGGTGATTTGCTTGCTGAAGTGTTCAAATCTTTAATCATCTCATTCGTTGAGACGCTGTCAGACTCTAGACCGCAGGATGGAGGAGTATCAGTTTTGGCATGGAGAGAAATGTAATGGAACACACTTCAGCGCTTCACGGAGATGAAAGGAACAAACCGCCTGAAACGACTTCAAATGTTTCTGTTGGCACTTAAAAAAAAAAAAAAGCAAAACACCATCTGAAAAACCCATCATCCTAAATTTGGGTTATAAAATGGCATGCCGACCAGCAGAATGGCTGTATTCTGTGTAATTATTTTTCAGTTTCCATCAAGTATCATTATCGACCGAGCTGCAAATAAACCCAGCTGTACCTGTTAAAGAAATACCGTCATATATGGCAAGACCAGCCGCTTTTTTCTTCACTGGCAAGTTAAAGGAATAGTTTACTTAAAAATTCAAATTTACCCACCCTCAGGCCATCCAAAATGTAATTCAGTTCGTTTCTTCACCAGACAAAGGAATATTACAGATAGAAGCAACGGTTTGAAGTTAAAAACATTTTTAAGATGTAATTGTTTATTACAAACATATAGCTTTTTACTTCACAAGATGTTAATTAATGGACTGCAGTGGTGTGGATTACTTGTGGATTGTTGTAATGTTTTTATCAACGGTTTAGACTCTCATTCTGACGGCACCCATTCACTGCTGATGATCCATTGGTGAGCAAGAGATTATGAAGAAACATTTAATTTACATCTTGGATGGCATTTTTAAAATGCCCCAATTATGCCATTTTTCATGTTCCTAATATTGTTTTGAGTCTCCTATAAGAGGTGCATCCAAGGTCAAAAAACGCTTTTGTTTTCTCAAAATATGCATTTAATATCACCTCATTTTCAGTGATTCTCAAACGATTTGTTTGAAGCAGTTTAAAGATTCAGTCTCTCTAAACCCCTCCCTTTCATGAGCCTTCTCTGCTCTGATTGGTCAGATGGTCCAGTTTGTTGTGATTGGTCTACTGCGTACAGCACATGTCAGAAACGATACACCTATTGCCATAGTTTCGTATTTTGAACGCTTGATAGAAAACATAATCATCTACTATGTATCATGCTTACAGGTTGTGATTCAATGTAGCCAGCTGGACCAAATAAACTGGGTACTGAGTCATCTTTCAAGAGCAAGCGTTTTGTGAATCGCACATTGAACTCCCCAAGATTAGAGATGCAGTCATCAGTAAAATGACGTGTTTGAGGGCGGGTCAAGTTGTTCACGGACGGTCAATGTAGAACATAGCATTATGCAAATGTGTTATCCCGTGACATGTAGCCGTCACAGAAGTGGGATTCGAATTTATAATGACTCGTTCAAGCTGTTCAGAGTCAATTCTTTCTTTTGGGAAACAATGGGCCCTGTCATACACATGGCGCAATGCGACGCCAGCCGCCTTAAGTGTTTTTTGCTAGTTTCAGCTTGACACGGTTATCATTTTTATGTCCAGCGCCACGTTGTTTAAATAGCAAATGACGAGGTGTGTTCAGGCGCATTGTTAGCGCGTTTCTATTTTGAGACAAATGAAAATGATTGCACCATTGACCAACTAAAATCTGGTCTAAACCCAATGGCGCAGTATTTTATATTTTTATTTATTTAAAGGGTGCGTTAGTGATATGCACCTACTCTGTCAGAACAAAAGGTACAGTTCTGTCGCTTGGGCAGGACCCTAAGGCAGTGGTTCTCAATCCTGGTCCTGGGGGACCCCTGCTCTGCACATTTTGCACGTCTCCCTTATTTAA
Source organism: Cirrhinus mrigala (assembly GCA_036247105.1). Classification (NCBI taxonomy): domain Eukaryota; kingdom Metazoa; phylum Chordata; class Actinopteri; order Cypriniformes; family Cyprinidae; genus Cirrhinus; species Cirrhinus mrigala. Next base: position 24,540,753 of record CM070020.1, on the reverse strand, counting down.
CACACCTGATTGAGATCATCAGCTCATTAGGAGAGAGATCCATGAACTGAACTAATGAGCAGACGATCTCAATCAGATGTGTTAAATAAGGGAGACATGCAAAATATGGGTCCCCAGTGGTCCCCCAGGACCAGGATTGAGAACCACTGGCCTAAGGTGCAAAGTGAAAAGGTACAAATATGTACTTTTAAAGTACTAATATGTACCTTTAAGGTACCAATATGTACTTTCAAAGTACTAAAATGTACCTTTAACGTACTAATATGTACTGCTTAGAGGTCAGTAAGGTACAAAGATGTACCTTTTCACTTTTGTACCTTAGGGTACCGCCCCAGTGACAGAACTGTACCTTTTTTCTGAAAGTGTATAGGCGGGTGCACAAAAAGCGTACACTCTGCTTATTACACACACTTGGATGGGCAGCAACATACAAACATGGCAAATATTAAAAATGAAAGGTTTACAATGTAAAAGATTATTATTGTGTACGCTTGAACCTTGCGCACAAGGTGATTGGTTTATTGCACGTTACGACCAAAACACACCCATGACTCATTAAGACAATAGGTACAACCCTTTTGGACCGTGCGCCTGATGTGCAGACCATTTTTTATGTTGTTAAACTAGTGAAAGTGGATTTGGACACGTCTTAAGTGCACCTGCGCCATGCACTTAGATTGTTAAAATAGGGAGCCTTCCATGAGCCTACTCTGCTCTGATTGGTCAGATGGTCCAGTTTGTTGCGATTGTTCTACCACATACAGCGTGTGTCAGAAACAATACGCCCATTGCCATAGCTTTGTATTTTGAATGCTTGATAGAAAATATACACATCTGTTATTTATCATACTTACAGGCTGTGATTCAGTGGAGCCAGCTGGACCAAATAAACTGGGTACTGAGTCATCTTTCAAGAGCAAGCGTTTTGTGAATCCTGCATTGAACTCCCCAAGATTAGAGAATCAGCCATCAGTAAAATTATGTGTTTGAGGGCGGGTCAAGTTGTTCGCGGCCAGCCAGTATAAAATATATGTGGAAATTATGTAAATGTGTTACCCTGTGACATGTAGCCGTCACGGAAGTGGGATTCAAATTAATAATGACTCGTTCAGGTTGTTCAGAGTCTATTTTTTTCTTTTGGGAGACAATGTGCCCTGTCATACACCTGGTGCAATGCAACGCCAGGCACAAGTGTTTTTTACTAGTTTCAGCTTGACGCAGTTGTCATTTTTACGTTAAGCACCACATTGTTTAAATGGCAAATGATGAGGTGTGTTCAGGCGCATTGTTAGTGCGTTACTATTTTGAGGCAACTGAAAACGATTGCGCCATTGACCAACTAAAACCTGGTCTAAAGCCAATGGCACAGCATTTTATTTTTTAATTTATTTAAAGGGCTTGTTAGTAATATGCGCCTCTATGTGCACAACGAGCGTACACTCTGCTTATTACACACACATGGATGCGCAGCAGCACACAAACATGCCAAATATTAAAAACGAAAGGTTTACAATATAAATGATTATTATTGTGTACACTTTAACCTTGTGCACGAGCAGATCCGTTTCCACTCTGGAAAAGCGTTCAGTGTTCGTTCTAGCAAATTTCTCCATGTAAATAGCGAAACCGCCATGGTGTAAGCGCAACAGGCTTTTAAAAGGAATAAGAGATGAGACTCTGGTTGGTTTATTGCATGTTACGCCCAAAACACACTCATTAAGAGAATAGGTAACCCTTTTGGACCATGCGGCTGACGCACAGACCATTTTTTTTTCTGTCATTAAAGGAGTAGTTCACTTCCAGAAGAGAAATGTACAGATAATGTACTCACTTTGTTGTCATCCAAGATGTTCATGTCTTTCTTTCTTCAGTCGTAAAAAAAATTATGTTTTTTGAGGAAAACATTTCAGGAATTTTCTCCTTATAGTGAACTTCTATGGTGCCCACAAGTTTGAACTTCCAGAATGCAGCTTCAAAGGGCATTAAATGATCCCCAGCCACGAAAGAAGGGTCTTATCTAGCGAAACGATCGGTTATTTTCTAAAAAAAAAAAACAAAAAACAAATTTATATACTTTTTAACCTCAACTTCAAAATCATCCTACATTGTTGCAGAAGTACCGTCCCAGTGTTTACAAAGTGAACGTGCAAAAAAGATCAAACACCCTTTACAAAAAAAAAGGTAAAACAGAGATGTAGGACGAATTTGAAGTTGGAGGAGAAAATGAGATGGGAGTTTTTCGACATACCATAACTGTATTGAACCGGAATGCACAGAGTAGACACAGAGCTAGATAAGATGAACATTTGAGGTTAAAAGTATATCAATTTTATTTTTTTAATAAAATGCTAAATAAGACCCTTATCCCTCGGCTGGGATTGTTGAGAGCCCTTTGAAGCTGCATTGAAACTGCATATTGGATACTATATGGAAAAAAACCCTTAAAAATATTTTCCTCAAAAAACATAATTTATTTACAACTGAAGAAAGAAAGACCTGAACATCTTGGATGACAATGGAGTGAGTACATTATCTATAAATTTACTTTTAAACTAGCAAAAGTGGATTCGGACACACCTTAAGTACACCTGTGCCAAGTCAGAGATTGTCTTATATAGGGAGATATGAAGGTCTGTATTACTTACTATTAGAGAAAGCGTAACGGCTAACTTAGATCACGTGTCCCTTAATAACCAATCACACTGCAGCACTGACGTCACTGAATTTCAGTCAGAAATGTGCGACACTCAATCGCCGTTTACGGATACCGTAGGATTGAATGAGAAGTGCAATAAACTGAATCCCACCTGTCACAAATAGTCAGTGACTTCTCTTATAAAACTGCATTTTTTCATGGTAAACTCTAAAAATAGTTCAATCTAAAATTATTGTTTAGTGTAAAACATGCTGAAGATTAGCAGATAGGCTGTCGATTCATTAAATGATAAGCTGTTTCCTCTAAAAAGCTGTTTATTCAGCATAGTGAAGCCATTCCATTGACATCCATTCAAAGAAAATGGCCTCTGGTCTCCTTTCCCACATACTGCCAGACCGGAAGTGTTAGCTTTAGCCGTTAAACTTTTTCGGCCAATGGTTGCAGGCTTGCCATCTAGTGGCTTTGACCAAGTCTCTCTAAACCCCTCCTTTCCATGATCCTACTCTGCTCTGATTGGTCAGATGGTCCAGTCTGTTGTGATTGGTCTACCGCGTACAGTCCGTGTGAGAAACGATACGCCCATTGCCATAGTTATATATTTTGAATGCTTGATAGAAAACATAAACATCTACTATTTATACTTACAGGTTGTGATTCAGTGGAGCCAGCTGGTCCAAATAAAATGTATACTGAGTCATCTTTCAAGAGCAAGCATTTTGTGAATCTGAATCACTGAACTCCCCAAGATTAGAGAAGCAGTCATCAGTAAAATGACGTGTTTGAGGGCAGGTCAAGTTGTTCGCGGCCGGTCAATGCAGAACGTAGGCGGGAATTGTGCAAATGTATTACCCTGTGATGTGTAGCCGTTACAGAAATAGGATTACTAACGACTCGTTCAGGCTGTTCGGAGTTCGGATTCTTTCTTTTGGAAAACAATAATTTTATTTATTGTGGTCTTTCGGCTTTACAACATTGCAGATCATTTTTATTCACATACACACTGCATGACAGGCAATATTTGATATAGGGCACTTTAACAAATTTTCCTTTCTAGGTAAACTATTCTTTTAAACTATGCTTTAATTTCCTTAAAGGATTTGACCGCATTTTCGCACATTTCACAAAATGAATATTCTTCTCTCATTAACTCAGGCACGTCACTCCAAATCCGTATGACTTTCTTTCTTCTGTGAAGCACAAAAGATGATGTAGTGCAGAATGGCTGCTTATTTCCATTCAACAAAAGCAAATGTGTATAGACGTGCTGTCAATCTCTGAAATGAACAAAAAAGATTACTACGGGATTAGTCCACATGAATCATGCCTTCTAAAGTCTTCTAAAATCATATGATAGTTTTGTTTAGCATTTATTCACAAAAAAACACTTCAAACCTGTCATTCACAACATGAAAAACCAAGGCATTTGGCATCACTGTCGACAAACCTGGTGCAGTGTGTTTTTTTAGAGACCATATTTGAACTAAACGCGTTTGAAGATTTGAGCGTTGTCGCTGATGGCAAGATTTTCCGCAAACGGCTTCGTAATTTTGGTGTGCTTCTTTCACGAAGATATTGCATCACATCAGAGGACTAGAGGATGTACCGCATGAGTCATACGGACTGATTTTATGGTGCTTTTTTGTTATTTTCAGAGCTCACAAGCCCCAGTCCCCATTATGAAAAGCACTCTGGGCAATCCAGCGGTATAACTGCTTTTGTGTTTCATGGAGGAATGAAACTCATATGGGCTTGCAACAACATGAGGGTGAGCAAATGAACAGAATTTTCATTTTCGGCTGGACTAATCCTTTAATACTTTCCTAATGCAACAAACTAAAAAAAAACAAAACACATGGCTGTGCCATGTACATACAAGCTTCGTAATAAAGTATACATTAGATAACGCTCCAAAGCTATTTAGCCTGGAGCAAGTTTTCAATTATGTAGCTCTCGACCGCCTTCATGCTTATCTGAGCTCCATTTTAATGATATTCTCTCTCTTTCAACTTTAATATCTCAACACCTCATAAAACTCTAATAAGCAATCCACAACATGGATGTCAAAGCACTTTTTTACATATTCATCTGATGCTCTACAATTAATACACGCCATTAATACACTGACTTTTCAGGGTTATTATTTGGCAAGGCAGCATCTCTTTTGGGAGCACTAACTTTGAACATTTGCCTGATGGCAGGTTGTTTAAAAGGCTCGTATAATAGTGCGAGAAAGATAAGAGACAGAAAGAGTGACGGGGACAGCTGAAGAACTGCCAGAAAGACTCCGGGGACAGAGAGAGACACTGACAGAGAATAAAGACACAGAGAGAGAGACAGACGGTAGGGGTAGAAAGACATCTGAACCTATGCCAGGAGGGCTCATCTTCTCAACGTTACCTGCTTAGCAACACAGAGCTCAGGGAATCTCCACGGTAACCGAATTGTTCCGTACCTGAGCTCCATAAATCCTTACAGAAATGCTCAGAAAGGACCGGCTTCCCCGCTAAAGTCTCTAATCTAGGGCAGAGGACTCCAGAGCCAGTGGCTCCCGGGGCTCCTTCTGCATTTTATGGCTTGAAGGTCACCTCTTCAGCTACAACAGTGTTTCTCAGTCCTGATCCTGGAGCACAGTGACTTTTTGGATGTTTTCAATACCTAAAATAACCAATTTAGGTCATAGAGACTCCATTAGTGAACCAGAATCAGGTGTACTGCTATAGTGGAAAAAATATGCTCCAGTTTTTTTTTTTTTTCCTACCAAAAAGTCATGCTTTGTATTTCTTGACTATTTTCCATCATCTGTCAGGAGAAATAAATAGCCTGTTTATAAACGGGTCCCCAGTGCATCTACCAACCCAGAAAATGTGAAAAGGACAACCCAGTATCTTTGTTTTGGTAAGTCTTTTTTGCAAGCATGTGAAAAAAAAAATGAGTCGCTCTTATTATAATATTACCGCCTCTTAATCTGCACATTTTTTTTACAAGCTCCAGTTTCACCAGTTCTAACCCCATGGTAAAGCATGCTAACTGTTCTGTCTTTGGCTGCACAGACGAGCACAAAACACTATTTAGAGTCCCATCCTCAGAGTAGACAAGAGAGCAGTGGATTTATTGATTTATTTACTGTGTATTACACTGCTGTCATACAGATCTTATATAAACGTGACTTTTCCCAGCTGGTTACCTTCACAGACATAACTGACTGTTTTTGTAACTCATGTGTGTTTTTAACAAACTTTTCTGTATTTGACAGTTTAAGCGCAATAAGACATGAAAGAGAAGTTTAGTACTCACATGCCGTGTGACAGCCGCTTTCTTTGCACGTCCTTTAGATGTGTATGCTCAGGAAACCCTACACTCTTAAATATAAAGGTGCTTCGCGATGCCATAGAAGAACGTCTTTTGTCTAAATGGTTCCATAAAGAACCTTTAACATCTGAAGAACCTTTCTGGTTCACAAAAGGTTCTTTGTGGTGAAAGAAGGTTCTTCAGATTATAAAAAGGTAACAGAGAGATGGTTCTGCAAGGAACCTTTGACTGAATGGTTCTTCGTGGAACCAAAAATGGTTCTTCTATGGCATCGCTGTGAAGAACCTTTTTAAGCGCCTTTATTTTTAAGAGTGTATATCAGAAGTTTAAACTAACATGGCTTAAAAAAAACGCATGATTTCAGCATGATAGACGTGATAATCAAAACTAAACAGATGTTTTTTTGGTAGAGTATCTGAGGTATGAGCTATAAAGGTACAGCCCTATTCTGGAAAAGGGGGCGGGGAGCAGCAGCTCATTTGCATTTAAAGAGACATACATGAAAACAGCGTGTATCTGCTTCCACTCAAAATAGGCATTTTCGAATTGATATAACAAATGATCTGTGGGGTATTTTGAGCTGAAACTTTGCAGAAACATTCTAGGGACATCTGAGACTTGTATTAAATCTTGTTTAAAAAACACTTTTTTCTTAGTATGAAGGATATTTGGGTTATCTTAAAGGGGTCACTGGATGCCCATTTTGATATGATTCTTTAGAGTCTTAATGAAAAGTCTATAACCAGGGATGCAAAAGTTTTTTTTAGCCTGTACCAGGAGATTTAGTTTGGTCCTCACACTGCACATAGTGTGACCCATTAAATATAACAACAATAAATTAATAATAGTAATAATAATATTGACTTTATTTATTTAGCTTTTTTATATATAAAATAATAAACAAAATAATAAAGTGTGGTAATATTATCATATTTTAAAATAAAAAGGGAGTATTAAATAAAAATACAAATATTTTCTAGTAAACTTAAAAATAAAGTGAGAATATTTCCTTTTTATATGAATTTTCATTATTTTCAAACCTAAAATTAGCAAGCTTTTATTTTGGCGGGTTGCTGGCAAGTAGATATATGGGTTTAGTGCTGCCGAAGGAAAAGTGTCAGTGAAGCGCATCAGTGAATGAAATGTCACATTTTTGCATTGGGCTTTGAAAACGGCAGTGAATAGCCTAGAATTATGCTTTCAGTTCAAGAAATCTTATACAGTATTACAGTTTTTCAATCTAAAATGGTAATTGTGCATTAACAGCTGGGAACCATGTTGGTACGCAAATGGGCACTCTGAACTTACGCATTAGGGCATTTCTTATTTTGGGCATGCATGCGGACTTGCGGACCACTTATATGCACCCCTGTCTATAACATACTTTGGTTAAAATTTCTCAATGGTAGTGTAAAACAACACCCTTTTACCTTGTCAAAAACAGCTCTGTTCACAGCGACCCATTTAGATGCATGACCCTTTAAATGCTAATGAGCTCTGCTTACCCCGTCCCTCTCTTCCGTGGGGTGGGGTTCTCTGAGAGACTGTAAACTTTAGCCACAATTAGCCGCGAAACTTGCTAACTAGCACATTATTAGGAAAGGCGATATACAAAGATTCCTAAAAACCCTTATACTCACTTCTTCTGTAGGTGAAGCTGGATCTCGAATGATTCGCACAAACATAGACATATTTAGTTAGATCAGAGGCACATTCCTTTAAAAAACAAACATAATCCACTGCATCTTCAGCGGCTCAGATGTCGGGAGTTAATGACGACTGCTATGATTATCATTACATTCAACAACAAAACACCTCAATCGCTTAGGAGACATCCTTGTTTACTCCTGCTCCAGCATCAAAACAATGGCCGACTTGTTTACAGCTCACTCAGGGCAGGCCTGTGCTAAAACGGCGGTGTCAATCAATAGCCGTGGGAGGTAGCCTGTGCAGAACTACGTAATTCTGCCAGGAATCTCAGAACAGTTTGATCTGAGAAAGTGATTATTATTATTGGAGATTTAAAGAAAAAAACTGGGAGATTTTTTTTTTTTTTACACTTTTTCCTGTAAATGGACCAAATAACATCTGGGAATCAAAGTATGGGATTCACAAAACTCTTTGCTTATTATTATTTTATTCCAGAAAATTTTACTTTCTACAGATAGCCAAAACACCTCTTCAGTTTACCCCTTAGAAATGAATAGGTATCTATGGTAACTGGGATTTTTCTATAGCAGTGAATATTTTTCGACATACATAAATTATATATAGACACACACTACATAAAGCACATATATCTATTATTAGAATTGCAAATCTAGACTCAATCTCAGCTATGTCAATTTTAATCTAAGATCAAACCTCCACTTCTTTATTCAGATCAGTGTGACCTTAGTCCTCCATTAATCTGTCACAGTAAATTAATTTATGCAGATTTTCTGCATCAGTTCGGCTCAAGGCCGACAGTGCATCATAAAAACCTGCCAAAGTCAGAAAATCAGTTTGGCAACTGCAACTGTGTAGAAAGTTTGCAATTGTAATCAACCATTATATTCAAACCTCAACATATAATATAATAAACACACTCAGAATGATGGTTTCTGGTTATTACAGTGCTTTCATAATATTAAAACACCCCACTTTTGCATTTCAAGTAACAATAAACATAAAAATAGGCTTAAATGAACAAAAAAAAGGGGTTTTGAGCCATATGAACTGCTGTAAAACTAAAGAAGAACTGCATGCTCATTGAGGTCTTTTTTAAAGTTGTCAGAATTAATTATACTCTCAAATGTGTTTTTACTTTCGTCTTTGCAGTACTAATATGGTGTCATATTTCACTTCTTTGAAGATACAAAATTTGTTTGTTTGAAAGTCTGTGATTAGGTTTGAGATTCAATCAGAGATTAAACTTACCAAAAACAGTCCGTGCCGGAACAGACTCTCGGTTCAGCCAGAAGGACACCTGGGACAGGATGACGGTCATGATGCACGGCAGGTACGTCTGAATCACAAAATAACCGATCTTCCTCTTTAGGTGGAAGTGGGCCGTCATCACAGTGTACTCACCTGTGAGGAAATAAGAGAGTTATGGGAAACAGTCCAAAATAGAAAAATTGGCTTCGTTGAGTAAATAACACCAGCTGGCAGCAATCTTTTGGATTTGCAACGTAATACATGGTTTAAATCATAATATTAATGATTAAGTAATGTGAGCTATTCAAGTCAGACATACAAACGATTTACTTATAAATCTTAGTGACTGTCACATGACAACTTTTACCTCAGTGGAAAATTCATCGGTAAAACTTTAGTATAGGGAACAATTCTCACTATTAACTAGTTACTTATTACCATGCCTGTTATTAACATATTGGCTGTTTATCAGTACTTCTAAAGCACCTATTTAGCTAAACCATATTCTACGTCCCTAATTCTACCCAATACCTGAACTTAACAACTACCTTACTAACTATTAATAAGCAGGAGATTAAGAGTTTATTGATGCAAAAGCCGTAGTTAATGGTTTGTTAATAGCGAGAACTGGACCTTAAAATAAAGTGTGACCAATTCATCCATCAAATATTCATCTAGACAGATTTCTATACATATAAATTGCATAAATTTACATGAAATTGTATTTTAAAAAAGATATTAAAGTTCCCTTTAACCAACAGTTTACCGCAAAATGAAAATTTTCTCATCCTCAGATCATCCAAGATGAGATTAGTTTGTTTCTTCATGAACAGATTTGGAGAAATTTATCATTACATCACTTACTCACCAATGGATCCTCTGCAGTGAATGGGTGCCGTCAGAATGAGAGTCCAAACAGCTGATAAAAACATCACAATAATCCACAAGTAATCCAAATGACTCCAAACAAACAATTAATATCTTGTGAAGTGAAAAACTGCATGTTTATGAGAAACAAATCAATAATTAAGATGTTTTTAACTTCAAACCATTGCTTCCAGCTAAAATATTAGCCAAAATATTGCTTTCTCCAGTGAAAGAGTTGGTTCATCTAAATCAGGAGAGAAATATGCACAGATCGAACACTGTTTACAAGGAAAAACAGTGGATTTTCTCATGTGAGATGACAACAGGGGATGAACTTTTGCACTGGAAGAAGCAATGCTATTGACAGAGGACTTAGCCAGAAGCAATGTTTTGAAGTTAAAAAAACAATTTGAGGGATTTTAGAAACACACAGCTTTTGGTTTTACAAGATGTCCATTAATTGGCTGGCTTTATGTGGATTACTTGTGGATTATTGTGATGTTTTTATCAGCCGGACTCTCATTCCGACGGCACCCATTTACTACAGAGGATCCATTGGTGAGCAAGTGAAGCAATGCTAAATTTCTCCAAATCTGTTCTGATAAAGAACCAAACTCATTTACATCTCGGACGGCCTGAGGAAATTTTCAGCAAATTTTCAGCAAATTTAATTTTTGGGTTAACTATTAAACTGCTTTAATGTATTTAAGAACTTTTGCAAATGGTTGAAGTACTTGTAAAACTGTGGTTAGATTAATACTGGTGGCGAATACCAAAAGATATGAGCATCAAAGTCTTGATGAATCATGATATGACAAAATATGTTCCGAGGGAAAAACAGCTAAATAATTCCTTTATGCAGTCAACAAATGATATAATATTAATGGAATAATGCAAAATACAGTTTCATGATCAGTAAGAAATATTCATGGCTGATGAATTTCCCCAATTCGCTCGCCATCAGAAAGTGCTGACAAAAATCTAATTTTGGATCCTGGTGGGAAATCATAAGAAAAGAGCGTGCAAAATGGGAGCAGGTGAAGAAGCGACACTGTAAATAGAACATCAAAGAGCAGGATTATGAAACGCGTATTGCGACGGAGGATATTCTGAAAGAGCTGATGTCACAAAGCAGGGGAGGGAAAGATAAATGTAATTATAAGCCGGGAGCTCTTTGAGGGATGCCACAATTACACCTCATCTCATGAAGCCTTGGATAGAAAGATCAGGTCAGTATGAAGCGACTCTACGGAGGCAGTTTGTTACCAAGCAAAATGGCATAAAGAGAGAAAATCTCCTCGACATCATCATGAGGTTTTTAACCTCATTATCACAGTGCATTATCCAAACCGCTCAAAGAGACAAGAAATGTGGCAAGCCGCCTGGAAAAGGAGAATCTCTATCGGCAAGTGGCCCGCAAGACAGAGAGAGAGAGAGAAAGAAGGCATAACCGAAAGATGGAGGAAGACATTGGTTGCCCATGGCAACAGAAGAGAGAAATCTATCTGACACCTTTGGATCTTGGTGGAGGACGCCACGCTGGTGCCATTTGGCAAAGGGGGGGATCTCCTCGTCCTTTCTGCAGAGGAAGCACAGGCGGATTTTAGCCAGCTCTAATCCTGTAAAACCCACTCTTCCCTTTTCGCGTTCAAGTGCACACAGTACCCTCTCTGAGTTTGTTTCCTCCTTTCACAAGCACCCGTTAGCTCAGCACAGAGCCGCGGTGGGGAAAATAAGCACAGATGAGGCTGAGCCACGTCCAATTTAATTTAATTAACAGCAGTCCGCTAGAGAAACGGCGTGATGAAATGTAAATGTGCGTAGAGAGACACAAAAAAGAAGGTGAGAGTTCAGCACTGTATGTGTGTGAGAATGTGTCTCTACTGAATAAAAACATAGTATTTAAGAGACTGTTTCTTTATTGTGGAGAACGAAATAGCTTTCTTTTTCAAAAGCTAGTGTGCTGCCGACTTTGGCAGGATTTTAAAGCATCATATGCGCACTCTTGACATGAGTGCTGGTCCAAATATAGGGAGCAACCTTGCTGGCTTCTTGAATTCCTTATTGTGGCCAAATTCTGGCAGCATCACATGTATCCCCGAGTTATTATTGTTAGCTAAAATGGTAACACTTTACAATAAGGTGGCATTTGTTAACATTAGTTAATGTATAAACTAACATGAACAAACAAACAATACATTTATTACAGTATTTATTAATCTTTCTTAACATTAGTTAATATAAAAATAAAATAAAATAAAGCTCAGGTGAAGTAAAATACAATATTAGAAGAATTAGGTAACTAAATTAAAATCACAAGTGTTGCGTTGGCAGTTAACTGAAATAAGCTGAAGCACTGAAAGAACTAAATAAATAAAAACTGAAACTGTACTAGAGCTATAACTTAAATAAAAATAAATTAAACTAACTAAAAAGGTAAAGATAAATAAACAAATAAATAAAATGATAAATGCAGATCATTTTTAATTAAATTAAATTTACTTTGAAAATTTAAAGTAAAAAAAAAAAAAAGAAGTAAAAATTGCCCTGGCAGCAACTAAAATAAGTTGAAGCACAAAACAAAACAAAAAACTAGAACCCAAACTAAAACTGAAATAAAAATAAATTAAACCTAAATAGGTCTAAAACTAATAATAAATAAATAAATAAATAAATAAATAAATAAATAAATAAATAAATAAATAAATAAATTAATATGCAATAAAATTACATACAAAGATAAAATTACTAAAAAATAAACTAAAATTAAAACAAAAACATAAACTATAAGCTGTATGAAGATGAAACTATAAAAAATGATGAAGATGAAAAACAAAACAAAAAAGTTGAAGCACTAAAATTACTAACTGGAGATAAAAATAAAAATTGAATTAATACAAAATTAAAACTGATCTAGTACCAAAAGAAACTCAAATGGAGTAAACTAATAAAAATGACAAAATATAAAAGCTAAATTAAACTAAACTAAAAATGTTAGCAATTAACTGAACTAATCTGAAGAACTAAAATGATTAAATGAAAATAAATAAAAACAAATAAAACCTAAATAGTAATGTTAAGAAAACAGTAATACAAATTACTTTAAATAAATTAAAATAAAATGAACTGAAACAAACTAAACTGAAAATATAAAAATAAAAGCTAATTCAAAAAATGAATAAAAACTATAATAGTATACATATATATAATAGTAAAATAACACTCTTGCAAGGAGATTTGTACTCCCAGAATGCATTACAACAAGCTATTTGAGAGAGAGAGAAAAAACAGCAACAACAAGGTGGTGGTTGAGAGAAATGTTAAATGCCAAGTTCTGTCACGAAACTCTAGATGGCACAGGCTAATTGTTTATTAACGCAAATTGATGATATTCACAGCGTTAAACTCCTCGGCACAAGCTGATTGGTTCATGTTGCACACGCAGCCAATGAGCTTGCTGCTTTACATTTAAATGGCTGGTTAGCATTCACTAGAGCAATTTCGCAGCACATTTTCAAAGATTCTCTGAAACCCTCCACCTCCCCAGCTCCACCTGTATAGATCTGCTACGGGTTATTTTATATGCTGCATTGATCTGTGAGCAGCAATAATCTATAACAACAGCAATAACCAACAGCAGCCGCAATTCAGCAGCAGCGTAGCAGATCTATTTCACCAAGACCAAATACATTAACATTGTCATGTCCCTTACCATGCTAAAATCTTCAGAATGTTGTCATGATAGAAATATTTTTAATTCAGTACTGATGAAAAAAGGTTAAAATAAATAAATAAAAGCACTATTTGTGCTATGCATTACGTCTATTAGCGTGCGTTGTCAGCTTAGCAGCATGCTAATGTTATAGATACAGTTTAACCTGAGGATTTTGCCTGTGTAGTCAGCATACAGCAAGGCAGCTCACTAGGTTTTGTAACAGAGCTAGCGTGTGAGTGTGTGTCCGAGCTGCAGTCTGTGCACCGTGAAGATGTTAATTAAAGCGTGAAGATGACGATCGGTCACAGGAGGTCACAGGAGATGCCGTGATTCCAGAACACACACTGGCTCCGTTCCAAACACTAGTGAGCTGCTCTGATGTCTGCTATTTACATAAGCAGATGCTTTATAAAACAGCATCATAATCAAAATCAAACCACGTGTGTGGCTGAAATAAAATGCTCTACAAATACAGTAAGTCTACTGACACGTACTTAAAAATAACAGTTTGTTTATTGGCACTGATGGTTTCATGAAGAACCTTGATTCACGAAAATGGATACTTTAAAGTAGAAAGGGTTGGGAGCATGCATGATGCCTAAAAATGTTTTCTAGTTTCAGTAGGCAGCTCCCTAGGGTTTGGAATGGAGCTAATATATCACAGCAATGCTTGACACAAAGATTCTCATTAAGGAGCCTGACCTCACCCTGACCTGAAGACCAACGCAGGTAACAACAGGAGAAAGACAATTATTTTTTTACACATCATTTAATGAACACAAAGAAACAGCCCTCTGAGACATGACTATATGGAGGGTGTTTTAAAAGGGGTGTGACGCAGCAATAAAACATCTGCCGAAAACTGTCTTTGAACACAATGTTGAGCATTCAATCAATTATACTGAAAAAAAAAAAAAAAAAACATTTTCTTACTCAGTAATTAATATTTATGTCTTGTTTTCCATTATAAATGTCTAAAATTCTTAAATTAACACACATTTACACAAAATCAAGTCATATGTCTGTCATCTGTTTAAGTTTTTTTCTTACCCCATTAATTTTCATAAACACTTTAAAATAAGCCCCAGTTAAAGTTAGTTAATTAATCAGCTAATATTAACTAGGAATGAGCAATACATCAACAATACTTATTAATCTATGTTAACACTAGTTAATAAAAGTACAACTATTCACTGTTAGTTCATGTTGGCGCAAAGACCAATTAAATAATATTATAAGGCACACCAATATATATTTGATTTTAATAATTTATTAGTATGGAGGTAGAACCCTGCATAAAGAAATACATTCAATAAATAAATAAAAAAATGACTAGATAAAAATAGTGTGGAGGAAGAAACTTGTATAAATAAATAAATAAATGACTTAATAAACCATATTTAATAATTTATTAGTTTAAAGGAAGAAATCCACATAAATAAATAAATAAATAAATAAATAGTATAGAGGAAGAAACCTGCACAAACCAACAAACAAATGACTTGATTTAAATCATCTTTATAATTTATTAGTAGATGCTGAAATTATCATTAACCAAGATGAATAAATTTTAGAAAGATTTTTTACTTGCTTCAAGCATAAACTCAATTTAATTTATCTTGATTTAAGAATGTTTAGATATTAGCACTGAAAAACATCAGAAAGAACATTTTGCAGTGTGCAAATAGTTAATTGTTGTGGCAATAAGAGAAACCTAAATAGAGTATATATAAAAAATAAAACTAAAATAAAATATAAAATTAAATAAGATAATATTAAATAAAATAATAAACAAATTTAAAATGTTGCCTTGGTAATTAAATGAAATAAGTTATGTTATTTATAAAAAGTTAATGACTAAATGAAATATATAAAAAGTAAACTAAAATAAAAAATAAATAAAACCTAAATAGTAATGTTTTAAAAAAAAAACAAAAACAGTAATACAAATGACTAAACACTCAAACTAAACACAAAATATAAAAATAAAAGCTAATTAAAAAAATTCATTAGCTATAATAGTATAGTAAAATAACGCTCCTGCAAGGAGATAGCAGTCCCAGAATGCACTGCAAGACATTTTTGCAGTGTGAAAAAAAAGATTATTGTGGTATTAACTATTTCCATCGATAAAAGAAAATGAACTGTGGTTGGTTGCTTTTACATGTTTATCAAGCAATCTCTTCATATCAAGGTGGGCGTTTTTTTGTCCATAATAAGCTGCTATTTATACTAGACCTTATGCTAATAGTCAAAAGTCTAATTATGGCTGGCCTACACATAAAAAAACAAAAGCATTGCGAATGACGACAGATCTGCACTGCTAATTACCGTTAGCGAGCGTGTATCGCTCTCTCTCAAAGCAACCGTGATGCTGATCGTCATGGTGATGCTGCATGGGCTCCAGATGTCTCAACTTCTAAGCGCGATGTCAGTGACAGTATGCCAACCTCATTTGATCTTTCCCCTTCTCTCTCTCTGTCTCTCATGTTCCATCTTTTCACAGGGGAAACCCAGACACTTTGATGAAACTATCGCCATCAAGCTTGTTCGCCAGTAATGATCTCACAAAACCACAAAGATCTCAGCATGAGAACATTGTGATGGACAGAAAAGGAGTGAAAAAACTGAGAGAGGGGCAATTTTGTGATTAAAGCAGTAGTTTGCCCAAAAATAAGCAAAATAATGTGTTGTATACTCACCCGCATGTCGTTCCTAAGCCATACAAATGTCTGTGGTGCTTTCTTTTCATTTTCTATACATTCAATTACATTTTACCATCAAGGTTTCAAAAGACATTAGGGTAAATAATAGTTATTTATTTATTTTAATGTTTTAAATTATATACAGTTGAGGTCAGAAGTTTGCAGTTCTTCAAAAAAAAAAAATTCTTCAGGTCCCACAAATTCTTTGGTTTTTCAGCTTTTTTTTGTGTATTTGACCCCTTTCCAACAATGACTGTATGATTTTGAGATCCATCTTTTCACACCAAGGACAACTGAGGGACTCATATGCAACTATTACAGAAGGTTCAAACACTCACTGATGCTTCAGAAGGAAGCACAATGCATTAAGAGCCGGGGGTGAAAACTTTTTGAATTTGAAGATTAGGGTAAATGTAACTTATTTTGTCTTCTGGGAAACATGCAAGTATAATCTGTAGCTTCTGAAGGGCAGTACTAAGTGAAAAAATATATGATATTTAGGCAAAAAATAAGAAAAATGTACACATTTTATTCAAAAGTTTTCACCCCCCCTCCAGCTCTTAATGCATCGGTTTTCCTTTTGAAACATCAGTGAGTGTTTGAACCTTCTGTAATAGTTGCATGAGTCGCTCAGTTGTCCTCTGTGTGAAAAAAAAATGGATCTCAAAATCATACAGTCATAGTTGGAAAGGGTTCACATACACAAAAATGCTGAAAAACCAAATAATTTGTGGGACCTGAAGGATTTTTCTGAAGAACAGCAGGCAGTTTAACTGTTCAGGATAAACAAGGAACTCATGAACAACTATCAATAAAAAAATAAAAAATAAAAAAAAAAACAGCCGTGGATCATTCAGGTAACAACACAATATTAAGAGTCAAGTGTATGTAAACTTTTGAACAGGGTCATTTTTATAAACTCAACTATTGTTTTCTCTTGTGGGCTATGTGTAAACGTCTTTTTATGTGAAATATCTTATTCAGGTCAGTAGTAAATAAAAAATAACATGCATTTTGTATGATCCCTCTTATTTTGGTCAAATAATTAACATTTTGCAGAATCTGCAAGGTGTATGTAAATGTTTGACCTCAACTGTATATATTTTATACATTTAGAAAATTAAGCCTATAATTTAAGGGACAATTTAAGGGTTAGTTTACCCAAAAATGTTCATTCTGTCATCATTTACTCACCCATGTTGTTCAAACCCAGTTTTCTGTGGAGTCAGTGAGATCAAATATTTGGAGCCCATTGACTTTCATTGTATGCACAAAACAATGCATTTTTCAAAATATCTTCTTTCATGTTCCGAACGTCCTGTTGGTTTGGAACAACAATCGGTTTTCATTTTTGGCCAAACTATTTCTTTAAGCTCTGCAGCACTGTGACATTATTTTTATCATAATTAAGCACATTTTCCCCTCATTATTCTCATTACTGTAATGCGTCTGGGCATTTTACTGACAATGTTTTCTTTTTTTGGTAATTCTCATTACTCTCAATGTAACTTCTCATTAGATTGTCATTAATGTAACACAGTGCTTGATTTTCACGAAAATAATGTCATAAAATCTTAACGGTCCTAAAAATAGGCTTCATGTTCTTTAGGCAAATTATCTTTTTAAATATATCCTTTCCTGATATTTGTGGTGAAATATGACCAGGAAAGAAGATTCACTCATTGATGTACTAACACTGAGTGTGTATTAAAGCCAAGACAAACCTGAATAACACATGGGCGTCACGCACCCTGACATCATGTTTAAGTGCCCATCTGACCCTGCGCCTTAAACTGCACTTGGTTTTTGTAAACACACCCCTTCATTGCATCATTAATCAATGCGAATCCACACATACACAAACCTGGAGTGGTTTTACTCCAAGTGGTTTCCAAGCCTGTGCCCTCAAGAAAGAAAGGTATTAAAAAATCCTTCAGATATTACGAACACTCAAGTGTGCAAAATGCAGTGCACACTCAAGTGTGGCAGATGACCCAATTTCCTTCACACTAGACGGCATGTTCACGCTGTTGTAATGAATGATTAATCTCACATCACATGACGGGGACTTACAAGAGCCTCGGGAGAAAAGGCCCAAAGGCTCACGCATGTGTGTTTTAATGCACACATTTGTGTGTGTTTGTGCGAGCGAGTCGCCAGTACCGGTTTGAGTACATCCACTTGCTATGGATGATGTAAACAGAGCTTAACAAATGGGTCTGAGCTGCAGACACCAATCCCGCAGGACACGGCAAGCGAAGACATTGCTCCGGCATGAGAATACTGTCTTAGGAAATTAAAGGAGAAGTCCACTTCCAGAACAACAATTTACAAATAATTTACTCACCCCCTTGTCATCCAAGATGTTTATGTATTTCTGTCGTAAAGAAATTATGGTTTTTGAGGAAAGCATTTCAGGATTTTTCACCATATAATGGATTTCATTGGTGCCCCGATTTTGAACTTCCAAAATGTAGTTTAAATGCAGCTTCAAAGGCCTCTAAACGATCCCAGCCGAGGAAGAAGGGTCTTATCTAGTGAAACGATCCGTAATTTTTTTTGAAAAATAAAAATTTGTATACTTTTTAAGCACAAAAGCTCATGTAGCACAGGCTCTCCACGATGCTACGAATTAGTGATGAGTCGTTCTTGAACAATTCATTCATTTTGAACGAATCTTTAATGTGACTCAGGATGAACAAGTCGTCTCGGGGAGTGATTCGTTCAGTCGTGCATGCGCAACATCCTATTAGGTTCTGTACTGGAATTAGTTCACCTGTTCCAGTCTTATTTTCTCCTACATCTTGAGAATCGTCCGACATTATTGTACCTTTTTGTTTGTAAACAGCATTTGACTTACTTGCACTTTCTTAGTCTTTGTGCGTTCGCTTTGTAAACACTGGGTCTGTAGTTCCGCGTGACCTTTCGAGTGATTCAATAGTATGTAGCGTCGTGAACACGCATCCCAGAGTCTGTGCTACACAAGCTTTTGTGCTTAAAAAGTATACAAATTTTTATTTTCCGAAAAAAATGACAGATTGTTTCACTAGATAAGACCCTTCTTCCTCGGCTGGGATCATTTAGAGCCCTTTGAAGCTGCATTTAAACTACATTTTGGAAGTTCAAAATCGGGGCACCAATGAAGTCCATTATATGGAGAAAAATCCTGAAATGCTTTCCTCAAAAACCATAATTTCTTCACGACTGAAGACAGAAAGACATGAACATCTTGGATGAAAAGGGGGTGAGTAAATTATTTTTGAATTGTTGTTCTGGAAGTGGACTTCTCCTTTAAGTGGAAAGAGTTATCGAGCATATTTGAGCCTAATGAACAGAATTAAGACTCCTCTTATTACCTACATGTCCTCACAACATCAGAAAGATCCCACTTTTACTATACAATTAATTTCTAAACTTGTTCAGCAAGATTTTCTCAAAGGTACAGTTCACCCAAAAATGCAAATTCTATCATTAATTACTCACTCTCATGTTGTTTCAAACCCATAGGATCTTTCATCTTCAGAACACAAATTAAGATATTTTTAATGAAATCCAAGAGCTTTCTGACCTTGCATAGACAGCAAAGCAACTGACATGTTCAAGGACCATAAAGGTAGTAAGGACATCGTTAAAGTAGTCCATGTGACATCAGTGGTTCAGCCGTAATTTTATGAAACTACGAGAATACTTTTACTGTTGTGCAAGAATAAAATCCCGAATGTCTTTATTTTATTATAAGCTGTGAGTATGCTGTCCATTTGTTAAGATAATGCTGTAAACATGACATGAAGTGTGTCTTTCGGGAGTTATTGTTGTACAGTCCCTCTGGTTTCTCTGTGCTCATCTAAAGTGGAATATCTTGTACTTGCTCTGGCCTCGATCTCACCCCACGTCGAGGATATGTTCGCTTTACTGAGCTACCAAATGCCAACACACAAAAAATGTCACTGCAAAGCAAAGATGTGCATGAAAGAGAGAGAGAGAAAGACAGCGAGTGTGAACCACAGGAAGTGACAAGCAGGGTTTGTTGAGTCTTGCCCAAGGATCGTGTTAAAGCACATAGCAGATTTAGCTGAACAGAACGAGTGTGTGCTTGATAAACTATGACAGAAAGAAGGACAAATCTGCCGTGACATGAGACAATCCTTCAAAATCATCCTTGTATAAGTGTCTGTTCAGTCTCTGCGGCTTTCAGAGCTTTTGTTTGAGGACAGACTTAACCAAAAATGTCACTTCTGTCATCATTCACTTACTATCATTGACTTTGGAAGAATCCTTGAAGAATATCTGCTCTTTCCCCTCTAATGAAACCATATCTATCAATCTGTAAGTGTCTCACCAGTGCTGGATCTGATGGTTTCGTTCCCCACGGTTTGTCCCAGCAGGTCATACTGGTTTAATCTAGAGCTCTCCTCTTCTACCACCACAGAGTTGGATGCGTTCTTTGTCCAGGTGTACGTCACTTCTGTCGTTGTGTAAGCATCTGTAGGATTGATTTTAGTGGAGCCATAATTAAAACTTTGCAGATGATTGTTTCAACCTTTAAACCAGTACAAGAATGACACTCCATGCTGTTACTCACAGCTGCCAAATTTGAGAGGACAGGAGTGGAAGTCCATGGGGAAATCTTCAAGATGCATCGGACACTCAGCATGCACCGTCAACCTGTGATTTACATTCACAAACACAATAAAAGGAGACATTTTATGCCATATATATACACACATACAGTCAGAGTGGCGATCAAAATTTCTGAAATACTGTTAATCTTCATTGCTCAAGATTTGAAGGAATATTAGCTGTAGGTACAGTATACCACTGTTCTCCTAACATGTTTAGCCTAACCATGGTGTTTCAACAAAAACCTTTTTGTGGAGAACAGAGTTATCAAAATTAGAGAACAGAAACTACTGTAGCACGAAAGAAGATTACAACTAAAATTTTGGAGGGTTACAGCTGTCAGAAATTAGTAGGAGGTGTAGAGGCCCTTGCTTTGACTTCAGCACATTTGTGGCCGCAGGACTGCACTGGTGTGGTCTTGGTCCACTCTTCTTCCACTTTCTTCCACAGTTTGGTGACTGTTGTGGGTTTCTTAGCCATAACATTGTCACCAAGGATTTTCCATAGATTTTCAATCAGGTTTAGATCAGGACTCTTGGCCAGCCATTTCATTATTTCAATGTTTTTAGCTTCAAGGAACTGCTTTACAGGTTTTGCAGTGTGACGAGGGCATTGTCTTGCATGAAAAGCACAGGCTGATTGGGAGATGCTTGCAGGGAAGGAACTGCATGTTGATGAAGGAGGTTCTGATAAACCAGTGGTGCTCAACCCTGTTCCTGGAGATCTACCTTCCTGCAGAGTTCAGCTTCAACCATGATCTAACACACCTGAACCAACTAATTCGGATCTGAAGGAGCACTTGATAATTACAGACAGGTGTGTTTGATCAGGGTTGGAACTAAACTCTGCAGGAAGGTAGATTTCCAGGACCGGTGATAAACATCTGCATTCACCCAGCCATGAATCTTTATAAGAGGCCCAACTCCTGCTGCACTTCCTCCTCCACCTTTCACTGACTTCTTTACACACTTTGGGTTCAGTCTGACGTTGAACTAAATGTTTCCCAGCAGACCCAAATAAATTAATCTTGCTCTCATCACTAAAGTGAACTGTGGACCAGTTCTCCTCTCTCCACACAACATGCTCCTCAGCAAAGGTGAGCTTAGCCTTTTGATTGTTTCTGCTGATGAGAGGCTTGATCACTGCAGAGTGCGCTTTTAGTCCGACTTATCTTAAACATGCTGATACAGTTCCTTACCCTGTTCAGTACTGAACTAGCAAGCAATTCCAGCTGCAGTGTTGAACCGATTCCCCATTGAGAGTCTCTGCATTATCCTGTCTTCTTGTGCATTTGTCTTACGTGGAAGACTAGCCTTTTGGGGGGACTTGGATGAATTTGTGTCATTGTAAACCTTCAATATTTGAGAAATCTTGATCAGGGTTTTTTTCGGAATATATTTAACTCATGAAATATGCTTAAAAACTGCACTTTTACTCCAGTTAGGATAACTTCAAATAGGACTAAGGATTAAGCAGTGACCTAAAAATTTAGAAAATTGTAGGCTGTCCTCTAATTTTGATCTCCACTGTAAAAAAAAAAAAAAAAAAAATTCTTCCATACATATATCAAAATTTAATTTTTGATTAGTAATATGCATTGCTAAGAACTTTTCTCAATATTTAGATTTTTTGCACCCTAGGATTCCAGATTTTTTTAAATCATTGTATCTCGGCCAAATATCATCTTATCCCAACAAACCATACACTAATGGAAAGCTTATTTATTCACCTTCAATCTCAATAAAAATTACCCTTATGACTGGTTTTGTAGCCCAGTGTCACATATACAGTTTGGGGTAAGTATGACTTTTGATAAGGGAATTAATTATTCAGCAAGGACACATTAAATTGATCAAAAGTAACAGGAAAGACATTTACACAGGTAAAGGACACTTCTATTTCAAATAAATGTTGTGCTTTTGAACTACCCATTTATTAAAGAAAAAAAGTATTACAGTTTCCACAGAAATATGAATCAGCTCAACTATTTTCAACACTGATAATAATAATAAAAAAAATATATTTAAGCAGCAAATCAGCATATTATAATGATTTCTGAAGGATCATGTGACACTGAAGACTGGAGTAATGCTGAAAATTAAACAAGAATAAATAACATTTGAAAATATATTCAGAAATGAAATCGTTATTTCAGAGAGTAATAATATTATATAAGAGCATTAAATCACTAAGATATTAAAAATGCTGCTTAATTGTATATTCTCAATAATATTGTGAATATTCAATAGATCAACAATCCCTTATTAGTAGTAGTCCTATAAATGAAAGTTAATTTTCGCATCCATTTCTCCTCTATTTCACTCTGTCTGTTGCTTTCTCAGTCTCTCTCTCAGTTTGTCTCCTTTTTTCTTCCTGCGCTTCACGGCTGAGTCAGACTCTCATTGATTTGGCAGCGGCGAGGAGCATTTGTGCTCACAGGAAGAGCTGGGAGCGAGAGAGCGATTTAGAAGAGAGAAAAAAGCAAAAGAAAATTGAGAGGGTACGTGTTGGAGAGTGTCATGATATGTTCTGGAGCGGTGTCGGGATGAACAGAGGCGGGAGCGAGTCATTACGAAAGGCCGTGTTGTTTAGGGATTGTATACACGACACACGACAATATGTCACAGATTCTGCTCTTCCTGTTTCATCCGCAGGTAATTAAGGAGATTGATGAGGATGTTCGGAGTCTCTTGAATATGTCGATTATAATGAGAACTACGCTTTACAAGAAAGTCGCTGGTTTCAATGAAATCGGCTTCTACGAAAGTAAGTGTCACATTTCTGAAAAGAGATGAAACATGTTAATTAGTGGCTAAATCAATACGGCCGCCTGTCATACTGTGGGAGCTGGTGAATTATTCTAATTCTAGGGAGTACAAGGTAATTCAGGGATTTACATGAGGAATGACTCCATTTGTCTCCCACAATATGACCTCAACGGATCATTCACCAAAAAGTATAAATTCTGATAACATTATGTAAGGAAAAGATCAAAATTAAAGTAATTATTCACTGAAAATTCACTGGGGGTCAAGATTGCTTCAGTTTGGGTGTTCCTTATTCTAAAAAAAAAAAAGACATAGGCCAGATCTATTTTTTGACACTGTGAACAGACAATATGACCATAAATCTTATATTTGTGTAAGGTCCACGCAGTTGGTCCAATGAAGGTATCCAAAGGTGGGTGAAGGTTTCTACCGTGTTCTGTCTTTTCAGCGTGCGAAGTTATTGCATTTCGATTAAATTCGAATGTGACTCCATTTTATGATCTAATCTGACTCCATTTTATTATGACCTCGAATTTAGGTTGTCATACGAATTGGTTGTTTCTCTATTTGTTATTGTTATTATTTTAACATTTGCTTATTCCATTTAACTCTTTACTTTATATTTACTCTTCATTAGAAATCTATGTCGCTCAGGGTGCCTCATGTCGGACGATTTACATGGGCCCCACGATCACAAACCCTCCAGTCTGATCATTAATCAGAGGTTATGGCTAACTATTTAATAGACCGCCTCATGCTTGTCATGTTTTAAATAGTGGTTCTATTTAGCCCCCTACAGTCACCTATGTAACAACTTAGTTAAAGCTCAAACTAAATCAGAGGTTATGGCTAGCACTATGAAGTATGCTAATACTTTAATCGTGTTTTATCTAGCCCCCTATAGTTAGTCTAACCATATAACAACTTGAATAAAGCTGAGACAATAACCAGAGGTTATGGCTAGTACTATGAAATATGCCTGAACCATGCTAATACTCCAATAGTATTTTGTCTAGCCCCCCATAGTTAATGCAACTGCATAGCAACTTAACTAAAGTCAAGCAGTTAGTCAGAAATCTAGAATCTCACCTGATGTGCCCCATGCCCATCTAACCTGAGATCTAGTATGTACTTAACCCTGGACACATATTTGCGGTAACATACGCCTTCACTTAATCTACTTGAGAAAATAATTTCAGAGTAAGTCAGAATAGAATCAAATGTAACAATTTATTAGAAATCAGGTAAATATGTATTATGCCAATTATACAGCCAATTCAAAGATATCAAATCAATACAAGAAATCTCCAAGATGAATCTAGGAGTAAGATGCATACCTGACTGGTGAAAAATACATAGTACAAAGTGTGTGAACACACTCATTCTGGCTACAGAAGCACCCTGATCTTCTTGCTACACTTCTTTAAGTACTTCAGACCCAGACAAACATCCCCTGAAATGGAGACAGGAACTAACAATTTGAATTTGCATTGATCAAGTCCTAGACTTGATCGTTTGCACCTTTTGGGGACAGATGGTAATTTGCATAAAAGACACTGGGAAATAGTACAGCCTCAACAGTGAGCAATATATCTCTGCACTCTTAGGATCTGTTTACCTTTTAGTTTACTTCTTGTGAGAATGAGACCATTGTACCAGACACACACTGACAGTTCAAATGATATCAAAAATGACTATGGATCTCACTTGTATTCATATAAAACATTATATTACGCTATTGACCATTCTAAGTGAACTGAGTGAGAGGAGATGGGTGAGGGGAAGTGGATGGAAGGAATAGGTGAAAAGGGGCTTTTCTCACATCTTCTCTCAGTGAGATGTGGAAACAAATGTCTGTATCTTAATACACTGTGTGTGTATTGTCCGTCTCAGAAGATCAAAGTGTCTGAGGTTCTGTAAACCTTATATTTGTAAGGCTGATCTGACTGTCAGACTTAATTTTACAGTAATATTAGGGGTTTAAGACAATATGTAAAATATGTTAAAATAAAAACAAAACTTGAATTAGCATATTTTCACCCTCAGCAAGTTGTACACTGTCTGCCATTTCTCCGCGACAAGGTCTTGTAAGCAATGCAGGTGTTTTGTAGTTTGATATAAAAGTGAACATAAGAGACTTTATTTTCTCCTGACATCAGAGTCACTGAGAACACACTGGATTATTTTTGTTTTTAATGGTAGCGAACCACCGAATACACAAAAAACGGAAGGGAGGGGCGGGGTGAGCAGTAGCTCCTTATCATTTAAAGAGACATGCACCGAAATCGGTAGATTTGAACAGAGCTGTTTCTGACAAGGCATAAAGGGTGCTATTTTAAAAAATCACTGAATTTTAACTAAAGTATGTTGCCGACATTTCATGAAGACCCTAAAGAATCATACCAACTTGTGGAAAATGGGCACCCGATGTCCTCTTTAAAAGCAGAGCACTTTCTAAATGATTTTACGAGCGAGTAGTAACTTTCGAAAGTCCTTGAAAAAAGCAGCACTTAGTAAAAATAACACCTTGCTTACCTCATGGTGTACAGCAGGGTGCCGTCATCTTGGATCCGCAGCAGTTTGTTGGGCATGGTCATGTTGTGTGCGACAGATTTCTTTCCGTTGTGAAAGAATGTGTCTGGAGTCCAGATCTTACTGGCCATCAGGTTGTTCAAACGCAGAATGTTCATCGGTCCCTCAAACTTCAGCCGTTCATCCTTCCAGCTTTGCCTGAAGAACACATCAATGGTGTACTCCTGCAAAAAGATGAAACAACAGCACATTTTAGATACATTTTAAAGTTCTGTTGGATGTTTTCTGTCGCTGTGGGTTCGGATGGTGTTTTGTTTGTGATAATTGAGCACACAATACCCTCTTACACTGACTGACTGGCAGTAAATTTGCTGTTGTGTTCACAATTGGACAACCTGCGTTTATGTTCTTCTTCAAGCAAAGTCTGTGAACGCAATTCAAATTCAAGCATTTTCTTACCCTCAAATGACCTGTGTGTAACATTTTCTATCCACTTATTTTTGCTCTGGTGGATAAGTGCAGTTTGCCAGCTGATTTGCAAATGGAGTTTACTGCATTTGAGACTCAAGCACTGTAGGGGAGAGTCAATCGCTCAAACCTTTAACTAGTGCTGAGAGTGATCAGATCCCACTCTCGGCTTCATAAGAGAGATTGTGCTGCCCAGAGATGTCATTATGAAGCTCATCATGGCTGGTAGAACAGGGAAAACTTTTGAAATGCTTTAAAGAAGGATTAGAAGAGGGCTTTGGCCTTTGATTGGGAGGTGAAAAGGTAACTGAGTTCTAACAACCAACAAATTTCCAGCAACAAGCAGTAAGGCCAGAGTGAATGTGAAACTGCTGTGAGTTGACACAATCGCAGCTAGGTGAGACACATTTCTGTAAAACTGTAAAGTGCTTTGTACTCAATAATTTCTATATGCTATTAGTATGTCATATGGATACTAGTCTTGCATAGCTAGAAATTTAGACTGACAGTAGAAGGTCTGGGAACCTTGGCCGCTTTGAATGACTGACAGGTAAAACGACCAATCACGTTTTGTTTTGTGCCGTGTCAGGTTTAGGGGAGTGGAAATGTCCCCACAATAACAGATCAGTGTGTAGATCTCTTGGACCTTTTTTAAAGAGTCTATGCCACGATCATTACATATTTCTCATACTTTTGAAAATCCAGTGTTTAGTTGATCCTGATGAGCGCTCATTGTCACAGTTGTAAACACAACGGCTAAAAAAAAAAACAATAGAACCATCACCATCAAAATTTGAATGGTTTCCACTACAAATACCATTACGAACATTACAAACCATCAACTATTAACCATTAAAACCATTAAAAAATGGTTTTCTGTAGTGTGTTTTGGGACATATTCCATTAGAATTTATTGATTTTAACAAGCCACCAATACAAGGTGACCAATTACCAGTAAATACCAACAGGGTTCACTACAGTTTCCATTAAAACCAATACAAGTCCCATTATAACCAGTAAAACCATTACAAATTTTGTGATGGTGTCTATTGTTTTTTCTAAAAGGTCTTCTCCCATGAGGGTGTTTGGGTATGAATCACAGCATCTTTGTTTCCAGACAGAACATTAAAAAAACACAACATACACGTCTCCCGGAGAATTCCGTAGAATTCAACCAATCGGATGGGGACTTTGAAACTCCTGAAGTGTTTCCTATTTTGTGTGCCATATGCATCAGACATTCAGTCAACGGTCCATGGATGTGACGTCTGAGGCTGAGACTATATGGATACTAAATATTAAAATATTTATAAGCAGTGCTGACAGTATCTATTCTTTGTTCATATGTAGTTTATGGGGCGTTATTTTTTGTTTCAGTGTTTTGAAAAATGTAATAAAAAACTAAATCATAAAAATGAACAAAACTGATGTTTAATATTGATAAGTGGAGTGGAATTTTGCACCAATAAGATTTCACAGTGGGCGTGGCTACAAAACACTTCAAAAAGCAGATCTTTTATTAAAAAAAAAAGTTTTGTTACTTGAAACGTTAACCAAAAAATAAAAATATTAAAAATAGATAAATATTTTAAAATATTTAAACTATTTAAAATGAATTCAGCCAGTTAACACAGCAGCATTTTTCATTTTTATTTAGTTTAACTTGATGTATTAAAATAACAACTTAAATAAAAAAAAAAAAAAATTAAAAACCTACTACAAAAGACAAAAACTAGGGATGTAACGATTCACTTAATTCACAGTGCGATGCGATTCACAATACTGTTGAAATTTTATAACGCAAATAAATAAATAAATAAATAAATAAAGGCAGCCATTACATCTTAATCATGATCCAAACAAAGATAATGCATACATGCAGCATGAGCATTTTTTTAAAATCTAAATTAGATTGTATATTTAGATACTTGAAGCAAAAACAGAATAGTCTGACTTTAGTGAAATGATACTACATAAAACATATCTGAACAAAACAAACACAACAGACGGGCTGAATAAAAATGCAAATTCACTCTCTGACAGCAGGTGGCGCTTATGGAACAGCAGCGGTACAGCATTTCCTTAGTTACTGCTGTAAACAAAGCAGCGCTGCGCTTATCAACACTACTTTAATTATGCAGAGGTAATATGAAAAGAAAATACCAGCCAAAGATAGCCAGTTCCCCTCAGAGATACATTCATCCAAACTCCTTCCCACAATAGTATCGGAATTCGTTAACATCACAACCAATTTGAATCATCGGCTTTGTTACATCCCTAACAAAACACATAGGAAATTACTACAATTTTGACTAATACGTAAATTACATTTGAAAATTTAAAAACTGATTCTGACATTTACACTCTTCTAGACTACAACCAAATTTGAGCTAAAAGCAGATCAAAACTAGAAAGAATTCTACAGTGAAAGCTGTTCTAATCAGAAAACACTTTTAGCTACAAAACAGCTTAAACTAGCAAATCTTAGTCAAAGCAGTTCTAGACTAACAGAAACCACAGAGGAAATAAAAGCATCTCAAGAATAAAAGCAGTCAGACTAGAATCAGTTCCTGATTTAAAACCAGTGCTGGGCTAAATTAAATCAGTTCTACACTGAATGTTCCAGACTTAAAGTTCTTGTTTAAAGCAGCTCCAGATTGAAGTGTCACACTGTTATAGAGAAGCACTGCGACAGAAGTTTTACGATTGCTCAGATGGTGTCCGAACACTGCAGGGACTGTAGCCAGATTCCTTGCGCCGCTGCAGGTGCTGTTTTTGATGGATGTACAGCTCATTCTCTGGCATGCCTCGCGGATCTGTATGTTTCGTCCAGTCAGCATTCTGCAATGGTTATGACCGTCTAATTTCAGTCAAGGGGCTTGTATTGTCCCAGTTGAGAAGGGTTTATATGAACATTCATTAACAAGTAGAGATGAACCATGAAACCCCACCACCATGCCATCCCTGCACTCACATTATTAAACATACACCCACCACACATACATGCATACGCACACATATCAGGGAGTAAGGGAAATAAAGATAAGTAGGTGGTGAGGTCAGGAGCATTTATGAGATTGCTTCACATGTGCTGAGTATGCATTTACATTGGATTATTCATAGACATACTGAAGGAAGCTACTGCTCCTCACTGTATGCCAAATAAAAAATATAAAAACAATGCCATTTGTTAGCAAAAAAAAAAACAAAAAAAAAACAAGCTAGTCTTTAAAAATTCACCAGTCATAAAGGGTTGAAACGACAGAAGGGTCAGAAACAATGAGCTAATCCGTAAGTCTCACTAGTTGCACAACTAACAGCAGAATGTAGACTGAAAACAGTTTTATAAATGAAAGCATTTCAAGAATAGCAGCAGTTGTAGAAAGGAAGCAGTTCATGACTCAAAACCTTTCTATACTGAAAGCACATGCAGACTGAAATTAACGCATTTTAAGAATGAAAGCAGCCTGACTCAAAACATTTCTATATTAAAAACCGTGTTAGATCTAGACTAGGAGTTCTAAAGCAAAAGCAGATCTGGACTGCAGACAGAAGCACTGCGACACGAGCCCAAAGTTTTTATTACCGCTCAGACACCATCAGAACACTGCAGTGACTGTAGCCAGATTCATTAAAGATGTGCTGTCTACTTTGTATTATCTTAGTATAATTTAGCAGACAGTGCACAGACGTTCTCTAATCCCACTCAATTAAGACACCAAACACACAGTGCATGTAATATTACTTACTTTGCTGAGGTGCTACTGAATCTTCTGCCTTAGTGCTTTACCATAAAGCAGTTTTTAGGGCTGGGCGATATGATGATATAAAATGATGAAACAAGTGATCCTAGATTAATTGCGTTTATGGTGTTGTTTAACACTTATATCAGTCCAGCAGTGACTTGGACACATTTCTGAGTGTTCAAGTCAATTATTTTCTGCTCATGATGAAAACATACCTGTGGGAACTTTTTCGCAAGACGCGAAATACGTACCAATATGTACATATCACTGCAGTTTCCAACAGAAATAAACAGGTAAAACAGTGATCAGTTAAACATTGGTCAGTTTTGTTCTATTACCAGTTCATTATTGTGCTGTTAAGAGACTGAAATATTGTTCTGTTATATTAGAGATATAAGCTGTGTTCTGTTATATTAGAGATATAAGCTGCGTCTCATTTCGGAGGCTGCGTCCTCCGGAGGTCGCATTTGAAGGCTACACACATCATTAAGGATATCTTATTTAAGAAAAGTAACCATAATGAAATGTACTGTTATTTCTTGTGAGGTGTAAAATACTATAATTTAAAAATACTATGATTTAACGGATACTTTTCTTAAATGAGACTTCCCCGATGACATATGCAGCCTTCAAATGCGACCTCCGCAGGACGCAGCTTTCCAAATGAGACGCAGCTTTAAAAATTGGTTGGTTTTGTTCCTTAAAAAATGTGAATGTTTTTTTGTAGGAGATTTTGATGTTGGTATTTAAACTATTAAAGGGATATTAAAGGTAATTTTCAGCCAAAAATTAAAATTACCCCTTGATTTAATCACCCTTAAGCCATTCTATAAATTTCTTCTTTCAGACGAATACAATCGGAGCTATATTAAAAAATGTCCTGGCTCTTCCAGGCTTTATAGTAGCAGTGAATGGCTGTTGAGATTTTGAAGCCCACAAAACTCCATACATCATAAAAAACTGTCATATGGATGTTTCAGCATGAAACATGGCGTTTCAGCATGACGGAGGATGCTTGAGGCGTAGCATAAGCTCCAGTGACAATATGCTAGTCTCGCAAGAATCAAGTTTTGTTTACAGCAAACCAGTCTTCTCTTGGCTTTTATCGAAATCCTCCAACATTTTTCTTTACAAATCCTCATTTTGTACTTGTAATTTGTGACTGGTGTTTTGTTTTACTCTCTCCACTGAGCTTCCACATTCGTCACCACATTCACCTATGTTCTATGTCATCCCGCTGGAACGCCACTCTCTTGTAAACGCGCATACAACAGTTAGCAGAAGTTAGAGATTGCAGTTTATTCGCTTTAGAAGGCCTTCATTAAGGGTGCACTAAGCGATTTTTGGCAAACGATGTTGATATTTGAAAGCACCAAAACAAACACGCCCATACTCCAACAGGATCTTGCCCCTATTTTGATATATGTACACCCCACATGTACATATACAACCCTGGCATAATGTTGATTGCGGAAACAAGCGAATATTACACACAAGCATATTCAAACAAAAGCCAAAAGATCAATTTTTGTGCACCTTTAAACCCCTGAAGCCATGTGGAGTAGGGGTCGACCGATATGTGTTTTTCAGGGCCGATGCCGATACCGATTATTACAGATCAAGAAGACCGATAACCGATATATGTCTGGAATAAAAATTTAAATTAATGTCAAAATTAATAATAACAAGGGCTCTGACAAAAACTGCCTTCCCTGGTGCTGGTTGTGTGTAGTACTCCCACACTGCACTTCCTACTCTTGTCATCCTTTGTTCATCCATGTACAATAAGGGTAATATATAGAGAGAATTAAAAGTGGGGCCACTGTATGCTTCATGATTAAGCCTATGAATATTGGGCTACAGCTAAACAGCTTGTGGAAATGTAAGCATTTGGCTTGTTAGAAATGTATGTGTAATAGCATAACCTCTCATAATTCCTCATTAATTCTTTCCTGATAACTAAAACATAACCTACAATAGTAGAGGTGACTATTTAATTCATCATCTAATGTACATCAATGGATTAACTAAAAAAAAAACAATGTATATAATAAGTCTAAATAATTTAATTGTCTTCATAGCCCCATTGTAGAACTATTTCCAAGAAACTATAACACTATTGGCCTATTATAGGCACACTTAGTTACCCCTAATGTGGAGCACTTAATATAACTCAGATTGTATTCCTCTAAATGAAAAAAAATCATATACACACTGGATGGCTTGAGGGTGAGTAAATCATGGGGCCATTTTCATTTTTGGGTGAACTATTTCTTTAAGAGATGTATATATTGTTTAAAGTAAAAGACTTGCAAAAAGTATAAATGAAAATATGATCGGATGTTGCATCTGAAAAGTCTGAAAGGTCTGTAATGTCAAGAAAAAATATTCTGACCCAGAATTTAAAAAAAAAATAGATTCCTAGACTTCAGTGTGTGTGTGTGTGTTTGTAAGCACAGTGTGACAGCAGATATCAGTTTAGCTGAATCTCGGCTGTCCTCGTCTCACCCCAGCTTCATACGGAGACTCCTGGGGCCGTAGGGCAGTACAGGGGCCAAACAAATACTACTCCCTTTCTAACCTCCCTCTTCACTTTCCTTGTTGTCCTTCCATCTCACTCGCTTCGTGTTCTATACCGTCTGCTCAATGGCTCAGAGGCACACAGCATTAATAGACATGATGACCTTCTGTGCTGGTGTGTGTGTGTGTGTGTGTGTGTTTGTGTGTGCATTGTGGCTTTGTTTAGCCCAGATAAAGCAGCACCAGAGGCTCAGTTCAGAGCAGGTTTATCACGATACAGAACCACCAGGTTCACCCTCATCCATCACAACTGGACATCTCACATGAGGATGATGTTGGTTTAAGATTCCCAGAGCTACCCACAAGTCATATCTGTCATCGCACCGACTGACAGAAACTAATGATTATAAAGAGAAGGAGGCTTGATAGAAAAAGAAAGAGATGCTGGATCCCACAGGAAAGAGAAACCATAAATGAGATCTCTTAACCCTACTGTAACATATTTGAAACACAAAGGCCTCTAAATGATCAACATGATTAAAAACTGCTGAAGAACTGGTTGTACACAATCTACTATATCATTTCTGTCGTCTGACTGACAGTTTAGACTTTTTTAGCAGGTAAAAGTCCTTTTAGCATAATTGTAAAAACTTTAGAACTTAAGGTTGTGGATCATGTGTCTCTATGCTGTGAAATCTTTACTGATCTTTATAAAGGAAATGCTAGAATAGCTCTTACATTCGTATTATTTCATGATGAACAATTACTAGACTGAAGCATGTTCATATTGAGATCTCTCACTTTTTATGACAGACTTTGGTAAGCTGAGAAATCTGAGCACAGGTTCAGACATTTCTGGGGTCTTTTTCTCAGGAGAAATGTGAAGCTTATGAGACCTTGGCAAATGTCTCCATTTCAATTCACAATGCAGTCTAGGAGAAACAACTGAGATAGTAATGAGATTTTTGATTTCGCTATGGGATGAAGTCAAACATTATATATAAAATTTTTCCAAGACCCAGTGATATTATTTTAAACTAAAACTAAAACCATAAAAAACTTTTGTTACTTGAACTAAAACAAATGTTACCTATGGAAGTCCATTTCCACCACTGGATAAAATATTTAAAAAAAGGCAATTTCTGACTTTTTTCTCAGAATTGCTTGATATAAACTCGGAATTGCGAGAAGCAAAGTCAGAATTGTGAGATATAAACTTTATAACTGGCAATTGTTAGTTTTTAATCACACAATTCCGACTTTCTCAGTTTATTTCTTGCAATTCTGACTTTAGAACTCGGAATTGCTCATTTTATCACACAGTTCTGACTTTATATCTAGCAATTCTGACTTTATAACTTTCAATTGTTAGTTTTTATCACACAACTCTGACTTTATAAATCAATTGTGAGTTTATATCTCGCAATTCTGACTTTATAACTCAGAATTGTTTGTTTTATCACACAATTCTGACTTTATATCTATTAATTCTGACTTTATAACTCGCAGTTGTTAGTTTTTATCACAAAACTCTGACTTTATAACTCAAATGCGAGTTTATATCTCGCAATTCTGACTATGTAACTCGCAGTTGTTCGTTTTTATCACACAACTCTGACTTTAAAGCTCGATTGCGAGTTTATATCTTGCAATTTTGAATTTATAACTCATAATTGCAAGCTTATATCTCACAATTGTGACTTTATAACTCGCAATTGCAAAAATTAGTCAGAAAAGTGAGATAAAAGTCACAATTACTAAAGTAAGTAGTGCTGTCAATCGCTAAAAAAACCTAATAATTGCACATTTTTCTTTTTTTCTGAAATTAATCAAGATTAATCGCGATTAATCCCACCTTACATAAAAGTTTTTAAATATATCTTTATATTGCAATAGCTTCACATTCAAACAACATGAAGACAGTATATTTTTAATATTTGTTTAATCACATCTTTTTTTTTATGACTGAAGGCCAGTATCACTGTTACCAATAAGACATCAGATGTTTCCCCCTAATATTTAACCATTGACTATAGCCATTCTGCATTACAGTATAAATGAGAGCTATCAATTATAACATTTATTAGAGTTAAAAAAACAAAACAAAAAAACTTCTAATTCAAGTGAACTTAAAACAATCTTCACATAAACCCATTATAATAAATGTCGTATTTAGCTACCTGTGCCCTTCAGCAAGTAGGAAATATACAGAAATTGAATTAAGTTATCAAAAATAAATAAATATAGATAATTTCTTAAAGCTATAAAAGTTGCTGATTTCCTCTTTTTTCTTTTGTTCTTTGTTTAACAGACATCACAGCAGCTGGGTTATTAGCTTATTTGACTGCTATTACATTAAGAGCTGCCGCTGCTGAACGTGACGTGAACGTTTACCTTTTCTGACCCACTTCAGGTCTTAAAGTATCTACTAATGAGCTGACAAGTTGAAGCAGGTGTGTATGATGAGGGAAACAGTGCTTCAGGACAGTTTTGAAAACCATTTCAGAGACATGTTCTTAAATGTGACATATATAACAAATATTGCATGCATGCACAGTTTAAAGGCAGCTTTAATTGCCTTTTTGGCAACTTCATGACTTAACTGACGATATAACTATGACGTAGTTTCTTTCACGCTATGATGCTATGATACAGGCTACAGCATGTGTCGGCAGAGTTAGAGTGTGCGTTTGAAAAGGCTCCCGTTTGATGTGGTCATGTGCAGGGGTTCTGCATCTAAATAAATGCGATCCACAATTGTGAGTGGAGTGGCCAACCCTAGCCCCGCCCCAGCGTTGCATTAAATAATTTTAACGCCATTAAACTAGAAAAAATAATCACCTGAATTAACATGCTAATTTTGACAGCACTAAAAAATTCTTGAATGCTATTAAGTCTCCAAAAGCAACCTTTAATTTAAAAATATTCCTCCTGGAATAGACGATTTCCTGATGCTACCTGGAAAAAGCATGATGTTCATTTGACATCTCTCTGCTGAATCCTTCTGTGAATGCTATTTGTGTCACCTACAATTTAAACACAATTACCCTGGTACTGCTTCACATATTCTAATAAACCCTCACTAACCGATGTCAACCTGACGGCAAACATGCTATCCCTCAACAGCCACACCTAACCAACCTCTTCAGCTCATTACCCACAAGTCTTTTCACTCAGCTGTTTACCTGAGTGTCAGACGGTTCCCAGCAGGGTCAGCTCTAATGATGAGGGTTAGCATGGCCACAGGGCATTGAGACAGAGAGAAAGAGAGAGACAGGCCTTCACCGTAAACCCACAGCGCAGAAAACTAAATCCACAGGCTTTTGCTAACAGCTCAAAGCTGCTGGCGATAACAATGTGACCTCTGACTTGAAATGAAATCACAAAACAACAAGCAAACGATATTGCCAGTTGTTTACCGGCTATTTACAAGCTAAGGAATCAAACTTGCACATGTTTTAGAACACGCTGCACTCGCTGTAGCCGTTTCTTTGAATTATTGAGATGAATTATTCATCAGGGATGAATCTAAAGAAATCAGAAATGGCTTTTCTTGAGGTGTGTATACAACAGCTCTTGAAATAGAAACTCATAGCTCTCCACGTAGGCAACAACTGTGCACAGAATGATGAAAAATTAAGCAAACAACACAATACTGTAAAAGGAGAGGGAATTCCATACAAATAATGAGTAAAAAAGATATTTTTCAATTATTTTATTTCTTTAAAAATAACTTAAATAATTAAAATTAATGATAAATGTACTTTATCAATGCATTTTATAAGTAAATAAAAATGTACATTACTGTATAACAGTTTGGTTTCTAAGTATAACAGTTTTTTTTCAAAGTCTCTTATGCTTATCAAGGCTGCTTTTATCTGATAAAAAAAAATACAGTAAAAACAGTAAAACTGTGAAATATTATTACAATTTAAAATAGCTGTTTTCTATTTAAATATATTTTAAAATGACATTTACTTCTGTGAAGCAAAGCTGAATTTTCAGCATCTTTCTAAAGTCTCCAGTGTCACATGATCCTTCAGAAATCATACTAATATGAGGATATGCTGCTCAAGAAGCATTTCTTATTATTATCAATGCTGAAACAATTGTGTTGCTTAATATTTTTGTGGATATATTTTTCAGCATTCTTTCATAATTAGAAAGTTCAAAAGAATAGCACTTTTTTAAAAAAATATAAATTTTTTGTAACGTTATAGATTTCTTTACTGCCACTTCTGTTCATTTAATGTGTAAAAACATTAATTTCTTTAAAAAAAAAACAAAAAAAAACTTACTAATCCAAAACCTTTGAAAGTTAACTTTCATTCTATCAAATTTCTTATTACATTTTTTACTTGCTACTGCTTGCTTACTCATAATTAAATGAATTAAAATGAAATCTTACCACCACAAAACCTTTGAAAAGTAGCATAGACATATTAATAATCTTCAAATTCTGGAACAGCCTTCACATTGAAATGCTCTCTAGGTAGGAAGGTCATTAGGTTTCGAAGCAGAGCTGAGGATGACACTGAAATGTGTATTTGCATGTTGAATTCATAATGAAAGAGTAATACAGAGAAGAGCTATGATTCAGTGAGGCAGAATGGGTTCTTTTAAATAATTGATAGTGCAAAGATTTACGTGCCGAATGAGAAAGGACTATCTGCTACTACGTTGAGAGGGAATCTATTTCAAAAGGAACGGTGTAAAAAAAAATTGACCGTCAACTGTCAGAGCACTTGAAAAGAAAAAAAGAGAGAGGGATGGTGCGGCAGAGGAGGATGATAAGCTCCGGGGAATGTGGAGAGGCAAAGAAATGGAACAATTTGTCTTTGAAAATGAAAAAAAATATATCAAAGACTTAGACGTGCCTCTGTGAACTGCTCTCCCTCCTGCCAGAAAGGGTCAGCATGCTAACGTGTGAAGGCAGGGCAAAGACGTCGCTTTACAATGGAGAATGCCATGCATTGTGTCTTTCAATATGAACTGGCAAAAAAAAAAAGTACCGTACAGTACAGAAGAACAGCCAGTGTTACATCAACTCAAGAAAAGAGTGAAGGGTAGATGAGCAGAGGCAAAAGAACGAGAAAAGCAAGCGATAAAGGGATGGAAGGAGGAAGTACGATTTGTTTTCTTGGGTCTGAGGAGCAGAAGGTGTAGCATCTGGGTCTAATCTCAAAGACACAGGAGATCAAGGCTGAGACGCTCATACTGAGAAACTGATGAGTGGACACATGGACACACAGCGCACACACACACACACACACACACACACACACACACACACACACACATATAAATGTAGCATGGTAACCATAGTTTCCAATATCACAATTACTGCTGTCATCACAACAAAAATATTACACAAAATGAGAGACATCTTACACAGCGAGATCCTCTCAAGAAGTGTCTTTGTATTAAGTTTTGTTCCATATATATATACAGTGGTGGAAATGACCAAAATTCACTCAGGGGACTCTAGCTTGAAGGGGAGGGGAGGGGGTAATAATGGTAATTTTAGATGTCCTTTTGGATGTATTTAATTATAAAACCTTTTATAATCTATAATAACATTAAACTTATTTCATATTTTCTCTAAACTTTCTTGGATATTAAGACAGGCACCTGCAATTATGGCCAAATTAAAGATTCAGCGAGTTGCGGACCAGACTCCGCTTTCTGGAAAGGGGCGGGGTGCCGGTTCCTCTGCCCAGATCTAGCATTCCCCCCCGGGAAACGCCCGTAGGGCGCCACCTCTGGCAGGAAGCTGACTGGTCTAACAGTAACTGTGAGGAACTCCCCAAAAATGAGGGTTCCTTCTTCCACCAGCATCTCGCAGCCAGTGGAGCTTCCAAAGGAACAGGCTGGACCTCCCTGTGAGTTACCACTTGTATCTTTTGGGCTCCCCCCGATGATCGGATGTCGATCGCGGCATCGGAGGGTGGGCAACATGCCCAGTCGGCGTTGAACTGCCTGAATGCGTTCAAGAGCAGGACAGCGGTCCCACTGAAACAATTTCAGAGGCTTCTGGGGCATATGGCAGCTGCAGTGGCAGTTACACGGCTGGGGCTGCTCCATATGAGACCGCTTCAACAGTGGCTCCAAACCTTCCAAAGTCCAAACCTTCACCCCGTGGTCAGACCTTACATTTCTCTGGGCAGGAGTCCCCCTGGAACAGGTCTCCAGGCATGCTGTGGTACACACAGATGCCTCCACCACCGGCTGGGGGAGCCACGTACGACGGGCAGGCAGTATCGGGGGTATGGATGGGCCCTCAGCTACACTGGCACATCAACTGCCTAGAGTTGCTAGCAGTATGCCTTGCCTTGAACCGTCTCAGCCTCCTCGCACAGACACTGTGCAAGATCAGGGAGGATGAGGAGCAGGTCGTTCTGGTGGCACCCTACTGGCCCACCCGGACCTGGTTCCCAGAACTAATGCTCCTTGTGACAGCCCCTCCCTAGCGGATTCCTCTGAGGAAGGATCTTCTGACTCAGAGAGGGGGCAGACCTCTGGAAACTACATGTCTGGTCCCTGGATGGGACGTGGAGGTTCTAGGCGACCTACCCCAAGGAGTGGTAGACCCTGTCACTTCGGTGAGAGCCCAGTCCGAGACACGCTTACGCCTTGAAGTGGAACCTGTTCGTTGAGTGGTGTTCCTCTCACCGAGAGGACCCTCAAAGATGCCCGATCAGAGTCGTGCTCTCCTTTTTGCAGCAAGGGTTGGAACGAGGGCTGTCTCCCTCCACCCTTAAAGTCTACGTGGCTGCTATTGCAGCGCACCGTGACCCCATAGAAGGGAAGGTGGTGGGGAAGCATGACCTGGTTTGAGCCTTTGCAGTCAGTCAAGCTGAAGTTTCTTTCAATGAAAACACTGTTCCTGCTTGCGTTGGCCTCCATCGAGAGGGTAGGGGACCTGCATGCATTTTCGGTCGACGAAACGTGCCTAGAGTTCGGGTCAGCGGATTCCCAGGTAACCCTGAGGTCATATCCCATGTGTGTAAAATTCCACGTATAGCCTCAGAGCCCATGTACCCCAGCAGATCGTCTGCCATTCCAAGAGGGTTACAATCACCTCCAATCTTCCATATGTTCCTGAAAAATGAGTCATGTGTGTAAATGCTTTCAAACCTCCTACGGGAAGGATGGGGCTTATGCACATTCCCAGTGCTCCAACCTCACTGAAGTGGGTAGTGCTATGTTATACAGTGACTGGTGTTCTTGTTGCGAACCTGGCCTAGGCCAGAAAGGGGGCACAGGAAGCTCACTCAGGATACTGGGGGGGGACAGCAGCCGTGGCGCTTTGGTAGGGATCCCAATTCGTCGGTCACCGTTGTGACTCGAAGTGACCGACTGATGGGGAACGTCTCGGTTACGTATGTAACCCTCGTTCCCTGAAGGAGGGAACGGAGACATCACATCCTGTCGCCACGGCTGCTGTACCACCGCTGAGCTGCCGGGTCACCGGCTCAGCTCCTCAGCGAAAACCTTCAGGGAACAACGGTTACATACGTAACTGAGACGTTACCAGTCAAATGAAATCAGCAACAACAATTCACCTTTGCACAGCACCGAAGAGCACAAATGTGGCATTAAGGAATATTTACAGATTTTTTTAACATGTTTCAGAGGTGGCATTAATGCATTTCATTATAACACAGTTATGAGATTAATATTTTGAATATAAAGTTTGAATATAGAAATATGAAACGATTTAATGACTCAATTTATACTTTAAAAATGAAACTGAAGCCACTAGTAGGTGGCAGCAAGTCAAAGTCTTTGCGACTGAATCATTCATTCAATCGATTCAAAAATGAAGATTCATTCATAAATGAAACAGCGCTGTGTCAAAGACTATAGATGTGCAGCAGCTCAGCTGTGACTTTGTTTGGAACTATTTTTCTTGGCGAAAATATATCACAATCAGACAACAGTGTTCCTAAAATGTAAGTCACTTAATATTAACTTTTGTATAAAATCAAAAATGTATAAAATTGTTCTATAAATTCAATTTCACTTTTGCAAACTCTCTTTAAAATCATTAAAAACTGTCACTTGTCTTAGTTCATTGGAATCTCACAAACTTTTTAATTAATGAAGCTCTCTACACTGCATACTGTATCTATTATTTTCATCATCTCTACACTTTGTTTGTTATAATGAATTACAAAAACTGCAGTCTGCTTTCACGATCTGTGCTGTGAGGAGCAGGACCTGCACCGATAGAGAAGCATTTCTATTGGCTGCAGTCTGCAGGTATTATGGCCATTCACAAAAGACACAAAATATTCTGCTTCATTTTTAGACTACATTGCACTATGTTTAGTATTTTGTGTTTGACACATTTTTTCAGTTTCTGTATATTTCCTACTTGCTGAAGGGCACAGGTAAATAATGTGTTTATGCTGTCTTAAGGCTACTTATATTAAAAGTTGTTATTTTTTAAAGCTTGATAGCTCTCAATTATATTGCAATGTTGAATGGCTATAGTCAATGATTAAATATTAGGGTGGGGGGGATTTCTTAGAGACATCAGTAATACTGATATCAGTGATACTTGCCTTCAGTCATAAAAATATTTAACGAGTATTAAAAAATACTGTCTTTATCTTGTTTTTACATTAATTTGAAGATTTATACTTTATAACTTTATAGGGTTAATCACAATTAATCACAAGCAATTTCAGAAAAAAATGTGTGATTAATTAGTTATTTTTTTAATTGACTAACAGCACTATTTTTTTTTAAATATATATAGTATTTCCAGCAAAATTTAGATGGTTTTTAATTATTTTTAATGAATAATGAAAAATGTCAAGTAATAATATATTTTGTACAGAATTTTTATAAACAACAGTCCTTATTTTCATAATCATTACATTTTATGACATTGCCACATCAAAAAAGGATAAAATATCTGATATATAAAAAAAGCACACAATCATAGGGTCTTCAGGGTGATGTCTGTGATGCCATTTCCTGTTTTAGGCCTTTTTTGTCAAAATGCTAATATTTATTTTGCTGATGAAGGTTTGTAAATATTTATGTCTTGTTTCCGCCACAGAAAAAAATAAAAAAGATCATTTTGACTTTTTGTCTTACAATCCTGACTTTTTTCTTGCAATTTTGAGTTTACATCTCACAATCCAGACTTTTTGAAATAAGTCAGATTTGTGAGCTATTGTCATAACTGCAAATTTATATCTCCAAATTCTGACTTTTTCCCTCAGAATTGCAAGAAACAAAGTCCGTATTGTGCAATGAATAGTTAAAATTACTTTTTTAATTAATTACTTTTTTTTAAAGTTCTGTGGCAGAAATTGACTCCCATAAATGTGAGTATATTAAAACTATTAAAATTTCAAAATAAAATTTTGTTCATTGTTTACATACAGGATCACATACATTTAATTCAGTGTATTGCAGATTCTTTGTAATTATTTGTGAAATCTATTAGGAATTCCTGAGGAAAATGAAAAAATAGTTCAAAACACATTCATTACGATTAGATTTATTCCTTTCATTATCTTTAAATGCTGCATTTTTATTATTGTTTGATAAAGAATTATTACACCACTGACTACACACTGCTGTGGTATTTTGCAGAAACCATCTATATATCTCTGTAATGCAAAGCATGAACAAGCTAATACTGCAAAGCCAGACAAGACTAGCGCAGCTGTATGCGCTGATCGTTAATTTGCTTTGTTAGTTTGTTTGCAGCTGAATCAAAGTTTCATTTAGTTTAATGGCTTTCGATTAAAGTTCATTTGAAGCTCCAGGGTGGTCTGTTAAGTATGCGTGTAACGTACATCACTTGCGAGTACAATCAGAGCGCACATTGTTAGCGCACATATTCAATGCGGCTTACATGAGTCATAAGTTATCTCCCCAGAACAAAAACTCCATTAAGAAGCTCTGAATCCATTGAGAAGTGTCAGAATGACAGTGTGAGTCATGAGAGTCACAGGCACTAATTCAGAGTGTCACGGACGCAGTCAGGTGGCAAAGCCTTTCATTTCCTGCCGCGGATCCGTCGGATATGAAACTCATCCGGGTCACCGTGGACCGCTGGTTATTTAGCACTGACCGCTTCCCCGCACGTATCCGAACAGAGCTCGCTGTCGCAACTTGTGGACTTTAATACATTAGCAGTGGTGCTTTTCAAAAAAATGACACCTGTACAGATGGCGTCCCTCTGTAGGCAGCAGTTAGATAAAAGACTGTTCAGCTGATGTGTTATTCACATTTACATTTATGCATTTGGCAGATGCTTTCTTGCAAAGGAACTTACATTGCACTCAAGCCGCATTCCCTGAAAATCAAACCCATGACCCGGCCATGATCTACTGTTTGAGCTGCGTTATGAGACATCAAGTAGTCTAAGCCACAGACGTCATGTCTGTGGACTGTCTGATACTCAATGCATACAAAAATAGATCCACTGTCAATAGCCGGAGTGTATTATTTTCACAGAGTGACTGAACACTGTAATTTCTCATTGATGCAGCCTGGAAAATGATTTTCCTACATAGCAGAGCTAGTTTATAGTTTACATTTTCCAGACGATAAATTTTACACACATTTTACTCTAATTTTAACCATTAGGAAAACTACTGTGTAAAAGAAAATAATATTTTATTCAGTAAGGAACCATTAAATTGATCAAATGTTACAAAGGCTTTCTATTTCAAATAAATGTTGTTCTTTGGAGCTTTCAATTCATCAAAGATTCATAAAAAAATTATCATTATTTCCACAAAAATATTAAGCAGCACTGTCTTCAATACTGATAATAAAAAGAGATAAAGCAGAAAATCAGCATATTAGAATTTTTTCTAAATCACATGACACTGAAGACTTGTATAACAATGCTGAAAATTCAGATTTGCATCACAGGAATAAATTACACTTTAATATATTTAAACAGAAAAGTGTTATTAAATAGTAAATAATATTGTAATTTATAAAAATATTTCACAACATTACAGTTTTACTGTATTTTTGATCAAATAAATGCAGCCTTAGTAAGCATAATTGACTTTAGACTTATGTTTAAAACAAAACAAACAAACATATATATATATATATATATATATATATATATATATATACAATTAAGTGATTTTAGTGTTTTTTCATCAGTAATTAAAGTGTTTAGAAACAAAGTATTTGCATTTCTTTTGAGTTTTTGTAAATACTAATCTCATATTTTTCTTTCTATAATTTCAGAGTTGCCTTCTTAAATGTAGTTGCCAGACTTATTTTTCTTGTAGACTGCATAAAACTGATAAAAATGTTAGATATCATTCACTTAAGCATACTGTAGTAGCGAGTCATATTTCAGCCACAGAAATTAGATACTTTATTTTTAATATAATACAGTTATTGCTATTATTGGTCGCACCACGTGATAAGTGGTCGCACCAAATGACACAAAGACCTTATACCATTTAAAAATCCTTTGAAAGAGACATGTATGAAAAGTGCAGCACATGGCATTAACTGCAAGTATTTCTTT
Organism: Cirrhinus mrigala; assembly: GCA_036247105.1. Classification (NCBI taxonomy): domain Eukaryota; kingdom Metazoa; phylum Chordata; class Actinopteri; order Cypriniformes; family Cyprinidae; genus Cirrhinus; species Cirrhinus mrigala. Next base: position 24,496,398 of record CM070020.1, on the reverse strand, counting down.
AGCCCAAATTATTTCTGAACTTTGCCCAATTTTGGGTGCTCAACTGACCCTTCGCAGAGAGTTTGACTGACCAATCATAATGCCAAATACGCTGTTTTGTTCGACAAACAAACCAGACAGGAGAGTAGATTAAAATCGGTGGACCTAAACTTGAAAAATGGTGTGTATTAACATCTTTTCACGGTTGAAACAAGATATCTTCTGATGTTCATACATATTTATTTTGTGCTGTAACTAGTAAAGATGAAGAGATGATTGGTATATGATGCAAAGTCCTATCTTTAAAAGGACTTTAACATAAAATTCCCAAAATGGTAGTTTCTTGATGGTCACGCCTCATGATATTTCATAAAATGGAAATCATCTGACAAATTTGTTTATATATTATGATGAAAATATATATATAAATGCTTTGCAATTACACAACATTTTGGAAATCATGCCAAATAGTGCAGAAAATTAATCTGAATAAATTTAGGATAATATATAAAATGACAGTTATGGCCGGTCGGTCGCACCACATGATATTTTGACACTTTGAATAACAGAAAAATTACAAATAACTTTTTTTTTTTTTAAAGTTAAAGTGAGTCCATACATGGGAGAGGAACTTCATATATATGGCATCTTTTTTTATGCATTTATACCAATTTTTCACTGAAACAATGCAATCGGACAGAAAATGTAGGCGTCACGTCACTGACCCATAATTTATATATATACTACATTATAAATATATACTATATATACTTACGTAATTATATATAATTACTATAATAACCCTGTACTTTATAGTCTTTTATTGTGCTGCAAATGATTTCATATTTACTAGTCCCTCTACAGGTAAACAATCTGTGGTTGGTCAGGCGGTCTGTTCCTGTCTAGGTAGGTGGTTCTTGGCTCGAAAAAGCTGTGAAGTGCTGGTCCATGACGCTGATAGTGATGGCAAAGTGATGCTACAGTATCTGTCCGTCTGTGACAAATAAATGCACAAAAAAGAATTCCACTCACCATGTCGGTATCTGAAACGGGGCCAAAACTGGTGACGTAAATGTCGGTCTTCACTGTGGTAACTCGATCTGGAAAAACAAAAAGAAAAGACATCAAAATCACCAATGTTATTTTCCCAGCGTGCAACGGTGACAGCCTTGTCTCATCTGCCTTGAAAGGGGCATCTTTGTAAAACCGCATTGTCTGAAAGAAGAAATGGTTTGTGAATGTCACATTTTCTTTACAATTTTACTGCAGAAAGAGCATCTTTCTTTCCCGAGATGAAAGCGTGCATTAGGCAAGAGTAATGTGCTTGTGTTTACTGGCCCGGTGTTAGGATGGCTAGTAATCAAATCTTTCTGTTCCTGCTTCAATATATTCTGGCATTCAAAAGAGCTCCTGATATTTCTTCTGCTCCTCTAAATAACACAGGCCCACAGTAAGTGCATTCAGTCAGTGAAATATTAAAAACGGAACTATTCAAAACAGAACACAGTATGAGAAATACACACACACACTCTACTGCATTTTCATTGACACTTAAAAACAGAATCAAATAAATGCCAAGTTCTGTCACAAAACTCTAGATGACGCAGGCTGATCTGTCCTTAACGCAAACTGATGATATTCACAGCTTTAAACTACTTGGCACAAGCTGATTGGTTCACGTCGCATACGCAGCCAATGAGTTTGCTACTTTACATTTAAATGGCTGGTTAGCATTCCCTAGAGCATTTTGCAGCAATGCTTTCAGAGTTCCTCTGAAACCCTTCACCTCCCCAGCTCCACCTGTATAGATCTGCTACAGATTATTATACATGCTACTTGTTCAGCAGCAGTATGTCTTAAATACTCACAGCACTGTATCGGCGTATGTATTGGTAGTAGCAAGTTCATGTACTTGCTTTGCAGCAGCAGCAGCAATAATCTACAACAACAGCAATAACCAACAGCAGCAGCAGATCTATTCCGCCAAGACTAAATACATACTGTTTAGCAAATAAAATACTGTTTAGCACTGAACTAGCAAGCAATTCCAGCTGCAGTGCTGAACTGATTCCCCATTGATGATTCCCCATCTCTGCATTATTCTGTCTTCTCATGCATTTGTCTTACGTGGGTGACCAGCCTTTTTTGGGGACTTAAATGAATTAGTGTCATTGTAAACCTGCAATACTCAAGAAATCACAGACTTGAAATGACCAACTTCTCCTGTGAAGTTGCACTAAAAAAGCTTGAAGACTTGTGTAAGAAAAAAAGCTAAAATGGCTACTTTAGCAAATGCATTTTTATCTCACAATTGCTTTGTGATCAGACACTATCGGTTAGGTTTAGGGTATTTTCAAGCAAAACATACCATTAATATGTTAGCTTAATTCACTGAACATTTAATTTCTGAATTTAATTTCCACAAACAGTGTAAAGAAACGTTGCCATTACAGGTTGACCGATTGGTCGCCTTTGTCGATTATTCAGCACTGATAACCAATGGCCGAAACAATCAGTTATCATCAAAAATGTATGCAAATAGCTTTTCCGGGTTGCATTCGTTCCTGGAGTGGCTGAGATATACAGTATGAGAGTATCAAGTATTCATTTTGAAAATATCAGTTATTGGTTGACTGATCAGGTATCGGCCAGTTATTATCATTACCAGTAAAATCCTCTATTGGCCGACCTCTTTGCCACAGTTGCATTTTATTGTTTTGGAGAAAATGAACAGCTATATAGCAGCAGATACTGACAGGAAATGTTGCTACAAGCCTTGCAAAATCATGTTGCAACCATTTTGTATCCACAGGATACAATAAAAAATAAACATGCATCTGCAATTGCTACAACAGGCCTAAAAATTGAATTTGAAACACAAAAAAAAAATTACACAGCAATAAAAATTCTGCTTTGCTATACAAAAAAGTAGTTACAGGTTGACTTATTGATCAGTTTTGTTGGTTAATCTACACTAATAACCAATTGCTGAAACAATCAGTTATCAGCAAAAATACATACTGCAAGCTACTTAGTAAAAATGGGGGTCCGCTGTCATTATACAGTATCCACTTTAAAAAAAATTGGTTAGTGGTTATTGGCTTAACTGGCGGTAATTGGTTATTGAAAAATAAACACGCATCTGCAATGGAGAAACATGATATAGCCTACAGAGCCTTATGTGGATGTGTGTAAAAAAAAAAAAAAGTGGAGTGAAATGTAAGTAATGTATTTCAACTTTTGCTGAATTGTAGGCAGTGTTGCATCTTTCTAATTAGCCTAGTTGCAAGCTACTTAGCAAAAACTGCTACAGCAGGCCTAAAAATTTATTTTGAAATTTCTGCTTTGCTATACAAAAAAGGAGTTTCAGTGCAAACAAATGCAGATAAATATCAGAATTAATGATATATTCTCATAAATTGCCACTACAGGTTGTCCGATTAATAGGTTTTATTGAATAATCTACACCGACAACCAATTGCTGAAACAATCAGTTATTCACAAAAATGCATGCCGATAGCTTTTCTGGGCTGAGAAGGGTAACTGCTGTCATTATACAGTACAGTATCTATTTTAAAAATATTGGTTATTGGTTGACTAATCGGTTATCGGCTAGCTATTTATGGTTATCGGTTTGAAGGAAATGAAACACGCTAAGCTTATAGCACCTCTTGTGGACTTGTCGTTATAAAAAAAGTGGAACAACATGTACCCTAAGCAGTGTATTTCAAGTTTTGCAGAATTGTAGACAGAGTTGCATATTTCTAATAAGCCTAGGTTGCAAGCTAGTTAGCAAAATTGCCACATCAGGCATAAAAAATGATTCTGAAATACAAAAAAATTACACAGCAATAAAAATTCTGCTTTTCTACACAAAAAAGGAGTTACAGTGCAAACAAATGCAGAGCAGCACTTTGTCCCAAATGCAGATAAATATCAAAATGAAGGATATATTCTCATAAATTGCCATTACAGGTTGACTTATTGATCAGTTTTGTTGATTAATCTACACCGATAACCAATTGCTTAAACAATCAATTATCAGCAAAAAAGCATACTGATAGGGTTGTGTTCACTGCTGGAGTGGCCAAACTTAAAATTGCTGCAACAGTCCTAAAAATTTAATTTGAAATTTAAAAAAAAATTACAAAGCAATGCTTTGCTTTACAAAAAAGGAGTTTCAATACAAACAAATGCAGAGCGGCACTTCGTCCCAAATGCAGATAAATATCAGAATGAATTATATTCTCAGAAATTGCCACTACAGGTTCACCAATTGTTTGGTTTTGTTGATTACTCTACACCGATAACCAACTGCAGCAAAAATGCACACTGATAGGTTTTACCGTGTTGCGTCCATTGCTGGAATGGCTGAGAAGGGTCCGCTGTCATTATACAGTATCCACTTTAAAAATATTGGTTATCGGTTGACTGATCTGTTATCGGCTAGCTAGTTATTATTATCGGTTTGGAAAAAATGAAACGCTATTTAGCAGCAGAAATTGGATATTTTGTTTAGAAACTGATGTGAAATGTTGCTACAAGCCATGCAATATCATGTTGCAAGCGTTGTTGTATCCAGAGGATGCAATAAAAAATAAACACGCATCTGCAATAGAGAAACATGATGCAGCTTATAGCGCCTCTTGTGGACATGTCATTAAAACAAAAAAAGTGGAGTGAAATGTACCCAAAGCAATATATTTCAAGTTTTGCTGAATTGTAGACAGAGGTAAGTTGCAAGCTAAGGTGTTGGGAGGGGTTTCTAGTCCATTGCTATGAGATTTCTAGATGGTTGCTTTAGGGCTGAACGATTAATTAAAACAAAACTGAAATGCTTTATGGCTTAGTCCGAATATCAAATCAGAAAGACTGCAACTTCATGTTCTTTTACAAACAAGTTTAAGGGTTAGTTCAGCCAAAAATGAAAATTACCCCATGATTTATTCACCCTCAAGCCATCCTAGATGTATATGACTTTTTTCTTTCAGACGAATACAATTGCAGCTAAATTAAAAAAATATTCTGGTTCTTCCAAACTTTATTATGGCAGTGAATGGCTGTTGAGAGTTTGAAGTCCAGCAAAATGCATCCATCCATGAAAAGATAGGTTGCAAGCTACTTAGCAAAAATTGCTACAACAGTCTTAAAAATTTCAATGCAAACAAATGCAGAGCAGCACTTTGTCCCATATGCAGATAAATATCAGAATGAATCATATTTTCTCATAAATGAGCTCATAAGTTCAAAGCGCGAGCCTAGGGGTCTCCAGTGCTTCTTTAGTGCTTAAAGTGTATTCTGAGCTTGGAGAGGCTGGTGTGTTATATTAATAGCTGTCTAATGTAGGGGTGGTTTATTCAGTGCTGAGCAGGAGGAGAGATGCTCGGAGACAGCAGGATGCTTTGATGTCTTTTCTGTGGGGTTTTTATTCACTTATTCTCCTGTTTCACAAACACAAGCTGATAAAAACACAGAGTAATCAGTTGACAACAAGAGCAATCAAACAAACAAGCAGAAATTAAGACTGCTCATCTTAAAAACAATGTCACTCTCTCTTTCTGTCGGTCTCTGTCACGTCTGTAAAATTGCCCTAATTATACAATGTTGCGCGCTCGTCTGGGCGCCGACCCAACGAGGATAGAAAAGGGGAAAAAAATGCATTGATATTCATCTCTGGCTAGATTTTGCATGCCGTTTCTGCACAGAATCGATAGACTGCTGAGAAAGTATAAAAAAAGCATACAAAATATTGTAATATGTTTTCGTCTTTTCAAGTATTCTTGGTGTTGAGGGTACTTGCATTGGTGTTGCTATGCAGTTGCTAAGGTGTTGGGAGGGGTTTCTAGTCCATTGCTATGAGATTTCTAGATGGTTGCTTTAGGGCTGAACGATTAATTAAAACAAAACTGAAATGCTTTACGGCTTAGTCCGAATATCAAATCAGAAAGACTGCAACTTCATGTTCTTTTACAAACAAGTTTAAGGGTTAGTTCACCCAAAAATGAAAATTACCCCATGATTTATTCACCCTCAAGCCATCCTGGATGTATATGACTTTTTCTTTCAGACGAATACAATTGCAGTTCAATTAAAAAATGTTCTGGTTCTTCCAAACTTTATTATGGCAGTGAATGGCTGCTAAGGTCTAATGAAGTCTAATAAAGTGCATCCATCCATCATAAAAAGTACTCTACATGGCTGCGGGGGTTAATAAAAACCTTCTGAAGCAAATCAATGCATTTGTGTAAGAAGAATATCCATATTTAAAAGTCATACGTCATCTGCTGAAATGCCACTCTCTCGTGAACACGTGTATAACAGTTAGTGGAAGCTAGAGATTACGGTTTATAAAGTTTTAAATATGGATATTTTTCCTACACAAACGCATTGATTCTCTTCAGAAGGCCTTTATTAACTCCCCAGAGCCGTGTGGAGTACTTTTTATGATGGATGGATGTACTTCATTGGACTTCAAAATCTCAACACCCATTCACTACCATTATAAATCTTGGAAAAGCCAGGACATTTTTTAATATAACTCTGATTGTATTCGTCTGAAAAAAAATACATATACGCCTTGGATGGCTTGAGGGTGAGTAAATCATGGGGTAATTTTAATTTTTTGGTGAACTGTCCCTTTAAGATAAATAAAAGACATAAAATTGAATTATTATTATTAGGGTAGAATGTAGCTAAATGTGCCCCGGGGTATTCAGTATATCTTGAGAGAAAGGTCTTAATGATTTTCAGTTTTAAGATAATTAAAACAGCAGTTTTGAAATAATGAAATGTAAAAGTATAGTATTTGGGGCAAAAAGCGCCCCTGGTGTTGTGGCTAAAAAGCACAATAACTAACATGACGATTAATTAATAGCAGATTTTTCCATTTGTTGACATGACATTGTTAGATTCAGATGGTAAATATCATATATTATGTTGGGTGTGAATCTTAGAGATCATCACCATGTTTAGAATGAAACCATCATATTTAAAAACATGCTATTAATCATATCATATAATAAAATATAATTTGTTGTTACTACTGTAATTCCATATTAAATTACTATGGGATCTCCTTCAATGCTTTCAGAATCTTTACATTTTAAAATTATTTTGTTTCTGTATTTTAAAATATATGTTTTATATTAACATTTTAATTATAGTATATTTATTGAACAAAAAAAATAATTATTTTATTTATTAAAAGTGATTGTTTTAAACATGTATTAACATACATTTAAAAAAAAAAAAAATACATTACCTTATTAAAATTTGACATTATTTTAGCTAAAGTATTTGTATCAATACTGTGTGCCTTTTGCCCCATACTGGTGAGCCTTTTACCCCGTGTGTGGGATAAAAGGCCCCCCTTGCCACCTCAAACATTTATGAGATTTTTAAACAAAATAAACATCTTGTATGATTTATTTTTACACAAAATCTGTTGCTCCATAAATGTTTAATAAAAATGTATGTATTTTTCTGCAATCATACGCTTTGGGCACAGTGAAAAGCAAATTTTTTTTGTTAGGGGGTGTCTTTAGCTCCATTGTACCCTTCTATTATTTTACACTTATTGTTACTAACAATATGGTCTCAGGTTTCTCCTTCAGTTTAAGTCTACGAGATTTTCTTCATCCATTTGCTGGGTGAAAATTGTAAGTCGTTTTTTTTTTTTCTTAGAAACCTAAATAAGCAGATTTAATAAAATAAAACTACAAGCAACAGTAATAATAATGCTAGTCTAGTAATGCCACTAATAATTAAGACTGCTCATCTTCAGAACAATGGCTGTCTCACTCTCTACAATTGCTCTAATTACTCAATGCCACACAAGCGTCTGGGCACCATCCCAGCGAGGATAAAAAAGGATGAAAAAAAAAAAAAGAAAAGAAAATTTCCACTGAATTGACATTCATCTCTGACAGAGACCGAAGACTGCTGGGAAGGCATAAAAACCCTACTGTTTTAAGTAGCTTTTATAAACCGCAGCTTTTATTGTGCACGGCTATCAGGTGCCATTATTCTGCGGCGTTAGACGGCTGTGTTGTTAGCGGTCTGTGCGTGAGAGTGAATGTAAAGTGGCTCGGCCGGGTCTCGGAGGGACGGGGGAAGGGTTGAGAGACTGAAATGAGACTGGGGGAGGTTTATAAAGAAGTGCTCTTATATACATGACATTATTCACATATGCAGCAGAGCCATGAGTAACGCCTGGGAAAGCCCTTTCAGTTTGACTTCACCTCTCTGTTTTCTTCCTTCAGGTTTTCATTCATCCTGTGAGACCAAAGCTCTTCCAAAACCTAGTGACCTGTCTTGCTGTTTACTCTCTACCAAGGCACTGGCTATTTTTAAGGCTGCTTTGTAATTGAAAGGGAACTTGACTGAATAAGTTGGAAGGCTCTACATAGTCATCACTTCAGCACATTGAACATGAAGTGAGACAATATAACACTATAAGCATGCATATACATCTATATATATAGATAGATAGATTTTTTTTTGATGAGCTAAGGACAAAAAACAACAACAACGTAAACTTATTTCCCCCCACATTTTCAATAATAATAATAATAATAATAATAATAATAATAATAATAATAATACTTATTATTATTATTATTATTTAAAAAATAAAGAAATACTTTAATAATGAGTATTTAATAATAATAACAATAATAATAATAAAGATATTTTCTATTTTAATATTATAATTATTATTCAACTGTAAAAATAGTATTTAAATAATTAATACTACTACTACTACTACTAGTACTACTAATGTATTATTATTATTATTATTATTATTATCATTAATATTATTATTTATCTATTTTTACATGTAAAAATAAAATCAATCAATAAATTAATTACTGTTGCAATAATATATTATATTGTAGTGTACAATAAAAAATGAGTATTTAATAATAAGAAGAATAAAAATAAGTCATAATCAAGACATCATTTTAAATTTTAATATTTTTATTATTCAACTGTAAAAAAATATTTAAATAATCATCATTATTTTATTATCATTTTTTATTTATTTTTGACAATGTAAAAATTAAATTAGTAAAAAAAACTATTATTATATAAAACATAAAATCAATAAAGAATACATTACTGTTGCGATAATACTATTGAAGTGTAAAATAAAAAAAAAGTATCATCATCATCATCATCATCAACAACATCAAGATATTATTTTCAATTTTAATATTATTATTATTCAACTGTAAAAATAATATTTAAATAATAATTACTTCTACTACTACTACTACTAATGCATTATTTTTATTATTTTTATTTTATTTTTATCAGTAAAGAAATTAATACTATTTAAAAATAAAATCAATAAAGAAATAACTTACTGTAGAAATAATACTACTGTAGTGTAAAATAAATCAAATGAGTATAATAATAATTATATAATAATGAGTATAATAATAATAATTAATTATAATAATAACAAGAATAAAAATCAGTCATAATCAATATAATATTGTCAATTTTAATATTATTATTCAACTGTAAAAATGTATTTTAATAATAATAATAATAATAATAATAATAATAATGTATTATTCTTATTATTATTAATTTATTTTGACAGGTAAAACTTCAATCAGTAAAGAAATTAAAAGGAAGAAAAACTGCAAAGTAAATAAATAAATAAATGTATTTATTTACTTATTTATTGATTAATTTTAAGCATTATATATGATAACTTGTTTAAAATGTGACAAATATGGATAACACTGTCAAAACATGTGATACACCAACACTGCCATCCATAAAGCTTCCATCCATCAATTCTTTGATTTTCATACAATAAATTAAAATCATCTCAGATATTTTCTGACCGTAGTCAAGGCCATTATTAATAGCCTACATACTCTTTTCTCCCTGCTTCACTCTTCTTCTCGCACACACTCCTGCTTTGTCTAAACACAAGCATCAGTGTTCAATTAATCAACAGTGGCAAACTCAATTAACGCCTTAAAATTAGTGACGTGGGCGTAACTCATGCAACCTCTAGTTTGTGATGTGACATCAAACACGCCTCCATAGCTCCATCTCTCCTCTTTCTGCTCCTTGGGTTGCCAGGTATTCATTCTAAGGATCAATATACATTAGTAAGAGGATCCATGTTCATTTTTCATTGTCTGCAAATAAACCTTGTTGTGGCCATAGTACATTATAACAATAATAATAAAAAAGCAACCCACAGATCTGTAATTTGTCTTGCAATAGCATTTTCAAAATAGCCCAATTGTGCAGGAAAACAAAACCCTCGCAACACTGACAGCTCACTGGGTTTTTATACAGAGCTTAAATTTCATTTGTTCACTAGCCAGATCTCAGTGAATGATTCAGTTTGATTCATCCCCGTTTTTGTTTAAGCAGAAGGCAACAAAGACTCCATCACATGCTACCAACTGCTTCTCAATCTTCATCAGCCTAGAATCAGAAAGTGCAAACATTCTCCATCCAGCCTCTCCGATGGAAGAAAATGCTCGCAATGGCAATAACAACACCATGAATTCACCTTGAACTAAATCAATAGCCTCTTGAGGACGAAATGATTATCCAAGTCTGGTTTATGCTTCTTCTAAATGCTCCCTTTATTAGGTCATTATATCGTCATTCCAGCAGCGCTAAACTCCTCTATACGACGAGAGATGCTCTTTGATTCGCTCGCAAAAAGTTAATCAGCCATAAACATGAACGGTATAACAACACATTCAGATTTACTGACACATTCAGCCATCCTGAGATCGACTGACTGCCGTATTGGATTGAGGAACAGGGGGTTTGTGGGAGTTTGGCCTCAGGAATGATGAGTATATCGACCGCTCGGGCTGTTTTCCCCAGGGTCTGCTGCTGTGAACGGATGGGCATAACGGAGGATGACAGAAACATTTACATAAACAAATACAGGATTCACCGGATTAACCGTTGTGCACATAAGACACAAAAATCAGGTGATTTAAGAGATGAGAATATTTTAACATTTTGGTAATTTAGCAATTCTGATATTATTAAATAAAATTTTGGTAACACCATTTGTTAAGATTGGTTAACTTTATTGGTTAACAATAAGAAACAATGAGAAATACTTCTAAAGCATTTATTAATTTCAACATGTACTAATACATTATTAAATTAAAAGGTTCTATCTGTGAAAATTAACTAGTGTTATTTTACTATCATTGAGATACTAGAGCTTTTATTAATATGTTTTAATATATTTAATATATTATTTATATTAAATAAATTAATATTATAGTAGTTACATAAATGTTATATAAAATTGTTATTTTAAATATATTCATATTTCATATATTTTGTCATTATTATTATTATTATTATTATTATTGTCTGTAGAATCTGTTAATAAATTATTACAAAGTAAAAGGTTGTATCTGTTAAACTTATTTAATAACCAGTGTTATTTTAGTATCATTTAGATACTGAGTTATTACTATTTTTAATATATTTAATATATTATTAATATACAATTTATATTATATAAATGAATATTATATAAATTATATAAATGCTATATAAAATTGTTATATTAAATATATTATTATTTTAATATTTGATATATTTTGACTTTATTATTATTATTATTATTATAGTTTTGTCTGTACAATTTTTATTAATTTATTTTTCAACATTTACTAATACACTATTAAAACAAAATGTTGTATCTGTTAAACTTATTTAAAAACCAGTATTATTATAGTACCATTTAGATTTTTTAGAGTTTTTAGTAATATTTTTAATATATTAATAAATATTAATTAATATATTTTAACATATTTAAGACGTTTTTATTATTATATTTATATTTTATAAATTAATATTATAAAAATGTCATATAAAATTGTCATATAAAATATATTATTATTTGATATATTTTGTCATTATTATTATTATTATTATTATTGTTATTATTATTATTATTATAGTTATGTCTGTAAAATTTGTATTAATTGTTTTTTTCAACATTTACTAATACATTATTAAACTAAAATGTTATATCTGTTAAAATTATTTAATAACTAGTGTTATTTTTGTATCATAGCATGAGTTTTTATCAATATTTTTTATTTAATATATTGAATTTTTGTAATTTTTTTTATTATTTTTAATATATATTTTTTTATATATTACTAACATTATATAAATTAACTTCATGTAAATTATATAAGTTAGTTATTAGCAAAGGTTTTAGTCATTTGTAGTGTGCTTTTGTCATTTTTATTTAGTCAGTAATACGATTTGTATTGATTTTTATTTGTTTAGTTTTAGTTATTTTAGTACATTAAATTAAACTAAATAACATGAGCTAGAATAAAATAAGTTTTCTATTTCAGTATATTTTTATTTAAAGTAATTTTTTTTTTAGTTTTTTTAAGTTAACTAACCCCGAAGCTAACATGAACTAAATGAACATGTATTAAGTAATGTCAAAACTGATTAATAAATACTGTAATAAACATATTGCTCATTGTTAGTTAATGTTAGTCAATGTATTAACCAATGTTAAGTAACACTGATTTTAAAAATACAAAAAAGTGTAAAGTGTTTTAAAAATAAATATATTTTTTTCTCAGATGCAGTCACAAAATCATCACATTTTGCTTATGAATCATTTAGACTCATTTAGAAAATCTGTTCAACAGAATTATTGAAACGAATCGACTCACAAACAAATCAAACACCACTATTACTCCAAAAGCACTACGATGGAGTCAGATTGAACCAAAATTTGAACCCTGAGGTTTTCAAAGCATGTGACTAGTTACAGTAATTCTTGTGAACAAGTCATTGATTCGATTATTGATTTTTTGATGAAATGTTGACAAGATCCTGGTAGAAACCAACACAGAATCTTTGGCCGTGAATGACTGACCTCTAACATCGAGCGTCATCACACTAATGACACAAGACGGTTCACTCGGTTAACATGAACAAACAACCCAGACCCAGCCCTTGACCTCAGGATTAATGAGCCGGTCTGACCGGACCTAGGGTCAAAGGTCATGGGTCAAAACTGAGCCGAGAGAGAGCGACCGAGAGGACTTAACACACGTGTTAAGTGCAAACAGCACATTCAGCCATGCCGTTAAAAACTGTTCAAAGGATGTGCAGAGATAAAAAGATTCAGCCCTCCTCTCTCCTGAAAATATGCACTTTGTTTTTGAACGGCTGAAGCAGTATTACTTATTCATTCTGCTTTGTCTTTTCAAGCTCTCGTATCATCACCAAAGTGTCAGCAGCAGGTAAGTTTTATACCAGCTGGTTCTTTAATATGCTACAGACCAGCTTGAACTTCCTTTGAGCTCTAACAGGCCCTTACCTGCCTAGAAGAATATTTTATTGCTCATACAGTTTAATGCCTTTCTGCAGCGATGTTTCATTTCGGTATAGTTTCTCTTTCTTAAACTTAAATGGCTGTATATGTCACTGTCATGTGACACTGAAGACCAGAGTAATGATGCTGAAAATTCAGCTTTGCATCACAGGAATAAATGACATTTTAAAATATATATAAATACAAAACTGTTATTTTAAATAGTTGGAGGAGGGACTGTCAAAGCTGTTCAGAATTTATGACCAGGTCCCCCACATTTTTCGCATTTGGTCTGTGATTAAAGATTTTAGCAGCTGCAGCTCTTTCATGGATGTTGGCTTTGTGAAGTTCTCTGTGGTAGGTATTTGAGGAAGACATTGAGGTTTGCTGTCACTTTCTGTGTCGTTCGGACACAATCCTTCTTAGTGTTTGACAATCCATCATTCACTCTTAGTTTTTGCTCACTTTTCTTCTTCACTGTCAAGTCTTGCCATGCTTTGTGTACGCAGTCATAATCGTTAAGACTGATGTTCTTAAAACATCAAAGAAATGAGCTATTAAGGTTACAGACACTCCTGCTAAATGGACTTTTTGGAAGTCTGACAAGTCCACCATTTCATCGACCGCTTGTACTAGCAGCTGCTGAACACAACTGATACTACACTGATATACAACCTAAAGAATATAGATAACAAAAGATAAATAAATGTTTAATGAGTAGTTCACTTCCAGAACAAAAATTCACAGATAATTTACTCACCCCCTTGTCTTCTAAGATGTTCATGTCTTTCTTTCTTTAGTCGATAAGAAATTATGTTTCTAGAGGAAAACATTCCAGAATTTTTCTCCATACAATGGACTTCTATGGTGCGCCTAAATTGAACTTCCAAAATGCAGTTTAAATGCAGCTTCAAAGGGCTCTAAATGATCCCAGCTGAGGAAGAAGGGTCTTATCTAGCAAAACAATTGGTTATTTTCTAAACTGACAATTTAACCTCAAATGCTCTTCTTGTCTCATCTCTGCAATGCACATGCATAGTCTGTGTAATCTGGGTCAATACAGTTAGGGTATGCCGGAAAAATCCCATCTTGTTTTCTTCTTCAACGTCAAAATCATTCTACATCGCTGTTTTACCTTTTTTTTTTTTGTTTGTTTGATGTTCTTTGCATTTTCACTTTGTAAACACTGGGTCGGTACTTCTGCAGCGATGTAGGACAATTTTGAAGTTGGGGAAAAAAAACGAGATGGGAGTTTTTCAACATACCCTAACTGAACTAAACTGAGTTCAGGCAGACCTAGACAAGACGAGCATTGGAGGTTAAAAAGTATAGAAATTGTCAATTTGTTTTCGAAAATGACAGATCGTTTTGCTAGATAAGACCCTTCTTCCTCGGCTGGGATCATTTAGAGCCATTTGAAGCTGCATTTAAACTGAATTTTGGAAGTTCAAACTTGGGGGCACCATTGAAGTCCACTACTGTATATGGAGATAATTCCTGAAATTTTTTCCTCAAGAAACATAATTTCTTATCGACTAAAGAAGGAAAGACACAAACATCTTGGATGACAAAGGGGTGAGTACATTATCTGTAAATTTTTGTTCTGGAAGTGAACTTTTCCTTTTATGCGAATGTGCACAAACACAAAAAGCGGGATTTATCGCATGAACCAATCACAGCCAAGCATACAGCACCCACGCTTTAGGAGGTCTGTTAAAACTCAGTGGGCTCAGTGGAGGCAAGTGAGACGTGGATTCTTGCTGTAACTTTACCTGCTAGTGTCGCTGCTGGACAGAAGTGATTCATACTTTTTTTAATGTTATATTTTGTAATATTGGTGTTGTTTTATTTTTCGATAAGCAATGCCAATATTACTCATACAATATTTTGAGGAGGAACTGCCTCCCTTGCCTTCTTGGAGGGAAAAGTTATATACATTACCTAGTCTTTTTGTTTTGTGAAGATTGTTCATAAGTATTTTGGATATTTGAACTCTTTCCAGCAGTGACTGTATGGTTTTGAGATCTTTTCACACTGACAACAACTGAGACACTCATAAGAAAAAAAAAAAAAAAAAAAGGTTCAAACATTCACTGATGCTCAAGAAGGAAACAATATATTAACAGATGGGGGTGAAAACTTTTGAACAGAATGAAGATGTACTTTTTTCTTAATTTTCTTTAAATATATATATATAATATATATATATTTTTTTTTTTTTTTACATTTAGGACTGCCCTTCAGAAGCTACAGAAGATAATTACATGTTACAGAAGACAAAATAAGTTTAATTTACCCTGATCTTCAAATTCAAAAGGTTTTCAAAAAATAAAACATTGAATTTCAAAGATAAAATTTAAATTAACAGGCAGATTTCAAATTGCTGGTTTTATTAGTTGGATGAATATGTTTGGTGAACTGAATCAAATTAATCAGAGTTTTAAATTAACCAGACTATTCAAGTGAATCAAATGAATAAAGCAACTCAAATTAATCAAATGATTCAAACTAATCAAATAATTCAAATAAACCAAGTTACTAGGATGAATCAGAATCCCTACCAGGGTTGTTTCCTCTGAGAAGGCAAGAGAGGTAGTGCCTCCTCAAAATATTTGATGAGAAACATATTCATAGGACAAAAATAAAACAACACCAATGTAACGAAACGTAACATTAAAAAGTGTATAAAACACTTGTTTTTCTTAAAAACATTGTACAACAGTGACACCAGCAGCACCACTGAGTTTTAACAAACCCCCTAAAGCGTGCGGTGAGTTTGGTGGGGGGTAACTGAGAATAAATGGAGGAAAGATACGTGAGAGAAGGCAATGCCTCAATTGCGATATGATTGGATTTCACTGGTTATGATTGGCTGTGATTGATTTATGCTATAAATCTCTTGCATTCATGCACGTTCAGCATTTGTTCAGCATGATATAATATGGCTTTAATGAAAAAAAAACAAAAAACAAGTAAACAACTCACACACTTATATATAACCACTTTGTTATGTCAAAATAAGACGTAAAATGGCATTAAAGCATAATCTGTGTGAGTTATTAGTGAGTAATCAGCTTGGTGAAAATTCAAGTAAATCTCTGCATCTGTGACCAAAATTTACTGACCTTTGAAGACTGCTGATCCGAAAAATTAAAAAAATAGTTAAAAGTTGACTATTAAAAAAAAATAGCTGAACATAAGTTCACAAATAAAATATATAGTTTAAATTGTTACTGCTTTGAGTTATTATTTTGGAATAAATGTAATATGCTTAAAAACACTTGATGAGATTCATACTTGACTTTAATTAAAGAAATTACATTGTAAGAAGAAATAACAGTGTAATGGGATTATATTGTTATTGTAACAATATTTTTTTATTTTATTTATTTTATTTTTTATTATATTATTTATTTTTTAGTTTATTTTAACCGTGAATATATACATTTTTTTTTTTTCTTATAGTGTAAGTAATGTTTCCTTTAACCAGAAATATATGACTGGGGCATAAGTTTATATTTGATTAAAAAAAAAAAAAAAAAAAAAAAAAACTTTAGCGACTTTGCCTCCTTATTTCAGAACACCACCGCACACCACTGATCCCTACCACTACTGACCCGTTTAAGAAGGCAAAAACCAGGCAAAAAGAATGTGATGAGAAATGTTTGAGTTCATGAGATCTGACTTTAGATTGCAGTTTGAGACACTGTAATCTCCTCTAAAACCCCAGAGTGGACAAAAGTGAGATTACAGGGGTCTTGTTCTCAAAAAAGAAGTTCAGCGAAAGTCTCCATTTAATTTCATTGATGTCTAGAAGACATTAAAGAGATTTTCATTTGTGATTTTCTCTTCTATGATACTGCTGTGAGCTCACAGTGCTTCTATGCCTATTAAAGGATGAATGACTACAGCGGCAGACAAATCCATAAGGTTCAGTCAAATCCTGCATATCGTTACGGCCTTTGTTAGCTAAACTAATCCGCTAATGGAAAAATGTCAGTGACACTTAAGTAGTGACAAAACATTTGAAAAATGCCTTCTTTTATGCCAGTCAATAGAGAGCTGCTTTATAATAGCACTGTGTACATGACCACACAAATCAATAAAAACAGGTACACTCAGGTATCTCTCTTTAATCTGGGCTAATGTACTTCTGTTGTCAACATAAGCACTATAATGTGTTCCTGCCTTCATCATCACGACATCAGACACAAACTACTGCACTGAAGGTTTATTCTCAGGGCTTTTGTTCAAATCCATTATGCTACAGATGTAGTGATGCTTGAGGAAAGATAAACTCGATTCTGGAGAAGAACAGATATCAAAAGCAAGCCATTTAATTTAGCCACTACGAGCTCACCTCCCAGTCCGGGTCTCAGCCGGTTGTCGTAGCCATCCAGCAGGCGGTCCAGGATGCGTGTGAACAGGGTGATGTTATTTTTGAAGGCATCTGTTGTGGCATCTGCAGACACTGACCTACACAATAAAGTCAAGAGTGTGTGTGAACTTAACAGTCTCACGAACAGCACTTCAAAGACTTCAAAAACGAAGGCGGTGAAACTACAGGCTGAGTGAAATGAGGAATTACCTGAATGTTCTTGACGTCTTTTAGCACTTTAATGATCCTAGTTTCATACGCTGTGAGTTACAGCTCTCATCTAAGATGTTCTGAGAATTATTGCACAAGATTCAAATGAAATTTTAATTTTTTTTACTTTGAGATTCTTTTTAGTTGCCAGGCTTGAGGAAGCTGCTTTGAAGTAAGCACTATAGTCAAGCTTACCTCTAAAAAATAGTAGGCTGCAATACAGGTTAGTGAAAACATAGCTAATCACAATCAAGTTTTTAGATGTTTTGAATAATAATCAGTTTGTATCATTTCGAAAATGAATTAGAAAGTATTTTTCTGACATGGAAAACCATGAGGATATAGATATAAATGCATTAAAGGTAATTAAATGTAGTTGAATCTAGTTAATTTTAAGACTTTTATAAGTAATTTTTTTTGAACGATTTATAATGATACATGGTAGACAAAATTATTTAACAAAACATTGAAATAAATAAATAAATAAATACACAAACAAATGCGCAATGTTTTGACTTCTATAAGTTATGATTTTTAACAGCTATGTTATGAAACACTGAATCAAAAGCATAATTAAAAACTACAGAATTTACCAGAATATGTATTTACCAAAAAATAAGGATAGATAGACAAACAGACAGACAAAAATAAATAAATAATTAAATAAATAATTAAATAATTAAATAAATAAATAAATAAATAAACAAACGAATGGATGGAGCATAATGATTAATAACATTTTAAAAGATATTTTAACTAACTAACTAACTAACTAACTAACTAACTAAATAAATAAATAAATAAATAAATGGATGGATAGATAGAATATAATAAATAGAGCATAATAATAAATAACATTTTAACAGATAGTTTAACAAACAAACAAACAAAATAACTAACAAATAAATAAATAAATAAATGGATGGATGGATAGAGCATAATAATAAATAACATTTTAACAAACAAAAAAAAACCGAAATAAATAAATAAATAAATAAATAAATGGATGGAGCATAATGATAAATAACATTTTAAGAGATATTGTAACAAACAAAATGAATGAATGAATAAATAAATAAATAAATAAATGGATGGATGGAGCATAATGATAAATAACATTTTAAGAGATATTGTAACAAAATAAATAAATAAATAAATAAATAAATAAATGGGTGGAAGGATAAATAAATAAACAAATAAACAAACAAATAAATAAATAAATGGACGGACGGACAGACAGACAGACAGACAATAGCATTATGTTAATTATGCTATTTAGTTTTTTTTAGCACTTTTCTAAAAAAGAAAAAGTATTTTCAAAAATAATGATTTTAAACAAACAAACAAACACAAAATGACATGCAGGCCATTTTAACACTGTTTTATGACTATTTTTAAAGCACTTCATTAAATCTAGCCAACTGTTTTGTTGAAACCAACACAACTTCACCAGTGCTTGAGAGAGACAAACCCGTTCTAGGCGAGTGCTTTGATTACTGCCTTAGTTTGCTTGTGCGCAATACAACGAAACATGAAAACAGCAAGCGTTTTGTCAAACTACATGTGCTACGTTTAAGAAAAGTATCCTTCTTTCTTTAAATATTAGTGTTGCTAACTCCCCAACACTGCTGTGATGTGATTAGAGCGTTCTTTCACTCTGTTCCACATGTTCTACTTACAGGAAAGTTTATGTGAAACGCTGCTCAGGAATATAATTAACATACTTAAGCATAATTGGCTTAATTAACATAAGCAATCATGCATGCATTATAAGCGTCAACTTGATCTGTTTGCTAGCTGACTGTTAAAACGCTTTAACTCCCTCTGTTTCAAAGCCTATGTACGGACTACTGAAAAAACATTTTGAAACATTGTAGGTGCATTTTTTCCAAGCCTACTTTCTAACTAGACATTTTTAGCCAAATTGCACGCATAATTGCAACAAGCTAAATAACAAACAAGAGAAAATGTCATCATATTGGCTAAAAATATCAAATAGTTGCTTCATACAAATTTTAGGGGGGCGATGCCAAAAATAGTGCGTGTTTTGTTTGAGCATGTGCATTTTCTAACAAATATAGTGCATTTTGTAGCATTTTTGCTTTTGACAACCATTTGTAGGGTGAAGAAATCTTGTATTATAGCATAATCACGAGAAACCACCACAAAGACATGATTCGTATCTTCCACTGAGCCAGATTACAACTATTTGTTCAATTCTTGTGTGTATGAATGATTCTTAAGACATTATTTTATTCCTATTCCCGATTTCAGAATTATGGTCAGAGACAGAAAAAAATGCAAACACATCAATCAAATGATTTTAAAAAATATAAATAAATAGACTATTTAATCCAGTATGTATTTTATGCTTTATAGCACAGTGCTTTGCGAAAGTATTCATACCCCTTCATTTTTTCACATTTTGTTATGTTGCTACCTTATGTTAAACTGCTTTAAATTAATTTTCCCCCCACATCAATCTACACTCCACACATCATAATGGCTAAGCAAAAAACGTTTTTAATGTCTTTGCAAATTTATTAAAAATAAAAACTTCCATTGCATAAGTATTCTTTTTTTTTTTTTTTTTTAAATAAATTTACGTTTTGACAATGTTTTGACAATTCTGTTTTTGCTTTGTCATTATGGTCTATGAGGTGTAGATTGATGTGGGGAAAAAGTAATTTAAAGCTGTTTAACCTCAGGTAGCAACATTAAAAAATTGAGGGGTATGAATACTTTCGCAAGGCACTGTATATCTCTTCTTTAGTTTAGAAATATGCTAACATGGAACTCTATTGGAATCAACCATGACTCGGGAGTTGAGCTGTCGAGCTAATTTAGTTGTTGCTTACATAGAGTGTTCCAAAACAGTCAGTTAGGAAGCTGCAGTGTAAGGCAGATGTGAATGTAGGCAGCAGTGAGGCGGCTCACTAGGTTTTGGAACAAAGCCATAGATTATAAATGGACATGACTGAGCAAGTTCTTCTGAACATGATTTCCCGCTCCAAAGTAGTATAATTCTGCACTCTGCCACGGGGTAATACCTCATTATAGAGCAAATTTGTAGCTAATTCCTCCATAAGCCTCACATACATTGAGAGCATTTAATATGAGCTAATTATGCAGCTTTAAAACCGGTCATACTCTTACCATCTGGGAGAGCATACAGGAACCTGAAGGGACAATATCGACCCATTTTGAGTTAAAGAAAGCACTCTGTTTTTACGGTTCCTCCACAGTTGGAGGACAAATCTCCCCCTAGCGCTCTTTTCGTGGGGCGCATCCATGCGTGACCCAGATTAGAGGGAGGTTTATCTGATCCCATCCCGATTCCAGTTATTCAGAGTGAATTCACTGCTCGTGGAAACCAGTAAAGCATATTTCATGAATCGACTTTGTGACACATACAGGAGGATGGGGTTGCTTATCACATGCATTATCTAGATTTATATGATATTGGTTTATTGATTGGTATGGCACGGTGTGACCATGTTCACTCCCAGGAGAGGGTCTAAGTCAATGGTTTATTATGAATAAAAAGAAAACAGCCCATCATATTAAGTTGAAATTAAATTGGCAGTAAACCTGAGCTGAGTGTGTACAGAGCGGTCAGAGTAATTACAATCCATGTGGTTACTATTTAATCATGGGTTTGCAACAAAATCAAGGTTGACCCTCTTAATTATTGTTTGATCAGGATCAAAACAAGCTAGATTTTGACCAAAACACTCATTGGGCACTCCAAAACACATAGGTACTACAGGTGTAAATGACCACTTTCGTTGGTTTTTACAATTTGCACATTCCACAGTATTTTGCAAATGCAAAAACTGTCTAAACACACACAGAATTATAGCGATTAGAATATATAAACATTAATTTGAATGATGTGTCACCTTCACCATGATACATTAGCATCTGTATCTATAAAAAGCCTTTTCTTGCTTAAAATTAAACATAGTATTTCATGTTTTATAACCGTTAGAGACCCCTAATTTGATATTTTGCATTATCACAAAAAGGTTCTGAAATGAGGTTTAGAAATTAATGATTAGTCTATTAAGTGTCATTCATAAATGACACGTATTATGAAATATTCTGAAATATTTTTTTTTATTACAAAATACAATTTTCCACTTGACATAAGACAGAAACATGTCTATCTACATTTATATATTCAAATACATACATTATTTTTTTCTATCAAATATTTTGTTAAATTTTGACAAATCGATATGGCAATCCTAAACCACTGAGATCGCGATTACAAAAATAGGCATTTTGTGTATGACTTTTGATGTAAATACGTTTAATAGGATGTTTAATATATATTTGGATTGTACATAAATAGATATTAATGGGTACATGTTTTTAGCTTTAAAAAAAAAAATATTCAGCTATGCACCTGTAGTACCTCCCCTGAATGAGAAAGCGCTCCTCACGGTTCCACGCTGTTCTGCACCACCTAGAGGATTCATCACTGTTCATGTACAAAACCCACCGATTTCCCGAAGGCTCTCAAAAAAACCAAAAGCTAATTTGCATGAATTAAACATGCATTAATTATTCCTCATCAAATAAACATGAAGCCAATCTTTGTCAGTCTTTGTCAGCGGAGCGATTTCTTTCGGTGACCACCGGAGTCGTGCGCGTAAAAAGTCTCCAGTTACGCACGGGGACAAGAGGTTTCGAGTCAATCCCAGTAGCCTCAAATTAGGGTTATAGCAATTATTTTGATGTTTTATATCCTCAAACCGATTTGAAGAGCGAAGTCAAGACTGTCAGTCCTACCTGGTGTGCCAAAACAGCGTCAACACGAAGATGAGAAGATAAAACGCGAACCTCTCCCTCATTTCTGCCACTCAAACCTGTGTATAAGAAGACAAATCCACAAATCAGGTTTAGCAACTGAGGTTTGTTTTAGGAAAATACTGCTAGTCACACACTACGATGACGGGTTAAGTTGGTCCATAAGCGCACGGGGGTCCGTACGATCCACCTGCTGATCTTAGATGATGGATCTCAGACATTTCATTAATATTTACAGCGTGTAACAATTCATGATATGAATATCAATATCCCTTACAAACATTTCAAATCATAACATGAGAAAACCATGACTAAGTGACTATCTCACGCTGTGATGATGATCTCCATGTAAATGGCAACATATGGCTGAGCATCCTTTACACACATTGCCAGAAACACAATATTCTGCACTTTATACAGAGGACACCCACCTGTGATCCACCAGATCCGCTTTGTCCTTATGAATAAAGGCTGATAAATAACAACCGGAATGTGAAAGTTTATTCCCAGCCGATGAAACCGGATCACGAGTGTTATTCAAGAGCGCGCACGTGGATCGGGAACGAGCTTTAATGAATTCCCATAATAATTCACTACAATATCAGATGCATATGAGCATCACTGAGGGGTCTCTGTTCCTCAACCGCGCCTCTCTCTCTCTTTAACTAACGCACCGACGCGCCTTGACGCGCCGTGATCTCAGATCTTCTTTACTGAATCTCATACTGCTCACTATTTATTTTTTTTTTCTCCTGAAAGAAAGAAAGGGGGGATAACTACAAAGAAAGAGACAGAAAGACAGCTGGGTCCTAAAGACAGTTATATTAGGGCGCTGATCGTTCGCACGCTCTCTCGTACACACATCATATAATGACACATTGTGTGATGTACGTTTACTTGAAGTGTTACGTTTAAAAAAAAAAAAACAAAAAACAAAAAAACAAAACAAATATAGATCAGAATAGAATAAAAAAAAAAAAAAAACTACTCACCCTCATGTCGTTCCAAACATTTCAGCATTTTTTTTTTCTCTGAGGAACACAGAGGGCTACATTTAAAGTTTTTTTTTCTCCTCCATTTATCATCAAACTGCACCATTATTCTAGGTAAAGAGAGTTCATAAAACACATTGTGACAATGTTCTTAAAGGAACAGTTTACCACAAAATGAAAATTTGCTGAAAATTTAATCACCTACATGCAGGCCACCCATGATGTTGATGAGTTTGCTTTTTCATCAGAACAGATTTGGAAAAATTTTTGCATAACGTCACTTGCTCAGCATTGGATCTTCTGCAGTGAATGGGTGCCATCACAATGAGTGTCCAAACAGCTGATAAAAACATTACAATAATCCACAAGTAATCCACACCACTCCAGTCCATCAATTAACATTTTTTTAAGTGAAAATCTGTGTGTTTGTAAGAAACAAATCTATCATTTGAGCATTTTAACTTCAACCCATTGTTTATGGCCACAATAAAGTCAATAATCCAAAAAATTGTTTTCTCCAATTCATCCCATCTGAATCAGGATTGAAATATGTACAGATCAAGCACTGTTTACAAGTGAAAACAGTCCAAAACAGTTCTAAACAAATTTGTGGGTGAATTTTATGATAGCTTTGTGTCACTCTCCAATGGATCCTCTGCAGTGAATGGGTGCTGTCAGAAAGAGAGTCCAAACAGCTGATAAAAACATCACGATGATCCACAAGTAATCCACACCACTCCAGTCCATCAATTAACATTTTGTGAAGTAAAAAGCTGCATGTTTGTAAGAAAGAAAATCCATCATGTCATCTGAATCAGGATAGAAATATGAACAGATCAAGCAGTGTTTACAACTGAAAACAGTCCAAAACAGTTCTAAACAAATTTGTGGTTGGATTTTATGATGGGAGATATAATAGATTTTGGACTGGCATTGTAGCCAGAAGCCACGTTTTAAAGTAAAAAAACATCTTAATGATAAATTTGTTTCTTAAAAACACAGCTTTTCACTTCAAAAACATATTTTAGACTGTTGCTTGCTTGTCAATTCACAAGATGTTAATTGATGGACTGGAGTGGTGTGGATTGCTTTGGATTACTGTGATGCTTTTATCAGCTGTTTAAACTCTCATTTTGATGGCACCCATTCACTGCAGTGGATCCATTGGTTAGCAAGTGATAAAATTGCTGAATTTCTCCAAATCTGTTCTGATGAAGAAACAAACTCTACATCTTGGATGGCCCGGGGGTGAGTAAACTTTCAGCAAATTTTCATTTTTGTGTGAACTATTCCTTTAAGCATTGGGGCAGAAATCACACGTGCAAGTCACACTTTCCACAGATTGTTCTCCTGTGGAACACAAACAGAATTTTTGTGAAAGTGTCAAAGCTGCTTTTTATATACAGTGAAAATGCATGGTGATCACTGGCGGTGAAGTTAGCTTGCAATTTCCTTGGTGTATTTAAATAAACAAACAAGCGAAATACTCAAAGGTATACAGTGTAAAACAAAGCTGTTCTGAACAAATCATAAGCCTAAACAATGCTTGCTTTATAAATATTAATGCATTCGTATAGTTGCAGAAACTTTAATGCCCTGCAACTGAAAGAAACAGCATTAACTCGAATGATAAACATCCTCACAGATGGACAAGCTGTTATTAACACTGCTCGCGTTCTGTGCTCTTCCAATCAATTGTTTAAACCTCATAAATATGCAAATAAGAATGATTACCCAGCTTTTACAAATGAAATCCTGAAACCTGGCAACCCAGGATTAATTACTAACTCAGGGTAAAGTATAAATAATGTGAAACATAGAATACAATGATCCAGAATTACGTTAACTGGGGTTAAAAATGACTAACTAAAACTAACTAAACTAACTAAAAGTGGCATGAAAAGCACACACTGAGCCACTTTTTCCAAAATAATTGTAAGTATCATATAATATCTAGAAAAATTATATCTAAATTATAATACTAAATTCATCAACACTACAGGATGCGGTTGGATTCTAAAAAAATGTCAAGTCACTGGTCACTGTCTGTTAAACAGAGGTCTAAGATCAGGTCTTTTAGTTATGCATTATTAATGCTGAATAAAATGATTTCCACATGAAACACATCCTTTATCCAAGCTCTCTCTCTCCAGAATATTTGGCATCCTCCTGTGATATCAATAGCAGGGGGTATCGCAGTAAAAACAGTGCATATGTATGTGTGTGGGCGCATGTTGCATCACATAACTAGTCACAAACTTTATCTTAATCTAGGAAATCTGCAATAAACATAATGCCGTTCAAAAATATTTTATGACCCTATCTGCCTCGTAATGTTTATTTATACTGGGGTGGCATTCATACATAAATAATCCAACAGACACAATGAGATCCCGCAATGCTAATATAAAAACAGGACACAGCCAATAACTTTTCCCAGCATTGTCTATAGCCGCTTTAAAAAACATAATAAACAAATCTCACTATATGCCAGTCCAGATATTCACTAATTTAACTGCAAATGGCTGTATTGTGGACTAATTGCATCTGTCTGCCGACACTAAACGAGCAAGTATGGAACTTCTCTTAAAAGCATTTTATTTAGAAACCTGTATTAGCTATTGATCAGGTCCAGATGATGAATTTGTAATTGCTCCCCTGTCCCCTCCAGATTCTGCATAAATATTTAAAGCAAAAAGGCAGCCATGTCGGCCTGCGGCCCCAACAAGACAGATGAGAGTGTAAAGCTAATGTCAAAGCATGTTTGCCAATGCAAATACACATTCTACACAGTATAAGAGGAGAAGCAGTTGATGCAACATTTCTAAGTGTTTCACGGTTTGCTTTCAGCCCATCTTAAATGTTACATTTAATTATTCTTCAATATGCCAATTATTTTGTGGAGTCCATTCCTTAGAATATCATTCTGACCTTCAAAAAGAAGCTTTTTGCTGCTCTTGGTGACATTTGCTAGCATTCTGAATAGCATGCTTCTGCAGTATATACCATGCATAATATGCAATTTTTCCATATGCATGAAATACCCAGGTGACCTACTGCATTTGCCAAAATGTGCATGCGTCCCATATGCAATGCATTGAGTTTGACCTTACATTTTCAGTGTGATGAATGAACCAGAAGTAATCATCATGACACTGGAAATGTCAGCCAAAATTTGTAATCTCATTCTCTTGACTTTTTTTTTTTTCCACCAGAGAGTTAAAGACATTTTCACACAAAATTGGATCAGAAAGGCCAAATAACCCTTTTTATTATGGGAATGATAAAATAAACATGCAAGTACTGTAGTAACATAATGTGCCCACAATGTATCATGGTAATGTTTCATATATTCATGCATATTGCATACTGTTTTTACCTACTAGGCAGCAGGGTCATTTCTAGCTTTTCATCATGCTCATAATTTGGATGCTGTTATGGATATAAGGATATAAATTGTTTTTACCTTCAGTATGGCAGAGTCACTCACAAGCTGAATGTATAATAAAGATCTGCTTCATTGCTGACAAATGATAGAAGACATTTTGTTTCCTAAAATGAATTTTAGGTACATTTTAACCTCATCCTCTCTTTGTATCTTTGCATTAATCTCTTTGTATCCTGTTACTATTTTGATGCAACCAACCACTGGAAACGATCAAAGTGAATCACGAACAATAATGGGTATAATGGCGTTATAAATAAACAGCACTACTAACTGCGTTAATTTTTTTGGTCCCACTTTATATTAGGTAGCCTTAACTACTATGTATTTACATTCAAATTAATCATTTGGTACAATGTACTTATTGTGTACATGTTTTTACATTGTACTTATATTTTTATACTTAATTACATACCTGTCTGTAATTAATTTCTGTAATTACATTTATAATTACACTGTTGACCCATCCCTTACACCTTAACCCACCCTTAAACCTACCCATACCACCAAACCTGTCCCTAACCTTACCCGTATCCCACCTTAAAGGAGAACTCCACTTCCAGAACAACAATTCACAAATAATTTACTTGTCATCCAAGATGTTCATGTCTTTCTGTCTTCAGTCGTGAGGAAATTATGGTTTTTGAAGAAAGCATTTCAGGATTTTTCTGCATATAATGGACTTCATTGGTGCCCCGATTTTGAACATCCAAAATGTAGTTTAAATGCAGCTTCAAAGGTCTCTAAACGATCCCAGCCAAGGAAGAAGGGTCTTATCTAGCGAAACGATCTGTCATTTTTTTCAGGAAAAAAAAAATTGGTATACTTTTTAAGCACAAAAGCTCATGTAGCGCAGGCTCGGGGATGTGCATTCACGACACTACATACTATTGAATCACTTCGAAAGGTCGCGCGGAATGTAGGAGGAACTACAAACCCAGTGTTTACAAAGTGAACAAGCAAAGACAAGTTAAACACTGTTTACAAACAATAAGGTACAACGATGTCAGACGATTCTGAAGTTGTAGGAGAAAATAAGACGGAATTTTTCACCATTCTCTACCTTTTTGAGCCGGAGTACAC
This sequence comes from Cirrhinus mrigala, assembly GCA_036247105.1. Classification (NCBI taxonomy): domain Eukaryota; kingdom Metazoa; phylum Chordata; class Actinopteri; order Cypriniformes; family Cyprinidae; genus Cirrhinus; species Cirrhinus mrigala. The sequence continues at coordinate 24,468,133 of CM070020.1, read as the reverse complement.
AGAAGATGAACTTAGACGTGATTCGTAGTAGTGATGGGAAGTTCGGATCATTTTACCGACTCTGACCTTTGAGTCTCGTTCAGCAAAATGAACAAATCTTTTGGTTCATTTTAGCAAAACATAATTAAAATGTTATTTGTTACTTCCCTAACACATCTACTGCTTACACAAACGTTGATCACACTACAAACAAAACAAAACTATAATGTTATAAGAAACAAAAAAGATGAATTCATTGTTTACCTGGGTCTTTAGTCTATGATTAGCTCACCTCATCTCTTATCTGACAAGTTTTCGGGTCATTTGTTCACCACATGACAGCCCCATAAGCTTAACTAATTAAGTGTGAGCTGTAAAAAGAATTGATTAGTTCATCTCTCGAGTCTTCGGGTTCGAGTCGTTTGTTCATCACGTGACAGCCCCATAAGATGAACGAATGACTCGTAAAACGCGAAGACTCGAAACAGGTGAACTAATTCCAGTACAGAACCTAATAGGACCTTGCGCATGCGCGTCTGAATGAATCACTCACCGAGACGACTCGTTCTTCCCGAGTCACATTAAAGATTCGTTCAAAATGAATGAATCGTTCAAGAATGCACATCCACCAGTCTGTGCTACAAGAGCTTTTGTGCTTAAAAAGTACACAATTTTTTATTTTTGGAAAAAAATGACAGATCGTTTCGCTAGATAAGACCCTTCTTCCTCGGCTGAGATCATTTAGAGCCATTTGAAGCTGCATTTAAACTACATTTTGGAAGTTCAAGATCGAGGCACCATTGAAGTCCACTATATGGAGATAAATCCTGAAATGCTTTCCTAAAAAACCGTAATTTTTTTACGACTGAAGACAGAAAGACAGTCTTGGATGACAAGGGGGTGAGTAAATTATTTGTAAATTGTTGTTCTGGAAGTGGAGTTCTCCTTTAATAGAAGCAAAAGTGTTTTCAATACATTATGACATCAATAATAACATTGTACTTATTTTTGATGTAAGTACATGGTAGTTAAATACACAATATGTAAGATTTTTGTAATAAAATGTCCGAAAACCTCTTGCACAGTGTTATATATTTCATGCAGTTGTGTACTTACATTATCTCAGAAGTTCTCAAAGATTTGTAAATCCAGAGAAATTCCAGTTTTAAATAACGACTCGTCCCTGGTCATTGTGAGCAAACCTATGGTAATTAATTAAATACAGTATGTGCTGCACAAAAACATTTAGCCATACTTGCAAATACGGTGGGTTCATTCAAATTTGCTTTAACGGTGTGTTTCCACTGGCACGTAGCGAGCAGAGCGAAGGGGGCGTTTTCAATTCATTCCTATGGAAGCTGAGCTAATGCACTGCGCAAGCGTTTAAGCTCAGCTTCCATAGGAATGAATTGAAAACGCCCGCTCCGCTCTGCTCGCTATGCTGTAGTGGAAAAGCACCCTTAGAACCACTGTTTTACACACGTAAAAATGCTCATCATTAACCCGCCAAATCATGACAAATAGTCATAGAAGGCTAATATTGAATTAAATTTCATGTTCTTCAGAGATAATTCATTACGACAACATAAAATACTGTTATTAAATGTACAGGTAAGTTAATAAAAAAACTATTACATTACCTCATCCGTGAGTATGATTTGTGAAAACGACATCTGTTCCATGCTCCATCATTGCGTCATCGAGGTTTGCCTATGTTATTATTTTGAAAATGCGACCTCTAGCGGCGAAAACTTACATATTGTGCCTTTAAAGGAGCACTCCACTTTTTTTTGCTAATAGCTTAGCATAGATCATTGAATCAGATTAGACCATTAGCATCTCGCTCGATGCTAACGGTCTAATCTGATTTAATGATCTATGCTAAGCTATTAGCAAAAAAAGTGGAGTGTTCCTTTAAGGCCTAACCTAATATAAAGTGTGACTTTTCTTTTTCAGTAACGAGTAATCAAACAAATTACTGTTTCCCACATTGCAACATCATTACATTACTGACAATAAAATGCAGCATACTATAATTTATTTGAATATTATTATAATTTTATTTTTCAGTTCATCTGAATGGATGCGCAGCATACCTGTATTTGACAAACCGTAAACTCTAGTATGCACACGATCTAGCCGTCACTTTGCCTCACACACAGGCAAAGAAAGATACAGAGCAAGAGAGTCTTAAATACCATGCAGAATTGACACGCTACATATAAACAATATTCTTTGCTGTATTCTCCTGTCAAAATAATGGAGTTCCTTTGGAATTCTTCAGCTTTTAAGAACAGCCGGTTTCTCCAGTAGTAGGTGGAACTGATGCGCAAACCGGAATCCCATTGGCTGGCGCTTACCTATTATCGTCCCTGTTTTGATTTCAGCAAATCAGTTCTGGCAAATGCAGACATACATGGTTATTCTAAAGTTCTAATTACTAAAGTTTAATGCTAAATGATCATAATGTCATATTATAATGCTTCACTGACTGACTACATTCAGATATTTAAAAAAAAAAAAAAAAAACTGTGCCATTAAGCTTTATATTTCTGGTGGGTAAACTAAAAAAATGTTAATTTCATTTAAATTTCATTCATTTAACACATGGGGTAATCCAGGTTATTTGACTTTTAAAGTAACACAATAGTTTCTTTCCCTGGCAATTAATTACTTTTATAATGATGTAACTCAGTTACTAACTCAGTTACTATTTGTGACAAGTAACTAGTAACTATAACTAATTACTTTTTTAAAGTAACATGCCCAACACTGATCACAAACAATTTCAGGCCTATCTGCAAACCATTTAACTGATTGGATCAAATGAGCGATCAAATCAGCTAACAAAAATACGTTCTAAGAATGTTTTGCTAACAGCCCCCCCTTTTTTGGTATTGGTCTTAAGGTTATCTGTAAGCTAGTGTGTTCCAAAACAATGACAAAATTTGCATTTAGAAGATATAAGCATGAATAACGCTGCATATTTCAAAGCACTTCAGTGGATCTAGTTATAACATTATTTCTGAATGTTCTCTATTATGTTCAAAATGTCGAAGTGGGAAAATGGGTAAAACATTATTATAGACGATCTAAAACTGCTTATCAGAAGAGCTCCAAAATGTGCCTCAGCTCAGTAAAAGTCTACTTACAGTTCATGGCAACAACAACAACAGAAAGCCAAATAACAACAATGAACTTTCATCTCGTCGACCAGGGGTGCGTTTTCCAAAAGCATAGTTAACTAACTATGGTCTCAAGTACCATTAAACTCTGTTAGTAACAACGGAAATTGCAACCACTTGGAAAATGCACCCCTGAATGTTGAGAACACAGCGCACTTAAACGTAATGACTGCTATGTTGCCATTATTAGCATCTTTTTGTCTCCCATTCAATTCTCTTAATTGCACTGCTATTGTGTTATGAAGCACACCGTCATCATTTTAGTCATCAAGTATCCCATAAGGCCACATGGGTGATGCTGGCATTTGAGGCAGTTAGTAGGGTGGAATTTGCCTGGTTGTGTGTGACTAGCCTGGAAAATGCATGAGCTCAGACTGTATATAACAAAGCATGACCTGTGAGGACCTTTCCCTCACAACGCCTTCCCGGCAGAAGGCTAATGTTTGGCTTCGCGGAACTAAATTCGATTAGAGGAGACGCGCGTTTTTGCTTCGCCGCCTCAGTGGAAGTAATTCAAAAGTGTGATCTTCCGAAATGAAAACAGGCTTGTATTTACAACATCCGCTCTTCAGCGGATAAAGTGGTGGTCAAATGCTCTCCTTTGGTGCAGCGAGTCAAAATGATTATACAGTCACCTGGAAACCAAGCACGCCGCTTTGCACTTGAGAAAATAAATGAGATCTTCTGTAAGCGCGAGACCCGTCAAGTCTGGCACGAGCGCTCAGGTGTTCAGCTTCACGTGGTTATGCACATGTCATGGCTGGCACCGAGTGTCAGACCCGCAGAGCCAGACAGACTCCAGCAGAGTTGCTCGCTGACCGCCGAAATGCCACGGGCCGCACTCTTCTGGGCATTTCAGAACACAACAGAAGAGTTTAATCAGAATTTATGAGCTTGTTTGGGACTATCAGGTGCACTGCTGCTTAATAACATGCTTTATTTGGATTTTTTACCTTTGCAACACGACCAAGCTTGGTAGGAAGTGTTCTGTTGTAGCTCATTATATAAAAAGTGCAAAGTGAGTCACATAGTTATTAGCCTAACAACTAGTCTGAGATCAATGAATTCAAAGGTAACCTTAAAGGAACAGCTTAATTAAAAAATAAAATTCATCAGCATTTAATCATGTACTCTCTTAAAAAGTTCTTTAGTGGTCTTAATGGTTATGCTGGGTTCACGCCATATCGTAATTACCGTAATTTTGAGATGACAACATGTGACGTTCTACTCGGAGCTGTTCACGTCCTCAGACTCAGAATTATGCTTTTCTATGGCAACACCATCAATGCCTAAACAGAGCCTACGTTGGTCAGGTGGTACAGCGGTCATGTGGTACAAGTCGTAGCTCTCAGAAAAAAGTTGTAATTACGAGTTCTACGAGGACGTGAACGCTTTTTACAAGTTGGAATCTCGTAATTATGGGAATTCCGATATGGCGTGAACCCACCTTTACACAATGATTCTTTAACACTTTCCATTTAACAAAATGTTCCTTACAAATGCTGGGTTAAGAACAACCCAACTTGGGTCATTTGGCAGCCCAACGCTGGGTAAATATTGGCCAGAACACATGCTGGGCTGTTTTGACCCTGCTGGTTGGGTTAAATGTTTTTACCCAGCATGCTTTGTTGTTTTAAGTCAACTATTGTTTAAAAATTACTTCATTGCTGGCTTAAATAGGCAGGAAATTAAAAAGAAAACACACACAGAATTACTTGAGGCAACAGCATTAATCAAAAGATGAACATTTATTAATAAGCAAGAACACCCATAAACAAAAATATAAGACAAATTGAATTTATTTGGGTGAATACAGCATAATTTACAATATTACGTAAATTTAAACTTATTTAACACGCATTATAGAAATAAAAATGGTAACATTTTTAAAAGTAGCATTTTAATTTAAGTGTAATCAACCGTTCTCACTAATCCCTTTTCTCCAAAATAGTGCTAATTCTCATGCTGGTAAGTTGCCTACATGTGAGCCGGTGATGGGTTGCTATTCCCTGGGGTAATTGCGAACTTCAGATCGCTGCCTCGTGTTTCACTCATCTGACTCCATAACCATAACAGTACTGAGATTAGAGAACATATTTTAACATTAAATTAAATTATATTCAGTATTATATCGAATAAAATCAGTGTTATGCAAGGGAAAAGGCATTTCCATCATGCGCAACAACTGCTGCTGATGCATTTAACGTTAGCTGACTGACATCTCGTCCTTGTATGTTGTGCACCGTAAAAAATCTAATTTACAGTAAGCAAAGGCTTTAGAAATTAAATAAAGCATATACAAACCTTTATTTCGCTAAAGAAGTGCACCAGATCAGTGGCGCTGAGAACCGCTCTCTCCTGTAGAGGACTCAAAAAGCCAGCGCTCTGACTGTAACTCAGCAGCTGGGTTATTTCGTGGAGGTAGGGGAGGGTTGTATAGTTTCAGCAGTCAGTGAGACTGACTCAGACACTAACCCAATGGCTAGGTAACACAAAAACTACCCAGCAGGCTCAACCCAGTGAGTGGGTAGAAAAAAATTACAGCAACTTAGTTACAGAAAAACTACCCAGCACCTGGCTAAAAAATATTAAAAAATAACCCAGTAAAATGACCTAACAAGCTGAACCCAGCATTTGGGTTAAAAAAATATAACCCATCATTTATTAGAGTGCAGAAAAACTACCCAGCACATCAGTAAAAATATTTAAAAACACACACCCCCCTCCCACAAAAATAAAAAAACAGGCTGCACCCACACTCTAAAAAATGCTGGGTTATTTTTTTAACCGAAATGGTGGGTTCAGCCCATCATTTTATTGGATTATTTGTAACGTGTTTTACCAAGGTGCTGGGTAGTTTTTTTGTAACTCAGCGGCTGGGTCATTTAACGCTGTTTTTTTTTTTTACCCAACTGCTGGGTTACACTCAGTCAGAGTACAGGAGAGAGCATTTCTTAGCAATTTGTAGCACTTCCTCAGCGAAATAAAGGTTTGTATACATTTTATTTCATTTATAAAGTCTTTACTATGTTGTAAATTTTATTATTCTATGCAACGCAACATAAGGACGAGATATTAGTCAGCTGCGTCAGCAGTGGTTGTTTCGCATGATGGAAACACCTTTTGCCTTGCATAAAATAAATGGATTTTATTCATTATTGTATTGACTTTAATTTAGTTTGATATTAAAATATGTTTTCTAATGTCAGTACTGTTTGTTTATGGGCTGTTTTTGGAGTCATGCATGGAATCTTTCAGCTACGAGTAAAACATGAGGTAGCGGTCTGAAGTTTGCACCGAAGTTTGCACACCAAACAGCAGCCCTTCACCAGTTCAGATTTCGGCAATACACCAGCACGAGAATTAGCGCTCTTTCGGTAAAAAGCGATTACAGAGAACGGCTGAACACACTAAAATGAAAATTCTAGTTTTAAATGTTACATTTTTAATGTCTTAATTTAAGTTTAAATGTATGTAATATTGTAAACTATGCTGTATTCATCCAAATAAATTCAATTTGTATTTTGTCCTTTTGTTCTTGCTTAATAATAAATGTTCATCTTTTGATCATTGCTATTTCCTCTAGAATTCTGTGTGTGATTTTTAAATTAACAGCCCATTTTAAGCCAGCAATATAATCATTTTAAAACAATAGTTGACTTAAATAAAATAACCCAGCATGTTTGGTAAAAACATTTAACCCAACCAGCTGGGACACAATAACCCATAATATGTTCTGTTCAACATTTACCCAACACTGGTTTGCCAAATAACCCAAGCTGGGTTGTTTTTAACCCAGCATTTTTGTTTTTTCAGAGTGCAGCATTTGGGTTAAAAAAATAAATAAATAAATAACCCAGTATTTTTTAGACTGTATAATTGAAAAGGGTTCTATAAATGTTCTTCACACTTTACGCTGTAAGAAAAAATGCTGGGATATATATATTTTTTAACCTACTGGGTAATTTTAATGGGTTGTTTTTAATATTTTTACCCAGGTGCTGGGTATGTTCTCTGCACTCTAAACATGCTAGGTTATGTTTTTTTTTTGTTTGTTTGTTTGTTTTGTTTTGTTTTAACCCAAATGCTGGGTTCAGTTTGTTGGGTCATTTTATTGGGTTATTTTTTAATATGTTTTACGCAGATGCTGGGTAGTTTTTCTGTAACTAAGCTGCTGGGTCATTTTTAATGGGTTATTAAATATTGGGTTATTTTTTCTATTCAACCGCTTTGTTGAGTCTGTCTTGTTGAAACAACCTAGCTGCTGAGTAACAGAGCGCAGGCTTTTTGTGTCCTTTACAGAAGAGAGCGGTTCACAGCGCCACAGATTTGGTGCACTTCTTCAGCGAAATAAAGGTTTGTATACATTTTATTTAATTTCTAAAGTCTTTACTGTGGTATAAATTATATTATTTTACACAATGCAACATACAAGGACGAGATGTCAGTCAGCTGTGTCAGCAGTGGTCGTTTCGCATGATGGAAACACCTTTTGCCTTGCATAACATAATTTGATTTTATTTGTTATAATACTGAATTGAATTGAATTTGATGTTAAAACATGTTCTTTAATCTAAATACACCAGACACACCAGCAAAAGAATTAGCTATATTTCGGTAAAGGTGATTGCAGAGAACTGTTGTTTAACTTAAATTAAAATGCTGGTTATAATGTTACATTTTTTTTATTTCAGAAATGCTTGTTAAACGAGTTAAAATGTACACTCTAAAAACTGCTGGGTTAAATACAACCCAGCGCTGGGTAAAATATGGACAAACCCAGCGATTGGGTTAAATGTTTTTTAACCCAACCTTCTAGGTAGTAACCCAACTATTGGGCCAAACAACCCAGTCGCTGGGTTTATCAATATTTTACCCAGTGCCAGGTTGTATTTAACCCAGCAGTTTTTAGAGTGTATGCAATTTTGTAAATACATTTAATTTGTCTTATATTTTTGTCTATGGGTGTTCTTGCTTAATAATAAATGTTCATGTTTTGATTATTGCTATTTCCTCAAGAATTCTGTTTGTGATTTCCAGCCAATTTTGAGCCAGCAATATAATAATAGTTGACTTAAATAAAACCACCCAGCATATTGGGTAAAAAAATTAAACCCAACCAGCTGGGTCAAAATAACCCAGCATGTGTTCTGTCCAATATTTATCCAGCGCTGTGTTGCCAAATAAACCAAGTTGGGTTACCCAAAAATGGTTCCCAAAAAAACAAAAAAAAAAAAAAAAAAAAAACACTTTATTATTTTTAAGATGACTTTCTTAGTCATGACTTTTCTTAGCTTTTGTAGAAAGCAAGTTTCTCTTCAAATCGTAAATTGACAACAGGACATCAAGCTCCAATAGATAAAACCTCAATTTAAAGTATCATAAAAGTTATCTGTATGATTCCTATGCTGTATTTTAAAATCTTCTGAAGCCATACAAGAGTTTGTTAGAGGAACAGACAGTACCAATTTCTCAAATCTCGATATATTCTGTTTATCCAAAGTTGATATGATGCACTCAGTTACAAAATGCAAGAACTAATGGTGTGTGTGTGCCGTCACTCGATCTTGGTGTGCACAGTTTGAGAATGTGTATGTGAGAATGAGATTTGTGAGTTTCAACGACAACGTTTATTAGTGAATAATGACTTATTTTCCCACAAAAAGATTTAGAATATTGTGCACAAGTTTTCATGCTGCTTTTCCATGGAGCTTGACAGCTTGTTGTAAGTGTAAGATTTCTGCATGAAGAATGAACTGCATACATTAAATAGATTAAAAGTCACAATAAATACATGTTATATTGTTTTAAAAAAATATATTCTATTCATCAAATAATCACAAATGCACGTTTCCTCAAAAATACTAAACAGCACAACAGTTTTCAACATTGACGATAATCAGACATATTTCTTGAGCAGCAAATCATCATATTAAATTGATTTCTGAAGGATCATGTGATGCTTAAGACTGGAGTAATGATGCTGAAAATTCAGCTTTGGATCACAGGAATAAATTACATTTTAAAATATATTCAACTAGAAAACATTTATTTTAAATTGTAATAATATTCCAGAATTTTACTGTGAATTTACTATATTAATCAAATGAATGTAGCCTTTGTGAGAATAAGGGATTTCTTTAAAAAAAAATAAAAAATCTTAGCTACCCCAAACCTTTGAACTGTAGTGTATCATGGCACAAATACCTGAAAAATGATTGACACTATAGGAAAGTTCTAACTATATACTGAAAATGAAAGTTCCTTGTGGGTGAGCAATATCTATTTTAATCCTTTTACATGTTTAAAATGCATGAGCTCTAAGCATTGCACACCTTTCTGCTGGAGTGAGCAATGATATTTAAACTCACTATTTCCCTCTGAGTAACTCTGAGGAATACAGGAGATGTGCCGTCATAAACCAGTGGAATCTTTCATGATATCTTGACAATACTAAGCACATATGTCAGTTTTCAATCTGATATTCCTTTATGGCCATATGGACACATTTGTTCAGGTTTTAACAGCCCTCATAAGATTTGTTTGAGATGATTTACTGAATCCCATTTGAGGGCATGTTTGTATGTCTTCATATAATTCCAGCATCTATATTTCAGCTTAAATCCCACAGGAGCTGTTTTTCTGTGCGACTCAATGCAAACGTCTTGTCGTACCTCTGAAGTATGGTAACACACATGCTCCTTGGTTCCTGCGAGGAACGTGGGCGTCCAAACACCATATCCTCGGCTAATAAATAAGGTTTTCCCTTCCTCAAGCTCAGATGCAATTTTGATCTTTCCCTAATTGCATTCTCTGATTTTTCCCTGTCTCTCCCTGAGCAATACCTCTTATCAGAAAATCTGAAGACTAATATATGAAATCTTTTATTGGTTTCTGTCTCATGCAATGGTTTGAAATTGTGGATTTGCAATGCCTGCACAGTTTTGGACTGATAAGATGAAAGATTTTCTTTGGTGAAGTCATATGCAAACACAGGCCAGAAGGTTCTTTGTGTTGTTGCCGTGGAGCTCATATGCATGTAAGCGGGTGAGTTAATTTTAGAGGGTAAAAAGAAATGTGACTGAAATAGCAAACTAACCCTAACCAAATGATTTACTAGTTGTGCTTGCTAAGATGAGCATCACTATTGCTATCGCTCATGGTAAAGGTTAAAAATTCAAACATTCCATTAAACTCTAAGCTTTTTTTGCATGCAAATCACCCGTATTGTTTTTATACCATTTATATACCATTTTAGTATTCATTCATATTTTAAATTTGCTTTTATTTTTACACTTCTAGTGAAAATTTTGGAATAATTAAAATTTGTTTTAATTTTTTTGAAACAAGTTTCGTATGCTTCTCAAGGCAGCATTTATTTGATTAAAAAATAATAATAATAATAAATCAGCAAAAGCAGTAATATTGTGAAATATTATTACAATTTAAAATAACTGTTTTCTATAAGAATATGTTGTAAAATGTAATTTATTCATGTGATGCAAAGCTGAATTTTGAGCATCATTACTTTTATTATTATTATTATCAATGTTGAAAACTCATATTTTTCTGGATTTTTGTCAAAATTACACTTTAATATATATTACAGTTATTTTAAAATGTAATAATTTTTCACATTATTACTATTTTTACTTTGTTGTTGTTGTTGTTGTTGTTTTTTGTTTTGATCAAATAAAAAATAAAAAACAAAGTTTTGGTGAGATATATATATATATATATATATACATATATAGTTATTCTATATATATATATATATATAAACTGCCAGTCAAAAGTTTTTGAACAGTAAGATTTTTCTTTTTTTTTTTTTTTAAGAAATCTCTTTTGCTCATCAAGCTTGTTTTTATTTGATCCAAAGTACAGCAAAAACAGTAACATTTGAAATATTTTTACTATTTAAAATAACATTTCTATTTGGATATATTTTAAAATGTCATTTATTCCTGTGATTTCAAAGCTGAATTTTTAGCATTATTACTCCAGTCACATGATCCTTTAGAAATCATTCTAATATTCAGATTTGCTGCTCAACAAACAATTATTATTATTATTATGTTGAAAGCAGCTGAGTAGAATTTTTTTCAGGTTTCTTTGATAAATAGAAAGTTCAGAAGAACAGCATTTTCGTCTGAAGAATTTCAAACATTTTGTTGATGTCTACATATCATAGAAACCTAGGACAAGAATCAAGCAACCACATAGCAATGGCCTAACAACCCATCGCAACACTTTGGCGAAAACATAGCAACACCAGGCAAGCACTTACTGATCTAAAAGGCTAAAAATCTATAGTAAAATAATAATAATAAAAAAACAAAAAAACAAATTATGTTATGATGTGTATAATAATTTAAGGATTCTTTGAGATATCTCTTTTAGAAAACCATTGAGTCTAATTGTGCACAACCAAACACATTAATCCAGCAGAGGAGAAAAATCCATTTGGTCCCATAAAAAATATGAAGCATTTAGCATATGCAAGGCCACAATCAATTAAATGTGTTATTCAATAAGTGGAGTCAGAGGGACAGAAATCGAAGCAGGAGAAAATAAATAGTGTCTTTAGGTGCCAGGATTAACCCAGTGCTCCTTCACTTCAATCAGTGAGTCAATAACAGCCACTACACACACACTACAGTCATTCCTCAGGACTTCAGCTTTGGAAGACTAAAATTTCACAATAAAAGTATTATCCTGTCCTGTATTGTCCTGTTCTTTTCATTTAAACCAACCTTACTTTTTTGGCTTGAATGTTTGGCTTGAAAAGTGTTGCACTTGAGTTGCAGTGACATTCAAAACACTTTTGGGGCCACTGCACTGATTATCTGGTCCTGGTTCTGTAGTGTGTGTGTTGTGTTGTCTGTGCTTTACCTGAAGGCTGTCTGTACCCTCAGGACGGGACGCTCCGACCCCAGGAACCTTCATTCCAAATGCTGTCAGTCACGATTCAATCAGTTCTCATGCTCCACTTCATCAGTTCTGGGTTCAGCTCGACCACTAAATCTCACAATTACACCCTCTTTCGTATGAGTAGATGCCCTGTGTGACATGAGCAGCAGAAGTGCCAAATAAATAAAACATGGACCCACAGCAGATGGGGATGTTATTCTTGCATTTATATCAGGTGAATCTCTAGAAACCTGTCGAGAAGAGCAGGTCATTTTACAGCAAATAAATAAATAAATATAGCATAAAAACTATTTTAGTACCATTAAGATTAAGATCTGACAATTTACACATGATGTTCTAACCTGACAATAAATGCAGATCTCCTGGAGTACAGCAACACCTGACATGTCTGCTTGATTTTGATGATTCTCTTTTATTTAAATACTGGCTCAGATGTGTCATATTCCCGCTCCGTTGCACAAATGTCAATAGACTGCATAAGCAAACACTGAACGTGAAATGATCAATTATGTATGAAATGTTCTAATCTATCCAATTACCCTAATTCACAGTGAGACAGGCTGTTTGACATCACTTGGGCTTTCTGCTGCTGTAAACGGGAAGAGCGGCGTTTTCGGGTCCAAACCCCCACCTGAGAGCCAGGGGCCCCTGCTGAGCGCATACGCCTCCTGAATACAAACACTTGGTTTGTGATCGTAAGCGTTCAGCTCTTTATACATTGCACCAAATTACATCACCATCTGCACCACTTAACACACCTGTTTGGAATGATAATGTGGAAACTATAAATACTTTGTTACAGTTTAGCAGATCACAGCAGTATAGCAGTGAGGGTCACCTCGGAGATAATGGCCCACATTTCTCATTTGAGTTTCATGCAATGAACCACTTCATGCAAATGACTGTAAATCATACAGTAAGCTCCTCCGCTGGTGCAGCTACCAGCTATTAGGAAACAGTGACCTCTAGTGCTTTTACTAAAAAGTGCATATTACAAACAGACAGGCCTGAACGGAAATTGATCAGATTTACAACCACATGACGGACTATAAAATAGGTGAAGAAGTCCCATATCGGGGAACCCGAGTCATAACTTAAGACCACAAAAATATAGGGACATATATAGAGACAGACAGTAAAACAGACAGAACAACCATTCAAATACCTTAAAAAGCTACCACATAGCAAAACGCCAGAACACTCTAGCATCCACCCTAAACACTGTAGCAACAATGTAATAACCATCCAAAACAGCCTAACATCCACCTAGCAACCGGACAGATCACACTACCAATTACAAAAACCCTAACAGCCACATATCAAACAACCAAAATCCTAACAAGCTACCATATAGCAACCAACCTGAACACCCTAGCAACAATATAATAAACACCCAAAACCCTCCAACATCCACTCATGAACCAGACAGAACACTCGAGCAAAAAATCAAACAATCACCCAAAACATCCCAACAATCATCTAGGAACCAGCCAGAAAAGCCTTGCACATCCTAGAAACAATTTAACGAACAGATAAAACACCCTAATAAGCATGTAGCAACTAACAGAACACCTTGACAAAAAAATCGAACAATCTCCCAAAACGCCCTAATAACCACCAAAACATCCAAACAACTACCTACCAGCCAACAACAACACCCTAGCAACCACCCTGAAAAAAAACTTACAACAATCTAACAACCACACAACGCAAACTTACATCCACCTAGGAACCAACCAGAACACCCTGCTAATCACCCTAAATGCCCTAGTAAAAATCAAACAAACATTTGAAATGCCAAACAACCACCTAGCAACCAGACAGTACACTTTCTGAACACTGATCCTGAAAACCTTAAAAAACACCCTGAACACACAGCAGAAATTCAACAACCATCCAAAACACCCTACATCTACCTAGTAACCAGCCAGAACACCCTGTCAACCATCCTGTACAACGTGGCTACAATCTAAGAACCCAAAACAGCTAGCAACCAGCTAGCAACACCCAGAACTCCCTAGAAACCAGCTATATCACCCTTGCAACCACATAAAACACCATGACAACCATGTAACCAATCAGAACACCCTACTAATCACCATAATCAGCCTAGCAACAATTGAACAACCATTCAAAATACCCTAACAACCATAGCAACCACCCTGAACACCCTAACATCCACCTAGCAACTAACCAGAAGACCCTAACAACCACCCAAAACATGCTAACATCCACCTAGGAACCAGCAGGAAAACCCTAACAACCACCCCAAACACCCCGACAACCACCATTGCAACCAACCAGAACTCCCTATTAATCACCATAGCGACAATCAAATAATCATTCAAAATGCCCTAACAACCACCTAGCAACCACCAGTACAGCCAGTACACCCTAGCAACCACCCTGAACACATAGCAACAATTTAAAAACCATCCAAAACACCCTAACATCTACCTAGTAACCAGCCAGAACACCCTGTCAACCACACTGAACTACTTAGCAACAATCCACAAACCCAAAACAACTAGGAACCAGTCAAAACAGCCTAACAACCACCCAGGACACCCTCGAAACCAGCTGTATCACCTTAGCAACCAACCAGAACACTCTAGCAACCACTATGAACATCCTAAACCTGAAACATCCAAACAACCACATCAACCAGTCGGAAGACCATAGCAACCACCCTGAACATCTTAGCAGCTATCTATCAACCATCCAAAATACCCTAACATCCATCTATCAACCAGTCAGAAGACCCTAACAACCACCCAAAACATGCTACCACGAACCTAGTAACCCGCAAGAACACCCTAACAATCGCCCAAAACACCCACAACCACTATTGAAACCAACTTGAACACCAATCTAGCAACAATCAAACAACCATTCAAAATACTCTAACAACCACCTAGCAACTACCCTAATCACCTTAAAAAAACACCCTGAACACATAATAATTTAACAACCACCAAAAACACTCTAACATCTACCTGCAGTTGCAACCAGTAAAAAGAACCTGACAACCACCCAAACCACAATGACAACCAGCTATATCACCCTAGCAACCACCCAAAACACCCTGACAACCACCACTGCAACCAACCAGAACACTCTACTAATCACCCTGATCACATAAATAGAACAACCATTTAAATACCCTAACAACCATCTAGCAACTAGTCTGTACACCCTAGCAACCACCCTGAACACTTTAAAACACCTTGAACACATAGAAATATTTGAACAACCACCCAAAACACTCTAACATCTGCCTAGTAACCAACTACCCTGTTGAAAAATCCAGCATATGCAGGTTAGGTATGTTTTGAAGCAGCTGGTTTGAGCTGGTTTTAGCTGGTCCTTAGCTGGCGATAAGCTGGTTTAAGCTGGTCATGTGCTGGCCCTAAGCTAGTTCTGGTCTCAGGACTATGTAGTAAGTACTGGTTTATGTAGTAAGTATACAAATATCAGTGTACTAGTAGTATACTTGTAAGTGTACTATTACTCCTTGGGACTAAATTGGCCCACTTTCTAGTATATAAATGTATACTTTTAAGTATACTTTAAATGTAACTGTAGTAAAACTTGAGTACACAACTAGTTTACATCTATGTTTTTAGTTTGTACTGCAAGTATACTAAAAGTGAACTTATAGGTATACTGATAGTTTACTAATTAAATATTTGTAGCATTTTTAGTACACTTTAAAGTATAGTCTCAGTAAACTACTAGTTTAGTAGTTTTATACTGCAAGTATAATTGTAAGTTTCATAAATTAAAAAAAGAGAAAGTAATAAACAACATTTTTAACAAAAAGCTGAAAAAAAGACTATGAATTGGATTCAGAATGATAATGAAAGTGTAGATGGAGTCGATCAACACCCCAAAGCTTGACATTCATTATTACCTCTTCATGGGTCGACATTTTATTCCATAATGTTACAAAGTTGTTATGCAGATCGTGTCTGATGATCATGTTAGATTACGCATGGAAGCATCTGTTGTTTCGGTTTCTTCTTCACCTGTGTTTTGGAAATTCTGTACAGAAGATGTGTAATAGCGTCCCCTACTGTATAAGTGCAGAACACCCTAGCAACCAGCTACATCAGCCTAGCAACCACCCAAAACACCCTGACAACCACCACTGCAACCAACCAGAACACCCTATTAATCACCTTGATTGCAACAATTGAATAACCATTCAAAATACCCTAACAACCACTTAGCAACCAGCCAGTACATCCTAGCAACCACCCTGAACACCATAAAACACTGTGAACACATAGAAACAATTTAACAACCACCCAAAACACCCTAACATCCACCTAGTACCAACCCACCTAAACACCTTATCAACAATCCAAGAACGCAAAACACCTAGCAACCAGTCAGAACAGCCTATCAACCACCCAGAACACCCTAGCAACCAGCTACATCAGCCTAGCAACCACCCAAAACACCCTGACAACCACCAATACAAACCAACCAAAACACTCTACTAATCACCCTGATTGCAACAATTGATCAACCATTCAAAATACCCTAACAACCAGCTAGCAAGCAGCCAGTACACCCTAGCAATCACCCTGAACCACACCATGAACACATACAAACAATTTAACAACCACCCAAAACACCCTGACATTTACCTAGTAACCAACTAGAACACCCTACCAACCCACCTAAACACCTTAGCAACAATCTAAGAATGCAAAACACCTAGCAACCAGTCAGAACAGCCTATCAACCACCCATAACACTTTAGAAACCACCCAGCAGTCCCACAATAGTGTGACATTGTGGTGATCTTTGCACAAACACTTCAGCCATGGAAATCTGTAGTTTTTCATGATGGTTCTGACAGGCTGCCACATATAAATTATAGAGAGAGCTACTCTAGACTGCATTCATTTGATTCCCCAGAGACTGATGGACTACAGAATGGACTTGAGTTTGATTCTTTTGTCCTGGGCTGCTACACTATATTAAACACTCAAGTACAAATTCACATGTAATATAGAACGCTTTGTATTGAAAAAAAAAAGGTACGAGTGAAGGATACAGTGTGTCCTCTCATCACATGCTCATGTGAACAGCATGGCAATCAGCTGATCTCTGCTACTGATGCTGCTGTTTCCAGCACTGTTGCCTGGGTAACAGCATCATTCCAAGAGTGAAGGAGGAGGAGGAGGAGAGAGAGAGAAAGAATCACTCATCCATAATCTCCCATTAAACTACAGCATTAGATAAACTATACCATCATCAAATAACCATAACAGCCCTTCTGCTCAAACCCAAGTACTTAACAAAAGCTATAAATCATCATTAGAAATAATGGACTGTGTTCATTCAAGATACATGTGTACTTTGTCATTTTAATGCATTACATAAAAGAGGAATAAAAAGTAAGTGATAAAATGGAGCAGGGAATCTTGGTTACTACTAGAGAAAAATGAAGGGCGGGAGACTGGGGCTAGTTGTCACACGGACTGTATCTCAGTAACTCTAAGGTTCTGAATCAAAAATACAACAACAAATGCATTTATGTTGGTTTCTAGTACACAATTATTTTATTTTATTTTATTTTATTTAAGATGCATTGCTTTACTAATAATCATTCTCCAGACCATTACACTCATGAACACTTAATACATTTTCCTGTGCAGCAAACTGTACTCAAGAGGACCAAATAAAAATACTGTTGCATATACGATGAAACTAAAATAACTTTCCTTACTTAATACAAGCCTCTTAAAAATCAGTGCTCTGACAAGCTTCAGTGATCACTTCCGTGATTAATGAAGCTTAATAATAACCCATAAAATCACAGCAATAAAATCACAACAAAACTTACTTTTGTAGCAAACCGTCTTAAGATTTTTGCTTGGAGGACACTTAATTAAACCAAATTGACTAATTAACTAAATAGAAGTTGTAAATATGATTATTGAAGTACATTTTACAAGAAAATACAACTTAGATTTTTCTACACTGAAAATTTGGTGTATAATTTTCACTCAGAAATTACATGTAAATCTGATAAACAATTACAAAGCAACAGCGAATTTGAGAAGCAGAAATTTTGAAGTAAGGCAAAGGAGGCAGTGTCTCCTCAAAATACTGGATGACAAAAAAAATGTAGTGCAAAAGTAAAACAATGCTAATATTACAAAATATAAGTGTATAAATCACTCATTTTTTGAAAACAAAACAAAACAAACAAACAAACAAACAAACAAACAAACAAAAAAAACTTCCGCATAATGATAAGCCAGCTCGTAAACTTCCAGTGAAGCTCATTTTATATGTGCTATATATAAGTGGAGACTCTGGAGACTACTCTCCTGCCTCGTTCTTATCAGAAACTGAGAAAAATTATAACTGCAACATCGTAAATAATGATAGAGGCATGAACGTTCGTGAAGAGCCTGGTAATCCCAGGAGAGTACATAGACATAGTTGTACATTTAAATGCTGACAGCTAAACGCTGTCATAACTGTTTAGGTTAATGTGACGTAACTAACGATGCTTCTCTTCAACGACATCTTAACAGTATTCTTGATAATCAATAACTTTCCTTCACAGTCATGAACACATTTTTAAAATCTTGTAATATTTTAAAGCCTTTATTTTTTTTTTTTAACTCTACAGCTGGGCAGTAAAATTCACTTCAAAGATTGATTTTTCATATAGACGAGATGAAAAAATGTCTTCACGGAAAACGACTTTTTTTTAAAAAATGAAAATGATATGAAATTACCCTTATAACCAGAAGATGGCAGTAGAGGATCACTCATTGGCTGCAGCTGCCATTTTAACTCCCTAGCTTTTTTCAGTCCTGCTTTTTGATTTATTATAAAATTACTAGTATAATAAATTTTAGTACTTTTACCGCACTTAAGTATATTGTAAAGCAAGTGCAGTGAGTCAATAAAATAAATAAATAAATAAGCTCAGACGCAAACAGACTATAAGGGTGAATTATTTAAATATTTATACATAGTTCACTACAAATTATAAGTTAAATATTAATGGTGTAAGAATTAAATAATGCATTCAATATGAATCAATATAAATTTGAAATATTTTATATTTAATTTAATAACTACATCTTTTAAGTTTTATATTGAACTCTATTAAAAAGCCTATATTTAACCAACACAAACTTGTTACTGCTGTAGTTTTCTTACTCTGGATCATTTAATGCACAGCTCTGTTTTTGACATCGGTTTGTCAAATGTTTCATTCGGTTCTTACTGTCAATCATCAATGACTCAGGCATATACTCCTGCATTTACTCCAATATTTTTTTACACTCGCGTTTGTCATTATTGAAACGGTATACATGGACGTTTGGTCCTCTTAGACAAACAAAACTTATCTTCGAATTGTGAATGGATTATGTAGAGAAAACGAGCAAATTACATTCCTATTACGGCACAGTACAGCTGACCGGAAATGAGCTGGCTTGTCTAAAACAAGGAAGTAATCCAGTTAAGGTGGGCAATTGAGGATAAATGGGGGAAAGTCACGTGAGAGGAGCAGCCTCTATCGCGATATGATTGGATATGACTGGTTATGGTCGGCTGTGATTGATTTGACTGGTTATGATCGGCTGTGATTGGTTTACACCATAAATCCCGCCTCTTTTGCCAATCAGTCTGAATGAACAATATAATGGCGTTAATGAGAGGACTAATAAAAAAGCAAGTAAACAACTCACATACTTAGATATAACCACTTTGTAACGCCAAATTAAGACTAAAAATGGCCTGAAAACGTGATCTGTGGTAGTTTTTAGTGAGTAATCGGCTTGGAGAAAATTAAAGTGAATCTCCCTGTCTGTGACCAATATTTACTGAGCTTTGTTGACCGATGACTGGAAAAAAAAATCTAAAATAGTTAAAAGTTAACTATAAAAAAGAATAGCTGAACATAAATTCACAAATTTTTAAATTCACAAATGTTTAAGGCGAGACATTGCAGGTGAATAGGGTAAAAAAAAAAGAAAAACAAAAGTAGTAGTTATTGCCTTACTTACCTAGATGATTGGTTACACTGATAATTGCAAACATTTTTTATATTACAAGCTTTCTAAAATGTTACGTTTAAATGTGCAAATGAGTTATTTAATTAAATTCGCACTAATTTGCATAAATGATTAGTACAAAAATCTGAACACTGGATGAAGTCAGTTTCAAACTTCTTGTTTAATTTTTTTTTTTTTTTTTGACATATTAGAGTCAAATGTTTTTAAAGAGGGAAATTTGTGTATCTCATTTTTTCCCCTCCATTCAGAAAATACTTAGAACAGACAGAAAATATATTTTCACATTTTTGGGGGGGTATATAATATGTATATAATCAAGCAAATTACATATGAACAAGTCCCTTTGTTAAAAAATAAAATAAAAATAAAAATAAAAAAAAAACCTTCAGGATATAGACAGGAATAATAAAAAAAAAGAAAATTTGGTGTGTGTAAGTGCTACTGAAGTGGTGATTTATGGCTCAGTGTAGGAGAAAAAAAAAATAATTTTGAGATAATATGTATTGTAATTGAAAACTATTGACACAAAGAGATACAGTGCTATAAAAGAAATACTTGACAGTGTAATTTGGATGTTTTCTTTCCACTAGTCTGATAAAAAAAAAAAAAAAAAGCCTTTATGAAAACGCAAAAAGCCCAAAATCTCATAATTGACAGGTGCATAAAAAAAACAGCGAGTTTTTGCCTGCAGTGTCTCCCCTTAATATGTTACTGCCTTTAGTTATTCTTTTGGAATAAATGTAAAATGCTTAAAAACACTAACTTGATGAGATTCACTTTAAAAAATAAAATTCTATCTATCTATCTATCTATCTATCTATCTATCTATCACTTCACAATTTCACTTTTAGTTCAATGTTTGATGTTTCTTTGTAATTGTTTGTGAAATATTTCTGATTGAAAATAGTTTCAAAGTAGATCTGCACACAAATTTGTTTTTATACAAGATTTTGACACCTGACGAGCGTAAGATATGCAAAACAACCTGGTAAGGCAAATAAAAACATGGAAAACATAAAATCATTCCTGAATCTACAACAGTGGCATTTCTTTGGTCAGAACCACAGAACAATTCCTCATTGTTTGCTAATCAAAGCCACGTCCATCCACACACACAATGTGCAGGCAGACCTATTCAGCGATGGGGGTTTCTCAGCACTTTTAATTGCTAATTCATTTCAGAGTGGTTTCCAGGGAAACAGTTACTATGGACTCACTGTGACTGTCAGAGTTTATCGAGCTTTCCTACATGTTGCATCACATGATAGCAACAGACCATCAGAAACAAGCATGCTCACATACTGTAAAACATTAGAATATCACGATTTCTGACACATCTTCTGTTGTATTATAGATCTTACTGAAATATGCATTATATTATAAATTATTGTGGGTTTTATGCATATGCGTAAGTGTTGCCATGGAGATGCAATTCAACGAAATGAGTAGAAAGGAGATATATGAGCTGTGTTCTGTGTGGGTAGTTCTGATGACTCTGTGTGTATGTGTTTGTGAGTGGGGTTATCCTAAAATCCACATGGATATGTGTGTATGAGGGGGCAGAATGTGAGAACATGTGCTCGAACGTGTGTGTGTGCGTTATTCATGCACTTGTGCAAGAAGGCACGGCAAACATTTCCCGCATAGAGCATAATTACCGTAAGTGAGTTGAGATTCAGACACAATCTGAAGTGCAGCCAACCTGCGCCTACTCTTGACAGCTCAGCATATGATCTAACAGAGGCAAACGCCCACCACTCTCCTCTCCCTCAGATGCCTGAACCAAGAGCATTTAAAGCACAAAAATAACCTTCACAGCTGTATCCCAGGAGCCCTTTAACATCTAAATGTACAGACGGATTGCTGTCATGGCCTATGTGAGAATACATGCTTTCAGGTTAGATTAGCCTGTACTGTCATGTTTGCATATGGATTTAATGTTTTATGTTCTTAATATATTTGCAGATCTAAATGGATACTCTCTAAACATATAATTCTGGTGCTGGATGCCAACTGTTTAGTTTTCTAGCAAACAACTACGACACAAAACACCTGTTTATCAACTATTGTATGACTGCAGCTCCCCTAGAGGTCAACTGTTTCACATGTCAGGCATTATATCTTTTAGCAGAAATTACATGTACTAAATAAAATCATATTTTAATGTGAGTAATGTTTTTATTGCAGATGAAAGTGATGTTGTGATGTAAGTACAGCCTTTTGCAATTTACTGTTGAATTTATTAAATGACACGTCTGTATCAGCTTAGTAAGAAAACCTATATCTGCACCATAAAACAAAATCTGGTAAATCGAAATGAAATTATTAAATTATGAGATACTAAATCATAACTGTGAGAAAAAAGTGTAAATTAGGATAAACTAAGTCAGAAATTAGATTAAAAAAAGATAGTCATGAGATTAAAATGTTGAAATTATGATATACTAAGTCATAATGAGATGAGGTTTAAATTAAAACTATGATGTCTAAATCATGATATAAAGACATAATTATGACATTAAAAACAAACTTCTGAGATATTAAGCCATAATTATGTAATAATTCTGACTTTTACTTCATAAGTCACAATGAGATAAAGTTTAAATGAAAACTATGACGTAAGTCTAAATTGTGATATGAAAAATACTAATTGACATTAAAAGTCAAAGTTATGAGATGTTATAATTATTTAATAATTGCTAACTTTTATTTCACAAGTCATAATTAGATAAGGTTTAAATGAAAACTATGACATAAGTCTAAATTATAATATAAAAAATTGTAATCAGATATAATATATTATCATATATATAAATGCTATATAATCATAATTATATATATACATTAAAATTCAAAATTATGAGATACTAAATCATAATTATAATTAAAATTAATTGTATTTAAGACTTTTTTGCCCTAATTATGAATTACCAAAACATATTTTTTTCTTATGTGGCCAGAAATACACAAAGATACTATATTATTATTATTATTATTATTATTATTATTATTGTTGTTGTTGTTGTTATTTATGATTTTGTCTTCTATTGTCTTAAAGACTGCATATGATTTCTCATTGTAGGCTGAACTAATGTTTTGTTGTAGTGCTTAATTGTTTATGTCTGTGAAAACTGAACTGCAACATCTAACTTATATTCTACGAAATAAAACACTCACTGAACAGAAGAAATGAGAATGATGGTTTAGTAAAACACCAGGAGGAACACTGTGCTAGCATGCTAGCTTCCTGCTTCAGTGTATAGTATGTGTAATAGTTTGCACAGTATGCAAATTGTTTGTATGCATACAGAAATGAAAATAAATAAATAAATAAAATGAAATAAAATAATAATAATAATAATTAGAGACCACTGCAAAAATGATCAGAATCATTTTTTGTTTTATTCTATAAGCTACTAATGACATCTCTCTTAAATTCCAAATAAGCATATTGTCATTTCAATCATTTATTTGAAGTAAATGACAACAGGTCCCCCCCAAAAAAAATAATAAAATAAAATAAAATAAAAAGATGCAAATAATGTATCTAAACAATTAAACAACACAATACTAATGTTTTAACTCAGGAAGAGTTCAGACATCAATACTTGGTGGAATAACCCTGATTTCCACAGCTTTAACACAGCTTTAATGAGTCTTGGCATGCTCTCTACCAGTCATTCAAATTGCTTTTGAGTAACTTTATGCCACTCCTGGTGCAAAAAAATCAAGCAATCTGGCTTTGTTTGATGGCTTGTGACCATCCGTCTTCCTCTTGATCACATTCCAGGGGTTTTCAATGGGGTTCAGGTCTGGAGATTGGGCTGGGCATGACAGGGTCTTGATCTGGTAGTCCTCCATCCACACCTTGATTGACCTGGCTCTACGGCATGGAGCGTTGTCCTGCCAATCACAAAGATGAATATGGCCAATTCCAGCCTTGCTAAAGCACCCCTAGATCATCACCAATCCTTCACCAAATTTCACAGTGTGGCTTGTATGCCTCTCTAGGTCTCCGTCTAACCATCAGACAACTCCAGTTCTCTACAGTCCAATCCTCAGCCTGGCACTTTTTTGCTTCTCGTTAATGAAAAGCTTTTTTTTCTAGCTTTGCATGACTTCAGCCCTGCCCCTAGAAGCTTGTTTTGAACCATCCTCACTGTGCACGTCATTGCCATTCTTTTGGTAGGTCACTTGATGTCAT
This sequence comes from Cirrhinus mrigala, assembly GCA_036247105.1. Classification (NCBI taxonomy): domain Eukaryota; kingdom Metazoa; phylum Chordata; class Actinopteri; order Cypriniformes; family Cyprinidae; genus Cirrhinus; species Cirrhinus mrigala. Next base: position 24,443,777 of record CM070020.1, on the reverse strand, counting down.
CCTTTGGTTGCTGAGTGCTATTCAAATGAGTTGCCAGTCATTCTAGTCAGTGGAGAGTCATTTTCGCCCTCTGCCTAAAAGTAGCTTTGTTGTCCCCAATATCTGCAGCTTGACCTTGTTTTTGAACTGTGGTGTTTGAAATTTAAATATGAAAGCAACCTGACACTCACTGTATCCCTCTGCCAGTAAAGCCAGAAAAGAACCCTTTTTTTTCCTCAACGAAAAAATGAAAACTTTTTAACTCTTCTGGTATGATCAGAAGTTCAGAAGTTATTATTTGATTTCAAATACTTTTGAAGTACCAGCACTGTTTTTGCCATCCAGCTGGTTCTATTGCAAGAGGATAGTGATTACCACAGTAGTGAGTTTTATACTTTTCCTCATTAAATGAGATTTGGTCGAGGTGATCACCTAATCAGTATTTCATTAAGCAGAATGAGATATGCGTGTGTCGGAATTTAGTTTGGAATGGAATGGCTGCCATACATGCAGTAGAGATGCTGATTTAAGAGAAATTTGGAGTAGTCAATTATTATTATTTTTTTTTCAGAGCTATATACCTGAATGATTTGTTTAGGGCTCTATGAAAACGTGGACGGAATCACGGAATCCAGTCATAAAAAACGGAATTTACTGTATAATGAGGAATGTCACGGAATTTGTCAAAGTTTGGATGAATTAAGCAAAAGTATGTCACTTAAAGCAAATCACGATATAGATTAGTATCTCTAAATATTAAGCAAAAAGGCTATTTAAATATGAATCGTTCATGTTCTGCGTGTCTCCGGGTATAAATGGCGCAGACGTGCGGTTTCACAGACACACCAGGGTTGGGGCCATTCATGAATTGAATTGAGAATGAATGGTAAATTCCAATTCACTTCCTGGAATGGAATTGGAATTGGAATTGCATGCAGCTGACAGGAAATGGAATTGGAATTGAATTGGAATGTCAGGAAACAGAATTGAAATCAAATAAATTCCACTAAATTCCACTTGAGATATTTAGGCCTGAGAGATGCAATCTTAGCGATGCCAAATTTCAGGAAATGATGATAATTCAATGCAATAAAAAGTGAAAGAAATACATGAATGAACATGACTCATATTTTTGTGAGTTGAGACATATAGTATGTGGTAATTATATATTGAATGTATAGTACATCCAGAAACTTATCACCACTGTCATTCAATTACTAATTTATAATGTACAGTTCTCATTTTTATTTACTTGCATTTGATCAACTCTATTTCATACATTACTTGGTATTTGTAAAGCATCATAAATAAGAAACAGCAATAAACGGAATTCAGTGGAATTTCCCTGAATTGAATTCCACTTCCTGTAATTCCAATTCAATTCCAACTCTGTTTCCTGTAATTGTTGTTGAATTCCAATTCCAATTCCATTTCCTTCTTTGAATTGGAATTGTTGAGTTCATTCCTGAATTGACCCCAACCCTGAGACACACAGACTGAAGTACGCGTGACGCAGGGTTGCCTGGTTTTCACAACAAAAGCCGCCCAATTGGTTCTCAAAACTAGCGCAAAACAAGCCCAACCGTGTTTTGGTTGGGATCCCCCGGTAAAAAATTGCGTGCTAAGGGGTAAAATACGCGTTTTTGGCGGGATTCCCCTAGTAAAATTCGAATTCCAGGGTGAAAATATCAAGTTATTGGGTCGCTTAAACCCGCAGATATGAAAAACAACCGGCGGCAATAATGTTAAAGTAGCCCAGTTCCGCAGGAAAACCGCAAACTTGGCAACTCTGGCTGTGACGCTCTCAGTGACTTCAGTATCTGTCATCTCAACAAATGAGGACATAAATACATTAACATTCCAGAGCTGCTCTTAAGTTTCTTCATGAGCATTTTACCATTTCTTTTGAGAGAAACTATCAAAGTATCATATACACAGAGAAATGTAAAGGTATTCACGGCAACCCGTCAAAATAAACGTTCAGTTTAACTTGAAGACATGTATTACTATTGTTTAGTAGAATCGAGTCAAGTCAAGTCAAGTCAACATTTATTTCTAAAGCACATTTAAAAGCAACAGTGTTGCACCAAAGTGCTGTACAACAAAATACAGAATGTTCGTAATACTACTACTACAATTTCACTAAAATTGTTAAAACTTTATTTTATTAAGGAATAATCACACAATATTTTAATTTTAATAGTAACTTTGTTTGCCAAAAAAATAACATTTGTTTACATTTTCATTCGATTAAAAGATACATTAAATTAATATGTATGCCTTCATTTGATAACCAGAAAAAAATAAATATTGTAAAACATATTGCAAAAATAATATTTAATAAATTAAGTTGTTTTTATACATTCAGATAATTAGACATGCTTAGAATTAGGTTAAAATAAAACAGAAGGTGAGAAAAATAAAATATTTCATAGGGCCCTAAACATGTAATTTTTGTTAAACTTTTAATAAATTGATGTTAAATGTTATAAGTTTCATAATTTTAATTAATTAGACTTGCTTTTTGATTAATAAAATGTAACTGCATGTTTTTACATTTGCTGAAATCAGCAGTACAACAGAGCACACACCTACTTGAAACATGCATCCCACAATGCAGTGCACTTGACTTGACCATCCATTTCCAGTGTGATTATTTAGGCAAAAAATTTCAGCATATTTTTAAGATGGCACCTAGACTACACTGTAGCATGTGACTGTTTGAAATGTTTCTCATTGAGTAATGCCTATTGTTTTACCTAGTATTTGTAAAACAAACAAACAAACAAACAAAAAACCTTAAGTTAATATTTAGCTCAGATCCATTATGAATGCATACATGTTGAGCACTACATCATGATATTTCATTATTTTTGTTCTTTAGTATTTTTATTATGTAGAATTACAAAAGCAATGCAGCACTCAAAGCTGTGTTGTGAAGATAATGCTTAGCAAGCCCTTTAGTGTGATTGTTATTCACAATAGCACATCCTCTTGTATCTTATTGCTTAACTTATGCATATAGTTTGTGTCAGTTTTAAATAAATAAATAAATAAATAGCATTCTTTGCTTTCCTTTTCCAACTTGCTCTCGGCAGGATTAATATTGTTGCAGTACCGGTTTTCACCAGCAGAGCTCTCACTGCTTTGTAAACTGTAAAGCAGCGTGATTATATATTTATCGGTGAGGTTGAACATCACTCATACTCTCCAAGACAATAAACTTATTATACAGAAGAAATTATTCTGATTGTTAAGTTACATTTAGAAAGTATACTTACAAGTAGTCATTTAACCGCATTTGAGGTGTATCTCACTCAGTAGCGCTGATGCTGAGCTGTTGTCGCATTCAATTTATTATTAAAGAAATTACACTGAGCCACAGAAAGAAAGAGAGAGAGAGAAAATGACAATAAACACAATAAAGCACCTGCAGTGCATATGTGTGTGTATGTGTGTGTGTGTGTGTCCAGTCCGCTGTCCGAATCTGATGCTAAATCTTATTACAGAGTAATTGCTTGGCTTAAAATTGCCTCCCGCAAACTGCCCATTCAAAACAGTCACAATAAAAGCTATTTACTGTTATTACTTTGAAGCAGCTGTTGCCATGGCAGCAGTGGTTATTTTTGGAGGGAGGCTGACTGTAATATAGAGGCCAGATTTGCCTGAGAATATTTTTAATGTGATAATTTTTCTTCAGGAATTATGATTAATTTGATTAATGTCTCTGTACCGAGGTGAAGCGCGCTTCTGTCGAAAAGCTTGACGCCTTGAACGTGCGCATCTGTCTGGCTTTATCAGATAAAATGGTTCGCCTCTCAACATGAACTCTAATTTGTCAAGTCCTTGTCTTCTTTTCTTGTCGTAACTCCCCAGAGGCACATTTTGTTGCTCAGAGGTCGTTCATTTCACATCTCAGGAGGCTTAATGGAGCTCTCAATTAAGTTTCTGTGAAGTTGCAGGATGTTTCTTCTAAAATTTCTTTGGAGGAACAAAAATAGACTCAAATGAGACATTTGTTGACGTACATTAAGAGTAGGCTACGTGTGGATACCAGCTCAGATAATTTGGTCTTGGATGAATTTGCTGAAAAATGCTTGAGATCAAAAGTTTGATATGTTAATTGTTAGGATTTCTTTTGAAACTGTAGAGGAGACACATGTAAGATATACTGGGCTCTTTGTTAGGCTAAATGGAAAACGTTTTATGCGCATTGACCGTTTATTTACACGACAGCAGCATTTTGGGGGTCTGAATATGCAAACTTTTGAAAACGGGATTCAAAGCGCAAGTTTATCGTTATCGGCTGCGTGTAAACTACAAAAATGAGAATTCGTGGAAACAGTGAGGTTTTGCGCATTCGTATTACATGTGTATTTACAAAGATAAATAAGGCCAAGATTACTGAAGTTAATTTTAACACAAGGTCCACTGAAGTGCTTTGAAACACGCAGCATTATTCTATGTGTTTATGTAATTTCAACTGAAACAGAAAGACTGGACGGGACATATAAAGCAGTCCCACCCCCTTTTTTAAAAATAGCCAGTAGCGTTTCATTTATATCTCGAGTCAGAGCAGTTGAGTTCGGTAAAGCCTTATTTGACAGCATATGACACTTACCATAAAATTTAGCATTCTGTGTAGAATTCAAATGGTCCGATATGTTTTGTGGTCTGCGCCAACTCGCGCATATGAGGCCCTAACAATCTAAGCGCATGGTCTAAAGCGCACGGCGCAGGTGCACTTAGTGCGTGTCCGAATCCACTTTTGCTATTTTAAGAACGGGAAAAACAGTCGGCATGCCCGGCGCAGGGTCTAAAAGTGTTGTCCCTATTCTCTTAATGAGTCATGGGTGTGTTTGGGTTAAACCAATCAGAGTCTCATCTCCCATTCCCTTTAAAGGGGTCATCAGATGCCCATTTTCCACAAGTTGATATGATTCTTTAGGGTCTTAATGAAAAGTCTCTAATATACTTTGATAAAAAATTCTCAGTGGTTTTGTAAAACAACACCCTTTTTACCCTGCCAAAATCTGCTCTGCAAAAATCATCTCATTCTAAGGGGTTGTTCCTTTAAATGCAAATGAGCTCTGCTCGCCCCGCCCCTCTCTTCTCTCTGTGGAAAGAGGATCTTGTTTACATTAGCTGCATTTAGCCGTGTTTAGCCGCTAAACTTACTAACTACCACCTTATAAGGAAAGGTGATCACAAAGATTCATAAAAAAACGCTTATACTCACTTCTGCTGTAAGTGAAGCTGGATCACGAATGATTCGCGCGAACATAGACCGATATATGTAGATCAGGACGTGCATTCCATTCACAAACAAACGTAATCCACTGCATCTTCAGCGGTTTAGATGTCGGGAGTAAATGACAACCACTATGTTCATTATTACATCCAGCAACACAACACCTCAATCGCTCAATCGTAGATATTCTTGTATAACTTACATCTCTGCTCTGGCATCAAAGCATGGAAAGTTACTGGACTGTGACAGCTGGTCTAAGGTAAGGGCTCATTTCAATCAACTATTGTGGGAGCATCCTCTGTCGGTGTGACGCTACACCGACAGGCATCTGAGAACGACTGGATTTGAAAAAGGGAATATTATTTTTACAGATTAATTAAAAACCACTGCATGGATTTTTATCATTATAGGGTAGATTTGTACATACACTGCCAACACACATTAATGTTCAAACAACATGAAAAAGTGAACTTGGCATCCGATGACCCCTTTAAGATCCATTATGACATGTTGGCATTTTTATATTTATGCACACAATAATAAACTTTTACATTGTAGTCCTTTCATTTTTAATATTTGGCATGTTTGTGTGTTGCTGCACGTCCCTGTGTGTGTAATAAGCAGAGTCTATGTGCATTGAGCACCTGCCTATAGACACATATTACTAACGCACAAATAGGCACAAATGCATTTACTGTTTAAACAACGTGGTGCAATAACGCGTCAAATAACGCATCAATTTCGCAAAAACTCCCATATATCGCAGAAAAGTTTTTACACTCACATGAGGTGGTTTTTCAGGCAATTCGAAAAAGGAATATTTCACAAAACTGCAATGGAAATGGCTTTTTCGCATTTACAGGTCACATGGCATATGTAAACAGGCATATGATCATTCTTCAATGTACTATAAACTCCAAGAAACACTTCATACGTAGCCGCTCTCAAGTATAAGGGGCTTTCCCTGATATTAATGCTTAGACTATGTACGCTGCATGCATCTGCGGTGTGTAACGGCTCCGACATGGTCACCAGAGCTGATGTTATGTTTATACCAGCAGTGTCTTTGAAACGGCTCTCCATGCTGCTTCTGTAAAGATACACGCATACGCCTCTTTCGATTAAATAAAGCCAAAATCCGTCCAAATCCCACCAAAATCCATTGCCATGACTTATCGTGAGAGGAACAAATTACGTTTTAGTCACATAACATCGGTTAATGGAAACGTTTACAACGTTTTTATTGACATTTATAAAATATCGCCAAAGTTTTGCGCAAATCTGTAATGGAAATACGCCTAATGTTGGGGAAAGTTACTTTTAAAAGTAATGCATTACAATATTGAGTTACTCCCAAAAAAGTAACTAATTACGTTACTTAGTTACTTTTTCTGGAAAGTAATGTGTTACTTTACTTTTGCGTTACTTTTTTTAAATCTGGGCAGGGCTTGCTTGTTTGTTTTTAATATAAAAAGTAAAAATGTAAAAGCCTTTTCACACCAAAAGCCTCAGGCTTTGACAAAAGTAAATTCACGTCTGTGCAGTAGAAGAAAAAGTCAACTCTTCAGCAATAAAAAAAAAAAAAAATAACATCTTACTCCTGATTTCTCTCAACATGGGGAAAGGAGAGCTTTTAATCAATAAATGGGCGGAAAAGTAACTGGCGTTATTTATTTGAAAAAAGTAACTTTATTAACTTTAAGATATTTTCTTGTCAATTAAAAAGTAATGCGTTAATCTTAATCTTCTTAATGTGAATTTTGTCAATTTGGAGCACACTAGCTTACAGTTAACTTTCAGGCTAACATATTCGTACTAAAAGCCAAAAAAACTACATTTTGATTCCACTTTAATTTAATGCGTTATTTGCGTTTTTTTTTTTTGTAATTGTGAAATTTTTGAGTGAAAATTTCTACACCAATCCAGTCTTTATATGAGAATAAATCTCAGCACACATGAACTCAAATGCTGAAAAGGTTCATTCAAAGACACAAGGACGTTTTGTTTATACATGACAGATGTATGTTTATTTTTTTCTCTTTCCTCATTGGACTGTGAGCGATGACCTCATCATTGCGAGATCACAGGCACCTGTTCATCAGCTCTGAAGTAGTTTTCTTGCATAGGGCAGTAAGTAAAGAATATTAATAATAATAATATTTACACTACAAAACACTGATTGTATATTTTCTTCATTTTTATAAACAGACATTCAGTTACTTATATGAGTTATATACAGAGGAAGCAGTGTGATTTTTTTTTTTTTTCCTCCAGGTCAGAGCTTGACAAATGAATCCAAACGAAATCCATTTCCCACTCAATAGCTGTTAGTCCATGTTTTCTTCCCTCTCTTTGTGTTACATCCCTCTTCTTTTTGGGCTCCATCCAGAGGAAGATTATGGATATTTGTTCTTATCACCGCCAACATGATAAACTCTGTAGGGCATGATAAACACAATCTCTCTGTCTTTCTGTCTCCAGCTATACATGATGTACTCTAGTTTATCAGTTTAGACAGCTACGGGCCCAGAGACACTCTCATCCGCTCCGTGGAGGCTTTAGAGCGGCAATACAAATGACTTCTTCTCTTTCTGTGTTCAAAAAGTCTTAGAAAACCAATTTTTCATTGTGATTATAAGCAATAATTAGAAAATGACTGATCACAATATGGTTTGCAGATTAAAGAAAGACAGAGACAAACTGGATTAAAAAAGTAACCCTGCTGAAGTTTCCTTTCTAGATGCACGTGGCAAAAGCGGATCTGTGTTCACTGGATTTACTCTTAAAATAAAGTATCCATATAAAACCAATAAGGGCTTTGTAGTCTGATGCCATAGAAGAAAGTTCCTCAAAGAACTTTTAAATGTCTGGGTGAATCTCACAAAGTCTGTCCGGAACATATCTGGATCATATTTCATAAAATCAAAAGAAACAAATGTAGGTTAGGTGAATGTGACCTGGAATTTTTTTCCTGACTTATTTTAATCTCCAAATGACCATGCAGCAACTCAAGAACTATATACAGTGAAAACTTTTTTTTTTTTTTTTTTCAAAGACACATATTCTTTGTTCTACCTCAGATGAACTTTATCTTTAAAACTCTTGGGTTTTTCTTAAGGGTACTGGTGTGCTCAGTAGAGGCCAGGACATTTCTGGTCTCTGGGCGTCTCAAGTAACATCTCTAATAGAGCCATGCCTGCATTTGGCTCACTGGAGCAAAAGAGTCTTCTGTGTTTAAACGATAAGCTGCGGTGTGCCGGAGGAGATGCGTTCAGGCAAACGGCCCGTGGGGACACAAAGTGGGAAGTTAGCAGTCATGCGCTTCTCCCATCTCTACACACACTCAAAGCTTACAGCGCCAACCTAAATACAGACCCGCATGCTCAAATTAGGCCTAATTTTGAGATGTATGCATTTGATTTGCATATAAAATTTCCTTCAGTTAGGATCACACAGTTTTAGCATAAGCAAACTAATAACATATTTGTCAGTCAAACATAAATGAAACGGCTAAGAAAGAGGCAAGATTTCTGAACTCCAAAAGTTTATTTGCATCTATTTGATTTCATTTAAATAATCGTACTTTCAAAAAGCGTTTATTCAAATCATTTATAATGAGGATAAATCTCTTTGTTGTGAAAACAAACACATTCATTCTGTTCACTGTGGAACAAGCGATATTCAGTTAGTTAAAATGTATGTGACTGAAACAAATTGGATTTACTGATGATAAATAAACCTGGTTATTGTATTTAAAACACATTCAGTTTATTAGTACTCTTCCCTGTTTCATTTACAGTATGACTGACAAATATGCATTACGTTTATTAGTTTAAGCTAAAACTGCGTAATCCAGATGGATGGAAATTTTACATGCAATTCAAACACATCTTAAATTTAAGCCTAAATATTTTTTAAATGCAAAACGGCAGCTCAAACTGCTCTTATTTCAACTATAGCTAGCAATTGGACTGAAATACTTGAGCATGAACTCATGTTTTTGTGTATAAATGTATATAAACACATATTTATCATTCTGAATTGGCAATATTGTCAGAGAACAATATACAGAACCATTAAACTGGCAGGTTAACGAGGTGTGTGTATGTGTGTCTGTGTGTGTGATGGAGGATGAAGGTACAAAGTCAATTTCACACTAGGCTGAGTTCCCAGGGAAGCCAGACATTTTGATCACTCCATCACCCTGCTGAAAGCCTGCCTGTTTCTCTCTCTCTCTCTCTCTCTCTCTCTCTCTCTCTTTCACACACACACACACACAAACACAGAACGTCACATTAACATGGAGATTGACAGTGAGAAATTAATATGCAGTAGTATGCAGTATACTGTGCACAGTATGCAAATTTTCCACACCAAACTCAAAATGTGCAGTATACTGTATCCCAGTAACTGGATACTGTATCCCAATGAAACACACTCACCCTTCTACTAGTGTAGCAATACAACTTGTAGCAAAGTCAACCACAAATACAACCAGCCCAGTGCAGCAACACTGGATCGATCAATGGAGTGAGTTTAGGGTGTTACCCAACATTTTCCTGTCAATCTCCACTGTCCTGTCATCTAAAAAGCAGCAAAAACAAATTATGTTAAAATGTAGTTTGTTCCTGTGAATTTTTAGCATCTTTATGCCAATCTTCAGTGTCACTTGATCCTTCAGAAATTATTCTAATATGCTGTTTTGCTGCTCAAGAAACATTTCTTACTATTTATTAATGCTGAAAACAATTTTTGCTTTTTAATATTTTTGTGTAAAATTCTTTCAAAAATATACATCTTTTTAAACTTTTGACCAGTTGTGTATATGTACTGCATATTGCTATGGAAACCCGTTTCCGCCACTGAATTTAAAAAAAAAAAAAAAGGTTATTGCGACTTATCTCACAATTCTGACTTTTTTTTTCTCAGAATTGCGTGATACAAACTACCAATCCTGACTTTTTTTTCTCAGAATTGTGAGATATAAACTCGCAATTCTGAGAATTAGTCTTATCAGTCTTTTTTTTTTTCTCCTCAGAACTGATTTTATATCTCACAATTCTGACTTCAACTTTGCAATTTTGACTTTATATTCCACAAATGTGACTTTATAACTCACAATTGGGCGTTTATATCTCACAGTTCTGAGAAAAAAAGTCAAAACTGCGAGATACAGAGTCGCAATTGTGAGAAAAAACGTCATAATTGCGAGATACAAAGTCGCAATTGTGAGAAAAAAAGTCAGAATTGTGAAATAAAAAGTCGCAATTACCTTTTTTATTTTTTATTCAGTGGCGGAAATGGGCTTCCATATATTGCACTCTGGAAATCCAAGAGAAAACAAGTTGAGTAGAACAAATTGTAATAATGCATGGGCTTTTAGGGCTTCTGTACTGTTTTAAATTAAATAGGAAATATGCAGTATATAATGAGCAGTATGTAGTAAATATTATGCTTATTACAATTAGTTTTTCTTTTTCTCTCTTTGACCAGTACATTTAATAGCCTTCTTATACATTTATGTTGGAGACAGTGTTACAGCATTAATGATTCATTAGATGAACAGTGCTTTGTTATCATGTAGAGTGGTAGTTCAGATTCAAATCTAATCATATTACTTCGCACACAAAAATACCAGCACATCCACTGTCATGCACGTATGTAGACACGGGTCTAAGAATACACATGCACATTTGTTCTAAGTAATCAAATAATCGTTTAATTAATGGTATAGATTCAATTAAATCAAACAAATTTGTGCCATATATGCTATGTTTTATGTCGTATTTGAACAGAATGGTGGAATGAATTCAAAAGCCATCTGCTAAGATCACCGCAAAAAACACAGAATCATTTCAGCAGTCTCCAGCTCACCAATACCGAACACCATGAGTCAAATAAATCAAACTTTAAAGGGACAGTTCACCCAAAAATGAACTAGCCTTCATGTTGTTCCAAACCCATGTGATTTGCTTTCGAGTGTTGAACACAAAAGGAGATATTTTTCCTAACTTTTAACATTCAAGAAATCTTTCCAATGCACAAAAGGGTCTTTATAGTGCAAAAAGGTTTTTTAGACTATTAAAAGGTTTGTCACACCAAGGAAAATGGTTCTTTTAAGAAACATTTTAACATCCAAGGAACCTTTTTGGAGTGTAAAAAGGTTCTTTGGACTATTAAAGGGTTTATCACACTAAGAAACCTTCACTGGTTCTTTGGGGAAGCTAAAATGGTTCTTCTATGGCATCGCTGAGAAATATCCAAGAGCTGTCAAGCTCCAAAAAGCACAAAAAAAGCACAATAAAAGTAGTCCATGTGACTATTTTCATTTACTGTATATGCTCTATGCTCAGTCTCCTAAACAAGCCAAAATTTAAATTATTTGTTGATGAACTCTTTTGACATATCACATAAGGGAACCACAGGTATTAAGACTTCTATGGCTTAATATAACGTAAATTATGTCTCTTACTGAAATATGTAGTAGAAACCCCTTGAAAGATTTACCTTATTTTAAAAAATTCACATCGTTTATACATATTTTGGACTATGGGGGGCGCCACTGTGTAAAATGGATGCATTTGGTGAGTTACTGGTGCTACATGTTGGCGCTCCATTTTTACCGTTACACAACTTGCAAAATAAAATGCTGATGTGATGACACATTGTGCAGCTTTTGGTTGTAATTTTCAGTTGTAGGGCAACAAAAAAAGCAATGTAAGTCTTCACTGCTTTCCTAGCGATAAGAAGAGGAGAAAAGAATGGGAAGATGCCTGTGGACAAATAAAACTTCCTAAAGACTTGCGTCTTTGTTCTCTCCACTTCAGCCCTGATGCCTTTGAAGCTTTTAGTAGACCACAGCTACTGAAAGAGCTTACACACGGCAATGAAAAGAAATGCTAGATGCCATCTTGACAGGATGTAAACATGCCGACGCTTGTCATGGCACCGCAGCCACTGAAGGAGTTTCTCAGTGCGGATTTCACTTGATATCCGGGGGCGTTTAGACTCCTTGTGGGAAAAAATCTATTTGGTTTAAGCCTACGCTTACATCCATCGCCACCTGTAAGCCCTTTCAGTAGCTGTGGTCATTGTATCAGTATTTTATTTTCAGTAAAACTAGCAACATATAGCGCCAGTAGCTCACCGAGTGCAACCGTTTTATATCATCCCCCTCATTATGGCGCCCCCACAGTCCAAAATGTGTATAAAACAATGTGGATTTTTTAAATAACGTAAATCTTTTATAGGCTTTTCTACTACATATTTGAGTAAGAGACATCCAATACAAATTTTAATACCTGGCAACAACTCACACAAATGACTTGAGAAGTCATTTGGGCTACTTTTATGGTGCTTTTTTGTCATTTTTGGACTTTGACATCAACCTTTCTACTAAAAATGCTCTTTTCTTGTTCCATGGAACCATTTTTGAGTGATCTATTCCTTTAACACTGATTTTGTGTGGCAGCTTACAACTGGTGGATAATGAAGACCTCAACCATTCACTGTTTAAATCCAATGTACACATACAAAAACAGCCCTATGTGGATTGGTGGAGGTTTTCATCGTCCTCTGGCTCTTGTATGGCAACATCAGTCTGTTTAACCCTCTTACTGTTCTAAATGACTCCAGAACCATCTGGCCCCTGTGCGGTTACCACGGCACCAGGCTCCAGGGGGGCCCGTCGGCACATGCTTTGTGCTTCATATGGTGAAACTCCTTCCCTATGTCACACTTCCTTCTTTGTAGCAAAAAACATATCAGCTATAAGACGAAAAAATACTGCAATAATGAAAACGAAACCCAAAACCTGAACTAAAAACAAGCCATTCAACTTCAAAAACAAAGAGAGAAAATCATCATTTGTGCTTTAACGACTTAATCGGTAACGACGAAAATTCTTATAGTCTCTTTAAAAAATAAAAGACATGCATATGTGGTTTTCACCGATCAGGACTCGCTTCGTTCCAACGTTTTCTCTCGGCGAGAGAGCACAGGATAGATACCATTCATGCCTGATAGTTTACACCATGATGTGGTTTAAAATAGATTTCATCACAACTGAAAGAAATACGTTGTGTATTATGTCAGAAATACGTCTTCTTGGCAGACATCCGCAAGGTCAGTTCAGATCTGTTGGGTTTCTGGATTTCTTCCGGAAGTGTCTCCATATAAAAATAGACTAAACGACCCTGGTATTGGTTTTTCTATTCAGTGGCATTGTTCTTTCTTCAGTGTGTCCGGCGATAAATAGGACAGACTGGAAATATGGCTATTCAAACAGACAACAGATAAATCTATGATTCATTCCTTTGAGATTGCTTGGATTGTTTTTTAATTGAATTATTTTTACTTATTATAATATATCCACATGCTTAATCTTGTGTATGGCCCTTTTGATTACCAACAACAAAAACAAAGTTTTAATATTATTTCACCCAGATAATCTCTTCTGAGTGATTGTGCAGTTTTGTCTGCTGTAATATAATTTCGTTTCTTGGAATTGCTTGTTGACGTAATCCTTGAAAGGGCTCTTTATTTCATTTGAGTTGTAGAAAAAAGGGTACAAACAACCAAGCCTGTTCTTGTTAGCCTCCCTTTGCCTCCATGGTGTCTTTGGATAAGTAAACCACCCAGTACACCATGTTGAAAGCCCCAAAGGACACTGGGAATAAAATACGTGCGTATTCGTCGATCTTGCTGGCTCCACCGGTTGGAGGAGCGGCAGGTTGAGGTGCAGCCTTGACTTCTTTCTTTTTAATATTCTCTAATTTAGGCCCGAGGAGATGGTGAAGAGGAGCCGAGCCTGCGGTTGCACTGGGCGATGGTTTGTCAGGAACTGTTGGCGTTGAGGGAGGGGCCGGCGGTGTTGTTTTGGAAGCGGAGGATGAAGCAGCTGCATTCGATTGGCTGGCAGAACTGGGGCTGAGACGTGATTGGCTGGAGAAACTGCTGGTACCCTCTGAGGTGGAAGATGATTGGCTGGTCAAGGTCGGTTTGGATGCAGCTGCGCCGCTCTTGCTAGATGTTTCGGCTCTTTGGGTTTTCTTGGAGTCTGGTTGAGACTGAACATTGGAGTTGATGCGTTTTCGTAAGTTCCCATTTGTGTCCGAGTTTTGCTGTTGGGTAAAAGGGAGAAAGCATAAGTATGATGCACAACATATGTTCTCAGCAAGTCAAAATAATAATAAAAATAGTTGTTGAAGAAGCATGCTTTACCCAAAAATGAAATATATCTGAAAATACACTCAATCTCAATCCATTCAAGTTGTAGATGAGTTTGTTTCTTCATCAGAACAGATCTGGTAAAAAGTTGCATTACATGACTTGATCACCAAGAGTCCAAACAGCTGATAAACACATCAGAATACTCCACAAGTAATCCACACCACTACAATCCATCATTTAATGTCTTGTGAAGTGAAGAGCTGTGTGATTGTAATAAACAATAATTGATTGTTAAAGTGTTTTAACTTTAAACTGATGCTTCTGTCCTGCATAATCCATAATAGTGCTTCCATAACATAAGTCCATCCCCTGTTGTCCTCTCACATCAAAATCCATCAACATATTTGGTTAGATCAGTTTTGGATTGTTTTTGCTTGTGCTTGATCTGTACACACTTCTCTCCTGATTCAGACGCAATGACTTTTTCATTGGAGAAAGCAATATTATGGAAGCCTGTGTCCACCACTGAATAAAAAATAATTAAAAAAAAGGTCATTATGACTTTTTATCTCACAATCCTGAGATTTCTCGCAATTGCAACTTTTTTTTTTTTTTTTATCAGAACTGTGAGTTTTTAAGTCAGAACTGCCAGTTATAAACTCAAAGTTCTGAGAAATTAAGTCAGAATTGAGAAATGGGATCTTGTATCTTGCAATTCTGACTTTTTTCTTGCAATTGCGAGTTTATATCTTGCAATTGTGACTTTTTTTCTCAGAACTGTGAGATTTTAAATCAGAATGTGAGACTTAAACTCAAGATTCTGAGAAATTTAGGGTTAGGAGAATTGAGAAATGGGATTTTGTATCTCGCAATTGTGACTTTTTTCTCAGAATTGCGAGTTTTTAATTCAGAATTGTGAGATATGAACTTGCGATTCTGACCATTTTCTCAGAATTGCATGATATAAACTCGCAATTGCGAGTTATAAGGTTAGAATTGCGAGATATAAACACAAAGTTGGTAGAAATTAAGTCAGAATTGAGAAATGGGATTTTGTATCTCACAATTGTGACTTTTTTTCTCAGGATTGTGAGTTTTTAAGTCAGAATTGTAAAACGCGCAAAATTATAAACTCGCAATTGCGAGTTAAGTCCAGTTTTGTGGGGGAAAAATACTCTCAGAATTGTGAGTTTATATCTCCCAATTCTGACTATATTTCTCAGAATTGTGAATTTATTATAACTTGCAATTGTGAGTTTATATCATGCAATTCTGAGAAAAAAATGCCATATTTGTCAGTGTATTACTCACAATTCTGACTTTATAACTCACAATTGTGAGCATACATCTCAAAATTCTGACTTTTTTTCTGAGTTTTTAAGTCAGAATTGTGAGATATAAACTTGCAATTTCGAGAAAAAAGTCAGAATTGTGAGATAAAAAGTCACAATTACCTTTTTAAATTTTTTATTCAGTGTCGGAATGGCTTCCATATAATGTAATGAATTATGGATAGTTTGAAGTTAAAAACATCTTAATGATAGATTTGTTTCTTACAAACACGCAGTTGTTCACTTCACAAGATGTTAATTGATGAACTGGAGTAGTGTGGATTATTGTGATGTTTTTATCAGCTGTTTGGACCCTCATTCTGACAGCACCCATTCACTGCAGAGAACCAACTGATGAGCAACTGATGTAATGCTAAATTTCTCCAAAGCTGTTCTGATGAAGAAACAAACTCATCTACATCTTGGATGGTCTGTGAGGGAGTAAACTGTCAGCAAATTTTCAATCTTTTGGTGAACTATTCCTTTAAAATGAGCATTGACAGAAATTTCAAAACATTAAAGCAAGCAGAGCTACAAAAAACTTCAATATGAAGCAATATAAAACCCAGTTTTGGTTTAATAATCTTTCTAAATGTGTTGATGACACTATTGCATTGCCACATCTGAGCTGCCAAACTTGTGTTTTTAATGAGAAGACACGTAAGACTCTTGCAACAGCCTCTGAATCAAACTGGTCAAAGCAAATTCATAACCCATTTCAGGAAGCCATTTTAATGCAGCACAACTTTATTTTACATAAATAATATTTCTGCTTATGCAATATGCATCATTGAAACTATTTTAAACGACAGATCAGTATCCAAATGAAGTGCACCATGCAGCGAGCATGTGCCTGTAATGCGCGACTGAACAGACGTCACGCTTGCAGTAACGTTCAGGGCTGTAAGGAGCTTTTATGATCAGATGGTTTGCTGTTTGTGGGTGTATGGAGGAGGAGGAGGAGGGTGGAGCTATTCTATAAACAGCTTTTTTCATATAAACAAGGACAAGAGAGATGAGTCCACTGACTCCACTCAGTGTGTTTATGTGAGGAAGAAAGAGTGTGTGCATAAGTTTAACAGATCCCAATGATATCAAGGGAGGAGATTTTACAGCAGGGGCTGATGGGAATTTTTGGTTGAAAGTGTATTTTTTATGAGTTTTCCATAACAGTGTTGACAGTTCAAACACGTTAGTGACCTGTTTTCTATGATGCATTTTCAGTTTGTTGCATATATAGAATGATTTCTGAAGGATCATGTGGAGTAATGATGCTGAAAATTCAGCTTTGCATCACAGGAATAAATTACAATATTAAAATATATTCAGATAGAAAACAGTCATTTTAATTTGTAATAATATTTCACAATATTACTCATAAATAATATCATTTAAAAATGCAGTCTTCACGAGCAGAAGAGGCTGCTTTTAAAATTATTAATGCAGTGAATGTAATTATTAAAAAAAAAAAAATCCAGTAGGGTATATATATTTCTCACAATGTGACAATTACTTATTTATTATTTATTTATTAATTATTAATTGATTTCATTTAATTCAAAATTTTACTAGTCCTATATTAAACACTGTATATGCCACAGAATTATTTATTAAGCATATAAAATATGAATAGAAAAGACAGAGGTAATTGCGCATGTTTTTATATACTGAGTGCTGTGCCATACATGAGATAAACACGTATACTGAGATTATATTGAAGAGAGATCTATCTTTTTCTCACTGGACCTGATAGCCCAGTTTCACCCTGATATTTTTCACCATTTCCTCTGAGAAATGAACAGTTGGCAAAGTGTAATTGGTGTCTCGTGGCGTGTGGAAAATATGTTAGCGCAAGCTGTGAGGAGAGACAGAAAGAGACTTAATACACAGCTCTAAAAGACGTAAACTGCGTCCAAATTCCTGTACCTTCATAGTATATACTAAATTTAATGAAGAACTTACTTGTTTGTTCATATACTTTCTGTGGGTATGCATGAATTCAGTATAAATGCATTCCACTAGTGCTGTCAAATCGATTAATCGTGATTAATCGCATCCAAAATAAAAGTGTTTACATAATTTATACATATACAAATATATATATACATATACATACATATAAATACACACAGTACATACACATATTATGTAAACACAAACTTTTATTTTGAATGCGATTAATCGCAATTAATGACTTTTTTCTCAGAATTTTGAGAGTTCTGAGAAATGAAGTCAGAACTGAGGAGTGGGATTTTGTATCTTGCAATTCTGACTTTTTTTTCTTTCAATTGCGAGTTTATATCTTGCAAATTTGACTTTTTTATCTCAGAAATGTGAGTTTTTATATCAGAATTGTGAGATATCAACTCGCAATTCTGACTTTTTTTCTCTGAATTGCATGATATAAACACAATTGTGAATTTTAAAGTCAGAATTGCGAGATATAAACTCAGAGTTCTGAGAAATTAAGAACTTCCTTTTTTTGTTCATGTACTATCTGTAGGTATGCATAAATTCAATATAAATACATTTCCACTAGTGCTGTCAAATCGATTAATCGTGATTAATCACATCCAAAATAAAAGTGTTTACATAATGTGTACATATACATATATGTACATACATATAAATATACACTGTATATACATATATTATGTAAACACAAACTTTTATTTTGAATGCGATTAATCACGTTCAATCGATTTGACAGCACTAATTTCCACACATACTACATATTTTGACAGATGATCAGACCCACAAGAAACAACGACACTTTCTCAGGGCAAAATCTGTCATCTGTTGTTAAACAAAAACTTACTTTTTAACTACAAGAAACAACTTTCTTGGTATCTACAGCCAAAGAACCTCACAATATCCTCCATATTTTACAACTAGATCCTCAGCTTCAATGGCTTCATGGGATAGCAAAGTGTCAAGTTCAAATCTCAGCAGATGTAGTACTCGGAAGCAGGGATTGAAAAGGATTGCTGGGATCAAACCAATAATGCTGAGTTCACGTCATCCCCCTGATAATTTGTACACTATACTTGTTTTTTTCTGTCTCAGCTCTCTGTCTGTCTAGGAAAAGAACATTTTCTCTTCCGTTCTTTATTCCGGAACAGAAAAACCTATTAAAGGGTACTCATTAATCCGTGGCCGTGCTGTGGTCAGCGTGTACGTACACAGACTTAAACTGCTCCATATTGGGATTTTCTCTTAATGTCCCTTAATGGGTTCAGATCAAGCATATAAAAACCCAAGTGGGAATTTGTTTAGAATGAATTGCGCTCACTGATAGTGGCGTTTATTTGCAAGCACTGTCATAGAAAATACAAACCCTCAGATGATGCAACATATATAAATATTTATAAAAAAAAAAAAAAATCCATTAACTTCCGCTATAGTCAAATTTGGGAATAATTTTTATTTATTTATTTTTTTTACATTTTTTATTAATGACTTCTTTTTAAAGGAGGCTCTTATTCTTACTAAGGCTGCATTTCTTTAAACAAAAATAAAGTAAAAACAATAATATTGTGAAATATTATTACAATTTAGTAATTTAACGTCTTCAGTGTCACATAATTCTTCAGAAATCATTCTAATATGCTGATTTGGAGCTCAATTGTTATCAATTATTATTGGTCCTCAGTATAATGGTTCTTATTATCAATGTTGAAAAATTTGTGCAGATTCATATTTTTTGTGAAAACTGATATTTTTTTCAGGATTCTTTAATGAATAGAAAGTTCGGTAACACTTTATTTTACGGTTTCTTAACTAGTTGCTTATTAGCATGCGTATTAGTAGAATATTAGCCATTTACTAGTACTAATTAAGCACATATTAATGCCTTATTCTACACGTCCTTATTCTACATCCGTAATCCTAACCAATACCTAAACTTAACAACTACCTTACTGACTATTAATAATCAGCAGATTAGGAATTCATTAAGGAAAAAGTCGTAGTTAATAGTGAATAAGTGTACCCTATTCTAAAGTGTTACCGAAAGTTCAAAAGAATATAATTTATTCAAAATAAAAATCTTTTTAATATTTTTAAATGTCTTTACTGTCACAGCAATTTAATGCAGCCTTGCCAAATAGAAATATTAATTATTTTACTGACCCCAAACTTTTGAATGGTAATGTAATGGTGAAAAGCAGCACTTTTCAACATTGATAATATTAAGAAATGTTTCTTGAGTAGCAAATCAGCATATTAGAATGATTTCTGAAGAATCATGTGACACTAAAGTGTGGAGTAATGATGCTGAAAATTCAGTTTTGCATCACAGAAATAAATAACATTATTAAATATATTTAAACAAAAAAAACTGTTCTTTTAAAATGTAATAATATTTCACAATATTACTCCTTTTACTGTATTTTTGATCAAATAAATGCAGCCTTGGTGAGGATAAGAGACTTTTGACCAGTAGTGTAGTTTGTAAAACTTTATGAAGCAGCACTAAACATTTGGGAAGCAAGCACTGAAAAAATGCTGTGAATCCCCAGGCTGGATTATTTGTAACGTGTATGAAGTCGAACGTACAGTAGTTCCTGCTGCGCTGAGCTCACTGACTGAGTCATACAAGCTCCGTTAACCTGCATCTGCTGAGACTTTCATATTCACTGTAAAGATCCCCATCCTTCTACATGGCAAACAGAAACGTGTGTTATGATGAGAAGACAGAGAGGGAGAAAAGGGGGAAGAGAAATATCGGTGATTTGAAAGGCTTACAGAGAGCCACCATTAGATAAGGGACATTAACATCTTTAACAGCCTGCAGAAATAAACGAGTAAAAAACAGGCCCGTAATACATCACGTCAACAGTCTGACAGACACACTCTCACTAAGTCTCACAGCTGTCAGCATGTGCCACTTCTAATCCGCCATCTCAGCTTACACACCATATCCCAGCAAAAGACGAAATCCACAGCTCACATGCACACTCTCAGTGCAATTCAACTAACATTCGATTTACTAAACTCCCATGATGAAACTCCAGCTATGAATGGTCATCTTACTCAATGCAAAAAATACAAAAACAAATGACTTAAAGGAATAGTTCACCCAAAAGTTTAAATTACACCATGATTTACTCACCCTCAAGCCATCCTAGGTGTATATGACTTTTTTCTTTCAGACAAATACAACTGTAGTTATATTAAAAAATGTCCTGGCTCTTCTAAGCTTTATAATGGCAGTCAATGGGTGTTGAGATTTTAAATTCCAATAAAGTGAACCTGAAGCGAATCAATGCGTTTGTGTAAGAGAAATATCCATATTTAAAACTTTACAAACCATAATCTCTAGCTTTTGCTAACTGAGAGAGTGGCGTTTCAGTGGATGACGTAGGATATAGACATAGCGTAAGCTCTGGTGAGAATACGCTAGTCTCTCGAGAAACAAGTTTTGTTTACAGCAAAGGAAAACCTGCAAACTACACTGCCCATTAGTTTATTTTTTTATTTCTATTTTTTTGACAGAATAATAATACACATAAAGCATCAATTACTCATCTAATGCACATCCTGCTTTTGCTGGTTAGTGTGAAAATAGCTTTTTTTTTTTTTTTTTTTTTTTTAAGAAATTTGCAAATGCATCCACTTTTTCTACTGAAAATGTATTTCAAGTAAGAACCTCTCCAGAGGACCTGAAGGCAGCATTGAAGGCTTGGAAAGTGAAAAGACTTCAAAAATAATAATAATAGTAATTAAATTCGCCAATGCATCCACTTTTTCCATTGAAATGCCTTTCGAGCTTGTAAGTACATAGGAACCTCTCAAGAGGACTTGAAGGCAGCATGCGAAGTGCGCAACGTGGAGCATTAATAATTGAATTGATGTACAGCATAACAGCTATTTCACACATTTCCAGACATGGCTCATTGCATGAAATTTTAAAGCCAGAGCTGTGTGTTTTATAATGTATAAGTAATCTTTGTAATGTGTGTAACATCATCTCACCTGTAGAACCTCCTCTGCGTCTTTTGCTTTGCCTGATGGTGTGGAGCTCTTGGCAGTGGCTGCGGCGGCAGCGGCTTTGGCCTGTTTTCTCTTTGCTCTCTCTGCTTGAACATTGGTGAAGTAGTTCACAGCGGCAAACTCGATGAGAGCGGAGAAAACGAAAGCGAAGCACACTGCGATGAACCAATCCATGGCAGTGGCGTACGAGACCTTGGGCAGAGAGTGACGTGCGCTGATGCTGAGGGTCGTCATTGTGAGAACAGTGGTGATTCCTGTGAGAAAGGCACATTGAAAATATTAACGACAATAACTAGGTTACTAAATGGAGTATGCAAGTTTGAGCGTGCATATGAACGTTTGTAAATGTATGCATGCAATTCTGAGCGTTTATGAACTTATGACCTGTGAACCATTTTATTTGATGTGCTTTAATTAAGGTTGTCTGTGATGATATGAGCATACTGCTTTTTAATGGCAATTTCTACTAAATGATAGCCCATAATGTGAGTTTTGAAATCTTTATAGCGTATAACCAGGTAAAAATGCTTGACCTCTGACTGGAAATCATAAATGCAAACAAACTGAGTATCACTCCAATAGTCCATAAGTGCCCATTAGTGATTATGCCTTTATTCTCTTCTCATTCCTATCTACATTCCCCTCGGGAGTGTTTTAAAACTGACCATCGTACAACAGCGTAATTTGCTGAGAGTTTAAGATCAAGAAAATCTGATGAGCAAAACTATTAGCATTTACCAC
Organism: Cirrhinus mrigala; assembly: GCA_036247105.1. Classification (NCBI taxonomy): domain Eukaryota; kingdom Metazoa; phylum Chordata; class Actinopteri; order Cypriniformes; family Cyprinidae; genus Cirrhinus; species Cirrhinus mrigala. The sequence continues at coordinate 24,421,310 of CM070020.1, read as the reverse complement.
AACATTAGGCTAACTGTAGCAATGGGTTATAAAGACAAAATAAGGCACAATGAAACAATAATGCAAAGAAAGCCATTGTATACACTTAAAGGTAAAAATTTCACCCCAGAATGAAAACTGCGTCATCATTTACTCACCTTTGGCCATTCCAAACCTATATGAGTTTCTTGTTTCGAACACAAAAGAAGATATTTTTGTACAAAATACCCTTGAATGAAAGCAAAAGCAATTGAAGATCTGGTAAACTATGTATGTAATATGTACATATTTACATTTGACAATGTCAAATGGTACTATTTACAACGCGTTTTTGCACCTAATGTACACATAATGTACTCACCCTGTTGTCATCCATGATGTTCATGTCTAATTTCTTCAGTTGTAAAGAAATTATGTTTTTTTAGGAAAACATTTCAGGAATGTGTGGACTTCTATGGTGCCCACGAGTTTGAACTTCCAAAATGCAGTTTAAATGCAGCTTCAAAGGGCTCTAAACAAACCGAGGAATAAAAGTCTTATCTAGCAAAACGATTGGTCATTTTCTAAAAAAAAAAAAAAAATGTATATACTTTATAACCTCAAATGCTCATCTCGTCTAGCTCTGCCATGCGCTTGTGTACTCTGTGCATTTCGGTTCAATACAGTTAGGGTATGTTGAAAAACTTCCTTCCCATTTTTTCCTCCAACTTCAAAATCATCCTACATCGCTGCTGTACCAAACCAGTACAGAATGTGCAAAGAAGATCAAATGGCCTTTACAAAAAAGGTAAAACAGTGATGTAGGATGATTTTGAAGTTGAAGGAGAAAACCCGAAAGCACAGAGTACGCATTGCAGAACTGGACAAGACGAGCATTTGAGGTTAAAAAGTATATACATTTTTATTTTTTTTAGGTAATGACTGATCGTTTTGCTAGATAAGACCCTTATTTCTCAGCTGGGATCGTTTTGAGCCCTTTGAAGCTGCATCAAAACTGCATTTTGGAAGTTCAAACTTGCGGGCACCATTTCCTCAAAAAACATAATTTCTTTACGACAGAAGAAAGAAAGACATGAACATCTTTGATGACAACAGGGTGAGTACATTATCTGTAAATTTTTGTTCTGGAAGTGAACTACTCCTTTAAAACAAGAAGCATTGCTATTCATATCTGCAGTAAGAGTCAAAGTCAGTCCATGGTTTAGTAAACATTAAGCTCTTTAAAGGGGACATATTATGCAAAAATCACTTTTATAAGGTGTTTAAACACAATTGTGTGGCTGCATTGTGTAAAAAACATCCAGCCTATAATGGTAAAAATCCACCCACTCATTTTTTTATAATCCCAATAAATCATAAACAGTCTATATGAACAAGCAATTCCACATTTCTCCCTACGTACACATCATTGTAGGGAGAAATCCACACCCATTTGTGACGATCTCTGGACTATTAGCATAGACACAGCCCTGAGTGACTGTTACTGTTTTCTTGCTGTAGCTGCTGGAGATTATTAATGTCAGTGCCAAAGAGGCATTACAAGTGTCGTGTTGTGATGCACTAACGAACACAGGAGTCTCTATCCACCTTATTTTTCCCATAAGAGTGGGTGCAGTCATTTGTACATTTTTTGTGTCTGGCTTCCGGTCTCATCCACTTCCAGCTATTTTTAGCTGCACAAAAAGCTGGTTTTGCTGCTTGATATTGCAAACTGGTGTGTCTTACCGTATTATTTTTATGTATTATCTTAATTATGAACACACTGGTTTGTAGTGCAAACTGTTTTACCGTTTACTGCACTTTGATATTCTTCTCATTAATTCCATTAGGTGGATTATGAACCGGAAAAATAAGTTGGATAGACTCCTTCCATCTGAGCCACTGAGGACACTGTGGTTACATTTAATTTTCGAAGACAATGTGCCAGAAACAAAATGGTCAAGTCCCCTATATGTTTAGGTATCAATACAAACACTTTGTGCACGAACAGCAGTTCCAGACAAAGTAAGTATCACGCATTTGTTTTCCAAATTGCATTTCTGAAAGCGCTTCTTGGCACTCTGTAAGACTAATGTTGCTAAAGCTAGCATCACCTCTGCCTGTTTTCACTGATGCTGCCCTCACGTGCTACTGGAATAATTGTAAATAGTAATGTGGTAGTTAAAAATTGCATATGAAAGCATGTGTGAAGTCGTCCGCTTGAATGTATCAAACTCATAATCACATGTGGGACTTGTGATAGCACGTGATGGCACTATGAGACAAGCAATGTCATTATTTTTTAGTGCGTCATGCTTCCTGTCTATGTAATTTGTACACACATTTATTATGCACAGTACAATCAGATGACTGACTTTTAAACCGATTCCAGTTCAAACATATAAGGCTGAACTATTGAAATATTTTTAGAGTTTACCACAAAAAAAAAAAAAAAAAAAATTGCTGTTTTATAAGAGAAGTCTCAGACTTTTTGCGACAGCTGAGATTCAGCTTGCGGCACTTCTCATTCATTCCTATGATATCCATAAACGGTGATTGGGCGTCGCACAACTCTGATTAGTGATTTAGTGATGTCAAGACTGTAATGTGATTGGTTATTAAGGGACACGTGATCCAAGTTAACCATTACGCTTTCTACAATAGTAAGTAATACATACCCTCTCATCACCCAGTAATAAGACAATCTCTGGCTGAACACTGCTACTGAGAGTTTCTGGCCTGTTTTGCTTTTGCCGGTTCTTGAAGCTCCACCCTCTTCTGAAAAGGGGGCAGCTCATTTGCATTTAAAGCAGGGGTGTCAAACTCAGTTCCTGGAGGGCTGCAGCCCTGCAGAGTTTTGTTCCAACCTTGCTCCAACACACATACTATGCAGTTTTCAATTAAGCCTGAAGGACTTGATTAGTTGGATCAGGTGTGTTTAATTAGGGTTGCATCTAAACTCTGCAGGGCTGCGGCCCTCCAGGACTGAGTTTGACACCCCTGATTTAAAGGGACAAACAAAAAACTCATTCCCACTAAAAGTAGCAATTTTAACAAGCTATAAATGATGATCTGTTGGGTATTTTGAGCTAAAACTTCATTTACACACTCATCAGAGACTTATTTTACATCTTGTAAAAAAGGACATAATAGGTCACTCGTAAGTTATTCTTGATGTGCTGCTATACAGTAGGGCAATATTTTGATGCTTACATCTAAAAAAGATTTTCGACTCAAGTGTTAAAGGGGTCATCGGATGCCCATTTTCCACAAGTTGATATGATTCTTTAGGGTCTTAATGAAAAGTCTATAACAAGCTTTGGTTAAAATGTCTCAATGGTAGTGTAAATAACACCTTTTTTACCTTGCCAATATCAGCTCTGCAAAAATCATCCTGTTCTGGTCGAGGTTGCTTTAAATGTTAAGGAGCTCTGCTTGCCCCGCCCCCCTCTCTTCTCTCTGTGGAGTGACGAGCCTGGTTACTTTAGCTGCTTTTAGCTGGGTTTAGCTGCTAAACTTGCTAACTAGCACGTTATAAGGAAAGGCGACCGCAAAGATTCATAAAAAAACCCTTATACTCACTTCTGCTGTAAGTGAAGCTGGATCACGAATGATTTGTGCGAACATAGACGGATATATGTAGATCGGGAGGCGCATTCCATTCACAAACAAACGTAATCCACTGCATCTTCAGCAGCTCAGATGTCGGGAGTAAATGACGACCACTATGTTCATTATTACATCCAGCAACACAACACCTCAGTCGGAGATATTCTTGTCTAACTTACATCCCTGCTCCGGCATCGAAACAATGGAGGTCGGACTGTTACAGATGACAGGTCTCAGGTAAGACCTGACAGGCATCGGAGAACGGCTTGATTTGAAAAAGGGGATATTATTTTACAGATTAATTAAAAACCACTACATGGATTTTTATCATTATAGGGTAGATTTGTACATACACTGCCAACACACATTAATGTTCAAACAACATGTAAAAGTGAACAAAACGTAATGGAAGCATTTTCCTCCTTTTTTATTTTATTATGCACACTTGCATTTTTAACAGAAAAAAAAAATAAAAAATCAGTTCTCTGCACCTAATGATACACCACACAATGTTCAGCTGTAAGAACTTCTCCAAACATTAATTTCTGGTCCATCTTCTACGTTTATTCTGTGTATTTAGTCATCCTGTGGGCCTGACATAAATGTTAGAGGTCAGATCCAAAACGAGGTAGATTTCTCCAGTAGTAACACTTTAAACCACCAGGGGGAGTCAGGAATTCACTCTTAACCTGAATGTCTTAAGTTGGAAGCATTTCTCTCTCTGTGAATCTAAACCCTGCCACAGAGCAGTGAGCATGCCAGACGTGAGTCACACATATACACCGACACACAAATACACACAATCACGGAGGCAGCCAGTATCCCTTCTCCTCCCACACACACACAGAATCTCTCTCGACTCACACATACACCCACACGCACACGCTAATAAAACATAAGAAAACACACACAAACCTCTCACACATCAAGCCAACCCCGCAACACAAGACAAACACGCTCTCCTACATCTTCTCTCTGTGTTCTTGAGTTTGCAAGATGTTAGAAATAAACACGGACATAAAAAGGCATTTTCACACTATTAATTTGCTGTTTGTTGGTTGGCGTGACAGCTGTTTTCTGTCCACTTGAATTGAAACCTGTTAAGAACATGTCTGGGACAGATTTCAACTCAAAATTAAAATAATAATAAAAAAGCTATTTTGCTTAAAATAAAACATATTAATATTGTTTGCATTAGCATTGCTTTTATGAAGATTAAGCACATTTGCCATTGATTCTCATTATTGTAATGCAAACAAAATCTCTTTTCCCATTACTGTAATGTGTAAAGAAATTATACATGATGGTAGTATTCGTTGTGCTGATTTTCATGAAAACACTGTATTACAGTCATTTTTATATGCTAATACAGTAAAACTACTATAATACTACAGTAGTAATGAAAATCATCTAGGGAAAGAAAGAAAGAAAGAAAGAAAGAAAGAAAGAAAGGAAAAGAAAGAAAGAAAGAAAGAATATAAAAAAATAAAAACTACCTAATGGTCCAAAAATAGGCTTTACATATTAAATAATTTAATATATTATTTAAATAAAATATGTGTCAAATAAAATATGTTATGATAAATGTTTAATGGAGTATAAATATTTTCCCAAAAAAATAAAAAAATAAAAAAAAAAAAAAAAATATATATATATATATATATATATATATATATATATATATATATATATATATATATATATATATATATATATATTTTTTTTTTTTTTTTTTTTTTTTTTCTTAATATTACAGATTTTAAATATTTTGAATATTATTAAAAATATATATTTATTTATTTTAATTGTCATGTAATAGTCATAATTGTCATTTTTCCCCATTTTCTAAATATTTCAATTTGAATTTAAATGAAGTACATATATTTAAATTAAAATACAAAAAAAATATATATAATACATGAAAGATAAATGTAGTATAAATTGAGTGTGTTTAATTTTCATTAAAAAATACTGAGAAATAACCTAATGGACATAAAACAGGCTTCATTTTCTTAAAATTTCAAATTGTCATTTAATTGTTATGATTGTAATTTTCTTTCCCATTTTCTTAATATTTCAAATTGTATTTAAATAAAGTACATATATTTAAATTAAAAATGAAAAATGAAAACATAAAATAGGCTTTATTTTCTTACTATTTCAAATTTTAAATGATTTGAATATTATAAGAAATATATTTTATTTTATTTTTTCACATTTAAAACAAAAAAAAAATAAAATAGAATACATTAAAAAATAAAATACAATGTAATTTATTTAATTACTATTTAATTTAATGGTAATTTAATTGTCTTAATTGTCACTGTTCTTAATATTTCAAATTGTATTTAAATAAAGTACATATATTTAAATTAAAATATGAAAAATGATAATACATCCGTAATAAATGTAGTAAAAATTTGTGGTGAACATGTTTCATCTTCATAAAAAACATTGAGAAATAATAACCTAATGGACATAAAATAGGCTTGATTTTCTCAATATTTTCAGTTGTAAATGATTGGAATATTATATTATATATTTTATTTATTGTAACATATCTTATTTTCATAATTGTATTTTTTCCATTTTTTTAATATTTTAAATTGTATTTAAATAAAGTACATATATTTAAATTAAAATATGAAAAATTATAATACATCAATGATAAACATAGTATGCATTTGTGGGGAATATTTTTCTTTTTCATGAAAAATATTGAGAAATAATAACCTAATGGACAAAAAAAGGCTTAATTTTCATAATATTCGAAATCATCATTTATTGATCATCATTGTAAAAAAAAAACAACAAAAAAAACAACATAATATAGGCTTCATTTTATTAATATTTCAATTTTTAAATGATTTGAATATTATAAGAAATATATTTTATTTATTTTATTTTTTCATTTTTTTTTTTAAATAAAATACATTAAAAAATAAAATACAATGTAATTTATTATTTAATTAATTTAATTTATACATTTATTTATTTATTTAAAATTGTAAGAAAAATTTTAATTAAATGTAGAATAGAACAGAACAGAATAGAATAGAATATTTTCTTAAATTTAGGGTATATCATAAAATGCATATCTCAAAGCTGCTCGTCTCTGCAGAAAATGCCTTTGGTAAACAACTTTCTTCGTCTCTCTTTCCTCACCTGCAGTAAACAAACACAAGTGCTGTTCCATGTATGTTAATTTTGTTAGTAACAGCAAAACGACAAAACAATGAATAAAACAGTGAAGTTAACATCTTCACCTGAGTTACCTACAACTGTAAACAGGTGCTCATGGTGGCTCTCAGACCTGCGGGGGCAGGCTGTGGGATTTGCATCGAACTTGGGTTCAAACCAAATCAAATCCACAGTAAAACTGCCTATAAGATGAGCTCACAGCTCTGGAGAATAATCCACACTCTCTGGAAAACTTCACACGACCACAGCGCACTCACAAACGCCCACGTGCAGACCGATCTGGAACGATCAATAGGTACATCACAGGCTACATTTAGCCAGGGGTGCTGGATGTGTTTTGCACTGCCGAATCCACAGTGCTGTGAGAGCTTTGCTTTAGTGCTCTTGTGCGACTGGCTGAAAAGAATGAGAGAGCCCTGTCACCGAAACGAGCAAAGACGGATAATGGAACAAACAAAAGGGGTTACAAAGCAGGACACGACCTTCAGTCAGCCGCTAGCTAATAGAAAAAGTAACAAATTTTAAGTAAAAGTTGACCTAAAAAGACAATTCTGTCAATATTTACTCACCCTTATGTCAACCTGTTTTTGTTTTTCTATGGTATTCTATGAACTTGGCATGTGAAGATGCGCCATGACAGATTTGATGTCAATGACACCAAACAACATTGGTTCCTATGTGTTTTGGAACAGATCGCCTTGTTTAAATATACAAAAACACAAATGAGATTTGAGAGCTACGGCAGAAGGCAATTTTCAGCTCGTAATCATTTAAAATTAAATTTGTTCCACACAAAAAGCTCCCTTAATGACTACTTTTAGTGTTTTGTTCATTTCTGAGATTGACAGCACCTTTTCACCTCACAATATATGTTTTCATTATTCACCTTTTTCCTGAGTAACCGCTGAGCGCCAACATGATGGATTCTAACTTCTGTTTGGTTGTTCTCATCTTCCAGTCTCCATAGAAATTCATGTTAAAATGGGGTAAAAGATCGACTGAATTAATTAAACTGACACTTTTTCAATATAACTAAATATGAAAAGGTGCACAGGGTTAAGCTGTGCTGCTGTTGGCTGCCACAGTAACAGCAATAAGCTTAAGGAATTTCTGTAAAGTATTTGTTCTTGCGTATCAGTAAATCCGTGTCTAGTATAAACGGTGACAAAAGAAAACGAGCATGGCTTAAAGGAGACGTCCACTTCCAGAACAAAAATGTACAGATAATGTACTCACCCCCTTGTCATCCAAGATGTTCATGTCTTTCTTTCTTCAGTTGTAAAGAAATTATGTTTTTTGAGGAAAACATTTCGGGATTTTTCTCCATATAATGGACTGATATGGTGCTCCGAGTTTGAACTTCCAAAATACAGTTTAAATGCGGCTTCAAACAATCCCAAATGCGGTTGTAAACGATCCCAGCTGAGGAAGAAGGGTCTTATCTAGCGAAACGATTGGTTGTTTTCATAAAAATAATACAATTTATATACTTTTTAATCTCAAATGCTCATCTTGTCTTGCTCTGCCTGAACTCTGTGTATTCTGGTTCAAGACAGTTAGGGTATGTCGAAAAATTCAAATCGTATTTTCTCCCTCAGCTTCAAAAATAATTTCAAAATTATAGTATATTGCTGCATCTATGCAAAGTGAACATGCAAAGAAGATCAAACACCCTTAACAAAAAAGGTAAAACAGCGAGGACAATTTTGAAGTTGAAGGAGAACGTAAGATGGGAGTTTTTTGACATACCCTAACTGTCATGAACCGGAAAAAAACAGAGTTCAGGGAGAGTAAGACAAGACGAGCGTTTGACATTAAACAGTATATATATTGTATTTTTTTAATGAAAATAACCAATTGTTTTGCTAGATAAGACCCTTCTTCCTCGGCTGGGATCGTATACAACCGCATTTAAGATCGTTTGAAGCTGCATTTAAGCTGAATTTTCGAAGCTCAAACTCTGGGCACCATAGAAGTCCACTATATGGAGAACAATGCTGAAATGTTTTCCTCAAAAAACATAATTTCTTTACGACTGAGGAAAGAAAGACATGAACATCTTGGATGACAAGGGGGTGAGTACATTACATGTGAATCTTTGTTCTCAAAGTGGACATCTCCTTTAAAGAACCTAAGTTAAAATACTGTGTTTTAAATAACAAAATAACATGTTAAAATAAAGTGTGCTCCTATGATTTTGTGGACAAAACCCTGATTGGGAGCTTTGTGTATTCATATGTTATCAATGCAGCTAACCTCACGCCACTTCATGTCAACTACTCACTCAATAAAGTATAACACGTGAGTTACTGCAAAAAGACGGTCATTGCGACACTGTTAAGTAATAAAACTATGGTGCCATGTGCTTTTTAAAAGCATTCTCATAGGTTTAACTTTATATTTTTGACTTGAAATATGTGCTAATTTGACTAGAAACACCAGAGACTGGAAATGTAAAGCATCGTTTCAGTCCACTTTCGCATTCAGGAAAAAGGTCAATATCCTTAAATTTAATTTGTTTTCCACAGAAGAGCGAAAGTCAAACAAGTTTGGAATGACTTGAAGGTAGGAAATGATAAGGAAGTAATGACAGTAATGCCATATTTTACAATCTTTTTCTCCCTTTTTTTTAGCAAGTGTTGCAAGCTTTTTCATTGTTCGAAAAATGACATTTTTCACAAACATTTTTTCTTCTAATTTAACACACTGCTGTAGCTTTAAGATTAAATGTACTTGTCCTCTATGACAGTGGTTTTCGAACCTTGGGTCATGTTAAAATGGGGTAAAAGGAGAAGTTCACTTCCAGAACAAAAATGTACTACCTGTATTTACTCACCCCCTTATTATCCAAGATGTTCACGTCTTTCTTTCTTTAGTTATAAAGAAATTATGTTTCTTGAGGAAAACATTTCAGGAATTTTAGGACAATTTTGAAGTTGGAGGAGAAGATGAGATGGGAACTTTTCGACCTACCCTAGTAACTGTATTGACCTGGATTACACAGACTACGCATGCACATCACAGAGCTAGACAAGACGAGCATTTGAGGTTAAAAAGCATATAAATTGTACTTTTAAAAAAAAAAAATAAAAAATAACCGATCGTTTCACTAGATAAGACACTTCTTCCTTGGCTGGGATCATTTAGAGCCCTTTGAAGCTGCATTTAAACTACATTTTGGAAGTTCAAACTCTGGGGCACCATTATATGGAGAGAAATCCTGAAATGTTTTCCTCAAGAAACATAATTTCTTTACGACTTAAGAAAGAAAGACATGAATATCTTGGATGACAAGGGGGTGAGTAAAATATCTGTAAATGTTTGTTCTGGAAGTGAATTTTCCTTTAAAAAATGGGCGTCAGGGTGATTTGAGGATGTTGTATACATGTAACAAAGTTCAAGATTCGGGGAGGAAGGAAGTGGAAACCGACAATCTTAACTTTAATAACTAAATAAACAAACAACAAAATGAAAGTAAGCGACAGCCGCCTGATGCAGAATCCACTGTGTATTTTCTCTTTTTTGGAAATCTTTAACATTGTAGCCAATCACAGACACATCTGTTGATTTCTGGAACGCAATGGCCAATAACAGGTGTTTCAGTTAGTCAGAATCCACTTGCCAAGTTTGTTCAGCCCTGAGTTCTGGAAGCTTGTCAATCCTCTCATTATAACAAAGTGTAGACGCAATGTAAATAAGAAATTCATTGTGCTGTGTAGCGAGATTCATAGATTATAGCAGAATTTTCTGAGATTGCAATAAACTGAAATGAGTGGCAGCTTTTTAATGATGTTCATGTCTTTCTTTCTTTCAGTCAATAAGAAAATTATGTTTCTTGAGGAGAATATTTCAGGAATTTTCTCCATATAGTGGACTTCAATGGTGCCCCCAAGTTTGAACTTCCAAAATGCAGTTTAAATGCAACTTCAAAGGGCTATAAACGATCCCACAATTTATATACTTTTTAACCTCAAATGCTTGACTTGTCTCGTCTCTGCGATGCGCATGTGTACTCTGTGTAATCCAGGTCAATACAGTTAGGGTATGTCAACTCCCATCTTTTTTCATCGTCAAAATTGTCCCACATCGCTGTTTTACCATGTTTTTATAAAGGCGTTTGATCTTCTTTGCATGTTCACTTTGTAAACACTGAGTCGGTACTTCTGCAGCGATGTAGGACGATTTTGAAGTTAGGGAAGAAAACGAGATGTTGTGTTTGAGGTTAAAAAGTATAGAAATTGTCAATTTGTTTTGAAAATGACCGATCGTTTTGCTAGATAAGACTCTTCTTCCTCGGCTGGGATCATTTAGAGCTATTTGAAGCTGCATTTAAACTGAACTTTGGAAGTTCAAACTTGGGGGTGCCATTGAAGTCTACTATATAGAGATAATTCCTGAATTTTTTCCTCAAGAAACATAATTTCTTATCGACTGAAGAAAGAAAGACACAAACATCTTCATGTTCATGTGTTCAAGATACTTCATGAAACCATCGATGCCAATAAAGAACCTTTATTTTTAAGAGTGAATGTGGCGTACTTGCTGCAAGTTTCATGAGTGACATCCGCATATAAATGGGGGTTTCTTTTGAAATCACAATGACTGACATAATATATATAGTGCGTTGCATAAATTAAAAAAAAAAAAAAAAAAACTAAATAAAAATACAAAATTTGAAAAAAGTTTGAAAACCACTGCTATTTGACACTAGTATACACTGTAAAAAAAAAAAAAAATTCTTTCTCAGCATTTTGTCTTCTTTGTTTTCTAGTACAAACATTCTAAAAATAATTAAATCAAGAAATATTTAATTGGGATGCACAATGACTCAAGATATTAAAGGGATAGTTCACCCAAAAAAATGAAAATCACCCTATGATTTACTTACCCTCAAGCCAATTTAGGTGTATATGACTTTCTTCTTCCTGGCTCTTCCAAGCTTTATAAATGGCAGTGAATGGGTGTTGAGATTTTGAAGCCCAATAAAGTGCATCCATCCATCATAAAAAATGCTCTACTCAGCTCTGGTGGGTTAATGAAGGCCTTCTGACATGAATTACTGCATTTGTTTAAGAAAAATATTCATATTTAGAACTTTATAAACCGTGATCTCTAGCTTCCGGTAACTGTTGTATGCACGTTCACGAGAGAGTGGATGACGTAGGATGTAGGTGTAGCGTAAGCTCTGGTGAGAATATGCTAGTTTCATAAGAACCAAGTTTTATTCAGAGCAAAGGAAAACCAGTCTCCTCTTGGCTTTTATCAAAATCCTCCAACATTTTTCTTTATAAATCCTCATTCTGTTCTTTTAATTTGTGACCGGTGTTTTGCTCTCTCCTCTGCGCTTCCACAATTGTCACTTCTTACAGGAGCTTACGTTACATCTACGTTCTATGTCATCCGCCAGAACACCACTCTCTCGTGAACGTGCATATGACAGTGGAAGCTAGAGATTACAGTTTATGAAGTTTTAAATATGGATATTTTTCTTACACAAATGCATAGATTAGCTCCAAAAGGTCTTTATTAATCCCATGGAGCCGTGTGGAGTATTTTTTATGATGGATGGATGCACTTTATTTTGCTTCAAAATCTGAACACCCATTCACTGCCATTAAAAAGCTTGTAAGAGTCAGGACATTTTTTAATATAACTCCGTTTGTATTCATCTGAAAGAAGAAAATCATATACACCTGGCTTGAGGGTGAGTAAATCATTTTATTTTTGAGTGAACTATCCCTTTAAATCTTGTTTTCTGAATAATGCATCAAAATGAAATGAGTTTAAGCTTAAAATAAGAAGGAAAAAATCTGTCAATGGGTAAAAAAAAAAAAAAAAATGTCTCAGGAAATTTTACTTCCCAAGTAAATGCGTCTTGATTTAGGAATGTTTATATATTTGTACTGAATAACAAGACAAAAATACTGAGTTCGATAATCCCTTTTGTATGTTTGTTTGTTTTACAGTGTATGGCATGGATATGCAAATATTGGTCTTCATAGGCTAATGTTCTTATGTCTCTGACATCATAACTTCGACTATTTCTGATCCTGACCATTTTTACATCTTAAACGGTCCGGAAAGAAAAAAAAAAAAAAAAAAAAACAGAGCAAATGCTTTTATTAAACACTTCCAAACTAATTTCAAACTACATTGTGCTGACAAAGGTAGTAAAAAAAAGAATCAGTAACGGAGCCATTTGGAAGCCACCATTCTTCCAAAATACACTAGAGCCATGTGTAGAGAAAGCGAAATATGGAAGCCATCCCAGAACAGATAAACAACAGATCATTGTGGTCTCCTGCTGCGTCCATTCTGAACATGCACCTGCCATCAAAAACCCACTCTGTCATTACCCAAAAACCCCTTCACTAAGCACACTTCCATCTAGGACATGAAAATCCGCTCCTCTGGCCCAGGTCCAAGCGCACCGCTCTGTTAGTAGCCATCTGAAGGTGGGTCATTGTTACACTTTTCCAGTGGAGAATGAGAGCGTGCTATTCTCAGCATCTCTAGTGCCCCAGGTGAAGTGCGGAAGGAAACAGGAGGTGCGTGCACGAGTGTGCAGGAGCTCGAACGAGTGTCTGTGGATGTAGAAGTGTTTTGTCGTGTTTGCGGCAGACAGATAAGGTCACAGCACATAAGGGCGTTCAGGAACGATCAGGCACATGGTGCTAAAATGCCTGCCAATGGAAATGAATAGGACGGTTTAGTGCAAAGAAGAAAAGAGACTAGTAGCGTAAAACTCCACACATGCACCATACACGAGAGAATGGCCTTTTCTTTCACTGCTGTGGTTTTTTCTTTCAGTGCTGTGTCTTTGCATTGCCTTCCTCCTGATCCAAACATTAGGAAAGAGTGGATGAACATTATTTGTAATGAAGTTCCAGACTGTGTCGGTAAAAACTTGGTCCTTTGTTCTCTTCATTTTACTACGGTTTCGTTTACAAACAAGGCACAATTCAAAGCAGGATTTCCAGAAAGATAGAAACTAAAAGATGATGTTGTGTTAGCAATATATTGGATCTGACAGTAATGTCGCACCACACAAGTGTGAGCGTTTTTAACCTAAATCACAGCATCTGTGAAGGATGTAGGCTGTCAAACATACACAACTACTAGCCAATCATAGCAGTGGGCGTTTACTTCCGAGTCTACAATCCACCACGTTTATTCAAACAGAGCGTTCTGATGAGGAGGGTTAAAACAGGACAGAAAATAGCATATTACTTCTAAATTATGATCTTTTTTGATGTAAAAATCTTGATAACTTTATATGTGGACTTCAGAGAACAGTACAAAATAATAAAAAAGGCAGTTCATGACTCCTTTAATCAAGACATATTTAGTTTAGAAGCAAAATGACTGAGTTATTAAAGGAGTAGTTCACTTCCAGAACAAAAATTTACAGGTAATGTACTCACCCCGCTGTCATCCCCACTTTCTTCAGTCGCAAAGAAATTAAGTTTCTTGAGGAAAACATTTCAGTAATGTTCTCCATATGTGATATCTGATATGGGAAATATGTAAAATGTGAAATGTTACCTTTTTTAGGTTTTGATACCAAGCCCTTTCCAAATCTGTTTCTATTTTGTCCATAGCTTGAACGTAACAAATGTTATGGCTATCTTAATATAGGTATGATTTTCAGGAATGGAATCTTGAAAAAAACAGGTTTAAAGTGAGATGGCTTTAACTTTCAATTCACAGGTTTAACGAGAGCTGTCCGTCAAGTCAGGAGCGCTATACTGCATCATTACTCAAACAGACTAACGTCTGTTTTCCGTTGTTTATCGTGGACATAATTTCCAAACCTTTGACCCCTTGTATGTTTAGATAGCACGAATATTGTATCTTGTAGTGTACATTTAGAAAAGTAAGCGCAGTGCAACTGTTTACACACTGTGCATATAACAGAATGTCAGTGGACTCCTCCTCTTTAGTAACTTCATCATCCAATCTTTCATCTCTTGATGAGAAATAGTCCATTATAACATTGTTTAGGGCACTGACATCACCAAGATTGAGCAGATTGAGACGAGTAAGATCGTTTAAATGAGCAGCTACGATACTTCAGACTGCATTTATGCGCTCTGCTATATCACTATGTTAAAAAATAAATAAATCCCAGCCGAAGAAGAAGTGTCTTATCTAGCGAAACAATAGGTTATTTTCTAAAAAAAATTACAACTTATATGCTTTTTAACCTCAAATTCTCATCTTGTCTAGCTCTGCAAAGTGCATGTGTAGTCTGTGTGATCTTCTCCTCCAACTTCAAAATCGTCCTACATCGCTGCAGAAGTACCAAACCAGTATTTACAAGGTCAGAGTGCAAAGAAGATCAAGCAACCTTTACAAAAAAAAAAAGGTAAAACAGCGATGTAGGGCGATTTTGAACTTGGAGGAGAAAAAGAGATGGGAGTTTTTCGACATACCCTAACTGTCTTGAACCTGATTACACAGAGCAACATTTTTTAAAAATCGTTCCACTAGATAAGACCCTTCTTTCTCAGCTAGGATCATTTAGAGCCTTTTGAAGCTGCATTTTAACTGCATTTTGGAAGTTCAAACTCGTGGGCATCGTTGAAGTCCACTATATGCAGAGAAATCCTGAAATGTTTTCCGTTAAAAACATAATTTCTTTACGACTGAAGAAAAAAAGACATGAACATCTTGGATGACAAGGGGGTGAAAGTGAACTTCTCCTTTAAGCCTTGTTTTCTGAAAAATGCCTAAAATAGCTGTCAATGGCGTTTAACAAGTAAACTTAATTCAAAAGGGAAAACAAGATTTTTTTTTTTTCTTGTTTTAAGTATAAACTCACTTAATTTTGATAAAGTGTTCAGAAAACAAGACTTAATTTGTATCTTCATTTAAGAATGTTTAAATATTTGTACTGGAAAACAAGACAAAAATAATGAGCAAATTATTATCAGCAGTGACTAAAACCACCTTTTAAAAAATATGATTCAACAACTTGAATTGAATTAGAAAAAAAACATTTTTTTTTTTTTTTTATGAAACCAGTAACTATAATAGGTGTGCACTTGCTCACATTTTGTTAATTTGATCCTGCAACACACACACACGCACACACACAAACAAATTCTTTCTCATTTTCATAGTACTGGGAAACGCCAATTATCTCCTGATGTGATACACATGGTGACACATGTTACGATTCAGTAGCTTGTGAGGCATCGCAGCATTGTAATTGGATCAGGACTAAAGTCACACCAAACTAGCATTTTAACACAAACAGGAAAATCCTTTCAGATAGATAGACAGATAATTATCTTGTTTCATACTTATTCTGGGTTTAAAAAAAGTTTCTTATACTCACCAAGGCTCAACTAATTTGATTAAAATATAATAAAAACAGTAAAATTGTGAAATATTATTTTCATTCCAAATAAGAGTTTTCTCTGTAAGTATATTTAAAAAAAAAAAAAAAAAAATCAAACAAACATACCAAGTTTTGAACAACAGTGCACATATTGACTTGCAAATATGAGTATGTAAATCTGTTGGTTGTCATAGGATCATACTACTGTACATGGAAATGAAAAAACAGAAAGCAAATATCTGAGATTTACCGTTGTGTGAAAGTTACTGTAACTGTGCAAAATGCATAAATATTTAATGACATCAGCTTTAAGGCAGCTCAAAGTGGGTTGTCATTTGCTAAACAATTTATCATCACATTTCACGCACCATACGGAATATCTTTAGCGCTGCAATCTAGGTAAAAATTGATGCTAACCCACTTTTAACAGTGGCCTTTACCCGGAGTTAAAAAAGTCATTAACCCAGGGTTACGCACAGTGGAATAAAACGGCATAAAGAAAGAAAAATGGATGGAGGAAGATATGACAGAAGGAAGCAGCTTTTTTCTTGGTATTTGCATGAAAATGGTGTTGGCGGCTCAGAGGGGGAAACGGTGCAGAAGATTTGAGAGTAACACGTACCAAAGACAGTTCTGGCGGGCACGGATTCCTTATTTATCCAGAAAGACACTTGAGAAAGGATTACAGTCATGATGCAGGGGATGTACGTCTGAATCATGAAGTAGCCCATTTTCCGTTTCAAGTGGAAGTAGACCGTCATTACCACATATTCACCTGAAAGAGCAGAGAAACAGAAACAGGAAGTGCCTCATTAGCCCGAAAGCGGACACGCATAGGAACAAGGTCAGAATGACAGTCTGTCACCACGGCAGACTTATTTTGGCTGAACGGCAAAGTTTTCTGGCTGTTAAGCTGCGCTGGCAGATTCATCTTATTTTAACAGAATGAGGCTCACAGCCGTATTGGGAAACAGCGCTCCAGTAATCAAAACACACAGTGAACGCTCCAAATCTCTTATGTAATTTTGATCAAAAAGACGTAATGAATAAACAAATGCCATTGTTTTTTTCCCCCTTCTGTTTAACTGAGGCGCACACTTGCTCTAAAAAACCAAACCGATCTGCAAGCACTCAAGCTGACCTTTACGTTTAAGCTGACATTAGGCCTTGTGGCATGAGTAAAAATGTTTTTCTTTTAATCTATCTTACGTCACTATCAGATATTCTCCATATGCACTGATCAGGTGACTCTGAACATGTGCTCACTGATAAGATGGCCTAAAGAGCCAGTCAGCTTGTAGTGTTTAAAGCGTGCAGGATAAACCGTTAAGGCATAACATCTGTGGTGGCTTGATGTTTAAAATGTAATTCTTCCATTAGAGTAAGCAGTATAAACAAAACTAAAGTTGCATTTCCAAAAAGAAATACCAATTCTTGAGTTTTAGGTAAGTATAGGTTTTCTGTGTCAATTAAATGCTTCATTCATGAAACATGAGTAGAATAAAGTTTAACATTTTTTTAGAATGAATTCCAGAAAATGTATTTTCAAAATGTTAGTTGGTCTGAAAGTGGTCAATTTTTAAGTGGGAATTTTGATGCACTGCCATAATAATATTTTACAAGTTTTTACAAGAATTTTACAAGAATTTGCTTCAAGTTATTTATTTATTTATTTATTTGTAGCTGAGCGTTAATAACTGTAAAACACAGCGCTCGTCACTGTCACTTTTTACCCAGTCGTCCAATCAATGGAGGAGGGGCGGGACAAATACTACACTGACCAACTATCTTACTTGTCTGACAGAGCAACAATGGAGAAGATAATATTGCTGGTTACTGCACTTTTATATTCAGTAATATTCTTCAAAATGACATACTAGAAATAAAGTGGACATTACAAATCATAGCAACCAAATAGCCCCTTCCACACAGTAATACCAGTAAATTGCTGTAAATTTTCTGGAAACTTTACAAATACAACAAATGCGTTGCTCACACAGGCCTTTTTACCGGTAAAGCACCATTTAGACATCCATTTCAAAATACCGGTCAATTCTGTGACATCACTAACCAAAAATGACCTCTAAATGGCTGCGCCTCCTGGTGTTGTGTTTGTAAACATGGAGGGGTATATGCATTCTGTGTTTTGTTGATGTTTTCATTTTTTGTCAAACCTTCACATTCATGCAGCTGCTTTTGGCCCAGATACATCGTATTAGATGACTTCAAACCGAACTACACAGCGTGGTGTAAATGCGTCATTTGCGTCAGAATGTTATGATTGGCCCAGAGTAGATGTCTTATGTCAGTGCGTTCTGAACTTGTACATGCTCATACCGTAATCTTGTTTTATGTTCACACAGAGCACATTACTGGTAATTTACTGGTAATGTTACAGCTTGCCTTACTGGTAAATTGCTGGAACTAATTTACTGATATTTTTGAAAAGGTCCTGTTCTTTTAACAGCAATTTACCAGTAATTTACCAGTATAGACTGTGTGAAAGAGGCTAAAGTGCTCTCAAGCGCCACCAGCTGGCCGTTTTTAAAAGAGTGCCTGGCATTTTTCCAGCTGGCTAAAAACACTTTGGTGTCACTGTTAAGACAAGTGTTAATTTCGTTAATGAAACTATGGCGAAAATTGTTCATGGACGAGATGGAGACGGGACGACAATAAGGTCAATAAACGATAACTATGACTATATCAACATGTCATTTTGTTGATGATAAAAGACAAGACTAAAATTTTTTTAAAAAGTAAAAACTTTTCCAAAAACCTCTTTTATATTCATCCAAAAATTAAAAAAAGAGACACAATGTTATTGCGGACTGATCTTCATGCCTATACTACACAAGCTTTCATGTTTTTGCGGTTGCCAGATATCAAGAGTTCAAATCCCTGAATTAGAGCTTTGCTGTTACAAGGATACATTTTCTGCCTGGTGTTTGCTCATATGAAGGTGTTTTCTTATTTTATCATCGGTGCAGACAGCCTTGTGTTGCCCTGTGGGTGTCCCGAGGTAGAATCCCAACTCAAGGACCTTTCTCAATCCCGCCCCCTATCTCTCTCCCACTTTGCTTCCTGTCGGTTCTGATCTGTCCAATTCTAATAAAGGCAAAAATGCCCCAAAAAATAAATAAATAAATAAATTAAAAATAATAATAATAATTTTTATCAGTTTAACCATTATACAGCATGACAAAAATGTGACTAAGATTTAACTGACTAAAACCTGACAAAAATGCTTATACATTTCATTGACTTAAACTTGACTTAACAAAAAGGCTGACTAAATATGATAACTAAAATGTACCTTTGAGTAAGAGTAAGACTAAATTAAAAATGGCTGCCAAAATTAATACTGCTGTACAGTTAATTAAAAATCTTATTGCTAAAATGTCAAGTTTTAATAGACTAAAACTAGACTAAAATACTTAATGTTTTCTTTGACTAAAACTAAACTGCAATACTTTAGATTTTCTTTGACTAAAATAGACTAAAATCTTTTAAAATGACTAAAACTTTTAGTCAACTAAAACCTGAGTAAAACAAAATAGTAAAAGGTTGACTAAATATGATAAAAAACTAACAAGGACATTTAACACAGAACTAAGACTAAGACTAAAATTGAAAACAGCTGACGAAATTAACGCTAGTTAAGACTAAAGTCCTGTTCACAGCAAAGACAATAACGATAAAGATAACAATAACGATACAGTTCTAAAAATTGTTCTCAATTTTCCACACCACAGCTATATCAATAAAAGCACAGATAAACAATATTGTTGGAATCACTTTCAGAACAATTTTTCCAGCTGATGAACAATAAAAACACTGACACCCAATCAAAATTAATCCCGCTGTAATGAGCTCAAGAATTTAAAGCGGCAGATGAGTGTGCGCTTAGAACCTGACGCAACAAGGTAGTTTACACAACCAAGCCATTTTGTTGTATTGAATACGAATATGCTGCATATTATGACATATCCAGTCAATTATTTAATATATGGTTATTGAGAGCGGGATTTTGGACCAATGATTTACAGTAGGGTGACCCACATACATAGAATCCAAGCAAGTGACAAAATGTCATGTCCTGTTTAGGGCTGGTTTGGATAAGTTGCTATAAATGGTTAAAAACATGGAAAAATTATTAATTTTAATTATTTTCTTTTAATTAAATGACCTATATAGCTAGACCCGAATTTTAGTTGTTTAAAGAATAGCAATACACTGCAGCATTGCAAGCACTACATGACTGTTCAATAGTTTGGGGTCAGTACAACTTCTTTGAAAGAAATTCATACTTTTATTCAGCAAGGATGCATTAAATTGATCAAAAGTGGAAGTAAATATATTTATAATGCAAGATTTCTAATTTAAATGTGCAGCAGCACAACTGTTTTCAACACATAATAGAGAAATGTTTCTTGAGCAGCAAATCAGCATATGAGAAAGATTTCTAAAGGTTAATGTGACACTGAATACTGGAGTAATGATGCTGAAAATTCAGCTTTGCATCACAAAAATAAATTACATTTTTAAATATATTCAAATAGAAAACAGTTATTTTAAATCAAATTTCAAACAGTTATTTTGTTCAAATAAATGCAGCCTTGATGACCATAAGAAGCTTCTTTCAAAAAACACAGAAAATAGACCCCAAACATGTGAAGAGTACACTATAAAAAATGATGGGTTATTTTATTAACCCACATGCTGGGTTCAGCCCATTGGGTCATTCTTTTGGGGTATTTCTTAATATTTTTTTACCTAGGTGCTGGGTAGTTTTTCATAACTAAGTTGCTGGGTCATTTTTAACGCTGGGCTATTTTTTTGGGTTGAGCCTAATGAGTTAGAGTCACTCAGAGCAAGGGCTTTTTGAGTCCTCTTGTTTCGCAGGATGGAAACGATTTTTGCCTTGCAAGCATCTTAAAACATGTTCTCTAATGTCAGTACTGTTTGTTTATGGGCAGTTTTTGGAGTCAGTCATGACATCTTTCAGCTACGAGTGAAACGCGAGGCCGCAGTCAGAAGTTTGTAGTTAACCCAGCAAACATCAGCCCTTCACCGGCTTCAGATTTCAGATTTCTCAGACACACCGGCATGAGAATTAGCGCTATTTCGGTAAAAAGCGATTACAGAGTAACGCTGAATACACTAAAAATAAAAATCTACTTTTAAATGTTACATTTCTATGTGTAAAATGCTTGTTAAATGAGTTTAAATGTATGTAATATTGTAAGCTCTGCTTTATTCACCCAAATAAATTCAGTTTGTCTTGTATTTTGTCCATGTGTTCTTGCTTAATAAATGTTCATCTTTTGATTATTGCTGTTGCCTCTAGTAATTCTGTGTGTTTTTAAGTTCCAGTCCATTTTAAACCAGCAATATAATCATTTTTAAACAATAATCCAGCATGTTTGGTAAAAAAATTTAACCCAACCAGCTGGGTCAAAATAACCTAGCATGTGTTCTGTCCAATATTTACCCAGTGCTGGGTTGCCAAATAGCCCAAGATACCCAATTTCAAGATATTTCCAAAAATATTGTCACTATGAGAGTATGTTATGTGTCTATACCTGTGATGGATTTTACAGTCTCGCTTGACACAGTCTGTCCGATCAGGTCGTACTGTACCAGGCTGGATGACTCAGGTGGGACCTCCACGGAATGCTGCGGACCTTTGGTCCAGGTGTAGATCATCTCAGTCTTTGGGTAGGCATCTGCCACACAAAACAGAACCATCATAAAAACACCTCACATGACATATAGAATATACGTGTGCGTAACACAAACAATCAGTCCCTATCTGTGGCACTGTGTGTATCCCAGCGGAAATGAAAAAGACTAATGAGATTAAACAGAGAGTAAATGGACACTTTTTCTGCAGTCTCCTGATGCCGAGATTTTCCTCCAGAGAAAAAAAGCCTTAGGTAAAATGAAACAAATGAGGCAATTGCTGGCATATTGCTGGAAATGGCAGATGAGAGGAAAATATTTGTTTATATTGAGATTTATGATTGCAAATTTTGGTAGCTTTTTGATTTTTCTTTCAAAAAACTGCTGCAATTTGGCAATCAGAAGAACTTATTATACATCTTCAATGTCAACAACTGTCTCGATTTTTCCATTTTTATTTCACCAAAGGAAATAAAGGAGTTAATACTTCAATTAAACATATCTGAGAACTTCATTAGGTCTCCTGAGCTATGAAAGAGCAATCTTTGAGCAATAAATCTTCCTGTGGGCATGCCTACGCATGGAACGGCGTGTATTAGTCCTCGAGCTCAGGGTCGAACGGTCGCCGCTAAGACACTGATCTTTCCTCACTGCTGCCCACTTCCTCCACTGTGCGTGCCAATCTCAAATCCGAGCCAAGCAGAACAATCATCCTGACACAGAAATCAGATCCACTGAGATCTGCAGATCTCCTGCTTGGAATCAGACAGATTTCATTTATGGAGGAGAAATCCATACATCAAACAGCTCATGCTCTCGGAGTAGAGACTGACTGCACATCCAGGAGTCCGTCGGCACGTTCCCTACGCTCCTGTCCTCCTTTGAGATCGTCATCATCATCATCTCTATCTTCCTTAATTCTCTTTTTTTTCTCTCCTTCTCGCTGTCTTTCTCCATTTCTGCTTCTGAACCCCCACACACTGGGAAATAGAGCAGAGGAAGGGCTTCCAAGACACCCACCAACAACCCCATGAAAATAGAAAGAGAGCGCAAGAGAGAAGAGAGAGGGGACAGAGAGACTAAGCGAGTTTTGATCCAAAGTCACGCTGGGCATGACAGAATCTTTCGAGGGGAATTGAACGAACCCATGCGGGAGAGAGAGACGGATCACTAAAACATGAGTATAATTACAGACTATTTTCTGAGGATTTAAACTTGTCAGCATAAAAGTTTCTGTCACGAAGCTAATGTTTTGTTTCTGGTTGCTGGGCTAAGTGGTTCCAGAGTTATTAAAGTTAACTGTTTTTGTTACTTTGTTAACATGTTAATTTATGTTTAAAAAAAGTTTAACTTATTTTATTTCAGGTAGTTTGTCTTTTATGTTTAGTTTAACTTGAAGTACCAAAATAACTTAAGCAAAAACTAATAAATACAAATTAATAAAAACTGTATAAGCAAATGAAATGACAAAAACAAAACATACATACATTTACATATAAACATAAAATTAATTTTAAAAAAACTATAACAGTATGTTGTCATTATTTATAAAATAATGTTGTTGGTTTCTAAGGTCATCAGTAAGTTAAATACAGTCATTTCAGTAGGAATTAATGCAATCAGGAGTTGCATTTTATTTCATTTTATGTTATTATTTTTAAATAAAAATTAGGCAACACTTTACAATAATGTGCATTAGTTAACCTCATTAGCTGACATGAACTAAGAATGAACAATTCTTTACAGCATTTATTAATCTAAGTTAATGTTAATTCCAGCATTTACTAACACATTATTAAAATCACAAGTTGTGTTTGTTAACATTAGATAAATGCAATAACACGAACAAACAATGAACGACTGTATTTTATTAGAGATTATTAAATAAAGTAATAAATGTAATAAATAAAAGCAAAAACCTACTTTTGCGAATTAGTCCTAGTTTTTTTTGCCTGACTGGAACCAAACCAGTGCAGAAAGATTCTCTGGAGAGTGAATATCAATAATTATCAAAAAAAAGTTTAACTTTCGACTCACCGTCGCAAAGGGATGCCAAAACGTTTGAAAGGGGTGGGGCCACGTTTAGTAAAATGCCTATAACTCCTGAACAGAATGAGATATCTTCACCAAACACTTATTGTAAGAGCTCAATCTGAGGTCACAGGGGAAAAAACGCGGAGCTTGGCCACTTGGTGGTGCTATAAGAGGGAAAAAAAGATAAAAATGGCTATAACTATGCAACCATTTGTCATGTCAACATGAAAATCTGTATGCACGGTCTTGGTCTGAAGTTCCACAAGCGTCTATAAGGACATCTGTGTATCTCAAAAAACGTTTGAGCACCTGTTAGACAAGGTTAACGGAGGCCGGTTGGAATGAAACTCGATGGGCCTGTTTGACTCACGGCCCCAAAGGTCTGAGAGAAATTAGCAAGAAATCGGCCACTTGTGGGGGAGGGGGTATGATATTCGTATCATGCAATAGAACTCCTCATTCCGAACAGCTTTGGCTTTGGAACCACTGCTGTCAATCAAATCATTTGTTGAATGATTGAGATGATGTCAAAAACCTACTTTTGCGAACTAGTCCTAGGTCTTTTGCTCAATCTGGAAAAGAAACACTGCAGTACAATTCTCTGGACTCTCTAGGTCAATAATTAACAAAAAAATGTTAAAATTTACCCTTTGGGAGGTTATAACAAACTCGTTTAGAAAAGGGGCCTGTCTAAATTTACCCCAAATCCTATAAAGCCTAAAGGAAAACTCAAAACTTCACAAAACTTGGTGAGCACATGTGACAGGTGTTTCTAAACAAGCATGTAATGTTTTAAGGAGATCAACAGCTGGCGCTATAACAGTTAAAAAGGACTCAAAAACACTGTTTTTCTATGGTAAATGACCTGGAATTGCCAAAAAAGCTTTTTTAAATCATTGATTTAAGTGGGTAAAGCCTTGCTAAATATATGTAATGTCTTTTTCCTTATATGCTTAAATGCCTTGACCGCTTGAATCCCGGTAATCGCAGATATATTTATTAATATGCTGTTTATTATACTTTATTATTAAATTAAAATATTAAACAAAAGAAATATGGCCTATTTCATTGTAAAATAATAAAATGAATATTTAAGATTTGCATTATTTAATAATAATAATAATAATACATATTTCATTTACATTACAGCTGTAAAACTACAATATATTTATGTCTGCCTTTATCTCTTAATTTTGAAATATTAAAGCAATTTTTTTTTTGTGGTGCAATAATTCAGAAGCACAGGGGTAAGGAAGTGCAGTAAACCGCAAAACTATTTACACTACAAACCAGCGTGTTTACAATTATAACAATGTATTAAACTAGTATGGTATGAAACACCAGTTTGCAATATAAAGAAGCATAACAGGCTGTTATGAGCTAAAAATAACTGGAAGTGGATGACACAGAAAGCCTTGCACATTCACATTACAAACGGCCGCACCGCTCTTACGTTAAAAATACAGTGGATACATGCTTCTCATTAGTTTGGAAAGATGAACGACGTATGGTTGCGTTCATAAATGTGGAGCAAGTGGGGTAACATTTACTGAAAACCGCAAGACTGAAAACACCAGACCATAAGCTGCATGTGTAAGTAAACACAGTGCTGCACTTCACTCTAAAACACGGATCACATATATTTATTTAATTAAAACACAGCCTCTGTGTTTTGAGAATCATACTCCAGTTTCATTTCGTCATTTCGATGCAAAATGAATAACACAGTAAGGTTTGGTATTGTTCAAATCACTAACCCCCTGAGTGATAGTAACCCGAGCAAACATCACTAATACATGAATACAGAAGAAAGAGAATGGCATGACAATAGAGAGGAGCAGAAAACTGTATCAGAGTGCAAAGGAAAGAGCGTAAAAAAAAACGAGAGCTGTTATAGGTCTGCGCTGTCCTGGGGCAGGAGGAAAAGCTGTGGTGACCTTCTCGGCTCTACAGGGGACGAACAGCTCTCTGTCTAGATGCTTCCCCTCCGGCCCAGAGAAAGAACAGGAAGATGTATAAGACAAAGAAGAGAGCTAGATATCCGTCAGCACATTAGCGCAGCCACCACTAAAAAACCAAAACATCGAGATCGTCCTCCATCACAATGTCACAATGCGCCAGCAGGAGCTCTCTGGACTGATTTTATCTCCAGATCTTCCTGCAGTCTCCATAAAAGAGCCCTACCCACCTGCCACATATTCCCATTTGAGATTACGCCTTCTTTTCAGATTTCTCTTTCTGTTCCTGAACTTTTTTTTTCACGTTTTCGTTTTCATTTTTGCTGACCGACTGTCATGAACAGTCCTGCTGATATGGAGATTCTTTGTTCAGTTTTTAGAATATGAACCAACTCTCTATTTACACACTTGGAGGAAAAAGTAATTTCTCCTTGCGGAGAAGAGCTGTTTTCAATCCTCTAAGGTATTTGCTCTTAAATTAAACTTGTAGCTTATATACTGTGTATATATTTATATATGTGTTTCTTTCTCTCCCAAAGAAAAGAACGAACGCTATGAGTTTACATTTGCTTAGCCAACTATGAAAAAGTAATTCTAGATGAAGAACTACTCAGTGTTTAAACTAGCAGTCAGGGCAACAATATTGTGTTACTATAAAAACTCAAAGATATTAAGAATGCAACACTAGCCTACTGCTTACTGCATTCTATGCAGTGTACATTGAATACTGCCTGCTATTTAAAGGGAACATCAGATGCCCATTTTCCACAAATTGGGTCTTCCTGAAATGTCATACTTTGTTTAAAATTCCTCAAAGGTCGTGTAAAACAACACCCTTTATGCCTTGTCAAAACAGCTCTGTTCATGGCAACCAGTTTCGGTGCATGTCTCTTTAAATGATAATGAGCTACTGCTCACCCCGCCCCTCTCTTCTGTTTTTTGTGTATTCGGTGGTGGATTACCATCAAAAACAAAACAAATCCACTGTGTCCTCAGTGGCTCTGATGTCAGGAGAAAATGAAGACTCTTACAGTTGAGGTCAAAAGTTTACATCCCCCTTTCAGACTCGTTAAAAATGTTAATTATTTTACCAAAATATGAGTCCTGAACAGTTAAACTGCCCACTGTTCTTTTAAAAAAATCCTTCAGGTTCACAATTTTTATTTTTATTTTTTTGGTTTTCCAGCAATTTTGTGTATTTGAACCCTTTTCAACAGTGACTGTATGATTTTGAGATCCGTCTTTTCACACTGAGGACAACTGAGGGACTCTCACTCTAATATGCAACTATTACAAAAGGATCAAACATTCATGATGCTCCAGAAAAAAAAACCATGCATTAGGAGCCGGGGGGGGGGGGTGAAAACTTTTGAACATAATGAAGATGTGTACCTTTTTCCTAATTTTGTCTAAATATCATATTTTTTTTCATTTAGTACTGCCCTTCAGAGGCTACAGAAGATAGTTAGATGTTTCCCAGAAGACAAAGTAAGTAAAATTTACCCTGATCTTCAAATTCCAAAAGTTTTCACCCCCGACTCTTAATGCATTGTGTTTCTTTCTGGAGCATCACTGAGTGTTTGAACCTTCTGGAATAGTTGCATATAAGTCCCTCAGTTGTCCTCAGTGTGCAAAGACAGATCTCAAAATCATACAGTCATTGTTGGAAAGGGTTCAAATGCACAGAAAAGCTGGAAAAACAAAGAATTTGTGGGACCTAATGAGGTGTTCAGGACAAACAAGGGACTCATGAACAACTATTACTAAACAAAAAAACACAGCTGTGGATCATTCAGGTGACAACAAAGTATTAAAAATTAAGGGGATGTTAACTTTTAAACCAGGTCATTTTTATAAATCCAGCTATTATTTTATCTTGTGGACTATATGTATCACATATATGTGAAATATCTTATTCAGGTCAGTACTAAATAAACAATAACATGCATTTTTGTAAGATCACTTTTATTTTGGTAAAATATTTAACATTTTTAATGATTCTAAAAGGGGGGTGTAAACTTTTGACACCAACTGTATGTTCAGTTTTAAATCCAACTACAAAACACCTGCATTGCTTACGAGACATTGTTGTAGCTACAGCTGCTCGAGCGCGGGAAAACGGTGGACAGTCCATCAACGGTCATGGGTGGGGCTTGAGCTATATTATATCACACAGCACAGAAAATCAAAACGGCTTCATAATTGAGTTTTTTGGGGATTGTGGTTGTATCCACACACTGCTAAGATGGAAATTCAAACAAGCCATTAATAGTTCTGCTTGTTTTCCCCTAGTGAAAGTCTGTGAATTTTAAATGAGCATGCTAAAAGTGAATTTTGTCAGCTTTTAGGAGTACACTAGCATATAGATGAACTTCAATTTTGAATATGTAGGGTCTCTACACACAAAAGAAACCCTTAAATAATCAATTCTGTTTCCTGTATGAATTGTTCAGTCATCTGACAGTGAAGAGAGAGAGAAATCCATTTTTAAAGAAGGGATTATTTCAGTGCTCTTCATAAAATGCTTCATAAGTAATGTTCTTCTCCTCACTCCAAACGTGTCATTTAAACTGCCATGTTCTTTTACTCTAAAATACTGGCTTAAATTATGCTTTAGGGTTCTGTGGGATGAAAGAAAATCAACATATATAAAGAGTAAGTGTAATCCTCACAGCTGCCGAACTTTAGAGGGCAGGAGTGTCCATCCATCGGGAAATCAACGAGTCTCATTGGACATTCTGCAATTATTGTCAACCTGTAGAGAAAAAAAACACAGATAAAATGGTTAAAATATTGAGCATTTGATGTCCAGCAATGCCTACAAAGTTCTTTACACCAAGCAAGACACGTTTCTGGATCAACATTCATTTCTATCATCCAGCTATTGTAGTGTTAGCCTTAGGGTGGTGTTTGAGGCTTCACCAACATTCATATCAACCTGCCATTTTCCACTGAACACAAATGTTGTTGCAGGACCAACAAAAGATGATCCAGGAACACATCCTACTTGGCAAAACGACGGTCACCCACGAGCAAACACAGCCTGCCAAAGTCTCTTCAGCGTAAATCGGACTCAGGACTGGACGCATACGTGCTGTACCTCATAGTGTACAGGATGGTGCCGTTCTTCATGATTCGGAAGAGTCTGTTGGGTGCCGTCATGTTGTGAGCCACAGATCTTTTGCCGTTCCTGAAGAACGTGTCAGGGGTCCAGACTTTGGTCACCATCAGGTTGTTTAACCGGAGGATCTCCACCGGGCCATCATACTTCAACCGCCTATCCACCCACGTCTGACGGAAGAACACATCCATGGTGTACTCCTGGAAGAAAGCGCAGATACAGAGCATTCAAAACTGCACGCAGATCAATCTGACTTATTTCTGACAGTGTGCTTCATTAGAGTGGTTCTGTAAAAAGCAACTTCTCAATTAAAAAAGCAAAATAAATCCACCATAATCTCACAAAAACAAAGTCTAGACATTTAAACAAACATCTCCTCATGCTGATAAACTGTGCTCCTGCCAAATTCCCCCATAACCCCCTAAAAACGAACACAAAAGCAAAATGAACCCTATGTACTTTTTAGAGTAATCTTAATATGAACTCTCAATATGATTTTTTAGTAAATAATCCTCTGTAACCCTTAACCGCTTAAAAACAACATAAATTCAAAATGAACCCTATTTACTTAAAAAAAATAAAGAAAGAATTGTCTTAAACTGTGCAGATTTACCAAACTACCAAGCAATCTGAAGTCAAAGGTCTCATGAACTCAAGCTTTTTCAAAGCCTCCAAGACAGAATTTCCTTGTATAAAAATCCCCTGTACTTCTTAAAACATGAAATCAAAATAAACCATAATTACTGTATTTCCTTGTAAAACATTCCCTTGTAAAATCAAAACCCTGTTTACTTTTTAAAGAAATATCTCTGATTGTATTCTACACCATTGATCAGTTGACTTTATTCTGCTAAAAAACATTTATTTTCATAATCTTACAGCAAAAATCACTTTTTACACATCTGAGACAACTTTTTCTTTCCTCCTATGTAATCAAGGTTGTATGGGTGGGGAGAAATAGCATTAACCAATAATATTGTTGTATTTTTTTAAAGAGCCAATCAAATCCTCTGTAAAAATTTAAGTGTGTTTATTGAAGTATGGTTTACAAGAAAATACCATTTCTTTTTTTCTACTTCAAAATTTCACATTTAATTAAATGTTTTACATGCTGTTTCTTTGTAATTATTTGTAACAATTTCTGAGTGAGAAGTGTTTTTCTACACCTTTTTTTAGTGTACTGCAGAAAAGCAGCTGAATATACAGTTTCACACCTGGAAATATATGACATTATGGAAGTTAAATGCATTAAGAATGCTCTTTTGTGTATTTTTACTATGGCTGGAACCAGTCTGAGCTAAACACTGTAGGTTCGGTCACATTTAGTCCTGTTTTGCTCTTGTGCGAGGTGCTGAACCTCGTATTGTTCTCAGGGGAAAATACCTGCTGAAATTGTTGATTCAATCACATTTTTTTGAATCTCTACCACACAGTATTTGATTCACTCTGACTAAGCAGATAACTGCACCTTGCATTGATCTAAATGGCAAGCTGCCTGAATTATTTATTTGATCATATCTCAGCGGACAAATATGACACCTTACATAACAGCTGCTCGTGCACACATACATGTACACACACAAATCCAACCCGTTCACACATAATCATAAACATCTCAGAATACTCACCATCTCCACGTCGGAAACTGGGCCAAAACTTGTGACGTAAATATCGGTCTTCACTTCTGTCACTGGACCTGGTCAGACACAGAAATCAGAATTACATTAAACATCTTATGACTAAAAATAAATCTCAAAGAAATGCAAAGATCTATGAATGTGACCAAAACCAGGTGTTACGAATGAAATAAACTGGTTAACGCAAGATCAACATGAATCCACATTCTCAACTCTGACTTCTGTAATGAGAAAAAATGTTGGAATGGACTTGATTTGATTAATCAGGAATTTATTTGATGGTGCAAAGTGTGTTTCATATTAGAAGAGAATTGGAGCTAAGCGTGAGTCGCAGTGGAGTGGAAAATCTGTAATTATTCCTAATATTGTGTAACCTTTATGACAATGTTACACAGGATTAGATAACTACTCTTAACATTTTAGAAAGGATGCATTACCCACAGTATTAACATCAAAGGAATAGTTCACCCAAAAATATAAAATGGTTGAAAATTCACCCTCAGGCCATCTCAGATGTAGATAAGTTTGTTTCTTCAGAACAGATCTGGAGAAATTTAGCATTACATCACTCACCAATAGATCCCCTGCAGTGAATGGGTGCCATCACACAACTCCAGTCCATCAACTAACATCTTGTGAAGCAAAAAGCTGTTTATAGAAACAAATCCATCATTGGGGATTTTTAACTTTAAACCATAGCTTCTGGCCAAAATTTTAAACGGTGCTTGATCTGTGCACATTTCTGTTCTGATTCAGACGAAACAACTTTTTCACTGTATAAAGCAATATTATGGATAGAGGAATCATATTTTACACTACAAACATGCAGTTTTCACATCAAGACATTAATAGATTGACTGGAGTCATGCAGATTACTTATGGATTATTGTGCTTTTTTGTTTTGTTTTTTTATCAGCTGTTTGGACTCTCATTCTGACGGCACCCATTCACTACAGAGGATCCATTGGTGAGCGATTGGCATAATGCTAAATTTTCCCAAATCTGTTCTGATGAAGAAACAAACTCGTCTACATCTTGGATGTGACATCAGCCAAAAGGAAAGTCAATTCTGAGGCAGATTATGCAGATTTCTTCTTATTCACAAGTTCAAGTTTACATATAATTAGCCGGAGTATAGTATGCATATTTGGCGTGCTGTCCGGGGAAGGGCTTCGAGCTCTGGAATGGCCTGAACCCAGAGAACCCCCCTAGGTGTAGTGAGAACTCAGAGTGGTGGAGGGATGCTGATAAACCAAAAGGATAGAGGTAAGTCAGCTCTATTTGAATCTATAGTGTTGATTAACTTGAGTGAGCTCCTCTTTTGTTAATTAGGCTAGGTATCTGACGCGCTCCTCCCGAACCTTGTTAATAAAACATCATAAAACGTACAAATACTGCACAGTATGACCAGGATTGTGTTTTAGGGCTCAGTTTGGATTTAACTTTTCCCAGTTTTCTCTGACTGAAACCATTTCTCATTTATACTTTTAACAAATTCTTGTGGAGAGAAATAAAATAAATAAATAAACAAATGAAGACCAAACATGTCACAGAAAACAGACTCGGGCACTCGAAGCTCTAAATCACATGATTAATCACTGAAGCATCTCATTGGTTGAACTGGTGAGGGTTGAACTCTTAATGTTCTAGAGGCTCTCTGATAGATGCTTGAGTAAATCACTTGAGAGTGAAGTGCCTTCAGTCAAACACAAGAAAATGGATTATCTGTCATTAAACAGACACTCTGAGCATCTCTCACAGTTGACAACCATGAATCCTACAGAAATATGAAAGACAGGAACAATCTCATTCAGTCCACTGCACACAAAAATCAAAAGAGAGATCTTTTTAATATCCCAAATGCTTCTCCTATACAAATGAGAATAAACTCAGAGTAAACAGAGGTTTCTTGGGTCTCCTGCTTTCAGATCTCCTCTAGAGATTCAAAAGAGACATCAACCATCCCTCAAACTGCTCAGATTTGCCAAATATGAACTCAATATGAACTCACAAACATTTCTTATCAAATTCTTTGAATACAAAGCTACTTTTCACATTCACTTTATGGCTCTATACTCTTGCTGCACACCACGTATCTTGTTTGTTTCTATTGGGTTATTTAAAGTTTAAATGAAACAAGAACTTAACTCAGTTTCCTGAGCAGCCACTAAACAATATTTCTTTCTTTCTTTCTTTCTTTCTTTCTTTGTTTTTCTCTTTCTTTCTTTCTTTTTCTTTCTTTCTTTCTTTAAATGTTGTTCCAAACTTATTTCATCAGTGAAACCCAGAAGAAAAAATTTCACACAGCTTTTTTTCAATACAACAGTTCATGCAGTGTGAAACAATATATATTTTTTCTAAGTTGTAAATAAAACAAAGATTATTGGAGTTCATTTGACAAAAAAAAAAAAAAAAAAAAAAAAAAAAAAAATACAATTTCAGTCTTCATTTCACATTTGATTCAGTGTTCCCTGCTGTTTCTTTACTAGCAATTTCTGAAGAATGTGAGAAATATTTGTGAAAAATTGTTCCAAAGTAATCCTACACCATTTTTTTTTTCAGTGGTGTCATTAGTCAAGCTCTAGAAAGTAGCAAAAACCCCTTTTAAGTATCATGAAATAGTAGATATGACTCATGCTCTGTGTTCCAAGTCATCTGA
Organism: Cirrhinus mrigala; assembly: GCA_036247105.1. Classification (NCBI taxonomy): domain Eukaryota; kingdom Metazoa; phylum Chordata; class Actinopteri; order Cypriniformes; family Cyprinidae; genus Cirrhinus; species Cirrhinus mrigala. The sequence goes on along the minus strand of CM070020.1, from coordinate 24,388,105 downwards.
AGCCATAAACTCACAATTTAGCTTGTCATTTACAAAAAATCTTTTTCGAGCTACTGATTTCTAAAAACTTGGAAATATAGTGAACTAGTCATACTTTTATGGTGCTTTTTTGTCACATGCACCATTAATCCTATTCGTTACTTTTATGTTCCACAGAAAAAATAGCAGGTTTGCAACAACACTAGAGTAAATTTTCATTTTTGGGTGAACAATTACATAATACGGCATATTTTTAAAAGTGCATTTCTTCAAAGCCAAGTCCTCATGGCACAACAATCAGACGACAACAACAAGGCCAGTGATAAGAGACGCGCCCGAGCCCTGATATCTATCATCTCTGAAGCACTGCATTCTTTGGCAAGGGCAACTCATGCGATCCTACTAGAACTGTGAACCCACACCATCTTGCTGAGAGCTGATCAAGCCCCTCCAGCCTGATCCAGCTCCGCTCGAGAGCTCTTGTCATGTGAAGGTGGGTGTGCTGCTCTGTTTGGAGAGATGTGCTCTCTGCCTCTTCACTAAAGTTACATAAAAAACCAGAGCTTTATTCCCAGAGCTCCAATCACATCCTGGCATTACGCATAGAGATCCACGGTCTTTGATTTGATTATTTATTTCTTGCCTAAAAAATGAGGAAAAGAGGAGAGCGGAAACTGTGACGTTTGCAGCAAGTCTTGATGTTTTTCTTTATATAGTAACTTTCATCAATAAGTCATTAATTAATATTATGTAATGATTAATACATCACTAGCTCATGTATACTGGCTGAAAATATTCAATTTTTAACAATTTGCATGCACACTAACTAATGATCTCTAAAGTATTATATAATCTAATAACGCTGTTAATTAAAATATAAAGTATTACATTTTAACGTTAGGTTTAATATCTAGATTTGTTGGCTAATCTTTTAAGCACACTCTAAAGGGTTAATTCTGAAGTTTCAAGCACAATAACCACAGTCAAATCAGTCCTGCTGTTGTACTCGAAACTAGAGCTACGATCAAATGAGTCGCCTTGACCATCAGTTATACAGCAACGAATCATTTTGCTTCGCAAAACAGGTTAAAACGCTGATGCGCGATAGGAGAGCGTGGGGAATGTGAGCGGTTTACGCACACAAAGCGAACATCTGTACTCTTCCTACTTAAAATGTGCATTAAGCGGCTTTCTCGGAGCGATTACATAACCAAACTCGCTTAAACAACCAAACGGCACCGATCTAACAGATACATGGAGAGCAGAGAAAGAAAGTGGGCAGCAAAAGGACATTTGGAGTTGGCTTACACCTCCATCTCCCCTCAGAGGACACCAACCCTCACCAAACAAACAACACTTGGTAAACAGCATGCGACCTGCGTAAAAACACAACATTTGGAGAGCTCGCTCTCGCCTTTTTTTGGCCAAATGATTGTGGAGATTTTGGCACGTACCCCCAAATCCAGGTCGGAGCCTGTTGTCGTATCCATCCAGAAGTCGGTCCAGAATGCGTGTGAAATTTTCCGGGTATAATTTCTCATCCTTTCTGATCTGTCCAGATATTCTCTTTATGCTAAAAACAACACAGAGCAAACTGAAGCATTTTAACATTGCGCACACATGAAACAAACGCCTATTTTTCGTATCAATCAACAGCACAAACAGTTCAAAAACGCCCGAGTTTGTCGTTTGTAACCTCGAGACGTAAAGATGCCATGCGTAACGCTCACATCCAGTTGGAACTCACCAAGCCGCCACGCACAGAAAGTAGAGGAGAGTGGAAATAGAAGTGGGGTACATCGCAGTCACCATCTCCTTCTTGGCAGAAACCATGTTTACATGCCATTCTTTAAGCCTTCTTCACATTTCCCTTCGCCAAACGTCCCGAAGAAAGATCGAGGAAACGTGCGACAGCGCGCAAGACGCGCTTTCACCATCACCCGCAAAGCCGTGCCAGCGAAGCATCCAAATCCAGAACTCACTCTGCGCCCGATGGATCGCCTACATCCAAACCCCAAACTCAGTGGTTAAGAGAAGCATATGGTGAAGCATCCTGTGGAATCGTGCGTCTCGCTGTGAGGAGGTTAGAGGAGAGAGAGGAGGACGCGCTGGGTTCCTACACACTCGCCTCAGTGCCAAAACTGGGACGTGCGTCCGACGCGCAACACACTCACAAGCGCACTTAAAAGAAGTCTGCCTGCGAACGTTTGTGCAAGATCACTTTGGTGATGTAGTGGCAGCATTGCGCATGAACTCACTTTACGCAGCACTTCTCGTGTCCGATCTTGCCCGTGGTAAACTTTGACTTTGGGGGACGGGTGTTAATTGATCTTGGCAACTAAAAGGTGCAAATTTGATTTCTGCCCTTCTCGGATTATAATTAAAACCGAGCTCCTGCTCTCTCGAAAGAGATCAAACTTATCTGGGCTTGTAAATATTACAGCATATTGAAATGGGTCAGTGTTTGTCGCAACGTTACACACATGCTCACGCACAATCCGAGGTACAGTCACACTGTACAGGAAGTAGGACAAACCACACGCAGCTCCTGTACATCTGGGACGGGACAAAGTCTTCGATGTAGTATGCGTGCGCGCGTGTGTGCGCGTACATGCGCGCTGTCCTGCGAAGAACATGCTTAGTTTCCATCATTTCGATGGGAACCGTGAAAAGAAAAGCTAATTAACTCTTGTCCAATTGTTTTTGATAGCAATCACACTCAGCGATCCTTATCAGCACAAGCTGACATACACACTGCACATGCATAATAACTCCAGTCTGTCACTATCACAGCCTATATAAAGCATCAGATTCGAGCTGATCCGGGATCAGCTGCTGTGTTGCATTTAGTCGGCTATAAAAAGCAAAACCTTATCCTCAATCAGCACTCTCGCTCTGGTTTGTAGCGTATGATCTGTGGGCAGCCGGTGGCGTATTCATCGGCCTTATTCACAGGTTGTTCGCTTGCGAAAAAAGCTTATTATAAACATAATGAGCTAGAGGTGGCACTCTAGTGTAACATCACATTATGAATATGTGGAAAAATAATGAAGACCAGAAAAATCTATTAGACTTTTGAGTGAAGAAACCAGCTAGGAGTTTGCAAAGTTGTCATTTTCATTATTAATTAAAGAGAAATGTTTAAATGCACTACACTTTATAGTTTCATGTCATGTTCATGTTTTTTTTTTTCCCTTTTCTTTTCTTTCTATAGTGATTAAGATTTGAAGAGAATGAGGCTTTGGAGGCTTGTCCTAATTTTGATTTAAAATAAGGCAGCACAACCTATTCTATTCTCCTTAGCAGGAAGCAAGAGTCTGTGCACAATAGAAAATCGAACAGTGACTAGTTAAACACTATTTTTGCATTGTTCATCAGTGTACATTGTTTTGAAGGCAATGCCAGTGTTTTCACAATCAAAAGCTTTCTCCACTTCTTTCTCCAGTTCTTTTCTCTTCTGCTGATGTAGCCAAGGCTGCATGTGTAAGGAAACATTATATTAATAATATTATTAAAATTCAATAAAAACCCACTGGGTAAAATCAAGTCCTAATTTCCTACATTATTATGGAACTTAAGTTATAATAAAATGTGATAAACTTTGGCCAACAAATGACAGAGAGATGGAGTGTTCTGGAAACCTGTTTGAAACAGTAATTATGCAGTTTCATTTGGTGCGACTGGATGGACAGATATTACACACTTTGGGCCTCATTCATGTAACACGAGTAAAACAAATTTTTGTGTAAATCATTCGTAAACATTCTGTGTTCTTTTTAGCAAACTAATGACACTGAATTTTAATGCACTGTAATACTAATGTTTCACAAGTTCATTTACTGTGACTGTTCAACTTTAGGTAAAACACAGCGCTCATCACTGTCACTTCTTATCCAGTTGTCCAATCAATGGAAGGGGGCGATAGAAGTTAATACTGCTGGTTACTTCATTTTCATATTCAGTTATATTTTTCAAAATAAGTTGCTTTTAATACGTTACTGCCGTGGATCATAGCAACCAAAGCTTCTCGGCTAGAAAAATGCTGTGTGACCAAAACGTTCTCAAGCACCATCAACTGGCCATTTTTAGAAGAGCTCCTCGCATTTTCTTCAGATGGCTAAAAACGCTTTGTTGGACACACGTTAATTGAATATTTTTTTTAGGCACATGGCCTATTAATCTTTTTTGCATTTATGCAATATACTGGAGCCAAACCTGAGAAGGGAGTCCAGAATATTCCACTGCATTCATGGTCACGTAATTTACATAGTTGCAATTATAGGCCAGGATTATTCTAGTCTCGCGTAGCCAGACCTTCAGATTGACAGCTGAAGGTCTGGGAACTTTGGCTGCTTTGAAAGGCCAAGGCCTGCCCAAGAGGACATATGACTGACAGGTAAAGCAACCAATCACGTTTCGTTTTGTGCCGCGTCATGTTTAGGGGCATATTTCTCTCGGACATATTTTAAAGATTCTATGCCGCAAACTTTGCATTTTTCACATACTTTTGAAAATCCAGTGTTTAGTTAATCCTAATAGGCGCTCATCGTCACAGTTGTAAACACGACGGCTTTCTTCTTTCATTAGGGGGTTTGGTGACACAGCATTTTTGTTTCCAGGCAGAACATTAAAGAACGCAACACACACGTCTCCCGGAAATCCTATATAATCTAACCAATCCGCTGACAACTTCGAAACTCCTTTTTTTTTAAACTTTTTTTATTACATCACTTTACAACCAAACAAGGTACATAATCACAATCCAGAAATCACAATCTTGTTCAGCCTTGGTTGAGCATAACCAAAAATAGAACAAAATAAAGCATCAAAATATACAAAACCAAACCAAAAGAAAAAGGATAACTAAAAAGTAAAATACATCTGAAGTCAAATACAACAAAGAGGGCTTTTACAATAAATTGCACAGATCCAAGAGAGAAAACAATTTAATTTAATCAATTTTAAAGATTTGTATAAGAGTTTTACCTCATTCCGCCACTGAATAAAGTTAGGTATAGATTTAAACCATCTGCACTTGTGAATAAAAAAAACTTTCCAAAACATAACAGGAAATGAATAACAAATTCAAAGTCTTTGTTTCAACTTCGAAACTCCTGAAGTGTTTCCAGCTATGCCTTATGTGTGCCTTATGCATCAGACATTTAGCTAATGTTCTGTGGGCGTGATGTTTGAGGCTGAGACAAGGTTTATGCTAATTGTGAATAAGCGTGTATGCACAGCCTATTTACAATGATTCGAATTCATTAACATAAAAACGTTTAACAATTAATTGTGGTATCAACTGTATTCTTTAACATGGACGTAAGCCTGTGGATGAGATTTCTGCTATCCAACTCATTCCTGACAAGCGTTTTGAATTATGGGTGGCATTTCCGGTTCGGGGAACTTTCATTCAAAAAGACTGAAAAAAATCATTTCAAATTATAAGGTTGCCCTACACTGTAAAAAAACAATGTGTTGAGTCAACTTAAAATAATTTGTTACCTGGCTGCCTTAAAATTTTAAGTTCAGGCAACTCCAAAAAAGTTTATTCAACCTGAAATGTTAAGTTATACTAAGTGACAACTTAGATATTTGAGTTGATTCAACTTAAAATTTTAAGGCAGCTGGGTTACTTACCCAGCTTTTAAGTTTAACAAACACAAATATCTAAGTTGTTACCTAGTACAACATTTCAAGTTGACTAAACTTATTTGAGTTGACTGAACTTAAAATTTTGAGGCAGCAGGGTAACAAATTATGTTAAGCTGACTCAACAAATTGTTTTTTGTTTTTTACAGTGTACAAATAAAGCTTGTTAGTAGGTTTGACTGAATGAGCTGTCAATTTTCTTTTATGTTTTATTTTCAGACATCATGAGGATAACATAACGCTTGTTTTTTTTTTTTTTTTAAGATTTATTTTTGGCATTTTTAGCCTTTAACATGACAGATCAGAATGGACAGTAAGCAAAGTGGGAGAGAGATAGGGGGCAGGATTGGGAAAGGTCCTCAAGTTGGGATTCAAACACAGGACGCCTGTAGCACAACGGCACTGTAACTCGGCACACTGCGGGCTATCGGATCAATAACACTTGGTATTTTAACGTAACATGTTAAAACAAGAATATCTATAGCAAGAGCTTTTTTCATTCAATGCATTCTTTTCCTCATGATTATTTTCTTATTTCCCTTTGCATTCCACTGTAATAGTATGAAAAAAACAACATACAGTGTACTGCACATTTGGGGTCTGTTCTCCCCATTTAATTTACAATATGTCCCATTAATAATTCACTGGAATGCATGAAGAATCTCTCAAATCCTCATGTCTCTTTCCAGGTTTGTTTCTTTTCACAGGTAAAAACAATTTACTATTTGTCAAAATGATGGAAATTACTTTGAAATGGTGTCAAACAATGAGAAAGTTATTCATTTTAATACAGACAATACTACAATGATATTTCACTCGTCCGTTATTGCTGTCGTTATTCATGGTCTGTTGAAAGTACCTTGTTTATGCTTTTACATTTGTCATTTTTGTCATTACTTTGGCCACTGTTATTTTAATGTTCAGTGGTTGAAGGGTGAGCCTCATTGTAGCCAGTTTAAAAACAAAAAAACAAAACAAAACAAAAAAAAACATATTATTGCATTTATAGAGCAAACCTTGATTGTTTACAGCTTAATGGAAGTTACACCCATAAATCGCGCAAAGCGTCATGAGGCGAAGAAATAAGGTGGATAGGGAAATAACGAGAAGAATAACAATGTGCAGTAAACAGTAAAATTGTTTGCACTACAAACCAGTGTGCTCATAATTAAGATAATACATTAAAATAATATGGTAAGACACACCAATTTGCAATATCATGCAGCAAAATTAGCTGTTTTCTACAGCTAAAAATAGCTGAACGCCAATGAGACCGAAGCCAGACCCATAAAATTTACAAATGGCCACGTATGTTCTTATACAAATCGGTGGATACAACACGTTTGTGAATCTGGAGTAGTTTTTGTAAAATCTGTTTTACGCACAAATTATCAGAATTTATTCAGATATTTACTAGTTTTGCTAGTTAACTAGTTAAACTGCATAACTGTGTTGAAATAGGATTAGAAATGTTATAGGGTACCTTATAGTGCTGAAAAAGCTGGCCATTTAAGTCAATTCATCAAACTGTACACCTGCACTGTAAAATCTTGCTCAGCACAGCTCAAGTATTCTCAGCCGCCTGGTAATTGACATTAATGAGATTTGAACTGATTTTGTAAGAATGTATCCTCTAATACATTACAGCTACTAACTGAACTACATTTTGTCAGTAGCACAGCAGTAGCTTAGCATTTTTTTTTTTCATAATGCAGTTTTTCCCCTACCATGCAACTTTTCCCAACAATAAGTGGTGCAATGCTTACATTTATGTCACATAGAATTGGGCAAACATTTTTTTTTAGTCAACAAGCACTTATAATGCACTGATTTTAATGAGTCAAGAACTGTAATAAAAGCAAACAAAAAAGCAGATCTCAGATGGTGTGCAGCTATAAATAAACAGTGAGAATATCATAGACTTTTCCACTTTTTCTCTTTTTTTCCACAGTTGACATCATGTTCTGTGTCAAGTGGTTTGATTTGCTTAAATTTTAGCAGGCAGATGGCAGCTACGCTGTTAACCGATGTGCATTAACACTCAGGAACATGTAGAAACATTGGGGGAACATTTAGGGAATGGCGCGTAGAGGTGTTAGCGAGTGTGAGAGCACAGAGAGCGCCAGAGAGAGAGCGAGGATAGAGGGGGAGAGAGAAACGAGCTGGGAAAAGAGAGAGAAAGAGGCCAAGAGAGGAGAGGGCCCTTTTACTGCATGTTTTCTGAGCTCTTATGGAAGGACTGGCAAATGAAACTAATGACTCAGAACTGTGACTCAAACTGTCTGGTAATCAAATCCTATCCACAGAAAAGCACTTGACATGAGCAAACATACGCACGCAGACGCATACACACACAAAACATGCCACATTTTCTTGTGATCACCATTGCCCCTGACAAATCCCTGTATTATTGCGCTGAAAAAAGCCCATCCGCTGCCCACAATCGTTCTCCCACACTACATGCAATCTCTAACAGCCACGCTCCAGCGTTTCACAGCTTCACAGCTGTCCTGCTCGCATTTCAGATATCCTATCGCAACCTCCGTTCTCATTTGTCCGCTCATGGCATGGCGTCCGTCACTGTGTTATCGGTTTGTCCAGCTCGTTTTTGTTAGATCCATGGTGTTTCGCTCTGGCTGTTGGCAGACGCTTTTCTACAGCCACTTTGTGTTTTAATTTTATTGCAGTAGTTCTCAACTGGTGGGTTGTGACCCAAAAACAGGCCGCTGGTTTGTTATGATAAAGTCGTTGAGAGCATGGAAAAAACAATGCTATATTTAAATCATAAAATGCGACTAACACAGCCCTGCATCCTGATTCTGCTAATTTGCACAAATATTACCTAATCAGGTGATGCTGAGTTCAAAAACTGCAATAAAAACTTTCCATCATGTATTTTTCAAATGGTATATATTTGATTTTGAGATTCATCTTTTTACACTGAGGACAACTGAGGGACTCATATGCAACTATTACAGAAGGTTCAAACGCTCACTGATGCTTCAGAAGGAAACACAATGCATTAAGAAAACTTTTTGAATTTGTAGATCAGGGTAAATTTAACTTATTTTGTCTTCTGGGAAACATGCAAGTATCTTCTGTAGCTTTTGAAGGGCAGTACTAAATGAAAAAATATGATATTTAGGCAAAATAGGAAAAATCTGCATTCTGTTCAACAGTTCACACCACCGGCTCTTTAAATGCATCATTTTTCTTTCTGGAGCATCAGTGAGTGTTTGAACCTTCTGTAATAGTTGCATATGAGTCTTTCAGTTGTCCTCAGTGTAAAAAGATAGATCTTAAAATCATACAGTTATTGTTGGAAAGGGTTCAAATACACAAAAATCCTGAAATTTGTGGGACCTGAAGGATTTTTCTGAAGAACAGCAGCCAGTTTAACTGTTCAGGACAAACAGGGGACTCATGAACAACTCACAAAAAAAAAAAAAAAAACAAACAAAAAAAACAAAAAACAAAATGAATAAAAAAAAAAACAGCTGTGGATCATTCAGGTAACAGCACAGTATTAAGAATCAAGTGTATGTAAGCTTTTGAATGGGGTCATTTTTATAAATTTAGCTATTATTTTCTCTTGTGGACTATATGAAAACATCTTTTATGTGAAATATCTTGTCAGTACTAAATAAAAAATAACATGCATTTTATATGATCCCTTTTATTTTGGTAAAATAATTAACATTTTGCAGATTCTGCAAGGTGTATGTAAAGTTTTGACCTTATATGTATCAGCATTAATGCACTCATTAAAATAAAAGCAGTAAAATGTCAAAAATTCATAATTGAACTTCCAATCTGTGGAAATCAGATAATTTATGTGATCATTCATAAATGTGAAAATTGGCTGAAGATTAAACAAATAGTTGTAATCTGTCTCAGAGGAAAATAGAAATCTTGTCTTTGTGGCAGTTTTACTGGTGATTAAGGGATAATACCATGGTTACAAATGGTTGTTGCATCAAAAGCACCATATTTTGTGAGAAAGTGTGACATCCTCAAGCAAAACAGGCTCTATTTTTGGAATCGACAGCCCAAAATAAGTAAGAAACAAGCATTTCATACAGCAAATATGATGCAGGTCTAATCGTGCATTTTAGGTGCATATTAAATACCTGGATAAAGCTGTCCGTGAGCATTCACATTCATCTCAATGGAGTTGCACAGCTAGTGCAGGAGCCCTGGAAGTATGTGGCTTCTTTGTTCATGGGCCCTCAGTTCCCCAGGTTTATTTTGAGCTAATCATCTGAGGCATAAATGTGATTATTCAATCTGGAGAGAGAGGAAAATGATATCATGACAACATGGATTGACTGATGGCACCAGAAGAACACCAAGATCTTCATTGGAAACTATCATACACTGTCAAAAACAGCAGACAGTGAGCAACAGAAATCTATAGGGGCTATTACACCAGAGGACCCTTTTCATAGGTCCTAGAACTATTGGTATGTATGCGTAGTTCAATGAACTCTGTTGGGAGGAACTAAAATGGAGCAGACAAGCAGTTTTGTTTACTACACACACTGAAGCGCGCGTGATGCTGGTGGTGATTTCAGCCTCTGTCGTCTCACTAAATGAGGACATAAATACATGAACAATATCTGCTGAGAGTCACTTCATGAGCATTTGACCGTTCCATTTTAGGAAAACTAGCATTATATCATATACACACAGAAATGTAAAGGTAGAGACGGCAACCCGTCAAAATAAAAGTCCGGTTTAACTTGAAGACATTGTGCCAGATATATTACTATACAGATACTATTACTACTACTACTAAAATGAAACAAACATTATTTTTTAGGCTATAATCACACAGCATTTCTTCCATGTTTTACTTTTAATAGTAAATTCCCCTTTCTTTGCCAAAAAAAAAAATAAATAAAAAATAAATAAAAATTTGCTTAATTTTCTATAATTAAAAGATAAATTAAATTAATGTTTTATGCCTTCATTTGATAACCAGATCATTTTAAATGCACAACACAATTTCTGAGGGTAAAACTTTCATAAGGCTATTTTATAAATAAATTTGAATAAATTAAGTATGCATTCAAATAATTAGACATGCTAAAACAGAATTTGATAACAATAAAACATGGTGAGAAAAAATAAAACATTTCATAGGGCCCTAAACATGTCATTTTTGTTAAACCTTTATTAAATTAATGTGAAATTGTATCCGTTTCATGATTTTAATTAATTTGACATGCTCTTTGATTAATAAAACTTAATTTAACCATTAAAAAGAAGTTGAGAAAACTATTAAAATGGGAAAAAAACTGAATCCAGAAAAATGAAAACAGAAAAGAATGGAATTCAGAAAAAAATAAAGCAGATTTCATAGGGCCCTAATAAGTGTATGGTGAACAGCCAAACGCATACGAAACACCAGCATTTTTAAAAAGCAGAGTAAAAATTTTTACTCCATGAACATGGAAAACAGCAATAACGGCATAACCTGTTGTCTGCAGCATTTTGTTTACTTTTGTTCACAAAAAACAGCTCAGATCATGGCAACCTTCATTCACCGGTTATTGACGTTTAGAAATGCAGCGAATAAAGACTGTCAGCTGCTTCAGAGTTCCTGCTGAGTTCCTTCCTGGTAAAGCATCTACTATATTATAATCAAATATTTGTTGCTTGGAAGAAAATACATGACTATTTGAATGACCATCAATGGAAAAAGATGCTCTTGCCAGATGGTACAGTTATGGTATCTAGCAGCAGGGGCTAGCAAGGCCATGCTAACCAGTCTAATCTTATAAAAGCAAGGCTGTCAAGTTTTAAAAGGCAGTAGAAAATGCTTCCCATATGTTTTGTTGTTGACGTCAACGGTGGCACATCCAATCAAACTCTATGGCATTTTGGCACAGATTGATGTGAGAGTTAGAAGCAGCCAAACAAGGCAGATGCCAGCATGGACAGGTTGCGTGACATGCCCTCATCCTTGAAAACCATGAATAAAACTACACAAGGTACCAAAATACAACCCAGACCGTATTAAAAATAGATCACAGCAAGGATAAACACAGTTCGTGTCGAGCACAACTTCTTTTGTGTGGTGAATTACTGGCTGCCGAGAGCAAGAAGCCATTAAAATTCAAGACACATTTAAGAACCAAAATGATCAATTGTCAATTGACTTTAAGCACATTTTTGTTTACTTTTTTGGAACTGTGTTGGTCTCCACATCTGGGTCCTAAAGCCAAACCCGTCGAGAGCCACTGTTGTATTATGAATTTCTCCATAACATCTCAAAGGTGAGACTGTGGACACACTGCATCAACAATCTGTGATCTGGCCTCAGGCAAAGATCGAGCAGCAGGACAATATGCTCAGCTGAAACCTGTAAAACAATTCTCCGAGACCATCAAAAAAACAAAACGCAGACGTCCTGTATGTTGTTTTGAGGGTTTTTCCGACGGGTGATGTTGTTCCGTCGGGTTCGGCACCGTTTTCTCGGCTCAGCAAAAACCCCCAGAAAAGTGCTGGGGCTACATCTGCTGCTGTTGGCGGGGGGTGGTGTCGCCACGGCGATGGCTGAGGAAGTGATGCGGGAGCCAACAGAGAAAAATTTTCCATGAGGATGAAGGAATGGAAAAAAGTATTTTTTCATTTCTAAAAAAGGGAGGGAAAGAGATAGCCACACAGGGAACAATTAAGGAAGAGACATATCCACACACTGAAGGGCACTGAAAACACCGCCCACCTGAAATGAAGCATGATAGATATTAGTAACCTTCAGAGAGACACACTCAAAACCCAAAAGTCTTACCAAGTTCTGCCTATATAACAATTAGGGCTGTTAAATAAAGTAAAAGAACTAATCAAAGAAATGTTACTCTTTGTAGTTAATGTGACTCATTTCACATTTTAAATATAGATAATTACATTTAAATATGGGTGTTTCAACATCTGCCACTTTTTAGAATTTAATATATGAAGACAATATTTTTTAATAGAATATGAGGGTCACATTAAAGCTGTCTTGGAAGCTTTTTACCTTTTCTGTTCATCAAATGGATTTTATTTATAGATTGAATTGTTTTCCAGTTGTAAAATTACTGCAGAAGTGATCCATATAAAATTAATCGATAATAGATATATGTGTGTGTAAGTTCGGGGTCAGTAAAACTCTTTTTTTAATATTATTTTTATTTAGCAAGAATGTGTTAAAGGGATAGTTAACACAAAAATGAAAATTCTGTCATTAATTACTCACTTTCATGTCATTCCAAACCCGTAAGACCTTTGTTCTTTTTCGGAACACAAATGAAGATATTTTTGATTAAATTCCAGGCACCAAAACATAGTAAGGACATCTTTAAACTAGTCCATGCGACATCAGTGGTTCAACCGTAATTTTATGAAGTTATGAAAATACTTTTTGTGCTTAAAGAAAACAAAAATAACGACTTCATTCAACCATTCTTCTCCTCCGCGTCACTATAGGTGCCATTATGGAGAGTACCACGACGCATGCACATGATGCTGCTGACGCCTATAGTGACATGGAGGAGAAGAATAGTTGAAAAAAGTTATTTTTGTTTTCTTTGCCCACAAAAAGTATACTTGTAACTAAACTAACTCGTAAATTACTGTTGAACCACTGATGTCACATGGACCATTTTACTTACTATGTTTCTGTGCCTTGACCGTGTCAGTTGTGTTGCCGTTTATGCAGGGTCAGAAATAGGGTTGTGCTAACAGACGATAGTATCGTGTATCGACGATAGTCAAGATAATATTGAGTGTCTGCGATCTCACAGCCTGACGATAGGACGATATGACAATTGAGCATATCGCCCAAAGTTAGAAAGCTCTCGGATTTCATCAAAAATCCCTTTATTAAAAATGCATGTTCTGAAGATGAACAAAGGTCTTACGGGTTTGGAACAACATGAGTGTGAGTAATTAATGACAGAATTTTCATTTTTGGGTGAACTATCCCTTTCCCTTGTCATGGTTCCTATAAAATATCAAACAGCAAAACAGCAAAAGCAATGGCTTCATGTTTTATGAAAAATCATGTGACACTAGGGTTGCCAGATTTTCATAACAAATCCCACCCCTTGCTAGTCAACACTAGCCTGAAACTAGCCCAATCACGCTTCTAGGTCCTCAATTAAAACTTGCGTTCCCGGGGATAATAATTAAAAACATCCCATGGCAACCATAGCCCAATTCCACTGGAAAACCACTGATTTGGCAACACTGTGTGACACTGAAGACTGGAGAAATAACTGTTGAAAATTCTGGTTTGCATCATGCATATACATATAGAAAACAGATATTTTTGGTTGTAATGATATTTCAAAAACACTACTGTTTTTAGTTTTAAAGGAGAACTCCACTTCCAGAACAACAATTCACAAATAATTTACTCACTTCCTTGTCATCCAAGATGTTCATGTCTTTCTGTCATCTTTAATGTAGTTTAAATGCAGCTTCAAAGGGCTCTAAACAATCCCAGCCGAGGAAGAATGGTCTTATCTAGTGAAACATTTGGTCATTTTTTTTCGGAAAATAATAATTTGTATACTTTTTAAGCACAAAAGCTCGTGTACACAGGTTCTGGGATGCGCGTTCACGACGCTACATACTATTGAATCACGTCGAAAGGTCACGCAGAACTACAGACCCAGTGTTTACAAAGCAAACTTGCAAAGACTAAGAAAGTGCAAGTAAGTCAAACGCTGTTTACAAACAAAAAGGTACAACGATGTCGGACAATTCTGAAGTTGTTGGAGAAAATAAGATGGAGTTTTTCGACATACTCTACCTTTTTGAGCCGGAGATGATGAACTTAGACGTGATTCGTAGTAGTGATGGGAAGTTCGGATCATTTTACCGGCTCGGACCTTTGAGTCTCGTTCAGCAAAATGAACGAATCTTTTTTTGAGTCATTTCATTCATTTTGTTCATTTTAGCAAAATCAGCATCACGTGACAGCCCCATAAGATGAACAAACAACTCGAAAAACCTGAAGACTCGAAACAGGTGAACTAATTCCAGTACAGAACCCAATAGGATGTTGCACATACGCGACTGAACGAATCACTCCCTGAGACGACTCGTTCTTCCCGAGTCACATTAAAGATTCGTTCAAAATGAATCATCACTAATTCGTAGCATCGTGGACGCGCATCCCAGAGCCTGTGCTACTCAAGCTTTTGTACTTAAAAAGTATAGAAATTTTTATTTTTCGAAAAAAATGACAGATTGTTTCGCTAGATAAGACCCTTCTTCCTCGGCTGGGATCGTTTAGAGCCCTTTAAAGCTGCATTTAAACTGCATTTTGGAAGTTCAAAATCGGGGCACCAATGAAGTCCATTATATGGAGAAAAATCCTGAAGTGTTTTCCTCAAAACCATAATTTCTTTACGACTGAAGACAGAAAGACATGAACATCGTGGATGACAAGGGGGTGAGTACAGTATTTGTAAACTGTTGTTCTGGAAGTGGAGTTCTCCTATAATCAAATAATTGTAATTACTGATGTCACATGGACTATTTTATCAATGTCTTTACTACCTTTCTGGACACCGAACATGTCTTGGAGGGTCAAAAGCTCTCAGATTTCATCAAAAATATCTTATTTTGTGTTCCAAAGATGAATGAAGGTCTTACAGGTTTGGAACAACATGAGGGTCATTAATCATTTTTGGGTGAACTAAAGAACATCAAAAACATTTAAAAAATCTTACTGACCACAAACATTTAAATGATAGTTTATGACTATGTATATTTAAAAAAAAAAAAAAAAAAAAAAAAAAAACATTAAATAATCTCATAAATATGTTACCTGCATTAGTTCTAATAACAACATAAAAAAATAAATAAATAAAGACCCATCTGTCTGTGCATACTTATACATACTTACCTAAGTTTACATTTCCACCTATACAGTGACTCATGCCTACTGTGTGTAATTTCAGAGATTAGATGGTACTGTGCGTGCTTGAAGTGGTTTCAGACCCAGATAGATCTTAGACTGTGAAGCCTGGGGATCTAAGTGGTCTATATGGTTGTAAAAGCAACCCTACAGCATCAATTACACTGATGAAACTCATTAGGGGTGTTGATTCTCCTCACAGGAACCTTAGAAAAGGGGGGTAGCGAGAGGGGTAGCGAGAGAAAAACGGCATGGAAGACGTGGATATAAAACCGGGGGGGAGGGGTGCTTAAATATGTCACCTAATTAAAAAGAGTTGCTCGGAAATCAAGCCGTAGAGCCGCTGTATTGTGCTGCAGGAGTGTGTGGAGATTACTGGATGATTTACAACAGAACTGTGAAGCCTGCAAGACTAAATATTTAATTCCGTTTAAAAAAAGAAGAGGAGAGCGTGTCAAACAAAAAGTCAAAGAGGACAAATTTTGATCTAGAGTTACGTTGCTTCGTGTTTTTTTAGGGTTTAAACAATTAACTCTGATCAACTGCCTCAGGACAAGGCTAGAAATGGACCCGCTTGGCACCTGTATGTCCCTGCGGGGGCATTAACGCAGTAGTGATGAAGCTACTGTCAAACATCAGAACTTAACTCGATAACCCCAAATCAACAGGAGGCTGCTTCCCGCTATCTTCTGCTGCAGTATTCAGACTCTGTGTATGAATACACAAAAGCGGAGGGAGATAGAGCGATGAAAACAAGAAAAAAAGACAGAGAGAATCCCTACTGTACACAGCGCGTAAACCCCAGACTTATATCTCTCGCCTTTTCATGCAATAGCATCACCTCAGCCTTGTGTTCTTCCACCACCCCATCTCTCTCTCTCTCTCTGGCCTGGGGCGAGAGTGTTCGCGGTGTGTAAACGGCCAGTGTTCGTCGACGCCTCATTGCCGCCCATGTTAAAGCAATAAATACCTGCCACCTACACAGCCCCTGCAACATACGCAAGATCACTCTCTGCGTCGAGCTCCCTGTGCACATCAGTCAGTCTAAATCCAGAGTAACAGCTCAACTCCGACCACATCCAGAGACTTCAGCGCACTGGGATTATATCCAGCTTAGTTCCCCCCTCTTATACTACATCCCGCAATTCAGCTGTCTGTAGACTTTGCTCTGTCCTGACGCTCAGGGTAGACAGAGAAGAGCAAAAAGAATTTGTGATTTGTGTTATGAGCAAAAAATATCAGGAGATTCTCTTTTGAGTATGTGGTTTCGGACCAGACTGTTACAGACTTTGTGATATTGTTGTATTACACAGTTCAATCAATATTAAATGAATGTTGGATCAAAAATGGATGGATTAAACACACCTTATAGTGAAACAGTATTCGCGACCCATTTTATATCTGTAATGTGACGCCATTCGGAGTCAAACAGAATATTCAACGAGAAAAAAAATGTAGGGCGGGATTTGATTAAAGGGGACGTTCCATATTATAACAGAGCCAGACCTGGATGTGATTTTGCAAAAATGCCTATTTGGCTATTGGTTGACTATTTTACAGACTTGGTCTGATTTGTTCACAAATCAGTCAATCATCAGATTGCAGCAGTTTTATTTTAGTAATAATTATATACTATTATAACATTTATTCATATTTTAAATAAGGTTTATTGTATGTTTAGGTTCATTTCTATGTGATTTTGTCATCTATATTAGCTCTTGCTTTGAAACATTTTTATTTACCTTTAGTTTTAATAATCTTAAAGGAATAGTTCTCCCAAAAGTCAAAATTACCTCATGATTTACTCACCCTCAAGCCATCCTAGGTGTATATGACTTTCTTTTTTAAGACAGAGTTATATTAAAAAATTGTCCTGGCTCTTCCAAGCTTTATAATGGCAGTGAATGGGCGTTGAGATTTTGGAGTCCAATAAAGTGCATCCATCCATCATAAAAAGTACTCCACACGGCTCCAGGGGGTCAATAAAGGCCTTCTGAAGTGAATCAATGCGTTTGTGTAAGAATGTCCATATTTAAAACTTTATAGTAATCTCTAGCTTTCACTAACTGTCGTATACCCGGAGCCGTGTGGAGCACTTTTTATGATGAATGGAAGCACTTTATTGGATTTCAAAATCTCACCAGCCATTCACTGCCATTATCAAGCTTGGAAGAGGCAGGACATTTTTTTTAATATAACTCCTGATCGTATTTGTCTAATAGAAGAAAGCAATACACACATAGAATGGCTTGAGGGTAATTAAATCATGGGGTAATTTTCATTTTTTTGGGCAAACTATCCCTTTAAACGTATTTTATTTCAGTTAGTCTCCAAGGCATTATTTCATTTCATTTTTGCTCACATTTAAGTTCACGTTTTTAAGCTAATATTTACATTTCATCTTAATTTCAATAAATACACTTTTTTTTTTTTTTACAGTTTTTCTTAACAATAACAACACTATGTTACTGTGGTTAAAGGAATAGTTTCAATGAAAATGTAAATTTGCTGAAAATGTACTTACCCTCAGGCCATCCAAGATCTAGATTAGCTTTTTTTTTTTAATTTTAATTTAGCATTACATCACTTGGTCACCAATGGATCCTCTGCAGTGAATGGGTGCCATCAGAATAAAAGTCCAAACAGCTGGAAAATAAATAAATAAATAAATCACAATAATCCACAAGTAATCCACATGACTTCAGTCCATCAATTAACATCTTGTGAAGCAAAGAGCTGTGTGTTTGTAAAAAACAAATCCATCATTAAGGCATTTTAATTTTAAACCATTGCTTTTGATCAAAACACCAGTCAGTAATGCATAATTACAGTTCCTTCAGTGAAAAATCCACCCCCTGTCGTCATCTTACATCAAAATGCCCCAACATCGTTTAGAACGGTTTTAGACAGTTTTCTTCCCTGATACACTGCAGAAAGCAATGTTATGGATAGAGAACTCATATTTTAGGCTGAAAACAACAGTTTGAAGTTTCTTACACACATGCAGCTTTTCACTTCACAAGAGATTAATTGATGGACTGGAGTCATGTGGATTACTTATTGTGGATTACTGTAATGTTTTTAATCAGCTGTTTGGACTCTCATTCTGACGGCACCCATTTCCTGCAGAGGATCCATTGGTGAGCAAGTAATGCTCAGTTTTTCAAAATCTTCAATGAAGAAACATACTCATCTTGGATGGTGTGAGGGTGAGTAAATATTCATCAAATTTTCATTTTTGTGTTAACTTTTCCTTGAACAGCTCATCGGAGAAAGATTTTCATAAAATAACAAATTTCTGATCCATGCACAAAGCTATTGTATGACTTCAGAGGACTTAAAATATAACACATGAGTCATATTGACCACATTAATGATACTTTTATGGTGCTTTTACATTCTTTTTGCAAGCCTCTCACTGTAATTGCATAGAAAAGCCGGATAAGTACATTATTTTCATGCTTGTGTTCCACAGAAAGAAAGCCATGTGGGTTTGGAATGACGTAAATGATGACAGAATTTGTAATATTCCTAAAATGCTATAACACACATTCAAATGTACACTTTAATGCATGGGCTTAACTAAATGTCTTTGAGTATGTGTGTGTGTTTGTGTGGTAACTCTCTTACCTGATATAACATCCATAGAGGCCAGATGTTTGTATTAAGGCCAAACACACTGTGCATACTGTAAATCACTGGATCACACAGCAATTGAAAATCCACTGTATAGTCACCAGGCAAGACACGCGACAAGATAACCTGCGCTAAAGATAACAGAAATATTTAAAACACAGTCTGCTTCCACTGTCTGTTTATATTCATCTGAACGATTTGAATAACTGTAGGTTTGCTTTTTCTTTTTACTATTAGAAATTCAAACTTAACTCGTTTTGTGCTCAATACACACATCCACAAACAGCTGTGCGTAATTGTAAAAATGTGTTTTTTCAACGCTCTGTTTCCTTTATTGCTTGCTGATTTGTGGGGCAATTTTCAATGCAGTAGATTTGAGTGCTGACACACATGATGTATGAGGAAGTGCAATGTTGCCCCGCTCTGTGCCGCTAAAAAGATGCTTTAGTCTCTGTGGGAAAAAGGGGAAATGAAAATAGGAAACGTGTTAGTAACTACATTATCAGGAGGCTCGGAAATCAACACTCGTTCATCAGTGTCCCTATGGAAACAAAGTGTCATACATCATAAAACATGATAGGAAAGCATAGTAAATTTATAATAAAAAGTGCTTTTTAAAATGGTGTGCACGAGTACAGTAGCTGGAATACAAATGTCGAGTAAATGAATAATGAAGACTAAAGAACATAAAGTTCAAGGGTTCACACTGAAAATCTGTAGCTGCAAATCTCATTTAAAGCTGGGGAAAAAAAGCACAAAGGCTGTTTAAAAAATTCTCAAATTGTGCTGGAAAACATGATCGTCAAGCTTTGTTCATGTCAGCTTGAGTGCTGCTGTCATTAAAAGAAAAGGGGGCGAAAGGGGACAAAAGGAAAGTCTACAGTTTCATTAAATAAATGTCCATCAATTGTTATGCTGATAAAATAATTTTTAATGGGAAAATATATACATGCAAAACAGAAGCATTTTTTTTTTCAAGTGGAGTTTTGAATCCCACTGTATATGCTTTATATTAAATTAATATGTTATATTTTTAAAATAGTAGTAAAAACCAAGCAAATTAATAAAAAAAATGACAAGGATAGGGATAAAAAATGAGATCAAAAATGAAATAAAAAAAAATAAAAATGAAAATATTTATCTATAACAATTTTAAAAGCCGACGCCAAACCAACAAGACAGTTTTTCAAAATAAACACCTTCCTGTGTCAGGTGGCTTTGTCCTCGCACCTGCTGAGATCTCAACACCTGGTTCTCCCTGTGTTCTGCGGCTGTGGAAAATCGTTGTAGTTTCTGAGGGAGGAATAAGTGTTCATTTACAGCAGTGTGCAGCCCACTGACCAAATCTCTCATTACAAAAAGCGAGCGATTAGGAAGTTCACCCGCAGGGGACTGAAGCAGAACACATTCACAGAGAGGAAGCAGTAGGCTTTCAAATGAGCCTGCAGTAACAAACAAGAACCTGTGTTAGTTAACAACAGCACACAATATTGTACCACTGCGACATTGAATCACACAGAAAAAAATATTTTCACCCTTATAAAACAAGTTGTATGATTTTATGAGATGATAAAACTATAGTACTACATTTTATATCATGGTATTGAATGATTACCATAATTGTGTACCTATGGTATTTACATGGTACGTCAGTTTACTTTGGACTACACAACTGATACCATTTCCAAAAAACTTTTTCTTTATCACTGAAAGAAATACATAAATACCATATTTACTGTACACAATACCACAAGGTACATCAAAGAATACCATAGTTACATATAGAAAAAACATGGTGATGTTCTACTGTATCATATGTGGTACCATGTCTGAAAAAATAAATTCTAAGGAGAAGGCTTGTAACATTTGTCAAGTGTAATGAGTAGGAAGTAAATTTTTTGTCAAATAACCCATTTTCTTTAAATCATTGACTTAATATTTTTGAATTATTGATATTTAGAGGAGCAGACTCTGCAGCAGTTAGTCTACGCTGTCTTGCGGGCATCTCTTTGAAAATCG
The DNA here is from genome assembly GCA_036247105.1 of Cirrhinus mrigala. Taxonomy (NCBI): domain Eukaryota; kingdom Metazoa; phylum Chordata; class Actinopteri; order Cypriniformes; family Cyprinidae; genus Cirrhinus; species Cirrhinus mrigala. Next base: position 24,366,903 of record CM070020.1, on the reverse strand, counting down.
ACCCGGACCATCCCGCATTCACAATCTCTCCGGTCGGGATGCTGTTCCCCTTTACCAGCTCCTCTTCATTCAGGATCCTGTAGTATAAATAGGAGCTCCAGAAATAAGCATCAGTTATCCCAGGGAGGTCTCCGGAGATGGACTCATGGATGGCCACGTTCCCAACCAGCCGCTCAAATTTCCAAAAAGGCCACATACACACACATCGAAACCTATAAAAGAGGGAGAACTAATTTCAAACAAAATAAGCAATTATACTGAATTGAGAGCAAACTTTTGTTGAAGGATAATTGTGAATCTTGAATTATTATATACAATACCTTAAAACTGGCTAAATGGTTTTATTAAAAATATCTTTAAGCATTAGTGGACACGAAACACCCAAAATTTACATATAAATGTAGTATAAAAAGGACACAATATGTTTGTCTGGTTTATATAGTCCTTTGTTCGTTGTATAAAATGACGTTTGAATAAAGTCACTGGCATTTACCTTTGTTTATAAATTACCAGGCTGTTTTAATGAGAGCTTCTGATGATTAATAGTTGCTTTATTTATGAAAATGAGCAACGAATCGATTTAAAAAATTGTTATTAGGCTATTATTGAGATATCTGAAAAAGAAAAAGCGATTATTAGACGATCTAGTACCGTCAATCATAGGGCGCCATCTTTGGGACAACGATTTAGCCTACCAAGCGAATTAAACATATTAAAGTATATTATGTCAAACAAAGTGTGCCCAATGCAACACCTCTGATGCCAAGATTACCGTACATACCTGAAAACGACAACGACAACGACAACAGTTCAGCGATCCAGCCCCTGTGTTTAGAATCAGAACTATCAAAAATGAATCACTCCACTGAGTCGGATCTTTTTAATAAATCGAACACACAGGTAAACAAAGCGCTCTGAATCGGTTCGCTGTTCATTCAGAGTCATTCGGACACTCCATACCACAGTGAAACGCCGTATTTTAAAACAAAGAAAAAAACTGGATATGTACCAACAGTTAATTGAAACAAAACTTGTAAATAAATACAGCGTACATCGATGAAGAAGATCTTAAACGGCATGCACACGAAGCTTGTTGACAAAAGGTAAACATATTTTCCAATACCACCCTATTGAAAAAAACAGCATATGCTGGTTATATAGGTTTTGATGCTGGGATGCTGGTTTTAGCTGGTCCTTAGCTGGTTTATGCTGGTCCTTTGCTGGTTTATGCCGGCTCTTTGCTGGTTTAAGCTGGTCCTGGACCAGCACATGACCAGCTAAGGACCAGCATAAACCAGCTAAGGACCAGCTAAAACCAGCATCCCAGCATCAAACCCTACCTAACCAGCATATGCTGTTTTTTTCAACAAAGCAAACAATAGACTCATATAGACTCATAAACTTACAGTACATAAACTGACTACTTACTTTACTTTGTTCTTGTTTGTTTTTAGACTACTATGTAACTTAGTAGAACGGGTATATTTTTATATATTATTATAAATAAAAATATATTAAAATTTATAAATAAAAATATATAAAATATATTATAAATAAAAATATATAAAAATTATATATTTTTGTTTTATGCCAAAAATCATTAGGATATAAGTAAAGATAATTTAAATAATAAAAATAAATAATGCACATTTCCTACCATAAATATATCAGAATTTCATTTTTGATTAGTAATATGCTTTGCTAAGAAGTTCATTTGGACAACTTTAAAGGGCAATTTTTTTCAATTTTTATTTTATTTTTTATTGTTTTGCACCCTCAAATTCCAGATTTTCAAACTGTATCGCAGCCAAATATTGTCCTGTCCTAACAACATCAATTCATCCATATATCAATGGAAAGCTTGTTTATTCAGCTTTCGGATGATGTATACATCTCAATTTCAAAAAATGTACCCTTATGACTGGTTTTGTGATCCAGGGTCACACATACATATATATATGAGGAGTTCAGATGCAAAAGCCTCTAAATCCATCTGATGTATTTCTTTCAAATTAGCATTTCTTTCTGGCTACTTTGTATAGGTTTCTATGTAAGTACTGGTACTTCTGATTGGGCTAAGGCTGGAATTTAGCGAGTTTGAAGTAAATCGTATTTAATGGATGTATATTATGTGTCAGAAGCATTCACTCAGTATCGTTATCTCATTTTTGAGCGAGATGGCTTTTAGCTGGTTTTGCATCTGAACTCTTCATATATATATCCTGTTCATGTTCATGCCTATTTATGAATATATTCAAAACTGTGCACATCTTTCCAGTTTTACTGTTAATTTACATTTGATTTGATGGGGGTGGGAAGCATAATCTACTTTGATGTATTTTTCAGTTAATTGTGCAGGCCTGTAATATAATTCAGTACAATATGTCCAGGTCTGTGACTCTCAATTATCATCTCTATTTGCAAGAACATTCAGTATGTGTTCACATAACACTTCAGCCCTGTTTAGAGCGACAATTCCTGTTTATTCAAAGCTTTTAGTCACCAGACTCTCACCCCATCCCGAACAAAAACGCTGAAGTGAGCAATAGATTCATTGTTTCACTGAGCTGGACAAGCTGAAACGATTTCAATGAATGTTGCCTGTTTGAAATGCTCACTTGTTTTATGCTGTCCCCGCAGGGCGCATGCAGCAATAAAAACATACATCAAGGAGAGAAAGCCGTTTGCTTTCTGCTCGTTCCCAAATTAAAAGAGAATTGAGTACGATTGGGGACAGTCATGCAAAAACAACCTGCCAAACAGATGCGATGACGCCTCCCGCTCTGATAATGGCTCTGGAAGTGCAAAACAGTTTATTTTAATGGAGCCTGAAGAGGGTTTGATGTATGTAAAGACAGAATGATTACACTGACGTCACTTCATATTGATCTCAATTTATAAACACACATGCATGCATCAAAAGCGGTTTATTAAGCATAACAACCAATAAATGACTTTATTATCATCGTATTTGTGGATAGAATATGGTAGCTACAACTAAATTAATATATCATTCTAGTGATTCTACCCTTCTCGCTCTGCATCATAAACTTTGCCGTTGTCATGACAATCAGTTCATGTCTTTTTCAAGCATGTTGTACATACTGTAGTTCCACATAATTGTGACTTCTCTGTAAGTACATTTATGCTGCCTCTGTGCACTAAAAATGTACAGTGTATTAGAATTTTTATAGTTTATTTACAGTAAAAGTTTTAAGGGGGTTCATGTTTTTTGTTTCAGTTTATGTAAATTACATGAGCAGATCTAATCACAGACATACAGTTCCATAATTCTGTTATTTAAAAATTCCATAATTTCCATCTAAATTAATTAATTTGGGGTCCAGTATGTATATGCATGCAAATAGAAAGATTCATACAGATGCATGTACAGTAAACCTCTAAACATGCTTGCATGTTAACACAAACACATTTAGCTGTGTTATTTTCTTGTCGTTTCCACTAGCTGCTGCTTTCCTAACACAGGAGACACAAATGCATTTTATTGTTGCTTAGAAACTCCTTAAAAGAACAGGAACAACTTTCATTTGATAATTACAAAGGAAAAGGCAAAAGCATCTCAGTCATTAAGAGCCGATATGCAGGCTGTTTGGACTTCCTGATTCGCTGCTAGTGTGTTTGATTTAATAAACGATGACAGTGTTTTTATCTTGAATGCTTTAGTTAACTGGATTTATGGCAGAGAAGAAAAAGCAAGAATATAATCAAAATGTGTTTTTTTTTTTTTTTCTAGCCCATGGTGTTAGTAACAGGCTAGTGTGGTTACACACTAAAAGCCTATTCACACCACAAGCAGTGCAGCAAAACATTACCAATTTGTGCTAATTTATGTCAAAAATGTTCACACAAAGTATAAAATGAGTTTTCGTCAACTTCTGAGACTACCTAAAAAAAACAGAATATGTTAGAAGGAAAATGCAATGCAACAAAGTGACAGGAATCACCAACAAAATCTACCAGAGAAAATTTGCATCAAACATATCCACATAAACATGACATGAATTTACTTTTAGTCCTTTAGCAAATGCTTTTATCCAAAGTGACTTACAAATCAAGAACAGCACAAGCAATTTATCATAAGTGCTTGTGGAAGAGGTGTGTTTTCAGTTGTTTCATTATTTTTCCCTCGAAGGTCGTGATGGTCTCAGCGGATAAGTTGGAAGCTGGCAGCGTTTCCCACCACAGAGGCACAGAAAAGGTTGGTATCGCTGATAACAAATTGTCATCTGCCTCTGAGAAAAAAACGCTTGAATGAAAGTAAAATTTGCTTTGTTTGTTGAAACCTTAGAGCTTGTTGAGATTAAGGCTTTATGGACCCTTTTCACATTTTCAGGGCTTTTAGAAGCGGAAGTCATCATTGTTGGATAAACTTCTTTAGTGGTAAAATGGAAACTACAATAAATATATATTTTTTGCGGGTAACACTTTAATATATACCAATTTACTGTTTGCGAACAGTGATGATGTTTTTTTTTTTTTTGTGGGTGGAGCCTATCTGGTTGCAGAAAATTACAGTTTTCAAGTGGCAGTCAGTGGAAGCCGTGGAATAAAAGAATAAAAAAGGTCAATTTGAGTTTATATTTAAAAATTCTGACTTTATTTTCGCAATTCTGAGATTATATCTCACAATTCTGATAAGAAAAATAAACTCGCCATTCTCTCTTTTAAGTTTATATCCCACACTTCTGACTTTTTTCACCTCAAAATGGACAAACTCGCTATTGTTGAGTTAAATCAAGTTATAAAGTCAGAAATACGAGATATGAACTTGTGTTTGTGAGAAAAAAAGTCAGAATATGTGGAATAAAATAGGTTAATGTAAAATGTTATAGCTTTAAAGGGGTCATCGGATGCTAAGTTCACTTTTTCATATTGTTTGAACATTTGTGTATGTACACATCTACCCTATAATGATAAAAATCCATGCAGTGGTTTTTAATTAATCTGTAAAAATAATATTCCCTTTTTCAAATCGAGCCATTCTCAGATGCCTGTCGGTGTGGCGTCACACCAACAGAGGCCGCTCCCACGAAAGTTGATTGACATGAGCGTCTTACCACAGACCAGCTGTCACAGTCTGCCCTCTTTGTTTCAATCAGAGTATGTGAGCGGAGTGGAGCGGCAACAATTTCCCCTCCGCGCTCCAAGCATTCAATAATCACTCGGCTCCAGCTCCGCTCCGGGTTTACCATTTCCCACTCCCCGCTCCGCTCCCCGCTCAGCTGATCAGGAACACTGCCCTGCCTTCGCTCCGAGGAAATTTGCGGCTAAAGTATTTCAGTATGTTTTTAAATATCACATAACATATATTACAATCAAATAAAACTAAATAAAATACTAGTAGAGAAGTTTTGTGGCTTATTGGACCACTTGTGCAAACAGTTTTTTCTATCACATTCCTATCAAGCTTATTACGTGGTTGTCAGCATTAAAAAGTATCATCTGCTTTTTTTCAGTGCAAATTTCGTTTGTAAAGGATGAAAATAATAGTTCATTTTTGTCAGTTATTTTATCTGTGGATCGCTGCATTTCCTACAGATTTCTGCTTTTTCGAAATCGGATACAGATGAAGCAACGCTGCAGATTACATTTGATTGAATCCATTATTGAGATAGCAACTGCGTGTGTAAATAAGTGTTGTACCTGTTTAAATCATGCTTTCATCCGAAAATATTCAGTATCTAGAAGGAGCAAACAAATTCCTTGAAAACTATCCTCCTAAACCTCCCGCTCATGTATATTGCTGTCATTATAATCTTCACATTCTTTCTGAGCTCAGTGATCCATCTATATCAAGCTAGCTGACTATGTTTAACATGTGAGTTCTTGCTAAATATGCAGTTATATTACAGGCCGTTGGCATGAATTGTACTCGTGACGGAGCGGTAGTGGAGCGCTCTTGGAGCGAGCGAAAACCATGACGCTCCAGCTTTTAAAAAATCCGTTCCTCCATTCTAAATCGCACCGCTCCACTCTGCGCTCCGCTCACACACTCTAGTTTCAATGTTGGAGCAGGGATGTAAGTTAGACAGGAATATCTCAGATTGAGCGATTGAGGTGTCGTGTTGCTGGATGTAATAATGAAAGTAGTGGTCGTCATTTACTCCCCACATCTGAGCCGCTGAAGATGCAGTGGATTAAGTTTGTTTGTGAATGGAATGCGCCTCCCGATCTACATATATCCGTCTATGTTCGCGCAAATCATTCATGATCCAGCTTCAGTTACTGCAGAAGTAAGTATAAGGGTTTTTTTTTTATGAATCTTTGCGATCGCCTTTCCTAATAATGTGCTAGTTAGCAAGTTTAGCGGCTAAATGCGGCTAAAGTAAACAGGCTCGTCAATCCACAGAGAGAAGAGAGGGGCGGGGCGAGCAGAGCTCATTTGCATTTAAAGCAACCTCAACCAGAATGAAATGATTTTTGCAGAGCTCATTTTGGCAAGGTAAAAAGGGTGGGTTTTTTTTTACACAACCATTGCGAATTTTTAACCAAAGCATATTATAGACTTTTTATTAAGACCCTAAAGAATCATATCAACTTGTGGAAAATGGGCATCCGATGACCCCTTTAAATAGTATTTCATGCTGTAACTGTAGGGTTAATATAATATGTTCCTATGAACTGCATATGTAAATATTATGTAGACCTATTGTTTAAATCAAATTTATGCTTTAAAAGTAGAGTAATCATAGCAGGTTTCACCCATAGTCTGTCTGTTTAAACGTCTGCGTTTAGCTTCAAATGGCGGTTTTGACGACAGTAATAAAAATGATCTGCATTCCGATTCTGACATCTAAAGGTACAACAATACATTTTATCTCTTATTCTTTTTCCCGTTTCTCTCCACTTGTTACCATTGTTTTTCTGTAACCACTATGCACACGCAGCTGCAAGTGATGTAACTGTGACGTCTACACAAATTTGGTCTATACCAATTCTTACTATTAACTAGTTGCTTGTTATATTACTAGCATATTGGGTGTTTATTAGTGTTTATAAAGGACATATTCCTTACTTAACAACTACCTTAATAATTATTAATAAGCCGTTATTAGTAGAATTAGTAGAAATATTCAGGCAAAGCCATAGTTAAAAGTTTAATAGTAAGAACTAGACCTTAAAATAAAGTGTGAATTGTTTGCATTCACACTTTGCATTTAAATCAACGCCGCCACCACATTTCACAATATGTCACATTTTGAAATTAAAATGGGTTGTAAATTGTGAACACTGTTTGACTTTAAGTTTGTTTGTTTTTGCTCAGTCTATATGACATGACCGAGCCCCTGCCATCTGAGATTAGCCCACGTATCTCTTTCTTTCTGTCTGTCTCACTCTCATTCTCTTTGTCTGTTTGTCTATCTCTGTCTGTCTCACTCTCTGACCGGCTGTCCGGCCAGCAGGACCAGATGAGCACTGATAATTACCAACCGGCAGTGTGGGGCAAAGGACACCTTCAGTGCGTGTGAGTGTGTGTGTTTACGTGTGAACAATGGATTTGGCCGGGGCGACACATACCCCTTTCAGTCCCACAGGCAGCGTAACGCAGTCATTGTGTGTTAAGGACACCCAGGCCGCATCCCAGCTAAATGGGGATGGACGACAAGGGAGACAACTGCAAAGATGAATGATATGATACAGGGTCAGATGAGGTAAACAACTCGTTAAGAGAGCAGGTGTGCGTGGCTGTGATTGAGGCTGTAGCATCTGAACTTAACCTCTAAATCTCTTATGGTTTAAAACATTAGCAGTGTCAATGTATTTGTTTAAATACCCCATTTATTGTGCAAACTAAAAACTGAAAGTTTGTAGCAGAAACGGAAAAAAGAAACTTTAACATAACAGAAACTCTTTTGAATGTTAGACAAAACAGGTCATAAATAACACTTAATTTCAATATTTATTCTCTGTATTCAGCTTCTATTCTCCGTATTCAGAATCTAGAAATCCACTGCCCAGTTTCCAAAGTAATCGGTTTCATTAAGTTACTACAACTTTAATCATGGTTTAATTAAATCAATAAATTAGATTTTTTTTTTTTTTTTTAATCTTGCAACCATGCATTCAATTAAGCTGTAGTAATAGGTCTCATGGATGACTTGAGTGAACCTGAATGTAATAAACTGGACATATTGCAGCAGAATTGCAAATAGTACTTTTTAAAAAAATCTTAATTCTAGACAAAAACTACACACAACTGTAGCTCACACTCCGAAATTGTGTGGAAGCCCATTTCCACAACTGAAGAATAATAATAATAATAATAATAAAGGTAATTGCGACTTTTTATCTTACAATTCTGACTTTTTCCTTACAAATGCAAGTTTACATTTCGCATTTTGATGCAATCTTGTGATGCACAAACTCACAGTTCTGTCTTTTTTATTTCAGAATTGTGACATATAAACTCACAACTGCAAGTTATGAAGTCAGAATTGCAAAATATAAATTTGCAGCAATTTATTATTGCGCAATTGTGAGTTTGAATCTTACAATTGTGATAAAAAAGTTGCGAGATAAAAACTTGCTTTTGCAAGAAAAAAGTCAGAATTGCAAGATACAAACTTGCATTTGCAAGAAAAAAAAGTTAGAATTGTAAGACACAAACTTGCACTTGCAAGAAAAAAGTCAGAATTGCAAGAAAAAAGTCAGAATTGTGAGATACAACCTCGCATTTGCGAGAAAAAATTCAGAATTGCAAGAAAAAAGTCAGAATTGCGAGAAGAAAGTCAGAATTGTGAGATACAACCTCGCATATGCGAGAAAAATTTCAGAATTGCAAGAAAAAAGTCAGAATTGCGAGAAGAAATTCACAAATTCACAGTTGTGAGGAAAAAAATCAGAATTGTGAGGAAAAAGGTCAGAACTGTGAGATACAAACTCGCATTTGCAAGAAAAAAAGTAAGATTTGCGAGATACAAACGTGCATTTGTAAGGAAAAATTCAGAATTGTGAAATACACTCACATTAGTGAGGAAAAAAATCAGAATTGCGAGAAAAAGTTAGAATTATGAGATAAAACCTTACAATTGTGAGAAAAAGTCAGAATTGTGAGAACAACCTTGCATTTGTGAGAAAAAAGTCAAAATTGTAAGATACAACCTTGCATTTGTGAGAAAAAATTCAGAATTGCAAGAAAAAAGTCAGAATTGCAGGAAAAAAAATCTGACCTGTGAGATACAAACTTGCATTTGAGAGAAAAAAGTCTGAATCGTGAGATACAAACTTGCATTTGTGAGAAAAAAGTCACAATAGCAAGAAGAAAGTCAGAACTGCGGGATACAAACTCGCATTTGAGAGAAAAAGTCAGAATTGTGAGATACAACCTTATATTTGTGAGAAAATAAGTCAGAATTGCAAGAAAAAGTCAGAAATGCGAGATACAAACTTGCATTTGAAAAAAAATTTCAGAATTGTGAGAAACAACCTTGCAATTGTGAGTAAAATTCAGAATTGCAAGAAAAAAGTCAGAATTGTGAGTTACAACCTCACATTTGTGAGAAAAAAATCTGAATTGCAAGAAAAAAGTCAGAATTCTGAGGAAAAAGGTCAGAATTGTGATACAAACTTGCAAAAGTCAGAATTGCAAGATACATGCATTTGCAAGAAAAAAGTTAGAATTGTGAGAAGAAAGTCAGAATTCTGAGATAAAAACTTGCATTTGCAAGAAAAAATTCAGCATTGTAAGATACAACCTCGCATTAGCGAGAAAAAAGCCAGAATTGCAAGAAAAAAGTCTTTTTCGCAAAAGAATTGCGAGATACAAACTTGCATTTGCAAGAAAATGTCAAAATTGTGAGAGACAACCTTGCAATTGTGAGTAAAATTTAGAATTGCAAGAAAAAAAGTCAGAATTGTGAGATACAACCTCACTGTAACAGACTCGACAGACAGCGTGGATAGATCCAAATGCAAGCTTTATTATACAGATCTTGGTCAAAACAGGCAAGGTCAGACACCAGAAAACAGTAACATCCAAGGGCAAGACAAAAGCTTAATCCAAAAAACTGGCGAGGGTTGAGGCAGGAAGCGATACAATCATAAAACAGGGTAAGCAGTCCAAGGTTGAAATCCAAGAGAGCAGTCCAAAGTAACAAATAAACAAGGCAAAGAACTAGGCAAAAACTATGGCAATGAAACAAAACAATGAACATGGAAAATAACAAGGAAACAAGGAAAACACTTGGTAGAGTCTGCACAGATAAAACAATACTTTGTGAAGTCCTGTTTGGCATGGCCCTCTTAAAAAGAAAATTTCACAATTGTGAGAAGCAACCTAGCAATTGTGAGTAAAATTCAGAATTACGAGAAAAAGTCAGAATTGCGAGAAAACAAAGTCGCATTTGCAAGTCAGAATTGTGAGATACTTGCATTTTCGAGAAAAAAGTCAAAATTGTGAGATACAATCTTGCATTTGCGAGAAAAAATTCAGAATTGCAAGAAAAAAGCCAGAATTGTGAGATCCAAACTTGCATTTGCGAGAAAAAAGTCAGAATTGTGAGATACAAACTCACATTCGCAAGAAAAAAGTCAGAATTGCAGGAAAAAAAAACCCCTTAACTGTGAGATACAAACTTGCATTTGAGAGAAAAAGTCAGAATTGTTTTTATCTTGCAATTCTGACTTTGTAACTCGCAAATGTGAGTTTATACCAGGCAGTTCTGACCTTATAACTTGCACTTGAGACTTTATATCATGCACTTCAGAGAAAAAAGTCAGAACTGCGAGATAAAAAGTCAAAATTGTGAGCTATGCTTTGCACAGGTTACCATGGACCCATTACCCCCTGCTGGTAGATGCTATAACTGCACTATTTGGCTTCAAGCAACATACTGTATATATCACTAATATTTCATTATATTTCAGTGGATGTCCTGTGGCAGCCAAACATCTGAGATTAATGGGAATGCAGACGGCTGGCTTTCTCCAGGCCTCCTTGCACACAACCTGGTTACCACCTTCTGACGCCTTTGCTGGATCAAATTTAGAAATCTTCCAGGTAACCATTCACATTATGCGTTTGGCAGGTCCATTTATCCAAAGCAACTTACAGTGCATTGCATTTTTTAATCAGTTCAAGCATTCTCTGTAAATCAAACCCATGAACTTGACATTGAAGACGACATACTCTAAATTTAATCTCATCTCTAATTTAAACCTTATCTTGTAAACTGGTTTGCTGCAATTTGAACATAGCAAATAATGCTTTTGTGCGTGCATAAGGTGTAGTAAGTAATGTTAACCGTTGCAGAAGATCTGTCAGTGAATTAGACATATATTCTTATATATACTCATACTCATATATACCTGTCAAGCAAAAGCAAAGCAAGCTCAGCATCAGTTTTCAAGCACTTTGAAATCTCAGCTCTCTCCAACGATGAAAAGTTTCAGTGTTTACTCTCGCTTCCTTCTTTTTTTTTGGTCCCGTTTGTATTCTTTGTAGGACATTTGGCTGTGTAAATAGTTGTTGACAGATTTCTACATTTTCAAGATATATGGCTTTCCACATATGGACTGCCTGCTGTAAATGCTGTAAAAATACTATTGACAGGCAGAAAGTTTTACATTATTTTTTGCTGCTGCACCTATATGTTTAGGCAAATAACCTCTAATGTGATTGGATAACGTTTTTGCATATACAGTAAATGATAAACAGTTTTACCAAGTGGAAGTTTTTTGTTGGGCCCAGTGTGTATCATCATAACCTTGTTATCAAAACAGCAAGAAAAATCTGGTGACATGAACCTTTTACCATCTGCAAACCTTTCTGGAATGGTATGTATACATTAGCAGCCTGTCAATCTAACCTTATGTCTAGATCCACGCTCAGTTATGAACCAAACAAAGGCATTTTAGAGTGATATATTGGCAGCGGACTCAAATTTCATATGCTTGATGGTGAGTCATAGCTTACGACAGCAAATCAGGCATAAAATAGAAATAAAAAAAGAGGAAGAACGCTTGCTTCCATGAGGAGAGAGGGATCGGCTCCAGTATCCTGTTTCTCCTGGTCTCCAGGGTTTGAACACACTTCAAGTGGGACAGATTTACATGAAGCCTAATGAAATAGGGTGCTATTTTTAAATCGGTATTAAAACCACATATGGGACTGTGAACGTCTGCTTATGAACTTACTGCTTATGTGAACTTACAATCTTTATATAAATCAAAGAAAAGAAAAAAAAAAAACAACATACATATATATATATATATATATATATGATCAAGGTTTCTTATTTAATATAAAACACTGAATAATTTAATATTTTACAAATAAAATAATATTTTTGTTATTTACTTTTAGAGTGTTTTATATAATATATAATATTTAAATTATATCATTTTATTATAATTATATTAGAATTTACTTTTAGTTTTTATTATTCTATTGCCTTTTTTATGTCATTCAGCAGGCACCTCAGCACAGTACAAAGCTGAAACTCTGTGACATACAGCACAAAGCTCGCTTACCCCCAGGACACGGCTATTTGATTGAGTCCTTGTCAGTGCGGACATTTAATATGTCAAGGTGAATAAGAACAGCTTCTTTTGTGTGTCTCATTTGTGTCCGAGCTCGGAGGAAATTGAGCGGTTCTTGACATAATAAGCTTCAATGGCAATTAATCTTCTCGCAGTGTGTATTAAACGTTTCCAACTTAAATCCATTTTCAGGGCTCAGTTTCACGGTAAGGCGCTATGCAATTTGTGGAAGGTCAAATAATAAATGAGCTCTTATTGGTTTCTGTTATTATTATTATCTAATATTATTATCCTATTATTTCAGCTCACAGTCACACGAGGTTAAAACCGTCAAAAACGTGATGTCCTCTAAAAATAACCTGATCAGTTTGACGTCCGTGTGCTGTGAGTCACTTGTGTCGGTTTAACCTCCTGTCACTATTTTCTGTGTGGATTTTGGAGGGTCATATAACAGATACCCAAAATAACAAGTAGTAGTTTATTATCGTCTATCCAGTGAGGTAAGAATTTGCTCTCTTTGCATCTCTGCTGATTTAATATTGATGAACTTTATTTACATTTTATTTACTACACATTATTTATAATTTATGTTTCAATTGCAAGTATAGCTTATATTTCCATTAAGTCTGAAGATAGTCTGTTAAATATCAAAGTGCTTCTGTTTGGCTCTAAAACATCAGATTAATACTTTATGACTCTTAATCTCATGAGATTATGAGGTTATAAATGAAATTTGATTTTAATATGCTGCAAATGTCCTGCATGAAAAATGCTTCTTATGTTGGGGTCTCAGAAAAATCTATAAAGAAAGGTCTATAAAAGAAGGTTTATAAAATCAATATGCAATGTAAAGTTTTCTTATTATTATTATTATTATTATTATTGTAGTATGTTTTACAAGAAAATATGTGATCCTGGACAAGAAAACCAGTCTTAAGTAGCACGAGTGTATTTGTAGCAACAGCCAAAAATACATTGTATGGGTCAAAATTATTGATTTTTCTTTTATGCCAAAAAACATTAGGATTTTAAGTAAAGATCATGTTCCATGAAGATATTTTGTAAATTTCCTACCGTAAATGTATCAAAACCTAATTTTTGATTAGTAATATGCATTGCTAAGAACTATATTTGGACAACTTTAAAGGTGATTTTCTCAATATTTTGATTTATTTGCACCCTCAGATAGGGTTCAAATAGTTGTATCTCAGTCAAATATTGTCCTATCCAGCAAATCATACATTAATGGAAAGCTTATTTTTCAACTTTCAGATGATGTATATCTCAATTTCATAAAAAAATTGACCCTTATGACTGGTTTTGTGGTCCTTTTGTGGACATATGTCAGAATTCACATTTAATTCACTGTTACTTCCTGTTTCTTTGTAAGTATTTGTGAAATTTACTAGCTGTTCTTGAAAGAAAATTCCTTCTACACCCGTTTCTTTTGAGTGTGGAAAGCTTAGCGTTGAACATTTGGTCTTTGAAGAATTTGATGAGTTCCTATCGAGATCTCTTGACTTTTGATTGCACATTTGGAGTCTTGGCAGATCTCACATTGTTGAGAAAACATTGCTGAGATCTCTGAGTTAAATTGGCTCCTTTTCTCCTGCAGGAAAAAAAAAAATCTAATTTCTGCCTAGGAGAAACAATTAAAGGGATAGTTCACCCATAAATGAAACTTCTGTCATTAATTACTCACCCTCATGTCGTTACAAACCCATAAGACCTGCGTTCATCTTCAGAACACAAATTAGGATATTTTAGATGAAATCCGAGAGCTTTCTGACCCTGCATAGACAGCAACACAATTGGCATGTTTTTCAAGGCCTAGAAAGGTAGTAAGGACATTACTTTTGTTTTCTTTGCACACAAAAAGTATTCTCATAGCTTCAAAAAATTATGGTTGAACCACTGATGTCACATGGACTATTTTAATGATATACTTACCACCTTGAACTTGTCAGTTGCATTGTTGTCTATCCAGGGTCAGAAAGCGCTTGGATTTCATCAAAAATATCTTAATTTGTGTTCTAAAGATAAATGAAGATCTTATGGGTTTGGAATGACATAAGAGTGTGTAATTAATGATAGAACTTTAATTTTTGGTGAACTATCTTTTTATGATATGAAATATTTGTAATTCTTTCCTGTGAGATTTGATCTACCTAAAAATTAACATTCATATCTGACAGCCAAATAAGGATGTTTTGTTGCAAAAATAGAATGTGTGTTTATCCAAATATGTGGTGCGTTTGTGGTTGCAGGTACTGTGGGGGTTGTGGTTGTGGCGTCGCGGGCCATCAGGCGAGCTGCAGTGAGTGGTTGGAATGATCAGGATTTGGGCTGGAAAGACAGGTTGCATGACCAGGATCTGGCACAGGCTGGAAGTGCGGTCAGTCAGGTGGGATACTGTGGAGTTGGACTGGCACTCCAAATATATTTGAAGGTTGGAGACCAAAGACACAGTGAGGTGGAGTCTGCATCTTTTTGCAGGATTTTTATAGCTAAGTGCACCACGATCTAATTTAAAGTCAACATAAAATCAAAATGAACCATTATTGGTTTTATTGGGAATGATTCTTTAGAGCACATTATTTAAAAATGCATAATAATCTTAGGGCCCGTCCACACAGAGACACGTTTAGCTGTATATGTAAAAAAAAAAATTGTATCGTATAGGCATCTCGTCCAGACAGATCTGGCATTTTGGGAGCCTGAAACCACTATTTTTTTAAATCCGGGTCCTAGGGTGGATAAATCTGAATATTACACCCTTGCGTTTTCATGTGTACAGGCAATCCCTATCTTTTGTGAAACAATGATATCATCACCCCGTGTCTCGACCCTAGTCAGACACCGCTATGTCACGTAACAGCAACAACATGAAGAAACAATGAATGATTGTGTTTTATTAACTAATATTAAAGGAGAAGTCCACTTCCAGAACAACAATTCACAAATAATTTACTCATCCCCTTGTCATCCATGTTCATGTCTTTCTGTCTTCAGTCGTAAAGAAATTATGGTTTTTGAGGAAAGCATTTCAGGATTTTTCTCCATATAATGGACTTCATTGGTGACCCGAATTTGAACTTCCAAAATGTAGTTTAAATGCAGCTTCAAAGCACCCTAAACGATCCCAGCCGAGGAAGAAGGGTCTTATCTAGCTAAATGATCGGTCATTTTTTTTTAAAAATAAAATTTTTTATACTTTTTAAGCACAAAAGCTTGTGTAGCACAGGCTCTGGGATGCGCGTCCACAATGCTATGAATTAGTGATTGGTCGTTTGAACAAATCTTTAATGTGACTCGGGAAGAACGAGTCATCTCGGGGAGTGATTCATTCAGTCGCGCATGCACAACATCCTATTAGGTTCTGTACTGAAATCAGTTCACCTGTTTTGAGTCCTCAGGTTTTTCGAGTCATTCGTTCATCTTATGGGGCTGTCACGTGATGAACGAACGACTCGAACCCAAAGACTTGAGAGATGAACTAATCCAGGGGTCACCAAACTTGTTCCTGGAGGGCCAGTGTCCTACAGAGTTTACCTCCAACTTTCCTCAACACACCTGCCTGGAGGTTTCAAGTATACCTAGTAAGACCTTGATTAGCTGGTTCAGGTCTGTTTGATTAGGGTTGGAGCTAAACTCTGCAGGGACACCGGCCCTCCAGGACCGGGTCTGGTGACCCCTGAACTAATTAATTATTTTTCCGGCTCACACTGCATTGGTTAAGCTTAGTGGGCTGTCACGTGATGAACGAACGACTCAAACCTGAAAACTTGTCAGATAAGAGGTGAGGTGAGCTAATCATAGACTAAAGACTAAAGGTAAACAATGAATTAATCTTTTCTGTTTCTTATAGCATTATAGTTTTGTCTTGTTTGTAGTGTGATCAACGTTTGTGTAAGCAGTAGATGTGTTAGGGAAGTAACACATAACATTTTAATTATATTTTACTAAAATGAACTAAGAATGGCGGAAAAACTCCATCTTATTTTTTCCTACAACTTCAGAATCGTCCGACATTATTGTACCTTTTTGTTTGTAAACGGTGTTTGACTTACTTGCACTTTCTTAGTCTTTATGCGTTCGCTTTGTAAACACTGGGTCTGTAGTTC
Organism: Cirrhinus mrigala; assembly: GCA_036247105.1. Lineage (NCBI taxonomy): Eukaryota > Metazoa > Chordata > Actinopteri > Cypriniformes > Cyprinidae > Cirrhinus > Cirrhinus mrigala. The sequence goes on along the minus strand of CM070020.1, from coordinate 24,350,278 downwards.
CGCCTACATTCAGTGTGATCTTTCGACGTGATTCAATAGTACGTAGTGTCGTGAAACGTGCATCCCAGAGCCTGTGCTACATGAGCTTTTGTGCTTAAAAAGTATACAAATTTTTATTTTTCAAAAAAAAAAAAAAAAGCCCTTTGAAGCTGCATTTAAACTACATTTTGGAAGTTCAAAATCGGGGCACCAATGAAGTCCATTATATGGAGAAAAATCCTGAAATGCTTTCCTCAAAAACCATAATTTCTTCACGACTGAAGACAGAAAGACATGAACATGGATGACAAGGGGGTGAGTAAATTATTTGTGAATTGTTGTTCTGGAAGTGGAGTCTTCTTCTCTGTTTTTGTGCATCTCTATGGCAGAATTACAGTGCCACCGACTGGTCTGGCATATAAACTACATTGTTTTCAGTCAAAGTGGCTTTGTGTGTGCACAAATATTTCTTGAGACGTCGCCGTACTTACGAATTTTTTTTTAGAACAAGGGAAAAAAAGGATTGGGAAAGCTCTGGCTTTGTGTGGATGGGTCCTTAGTTTAAAGAAATAGTTTAACCAATATGAAAATTTGCTGGAAATGTACTCAACCTCAGTCCATCCAAAATGTAAATGAGTTTGTTTTTTTAATTGGAACAGATTTGGAGAAATGTAGTATTTCATCACTTACCCATCAATGGATCCTCTGCAGTGAATGGGTGCCGTCAGGATGAGAGTCCAAACAGCTGATAAAAACAACACAATAATCCACAAGTAATCCATATGACTCCAGTTCATCAATTAATGTCTTATAAAGCTAAAAGCTGCATATTCGTAAATAATTAAATTCATCATTAGCCCTTTAAATGCATGAATGTTTCGCCAATCACTATTACATATTTGGATCTTTAGCAACCTGGACCTATATAGCCAGCACGGATGGATCTCTAACTGCTGCAATAGCAAACAACTCTCTTGATATTTTAAGAACAATTACAGAAGAATAAAATAAAGCATATTTTGTTACCTTTTGAAACTTGAAAGGGTTCAATTTGAGCAGATGATTGTACCACCGCCATTATCATCAGCAGAGTACTCTTCCACAGTACATTCAGCATCTGGCACATATTCGTGATCTCAACCATATTCGGCAAACTATCATTGTCAATGACCTCAAAATCAATAGTTTGATCACTGGCAGTTTATTCACCACATCTGCCATGAAATGATAGTGACATTTATATTTTATTGCATACAGCAATTGCTCTGCAGTAAAGCCATTCAAGCCAATAAAATTTTTGCTAATGAAAATCTTTTGTTATATGCCTGTGGTAATTCTGAGTGAAACGTCACGTCATTACTGTCTATTAAACAGTGCCACCTCGTGGAATAAAGGTGAGTTGCATGTATTGAGTCATCAGATATTTGAATATTTTTGCACAGAAAAAATATACTTACACTATTACACACCTTGGGTCTCTAGCAACCCTATACACTTTTTATAAAAATTAATCAGAAAAACAGACATTATTTTAAATTGTATTGTTTTTTTTTGTTGTTGTTGTTGTTTTTTTCTTGTTATACTGTTTATAATGAATAGATTAATAGGAATACTGTTAAATCTGATGTCTAACTTTAAAAAATGAAGGCGGGAGAGGGTAGTGAATGACATCCCGCGTCGCTAAAGAACCAAGGTATGCATTTAAGGGTTAAGACATTTTTAACTTCAAACTGTTGCTACTAGCTAAAATATGAGACCATAATCCATATTACTTTTTCCAGTGAAAAAGTCATCTTGTCTAAATCAGGAGAGAAATATGCACAGACCAAGCACCGTTTGCTAGTCAAAACAGTCTAAAACTGTTCTAAACTAATATGCTGGTGTATTTTGTTGTGAGAGGACAACAGGGGATGGACTTTTACACTGGAAGAAGCGTTATTATAGATTATGGACTAGTATTTTTCACAGAAGTGACAGTTTGAAGTCAAAACGAATTACTGATGAATGTGGATTTTACAAACACACAGCTTTTCAGTTGCAAGACATGAATGAATGAACTGGAATCATGCAGATTGCTTGTGGATTATTGTGATGTTTTTATCAGCTGTTTGGACTCTCATTCTGATGGCACCCATTTAACTGCAGAGGATCCATTGGTGAGCAAGGGATGTAATGCTACATTTCTCCAAATCTGTTCTGATGAAGAAACAAACTCATCTACATGTCAGATGGCCTGAGGGCGAGCACATTTTCAGCCAGTTTTCGAACTATTCCTTGAATTAAAAAATGCAAATTCACATTTAGGTGTGTAAATGGATTTTTCATGATATAATGAATTTCTAAAGAATAAAATCAAGATCAGTCCTACATTTTTTTCCAACATAGGCTAATTAGAAATACGTGCTTCTATACACATTTCTGCAAAAATGAAAAAATGTAGGCTACCTATTTGTACGAATCACTGCAGTTTACAGTTAAAATGAACACTAGAGGCATTTAAACAATTTTTATTCCTTTTCACACAAAGTAGGATTTACAGGTAAGAGTTTTGATTAATAAGGCCTAATTTTCACATAATTACTTGCAGAATATTATACTATGACTTCACAACAATTTTAACATCCTGCGTGATTTGAAAAACATTGTCATCACATGTACAACGTCATATGCTTACATTTTCTAATTCAGTAGGTTTGCTCGGATGTGGCGTTGCACTTGAGTTAGGGATGTTCATTCAGTTACTTTTCCTAACCGACATGCTTGTTAACCGACAATTGGAATTTAATTATTTTAGAAAGGATAAGTGTCTGTGACCCGTTAAAAATACCAAAAGTTGTTTTCCAGGTATTAATTTTATATGTGCAAAAAGCAGCAAACAACGAAACATGAGGATTCACATCACGCACCTGCAGCGCAGGTATAATAAAGCATAATAAAGCTAGGCTATATATAATGAATGAATAGGCCTATACGATAAATATTTTTAATTAACAAAGCGAAAGAGAAAACGGTGCTAGTATGCAAAGTTTTGGTTTCATTTTTGTGCTGCGCGAAAGGAAGACGGCTGAAACGGCATCCTATTTTTCTTTATTTTTACAAAAAAGAATTGTTTTATTGTGAATGTAAACAAATAAAAGCAAACCGTTTACAGTTTTGATTATCTCCCTAGTGAAAAAAACCAGCATATGCTGGTAGGTATGTTTTGATGCTGGAATGCTGGTTAGGTAGGTTCTGATGCTGGTTTAAGCTGGTCCTTTGCTGGTTTATGCTGGTCCTTAGCTGGTTTATGCTGGTGCTTTGCTGGTTCATGCTGGTCCTTGACCAGCAACATGACCAGCAAAAACCAGCAAAGGACCAGCTTAAACCAGCATCAGAACCTACCTAACCAGCATTCCAGCATCAAAACATACCTACCAGCATATGCTGGTTTTTTCACCAGGGCTGTATGACTAAGGAGTCGTTTCCATTGTTAGAAGGAAAAAAAATCTAAGCTATATATAATGAATGAATGCAAAAAAAAAAAAAACTAGGCTATGTATAATGAATGAATAGGCCTGTACGATAAATATTTTTACTTTAATTAACAAAGCGAAAGAGAAAAACGGTGCAACAAGTAGCTAGTATGAGTAGTATAAGTTTTGGTTCATTTTTGTGCTGCGTGAAAGGAAGACTGCTGAAACGGCATCCTATTTTTCTTTATTTTTACAAAAAAAGAATTGTTTTTATGGTGAATGTACACAAATAAAAGCAAACCGTTTACAGTTTCGATTATCTGTATGACTAGAAGCAGTCGCTTCCATTGTTAAAAGGGAAAAAAAAATCAAGTGATTCCGCCAGCGCCGTACGCACACACACATTGAGCATTGTTAACTTGACAATGCAGTCTTTTCATTATCATAAAATACAGTCAGCCAAACATATGGAAAAATCAGAGTGCTTAATCGTTGTCAAAGAACTGTTGTGATTTTATGCCAAACAATTTGTTTTATGTGGATATTGGAATGCGAGTGAAGTACAAAACCAGGTTTACATAATAAATAATATTTTGGCATTCAAATACATCTTGAATACGGAAACATTTGGATTTGTGTCATATCACAGACACAGCGTTAGTTTTAGTTTCACTTTAGCCTAAATGAATTTGTTTTGGCTTGTCGTTTACATAGCCTAGCTTCTTTTTTATCTTTTTTTTTCTATAAAAAATTCTCTCACGCACATTCCACTTTGAACCTGCTGCAAAACGTGCAGTAAGGTACGCAATTACAGCGTTGCAGAAACGTATATACTGTAAATGCTCGTATTTTCATGAGCCTGGGTTGTTATTTTCTCTGTTAAATATTCCATTTCACTTACAGTACAATACAGTATGTCAAATTATGGAATTACAGTGAGTCCATTTATAATCGCTTAAAAAGGGAAAAGGAGCTGGTGGAGGATAACCATTTTACACACCAGATTGTTGATATCCTGTATTTGGACCACTACTATATCCTCTTAGTCCCCAGACAGTATAAGGCAGAAGGACATTTAGACAGCCAAGACCCGATGAGCAGACGATATGAGCGTTATGGAAGGTAAAATTAAATCGAAGTGTCTTATGCTCAGATTGTCAGCTTTGGAAAGGGCTTTGAAAAGTAAGTCAAGCTTGGACAATGGCTCACATTATGCCGTGATTTTCTAACTGGAGATGCTTATAAGAAGCTTTGTGAGAGGATGAGATTACAGCGTAATTGTAATCATTTTGTCCACTATAACAATAGGACACAGTCAATGAGACAGATACATGCGGATAATGACAGCAGAATCAATGTGAACACACACACCGGGTTCATTTGCACTTTGACCAGGTGACGTACTGATTCCTTTATCAATACTTATTGTGTCTTCATCCAGTAGTATTAAACTACAGCAGTTATAACTAAATGGTCCTGCTAATGAGTTATTGATCAAGCATTTGTTTAAAAAAAAAAAAAAAAAAAATGCACATAATATTCGCTTTGTCTCTTGATACGATAAAAGGAGTAACTGGAATGACCATGAGGTTTCTAGGAGAACAGACTTCCAAATTCCTGAAGAGTTAAAAATCTCCAGACTCTCAGCTAATCTGCCAATAATTACAGCGTTTCTCATGGGAGATCAGTAAATATATCTGAGCTTGCTATCTATAAATGAAGAAATCCTTACAAGGATTTTCCCAAAGCTTTTTCTCGGCCCTGTGCATAGAGAGAAAAAAGCGCAGAAGTAAAAACTGAATTAAAGTTATTGAGAAGAAACTCCAGGAATCCTTACAGGCCTGTTCTGTGTTAATAGGCCCATTAGAGCATCTGCTCTCAGAACGATTTAACTGGTTTACAACAAGTTCTTTTTGCTTTCTTATTAGTACTGTTGCTGAGGCAAGAATCAGTATTACAGTTATTCATTTAGGCATTTATCTCAAGTATAACTCAGCCTGCAATGTTTGTGCAGACATGAATAATACATAAAATTGTGGATTGTTGATGATAAAATGAGGGGAAATCCTATGTATTTTCCCTGAAGGAGGGACCTTATGCTATTAATTATATATTATTATATTTGTACTTTTTTATCATTTTGTTTTGTTGTAATATTGTGTTGTGTGCTTTTTTTTTCTTTTTTTTTTTTAGTAAAAGTGTAATTATTTTTATTTCAGTTCTAGTTTTTATTTATTTGCAGTTAGTAATTTAGTGGTTCAACTTAAACATATTTTAGTTAGTTGCCACAAAACATTTCTAAGTTTCATCTAATATTTTATTTTATTTTATTTTCAGCTTTTTTTTTTCCAGTAAGTAATTTTAGTGGTTTAACTTAAACACATTTTAGTTGCCAAGGAACATTTCTAATTTTCATCTAATATTTTATTTCATTTCATTTCAGTTTTAGTCTTTATTTATTTCCAGTTAGTAATTTTAGTGGTTCAACTTAAACATAATTTAGTTAGTTGCCAAGGAATATTTCTAATTTTTGTTTTATTTTATTTTATTTTATTTTATTTTATTTTATTTTTTTATTTTATTTTATTTTTTATTTTCAGCTTTATCTAAGTTAAGAAAAATAATACTAACCCTGGTCCCCATCTAGTAATCAGTGTTATTTTAGTATAATTGAGATACTTTTATAGGTTTTTTTTTTTTTTTTTTTTAATTTTGAGTATTTATTTTTATATTTTCTGTTTTCATTTTAATTTTAGTTAAAAATGTTAAACATTTTGTTTTGTGTTTTCTGTCATTTTTATGTTTTAATTTTTCTTTAACTTTTATTTATTTATTTAATTATCTATTGGTAATTTTGTGTTATGTGCTATTTTTTTACTATTTAAGTGTAATTATTTTTTTATTTTAGTTTTAGTTTTTGTTCAGTTTTAGTTTTTATTTACAGTTTGTAATTTTTGTAGTTCAACTTTTTATATTTTCTGTTTTCAGTTTAATTTTAGTTAAAAATGTTAGTAATTTAGTTTTGGTCATTTTTATGTTTTATTCATTTTTATTTCACTTTTAGTTTTAATTATTTTAGTACATCAGGTTAAACAAAATTAAAATGAGAAAAAATGAGAAATATAGAAATCTACTTGTGTATATCTCAATTTAATTTTTTTTTTTCTTTGGGTCAATTGCATCACATCTCTTACTCCACTGAGGGCTGATCTAGGGTCAGTTTCGCCTTATCCAGAACGGAACTGCTCCTGAAACAGACATCTGAGACTCTACATATGCATATGGACCTAGATCAGCAGGGGGAAGTGAGTATTCTCACCAGAGAACGTTCAATGCCAGTACGGCTTCACCACTCGCAGCCTCGGAGGGAGCCGCTAATGACAATTCACAGCCAACTGCCGTCTCTTGGGCTGCTGAATCCCTGCGTTTAGTAGCATCTAAAATTCATGACAGATTTGTTATAATCCCAGGCAGAGCTACGCAGCAGCACTCTCTAAACACAACTGACAGCGCACTGTACAAGACTCTTTAAAGACCTCATCAACAGGCAGTGTGCTAAATACGGCACACTGAGTTTTTTTTTTCCTCACCCAACCTACATATAGCCATGTTTTTGTGAGTATGGACCCTTTTTTCCCACTTTGATCTCTGTGATAGTGGACCGGCCCTCTACCCGTGTGATAAACAGCAGCGTGACTCCCTCTACCAGCCCATGCATGTGTTTCTGGGAGCGTCTCTGACCCCTCGGATGTTAAAATCGCTGGTGTGTGTGCCGATGTGGGGGCCGACTCGCTGCTGTGAGATGTACAGGGTCATACATGCTTGTGTGGGTGGTGGTATATATCTGTCTCTCTCTGTTTCTGCCTACCGCACTGTACTTGCTTTTTTTGCAAGAGAGAGAGAGAGAGAAAGAGACAGCATATGCATTTATGACGAATCTCCTTATTTTTCCTTAAATGTGCATGAGCATATCAATAAATAATATGTGTTATTTAAAGCATCAGTAGTAATTACTCTCTATTGACATGGAAATTACTTTTTTAGAACCTGTTTGAAAAAATGAGGAGACTTACGTAACGTGGCGAGCGCGCTCAAATATCTGCCAATGCCACCTGGTGGACTCGACTCAGGGAGGGAAAATCTCGCGTTTCGATTGGACGGCGACGTGTGTAGAAACATCTGGTGTTGTAGAAGGGTATTTGTGAGGACACGGGGACGACACGGCCAGATGCCTGAAGGCGCTGCTGGAGACTTGGACAGGAGGACAATCGCTCTAATAACTGCCGCAGCGAGCTGGCCCTCGACTCTGTGAATACACAGCATACATTTCTTTACAGAGTTAACACACATTTCTGATGATTTGAGATACAGTATTGAAAGAATGTGATGAAAACGTACTATATTTAGGATTAGAGATTGGAAAACACAGCAAAGTTCACCCAAAATGAAAATATGTTGAAAATTTACATCACAATAATACTCAAGTAATCCACACAACTTCAGTCCATCAATTAATATCTTGTGAAGTGAAAGGCTGTGTCTTTAGAAGAAACAAATCTATCATTAAAGGTGCAATAGGTGATTGTCTTCAGAAACATTTTTTGTTATGCTGGTTGAAAGTCTCTTCACATCCCAAAAGCAATCATTAAGTTAAGTGGTCTAAATGTATTTATATGTATTTATATATTATGTGGAAGGCATAGGACCAATAAATGTTGGTCCAATCAAAATTCTCGGTCTGAACATTATGATAGGCTGACGTATCTGCCTGTCACCATATGTATTTGCATACCCCTGTTCGCGCAGACGGCATACGTCATTGGCTCATTCACCAATGCTATGCAGACAGAGCAAGAATGGCAGGCAAGCAACAACAACCTGACCTTCCTTCCTGGTATTGTAATACTTTTACTAACTGTACTATAAAGTGTTCTCACAGTTAATGGCATATGATGTTGTAACAGGTAGTTTTGTGGCAGACTAACAACTGCGCATGTGCATAACGTGTATCTGCACATTCTGGAAAGGTAAAGCGATGACTCGCTCTACCGACATCTGTCTCTCTTTATTTTATATATTTGTCAGGTTTGTGACCTAAATTAAATGTATGCTTGTGTACATTCTTTTCTCACTCGATCCCCATGTATGTGGACAAGTGTATCGATGCGTGAGGTGTTTTATTAAAGGAGAAGTCCACTTCCAGAACAATAATTACAAATAATTTACTCACCCCCTTGTCATCCAAGATGTTCATGTCTTTCTGTCTTCAGTCGTAAAGAAAGTATGGTTTTGGAGGAAAGCATTTCAGGATCGGTCGGTCATTTTTTTCGAAAAATAAAAAATTGTATACTTTTTGTATATAATTGTATATAAAGCTGGCGTAGCACAGGCTCTCGGATGCGCGTCCACGGATCGTTCTTGAACGATTCGTTCATTTTGAACGAATCTTTAATGTGACTCGGGAAGAACGAGTCATCTCGGGGAGTGATTCGTTCAGTCGCGCATGCGCAACCTATTAAATTCTGTACTGGAATTAGTTCACCTGTTTCAAGTCTACGGGTTTTTCGAGTCGTTTGTTCATTTTATGGGGCTGTCACGTGATGCTGATTTTGCTAAAATTAACAAAATGACTCGAAAAAAGATTCATTCATTTTGCTCAACGAGACTCAAAGGTCCGAGTCGGTAAAATGATCCGAGCTTCCCATCACTACTACGAATCACGTCTAAGTTCATCGTCTGTGTACTCTGGCTAAAAAAGGTAGAGTATGGCGAAAAACTCCATCTTATTTTGTCCTACAACTTCAGAATCGTCCGACACATTGTACCTTTTTGTTTGTAAACAGCGTTTGACTTGCACTTTCTTAGTCTTTGCGCGTTCGCTTTGTAAACACTGGGTCTGTAGTTCCGCGCGACCTTTCGACGTGATTCAATAGTACGTAGCGTCGTGAACGCGCATGACAGAACCTGTGCTACACGAGCTTTCGTGCTTAAAAAGTATACACATTTTTATTTTCCGAAAAAAAGGACAGATCGTTTCGCTAGATAAGATATTTGTTAATTGTTGTTCTGGAAGTGGACTTCTCCTTTAAACTCAGGAAAAATCCGCCATCTTGTCATCTACCGTGCATTATTAGCACCACACAGTTTTCCTATTTGGACTGTTAAACATTTCAACTCAGTGTTATAATGTATTGTAGTAATGTTGTCTCTGGTCGTCTAGTCTGTGTACGTTCATGCATTCGGGAGGCGTGGCTTCGGACGGGGATTTGCCGGGAGGGTGGGACGTTAGCTTTCAGTGCTGTCAGGCTAAAGTTAGCATTTTCCAAGATCTCCTATTGCACCTTTAAGGCTTTTGAACGTTAAACTGTCGCTCCTAGATAAAGTACCAGTCCATAATCTATAATAACACTTCCTGTAAAAAAAGTCCATCCCCTGTTGTCCTCTCACATCAAAATCCAGACATATTTGTTTAGATCTGTTTTGGACTGTTGCGTATTTCTCTCCTGATTCAGACGAGATTACTTTTTCATTGGAAAATGCAATATTATGGATAGAGGACACGTATATTAGCCTGGAAGCAATGGTTTAAAGCTAAAAACTACTTAATGATTAATTTGTTTCTTACAAAGATGCAGCTTTTCGCTTCAAAATATGTTAATTGATGGACTGGAGTTGTGTGGATTAATGTAATGCATTTATCAACTGTTTGGACTCCAATTCTGACGGCACCCATTCACTGCAGAGGATCCAGTAATGTAATGCTACATTTCTCTTCATTTTTGGGTGGACTATTTCTTTAAGAATGCATTTCATCATGCATGCTTGTGCTGCAGACATGAGTGATTCCTCCTATTATGTGTCTTGTTGCAGAGAGTGTGCCTTAGTGCTTTTTTTAAGGCAAGACACCCCAGGTGAACAGGGTACAAACTTTAACTAATACATATCTCCCTACTTCCCCATTTGACTACATTAAGAATTGAATTTTTTTTTTTTTTTTTTAATATTACAAGTTTTCTGAAATGTTATGGTTAAATACTTAAATACTTAAATGAGGTAGAGTTTAAGTAAATATGCACTAAGTTGTATACATTTCCAGAACGGAAATCTGAAAATTGATAAAGGCACCTCTAGTGAAAGATAAAGATACTAAAATGTATTTAAAACACTTTTATTTTTTGCTAAGTATACTACAAATAGATTTACATATTATGTACTTAATGAAAAAATACCCTGCAATTGTACTTTCAGGATGCTAAACTGGTATATTTAAAGTCTGCTAAATTAGAACAATTAATTTTGTACTTAATGCACTTTAATTGTGCTGAAGTAGTGCTGAAGTCCAACTAAAGATATAATTAAGTATATTTGACTGTGCTAAAGTGGAACTATTGCAAGTATATTTTAGGTACACTTTAAATATTTTGCATTTAAAGACTGATATTATTTAAAGATCATACAGTCCTCATCAATAGTGAAATTAAAACATATTTTAGGCTTAATATTAAGAAATGTGCATTGTGCACAAGTAGTACTCAAAATGAGGTTTAATTACAATTTTTATAGCAGTAGGTCTCAAGCGATATGTCAGTGAATATGTTAAATGCATTTTAAATATATTACTTTTTTACTAGGACAGGTTCAAAATTCTTGTTTCGCCTTGTTGACATTTTAAGGTTTAAAGGGGATTTTGGATTTATCTTTTTATCACCCCATAAATCAGAAAATACTGTCAACAGCTAGGGGGAAAAAAATCACCATGTTTTTAGAAATGAAAAAAGGCAGGTGATATATGAACATACCTCTCTGTCAAAATCTTTAGAATATTGATGTGAATACAGCTGTAAAGTTTGTTGTTTGGAAGGAGATTACAGGCTCGGTGCATTTAAAAAAAAAAAAAAAAAAAAAAAAAAGAAGAAGAAGCTCTTAAAGGGATAGTTCACCCAAAAATAAAAATTACCCCATGATTTACTCACTCTCAAGCAATCTTAGGTGTATATGACTTTCTTCCTTCAGACAAATACAATTGGAGTTACATTAAAAAATATCCTGGTTCTTCAAATCTTTATAATGGCAGTGAATGGGTGTTGATATTTTTAATTCCAATAAAGTGCATCCATCCATCATAAAAAGTACTCCATATGGCTCTGGGGAGTTAATAAAGGCCATCTAAAGTGAATCAATGCGTTTGTGTAAGAAAAATATCCTTATTTAAAACTTCAACAACTGTAATCTCTAGCTTCCACTGACTGTCATACACGCATTCACTAGAGAGTAATGTTCCAGCAAATGATGTAGGCGAAACACGGACAAATGCGGAAACGCAGTAGAGAGAGCTAAACAAAACACCAGTTATGAATTAGAAGTACAAAACAAAGATTTGTAAAGAAAAATGTCAGAGGATTTCAATATAAGCCTAGTGGAGTTTTCTTTTGCTGTAAACAAAACTTGCAAGACTAGCATATTCTCACCGGACCTTCCTACGCCATCCGCTGAAACACAGCTCTCTCATGAACGCCTGTATGACAGTTAGACTAAAATAAGTGTATTCAACTTGAAATGTTAAGTTGTACTAAGTAACAACTTAGATATTTGTTTTTTCTTAAACTTAACAGATGGGTAAGTAACCCAGCTGCCTTAAAATTTTAAGTTGATTCAACTCAAATATCTAAGTTGTCACTTAGTATAATTTAACATTTCAAGTTGAATAAACTTTTTTTGAGTCGACTGAACTTAAAATTTTAAGGCAGCCAGGTTACAAATTATTTTAAGTTGACTCAACAAATTGTTTTTTACAGTGTAGGCGAAACACGGTGACGAATGCGGAAGCACAGTAGGGAGAGCTAAACAAAACACCGGACATGAATTAGAAGTACAAAACAAAGATTTGTAAAGAAAAATGTCGGAGGATTTCAATATAAGCCAAAAGTTTTCTTTTACTGTAAACAAAACTTGCAAGACTAGCATATTCTCACCGGAACTTCCTACACCATCCACTGAAACACAACTCTCTCATGAACGCCTGTATGACAGTTAGCGGAAACTAGAGATTACAGTTTCTAAAGTTTAAACATGGATATTTTTCTTACACAAACACGATTCATTTCAAAAGGACTTTAATAAACCCTCTAGAGCTGTGCAGAGCACTTTTTATGATGGATGGATGGATGCACTTTATTAACACCCATTCACTGCCATTATAAAGCTTGAAGGAGCCAGGACATTTTTTTAATATAACTCTAATTGTATTCGTCTGAAAGAAGAAAGTCATATACACCTAGGATGGCTTGAGGGTGAGTAAATCATGGGGTAATTTTCATTTTTGTATGGACTATGTCTTTAAGGTGTGTTTTAAGTGAAATTTACAGATGCAAATAGTGCAATTATGAACACTTAAAAGTGTTTCCTTTGCACTAGTCTGAAACAACATGTTATGAAAAGCCAAATAATCTAAAATCTCAAAACTGACCAGTGCATAAAAAATGTGTTTGCCTGTATTGTCTTCAGTAATTGAATTTAAAAAATAAACTGAAATTGACAAAATTACATACATTTCCATTGAAGGAGGTCATAATTCACCATTCTCATCTACCAGAATATAATTTGAGGTCGTTTCTTTTCACTTGGATCAACTAGCCAGAACTCCCTGGCATCATGTAAGCCACTTTTATAGGCAAAATCTTCAAAATGTCGAAATGAAGTATTATAATAATCATATTTTAATAGCAAGCCTAATTTAAAGCAATATTGTACCCCAAATTAATTGCACATACATATTTCTGTTGGTTCAGATCGTTCCATCTGTTCATAAGCATCATGCCGTCAGCTGACAGGAAGAGGTTTCCTAACACTTTTGAATCTCAGGGCCCGTTTCCATCATGAGATCTTCAGGCCAATCTGTCTTTCAGCAAATGGAAAAGAAAGTGCTTCATTTCTCTGACAAGATTCTGAAAACACAATGCATGTCAACCGAGATTTCACTTAGCACCAATTAAAAAGAAAAAAAAAAGACAATGCGAGAGCCGTGTGTAGGAAGGAGGCATTTGAGGGTTGTCTGTTGTGCATTGCTAATGAGCTGTACTAAATTAAGCGCTCTATTACCATCAGATGAGAGGCAGACGTATGATGAGTGTGTACAGGTGATTAACAAAACTTTATTTAGACTTTTAAAGTCTATTTATTTTCCTGCATATATTACTTTACACCACAACGTGTGAGTAACACAGTCTTACAAGCTAACAGTTCTCTGACATTGGGCCATGAGAATGACAAACACTAAGGAATAGAGCTAATGTAAATTTGTGCATTTATCGGATGTCACTCAGACTAAGCTGAGATCCTCAGGTGTTCTCACAGGTGAGCAGAAATGAAATGAAAAACATCATCTGACAGACTATGAGCCTATGTGCTGCTTTAAACAGGATTAACTCTAGACGTTTCTTTAAAGGAATAGTACACCAGAAATTAAAGTTCTGTCATTTACTAAGCCTCATGTTGTTCTAGAGGCCCATTCACATGGATAACCATAACTATAACCTTAAAACTGTTTGTTATTTCTCCTGTAGAACATAGAAGATCCATGAACTGTCATTGTCTGGAAAAGAGCCGCATGAAGATTCTTCAAAAAATCTTCTTTCATGTTCCACCGAAACTATAACATCATACAGGTCTGGAACAACACGAGGGTGAGTAAATCCTGACAGAATGTTCATTTTTGACTGAACTATTTCTTTAAAAAGTATGCCGTGAGCGTGCTAGCATGGGAACGCAGATCTGTGAGACTTCAGCAGCAGCATATTGAGGATGTGGCTAATGGAGTTGAACAGAGCAAGTGGGTGGTTGATGGTTCTAAAATATTTTTTCATAAATGGCGCTCATAACCACACAGAATTATGACTGAAGGAGATTCTTGGTTTTTAATAAAACCTGGACTTATATAATATTATGGATAGTCTAAAGAAGTTTAGCTTTCGCTCAGGGTCAAAAGAGCATGTGGCCAGAGAATAGAGTACGTTTATAAGGATCACTGTCCAGCTTGGACAGGAAGACAGACTGATTTGAACGAAAATAGAAAGGCATTTCATTTAAATCAGTTAAAGATGCTATAAGTGATTTTTTGGAATGCCACATATAAAATGTCCCAACTACATGACAGATATCACAGAAATAGGTGTCTTGAGAAATCACACCTGTCGCTGGCTCTGTAAACAGCTAAAAAGGCATACGGGAACAGCACATCCTTTTTTAGCCAATCAACGCTTACTGTCTGTTAATCATTTAGCACGTTGTTGACATCAGGTTGGCTGACACATTCTTGTCATTTAGTTGTCTTTTTTAGGGTCGGGTTTTGGATAGAGGCCGTGTATTTAAAGGGATAGGATGATGTAATTCAGTCGTTAGGCCTGGCTGAAAAATGGCTATATAATTTACCCTCACCAACATTTTTATATTTTGACAGTGACAGTACACTATTATTTAAAAGTTTGAAATCATTAGGACTTTTTTTTAATGATTTTGAAAGTGCTCACCAAAGCTGCATTTTTTAAAATAAAAAAATTATTATTGTGAAATATTATTAGAATTATTATTAGAATTTAAAATAGCTATTTTGTTTTTAAATATATTTCAAAATGCAATTTATTCCTGTGGTGCAAAGCTGAACTTTCAGCATCATTACTTCAGTCTTCAGTGTCACATGGTACTTTAGAAATCATTCTAATATGCTGATTTCTTATTACGTTTCTTATTATTATCAATGTTGAAAACACTAGTGTCGATTCATTTAACTTTCTATTCTACAAAAAAATCCCGGACGAGCCCCCAGCAGTGTTAATTTCGTTGACGAATAATTTTCATCATAATTTTTTTTTAAACATTTTTTCAATAACGAAAACGAGACGGTAATGAAACAAAAACTCGTTTTGAATGGGAAGAGATTAATTCAGAAAGAATCTGCTGAGTGGTTAGGAGGTCACATGCGTACACATAAACTGTATCATAGCCTATTTGATGTATATGGATGGATCCAGAACACTTAAGAAGAGATGATGCCAACCCCTCAGAGGACTTCAGATGATGCCAACCCTGAAACAACATACAGCACTACTGAATTTTGCTACAAATTTATGGTGTTCTTTGTCTGTTTGATTACATCATTAATTGATCTTTACCATACATCTTTGCCATATGTACATCAACTTGACAGTCACCACTACTAAATATATTGTAACTTTAATTTGGTGTAAAGTTGCTTTGCAACGATATGTATCGTGAAAAGCGCTATACAAATAAATTTGAATTGAATTGAATTGAATTAAATGTATCCGGTGGGACATAAGCTAGCATTCATTTGCTGCACATCTAATAAAAAGTTAAAAAATGTCAGTATCTGGGAGTAAGAGAAGTGCAGACATATGGATACATTTGACGACGCAAAAGAGAACTTAATTCGGTCCGGTTTTCTGAACACAGACACCGAAGGAGCACACAAGTACTCTTTCGCGTCTCATGAATAGAGAAATACACACAAATGATGTCAAATTGTCCGTTTTGATGAATATTCATGTAAACACACTCGGTTACGGCTATCAGTATATTGCATCCATGCATTCGGTTTTAAAGGGACAACAGCCTAATTTAGTTACTATTGTCTGTGGCACTGATGTTACTTAAGCAACAAAAGAAAGAAAAGCACTCACTGCTCTTGACTCAATCACCTTGGTAAACCTAATAAAGATTCATTTAAATTTATGAATAGACATAAATATGTCTGCTTGAAAGAATGAAGAATGTGGTAAACAAGTTGTTATAATGCATAATTAGCCTATATAACCACCGGTATTTCATTGAAAAGAAGACCATGTTCTTGTTTCTTTGTTTCATAGAAGTGGTTTCATTTAATTTTCATATAAAAGCATGTTGCGTGTCACAGGAGTTAAATCTGTATCATTCATGATAAAACTTTAATATCAAACCTATACAATGAGTTTGGTAATTTTAGAGAAATGCTTAATAAATGCATTACACTGTAACTATACCCATTAGATTTTAGCTGACTTAATCTACTGTAGATTTCACCGACAAAAATCTTGTGATTATTTAGTCGACTAAAACTAAAACAATTTATATAACTAAAATGTGACTAAAACTAAATGGCATTTTTAGTCAGAAGACTTAGACTAAATCAAAATTTGCTGTCAAAATGAACAAATGAACCCCTTAATGCAGTGGTTCCCAAACTGGGAGTTATGATAAGGGGGGCGCGGCAAGGCTAGTGTATAGTCAGACGATTTTTATAGAGATTCAAAAGAGATAAACGGCCTAAAATATCTGCTGCGCTGCCCGGCAGTATTCAGCGCGCACCGGTCAATGTGTGACGCTCCGCGCAATATTCCGCTCTATGAATGTGCGTTCCGCTGAGTTGCTCACGGCCCATATGAATGCTCTACTCGTGTACCGCTTATGCTCAACGGAAAAGCAAAGTCCGCTCAAATAATGCGCCGACAGAAAATGTTTATGTTCCTGTTTGCAATAGCGTCGCACACTGTGCTGTAACATGCTACAGTACTCCTGTACTGGACAACGCTGGTAAAATGATGCTACCCTCTCGTGACGGTATTGTCACGGTTCTCACATCTGCCGTGTTCTCAGGTCTCGTGATCTGTATGTTTGTCATGTGATGTCTGCTCGCTCAGCTGAGCTGCTAATCAGTCCGGCACAGGTGTCTCTCATTATCGCTGGCTATAAATACTCACCTCATTCTCCTCTCCCTCGTCCGATAGTTCATCCGGATCTCTGTTCCTGTTCCTGTCGTCTCTTTAGTCTGGTCTTCGTGTGGATTGTTCGTGTTGGATGTCGTCGTGTCTTCTTCGTGCCTGCACCGGATTCACGCCATCACCACGGGACTCACTCCACGCTGTCACCAGCCATCTTGCCCCTGCATCACCCAGCCGAGAGCCTTCATCACCGTCACTGTGTTTGCTTGTTTCATTATAAATAAACTGTCATCACCCTGCATTTGCTTCCTCCACTCATTTCACGTTACAGAACTATCGGACCAAAATGGAAGCAGCAGGCACCTCACAACCCACGATGGAGGACTATCTTCAGGATTGTATCTCTCGGCTGGAGAAACAGGAAAAGAGCACGAGCGATTCCGGTCAGGCTATCCGTGCTCTTGTGGTGCAGGTGTCCGAGCTGACCCAGCGTATGCAACAGTTGCAACTTCCCGCTGCGCCAGTCACGCCGCCCACGCCGCCCGCCCCTCTCGCAGCACCCGGACCATCTGCTGCGGCTCAACAGCTGGAGCCCCGCCTTCCCCCGCCGGAGGTCTATAGCGGTGAGCCGAATTTCTGCCGAGCTTTCCTCACTAAATGCTCAATGCATTTTGCGTTACAACCTCGCACATTCGTTAGTGAGGAAAGCAAGGTGGCGTTCGTGCTCACCCTATTGACGGGGAGGGCGGCGCTGTGGGGCACGGCGGTGTGGGAAAATCAAGATCCCTGTTGTGCCTCATTCTCGACACTCTCGGCCGAAATGAAGAGGGTGTTTGACCGCGCGGCTTCGGGGAGGGAGGCCGCGCGGACTTTGATGGATCTCCGACAGGGGGAGAGATCCGTCTCTGACTATTCTATCGAGTTTCGCACCCTCGCGGCAGAGTGTCAATGGAATGAGGAGGCGCAGTGGGATATGTTCCTGCATGGGCTGGCTGATCGCGTTCAAAAGGAGATCTACGCCCTGGATCTACCCGCTAACCTCAACGGACTCATCGACCTTGCTTTGCGGGTAGACTCTCGTCTCTCTCGGGTCGAGCGGCGGGGATTATCCGCTCGGCCCCCCCCTGGAGAGGGAATTCCACCACGAGCCAGCGGCTATGACGCGATCAGCCCCCACGACGAACACGAACCCATGCAGGTGGGTCGAGCTCGGCTTTCCCGGGAGGAGAAGGAGAGGCGGAGATCCCGGGGCCTTTGTTTATACTGTGGAGCTCCGGGACATTACGCTTTCAACTGCCCGGTAAAAGGGCCAGCCCGACAGTAAATCTGAGGCTACTGTCGGGTGGGATCTCCGCTAAGAAGACCTCATCCAGCGCGACCTCCACGCTCCTTCCGGGTAGGCTAAGATGGCAGAATCACGATCTTCACTGCACTGCACTTCTGGACTCCGGGGCTGAAGGCAATTTCATGGACTATTCGTTTGCACGTTCCAATCAGGTTCCCCTCAGTCCCCTCACCGACCCCATCGCCGTCAACGCTCTCAATGGTCAAACTCTACCCAAGATCACATTCGTCACTAAACCCGTTACTCTCACTGTATCTGGCAACCACAGTGAGAGTATCCCCTTTTACATTCTGGACTCCCCTCTTGCACCTGTTGTTCTTGGACATCCTTGGCTCATCAAACACAACCCCCGGATTGATTGGCAGCTCCAGTCCGTGTCTGAGTGGAGCACTAAATGTCATGAATCTTGTCTTGCGTCTGCTTGTCCGTCTGTTTCTGTTTCTCTGTTTCAGGAGAAGGCGGTGGATGTGAGTAACGTGCCCGTAGAGTACCTCGACCTGAAGGAAGTGTTCAGTAAGTCTCGGGCTGCTTCTCTTCCTCCTCATCGTCCCTATGACTGTGCGATAGAGTTATTGCCAGGTACGTCTCCGCCTAAGGGCAAATTATATTCACTCTCTGTTCCTGAGAGGGAGGCTATGGAGAAATACATTTCTGATTCTCTAGCAGCCGGGTTCATTCGACCCTCCTCTTCTCCAGCGGGGGCGGGGTTCTTTTTTGTGGGGAAGAAAGACGGATCTCTGCGACCTTGTATTGATTACCGGGGGTTGAATAATATCACGGTAAAAAATACCTACCCTTTGCCGTTGATATCTTCTGCCCTCGAGAGGCTGCAGGGAGCGTCGGTCTTCACTAAATTGGACTTAAGGAATGCTTATCATTTGGTCCGCATCAGGAGGGGAGATGAATGGAAGACCGCCTTTAATACCCCCAGGGGGCACTTTGAATACTTGGTCATGCCCTTCGGTTTGTCCAACTCCCCAGGGGTCTTTCAGGCACTCGTCAATGACGTGCTGCGAGACATGGTCGACCAGTTCATATATGTCTACCTGGATGACATATTGATTTTTTCCTCGTCTCTCCAGGAACATGTGCAGCACGTCCGGCGAGTGCTTCAGAGGCTGTTAGAGAATGGGCTTTTTGTCAAGGCGGAGAAATGCGTTTTTCATGCACAGTCTGTTCCTTTTCTAGGGTACATCTTGTCGGCTGAGGGAATTCGTGTGGATCCAGCGAAGGTTCAGGCTGTGGTGGATTGGCCAACTCCAGATTCCCGTAAGGCCCTGCAGAGGTTTCTGGGGTTTGCCAATTTTTACCGACGTTTCATCCGCAATTTCAGCCAACTAGCCGCGCCTCTGACCGCCTTAACCTCCCCCAGAACGACGTTCAGGTGGTCTGACTCAGCTGAGGCTGCGTTTGCCAAACTGAAGAGCCGCTTCGTTTCGGCTCCCATTCTCGAGACCCCTGATCCATCACGTCAGTTCGTGGTGGAGGTTGACGCGTCGGAGGTGGGGGTAGGTGCGGTTCTATCACAGCGTTCGGCCACAGACGACAAGATGCATCCCTGCGCGTTTTTTTCACATCGTCTGTCACCTGCTGAGTCAAATTACGATATTGGTAATCGAGAGCTGTTGGCAGTCAAGTTGGCATTAGAGGAATGGCGTCATTGGCTGGAGGGGTCGGGGGTACCTTTCATTGTATGGACCGATCATAAAAACCTCGAATATATTAAAACCGCCAAAAGATTGAACTCTAGGCAGGCTCGGTGGGCACTTTTTTTCGGACGTTTTGACTTTACCATTTCGTACCGTCCGGGTTCCAAAAATGTCAAACCCGATTCTTTGTCGCGTATTTTTGACCACACCGATCGCCCGTCCACTCCCGAGAGTATTTTTCCTGAGACGCTTATCGTTTCAACTCTCACGTGGGAGGTCGAAACGAAGGTTAAGACAGCCTTAGAAGGGGTAACGCCTCCGGTCGCTTGTCCACCGAACCGGTTATTTGTGCCAGAGGAATTACGGTCCGAGGTTATTCAGTGGGGTCACTGTTCTAATGTAGCATGCCACCCAGGAGTCAATCGTACCATACATGTGGTTAAGCAACGGTTTTGGTGGCCTCTTATGGCTCGTGACGTTCGCAGTTTTGTTTTGGCTTGCTCAGTTTGTGCCATTGGTAAGACATCTAACAGACCTCCAGATGGACTCCTTCAACCGCTGCTGGTCCCTTCGAGACCCTGGTCCCACATTGCGCTAGATTTTGTCACCGCCCTCCCGCCCTCTCAGGGCAACACGGTAGTTTTGACCGTGGTGGACCGGTTCTCGAAGGCGGCCCATTTTATTCCCTTGCCCAAATTACCCTCAGCCAAGGAGACAGCGGTGACTGTCGTGGACCACGTTTTTCGCTTACATGGCCTCCCGACGGACGTGGTCTCCGACAGGGGACCCCAATTTGTGTCCAAATTTTGGCAAGAGTTTTGTAGATTACTGGGGGCAACTGTTAGTCTCTCTTCGGGGTTCCATCCTCAAAGCAATGGTCAAACTGAGAGAGCCAACCAAGATCTGGAAAGAACTTTGCGATGTATGGTCACTAGAAATCCTTCCTCCTGGAGCCAACAACTCTCAATGGTGGAGTATGCCCACAATTCTTTACCAGTATCGTCTACGGGCCTATCACCATTTGAATGTAGCTTAGGGTACCAGCCACCAATTTTTCCTAGTCTGGAATCCGAAGTCGCGGTCCCCTCCGCCCACGCTTTCATCCAGAGGTGCCATCGCACCTGGACCAGAGCCCGCGAGACTCTACTCCAGGTGGGGGCGCGCACCAAGGCCAAGGCTGATCGCCACCGGTCAAGGCCTCCCGTATACGTCGTCGGTTCCAAAGTGTGGCTTTCTACCAAGAACATTCGCTCGATCCGTTCGAATAAACTTGCTCCCAAATTCATTGGCCCGTTTCCTGTCACCAAAATCATTAGCCCGGTGGCAGTCCGCCTTAAACTTCCTCCAGTATACAGGAGAATTCACCCCGTGTTCCACGTTTCCAAAATCAAACCCGTTTTTTTTCTCACGCATTAATCCGCCAGCCCCGGTTCCCCCACCGCCGCGACTCGTAGACGGGGAACCCACCTATTCGGTCAATCGTATTCTGGATTCTAGGCGGAGGGGGCGCGGATACCAGTACTTGGTGGACTGGGAAGGTTACGGTCCGGAGGAGAGAAGTTGGGTACCGGCCAGAGACATCCTGGATCACTCCCTTATCGATGATTACAATCAACGGGTAAGGCGATCTGGGAACGTCGGGGGACGTTCCTAGGAGAGGGGGTACTGTCACGGTTCTCACATCTGCCGTGTTCTCAGGTCTCGTGATCTGTATGTTTGTCATGTGATGTCTGCTCGCTCAGCTGAGCTGCTAATCAGTCCGGCACAGGTGTCTCTCATTATCGCTGGCTATAAATACTCACCTCATTCTCCTCTCCCTCGTCCGATAGTTCATCCGGATCTCTGTTCCTGTTCCTGTCGTCTCTTTAGTCTGGTCTTCGTGTGGATTGTTCGTGTTGGATGTCGTCGTGTCTTCTTCGTGCCTGCACCGGATTCACGCCATCACCACGGGACTCACTCCACGCTGTCACCAGCCATCTTGCCCCTGCATCACCCAGCCGAGAGCCTTCATCACCGTCACTGTGTTTGCTTGTTTCATTATAAATAAACTGTCATCACCCTGCATTTGCTTCCTCCACTCATTTCACGTTACAGGTATGCTCTGCTCACATGCTCTGATAATATATATTTTCTGTCCAATTTTATTGTTACTTTCAATAAAAGTTTTTTTTGCATCATTAAAATAATTGAGTTAAATGGAAAAAGTCTTACAAAATGACTATATTATTTAATAAAATAATAAATAATTATTACAAAGCAGTTTCAGTTTCGGCCAAGAATTTAAATTTTTGTACATCCCTAGATTTTTATGTAAAAAGAAACGTTTTCAGGGTGATACAACACCCCACTGTGAAATTATCTTGCTTATTATACGGCTACTTGCCACATATGTAAATAATTTAACACATAATATGAATTTCATCGTATTTTATTACCTCAAGACGACTCGCAGTACCCGATGCAGCTTTCTGATGTGGGGGTGGAGGTGTGGGGGGGCTTGAATTTTTTGTATTCTGCAAAAGGGGGGCCCGGCAGAAAAAGTCTGGGAACCACTGCCTTAATGTTACATTCCGCCCATTTAGGGTAGGGGAAGCAACAATAAAGTTAACAATAATTAAAACACTAATATAAAAGCAGTATTTGTAGCACCCTTATATTACTGTATTATCTATTTGTAATATTCTGTTACAATCTTTATGATTTGCAAAATATTAATAAAGACTTCTAAAAATATGAATATATATATATATATATATATATATATATATATATATATATATATAAAGATATTTAATATTATGTTTTGTTAAAAATAAAAATAAAATGTCTAATTTCAATGGCAGTTCTCGTTAAATGTTTATATATGTTTATATATATATATCAATGGACATTCTCAATATTACAATAGTAATTTTCAGTTGTATATATAATTATTTAAATATTCTCGAAGTATGATTCTCACTTGGGGTGTGAGAGGTTCTGGGTTCAAATCCCGGACGAGCCCCCAATTAATGTTACATTTTGCCCATTTTATAGGACATAGGACATTTATACAGTAGTACATTTTATAGGAAATTGTCATTATATTTAAATTACACATAAATTATATAAAAAACTTTCTGATTCTGATCTTTTTTTTTTTTTTTTTTTTTTTTTATTACAGAATTGAAGTAGCAAGATGCTTCGGGGTAAGTTGAGGCGCTGGACTATTTCGAGAAGTCGCATTTCTCTGGACCTGTCATTTAGATCCTTATCATTTAATTTGATAGGAGACATTCTGAAATATAATTAGGTGAATTAGTTTTACCTCAGTCTCCTTTGTCCTCCTTGCCTGGAGCAAACAGTGTTAAAACTAACTCTTCTTACCCCACTCACCCCTTTACAATGTCCAGAAGTACCTTGAAATAATGCCAAAATGACAGTAATGCAAAGCATCAGGTGGTTTATTGCTTCTATAAAAAGATGATAAAAGTCACAGATGTTCATTAAATAGTTAAATTCATTAATAATTAGAATGAATAATTCTTACGCCGAGTAACGCAGTTCATTAGTTTAGCTGTAGGCTGTTTAGTGTCATTAGTGTCAGAGCTATAAGCAAAGATTCACCCTGGCAACTTGCATGTAAATATACTAAACGTTTAGTGATCAGTAAGGGCAGTACAGTAGATGTGTGCTCTGTGCAAGTTATAAAACCCTGAATGTGAGGGCGTATTGCTTCGAGAGAGAACAACTCGCATTGACCTGTATTGCGCAAAGTAGGCTACCAGCACCGCTGGGGAACCTGGGTAACGATCTCCAGTCTGCGTCAGAGGGGCTTTCACTGCCGCCCCATCTCATCATCTGCCATAAAGACGGGGCAGGACTGAGGAGAGAGAGGGAATAAAACTAAGAGATCTCATGCTCCACATTTTTTTATTTATTTTTTTTTTACCTCAGACCATTGATTGTATCCATGGAAACCACAATGAAGCAGAGTTGGCTTTTTTTTTTTTGTTTTTTTTTTTTTGTAGTGACTAGAGGTCTTCGATGCATCTTAAAAAAAAATCACACGATTGAGAACATTCCCTCGGAATTCACTTTTGCAACTTATTTACCCATAAAACGGCAGAATTCAAACAATAAATTAGACAGGAGACACCACACTGTGGCGATTAGCTAATTCCCTGCATCTAAAAGATCGTTTAGAGGCATGTTAAGGGTTCAAGAGCACCTTGAAGGGATGGAGGTTCCCCACGAACATTAGTTCCCGTGCTAAATGACCTATATACTCAGTAAAACGGTGTCTGTCTCAGATGTCTCTTCGCGGCTTCGCTTACGTGCGTAGCTAAAATTGAAATTCACACTGCACCAGGGGGCCTTTCATATCTTTACATAGACACAAGGCGGTAAAATTAAACTGTGCAATTTAGGTTGCCACTGGAAAATCCTCAAACAGCGCAGGTCGGAATATTTTACCAGAGGGAACCTCATTTCTCTGATATTGAACTATGATGGATGTGTGTCATTTTAAGACACAGATTCACTTGAAACTGATGTTGTTATTGCAGTCTGTAAGGTGTTTAGTGTGGTATAATTGAAAGAAATGCTGACATATTGGGGTGAACCTCTTGAAAAAATGGCCAGGTCAGAGCTGTGGCATGGATAGTAGTGCGTTAAATCTGACATATAAGTTTAAGTTCATTCTAGGTCATTACCCAGTCCAGTTCCCCATATATATATATATATATATATATATATATATAATTTTTTTTATTTTTATTATTAATTAATTTATTTTTTCTTTTAAATAATCTAGGCTTATGATTCTCACTTGGGGTGCGAGAGGTCCTGGGTTCAAATCCCGGGCGAGCCCCCAATTAATGTTACATTTTGCTCATCTAGGGTGGACTAACAATGTCACTAACAATAATTATAACACTAACATAAAAGAAGTATTTGTAGCACCCCTAGATTATTTTATTTTCTATTTGTTATATTCTGTTACAATATTTATGAATTGCAAAATATTAAAAAGTACTTATTTTTTATTATAAATTTTATTGTAATTATGCAGTAAACCCGACATAGAATTTTGATTCCGTCCTAGGTCATGTCCCAGTCCAGTTTCCCCTCCCTTTACTGTTGGTTTTTTACTGTGCTCTACAATAAAGACAATATATATTACAAACAAGCAAGCTTACAAACAAAAAACAATAAATACAATAATAATAATAATAATAAATACATTTTTAAATACAAATTGGTCTCATTTCAATGGAGGCTCTCATTAAATGTAATGTGTGTGTGTGTGTATATATATATATACATATATATATATATATATATAACAAAATATGAATAAATACTTATTTAATATTATTTTTAATTGCAATTATCTGATAAACAGTGATAAATAATTTCCCAGTCCAGTTTTCCCTCCTTTTACTGTTGGTTCTCTACTGTGCTATACAATGAAGACAGTATATATTACAAACAAACAAACAAATAAATAAATAAATTGGTCTCATTTCAGTGGCGATTTTCATTAAATGTAATAAAAAAATTTATGGTTATTCTCATTAAATGGTCATTACTGAAACTATGTAATAATTAATCATTTATTTAAATAATTTAATAAAATTGAATTTTGTAATTTTCTATTTTAATTACTGTAAAAAAAAAAAAATCCTGGACAAACCCCCAATTAATGTTACAATCCACCCATTTTGGGTTGAGGAAGCAATAATAAAGTTAACAATAATTATAAAACTAGCATAAAAGCAGTATTTGTAGCGCCTTTAGATTATTTTAATCTCTATTTGTTATATTCTATTACAATATTTATGAATTGCAAAAAAAAATTTTTATTATTGCAATTATGCCATTAACCCTGACATTAAGTTCGTCCTAGGTCATGTCCCAGTCCAGTTCCCTCTCCCTTTACTATTGGTTCCCTACTGTGCTCTACAATAAAAACATGTATTACAAACAAACAAACAGGTCTCATTTTAATAGCGATTATCATTAAATATTCTTTACTAAAATACAAAAAGTAGATATTTTATTTATATATTTAAATAATCTAGGGGTATGATTCTCATTTGGAGTGCAAGAGGCCCCGGGTTCAAATCCCGGATGAGCCCCCAATTAATGTTACATTCCGGCCATCTAGGGTAGGGGAAACAACACTAAAGTTAACAGTAATTATAACACAAACATAAAAGCAGTATTTGTAACACCCCTAGATTATTTTATGATGTATGTTTTATTCTATTACAGTATCATTGAATTGCAAACTATTAATAATTACTTATTTAATATTATTTTTAAATGCAATTATGACTATTGAAATGAGGTAATGGGATTTGCGGGAGTGTAATTTATCAAAATTACATTAAAAATAATGCCATAATACAAGAAATTGTAAATCTCCTTAAAAAGGCTTCATTTTCTTAAGCAAACTAAAGTTGCTTGCTTCTTTCTTTTGATTTTGTGTGGAAATATGACCTGCGCTGCATTTCTCAGTGACCCCAATTTTTTCTTTCATCTTGTGATGCTTCTGAGAAAATCTGTGAGATTAGTCATTTCATTCTCAAATTTGTAATGAATTGGTTATCCATGTTTCAAACACCGGCTTTTGTATGTTTAAAACATTTGCGTGAATTTTAAATGCACTGCTTATGAAAAACTCATTTGATGTAGAGTTGAGGGACACTGGGATGGTGTAATACTCATTTGTTTGCCAAGAAGGAGAGAATTAGTTTGTGTTTAATATCTTCAAAGTCTGACTATAGGAAAATATTATCTCTTTCATTTCAAAGCGATCCAGGTGTTTTGGCTGTCTTCTTTTTGCTCAGACCCAATGCATAATCAAATATTTAAATCAGTAATAATATCTTAAAAAGAACAGAATGAAGTACTCTGACAGACTGAATCAGGTTTACCAGTTCTTTACTAAGTGCTCAGGCTCACAAGAAAAAGGCGCAGTGAAAATTCTCCTCACCAGTGTGCGATCTTATAATTGCGATTATTATGAATTTTGAAGTTTAAATCTCCCCCTCCCTCACTGATTTCCTGAGGTTGTTCTTTTGAGGAGGGCGACAGTCTGACAGCTCAATTTGGTGGCGACGCCCCTGAGACCCCCCATTAAACCGTGCTGGAGGTGACATCATAACTCTCCCATGATCCCCGAACAGGCCGCAAAGAGCAGAGAGGACAAACCAGAGCCGATGAATCAGTCTGCTACCTTCCCCAAATGCTCACAGGATGACCTCTATGTGCACAAAATATAGACGGAAGTCCATCTGCTGTCTTTATATTGTCCTTATGCAACTTATTCATTATTAGTGCTTGTTAAAGAGATAGTTCACACAAACATAAAAAATTACCCCATGATTAGCTTAACTTCATGCCATCCTATGTGTATATGATTTTTTTCAAATGAATACAGTCAGACTAACAGCTTTTGTACCTTTTTCAATATGGACTGTTTAAAAGCAGCTTCACAATAATGAAAAAAAAAAACAAAACAGAATCAGTGATTCTGCTGTGAAGAATTTATAGCAAAACAATTGTGTCATTATTCAGCTCAAGTAAATTCAGTATTGATTACTGGAGAAGTCCACTTCCAGAACAACAATTTACAAAGAATTTACTCACCCCCTTGTTATCCAAGATGTTCATGTCTTTCTTTGTTCAGTCGTAAAGAAATTATGTTTTTTGAGGAAAACATTTCAGCATTTTTCTCCATATAATGGACTGATATGGTGCCCCGATTTTGAACTTCCAAAAAGCAGTTTAAATGTGGCTTCAAACAATCCCAAATGCGGTCGTAGGGTTGTCAAAAGGTACCGGGTTGGGTACTTTCGGTACTGAAATTTTAAAAGTGTCCATTTCCCGTTCACATTTGAGAGCCGTTGAGCCGATTTTTAAACATCGCTGATTGGCCATGGTGTTCACGCGCTCAACAGACATGACTGTGATTGGCTACACTGATAAGCGATTCATGCTCCTCACCGAGTGCTCACACATAAGCACAACGGGAGCGCTTGAAAGTCGCATCTGTCAGCGGATACGTCGATATGTAGATGTATTAGGGATCCGCTGACACACGTGGCTTTGAAACGCTGTCATTGTGCTTATGTGTGAGCGCTCGGTGAGGAGCGTGAAGCGCTTATCATTGTAGCCAATCACAGTCATGTCTGTTGAGCGTGTGAACACTATGGCCAATCAGCGATGTTTAAAAATCGGCTCAACAGCTCTCAAATGTGAGCGGGAAACGGGCGTTTTTACAATTTCAGTACCGAAAGTACCCAACTCGGTACCTTTTGACAACCCTATTGTAAATGATCCCAGCACATTATATGTGACTTCACCTTTAAGTTCAGTTAAGCTGCAAATTCATTAATTATGAAACAAATTCAGTTATCAGCGCAGAAAACAATAATGTTGATATTTAATGTTTAGCTGAATTGTACATTTAAAATGAACGTGGCCGTAGCTTTTGATATCTGATCACAAATGACTATTGCTGGTAAAAATAAAACATCATCCATCATTCCGTTCAACCGCAAATCAGGCTTCTTGCTGCAAAAAATGAGCATTATGCAAGGGGAAGTGTTTGTATGTTAATTGCTGTAGTGCATAATATATCATATCATGAACAAGATGAACTATTATCAATGCATTAATCAAACTCACTCAGGATGCTGAAGGTTTCTGACATTTTTCCATATATCATTTTTAATGATAACGCTAAATGTGGAGCTGAAATGATGTATGGAACAGTGAAACCACTCACTGTAATATTAAAGTCTCATCTGTGACATTTTGTTTGCTGACAGGAGACAGACCATGTGACTTCCACTGACTTCACAGAGTGCAACACACTGTAAGTAAAAACAATGTTCAGTAATTGATTTTTAATGATAACTTTAAAATGACCTGCTGTGAGTTCTGAGGTTGTTAATCAATGGTAATTGCTTTTTTTTACAATATTTCTGATTATTTTTAAAATGTAGCAGCTGAATTTGTGGTGAAAGTGATGCTTTGTGGAAAATTCCACCAATCAAAAGAGCTTGAAAGGAAGTCTTGACTATTAATAATATAAGCAAAAGACTTAAGTTTCCTAAGCCAAATAAAGTTTGTTTCTTTCTTTTGATTTTGTGCTGAAATATGACCTGGCTATGTTTCCCAATGGCACCAATGGTAATTACCCAGAACACCCTGGTGAGATTTGCACAGGGTGCAAGCACTATTCACATTGTCTTTAGAAAATGTTAACTATTTTGAAACTTCATTATATAGATATTTTAGATAATACCAATCCTTTTTTCTACATGCTAATTAATGGGCATCTAAACTTTGCCAATGCTTGTAGATGATTAAGTAAACTTACAGTTGGTTTTAATTCACTTCTGTCATCAATCAAGCTAGCATGCGTTATTTAACCTCTCATGCCCACTTACCCAGACATTTAAAGTCTGAGCGCCGGGGTCTGGAGCCGAGTACACCTGATGGAGTAGGACAGCAGTGTAGGGTGATGGAGAGGATGAGGGAGGCAGGGTTATATTTGGCCTGTCTAAACGAGAGGAGATGTGGATTGCCCTCTGCGCAGATTTGTCGTTCCGATGTGGGGTGGTGGCGTCTCTCCAGGTTTCCGTTATGTGCCACTGACTGCGGTAATGAGAGTCGTTTATATTGTCATTTGTTTACAAGGCTTGCAGTGACCATGTCTGCCACTGCCAGACAGGGAGCAGAAGGAGACGCTAATATGAGGATGCGGTTATGTTGAGTCTGAGGCGGTGTCGTTAAAAATGGATCAACAGAATAACGCCTAACAAGGACAGTAAGTTCAAGAGAGTAATGATTTGTCAATTAGCAGATGCTTTTATCCAGTGTGACTCACGGTGCATTTAACTATTACATGAACATCTATTACATGACCTGATCTATCTATCTATCTATCTATCTATCTATCTATCTATCTATCTATCTATCTGTCTGTCTGTCTGTCTGTCTGTCTGTCTGTCTGTCTATCTATCCATCTGTCTATTCATGTATTCTATTCTTGCATTTGACTAATTTCCTTGCTTTTTTTCTCTCGAAATTTGCTGTGTGTGTGCCCATGATTTCACGTGCTGAGATGAGGAAACTCCTCCCCGTTTTTTTTTTTTTTTTTTGAAAAAGCAACACTTGCAGAGCATCTTCCGTTCCAATGAAATGCAGTGATAAGCCTTTTAAACAAAAAAAAAACAAAAGAGAACATTATAACTTATTTTTACTTCACAGCATCAGTCGAGTGTTTGAAATAACTTCCCTTTGTTATCTGATGTGGCTTCTTATCATAGAATGAGGCAGACAATATATTCTATACTGTATGTCGATTAGCAATGGCTTACAAATATACTTAATCATTATGAAAATGCCCGAGGTGGCTTGAAGAACACAGATAAACCATATATTATTGCAGATGAGTGTTTGTTTTCCTTACATTTCACATTTCAAACACGTTTAACGTTATATCTTTTTTTTTTATTTAGTTACAGCAATAGCGATGCCTTTATCTATATTAGAGATTTCCTGGCTGGAACGTCATCAGTGTTATCTCTTTGACGCATATGTGGATTTTCTGCACGAGGGCGTGCATTATGAATGAAACCAAAATCGGAAAAATAATACCTCTTTCAAAAGAAATATTAAGCAGACATATAATAATCCACGCGTTTTCCAGTGTACAAATGTTTACAGGAGTATTTTGTTGTTAATTAGATGCAAAAAAAAATACTGATGTGGCAAGCTATGAGAACCGAACCGAAAACCGTGGTTAAAAACCGAGGTACGTATTGAACCGTGGACTAACTGTATTGTTGCATCCCTACTATCTGTCTGTCTATCTATCTATCTATCTATCTATCTGTCTGTCTGTGTCTATCTGTCTATCTATCTATCTATTTATCTGTCTATCTATCTATCTATCTATCTATCTATCTGTCTGTCTGTCTATGTATGTCTTTCTGTCTGTCTCTCTATCTATCTATCTATCTATCTATCTGTATGTCTTTCTGTCTGTCTGTCTATCTATCTATCTATCTATCTATCTATCTATCTGCCTGTCTGTCTATGTATGTCTTTCTGTCTGTCTGTCTGTCTGTCTATCTATATATCTGTCTATCTGTCTGTATGTCTTTCTGTCTGTCTATCTATCTATCTATCTATCTATCTATCTATCTATCTATCTATCCATCTATCTATCATTTATCTATTTATCTATCTATCTATCTATCTGTCTGTCTGTCTATTGTTCTATCCATCTGTCTGTCTATTTCTCTATCATCTGTCTATCATTGTCCATCTATCCATCTAGCCGTCTGTCTGTCCGTCTGCCCACCCAGCTGTCTGGTTGCCTGTCTATCATTCTATCTATTCATCGGTCTATCTATCTATCTATCTATCTATCTATCTATCCCTATCTTATTACAAACTTTTTAAATGAATATTAGTTGTATGAACATTCAGATTTAATTTAGATTTAATTCAAATTCAACTAAGAAAAGGCAATAAATGAAAAAATTCATGTTTGAATGTTTTAGTGTTACTGCGGACATTTATTTGGACAGTTGTGAGAACTCACAAATCTAAGCATCACGTTTTCTCTCAACAATCCCTTTTTATTGTGTTTAGCTGTTATAAAAGTAATGCTTGTACTATAGTTGTATTTCTCTCAGTATGAAAAGTTACATCATTTTCTTCATATGCGTTCAATACAGCATCTCAATATGTCTCAAATCAATCATCAGAGATATGTGCAACTTTGTAAGGAAATGTATGCTGTGTAGTCGCGCGCCAGCTCGCTGCGGCAGTTATCAGAGCGATTGTCCTCCTGTCCAAGTCTCCAGCAGCGCCTTCAGGCATCTGGCCGTGTCGTCCCCGTGTCCTCACAAATACCCTTCTACAACACCAGATGTTTCTACACACGTCGCTGACAGATAGACAGACCGGTAGATTGCAACTTTGCACGAATACGTTTTCACTAATGACCATCCAGCCATTTATTTCAGCGACCCTGTTATTCAGACTGCGTACAGTAGCAGCACAGTATTTATCCTGCTTCATAAAGACCCAAAACACTTTTATCCCACAGCTACCTTTGAACCAAGCGTTTAGTTGCCATGGAAATGGCGAAATGATCTTCTATTATATATATGAGCAGTGTTCAGAAGCAATGTTTTCCACTAAGCATAGATAGAGAAAAAAATAATAGTATGATCAACAAATGATCGGAAAGGAAAAACAAACCATTGCACTAGAACCAACAGCCTGAAACCAAACCCAGAGTCTAATAATTGGCTAAAAGTCTAAAAGTCTCTTTTTTTTCTGTAATCATCGGCTGTCTGCTGCGCTCTCCCTCTGACAGAACCGTTCAAGGATGAAGATTAGAGTAGGAGAGCGGTTGTGAGATGTTTTGTAGGTTCAGTGGAAAAATCTAACTTGGATGTGTGGATATTTTCCATGATGTAAGCTGGCATGTGTGTCTTTGCGTGTGAAAGGGACCAGAGGAGGAGGATCAGTGCATAGAGAGTAGCACAGGAGGAGGAGACCAACCCAGATCTGCGGGATGCTGTGATAAAAAGCCATGAAAAATGATCACAGGAGGACTGCTGAAATGTATCACATCTGCTTTATGCTCCCCTCGGCATATACTGATCCATGAGGGAAGAGAAAGAGAAAGAGAAAGGACACTTTAAACATATATGTGTCACAAAGTTTCTCTATACACATCCACATCAGAACCTTCTCTCATCAGCACCCTGGGATTGACATCAAACATGAATGTCGGCTGTTTGATCCTGTTTGCATGTCCAGAGGGTTATTGAAAAGGTACATATTTAAGTTTTCTTGAGGCAAAACGTTTTTCTCTCACTTTAGGCCAGGCAACGAAAGCAAAAATGCACAGCAAATGGAAATAGTTCTCATTAAGTTCTAAAGTTTTACTAACTCGAGGATCTTTCACTTTTGGAAGAGAGAAATTTCACAGGAGACGTTAGAAAATATAGATACTTTATTCTCCTTTTTTGCTCTACAGAATAAATAAAGTCATGAAACAGCAAGAGTGGGTGAGTATAAATGATGGCAGAATTTTCATTTTTGGGTCATTTGCAAAGCCAGAGATCTCAATATGAACAAATCAAGTGATCTGAGATCCATTTTTTAAAGGATTAGTTCACTTCCAGAGCAAAAATGTACAGATAATCTACTAATGTACCAAGATGTTCATGTCTTTCTTCCTTCAGTCGTAAAGAAATCATGTTTTTTGAGGAAAACATTTCAGGATTTCTCTCCGTGTAATGGACTTCTGTGGTGCCCCCAAATTTGAACTTCCAAAATGCAACCGAGGAATAAGGGTCGTATCTAGCAAAACGATCAGTTAATTTCTAAAAAAAGAAAGAAAGAAAAAAATATACGATTTATATACTTTTTCATCTTGTCCAGCTGTGTGAACTTTTTTTTTTTTGGTTATGACAGTTAGGGAATGTCTAAAAACTCCAGTCTCATTTTCTCCCCCAGCTTCAAAATCATCTTATATTGCTGTTTTTACCCTTTGTTTTTTTGTAAAGCGTGTTTGATCTTTGCATGTTCAATTTGTAAACTCTAGGTTGATACTTCTGCAGCGATGTAGGACGATTTTAAAGTTGGAGAAGAAAATAAGATGGGAGTTTTTAGACGTACCCTAACTTTCATCGCTCAGAGCTTTTGAGGTTAAAAAGTATAGAAATTGTAATCGTTTAGAGCCCTTTGAAACTGCATTTAAACTGCATTTTGGAAGTTCAAATTTGGGGGCACCATAGAAGTCCATTTAGAAGTCCAAACTTTTGTAACAATATAAATGTTTTTTACTGTCACTTATGGTCAGTTAATGCATCTGTTCTGAATAAAAGCTTTAATTTCTTTCAAAGAATAATAAAAAAAAAAGATAATATATTTATAGAATGATGTTTTACATTTCTGGTCTTTGATGTTTCTAGTCCAATTAACATATTTTCCAAGCCAATAATATAACATTAAACTTATGAAAATGGTTTTAAAAACCACATGGCACCATAGTTTAATCACTTTACAGTGTTGCAATGAGCGTTTCTTTTTTTTTTTTTTGCAGTAACTCACCTGTCATTCTGTAGGTTAATGAGTGGGTAGATGACATGAAAATGTAATAAAAATAACAAAAACACAACAACATTAAACTAAAATGAAAACAAAAAATAAAAACTAATTCAAAATATTTAAAAAAAAAATAGAACCGTGAACTCCTGAAATATGAAAGAGCACCCTGAAGTTTCTCATCTGGATTACCCTCTGTGCTCCAGTTGGATGTTGGCCCTGTCAGATCGTTGTGATGTCAGCGTTACTGATTACATCAGGATCTGTGTGCTTGAGGAACGATTTAAGTAACTATGGCAACAGACCGCAGAATATTACGAGCAAACTTAAACTTCACGTCATTCTGTTCTCTGAGGCTTTTGTGAGATTTTCTATGATCAGCAGTTCGGAAGCCTCTCTGCTGCTGCATCAGGATTAGACATCAGCTGGGCTAACCACATGTTCACACCGCATCTGACCACATTCTCCATCTGTCATCTCCCTCAGGTCAGAGCACTTAAGTTAGGAAACACTACAAGACATTATTAGAGGTGCGTATTACTCCTAACACACATATGGACCTTCAGTACATACCTCATCCCGCATTGTGCTATGAACCACAGTTAATGTAGTGACCTCAAAAATAATATATATTAGCTACAACATTTCTCATTTTCTTGTAGTTTAAAATATGTGTAAAGGCAAAAAAGAATTGTTTCTAAACACATTATGAATGTATTCCTGAAAACACATTACAAAGACTGAACTGTGTAGTACCGAATTGTGCCGTTAGACCGTTAAAGAGTTTTTCACCATTTTTTTTTTTTTTTTATTTAAGTCGCCATGAAATCAAAATGATAGTTTTTTGGCTTTTAGTATAAAGTATGTTAGCCTTACGGTTATCTATAAGGTAGTGTACTCCAAAACAATGACAAAATTCACGTTTACAAGATATAAGCACTCAAAACGTAGTCTCTCACTTCCGCCAATATGGATCAACGATTTTGATAACATCACGTTGCACTTCAGCTTCTCATCAAACTTCCTGTCCAATCAAATGCGCTCTAGAATCCGAAACGTCCCGCCCCCTACTCTATAAATAGACGTTGAAGCTACGACTGAGATCGGTCACTTGTTCACAGTGTTAGTATTTTTCTGTACAGTGAATAGCATATAGTGCTCAATGTATGCCATAGAGAACGATTCAGACAGGGCAAATGAGGTCTGGTTTCGCATTGTGTCAGGCGAACCGCAGCAGTGCGCACAGTCTACTCCGGACTTTGGCTCTGGTCCAGAGACGCGATCGCAGGGAGCGGATGATATGCACGAGTCGGCATATATTAAACATTCAACACAGCCACAACATGATTATGGTCACTGTTTTGTTTTAGTAAAAGTTTGATATTTAATCTAAAAGTAATCTATTAGACTGTGGCTGTCATAAGCTGTGAAATGCGGCCTTACCGAGTGGCCAAGCAGATATATGAAACACTATTGGCTACTTTTAAAAAAGGGGGCGGGGCTGATCGATATGTCCCGCCCTGTTTTCCTTTTTCAGTTGAAATTATGTCACCGCATAAAATAACGTTGCCTGTTTCAAAGCACTTAAGTGCACCTTTAAAGGAACCGTATGTAGGATTGTGGCCAAAACTGGTACTGCAATCACTTTCAAAATACTGTAGAACGGCGTATCCCCTCCCCCCTGACTCCAGGTTGCCAGCTAAGCTGCAGGATTCCGCAGGAACGTAGGCTGATACAAGGAGCTTCCAATGGCAAGTGACCAGTCCTACACAATAAGTTTTTTTTTTTCCTCTGTTACTTATGTTTATGCTTTACGAGAGATGTTTTGCGAAGTAATTACGTGTCGCAAAAATGTACTAAAGGCGATTAGCCAAATATTTCGTAAAGATGTACTGTAATACCACATTTCAGTCGGAACATAGATTGTTTTCTATGCTAATGTTAGCAATGACGACTCGCTGTTTTTATTTCCCAAACAATTCCTTACCTTTTCAATTCGATGACCCACCTCCTCCATATGCGCTAACGTAACGTTACTTTGCACGAACATATATATACCTTTGTTCGACTGTCGTGAATATTTGAAATGTCTATTTACATTAAGTACAAGTAAGTTAGCCAAACATAGATGAATCTTACCTGTCCAGGAGAAAATTAGCAACGTTTGCATCTGTCTTAAAATTCTTCTCCGTTTTCAGCCGTCTCCATCTGTCAAAGGCATCTCCTATACAAATCCTTGTTTTATTTCGGACTTTGTCACGACGTACTTCGGATTTATAACGAGGTCTTTTAGGTTTCGTAACTTTATACATGTTTTATCCGACACGTTCGTAGCTGCAGCTGTAACTAGAGCAGAGCTGGCAACCCGGATGACGAAACTCTACTGACTTTGTGATTGGTAGATAGCTGGAGGGTGGCGCCTCAGACCAAAACACAACATGACAACATCAACATCAGTTGAGGGCTGCAACTTTCACTTTTAAATGACAATATCCTGGCCGGACCACTGTTGTCAGTGATATAAGTATTTGAAATGAACATGATTTCTTAATGTCTAGTGACATGTCAGGGCCATTTTATGATTAACTGAAATAAATTTCTTACATACGGTTCCTTTAAGGATTTTTTTGGGCCTGCTCATTTGCGAGTTGCTAACTAGCTATGCCTTGTTATGTAAATGCATATTACCTGGTTGCGATAATTTACAAAACGGCTCCGTCTCCATCTTAAGCATCCATTCAGGTAGCGGTATTTGACAGTTGAGAAAGGTGGCAGCTTTCCCGCGACTGGGCGTGGCTTCAGCGCTGCTAGCGGACACGCCCCCAGCATTTGAGGACAGAAAATACTGCTTATTTTTTCAAGATTTTCATAATTTATTTCATTTACTTTACGTTTTTATCATTTAAAATTAGCAGGGTAGTTAGCAGCACATTTTTCTGTGGTGTGACAAACTCAGAACACATATTTAATATTGATTCACACAGACTTTTACTTGACTGAAAAAAAATAAAAATTACAATAACACACAATAAACTTACTAAAACTCTAAAATAAAATGAAATAATTCAAATAAATAAAAAATTAAAATTATTAGCAAAAACCATATTAGTATTTCAGTGATAGCCTACTAAAATGACTAAAATAAAAATAACTAAAATAACTGCTATGAACATGATACACTACCAATAAAATGTTTCTGAACAGTAAGATTTGTAATGTTTTTTTTTCTCTTCTG
Source organism: Cirrhinus mrigala (assembly GCA_036247105.1). Taxonomy (NCBI): domain Eukaryota; kingdom Metazoa; phylum Chordata; class Actinopteri; order Cypriniformes; family Cyprinidae; genus Cirrhinus; species Cirrhinus mrigala. The sequence goes on along the minus strand of CM070020.1, from coordinate 24,312,770 downwards.
CTCACCAACCCTACATTATTATAATCCAAAGTAGAGCAAAACAGTAATTTTTTTAAAAAAATATTTTATTATTTAAAATAACTTTTATATTTGAATATATTTTAAAATATATTTATTTCTGTGATCAAAGCTAAATTTTCAGCATCATTACTCTAGTCTTCAATGTCACAAGATCCTTCAGAAATCATTCTAATATGCAGATTTGCTGTTCAAGAAACATTTATTATTTTTATTACTATCAATATTTCAAACAGTTGAGTACTTTTTTTCAAGATTCTTTGATGAATATATAGATCAGCATTTATCTGAAATAAAAAAGATTTTGTAACATTATACAATATACCTTTTAAAAGCTTGAAGTCAGTATAATTTTTTTTTTTTTTTTTTTTTTTGAGAAATTATAGAAATTAATACATTTATTTAGCAAGGATGCTTTAAATTGAACAAATGTGACCTTAAAGAATTTATAATATAATATAACATCATAATGTTTTTTTGAGCAGCCAATCAGAATATTAGAATGATTTCTGAAGGATCATGTGACTGGAGTAATGATGCTAAAAATGTAGCTTTGAAATCACAGGAATAAATTAGATTTTAAGATATATTCAATCAGAAAACAGTTATTTTAAAAAGTAAAAATATTTCAAAATTGTACTGTTTTTGCTGTATTTTAGATCAAATAAATGCAGGCTTGGTGAGCAGAAGAGACTGTTCAAAAACTTTTGACTAGTAGAGTATGTTTATATAATAAGTATATTTGGTCTATTTGCTTAAAACAATAAAACAATCTTCAATAAAGTCTTGTTACTTTCAAATTTCTCTTGAAAGTTTTCATAAGAATGTACGATTGTACAGTTTAGCACTCATGCAGTGATATGTGTATGCCAGATTGACCAGTCATAATGAATTCCAGCAATGTGTAATAAAAGATGATAATTCTTGCTCTCCGTAGTGTAGTCGTGGTCTCATCGAGCTTGAGCATCTGTGCCTGAGACTCATCCGGTGCAGAGGTCAAAGGGAATCAGAGGATGAATGTCAGCGTGCCTTTCGCCCACAGCAGGAAACACTTAAGTCTCTCTGCAGTTTCCAAAGAAACAGCAGTTCTTGTTTTATGCAGTGCAGGCATGATGCTGCGACCCTAATTAGTTTCTCCCCTAAAAATTGTTATGGCACCCTAAAAAAAGTATTTTTAGCATTTTTTTTCCCCTAATCTTAAATCTGATTTGAGCTAGTGCACTGAATCCAAAAGGATGAAACAGCAAGTGCTGCGGCCGCGGGCAGGAAAACGGAGGAAGGTCTCATTAGTCTTTGCAGGTTAAATGACACGGGACGTTTCACCAATTGCAGAATGTATCACACATGCTCTAATGCCTGCAGACACATTTAGTTTGCGTCTGTGAAGAATTAGAGACATTTAGCAAATCCAGTTGAACAAAGAGCCTCATAATGCTTCCATATGCAGCCATATGGAGAGCATTAGCTCTATACGGCAGAAAGCAATGAGTCATTTTATGTGTTTGGAGGTTAACCTTCATGGTAAATGACGACGCTCCGCAAACATCCGTAAAACTCTGACACTGTTTTTCCAGCACCTTTGCCAAGCATTTGGATCACGACGGTCGTCCCACCTGTGTCACGAGTACAGCGGTCTTCTGTCTACAGGTATAATCTACTTTTCATTAAGAGCCCCACTGGCCTGCTGACAGGAGCAGGTGTATCTGTGGGTTTATCTGTACGTGTAGGAGCGTAATCATACGTGAAGGTTTCGGACCGGCGGCCCGTAAAGGTGGGGTTGCCGTACCTGGCGGTGCAATCTGGGCGCGCGGCTTTACCTGCTGTTAGGAGCAATTTGCGCTCCCTGAAATCAAGCGTCGAAGTACGTTGGCTAATATGATTTTAATCCTCCTTGACCTTAAAAACCCAGCAGGGTCTCGGTTTTGATGAAGTAATGCATGAGACCCCATTGTTTCTGAGTCAGAGGAGACGCAGATGATCCTCCATATGTAGGTGTCTGATATCCAAACAACTCGTAGATGTTGGACACCTACATATGAAAAATGTAATTAACAAAAATGTAACCATGGCAACTCCAAACATCTGAAAAAATACCATAAGTTGGGGTAAAGCATACGTATCTAGGCCTACTTTTGCTTATTCTCAATGTGCTAGGAAAGTGTGTTATGGGAAAAAAAAAAAAAGGGGGGGGGGTAATTAGGGAAAGTCAATAAACTATGATTTGTTTAATTTGCTGCCATAATTGTGCAAATAATATTTAATTAAGTAATACACAAAAATTCTAATTCTAAAAATTCTAAACTGATTGTGAGGATTTTAAAATGTAATATAATCTAATTACAAGTACTTAATTTTTGGAATCTGATTACCTAATCTAGATTACATGTACTCTTTTTTATTTTATTTTATTTTAGTTTAGTTTAGTTTAGTTGGTTAGCAAAATATCTTTCATGTTCCACAGAAAAAAGTAAGTCATACAGATTTGGAATGACATGAGGGGATAAAAATTTTCTTTTCTTTTCTTTTCTTTTCTTTTCTTTTCTTTTCTTTTCTTTTCTTTTATTTCTTTATGTATTTTATGTTTTATTGTTTTATTTTATTTATTTTTTTGTACATTTTATGAAAAGAAGTCATACATTTTATTTTATTTTATTGCATTATATTTCATTGTATTTTATTACTTTTATTTTATTTTCAAAATGTATTTTTAATTTACATTTTATTTTATATTTTACTATTTTATTTTATTTTAGATTTTATGAAAATAAGTCATAAATTTTATTTTATTTATTTTATTTTATTTTTAATTATTTACTTTAATTTTAATTTTATTTAAATGTATTTTTAATTTACATTTTATTTTATTATTTTATTTGAGATTATATGAAAATAGGTCATACAGATTTTGAATGACATGAGGGGAGACAATGATATAATATTTTATTCTATTTTTATTTTTATTAATTTTATTTATTTTCATTTATGTTATATTTTATTTTAATTGTTTTGTTTTATATATTTTATTTTAGATTTTATGAAAGCAAGTCATACAAATTTGGAATGACATAAGGGTGAAAAACTTATACTTAATTATTTTTATTTTATTTATTTTATTTGTATTTTCTACATTTATTTTATCATTTTATTTTATATTTTATGAAAATAAGTCATACAGATTTGAAATGACATGAGGGGGAGACAATGATATTTTATTTGTATTTTTTTTATCTTATTTTATTTGTATAATTTTTATTTGTATTTGTATTGTATTTTTTTTTTACATTTATTTTATATTTTATTTTATTATTTGTTTTTATTATTTTATATTTTATGAAAGTAAGTCATATAGATTGGAATGACATATGGGTGAGAAAATGATACCTTATTATTTTATTTTATTTTATTTTAATTTTAGTTAGCAAATATCTTCTTTTGTGTTCCACAGAAGAAAGCAAGTCATACAGATTTGGAAAGACGTGACAGGGAGAAATATGATAGAAATTAAATTTTTTAGTGGACTATAGCTTCAGGTGAGGTTCAGAGACAGACAAATATGCATATTTTAGGGCAAGCATATAGTATATCATTACAGCAAGTGCACATATATAGGCCTATATATAGTTGTTATTTATATAGTTATTATACTTACGCTTAAAATAGATATATACTTATTATAGTCCTTCATTATTATCACCACCTGCAGTATTCTAACTATGTTTTATTAGGGAAAACTCTGGTTACCATGGTAATTTGAAGTATGGATGATCTTTGTCGGCCCCCAGTGCTTCGGAAACGTCATTACAGCATTTGAGCCTCGCGACTTACCGTAGTTTAAACATTAATCACATGTATGAGTTGTCAGGAAGAAGAAACAATAGGGGCTTTTAGGCCGGAGCTGAGAGTGCCAGCCATGGGCGATGAATGATGCGGCTGTACGAGCGAAGTGTCCCCAGGTGACTCACCTGCGCGAACCGGCTCCGTGCCCGCACTTTAAGGAGTCATGCAAAATAAACCTGTCGCGTCCAGAGCAGTGCGTGAAGAAGCAGGATACGTATCCGGAATGGAAGAGTAGCTGATACATACACCTGATCCGTGTGTGCCATGGGGAACTGCTGGGCTCAATGTTTTGGGCTCTTTAGAAGGGAAGCAAACAGGATACAAAGAGGAGGAGGGTGAGTCATTCATGTGCCTTGTTATTTAATATGCAGTTCTTAAAAAAAAAGAAAGAAGGGAAGAAAACTGTGATCTGTGATCATTGGGAGCATGATTCACCGGCTGTCAGGTGCATTGCATTGGAAAACAACCGAACAGCCAGTGAACAGCTGCAAATCGTTGGATATTTTTACAAGAACTGGCTCAAAATTATTAATACTACTTTACAGTTACGTAAGTAGAATGCAACTGATAGCAGTCCCAGTAGTGATGTTCACTTGTTTTAAAGCGATTCATTCTAATGATTCACTTGAGTCGATTCGCATCGCGTTTGTAAATCACTTGACTCTTTGGAAGAACAGTGACTCATATTATGATCAAGTATGTTATTACACATATTTAGTTATTGCAAAATTTATTGAATATATAAAAATTTTGTAAATACAGGAACGTCTTCGTTTCACACGTTCAAGTGATGATTCGAATCGTTTTTTCTAAAACGAACTCTCCGAACGAACCGATTCGCTTAAATGATTCAGACTTATCAATGCTACTCTCGTTTCCGCATTAGTTCATGTGTGATCTCAGGACCCCGCCCAGAGTCCCTTTGTGAATCCGCCCTGGGACGTCAGTCTTGTGTCATCAAGTGTAATTTCATTTATTAGATCTAAAATGGTACAAGACGTATTTTATACCCTACGGTTAATATATGTTGTCTGTAACGTCTTAGATTATTACTCTTATTGTTTTGAGAAGTCTCCATCTGATGCTTCTCAGAGTAGATGATGACATTGGACAATATGGTTGCTTAAATCATGTTTTAAAATATTTTAATACACTTTGTCAGGAGTAAGCGTATGTTACCTCACATACAACATGTCTGGCCTGATGACTTACAATTCCTATTTTTTAACATTAGGTCAAAGTACTTCAGGAGCAGCACAGCTGGTGAACACTATACCATTGAGGTGCAGCCATCATAATTTATTTAAAACTAAGGATAATTCTTTAAAAACAAATCTCTGTGCAGTTTGAGTGACTTTTATGCGTTCTGTTACAGTTTGAGAACCTTGTGGAGAGCGATGAGGTGAGGACAAACTTACAGAATCGCACTCACGATTGTACAATATTCCTCTTTCGCTTAGACGTCAACACATGTGTCTTCTTTTCCAGGGTGAGAGCTCACAAAGCTGCACCAGGTATGATATTAAGCCTGACTGGTTTTTGGTTTGTGGATGCTGTAAACTGTTTTTTTAGTACTTGAACACTTTTAGCACTGGAACATTTTCTCCTCATGATTAAATAGGCTGCTAATTTTGCAGCATAATGAATTTTCTACAACTGTTTTATTGTATCTTGATTTGGGGACAGTGACTTCAATTTTGTTGTATCAATATGAGCATTTTAAACTGTCTCTAAATGTCACTTAAAGGTATGTTTAAACTGTTTAAACCGTATCTACAGTTGAGGTCAAAAGTTTACATACACCTTGCGGAATCTGCAAAATGTTCATTATTTTACTAAAATAAGAGGGATCATATAAAATGCATGTTATTTTTTTTTTATTTAGTACTTGATCTGAATAAGATATTTCACATAAAAGATGTTACATATAGTCCACAAGAGAAAATAATAGTTGAATTTATAAAAATGACTCAAAAGTTTACATAAACTTAATTATTGTGTTACCTGAATGATCCACAGCTGTGTTTTATTTTGTTTAGTGATAGTTGTTCATGAGTCCCTTGTTAGTCCTGAACACTTCAACTCCCCGATGTTCTTCAGAAAAATCTTTCAGGCCCCACAAATTCTTTGGCTTTTCAGCATTTTTTGTGTATTTGAGCCCTTTCCAACAATGCCTGTATGATTTTGAGATCCATCTTTTCACACTGAGGACAACTGAGGGACTCATATGCAACTATTACAGAAGGTTCAAATGCTCACTGATGCTCCAGAAGGAAAAACAATGATTTATGATTTGAATTAAAAGCCGAGGGGTGAAAACTTTTTGAATTTGAAGAACAGGGTACTGATTTGGTCTTCTGGGAAACATGTAAGTATCTTCTGTAGCTTCTGAAGGGCAGTACAAATGTTGAAATATATATAAATGATATATTTATGATTTTAAGGCAAAATATGAAAAATGTAAACATCCTCACTCTGTTCACAAGTTTACACCTCCAGCTCTTAATGCATTGTTTTTCCTTCTAAAGCAACAGTGAATGTTTGAATCTTCTGTAATGGTTGCATGAGTCTCTCAGTTGCCCTCAGTGTGAAAAGTTTGATCTCTGAAAAACCAATGAATTTGTGGGACCTAAAGAACTTTTCTGAATAACAGAACTGTTCAGGACAAACAAGGGACTCAAAGGGACCCAGATAGATGTTAGATTGTCAAGACTAGCCATTATATGACCAATTTAGGACTATAATTAGTCACATTTCTCTGAGATCAGTTCATCACATAGCATGAGGTCAGATTTTGATTGGTCTATGCAGACTCTGAACTCAACTCTCTCTCCTGTCATTGGTCCAGACCCATCAGCGAAGAGGAGATCAGTCACTTGAAGGAGCATCGCTACACTGCCATCTCAGACAAACAGACGCTGATTGACCAAAAGCTGAATGCAGAGGTACTGCAAGTCATCATATGTGAGAGATCAATTTTATGTTGACTAATATGGCCAAGTTCAAAACATGTTGCCACAAAACAATGTTTACATTTAAGTTAGAGCTTATGTTGAGTTTATGCTTTCATTTGTTGTTTCCCATTGCTTTGATTCTTTTTTTTTTTTTTTCACCCCTATTTTGTTTGAGTTTAGTTAACCTTCGCTTTCTGTTGTGATTTCTGCCCAGTTAGTGGCAGAAGAGGAGAAGTTAAGGCTAGAAGAGGAGGCTGTTTTTGCAGCCCAGCGCGAGGCAGCGCGGCTCGCTAAGGAACGAAAGCTAAAGGAGGTGAGGCGTTCGCACTGAGCACGCCCAGCCCTTCTCTTAACCCCGCCCATTAACCTTCAGCCACACCCCTTTCATTTGACACACCTTCAGCTCTGTGGAATTTAAATATAACAAATTCTGATTTTAACAGGAATAGTTGCTTAAGTTATGAATTGTATATCATGTTTTTTTTACAGTTTTTTTAACGTTGGTCCCTTGTCAAATATTGATAAACATCTTGTGAATAACCTCAGCACTTAGTGCTGATAAATGTAAAATCAATCTGCTTCCAAGAAAACCTCTACCTAAAACTAACTCTTATTTCCTCCTATTTTATTAGTGTTTTTCTTCTTAATTTGCCCTCATGTCCTCTGTTCATTTTCATTTCCTGTTATTTTGCTTTCTACCATTGTTTGTGTGTTTGACCATCTGCTAATATTACATTTGGTGTCTGTTTCCCAGTAGGGCACTAAACTTTGGCACAAACAGTTAGAAATAATTTTATAAATGCAAGTTTTTTTTTAAATATCAGTGCGACACTGTAGCACTTGGCGAAATATAATAAGTGAGTCAGTCGTCATTTTTGAAATGTGTTTTCAGGGGAAACCGCAGCAGTCACAGAGGACCAAACCCAGATCAGAAGCAGAGAGCAAAGACCCTCGGCACAAAAAGTAAGTTCATTCTGCTCTGCAATGAATGTAAACAATATTTACTGTCCCCCACACACTTAAGTCACACTTAAAAATGTATGCGTGTCATTGCAATAGAGGTTAAATATAAAAGGACAAGTCCACTTCCAGAACAACAATTTACAGATAAAGTACTCACCCCCTTGTCATCCAAGATGTTCATGTCTTTCTTTCTGCAGTCATAAAGAAATTGTGTTTTCTAAAAATTGTTTCGCGATATCTAATTTTTCAAGGGCGTAAATGATTGTGCGCCATGTGGTTTTTTTCGCACATATGCACGATATTCAAATCATATGATAGAACCCCTCATTCCGGACAACTTTGCCTCTAGAACCACCATTGAGATTGAGACTTTTTTCGAACTAGTCCTAGGTTTTTTGCTTAGTCTGGAAAATAAACACTGCAGTGCAATTCTCTGGACTCCCTAGGTCAATAATTATCAAAAACATGTTAAAATTTAGCTATAACAGGGTCCTTTAGAACAGGGGCCTGCCCAAAAATACCCAAAAGCCTATAAAGCCTAAACGAAAACTCAAAACTTCACAAAACCCGCTGAGCATATGCGACAGGTGATTCTAAACAAGCATTCAAAGTTTCAAGGAGATTGGACCACAGCTGGCACTATAACAGTCATAAATGTTATAAAAACAACATATTTCTGTGGCAGATTACCTGTATTTACCCCCCAATGTGTGTGTGTGTATATATATATATATATATATATATATATATATATATATATATATATATATATATATATATATATATATATATATAATATTATTATTATTATTATTATTATATTTTTTTCTGCATAATTGATTTAGGTGGTTACAGACTTGCCAAACAATGTATTTTTCCATATTTGTCTAAACGCCTTAAAACTCTGGTCAGGGTTGCCAGGTTGTCACAACAAAACCAGCCCAAATGCTACTCAAAACTAGACCAATTGCATTTTGAGGAGGGGGGGTCCCCGTTAAAAATCACGTTCGAGGGATAAAATACAAATTTTTGTGTCAGGGTTCCACCGGTAAATTTGCATTTCAGCGGCTAAATATGACGTTACTGGGTCGCTTCAAATCAACAACAAAAACACTGCTTTAATGAAACTAGTAAGAATGCGTTTTATTATTTAGAACTAATTATGCTATACTAAATAGTACATACAAAAATATATACAGTATACAAGGGCTGCTTTATTAATCAAAGTAAAACTGAACTCATGATATGGCTTAGCGTGATTATCAAATCACAAAGGCTGTGATTTAATTAAAAATATGCAGTACATATTTGTAATGTAAAGCTAATTATTATTTTATTATTTGTCTTAAATACTATTTTTTTTGTAATTATTTTACAGTGAATTACAACCAAAGTAATATGTTTTATTTTGTTTTTTTATTTAGTAATTTGTATATTAAATAGTAGTAGTAGTAGTTGTGGTAGTAATAATATGAATAATAAAAATAATAAATATAGCTGCAAGCAGTGATTACCGGGGTCAGTGTTGCCAAGACCGCGCTTTTTTTTTTCCCCTAGAATTGGGCTACTTTTATTCTGTTGCCGCAGGTAGTTTACCAAACTGGGGTTCATGTGGGATCTGTGGAGAGAAAAGCAGTAAATGTAGATATTAAATAAAAAATTAAAATAACAATCAAAACACTTACTGAAAAAAAGATCAAAATGTTTTAGTTGTTTACCTTCATTACATGTTACACCAGAGAACTGTGAACATGTTGTTAAATTATTGAAATATTAACTTAAAACCTCAGAAAACATTTTATGTTGAAGAGGTTCGGCTCACAAAAAAAAGAAGTGTTGAAGTGTGCTAGTGGTTCTCATGGTGTTTATTTTATTTTTTTTTAATTGTCAGAAACTGATAAAATCACAGTGCTGTTGCATCATATTTAACTGCCGCTTCTACAGATTTACTGTAACGAGGTTTATAAGACTGTCATGCTGTCCGCAGTCTCTCTACACACATCTATGGTGATAACAGCAGTGTTTTGCAGACGGCTGATGTAACTGTATGTGTGTGTGTGTGTGTGTGTGTGTGTGTTTCTGCAGCAAAGCGTCTGACGCAGATTTCGAGGTGTACCTGCAGAGTGTGAAGGCTCAATCTGAAGCGTTTCGCAGTAACAGTGAGTTCCCATTAACACATTTCAATTATGATATTACAGAATACTATTAGAATACATTAATATAAGTGAAACTCTGTTAATCTCTAAATGCAAAAATCTCTGTTTTTCTGCCTGTGTGTTAAGGGCTCAGCTCTGAGACAAATGTGGTGACCCCAAACACAGAAAGCAGCTGGGACTTCACCAGTAAGACTGACGCCACCTCACTGGACTTGGAGTGGGAGGATGAGGAGGGTGAGTCACTTCACTGAACCTCCAGAACACTTGCTTCCTGTCATGATTCAGTAATAATTTATTATACAAACTATGCAGGTTACAATATGCCAGTTAGGCAAGTTACGACAAGGTCAGGTCTGTTTAGGCATTTGTTTTTAACATTTCAGTAACACTTTGTATTTGTTAGGATTGGTTAACTACCTTAGTTGACATGAACTAACAATCACTACTTCTGCAGCATTTATTGTGCACAGGATTTTGATTTATTTGCACCCTCAGATTGCAGATTTTCAAATAGTTTTATCTTGGCCAAATATGGTCGTGTCCTAACAAACCATCTCAGTTTCAAAAAATTGACCCTTATGACTGGTTTTGTGATCCAGGGTCACAAAAAAATACATTGATATTTAATTTGAATATATTTTCTGTTCAATTTTATTGTCTTACTTTCAATAAAATTGTGGTTACTTTATTGGCTTGTGTTTTTAAATTCGATGTCATTAAAAGTATTAAGTTAAATTAAAAAGTCTTATAAAATTACTATGTTATTTAATAAAAAAAAAAAAATGTCCAATTCATTTTTCAGTTTTTCAGCCAAGTGCATCCAGAATTTTAATTTCTGTGAATCCCTAGCATTTATTAATGTTGATGTCAGGGTTATTATAGTTAACTAAAAGTAAAGTCATAGTTTCATTGTTTATTTTAATGTGAAGTCAAAATAACTACAACTGAATAAATTAAAACGAATAAATAACAATTAATAAGTAAATAAATATAATGTTTAAAGACAAATAATAAAAACGACAAAAACATTAATGCAACTTAACTAAAATTAAAGTGAAAACGATCTAAAAATAATATCTAATTCAAAATATGAACAAAAACTATAACAGTATATCAGTGATATGAGAAAAAAACAAAACAAAAAAACACAGGTTCTTGAAAATTTCTGAAAAACTCCTGAAATCAATGTTTTTGTATCGCTTAACATCAATGCAATGTAAACAACCAAGGAAAATTTGTATACTTGGTTAACTAAAACTAAAAGTCAAACCATTGGAAAAAAAAAAAAAAACATTTTTGTTACTTGGAATAAAATAAACATGAATAAAATAAACATTAATTTCTCTTTTTTGTTTATTTTAATGTGAAGCACCAAAATGATTAAAACTACATAAACTAAAACTAATAAATAACAATTAATAAAAACTGCATATATGTTTAAAGACAAAATAATAAAAATGACAAACACAACAAAATTAATGCAACTTAGTAACTAAAATGAAAGAAAAAACAATCAAAAATAATATCCAATTTAAAATATGAACAAAACATATAACAGTTTATCAGTAATATGAAAAACACATTAACATTTATTAATAAACTTCTGGAATCAATATTTTTGTATCTTTTAACATCAATGCAATGTAAACAAACAAGGAAAACTTATATATTTAGTTACTAAAACCAAAACTAATACTAAAACTAAAAGTAAAACCATAGAAAAAAAAGCTTTTTGTTACTTGGAATAAAATAAACATTCATTTTGCGTTTTAATAAAGTACTAAAATAACAAACTAAATAAACTAAAACTAATAAATAACAATTACTACAAACTGTGTATATGTTTGAAGACAAATAATAAATATGACAAACAAAACAAAATTAATGACTTAATATTAACTTAACTAAAATCAAAGTGAAAACAATCAAAAATAATATCTAATTTAAATTATGAACACAAACTGAGTATATCAGTTATACTTAAAAAAAACACAGGTTCATGTAAATTTTTAACATTTATTAATAAACTTCTGAAATCAATATTTGTATCTTAACATCAATGCAATGTAAACAAACAAGGAAAACTTGTAGATTTTTCCTCAAATTAGCAAAAATTAATGAATTTTGTAAAAAATATATTGCTCCTTGTTAGTTCATGTTACCTACGTCATTAAATATTACAAATGAGACCTTATTGTGAACATTTCAGATGTTCTCAGACATTTTTGTAAAGAAAAAAACTTCACACAATTCATAATTTACTTAATTAATATGTGGCATTATACAGGAATGAACCGGATGGGTCCTGCATGGGAACGTTCCAAAACGGAGGAGGACATTTTACGAGCTGCGCTTCGTCCCGGCGGGAAACAGCTGGACAGCGGCCCCACCTCCACCTCTGAGGACTCCAACGCTCTGGAGTGGGAGAACGACTTTGTCAGCGCACATCCCGAGGACAGCGGCGACCATTGCGAAGAGGACTTCGAGGGATTTGTTAATCCAGTACTGGACACGCCCACTGAGGAGGCGGGGCAAAAGGCCAGCTCTGACCAACAGGAGAGATAGTCTACAGCAAGAGACAGTGAGACTACAGCAACTCCAAATGCCTCATTCAAGTTCAGTGTGAGATGACTGCAGACGGTCCATTTAACCTAACGTATAAAACTAAATTCAGAATTCTCAGTGTAAAAGAAAATACAAGTAACAGAAATTCTTCATATGATTTCTACTTTGTGGGTGAATATCATGAAAATCCGACCATGATCTGTCCCAAAAAGTTTTATATATATAAATTATACACTACAAGGTGAAGTTTTTTAAGTAAGATTTTTTTTTATTTCATTTTTATTTTATCTTCCGTTCACCAAGCCTGCATTTATTTGATCCAAAATATGGCAAAAATAGTAAAATTCTGAAATATTTTTACTGTTTAAATAACTTTAGTAATTTAAAATGTAATTTATTCCTTTGATTTCAAAGCGGAATTTTTAGCATCATTACTTCAGTCACATGATCCTTCAGAAATCATTCAAATTTTCTGATTTGCTGCTTAAAAAAAAAAAAAAAATCAATTATTATTATTATTATTATTATTATTATTATTTATTATTATTACATTGAAAACAGCTGAGTAGAATTTTTTCTGATTTATTTAATGAATAGAAAGTTCAGAAGAACAGCATTTATCTGAAATGGAAATCTTTTGTTACGTTATAAATGTCTTTATCATCTTTTTGATCAATTTAATGCATCTTTGCTAAAAATCCAAAAATCAGCATTTATCTGAAATAATTAACATTATGTACTCAACTTTTTTTTAAATATTGATGATAATAGTAATAAAAAATATTTTTTGAACAGCAAATCAGCATATTAGAATGTTTTCTGTAACTGGAGTAATGATGCTAAAAATAAATTTTAAAATATTTTCAAAGAGAAAACAGCTACTTTAGTAAAAACATTTTAAAAATGTTTACTGTTTCTGCTGTACTTTAGCTCAAATAAATGCAGGCTTGGTGAGCAGAAGAGACTTTAAAAATGGTATTGTTCAAAAGCTTTTGCCTGGTAGTGTGTGTATATATGGAATGTTTTAATTTGAGAGTTTTGTCATATTGTAATTTCTACTGTATTTGCAATAAAAATAATGTAATACAAGAATTTCTTACTTTTAAATTGGCCAATCAATCAATAAATCAATACAGTAAATGAAAGCATATTTCTCATTTAAAGGGGTAGCTGACCCCCAAAAATTGGTCATTTACTCACGTTCATGCTGTAGCAAACCTGTATCGGTTTCTTTCTTCTGTTTAACAGAAGAAAAGAATGGCTACCATTATTCTTTAAAATATCATCTTTTGTGTTCAGTTCTTACAGGTTTGGAACAACATGAGGGTGAGTTCATTTTTGAGTGAACTTTTCCTTTAAGTATATATTATTTTTGCATTACATCACATTGGGAAAAGAGCTCAGTGGTCACAACAACAACAAAAAAAACACTTAAATGTTAATGGACCTAACAAAAGGCTTAATTTTCCTTATGCAAAATCTAATTTCTTTCGAAATGAAATATGACCTGGTCATGTTCTTAAAGTGATTTCATGAGATTCACTCCATTAGGTCACAGATTCATTAAGGTTTGCTTTCCACAGGTTAATTTGCTCCAGTTTTGAGTTAATAGATGCATCTGTAATTTACTTGTATTCATTTCCTTTTGGTAACTGGGTTGACACTGAAAGTGTCTTGCGTTAATAATTTATCTGACAAAAATGTGTTAGTTCAGCCTTATTTCAGAAGTTTTCAATGGAGAACTGAATAAAGTGCAATTGTAGAAGATGAGGGAAATTTCTCAAAAGCAACTGATGTTTTCCACAACCATTGTAAGATGTTTTTTTTTTTTTTTTTTTTTTAATTTATGGTTATTGTGATAAGTCATATCAGACAGGGACCATCTTTCATTTAATGTGTGACTGTCTGGGAATGAGACACTTGACAGTTTTAAGGGAAAGACTTCTCTCTAAAAATGTATTGCCTCAAGGAAAAAAATGCATTGGAACACATTTAAGTGCTTTTAAATTGTTCACTGTTTATTTGTCTGTATGAGTCTGTGGGTTTGTGGTGAACACTTCTTGGAAATGGCTAGTAAAAACAGCCTGTAATTCACACTCGCAACTGCATTTTTGGACAAAATGGATCTTAAAGAGGGGACATATTTTGTGGTGAAACATAAATCTTCATATGCTACCTCTGGTTTTGAAAATCCGGATGTTATTGAAGGAACTCACGTCTTAGTATGTCTAGAAATGATCAGTGATTTGATTTGCATATCCTCCTAATTTTTCAGAAACATGTCCGGTTTGTATTTCAAAAAGAAATATTTAGCATAAAGAAAATGAAGCATGTTTTATTTTATTTTATTTGGCACATTTCAACCACAAATGATTATTACTGAGTTACCAAATTAAACATCTCATTCTCTTTCCTGTAATTTGTAAAAATATTGTCACAGTCATTTTTCTTTCTTTTTTTTTTTTTTCCACATTGATTGTGACATTATTTTTATGAAAACTAAGCACATTTTTATCACCAGTTCTTATTACTTCATTACCAAAACATCTTATTTTCTTTCCTATAATGTAAAAAAAATATAAATAAATAAATAGTAATGTCACTTATAGTAATGGCACACAAATAATCTCAAGGATCTTAAAATATGTGTATATTTTCTTTATTATTATTTTTTTTATTTTATTTTTTTCCATTTGATTTTGGGGATGTGACCTGGATATGTTTTTGTGATGTTCACCCAACAAACTTAATTGCTAATGGTATTAGCTGATTTGTTCTGTTAGAATGAAACAGTGATAAGTCGATCAGGAATTTGCGTCAGTCTCTGGATGCTCATAAAATTGACTCAACTGTTTCTTCTGTTTGCCATAATGAACAACCTCTTCCACTGACCCCCATATTTCTCTCAGATCGGAGTCTGAATTCGACCTAATGCTTTTAAATGAATGCTGATCTGTATATAATGGATTGTAAAGCAAGATTGTAAAGACACTAAAGGCCTTTAAGAGTGGAGGCCCAGATCTAGTAGTGTTGTCTAGAACATCAGTGCACAAGCGCTTCTGTACAGCACAATCATGTCACGTTATTTTCTTATTCTACCAGCACACCTCAAAAGAGACGTTTCATGTCATCTGAATGTAAAGTATGTGTGATCAATGCAGTGTTTGTTTTTGCTTTTTTTGTCCTTTGAGTTTGTTGACCACACAACTCGTCCTGTTTGAAGAGTTTGGGTTATGCAAAGATACATGTATGTTTGTCCACTGGTTGAAGTTAAACAGGTCCATGTGATTGTAAACATCGTGTGCAATGAAGTTGTGTGTTTTTGGTAGCGTATCTAAATTACTGCAGGGTTAGCAGCTTTAACAGATTCCCAAATGGAAATTTGGGACTATTTGACACTATTACCTGGCCTTTTTGTATTATAGCAAGCATGTATGTTGTGTGAATGATATAATAAAGGATGTTCTTGATTTGAGGAAAATAAAAATCATTAAACCAATGTTGAACATTCCAAGAAAGAGCCAGGACCTTTTCCCAAAGCGATTCCCAACTCTTCAACAGAACAATTTTATTTTCTGAGTGTTTGTAAAGAACCTGTCATAGTTCAGAAAAAACTGAATGTAACTACAGTTTTCATAATTTCAAGCTACATTACATAAGACCTTGAGTTAGATCTGACTGCTAATAAACAAATAACGTCATTACATACCGTCTGTTTGTGTTTTTATGAGGGAAAGTGAATTTGATGTAATATGGTCTGTTTATTTTGGGTTCAGACAGTGTATAATCTTCTGCAGTTAAAAATGGTAATTTCATTTCTGTTTAATCTCCTGCCTTTTCTGTTTCTGTCTTCACTGTGCTTATATTTGGCTTGCTTTATTAGTTTAGACTTCATACAGGCTCTCTAGTGGGTGTGTTGACATAACACCTTTGACAAACTAGTTACTTTTTCTGCACAATTTATCCATATTAGTCTCATTGCTTTGCCCTGTTAACAAAACTTCACATGCCAGGTATTGTATTTTTCGTTGTTGTTTTCTTCTTCCCATATTGCATTAGCTCGTTATCAACCTTTTTCTTCCTGTAAGAGCCGGCATGGCCATTTGTAAATTTTATGCGTCTGGCTTCCGGTCTCATCCGCGTCCAGCTAGTACAAAACGGCTATATACAACAGATATATTTTAAATTAATGTACCTTAACAAATGTATTTTCTTAAAGAGGTCATCGGATGCCCATTTTCCACAAGTTGATATGATTCTTTAGGGTCTTAATGAAAAGTCTATAATATACTTTGGTTACAAAATCTCAATGGTTGTGTAAACAACCTTTTTACCTTGCCAAAATCAGCTTTGCAAAAATCATCTCATTCTGGTCGAAGCTGTTTTAAATGCAAATGAGCTCTGCTCGCCCCGCCCCTCTCTTCTCTCTGTGGAAAGACGCCTGTTTACTTTAGCCGCGTTTAGCTGCTAAACTTGCTAACTAGCACATTAGGAAAGTCGATCACAAAGATTCATAAAAAAAAAAAAACCCTTATACTCACTTCTGCTGTAAGTGAAGCTGGATCACGAATGATTCGCGCGAACATAGACGCATTTTTGTAGATCGGGAGGCGCATTCCCTTCACAAACAAACGTAATCTACTGCATCTTCAGCGGCTCAGATGTCGGGAGTAAATGACGACCACTACGTTCATTATTACATCCAGCAACACAACACCTCAATTGCTCAGTCGGAGATATTCTTGTCTAACTTACATCCCTGCTCCGGTGTTGTGCCCATTTTCGACCCCTGCCAAATTATTACCCCCTTTTGTTGAAATCGCTACCTGATTGCCTAATCCTAATCCTAATCCTAAGTGAAACCCTGGTGAAAAAACCAGCATATGCTGGTAGGTATGTTTTGATGCTGGGATGCTGGTTATGTAGGTTTTGATGCTGGTTTAAGCTCGTCCTTTGCTGGTTTATGCTGGTCCTTAGCAAAGGACCATCTTAAACCAGCATAAAAACCTACCTAACCAGCATTCCAGCATCAAAACATACCTACCAGCATATGCTGTTTTTTTCACCAGGGGGTGGATTTACGAGATCTCAACCAGGAAGAAAAACAGATATGATGGTAAGGAACATTTGTTTTACATTTTTCAAAACCCTGAGAAACTCTTATTTTCTTTTATGCCTGTTCATTTTACACCATAATTATGTTTTGGTAGTAATATTTTGACCTCTGATTGATTTCTCTCATGCTATGATAGTAAATTTCATTAGTCAGGCGCTACGCTCACTGTAATGACACAAATTAACCTGCAGGTGGTGATGTAGCTTCACGAATTAAATCAATGAAACAAACACGCCTGCCGAACGTCAAGACCTCTGGGCATCCCTATGAAATACAACTAATGAAAATAATGATAATGAATAATCAAGTCATTTATTATATCATATATAGTTCAGTTAACCACAGAAGCAATAATTTGTTCTGCATTTGCTTCAATTACAGTGTAAATGAATTATAGGCAGTTTTGCTGCAGGCGAATGAGGGTTCTCGGTTGGAGGTCATAGAGTTCGCTCTTTTCTTACAAGCGCAGTGATATAGGGATTTTTATCTCTTTCACACGACGAAAGCATCGGCCCAGGGGAAAGAGCCTTGAGGTGAAAATAAATTGCTCTTTTTCTCTCCTGTCTGCAGCTCCAACAACACACACTCAGAAGGGAAACCAAAATGAAGATATACGACACACACACACACACACACAGAGAGAGAGAGAGGCTGACATTAATGCTCTTATTTGATCAATAGCGTAATTGTGGTCTAATGAAATGAAACCAACGTCAGTTTCAGTAACAGATATTTTATGATGTGTTATTCATTTCTTCCATATGAAAGTGTACAGCCTCAGATCAGTGCTTGAGGAAAGGAAATGTACCGGTAGAGATAAAAATGTGTTACGCTTTTCTAATTTCCTGCTGTTGGATATGACTAATGATTTAATAGTGATATGAAGGAACTCAGGAACTTGAATGAAGGCATTCAGTTGCCTTGGTTGGTATAGTTCACACAAAAATGAAAATCCTGCCATTCAGACAATATTTTCTCACCATTTTGTCATTCCAAACAAATGACCTCTTCACCAGTCATCATGCGAATGATATGAGGCAAAAGATATTTGGAAAGAATTTTAGCAAACAACAACCTCCCATTAAGATTCCTGCTATTGCTATTGTTCCTGCTATCGAAGTTTTTCCTTTTAATCATTATGGACCCTTTTCACAAGACTGTGATGACGTGTTTCAACGGTCATCATCATCATAAGTCCTTGAAAGTTTTTCCATATTTTGATTTTTTTTTTTTTTAATGTATGTACATTTATAACACTACACTTTTGATTATATCACCATTTGTGGTACTCTCCCATACTGCTCTAGGATTTTACCCAACTATGACGACATCCGCTATGAGAAACACGGAAATGTGAGAAAGGTCCATTACAGCTAAGTTTGGTACACTGAAAATAAACATTTCCTTTTCTTGATCCTCCTCTGAGATATTGAGGGGAAAATAGCAAGCACTGACTGATTTCTCACTAAAAGTAGCTGGCTGAAATACAAAAGCACACTTTGGAGACAAAGAAATCAATAAAGATCTTTTGATGGGTTTATGTGAAGCTGATCTGCTTGGTGTGGCATAAAAGAAGGCCAGGTATGATCTAAACAGACACAGGGTCACAAGAAAGCATACAATGTGTGATGCTGAAAGTAATTCTACAGGGATCTAGGGTAGGGTTGGGTACTGTTAGAATATTATCAATTCCGATTCTGATTCCGATTCTGCTTATTGGTTCTTATTCTTTTCGATTCCCAGTTTTGATTCCAGTGTGAATAAAAGATGATATCAAGCATATTTATTCTGTTTCTTTTTTTTTTTTTTTTTTTGCTAAACATTTAGCTGAATACCACGAACAAAAATCAACAAGCTACATAAAAACAAGAGCTGTTTGCAAAATAGAGCTGCGTGATTCTGGATAAATTGGGTTGTTGCTTTTTTTAATGGAAGTTGTGGTTCTCTTGATTCTGAAGAAAAAAACATACAACTAAACAAAATCACATGTAGGCCTAATTTCTAAGTAAATGATTCAGTGATTCACTCAAGATTTACTTGGTTCATTACTGGATGAATCAGTGTTTTTGAATGAATGATCAAAGACAAATAAATTATTAACAGCCCCCTTTCGCCATCCACTGGCATAACAATGTAATCAATACATTTTTAACATTATTTGGATTGTCTAATTAACTTTCAAAAGGATGATTTACTCTATTTTGATCTCTACCGTACATATCAGAGTTTATATCCAGACTATGAACTTTTATCCCAGTACTTCTGTGATTATTTGAATGTTTGTAACGCAGAAATCATGAACTGTGTGGTTGAAAAGACTGTCAAACTGTTTCATTCATATACATGACAGTGACGAATGCAGATTTGAATGTTCAAATCACACTGGTCGTACGCTGAAAGGTTGAAGAATCAAGCAGATGAATCATTGTAATTTAGGAAAAGCAGCACGTTGCTATTTGAATCGTGTTTGTGATCTTTAACAATCTATTAAATTAAAATGTTTTGCCATATTGGTGGTGACACATCTATTGCAACATGTTTAGTTTATCACAAATATCACAGGCTACTTTGCTTCTCGACTTATGATCGCAAGTGTAGCCATACTATGGAGTGCTGTGCGATTAGATTAGCGAGCAAGATCCTGGCAGATTGCTAGGTCGGGTCCTCACAGAAAAAAACAAAAAAGAACTGCATATAGGAATCGATAGGCGGAATCGAAATTTTAATTTCACAAGAAGTGTCCGATTCCTGACCTTAAGTATGCGATTCTGGAATCGGAATCGATTTTCGATACCCAACCCTACTCTGGGGGTGTTTAATAGCCAATTCGTTGTGGTGGTAAAAGGGGTTAAGAGTCAAATTCTGACAAAAGAACGAATCCAGAGATTGTCTTATTACTGGAAGATGCAAGGGTCTGTAGTACGTACCATTGTTGGATCACATGAGGCACCACAGCCAATCATACAATGACTTCTGGTCTCCTTCCCTGCGAACCCACATTAGCCATTACACTTTTCATGCTAAAAGTTGCAGGCTTGCCTTCCAGTGGCTTTGACTGAACTTTTAGTGAGTTCTCTCAACCAACCTTCATCTCAAGTGTGACACATCTTAGTCTACTAAAGGACAACATGAGAACTTAAATTTTCACCTTATAATAACCACGAGCCCATTTCTTCTTAACTGTGAGCAGGATTCAATTTACTTCTTCACTACTAAAGAAATTTTCAGTGTTTGGTATACGACAGCCCTTCCTTACTGTCTAGTTCGATTTACTTTGCAATATATAAGCCGCATAATGCTAACAAAACAGTGTGCTGGCCTATAGCATTATCAGCCAGCTAACAACAGCAGTTATGGATTTTAAGATTACGATCATATCTGTTTAATAGATAGCTTGGGGACACACATGAGATTTAGTCCAGTGATAATAAAGAGATATTATATGCGTGTTTTTCTCTTTTTGTGCACAATAACTAAGAGTGAAACACTATAGAGACATAATCAATCCATTTGTATTGCGGGAAGCTGCCTGCTTGTCATTTCTAACTTATAACAAAAACAGAACAATGTCTAAAAGCTGCTATGTGACCAGGTAACAAGTACAGTAAACATTACAGTAAACAAGCTAAAAAACCCAGAACTATGTTTTTATAAGCTGTTAACACACACACACACACACACACACACACACACACAAAAATCCTGCTTGCTCATCCAAAAACAAACTCCAGCATTTAGTTGTCAGATATGACTAGAACTTCAAACGGGACTGGCTTCTATGGTTAGATGAAACTAAAAAAAGAGCTTTTTGTCAGCAAACACTCAAGATGGGTTTGGTGCAAACAGGGATAAAAATTATTCCATGCCCACATTTAAATAAACTGCTGGATCTTTAATGTTCAGGGACTATTTTTCTGTCAGAGATCCTGGACATCTTGTTTAGATACATGGCATCATGGATTCTATCAAATACTAAGAGATAAAAAAAAAAATAACAATAAAAAATCTAAACCTGACTGCCACTGTTAGAAATCTTATAATGGGCCATGTTTAGATATTCCATTAGGACAATGATTCAAAGCAAACACAAAAATGTGTCACTGAGGACAAAATGAAGCTTCTGCCATGGCCGTCCCAGTTCCTTGATTAAACCCTTTAGAAAATGAGTGGGGTGAACTGGGGAGGAGAAGCACCAACATGAAACTGGGAATCTGAAGGATCTGGAGAGATTCTGTATGAGGGAATGGTCTCTGATCTCTTGTTAGGTGTTCTCCAAACTCACCAGGGATTATAGGAGAAAATTCAGAGCTGTTATCTTGGGAAAAGGACTTCGCAATAATTGGGTGCCAATAATTGTGGCCAGCGTGAACTAGAGAAAAACATTTATTTCATAATGAGATATCCCCCCACTTTTTACTTCAATGAAAGATTAGAATTTTGTGATTTTTTTTAATGAAAGATTAAAAGGATAAGCAATGCAGATTTATTTCCATAGCTGCCTTTGCTCATATTTACCAAGGGTGCCAATATTTGTGGAGGGCACTGTATTTGTATGTGTAAATAAGGATAGAGGCTATTTACACTAAAAGCAAATAGCAACAGATTCTATTTACACTAAGTGAAAATAGCAGTATTTTTTAGCAGCATGCTATTTACTAGCGCTGCATGATAAATCGTATGTGATATCCATGCGCATTTTGTCATTAAAGCCGGTTCTGTAATCAGCAGTAAATCTCTACCACGTGCGTGCTTTCAGATAGAGCAGTAGTAGGCATAGTTCACCGTCAAGCTACGCAAAACCACACAGACGATATCATCGATATTATACATCGATATTATCAAATTGAGCTGTGATAATAAAGTTGCTTGCGTAGCTTTCCAGTGAACTACGGGTGTGTAGTAACGTAAATGCTGCTAAATCTGAAAGCACGTGTAAATACCAAATTTAAAAACATGTTTTTACTTAAAGGGGTCATCGGATGCTAAGTTCACTTTTTCATGTTGTTTGAACATTAATGTGTGTTGGCAGTGTATGTAAAAATCTACCCTATAATGATAAAAATCCATGCAGTGGTTTTTAATTAATCTGTAAAAATAATATTCCCTTTTTCAAATCGAGCCATTCTCAGATGCCTGTCGTTGTGGCGTCACACCAACAGAGGCCGCTCCCACGATAGTTGATTGACATGAGCGTTTTACCTCAGATCAGCTGTCACAGTCCGCCCTCTTTGTTTTGATGCCAGAGCAGGGATGTAAGTTAGACAAGAATATCTCTGATTGAGTGATTGAGGTGTTGTGTTGCTGGATGTAATAATGAACGTAGTGGTCGTCATTTACTCCCAACATCTGAGCCGCTGAAGATGCAGTGGATTACGTTTGTTTGTAAAGGGAATGCGCCTCCCGATCTACATATATCCGTCTATGTTCACGCGAATCATTCATGATCCAGCTTCACTTATAGCAGAAGTGAGCATAAGGTTTTTTTTTTATGAATCTTTGCGATCGCCTTTCCTAATAATGTGCTTGTCAGGATTCGTCCAGTAAATGCAGGAGGCATCAACTAACGTTTTCAACGATTACACATTTTATTATTAAAACACATGGCCAAACACAAGAAAAAAAGAAGAAAAAAAAACAAAAAAAACACAAATAAAGGACAACTTTGGATTTTTGGGGCACAGATGTTTCGGCTGGGATCCCCTCCTCAAAAAAAAACAACAACCCCCCTAAATGAATACACCTGGTCCTTATATTCCCAGGACCATACCATTAATGACAGAGGGGTCATCCCAACATAATACATTTACATAACTTAATTATCTAAATTAAATTTACATCACAACAAATCGAAACCAATACAAATCAAAACTCATATTAATATACACCAACACAAATTATACACAAAACAACAATCTTTGTCTTTGCTCGTTGTTATACCTTCCATTCACCAGCGTGCACTCTGGTATGGAAAGAATTATTAGGAGCTACTGCCCTCCTTTAGCGCGCATAAAGACGACAACTTAACTTCCTAACCAAAGCAAATATATTTAGACAAATCACACAAAACATACAAACAATACAATACACCAACCCCACATATCACAACTTAAACCGTTATCACATTTAAATCAAAATAAATAAACTTATGTGCGGCCTCGGCCATCACAGTGCTAGTTAGCAAGTTTAGCGGCTAAATGCGGCTAAAGTAAACAGGCGTCAATCCACAGAGAGAAGAGAGGGGCGGGGCGAGCAGAGCTCATGTGCATTTAAAGCAGCCTCGACCAGAATGAGATGATTTTTGCAGAGCTGATTTTGACAAGGTAAAAAGGGTGTTGTGTTACACAACCACTGAGAATTTTTAACCAAAGTATATTATAGACTTTTCATTAAGATCCTAAAGAATCATATCAACTTGTGGAAAATGGGCATCTGATGACCCCTTTAAAACTCACTTCATAACTTCAGTCAAGTGATTGAAATAAATCCTTCTGTGAGATGATGTAGCTTCTTATACAGACTAAGGCACGCAAAATATTTTAGCATTCTATGCAGTAATAAAAGCAATGTCGAATAGCATTGCAATATTATATACTGTATTATAATGAACAGGAGGGGGACAAAGGTTTTGCAAAAGGCAGATTCGAACCTGGGTCAATCACTTCAAAAGTCCTGTGCCACTGAGACCATTGTTTCATATTCATCTTTAGCAGTGTTGACTAGCCCACTCACATGTTGGTGTAAATAGTAAATAGTTATTGTAATTAGCCTCTGCTGATATTTACAAATACAGAGTGTATTTACACTAGACACTCAGTCTGAGGAATGGCTTCATCCTTCTCCTGAGCAGAGACTAACAGGCTTCTCCTCCCTCTTGGACTCATCAGTGGGATTTTCTCCCCCCTCTACTTCGGATTCCTCCACTACTGCTAAAATCCCCTCTTCCTCTCTTACCTCCTCTACCAAATTTGTGTCCTCCACAACTAATACATCAGTTACTTCTCTATTATTGTACTCCCGTTTAATTAGATCTAACAGATTTTTCTCGCTACCTGTCTCATCCTTTTCAGCCTCAGGGCAACACCAGTGCCCTTCCTCTTTTGAACTAGAGAATTCATCTTGGGTGGTAACAACAACAGTATCAGGTTGAACAGTCAAATACAGCCTCCAGCCTCCCAGTCTCCCCGGTCTTTCTTCCCACTGAACCCAGACCTTGTAACAGGCCTACAGGAAGGTTTCTGAGTCCCCCCTGGACTTGACAATCTGACAAACTCACCAGTTGGGAGCAAATGATCCCTAAGCAAAGTTTGCTCCCTGCCTATCCCACTCTCTGGTTTCAACTGATGCACAGGCAAATTAGGAAAATTCTTAACTAGCACGTAGGGAATTGGGTTACGAATCAGCACTCTGCCTCTCCTAAAACTTGGTGCTTTATTCTCGCATCGTAGTGCTTTGTATTCTTCAAATGATTATTGAGAGCAGCCTTCAAGGCAAGCTGATAAGCCTCTTGTAACCCTGCTTTCATGCGCTCAACATACTGAGAATAGCTGGTCTTTGCTTTGAGACGGAAAGCCAAAACAAATGTCCGCCAGCAGGCAAGCTTCTCTACCAAAAACCAGACAGTATGGTGAGTAACCGGTGGCTTCATTTTGCATACAACTGTATGCATGCACTAATGAGCCATAATGTTGGCTCATTATACTCTTCTTTGCGAGATCCAGAGTTCCCAACATCGACAGGAGGGTACGGTTGAACCTCTCCGGTTTTGGGTCTCCCTGTGGGTGGTAGGGAGTTGTCCAGGACTTACGGACACCCAACATTCTGAGAAGCTCCTGGATCAATCTACCCTCAAAATCATGCTCTTGATTTGGATGGATCTTAGCAGGTATGCCATAGTGGACAAAAAATTCCTCTACTAGCAATTTAGCCACTGTTATAGCTTGCTGTTCTCTGGTAGGAAAAGCCTGTGTGTATCAGGTAAATTGATCTGTGACCACCAGCACCCCTGCTGAAAAAAACAGCATATTCTGGTTAGGAATGTTTTGAAGTAAGGCTGCTGGTTTAAACTGGTCCTTAGCTGGTCATGAGCTGGTTTAAGCTGGTCATGTGCTGGTTCTAAGTTGGTCCTGAGCAGGAGCTAGTTGCTTAGGACCAGCACATAACCAGCTAAGGACCAGCATAAACCAGCTCAAACCAGTAGCCATGTTTCAAAACATACCTAACCAGCATATGCTAGTTTTTCAACAGGGACATTAGCATACCAGCTCTCTTTTTCCCCAAGAGGCACTTGGTACAGCAGGTTATCAAAAATTAACAATCTTGGTCTCTGCCTCCACAACAAAGCTACATCAGGATCATTGCACTTGGTTTCCTTGTTTAATCTCTCTCTTCACAACACCTATAGCCCGAACAGTGGCCGCCTTAAATCAGAGTTACTGAGCTGTTCCAAGTGACCAAGATCCACATGTAAGATGTAAGGCTTTGCAGGGTCAACAAATGCGAGAACAGAAGCATGCATCAGACAATAAGGGGTTTCACAATAGAGGAAAACCCTCCTAGAAATCTGCGATAATACCCGAAGAAACCCAAAAAAGAACGGAGCAACTTCAGATCAGTAGGTTTTTTTTCCAATGTTCGACAGCTGCCACTTTGTCAGGGACCGCTGCCACCCCTTCAGCGGACACTAAATGACTTACATATCTTACCTGTGGTTGACAAAACTGGCATTTGTCAAGAGAGACCTTTAAACCACATTCCCCCAGTCAGTCAAGGACCTTAAGGAGGAGCTCTTCATGTTGTTCTAAGGTTTTCCCAAACATAATAATGTCATCCAGATATACTATGGCTTCCAGGAGGTGCATATCATCCATGGCCTGCTCCATGAGCTCCGTCAGGCCCTCTCTCTGATAACTTTTGCCTGAGTCTTGCCTTCAACCTTTCAGGAATCAGCAAATCCCCAAAATCAAATTTGGAGGGGCCCATCAATCTGATTCAGTGAGCTTCCAAGCTTCAGTTACTGCGTCGGTGGCAAAAATGTGAGCCAACACGGCCCCTGTAGAGATTGACGTCTCTTTCAGTTCATTCTTAGAGCAGAGGGGACCACCACTGGAGTCATTTAAAAAGTGTATATACTCTTAAACCTCAAATGCTCATCTTGTCTAGCTCTGCCATGCGCATACATACTCTGTGCAGTCCCGTTTAAGACAGTTAGGGTATGTCGAAAAGCTCCCATCTCATTTTCTCCTCCAACTTCAAAATTGTCCTACATCACTGTTTTACCTTTTTTTGTAAAGGATGTTTGAACTTCTTTGCACATTCACTTTGTAAACACTGGGTCGGGAGTTCCGCAGCAAAGTAGGATGACTTTAAAGTTGGAGGAGAAAATGAGATGGGAGTTTTTCGACCTACCCTAACTACTGAACCGGAATGCACAGAGTGCATGCAGAGCTAGACAAGACGAGCATTTGAGATCAAAAAGTATATACATTTTTATTTTCTTAGAAAATGAGAGATTGTTTCACTAGATAAGACCCTTATTCCTTGGCTAGAGCCCTGTGAAGCTCATGGGCACCATAGAAGCCCACTATATGGAGATAATTCCTGAAATGTTTTCCTCAAAAAACATAATTTCTTTAGGACTATCTGTAAATTTTTGTTCTGTAAGTAAACTACTCCTTTAAAGCAACATACTCCTTTATCTGAATCAATCATTGAAAAATCAAGGGTAAACATGTTTAATCTCACCTGATTTAAGCATCCTTTGTCAACAAAAAGTCATCCAAGTGCCCATGCAGGCACCAGTAGAATGGAGGAAACAGTAACCAGCTTAGTGCATATGCCCAGTCTGGGTGCACATACCAGCACACATGGCGTGGCGGCCTTCTCTGCCAGGAACTTAGGCGTGGCAGCCTTCTCAGCCAGCGGGCTGGACGAGGGTGTAGCTTTGGATGCTTCGGGGGTATTTGGGGTTGGGAAGGCTGTCCGAGCCGTTGCTGCGGTATGTGGGGGTTCCTGGCATGGGGTGAGCTGGCGAGACACCGTGTGCTTCAGAGGGGACTGAACGACAAGACTGACACTCTTTTTATATTTCTTCAACTTCAAAATCATAACCATTCAAATAAAGGATGTGTGCTCGATCAGGGGATAATCACACACAAGATCACCCTTTACCATCATTTTTCGATATGCGACACGTACTGGGAATTTTATCGTCATTATTAAGTTATGTTTTGGGTAATAATATTGCCATTATTGCATATATGTTGGGGTGTGATTTTTAAATGTAAACAGTCACAACAGTTTTATTTACATGACACTATTTACACATTTATGAGCACGCAACCCAACCCTTGCTCCTAAACCTACCATTTGTCAATAAAGCACAAGATATAACAGGCAGATATCATAATATAGTCAAAAAGTATTAATATTCCAATTCTTCCAAAGGAAAAACAATTGATTTGTGAGAGGAATATATGCGATCACTGTCTCCGTCCATTCTCCGCCCTGTGTGCTACAGTCTGTGCGCAAATTCAAAATATGTTGCCAGAAGAAGCCTTACGCCAGGCTTGGTTGTGAAATGCTATTGGCTCTTGTGTGTCTTGTGTCCGATTGCGTCATGCTACAGGGGTATCTTTTTGAATAAAATGTGAGTGCATTAATGGAACGGCGGCATCATTTTCAGCGATTAAAACCTTATGTTTTACTCTCTTCTGTGCATAAAGATATTGTATGGCTTCAGAAGACTTGGAATGCAACAGGACTTGTTTGTAATGCTTTTATACTGCTTCTTATAGCCAGTTTTTGCAATAAATACCTGTGACTGTACTAGCATTTGCCTGCTCCATGTTTTATATTGTTCAGAAGTGGGTAGGTTTAGGGTAGGGGTGGGGTTTGCTCCAATGAAAGTATGAATTTTTTATAAAATTGTTTCTGTCTTTTACAAATTAAACTAAACCATTAAACTAAGGCAAACAACTGAAAACAATGGAGGGCCTGTCGAAATGTCGAAAAGTGCCGCTAAAAGGATCCCCCCATGCATCGAAAAATGATGCGGAAGGGGTACCCTGTGCATCAAAAAGCGTCGCCAATGGGTCCTGACCAAGCGTCAAAATGTGACAAGTTGAGAGTGAGAACATGGAGGCGTCAGTGCGGTCACTTAAAATACTCCGTCATTTTTGGTCATACAGATAAAAGTAATACATCTTTTGAATCTGTAAAGATTTTACATTTATTTGTGTGCACTCAGAATAACAACAAAACGTTGCGCTTTTGTAAAATAATTGAAGCCAACAGGATGTGCTTTCTCTGCATAACTTTTCTCGGTCTCTGTGAACATGAGCGCAAAATTCCGAAACTCCTTGTATATTTGCCTTACAGACATGAAAAATATATCTATAAAGAGTGAAATGCATTGTGTTGTCTGGGGTATTTCAAAGTTTTATTTTGAGAATGGCCATCAAACGCAGAAGACAATTTTTGGTCTACATAAAAAGTGTTATGTTTGGAGAAAGAAAAACACTGCATTCCAGCAAAAGAAGAGCCTTATCCCATCTGTGAAACATGGTGGTGGTAATGTCATGGTTTGGGCCTGTTTTGCCGCATCTGGGCCAGGACGACTTGCCACCATTGATGGAACAATAAATTCTGAATTATACCAGCGAATTCGAAAGGAAAATGTCAGGACATCTGTCCATGAACTAAAATCTAAAGAGAAAGTGGGTTATGCAGCAAGACAACGACCACAAGCACACAAGTCATTCTACCAAAAAATAGTTTAAACAAGAACAAAGGCAATGTTTTGGAGCGGCCGAGTCAAAGTCTGGACCTTAATCCAATTAAAATGTTGTGGAAGGACCTGAAGCACACAGTTATTAGAGGAAACCCACCAACATCACAGGGTTCAAGTGTTTCTGTACTACAGAATGGGCTAAAATTCCTACAAGTCATTGTGCAGGACTGATCAGCAGTTACAAAAAATGTTACCTGCAGTTATTGATTCAAAAAGGGGTCACAACAGATACTGAAAGCAAAGATTGACATTATTTTGCACCTCGCAAATATCTAACACTGGATCATTTTTCTCAATAACTAAATGACAAAATTATATATTTTTGTCTTGTTTGTTTGATTGGATTCTCTGTGTCAACTTTAAGGACTTGTGTAAAAATCTGATGATGTTTTGCTTTATATTTATGCAGAAATATAGAAAATTCTAAAGGGTGCACAAACTTTCAAGCAGCACTGTATGTATGGAAATGTTTTGCCATTTTACAAATTGTATTGCCATTTTGCATGTTAAATTAAATATTGCTGTCCATATTCTTTCATATAGTCTCACTTTTACTTTAGAAAATGTAAGTAGTGGTTGCCCCCACAAAACCTGAACAATGAATGCCGATAAAAAATGCGTTAAAATTTGTTTAAATATTTCTGACTCACCCTCAGCCAGTGGACAAAGGCGACGCCAACAAGTAAAGTACAATGCCCCCTTCCTGTGTGTACTGTCCTATAGCTTTTTACAAAATACAAAATAGGTAATGGGGCAGGTCTTTATATTATCGGAGTGTCTATTTACACTAAGTTCGGGTGTTTTTTCTCAACGCCATGAGTTGAAGAATGTTCAACCTTGAAGTGCAAATAGCCCGCCTTGTTGGCAGAGGCTACACTAACTCCGCCCACCAACATGTGATTGAGCTAGACAACATTACAAAAGACCATTGTTAAACATCCGCTTCAGTGGCGCAGATGGGAAAGCGTGTTGTGCACTTTTTTACGCACTCGACCTGGGTTCGAATCCACCTTTTGGCCAACCTTTTTCAAAGTGTCTATTTACACTAAGTGCAAATAGCCTGCCTTGTTGGCAGCAGCAATTTACATTAAGACCGTAATTTACATTACAGGAGTGCCACGTTTTTTAAAAAGGGAGGTGCGTGCTGAGCATTGAGTGTCTATTTCACGCTGAGCGAAGAGCGTTCGGGTGTTTTT
The DNA here is from genome assembly GCA_036247105.1 of Cirrhinus mrigala. NCBI lineage: Eukaryota > Metazoa > Chordata > Actinopteri > Cypriniformes > Cyprinidae > Cirrhinus > Cirrhinus mrigala. The sequence goes on along the minus strand of CM070020.1, from coordinate 24,282,177 downwards.
TCTGAACGCCATGAGTTGAAGAATGTTCAGCCTTGAGTAAAACGCTACACTCAACACTGCCACTTTCTAGTCAGCTAACCAATCAGAGTGGTGGAGGGGCGGGACTATTTTGGGGGTCCTCCCCCAAAAAATTACTGGAGCATGTGCTATTTTCTGTAGTCTGGGGCCTTTTAATTAACGGAATTGGTCGCCATGCTGGCAGGGGTTATGTACTTTATCTCTGCCTATTAATGTCACAACATTACAAAAGACGGCTGGTAAAACACGTTTCCAGCATAAGTGGTAAAGGGAGTAACTAGTGTTTTTTTAACGCGAATGACCTGAGTTCCTGTCTGCGAACATTGGCAAGGGATTTGTTTTCAATAAAAATAAAAATGAAGGAAATAACCGAAAAGTTTAAATAAAGTTTTGGGTAGGGTTAGGTGTATCTGAGCAGCAGATACGCTCAGATGCTTTGTTTACTTTGCTGTGTTTCAGGAGTGCAGCAGACGTGAATAACTAGAGAAAACACAGAGCAGAGTTTAATTAACATGCAGCGGTGTAGTGCAGGGTATACCCACATATACGGCGTATACCCATTTCTTATCAGTCGGCTTTGCATATACCCACTTCTAAATCCCCTCTGATGCGCATCATTCAGTAGCATCCTGTATTAGCCAAAATTAAGACAGTCTACCAGTAGCTAATCAAATCGCATGTGAATAAATGCAAATATTCTCTAAACACACCCAGTAATGACTGCAATGCGCCGGCTTCTTTTGAAAGATGATTGCGCTTGATTCGCCCCTGCCCACTCCATCCACTCCTCCCCAGATGCTGCCTGTTCATATGCGTGAGTATAGAGCTTAATCTATTAGCGCATTCGTCATGTGGAATGGATTTGACTGATGGTGCTCTAAAAATTGCACAGAAATAATGAGTAAATTAGAGATGGTAAAAGTGGGTGGGTCCGATATCAATGGTCTTCCTGTCCCACCCACATTCAATGGTTCCGACGTCCATGCTTGTACAATGACTGAACATCATTGGAGACGTTAATATGTTTTTCTCCAATCATTTATGTCTTTAACAGGTTGAACTGACGGACTACCATAATAAAATATAAAAATAATGCTTGGAGAAACATTTAATTCACGATGCATCTGCCATATGCGTCAGCGGATATTCTGTATCATAGCAACCACAGCGTCTCAACAGAAAAAAACGCAGCAACCCTCAAGCGCTCACAGCCTAGTGTTTTTAGCAAAGCTTCTGCCGTTTTCAGCTGGCTACAAACACTTTGGTGGACACACAGCCTAACTCTGCCCACCAACGTGTGATTGGGCTAGACAACATAACAAAAGACCATCTTTAAATATCAGCTCTGGTGGCGCAGATGAGAAATCATGTGCTGTGCTTTTTTCGACGCGATGGACCCAGGTTCAAATCCGCCTTTTCGGAATGTCTATTCACTAAGTGCAAATAGCCCGCTTTGTTGGCAGAGGCTATTAAACGCAAAATGTAAAAGCATCTACTGCTGTAAAAAGCATCTAATTGCTATTTTCACTTAGTGTAAATATTTGTGTATCTAATATATAGTGCATCTATTTCTGTTTGCACTTAGTGTAAATAGCCGCTGCCTTACATAAATATCTTTACTAAGTGTAAATAACGATAGAGGCTATTTACACAGGCACACATTTTACCTGAGGCTCACCAAGCATCATATTAAACAATAAATTTTGTCATTTTAGACTCCCCCACTGACTATTTGTTTCACAAATTATGCCTTCGATCCTCCTACACCGCAAATTTACAGCAGTCTAGAGAGCAGGATCTGAAAACAGAGTGAAGAAATGAACAGAACAGAAGGACAAATACAGGAGCGAGGGTACTGGGGCAGTAAAGCAGAGTATCTTCTGGCTGTGGCTGGGAATGTGGTTGGTCTTGGTAACATGTGGAGGTTTCCTTACCTCTGCTACAAGAATGGAGGAGGTATGATACAGCCTAAATATAGATTTCATTATAGCTGCACATTTATGGAACTTACAGTATGATAAAACTATTTGAATTTGAATTGTGTAAATTTGAATTATTGACAAGTGTCATTTAACAAAACTAAATATTATGTGGCATTTAACAGTTCTGAATTAGATTATTATTATTATTCTTTATTTATTTATTTATTTTTACTTATATATTGAACATTTTATATTGAACACATGTGTCTTGTGTTTTATGAGAACTGTGTTTGGAGGGAGGAGAGTGTTTCTCTGAATGTCTGAATGTGTTTTATCAATTTGCCCACATTGTTTTAAACTATAGCTGTGTGTTGCAGTCAGGGCCGTCCCAAGCATGGTTGCGATGTGTTCATTGTCAAACTCCAAAATTAGATTATTTTTAATTTATAAAAAACACCATTATTTTATTTGAAAAAGTTAAGAATTTTATTTTATTGACAAAATATTTTAGTTTGTTTTGTATATTTTTTCGTTCAATCAGATAACATTTTAAGCTGTCATATGGTCATGTTACGGTCGTGCCGCTCAGATGTTACAATGTACCCCACCTACAGGGCATTTTGTCACGTTTTCTTTCTTTTGAGGTAAATAATGAAAAACGTAAACACTGTAATTGTGAAACAAAGTGACATATTTGTACTAGACAAGTGTGAAATTAATGTGGATAAAAAATTATACTCTGAACCCCACATGGATTTACACAAACTGGGAATTCAAAAAGTGTTACGTTGTGCCCCGCACTCCCCTGAAGGATCGGACGATCTTCAAATGCAAACTGTATGTGTTTTGCCTTGAGAGCAACCATACATTTGTGTTGTGTTTTGCTTTCTTTTTATATATTTTTATTTATTTTTATATATATTTATTCTTCATTCATTTATTCATGTTTAATCATATAATCATTTATAATAATCATTATAGTCATTTATATATTCATTTTATTGATTCATTAACTGATTAGTCATTTATATAGTCATTTATATAGCTCTATTTTTATTATAGTTGTTTTTTTTTATATATTTTTCCATTGTTGTTTAGTCTTATGACTGTGTGGTTTCAAGGGCTGTTTGTTTTCATGAATAAGAGATACAAGGGAATGTTTATAGAAACTCAAGGTTTATGGGATGTTGTTATGAATCAGTTTGGTATTACAATACTTGTTGGGTTTGAGTTCTTCAGACGAAGTCTGAGCATTGAGACATACGCAACTAAGACTCTGCTCCTTTTTACCATCCTTACTTCGTCTCCTGCTTCTGCTCTTCACTTTCACTGGCCTTTTCCTCAGTCAACTTCTTGGCTGACAGAAAACTGTTAATAGTGTTTTGGTATTTTTGGGTACCAGACAAGACCTTCTGTTAACAGGGTTTGGGTATTAGACTACTCTGCTGACGAGCTGTTCTGTTAACGGACAAACTGATATTCTCGGACGGGATCTGGCGTCTGGGGCTGGATCTTAATTGTCTAGGCAAGGAGACAGTGATCTAACACCCCTAATTAATTACATTTTTATATTGTGTTTACAGTTTTGGTTATGATGAGATCATTTCTAAAAACTCAGTCTGTGAGTTTGCTCTTAACAAAACTATTGCATTCATGCATTCAACGATGGCTACAATGCTTAGTGCTGCAAATATGCATTATTAAAATATGCATTTGATCAACATTTTTTTTTTTTTTTTAGATTATACTGCTTTTGATGTAAAAATTGTACCAACATTTTAAAAGCTAACTAAAATTAAAAATAAAATTTTAGTAAATGCAATTCATGAACGCTTTACAAGGGGTGTCAAATTCAGTTCCTGGAGGGTCACAGTCATGCAGAGTTTATATTCAACCCTAATTAAACACACCTGATCCAGCTAATTATGTCTTTCCAGCTTATTTGATAACTACATGGTATGTGTGTTGGAGCAGGTTTGGAACTAAACTCTGCAGGGCTGTGGCCCTCCAGGAACTAAGTTTGACACCTGTGCTTTAGATACTGTATTATTTATCTGGTGTGTTCTCAGGGGCGTTCCTGATACCCTACATGGTATTTGTGATTACCTGTGGGATGCCTCTGTTCTTGCTAGAAACCGCTATGGGACAGTACACACAGGAAGGGGTTATTACATGTTGGCGTTCCCTTTGTCCACTGGCTGAAGGTGAGAGTCATAAAAAAAAAATTAATAAGTAAATATAAATTTACTTCTGATTAATATTTTTTTTCTTTAAAAAACATTAAAAAAGATTAAAAACACTTTTAATGACAGTTTTTGCTTAATGCAAATTTTACATTCAAAATGATATTTGCCTTAATGCCTTAAACTTAATATAGCCTAGTTATTTGGCCCTCTCAAATTTGCATTTGTCCTGGGGCTAATTGATTCCAGTTTTGATTATCTTTTAGTTCATGTATCTGTTTCCGTTTGTCAGGTATTGGCTATGCAGGACAGCTGACATTGCTGTACAACTGCACATATTACATCATCATTCTGGCCTGGGCGCTTTTCTACCTCTTCTTCTCTTTTAGTTCCCAACTTCCATGGGCCAGCTGTAACAACGCCTGGAACACAGGTGATAATCTGCTAAATAAATAAACATTACATGAAAAAAAAAAAAAAAAAAAAAAAAATATATATATATATATATATATATAGTATCTGCTCATAATTATAGCTGAACTTGCTATTAAACAAAATAAAACAAACAAACAAAAAACTCTCTGTCTTAGATGACTGTCTAAATCTTGCGGAAAGAAATTTGACCCTCAACTGGACAACACTGATTCATTCTACACCTGCAGCTACTGAGTTCTGGGAGTAAATAAACACAAATAGATTTGAACATTAGCAATAAAAAGTCAAAAACTTTTGATTTTTATTAAAATAATTTATGTATTATTTATTGTTTCTGTCTTTCTTGTCACATTGTACAGACGCAGAGTGCTGTCTCTCTCTGGAGGTATTGAGGAGGTCGGTAAGATCAACTGGGAAATTCTTCTGTGTCTCATTACAATGTGGATCATATGTTATTTCTCCATCTGGAAAGGAGTCAAATCTACAGGCAAGGTAGGCCAGAATATACGGTTGAGGTCGAAAGTTTGCAAAAGTTTCTTGAACAGTTAAACAGTTAAACTGTAAAAGAAAAATTATTCCGGTCCCAAAAATTCTTTGGTTTTTCAGCAATTTTGTATGTTTGAACCGTTTCCAGCAATGACTGTATGATTTTGAGATCCATCTTTTCACACTGAAGACAACCGAGGGACTCATATGCAACTATTGCAGAAAGTTCAAACACTCACTGATGCTCCAGAAGGAAAAACTATGCATTAAGAGCAGGGGTGGGGGGTGAAAACTTTTGAACGAAATGGAGATGTGTACTTTTTTTTTTTTTGCTTAAATATCATATTTTTTTCATTTAGAACTGTCCTTTGGAGACTACAGTAGATAGTTAGATGTTTCCCAGATGACAAAATAAGTTAAATCTACCCTGATCTTCAAATTCAAAAAGTTTTCACCCCCGGCTCTTAATGCATTGTGTTTCCTTCTGAAGCATCAGTGAGCATTTGAACCTTCTGTAATAGTTGCATATGAGTCCCTCAGTTGTCCTCAGTGTGAAAAGATGGATCTCAAAATCATACAGTCATTGTTGGAAAGGGTTCAAATACACAAATATGCTGAAAAACCAAAGAATTTGTGGGACCTAAAGGATTTTTCTGAAGAACATAAAAAGAAAAACACAGCTGTGGATCATTCACACAGTGCTACAGTACTAAACACAGTATTAAGAATCAAGGGGGTGTAAACTTTTGAACCAGGTCATTTTTATAAATTCAACTATTATTTTCTCTTGTGGACTATATGTAAACATCCTTTATGTGAAATATCTTATTCAGGTCAGTACTAAATAAAAAATAACATGCATTTTTTTTTTTTTATGATCCTCTTATTTTGGTAAAATAATTAACATTTCTTAATGATTCTGAAAGGTGGATGCAAACTTTTGACCTCAACTGTATTTCAGATAATATTGTCTATAATAACCTGTTTGTATCTATATACATTGGGCATAGACCATTTCTCATCATATTTTTCTGTCTCATGAACTATGGCCACTTATTTTTTGTTTATTTAGTTAATTTTTTTCAATATTTTTGTTGTCTTTTAAAGATGAATTCATGTTTTATTCTGCTCCCAGTGTCAGTATTATTATATTATTGTATCGTGCTTGTAGGTGGTGTATTTCACAGCCACATTTCCTTACGTGATGCTGCTTGTGTTGCTGATTCGTGGGTTGACTCTCCCTGGAGCTCTGCAGGGCGTTATGTTTTACCTGTACCCTGAACTGGCCCGTCTCTCTGATCCACAGGTAACCCCACCATATATATTTTGTATGAGTATGAGTATTCTATGAGTAACAACATATTAAAGTTTTAAAACATGATACTCTTAATATATACAAATTGGGTTTCTGTGTGTTCGTTTAGGTTTGGATGGAGGCAGGAACTCAGATCTTTTTCTCATACAGTGTGTGTTTTGGCACTCTTATTTCACTAGGCAGTTATAATCAATACAACAACAACTGCTACAGGTTAGTACTGGTACTATAAAATTAATTACAAAAATGCATGAGTGCACAAATGAATAGCTAAACCTGTTGTGTTTATGTGTTTCTATAATCTATGTCTACCAGGGACTGTTTGTGGCTCTGCCTTCTAAACAGTGCCACCAGTTTAGTGGCTGGTTTTGCTGTGTTCTCAGTCCTGGGGTTCATGGCTAATGCACAGGGCGTCCCCATTGAGGAGGTAGCAGAATCAGGTATTGCAACACTTCATAAAACACAGGAGGTGTTATAAGGCAAGTGAAGTTGAAATTAAAAATAACGACTACAGAGTTTCAATATAAATAATTAGATTTTGTTCTTTCTCTGACAGGTCCAGGACTAGCATTCATAGCTTATCCACAGGCAGTAGCTATGATGCCTCTTCCTCAGTTGTGGGCTGTTTGTTTCTTCATCATGGTTATTTTGTTGGGCCTAGATACACAGGTGAACTAAAAGTACTAAAACTGAAATCTATGAGGTACATGTTATATTTCTTGCAGCCTTTAGCTACAGTGCCTTGCGAAAGTATTCATACCCCTTCATTTTTTCATGTTTTGTTATGTTGCAGCCTTATGTTAAACTGCCTTAATTTTTTCCCCCCACATCATTTTACACTCTGTGGCATACACCATAATGACAAAGCAGAAAACAGGTTTGTAACAACTTTGCAAATTTATTGGAAATAAAAAATTGAAATGATTCAACAATTTATATACATGTAACCACAGTTTTACAAATACCATGATTAAACTATGGTTAGTGTAGCAAAACCATAGCTAATTTGTAGTTACCATGGTTTAACTTTTTTGGTTTTATTTGTAGTAAAACCACGGTTAATTTTCATAAGTTAAACTGTGGCGAATTCATTTGAATGAGTATGATTTGGAAAGGCACACACTTCTCAGAAAAGGCCTAACAGCTGAAAATGCATATCAGAGCAAAAAACGAAGCCCTGAGGTAAAAGTAACTGCCTGTAGAGCTCAGAAACAGGCTTGTGACAAGACAAAGATCTGGGAAAGAGTTCAGAAAAAACACTGCTGCAAACATCTCCATTATCCATAAAGGAAGATGCTTGGAACAACTAGGACTCTTCCTAGACTGAGCAATTGATGGAGAGGAGGCTTGGTTATACTGGTGACCAAGAAGCTGATTGTCACTCTAGTTGAGCTCCAAGATCATATATGCAGATGGAAGAAACTTACAGAAAGACAAACATCACTGCAACACTCCACCTATCTGGTCTTAATGGCAGTGTGGCCAAACTCAATCTTCTCCTCAGTGAAGACACATGAAAACCCACTTGGAATTTGCAAAAAAAGCACCTTAAGGACCCTCAGACTGTGAGAAACGATTCTCTGGTCTGATGAACCTCAAATCCAAGCATCATGTTTGAAGGAAATCAGACACTGCTCATCAGCTCTAGAGTACCATCTGAACAGTAAAGTGTGGTGGTAGCAGCCTCATGCTGTGGGGCTGTTTTTCAGTGGCAGTGGCAGAAAGAAAGCTCAATGCTCCAAAATATTGAAATTTAATGAAAACCCAGTCCAGAGGATTCAGAACCTCAGACTGGGCAGAAGGTTCACCTTCCAACAGGACAATGACACTAAGCACACAGCAAGAGTGGCTTATAGACAACTCTGTGAAGGTCCTTGAGTAGCCCAGCCTGAGCCTTGAAATCAAATATTTCTGGAGAAATCTAAAAATGTCTGCCAGCCCCCATCCAACCTTGAGAGGTAAAGAGGTGAGGTGAAGAATGGCAGATAACTGCCAAATGTAGATGTGCAGAGCTTGTGGCATCATACCCAAAAAGTCTTGAGGCTGTAAAGGTGCTTCAACTAAGTACAGAGTTAAGGGCATGAATACTTATGCAATGCACTTCTTTCAGTATTTTGATTTGCAAAGTTGTCACCTATCTGTTTTTTGCTTTGTCATTATGGTGTATGGAGTGTAAATTGATGTGGGAAAAAAAGTAATTTAAAGCAGTTTAACATAAGACTGCAACATAAAATGTAAAGGGGTATGAATACTTTCGCAAGACACTGTAATTATTAGTACAATGAGCCGGTTCAGGTGTGTTTATTAGGGTTGGAGCTAAACTCTACAGGACAGTGACCCTTCAGAAACAGGTTTGGACACGCCTTTTCTAATGCATTTGTGCCATTTCCTTCAAAGTTTGTTGGAATGGAGTGTATAATTACATCAGTGATGGATATGTTCCCCATGGTGCTGCGCAGAGCAGGTCGCCGAGAAATGATTCTCCTGGTCTTCTGTCTCACTTGCTTCCTTGGACAACTCATCATGGTTACAGAGGTCAGAGGAGTGTGCGTGTGTGTATATGACAGAGAGAGACAGAGAGAAATTAATGTTAACAATGAAATTCCAAAATGCTTAACTGGTAAACTATAATTAAAGCATATTTCCAACCTTGAAAGTATTACAGTAAAAATTCAACCTTTTTTCAAATGTACTACTATATCTAGAGTTGTAATGATGTGTTGTGATCTGCAGGGGGGGATGTATGTATTCCAATTGCTAGACAACTATGCCTGTAATGGAGCCTGTATTCTCTTGCTATCTGTGTTCGAGTCTCTGGCCGTGGGTTGGATCTTTGGTGAGTTGTACCTTAGCAGAGATTCTGTTTATAATGAAAAGAAAAGTTAAATACAAAATATCAAAGACTGCAAATGCATTTGTTCAATTCTCCTCTACCTACCTCAGGGGCTGAGAGGATGTTTGACATAATTGAAGACATGACAAAATCACGGCCCAATTTTATATTCAAACTGTGCTGGAAATACCTGACTCCTCTTGTATCCCTGGTAGGTATCTACATTAGGATTCACAGATGCAAAAAGTCAACAAACCTACCATTTTTTTTTTTTAAACTGTTTTTAAGAAAACTAATTAGAAATTAGCATGTTTGGTGCCATCTAATCATGAAATCAACTTTAGAAAAGTCCATAAACAATTAATTAATCAAGCCTCTCATTACTATCTATGTGAACATTTTCACTGATTTCATACAAATTAGTATAGTAGTATTATTAATTTGTAATATTTAATTAATTTCCATTCTTTTTTCACAGCATATTTATTTTCTCTTTTGTCCGTTCCCAGGTGTCTTTTGTCTGTTCTGTGGTCAAGTACAAGCCCCTCACTCTTAACCGCTGGTATGTGTACCCAGACTGGGCATACATACTAGGCTGGTCCCTGGCCCTGTCTTCCATTCTTCTGGTGCCTGGATGGGTGCTAGGCCGAATGTGTGCTGGGAAAGGAAGCCTAAAACAGGTAAAGATACACATACACATCTTTTGTCCAAAACCATTTATATTGCATTCAAGGTATACATTTAATCAATTCATGCATTTCCCTTGGAAATCAACAAGGAAACAGTAATTCCAAGAGGGACTTACTTAATATTTAACCGAAGTAAGCTGAAAACACTAACCAAAAGTAAATCTACCTTAAATTCTAATGTTTTTTCTCTTTGTCTGTGTTTCTTGGCAGCGTTGGCGCCGCTTGTGTAGTCCTGACAAAAACCTTCCTCTCTGTAAGCAACAAGCTAAAATCCAGGCAAAAACTTTCCCCGCAGAGGTGGAAGACTTAGTTCGGAGCAACACAAACTAAACCATTACACATTTGGAAATTTTAAAAAAAATATATATATATAAGAACATGTAATAGTTTAAACTTTTGGTTAAAATCAGTTTTTATTACATATATTTGAAATATATTATTTGGGGTTTGTTTCCTTTTTATTTACAACAGTATATTACTCCATGTAAAGAATTATGATCTTTGCTCCTAACATTGTTTTCTTTTCATCTTTTCATCATCCCAAAAATGAATACAAATAAGTTATGCTGCACCATCTGATTAGAACCAGTTACAAGATAATTGTTGCCTGAAAGAGTTGGTCTCTTTCAATGAATTTAAGTATATTTTAAATCATTTTGTCTTGAATTATCCAATTGTATTTGCTTTGTCTTTTATTTGCTTTGAGATTTTAAATCTCAAGAGTTTTATCTCCTAGTTAAATAAGGGTTAAATATAAAGTTCTGGCATGAAACTCTAGATGGCGCAGTCCAATAGGTCTAACTCAGTCTGTAATAATACGTTTATTATTACATCCAGCAACACAGCCCCTCAATCGCTCAATCAGAGATATTCTTGTCTAACTTACATCCCTGCTCTGGCATCAAAACAAAGAGGTCGGACTGTTACAGCCGATCTGAGGTAAAACCCTCATGTCAATCAACTATCGTTGGAGCGGCCTCTGTTGGTGTGATGCCACAACGACAGGCATCTGAGAATGGCTCGATTTGAAAAAGGGGATATTATTTTTACAGATTAATTAAAAACCACTGCATGGATTTTTATCATTATAGGGTAGATGTGTACATACACTACCAACACACATTAATGTTTAAACAACATGTAAAAGTGAACTTAGCATCCGATGACCCCTTTAAAGACAGAAGGAACAGCGCTGCAACAACAAGTGGGAAACAGGAGAAGCATTGTGCGACAACAATGCACTTAGAATGCTTTTCAATCCACAAATCACCTACATTTACAATGGATTTACTGTAATCACAGTAACTGTGGTATTGTGGCAGAGAAATAGGATATTCATACTGATTATTATTAATGTGGACATATACACAACCAGTCAACAATTTTGAACAGTCAGATTTTTAATGTTCTTTTTCCTCTTCTACTCACAGAGACTGCATTTATTTGACCCAAAAATACAACTATTTTTAACAATAATAATAATAAATTTTTTTTTTTTTTGTTTTTTTTTTGAGCAGCAAATCAGAATATTAGAATGATTTCTGAAGGATCATGTGACTGGAGTAATGATGAAAAAATCAGCTTTGAATTCACAGGAATAAATTACATTTTAACAATATATTCAAATAGAAAACAGTTATTTTCAGTAGTAAAAATATTTTTAAATTGTACTGTTTTTGCTGTATTTTGGATCAAATAAATGCATGCTTGATGAGCCGGGGCCCACATTCATCCTATCAAAGTGCCCACTCTGAGCCCATGCCAAGTTGATAGCCCCGATAAATCCCATGTGGGGCCCACATGGACATGTTGGCTGGGTTACTGCACTTTATTTTTCAAGTTATTTGCCTAGCGGCTAATCTTGCCTCAGCTCTTTTTAAAGATTAATCACTAACGATAATGAATTTATGTTCCTACTTTAACAAAAGTGCTGCTGAAGGTAAAAGGGTCTGTAATGCTAGAGTAAAGGAGTGATGTTTGGGCCTTTGGGGTTTTTTTGCTGATGTCTGTGAGCTTGTAATAACTGAGATCCATTATAATGCCTGCAGTCAGACGTTCTCAGCTTCATTCTCATTCTCTCAGTTTCGTTCTGTTGTGATGGATGAAATATTGCTGGGCTCTGAAAATCCATCCATGTGGATGAGAGCGGACTGGAGCAGCTGTGATGGCCGAGAGGTTAAGGCGTTGGACTCGAAATCCAATGGGGTTTCCCCGCGCAGGTTCGAATCCTGCTCACAGCGACACTGGATTGGTTCCAGATTCATATTGATGAATGCGAGTAGGTGGAGCTCTACTGCTGGATGCGACGCAGTCAGAGAGTATTTTCACAAAAAATGTAGTTGATGTGATCTGACCGCAACTATTTTAGACCTACTCTAGAGGCTGACATTTTTTCGGAAATCCCGCGGGGTGGGAAACAAAATCACTAATAATCACGTGATTGGGACGGGACAGGAAAAAAAAAATGGGCTGTCACATGATGAACGAACGATTCAAACCCGAAAACTTGTCAGAGAAGAGGCGAGGTGAGCTAATCAGAGACGAAAGACCCAGGTAAACAATGAATTAATCTTTTCTGTTTCTTAAGCCCCGTTCACACTACACGCGACACGCAGCGACAAAGCGACGCGATCCCATTCATTTCAATGGAGAGCTGGCGATTTCCGGCGACAAGAGCGACAGCGAGCTACAGCGACCGCTGGCGACCGGATGGGGCGTGTCCAGCGACGCGACAAAGTTCAGAATCTCTCAACTTTATGCAAATGAAGAGCGACTTTCTGGAGCGACAGCCAATAGGAAGGCTGCGGTAGAGCTCATGTGATCGTTCTCCTCTGAGCCGTAGATAAACATATGCAATGGAAAAATATAGGCTATGCTTCTCATTAGTTTTTTGTTTGTATGTACAGATTTTATTTATATTTATATTATATTTAATCTTTTGCCTCCAAAATGTTTGAATTTAACGGCAAGAAACCTGACTCGCTGTCAAGGCAACCAGTAGTGAGAACGCCCACTAGCAACCTCGTCGCAGCCTCTAGCGACATGCAGCGACAGAAGTCGCTGCTAGTGTGAACGGGGCTTTATAGCATTATAGTTTTGTCTTGTTTGTAGTTTTGTGTAAGCAGTGGACGTGTTAGGGAGGCAACACGTAACATTTAAAATATATTTGCTAAAATGAACGAAATGACTCGAAAAAAGATTCGTTCATTTTGCTGAACGAGACTCAAAGGTCCGAGTCGGTAAAATGATCCGAACTTCCCATCACTAATGTGCGCTATTGAAGTGTCAGTGCGAGTGCGGAAGCTGAATAGTAGCGCGCTATTGCATGACAGAGGCGCTGGTGCGGTAACTTGCTCTTAAAATACCGTAATTTTTGGTCATCCAGATAAGAATAATATGCATCTTTCGAATCCGTAAAGACTCTACGTTTATTTGTGTGCACTCAGAAAAACAAGGAAACGTTGCGCTTTTGTAAACTAATTAAAGTAAACAGGACGCGCTTTCTCTGTGAACTTGTGCGCGTCACTTCGATACTCCGTGTATAGTTGCTTTAGAGACATGAAAAATATATCTATAGAGAGTGAAATGTATACTTTCAAATGAACCAATTCAAATAGGAAACGTGTGTTAGATGATTTACACAAATGTGCATTTGTGTGCCATTTTTAGGATATGCCCGGGGTAAGTTACATTTACGTAACTTAGCCCATCAGTTATATCAAAGCACCAAAAGTTAATGCTGAATCAGTGTGCACTTCTCGTCGCTCTTTTCAGTCTACCTAACGTTTGTAGAGTGTTTTTTTCTTTTTATTTTTTTTCCTCTCTCTCGAGATTTTGCTTAGTATGCCAACGGAGGGACTGTTGTTGTCATTAGCTAAATGAACTAACGTTGTCCTGGCCCTTCGTGTGTGTATATCAGCAAAATATTACTTTAAACTTTCTATAACTAGACATATCTGTCTCTTCAAACACAGAGTACCAATATGTCTCATAATGCTACCCAGCTTATTGAATACAATACAACTGAAAATTATTGTATACATGGTTTTATTCAAGGAATATAGTTATAAATATAAGTAAAACTGATGGTACACCATGACAAATTTCTTATGCAGATTGGTTGATGCACTAAACCAGGTAATTTTTTTATTTGTATTGGTTAAGTTGTCTTGGGGTCTAATTTACAAAACTATGTGTAAACCCCTACTAAAAATTTAAATTGATCTGAAAGGCAGAAGAGGCATGCTGCAAAAAGGGCATCAGAAAACTGTTTTATTGCAGTGCTTTATATTCTAAGATGGTTCTAATGTTTTAGCCACCTCATTCATTTTAAATATGGTAGCCAAATAAATAATCTTATAATATAATGCACTGCAACAACACTCACTGTGACTTCAATAATAAACATATAGTAGAATTGTAACCTTTGTGACAATTTCAACTTAAAACTGAGAAACTATAACCATGTAAATGTAGAATTCACAGCAGAGCTCCTGTAGTGAATTGAAGGTTACTGTACAGGTGTACCCAATAAAGTGGCCAGTGAGTGTATACATGTGCAATTCTTGTAAAAAATATTTGAGCTAATTTTTTGTTTGTGTATTTTGTCCCACATAATTCAGACATTGAGTCACAAAGTTCCAGGGAGCAAACTGTGATGGGAGTGTATGTCATACTGAAGGAGGGAGCGCTGCCTGACGATGACCCACAGGACGTTGGTGTCCAGATTGAAGGTGTGGAAGTTCTAAGTGACTTGAGCAGTGTTGCACAGGCTTGTGCTCTGTTAGTTGGACTGATACACTGTTTGAACTTGAGCTACCCACCAGAGCTCAAATGTACTTTTCAATTCTTGCAGAAGATCTCTCTAAATGGACAAAGGTTGTCATCCAAGGCACAATTCCTCAAAAAAAAAACAGCTTTTGGAGTGAGCTTGAAAAAGACAGAAAAGTCAAACAGAATGCACTTTTAAGTAGTAGTTTGCTTTTGTTTGTTGTAATCTCAGTCCATTTAAAACAGTGTTTTCCCAAAGGGACAACTGACTGAAGCAGTTGTTACACACTTACAATTTTTTTTCTGAGAGTGGAGCAGTCACTGATGCACAGTATTGTTTATTTTCAGATGTGAAGCAACATAGCTACATTGGTAATTTAGAATCAAAATATTACATGTGATATCAATGTTTGTTGTATGTTATAAATTAATGTTCATTCTTGTTTGTTTTCAGTTGTTATTTTTTTTTGTGTCAGGCCAAGGTTTACCTTACAATTTCCTGAAAAGGGTAGTGTTAAAATGGCTTAAGAAGTTTTAAGACCAAAAGGGCATTAACATCCTACAAGCTTGGGGATCAGCTTTCTCAAGAGCTAAGATTTTGTTGGCTAAATGTTTCTTATACACTGTTACAAACACTCAGATGGATAGGAGACTTAAATTGAAGAAAGCAGTTTAAACTTAATTAGTGCATGTTAAAGCTGAATGATAAAATAAAAAATTAAATTTGGGTAATGTCTTGTTTCTTAGTGCTGTCATCTAAAACAAATCTATATGAAACAAGAAGATAGATATTCATTAAACTACTAAAACCATACATGAACAAGACATTAACTAGTTGATGTAACTAGGCAGAATGTGGTTGAATTTAAGTGCTTTACTGGCGCTGAGTGAATAAAAATAAATTTGATTCGACTAACACAATACAAACATTTTCCAAACATACTACATTTTCCGCAATATTTTATATTTAAATAATCTTATATTTTCAAGCACTAATGATGGAAGAAAGAACACCTGTCTGAGAAAAACATAAATATCTTCACATAGATGCATTTATGCACTGAATGCTTGTAATTGCTTTACCACATGCCAGCTGCCCGCACTGGTTTAGCTTTGACTCAGAGATCAGATCCAGCAGGAACGGCACTGGGAGTGTGTGTTGAGTGCACAGCATTATTCAAGATTGAAGAGAGTTCAAAGATGAGGGCCATGGCATGGAAGCTAAATATAGAACAGACTGCTGAAAGTCAAGAGCCTTTTTTTCCCTCCCAGAGAGACGGAGAGGAGGAGAGAGACAGCTCTCTCTCTCAGGGTCTAAAGGTGAGAAAACAAGAGGAACATTCATCCTGCAGTACAGTCACCAAGAGCATTAACAAGTATTTATATTTATGAAGTTCAAGGCAAATGCCATCAGCAGGTCGGATTCTCATTCTGGAGCACTTGAGGGATTTTCTGGTCTCAAAAACACAGTCCATGTATTGTTCAAGATTTCAGGACAGATTTTATATCTGGGAGTGTAATACTGCAGAAGTATATAACCAGAAGTAAGAGCAGTTATATGCAGTGTTAATTTTGATGGGCATTTTTGATTTAGTCTTTATCTTGAGACTAAAATGCTTAATAGTCTTAGTCACATTTTAGTCATTTGAGTCTTTCATAGTTTTAGTTGACGAAAAGTCATTGCATTTTTGTCAACTTTAAGTCATTACTTTTAGACAAACTGCAGTTACAAACATGATCATTAATTCTTTAGACCAAATCAAAGCTTATGATAAGGATTGAATTTGGGAAAACTTATGGGAATAAATTATGACAATTTTCTTTTTGGGGTGAACTATCCCTTTAACAGTATGAAAAAAAGGACTACTTATTATTATACTTGTACTTTTACTTATTATAAAATTATTATAATTATAGTTGTTTAAATAAATATATATGAAATTGATCATTTTTGAAAAAGAGGCACAATAAGGCAAATACGTTAGAAATACAAATTAAATTCATTTTTCAGTAAGTTTTTTAACATGTGGGCTATACATTTATCTAACATATTTTGGTTAACATTAATGACAGATAGGTATTTAATTAGGAATGCTGTCCCTTTAAGACGGAAGGCATGCATGTAATACTGACACATTCAGTTTTTACCCACCTGTTTACGTTCACTTAAGCCATAACTTACATAATTTACGTGAGATACTTAGATTTGGACTACTGTGTGTGTATATGAGCATTGAGAACTGATCGCACGCTGTCTGAGAACTAGTAATGGGAAGTTCGGATCATTTTACCGACTCGGATCTTTGAGTCTCGTTCAGCAAAATGAACGAATCTTTTTTCGAGTCATTTCGTTCATTTAAGCAAAATATAATTAAAATCCTCCCTAACACATCTACTGCTTACACAAACGTTGATCACACTACAAACAAGACAAAACTATAATGCTATAAGAAACAGAAAAGATTAATTCATTGTTTACCTGGGTCTTTAGTCTATGATTGGCTCACCCCGCCTCTTATCTGACAAGTTTTCGGGTTTGAGTCGTTCGTTCATCACGTGACAGTCCCATAAGGTGAACGAACGACTCCAAAAACCCGAAGACTCGAAACAGATGAACTGATTCCAGTACAGAACCTAATAGGATTTTGCGCATGCGCGACTGAACGAATCATTCCCCGAGACGACTCGTTCGTCCCGAGTCACATTAAGGATTCGTTCAAAATGAACGAATCGTTCAAGAACGACCCATCACTACGAACAGGAGAAGTGGAGCCTGCCTGAGAGAGAGCACTTCTGGTGTTTGTCTATCAGCGCGATTCCGCTTATCACGCTTTAATAAACTTTAAGTTAATCGACAACGAATTGTGACTGCCGGGGAAAACGGGACATCTGGTGATTCTGTCTCTAACCCTTCAGGTGCTGAGGTCATTGTTTCAGATCGCAAGTTAACGTTTTGGTAGCCTATCTTTCCATTACGGTTACCATACTGAGACTAGACATGCAAACGGCCCTTATCCAATTGCAATCCAATGACAGAGACACGTTTTAAATGAGGACAGTTAGCCTATAGGATGTATTTTCAATGTCCGGTAGTCCTCAGATAACATTCTCGTCCCGTCTCGTCTTGTTAGAGGCTGCATAAGTTTCGTCATACTTTTTATTTTAGCTTGTCAACGTCTCGTCTTCGTCACAGAAAAAATGTTCGTTAACGAATATTTTTCGTCGTCGTCTTCATTGACGAAATTAACACTGTCATATAGGCCTTGTCAACATGAATACGTCTTCGTTTGAAAATGCATCTTGTTATCTCCGTTTTGGCCTTTTGTCCACATCGAGCTTTCTGAAAACGCTTTCCAAAGTGGATAAATTTGAAAACGCTGTTTTCAAGTTGTACTGTGGATTGTGAAAATAGAAAAATGGAAAACACATGCTTAGTCATGTGACACATTGTACCAATAGATTTCTATATTTATACCTGTTATGTGCTATTTACTTTCACACTACAGATGTGTTACTTTGTACACTCTTCATATCACAGTCCTACAAACATGACAGAAAATATACTCTCGATTGCTGGATGCGGCAAAACACGAGGGCAGTTACGTTTCAGGGGCCATTTACACGACAATGTTTTCAGCCAAAAACGGGAAACATTTTATGCATTTTGCCTGTTCGTTTACAACAGTGGCATTTTGGGGACTGAAAACATGTTTTAAAGTGCAAGTTTTTGAAAACACCACCATGATTGTTTTTGTGTAAACACCCAATACGGGAATCTTTGAAAATGGTGTGATATTTGAAAGTGACGTCATGCGCGTGCGTAGTATGTGTTAGGTATGCAGACATGCTCAGTACATGTCGATTTTAAAGGCAAGTGCGAACAAACAGCGCGCCAACTACTGGCCTGGCATACATAATACAGCATTTTTGGCAGTTTTCGTGGATGTGTGTAAACACAAATCATTTTGAAAACTTCAAGAATATGTGAAACTTTTTTAAAAAATGGAAATTTCAGTTTTTGACTACATTGTTGCTGTGTAAATGTAGCCTTAGATTAGACATACATTCATAAGTGAGTGCCAGTAGTGAGATATTTTCCTAAATAAAATGATCGCGGCAGAAGCATTGCACGAAAACATATCATATCTGTTCCATCTGTGTTGTCTCAGTGAGGTTTTTTTGAGGGTGTAGGCATGCGCACCAATCAGAGCACTTGAGTACTCATTGATCACAGCTGCTTTTAAAGGAAATTCTAAAGCTCCATTGGCGCATCAAAGTTGCGAATTTAACTTATGTGCAAAAATTTAAATATTGCATAAAACATTCGCGAATAAGCACCATTTCCATCCAATAAGTAAAAGAGAACAAAATTTCCTGATAAACTGACACTATATATTACTCAGAAAAGTAGGAGAAACCACTGAATATAGTAATTTTCATATAATTATTTGCACCTCAGAGTGAACAGATGAAACACATGAAACACACTGTTTGGGAACGCAGTTGTGTAAGACAGTTCTGGGAGACAATTATACAGAAATACTTTGACGACAGACATCTCCCGTTATTCGCATTAACGCTTTTTCACACGTCAAAAACCACCTCAAGCGAGCATAAAAACTTTTTATTCGAAATGTGTATGAATTTCCATCACTCGTTCCTGATGTGATACTTCAAAATGCGCATAGAAACAGGGTAATGGAAACATAGCTTATTTATTTTTACTCTCTGCAGTATGGTAATTTAATGTTTCCTTTCTTGATTGCCCTGCTCTCTGCGGTTTTGCTTTAAGTGGTTAAAGATTGGGCCTAATTTTTGACTCTCCAGTGGGTGTTTGTGTTCTCACTGCACCTTTGAGAAAACCGCTTTCATTTGAGGTTGTTACTGGTTTATTTTGGAGTTTATCTCCACATTATTTTATGTCTGTCTGAGTGCAGATTGTTTAACAAAATGCTTGAAAAACAGTGACTTGATCACTGTGCATTATAAAAATGTAAGGTGTTTCAAACTTCTGCCTTCTCATATGAAAACAGAGAATGAAAGATTTTATTCAATCTAATGTTCAACACATTCTCCTTCTCTCCCTTAAAGGGATAGTTCACCCAAAAAATAAAAATGACCCATGATTTACTTCCCCTTAAGCCATCCTAGGTGTATCTGACTTTTTTTTTTTTTCAGATGAACACAGTTGGAGTTATATTTAAAAAAAAAAAAAAATTATATTATATATATATATATATATATATATATATATATATATATATAGTCACGGGTGCGGAGCAAAGCGACAGACACAGTGGGTGTGACGTCAGGCCTCGGAGAGGCTTTTATTAAACAATAAACAGAAAGTGTCCAAAAAGGGGGAAAAAGTGTCCAAAATAAATGGGGGATCTGGTGTCCTCGACGTGAAGGGGTTCCGTGAAGGAGGGGCAGTGTTCAGAAGGGAAGGGTCCAGGTAAGGGGCGGAGTCCGGCGGCCGCACTTGCTCCCCGCCGGGGTCCGCAGCAATACGACGGGTAGCGGCTTCCTTTAGCGGCTTCATCCATTCCTTAGCGGCGGCACTTCCTCAGGCGGGTGAGAAGGCCCGGCATCCTGGCCCGCAGCCATTTCCATGCGGCTCACGTCCGGACCGCTGGTCCGGCAGCTCGTCCATCCTATCGGCGGCGCTCGTCCCTCAACGCACCCTTCCTGGACCCACGAGGACACCAGCGTGCATGCACGGGGAAGAGACCGGTCTCCTGAGGAGAGGCGCGCTCGGCATTTTAACAGTGGCGGTGATGAGGCTTCAGTCACATCAGGTGTGCCTCATCACACGCCGCCAGACCTGGATGTTTCAGCGCCCCTCCTCCTCCCACACGCCCACTCCCGTCGGGAGCCTGGTGAAGGGCGGCGATTACCGACGGGGTGAAGCTGATAGTTAGGGGGGAGGCAGCCGACTCGTCACATTATATATATATATATATATATATATATATATATCCTGGCTCTTCTAAGCTTTATAATGGCAGTGAATGTCTGTTGAGATTTTAGTCCAATAAAGTGCATCTATCCATCATAAAAAGTACTCCACACAGCTCCGGGGGATTAATAAAGGCCTTCAGAAGTGAATTGATGCATTTGTGTAAGAAAAATATCCATATTTAACACTTTGTAAACCATAATCTATAGCTTCCGCTAACAGTCATACGCGTGTTCACGAGAGAGTGGCGTTCCAGCAGATGACGTAGTATGTTGGTGAACATGCAGTGGAGAGAGCAAAACAAAACCTTGTTCACAAATTAGAAGTACAAAATAAGGATTTATAGGGAAAAATGTTGGAGGATTTCGATATAAGCCAAGAGGAAACTGGTTTTACTTTGCTGTAAAGAAAACTTGGTTCTCGCGAGACTATAGCATATACTCACTGGAACTTAAGTTACGCCTACTTCATTTAAATATTGATTTTTTTTTTTTTTTTGCGCAAACGTATCGATTCACTTCAGGAGGCATTTGTTAACCCTCTGGAGCCATGTGGAGCATTTTTTTGTGATGGATGGATGTACTTCATTCGACTTCAAAAAATCAACAGCCATTTTTGGGTGAACTATCCCTTTAAGAGCTGATTTATTAATGGTTCTTGAGCTCAGATCATCGTTTCTTGGTGTGTTTACCCTTGCAATGAAATTTCATCTCATCCTCAGTTGAAAACCCATATGTTTACTCGGTTATTGAAATATTTATGCAATCTGACTCTTTCTTCTGATTGCCATCTATTCATGCGACATTTGTTAGGAAAACTGTGGAAAATGTATAATAACTCAACTGCAATAAATCATTTCCAATGCACTTTCCAATAAAGGGAGAACGGATGTATTCAGAATGTGCAAAATGAGCCCACACTGACTGTTCCAATCACAATCGAGATTCCGTCTTGAAAACATGCTTGCCTTAGCACCAAAATGTACACTGTTTGTTTACTAGAAGTCAAAATAATAGAAAAATCTTGAGATATGATTATGAAACGCTGAAAGTGATTGAAATAAACAGAGACTGCTGAAGGGGTTTCTTGTTTGTTTACTAAAAAGCCTTTAGCTAAACATTTGAAGTTTTACTGTTTGTTTTAATTATGTCGCTCAAGTATTTAAAAAAAAAATAGATTTTCATATTACCAGGCAAAGTTGCCTCACTTCAGTGTTTTGTATTCTTTTGTTTCTATACAAAAAGTGCCTTCATTCTTTCAGTTCCAGTTGTTTACTAGCATGCAATTTGAAGTGTCCTTGGGTACCTGAAAAGTGCCTGTGGAATAAATAAAAGAGATATTTGTGATGGTGGAAACTCATTTGATTACATTGTATTGAACAGACATGAAAACACAGTCAGACGTCACATGACAGCAGCTTCAATGTTTGACGCAATTGTGTTGTTCAGGTAGATCTGCTCTCTCTATTGTCGCTCATATCAGAGACAGACTGTGCGGGACTATAAATCACACATTCACAGTCATGATGGAGTCGATCATGACCACCCAGCTGAAAATGAGACGTATTCCATTCATCAGTGACAGACGGAGAGGAGGAAAAATACAAGAGAGAGACTCTGAAACCAAGATTAAAGGAGAAACACATGGCTTCCAGGCAATGCTGACGTTTTTTAAGTGGCTGCTCGACAGAACATCTTGTGTTAGTGGCTGATGATCTTGTTTTGTTTTGTTGTGTGGTTTTGTTCAGTTTTTGAAAATGATGGCATGTCACACATCCTGTCCATGTTGACATCTAGTTTGGTAAGCTCAAGTGAAAGTCTGTCTAGGGAATTTGACGGCCTCTGACGTCAATGAAAAAAGATATGAGAATCGTTTTTCCTCCCTTTTAAAAGCCGATAAGCCTGTTTATTTTCCAATCTTGGCTATGCATGATTAAAATGGGTCGCAAAGGCTGTTTTGTGCTAATTTTTAAAAACCATTTCCTGCTGAGACTCCTCAATATATATGATATTTAATCATAGTATAGTATATATATAATTGAAATCAAAAGTTTACATACACCTTACAGAATTAGCAAAATGTTAATTATTTTACCAAATGCATGCTATGTTTTTATTTAGTACTGACCTGAATAAGATTTTTCACACATATAGTCCACAAGAGAAAAAAATAGATGAATTTATAAAAATGACCCCATTCAAAAGTTTATGTACACTTGATCCACAGCTGTTTTTTTTGTTTTGTTTTGTTCAGTGATAGTTGTTCATGTATGATTTTGAGATCCATCTTTTCACACTGAGGACAACTGAGGGTTGAAGGTTCAAACACGAAACATGATGCATTAAGAGCCGGGGGTGAAAACTTTTGAACAGAATGAAGATCTGTACATTTTTCTTATTTTGCCTAAACATCATTCTTTTTTTCATTTAGTACTGCCCTTTAGAAGCTACAGACAATCCTGAAATGTTTCCCAGAAGACAAAATAAGTTAAATTTACCTTGATCTTCAAATTAAACTAATTCTTAATGCAGGTATGATCATTTTTTTCTTTTTAAAAAATTAGATACACTTGTTTATTTTCCTATCTTAGCTATGCATGCAAAGGTCATTTCATGCTGACTTTTCAAACTGATTTCAGGCTAAAACTAACTTCTGGTAAATAAAAATTATTTATTTGATGGTCTCTGACAGCTTGACAAAAAATATGACTATTTTTTCTCCCTTTTAAAAGCTGTGCATGATTAAAAATTAGTTGCAAAGGCCATTTCATGCTCACTTTTTAAACTGATTTCCTGCTAAAACTCATCTGTTAAAAAAAAAATCAGTGCTGTACCAGCCTTCAACATGTGGAGGCACTGCCGTGTCAGCTTTACTCAGCTTTTCTTTTTCTAACCATCTCATTTAGCAGCTGAGCCGTGTGATCACTTTTTCAGCTCAGCCTTGTTTGGGAACTAAAACAGTCGAGACATTTCCATCAGGATTCACTTAAGCTGATGCGCACCGAGCTATTGCCCATAAAACACAAACCGCAGCCCTCCTGAAGCCATCAAAACACTGAGCGATTCACTTTGTGTTTATACTGTAAAATACCAATGTTCAGTCGCACTAGTGCTGCAGAGAACCTACATGCTAAGAACAGAATCGTCAACAAAGCAATGAGCATTACATAATGAAGGGATGAGTCAATGCGTTGGCCTCTAGATGGGTGGTCGGCCGCACAAGCCCACAGCGGGAGGATCTTCTTACAGCATCTCTCAGGAGAGTCTCCTGCGCTATTCAGCTCCTTATCAGAGCATCAGATGTTTACAGTCTTATATTTCATGCAGCCATTTGGCTTGCCTTTTATATCACTGCAAAGAGATAAAGATTATAGCATGGACAGAGGGACTGGGAACTGAGAAAACAGGAAGAAACAGTCTAGAATAATGCAACACAAGACACAAGTAACAATAATACAGATAAAAGATAGAGAAAATTGTATAGGGAGAAAAGAAAGAGGCTAATTTAGAAAATGGTTCAGTGCTATCAGTAAAATCAACATTGTTTAAGTTATTTTTGTTTTGTTTGTGCACTAAAAGTATTCTCGTACCTTCAAAAAAGAATACGGTTGAACCACATGGACAATTTTAACAATGTCCTTACTACCTTTCTGGGCCTTGAACGTGTCAGTTGCGTTGCTGTCTATGCAGGGTCAGAAAGCTGTCAGATTTCATCAAAAATATCTTAATTTGTCCAAGATGAACAAAGGTCTTTGGAACGACATAAAGCTAATTAATGACAGAATTTTTATTTTTGTGTGAACTATCAGTTAACACTTGCAAAGGTAATGAAAAGCATTGAACAATGGAACATCTATTTGGTCAAAAGTCAGAAATATTAAACAAGATTATCCCACATCCGACAGAATGCAGTATTAGTATTGTATGAGTGTGACACTGAACAAATCGATTTTTAGTTACTGCTTAAAAATGAAGCCACGATCCCTTGTCAAAAGAGCGATTTTTAAGAAGTCACCTGTGCCTCTGTAACCGTCCTCATGTCTCATAGAGCTATGGATTGAGACACACGATTTTATTAAAGAATGGATTTTCTTTTGACGTGACGACCTGATGGGCCTCTTCATTTGTGACTGAAACTTAAGTGTTCAGTTTCTTCTAGACCTCATTCTGTGCTTTGTGTCAGTTTGAGGTCGGCACACATGCAGGCATTCTGAGCAGAGATTTTTAGTTTAGGAAACGTTTATCTTTGACATGTCCACATAAACAGATACTGTACACTGTATGTCTTTCTTAAAATATGGTGGCTTTTAAATAAGCATGACATTTCCATTGATCTCATGATGAAAACGTAAGATGCAAAATATAGTCATGTACATTTAGTGACATATTCAATGTGAAATGTCCATGAGTGGCGCTAAAAGAGTGTTCTTTTTTTTTTTTTCTCCATAAAATGAATGTACATATCGTACGTTTTATGCACAGTTTCACCACAGTTCTGACTTGAAATGTCTGTTGAGTGGCGCTATAACTAACGCTCCGTAACGTTTTAAAATAACGTACCATCTGCACTACACCAAAACCTACCCAATAGTAGTAAAGTGAAACAAATGGAGCTGTAATCATGTAACTGTGTACAAAAACGACCACAAGTGCTCGCTGTTTTACCGCCACTAGGGTTCATTTCTGTTGGAAACTCCAGTGATATGTACTTATTGGTATGTATTTTGTGTCTTGTGAAAAAAATTCCTTCAGGTACATTTTTGTCATGAGATCAGGTAGGACTTTTCAGTCATAAAAAACATTTATAACCAAAATAGGACAATTGACTTTGCAAAGAACTGTCTACCTTTGTTACTGCTGTCACACCACACGTCATGTTCTGACGCAGTGAAAAATACATCACGGAGCAAAGAAGACACTGACAATGTGCTGACAGACAAGACAGAGCAGGTAGATTTAGATATGAAACAAACTCTGAGCTTTTAAATGTCATTTTGTAAGAAATTAAAACAATAAATGCTGTTTTCTGTCTCTTTAGTGTGTCGCGGCAGATCGCTGTAGCGTCTCAGTTCAAGCGGCACGCGAACTGATCTTTACTTCCTTTTTACTGGTTTTAGCATGAAATAAACATCAATGAAGATCAGAAGGTATCTTGTTTCAACCGCGGAAAGATATCAATACACACCATTTTTCAAGTTCAAGTCCTCCGATGTTAATCTACTCTACTGTCTGGTTTGTTTGCTGATTCGGCATTATAATTGGTCAGAACACCTGTTAATCAAACTCCCTGAAGGGTCAATCTTAGTTTAATGTCATGAACAAACAAATTTCAAAGGTATCATTCTGTTACTTAACATTTCTTTAAATCTGAAATATTTTGACTCTTTTGTTTCTGCTATAATAATCAGACTTTAAAATGTGGTAACACTTTAGAATACAGTTCCGTCATTAGTGAATAACTACACAGGAACAAATGACTAATGCACTATTAACGTTCTAGTAACTACTATTAACTAACAAGAAACTACTATATGATTAACAAATTAGTAAGTCATAGCACTCAGTTGAATTTGGTAGTTCACTATTAGCTAATCAGTAACTACTATTTTTTTCATAAGAACTACTATATACATGTTCATAATTAATGTAAATAATGCAAAATGTTTAATTAATTCTAAAGATCATGGTAACCCACTAGTAATGACTCGAGTATTACCAAATACTTCAGAAGGAATTACTAATTATTTGGATCCGTATCTAAAGTGAAGATCATGATAACTCCTTAGTAATGATTAAAGTCATTAAAAACTACTGAGGTTTTTGTAAGGCTCTGGATAGTTATACTTCCGATGGCTTTGGTAACACTTTAGTCGTTCCTAGTGGGTTACCATCATCGTCACTTTAGAATACAGATCCAAATAATTAGTAATTCCTTACATATACCTCAATAGCTTACAATGATTTCAGTCATTACTAGTGGGTTACCATGATCTTTACTTTAGAATTAATTATACATTTTGCATCATTCACATTAATTATGAACCTGTATATAGTAGTTCTTTGGGAGATGTTAAAAAATAGTAGTTACTGATTAGCTAATAGTGAACTACTACTTTCAACTGAGCACTATTACTTACTGACTTGTTAATCAGAATTTCTTGTTAGTCAATAGTAGTTACTAGAATGTTAATAGTGCATTAGTCATTTGTTCCTGTGTAGTTATTCACTAATGACGGAACTGTATTCTAAAGTGTTACCTAAAAGGCAATTAATAGTCCAAAAATATTATTAATTTAAAGGGGACATATCATGAAAATCAGACTTTTTCTGTGTTTAGGTGCTATAATCGAGTCCCCAGTGAATCTACCAACCCAGTAACTTTGTTTTGCTTGTGACTTGTGATTTTGCTCCTGCCGTGACATAGAAAGGGGATCTTATTATAATATTAACGCTCTTTAATCTGCACGTTTCCACCCAAGTCAAGTCAAGTCAAGTCACCTTTATTTATATACCGCCTTTAACAATACAGAATTGTGACAAGGCGGCTGTACAGTATTAAATAGGAAACAGTACATCAACAATGCCAAAGGCAACATTAAACACTCACATTATAGGTAAAGGTAGTTTATCAAAAACAATAAAATAAAATGCAATATTGTGTTAAGAGAAAGTGTCCCCAACTAAGCAAGCCAGAGGCGACAGCGGCAAGGAACCAAAACTCCATCGGTGACAAATGGAGAAAAAAACCTTGGGAGAAACCAGGCTCAGTCGGGGGGCCAGTTCTCCTCTGGCCAAAGTTCCCGTGGTCCTGTGCCGACAGCCGTCTAGGTGACGAGGTCTTCACTGTGGATCCGTCTCTGGGGCTCATCTAGTTGATGTGGACTCCGCTGACATTCAGGGCTGTAGAGGTCGTCTCTAGGTGCTGATCCACCGTCTGGGCTGGGTTCGGACTGGATCCGGGGGACTGCAGTGACCATCTGATCTGGATACGGACTGGATCTGGTGGTTAATGTGACCTCGGAATAAGAGAGAAACAGACTAATATTAGCGTAGATGCCATTCTTCTGACGATGCACCGAGTACATTGGGTGTTATGGGAAGTGTTCCCGGTTCCGGTTGACCTAATTAGTGCAGCCTAACAATCCTTTAACGGATTTGAATTATAAGAATGTGGATTTGTTATGTGTAAGCAAGGTTAAAGAGATGGGTCTTTAATCTAGATTTAAACTGACAGAGTGTGTCTGCGTCCCGAACATTGTAGGGTAGATTGTTCCAGAGTTTGGGTGCTAAATAAGAAAAAGATCTGCCGCCCGCGGTTGATTTTGATATTCTCGGTATTATCAAAAGTTTTGAGAACGCAGCGGACGTGAGGGACTATAATGCGATAAGAGCTCACTCAGGTACTGGGGAGCTAAACCATTCAGGGCTTTATAAGTAATTAGCAGGATTTTAAAATCTATACGATGTTTAATAGGGAGCCAGTGCAGTGTAGACAGAACCGGACTAATATGATCATACTTTTTGGTTCTAGTAAGAACTCTAGCTGCTGCATTTTGGACCAGCTGGAGTTTGTTTATTAAGCGAGCAGAACAACCACCCAATAAAGCATTACAATAATCTAACCGTGAGGTCATAAACGCATGAATTAATGTTTCAGCATTTGACATTGAGAGCATAGGTCGTAGTTTAGATATATTTTTGAGATGGAAAAATGCAGTTTTGCAAATACTAGAGATGTGGTTTTCAAAGGAAAGATTACCATCAAATAGCACACCTAGGTTCCTAACTGATGACGAAAAATTGACAGAACAGCCATCAAGTATTAGACAGTGTTTTAGGTTATTACACGCTGAGGTTTTAGGCCCAATAACTAACACCTCTGTTTTTTCAGAATTTAGCAGTAAGAAATTACTTGTCATCCAATTTTTTAACTCAACTACACAATTCATTAGTTTTTCAAATTGGTACGTTTCGCCAGGCCGCGAAGAAATATAGAGCTGGGTATCATCAGCATAGCAGTGAAAGCTAACACCATATTTCCTGATGATATCACCCAAGGGTAACATGTAAAGCGTAAAGAGTAACGGCCCTAGTACTGAGCCTTGTGGTACTCCATACTGCACTTGAGATCGATATGATACCTCATCATTTACTGCCACGAATTGATGGCGGTCAGATAGATACGATTTGAACCATGCCAATGCACTACCACTAATGGCAACATAATTCTCAAGTCTATTCAAGAGAATGTTGTGGTCAACAGTATCAAACGCAACAGTATCAAACCCACAGCGCTATCATTCTGTTTTTTGGGAGCAACTACGGTGTACCAGTTCTAACGACATGGCAAAAGTTCAAGCAAAGCATGCTAACTGTTCTGCCGTTGGCGGCACAGACGAGCACAGAACACTACTTACAGTCCCAGCCTCAGAGCTGCTTTTGAAGTTGTTTCATAACCGATAAACTTGCAGTATTATATAAATAAACGTGACTTGACTTATAATAACTGTGATTGTACTTTTATTGTTAATAAGAATGTCAAGCTGTTCAAAATACTTTGAGAGAAAACTTGAATAGTCTTTTTATGCATCACACAAATGAAAAACTGCTCTTTGTAGGCTCATATAAAAACTATCAAAAATTTGCTTGTGAAACCCTTTAAATGCTAATGAATGAGAGAAAGACAAATACTGAAGGACAGATGGTGTGTGTGTATGTGTATGTGTGTATGTGTATGTGTGTGTGTGTGTGTGTGTGTGATGGGAAAAGAAGAGCAGAATTCCTGAGATCTGGTCTGTCACAGGAAAGGTTATACTGGCAGTGGTTTATTTCCCCACAGAGCTGCTGTGAGTGCGATGGTCAGCAGACTCACACCCTGCCTGGTATAAAACTAAATCTGTCTGTCACCTCAAATGACCCCCGTCTTCTTCTCAAAAGTCACTTGAGAGACTGTTTTGCAGGCTGTTTCTTACATTTCAGGACACATTCCACTGCTGCCATCAAGGCTGAAAATGACTTTAAAATGCCAGTCCTCTCAGAATCAGTCTTGAGGTCTTGTTTGCTATTAAATTATATCAGTAACCTGCACCTGTTCTCACAGAGTGCATGCTTTATTTCTCAATGGCACCAATATCTGATAAAGATGCACAAATTTTAATCCATAAATTCTGAACCCTCCAATATTGATCATTGTCTTCTTCAGAAAAACTCTGCATCTTCTTTACTTTTCCACACACACACACACACACACACACACACACACACACACACACACACACAGAGAGAATCCTGATAGCCATCTCTGCCCTCACTAATGCCACTTTATCCTTTAAAAGCAACAGGCGAAGGGCAGAGGCACAAACATCCCCTCCAGAGTGATGAATTAATAACCAGGGTTAACCTCTCGCCCGGAGACAATGCGAAATGCAGCACAGGGTTTAGACACCTCCTGATAACACGCCACTCTGATTGCAGCCGCCGCTGACAGACAGATGAGCTCCATCTCTGGACAATAACACCGTGTCGAACAGAACCGTGCTGAACTACACCAAAGTGTGTGTGTGTGTGTGTCTGTGTGTAAGTAATACAGAACACAAAGAACATGGTTTTTGTTCTCTTAGAAATAATCCAGACAAAAGAAAAAAAAATAAAAAATTAAGGAAGGATGTGACGTGTGGCCAAGTATGGTGACCCATACTTGGAATTTGTGCTCTGCATTTAACCCATCCAAGTGTGCACACACACACACACACACACACCGTGAACACACACCCGGAGCACTGGGCAGCCAATGCTGCGACGCCCACAGAGGGGTTCAGTGCCTTGCTCAAGGGTCTCACCTCAGTTGAGGTGGAGAGAGTACTGGTTGTTCACTCCTTCCACTGACAATCCCTGCTGGACCTGAGACTCAGACACGCAACCTTCGGGTTACAAGTCAGACTCTCTAACCATTAGGCCCCCATATGAGAATAATTCACACAAATTCACCTACAGTATGAGACAAATATTAAACCATAATAAATGATTAAAATTACACAATATTACATTTATGGCAGTTATGCCAGCTGAAACATACCCAGTATTTCCTATAATATGTGAATTATAGATTGATTGATTGATTGATTGACTGATTTATAATCATTATAATCACAGATTTATATAGTAAGTTAATAATTTATATATTTAGATTTTATAATATAATACATTATTTTATTTAATAAATGAATAATTTAATTTCATAATTTAATACTAATTTCATTCATTCATTCATTCATTCATTCGATCATTCATTCATTCATTCATTCTTTCTTTTTTAATAAAATAAATTATGTAATTATTTATATAATTAAGTATATAAGTAATGAATTAATTAAATAGAATTTCATTTATTTATTTGTTTTACATAATAAAATATATAATTAATTAATTTTTATAATATAATAAATTATTTTATAATAAATTAAAAATTTAACATACTAATTAATTTATTTATTACTTTTTTAATCAATTAGATCATAATTTATAAAGTATGTAATTATTTTATTCATTTATATATTTAATATAATTTTATTGTATTTTATGTAATAAATTATTTATTTACTTAGTACATTTATACAATTAAATTATTTAATTAATAATTAATTAATAGAATAAAATTATATATATATATATATATATATATATATATATATATATATATATATATATATATATATATATATATATATATATATATTTACACTGTATTATATACAGTGTTGGGGAGTAACTAGTTACATGTAACAGAATTACGTAATTTAATTACAAAATAAATGTAACTGTAATTAGTTACAGTTACTAAGAAAAAATGTGTAATTAAATTACAGTTACTTTTGAAAAATGCCTGTGATTACAAAGGGGATTACATCTGAATTTTTCCACATCTGAACACACACACACATAAACACACACATACAGATTTAATTGACTTCATTCATTGCATGACTGCTCTAAAATGAGACACCAATGTTTCAGGAGTTTAGGACACAGAATAAACAAACTTTATTTTTTTAGATTGTTTTTTCAAAGGCATTGTTAGATGCTAGTGTTTATTGTTATAACTATGCAAACATTTGATTTCAAACCCAGTATCATAGCTATTAAACTATTTCTTATGATGTTATTTATGTTATGATCTTGTTATGACATATAGCGCAACTGCGCTCACGGTGACCCGAGTTCGATTCCCCTCTCGAGGTCCTTTGCCAATCCTGCTACCCTCTCTCCTCCCAGCTCTTTCCTGTCATCTTTCTACTGTCCTGTCACAATAAAAGGCATAAAAAGCCCCAAAAAACTAAGTTAAAAAATAAAAAGTCTGAATTTGTGGTGGCTGTGCTGTAAATTAAATTATTACACAGCTCTGTGGAATGCTTGATTCTGATTGGTCAGTCATGACATTCCAAGGTATGTTATTCCCCAATAACAACGGGTAGAAGCTAATAACACACATTCATCTGGGGCAACTTAAGTTAGCGCTATATGCTTGATCATTTTTCTTGGCGGAAGCTTTGTGTTTGGTTAGCTAATAAAATATTAAAGCTTAATTCAATATTATGTGGACAATTTCTTAATTCTGTCATCCTGGTATCGTGGACTTGTAGATGACACGAAACATCTAAATAATCTATCAAGCAGCTGTGTAATAACTGGGATAATGTTGTTGATAATGTAGCCAGTTGTTATTGCACAATACAGATGTATATTATCCCTTACTTATTATAATCTTAATTCAAGTGATAAAGGATTTTGAAAGTCTGACAGTGATCAGTGTTGAGTGCTGCTGTAAGGTTATCTCTGCCTGGTTTAAATGTTTCAAAATGATTAAAGAGTTGAAAATATAAAAAATTTAGAAAAGTAATCAAAAAGTAAAAGTAATAAGTTACATTACTTTTATAAAGTAATTGAAAAGTTACACTACTTATTACATTTTAAATGAAGTAACTTGCAATCTGTAACCTATTACATTTCCAAAGTAACCTTCCCAACACTGCATATATATATATATAACTGATTTTATTATATATAATTAATATATAATGCAATATGATAATTAATTAATTAATTTATTTATTACTTTTTTATAAATTATGCAATTATTCATATAATGAAGTATATAATTAATGTATTACTTTTTATTTATTTAATACTTTTATACAATAAATTATACTTATGTTTAGTTTACGTTTAATATAATAAAATATGCTTATTTATTTTAGATAATAACGTATATAATTAATTTATATATTTAATATTATCAATTTATTTTACATAATAAATGAATAATATAATATTACTAATTAGTTAATTATTAATTACGTTATATAAATTATGTAACTATTTATGTAATAAAGTATATAATTAATTTATTAATTTATATATTTAATATAATTTTATATATTAATTTATATATTTAATATAATTTTATTTATTATTTGTAATACATTTATACAATAAAATTATAGAATTGTATTATATAATAAAGTATATAATTATTTTTAGTTTACATATGTAATATAATAAAGTAATATTCTTATTTATTTATTTAGTTAGTCTATATAAGGTGTATAATTAATTAATATATTTAATATAATAAATGATTTTATTATATGCAATAAATAAATAATTCAATACGTGAATTAATTCATTTTTTATAAATTAAACAATCACTTATATAATGCAGTATATAATTAATTTTTTTTATATTTAATATATATGTATGTATGTATTTATTTATTAATTTATTAATTTATTTATTTATTTAATACTTTTATACAATACAATTATATAATTATTTTATATAATAAAACATAGAATTATTTTAGTTTACAATGTAATAAAATTATATGCTTATTCATTCATTCGTTAATTCATTCAATCATTCATTCGTTCATTCATGTAGTTAAGCTATATAATAAAGTGCAATTATGTAATTTAGACATTTAATATA
This sequence comes from Cirrhinus mrigala, assembly GCA_036247105.1. Taxonomy (NCBI): domain Eukaryota; kingdom Metazoa; phylum Chordata; class Actinopteri; order Cypriniformes; family Cyprinidae; genus Cirrhinus; species Cirrhinus mrigala. Next base: position 24,248,583 of record CM070020.1, on the reverse strand, counting down.
ACAATGCTATATATTTAGCATTATATAATATATAATAATAATTATATATTTAATATAATAAGTAATGATTTTTATACATTATGTAATTATTTATATAATAAAGTATATCATTAATTTACATATTCAATATAATTTTATTTTAGATAATGTATTATTTATTCATTCAATCAATCATTTAATACTTTTTTTTTTTTACAATAAAATTATGTAATTTATATAATATTTGTTCTAAAACACACTGACCCGGTTTCGTAGACAGGGCTTAGTTTAAGCAAGGACTAGGCCTTAGTTAAATTAAGATATTTAAGCAGCTTTTATAAAAATGCCTTAGAAGATGTTACAGGTGTGCATCTTGAGACAGAACAATGGCACTGACATATTTTAAGATATGTTGGAGCAAGATATTTTCAGTTGAGACAGCTCAAACATCCATTTTAGTCTGGGACTAGCCTTAAGCCTGGTCTATGAAACCGGAGGATTATCTTGGTAATTAAGAATTTTTAGTTTGTGTCTTATTTCAAGCTACCAAGAAAAGTGAACAAGAATGTCAGTGTAGATCAGACACACCGGCCAGAAGTCATTGTTCATTCAGAAAAAAAAAAAAAAAGAAATAATAATGGATAAATACAGAAATAAATGAGAGATGTAAAAATGTGGTGCATCTGAACACACCCTCCTGTCATCTCCTCAGGCCACACAAAAGCACGCTTCCTTCGTGCAGAATAACCTGTGTTTTGACAGGCAGGATTTTCTTCTCACCTCTAAAGCGGAGCGTCTCATGCTCGCTGTTCTTTAGTCTTCACATAACAGTCTGTTGTTTTCAGGCCGTGTGGCAGAATGCAGCTGAAAGGAAAATGCCTGCGGGGGAGAGACGAGAAGAGCAGAGAATACAGTGAGTTTAGACAACCAAAGAAAAAGGAAAAACTCATGCTGTCTCTGCATGTCATATTAATGCATATCAGAGCCGCACAACTCTCCAAAGCTATTTTAAAACATCCTTGGAAAAAAGTTTCAGAAAGCAGCATGTCATAGTGCAGCGTTTGAGTGACGTTTTGATGCAGTGATGTTATCGGTTTACCTCATGCATCTAAAAACACGTAGTTCTTAAATCTCAGTACTGATACACATGAGAAGGACTTGACCATTTAGTGATTTTGAGCAGGTTTAGCTGGTTAGCATGGGTCAGTTAGACACTATCCAATAACTCTATCTATCTATCTATCTATCTATCTATCTATCTATCTATCTATCTATCTATCTATCTATCTATCTATCTATCATCTTCAGTAAATATTTATTTAATTATTTATTCTCTGTAAAATTAATTATTAATTAATTAATTAATTATATATATATATATATATTCTTGTATTTATTTATTTATTTATTATCAATTTTTTGATTAATTTATTATTTTGAAAAAAGTGCATTTATTTATTCTCTTTAAAATTGTTTATTTATTTATTTTTAAAATATATTTTTTACTAATTAAAATTAGTAATTTATTCTCTTAAAATATGTCTTTACATTTTTTGTATTATTTATTCTTGTATTTATCTGTGTTAAATCAATTTATTTATTAATTTATTCTTCTTGAATTATTTATTTATTAACATATTTATCTCTTTAAAAATCATGAATGTAAATTTATTTATTCTCTTTTAAAAATGTATTTATTTTTTGATTAATTTATTGTCTTTAAAATATATTTATTTGTTCTCTTTAAAATGTTCTTTCTTTCTTTCTTTCTTTTTAAATATATTTATTTATTCTTATTAAAAAAATATTTCATTCTTTTAAAAGAATTTTCTTTATCTTTTCATTCATTCTTGTATTTATTTGCTTTAAAATCAATTTACTGATTAATTTATTCATTTATTCTTGTTAGAAATATTTATTGATAAACTTATTTATTCTCATTATTTATTTATTTTATTTATTTTGTTTATTCTTTTATTTTTTATTAATTTATTCTCTTTAAAATTAATTTATTCTTTTTTAATTATTGTACATTAATTATTGTATTTGTACATTCATTTATGTATCTGTTGATTTATTCTTGTATTTGTTTGCTTTAAAATAAGTTTATTGGTTTATTTATTAATTTATTCTTGTTTGAAACATTTATTTATTAACTTATTTATTCTCTTTAAAAAATTATGAATATTTATTTATTCTCTTTAAAAAATGTATTTATTGAAATAAAGCATTGTTGAGCATTGTTTTATGAAAATAAAAAAAAAAATTGAGCCTGAGAGAGAATCGACGCTCAGCTGCAGTGGTGACATGCTAATGTGCAGGTAGGACAAGAGTTTTTTTTTTTTTTTTTTTGAATATCATCCCATAAACCACAGTAAAAACCATGATTCTGCAGTTCCATCATCATATCTTTCCTTTATGGCCTTTAGAAGTGTTTTTCTTCATAAGAGGTAATATGGAGAGGATTACATAAAGATCACTGCAGCAAACCATCATCCACTCCCTCTCTGCACATTCTGCTGTTCATTTAGCTGCAAGACGGCCCGGGATCATATCAGTGCTGCGTCTGCTGGCTCAATCTGCTGACTTCTGCTTCTCTACACAGCTTTTTAAAGGGAAACTATATCTATCTTTATCCTTTCAGCAGGATAATGCACCCTGCGCATGTGGCAAACCAAAAGAAAAAATGTGAAAGGGTTCATTCTTTTTGCTGTTGTTGAGTACAGAACCTTAAGACATCAATGCAACAAGTGTAGGAAATTTTAAGTGACTATTCCTACTAAAACACTTTCTACAAACCCAGTGCACTCAAAGGTCTTTTCTATAACAAGTGGACTTCCATGGCTGAGAAACATGACATTTTACAGCTCATCTAAAATTGATGGGTTAAAAAAAAAAAAAAACAGCTCAGAAAAGCCCTGTTTTGACAAACCCTTTATAATAATCAAGTATTTTCTCTAAAAAATAAAGTACACTCTTAAAAAATAAAGGTGCTTTAAAAGGTTCTTCAAGCAATGCCATAGAAGAGCCATTCAGTCAAAGGTTCTTTAAAGAACCATCTCTTTCTTACCTTTTTATAATCTGAAGAACCTTTTGTGAAACAGGAAGGTTCTTCAGATGTTTAAGGTTCTTTATGGAACCATTTAGACAAAAAAGGTTCTTCTATGGCATCATGAGGCACCTTTATTTTTAAGAGTGTAGTCGGTTGGTAGAGAATACGAGACGCCCCTGGAGGCTCCGTCTCACTGGAGAAACAAAATCCTACAACTTGCTGAAAGAAACCACTCTCATCAGCACAGACCTATTAAAACACAAACCCCATCCTTGCTTTTTTGTCTTTCTCTGCTTGTATAATCCAGCTCAGAATTCTTCAGGAAAACCGCTGTGGGAATAGAGAATCTTTGACGTTGCTGTTTTGTTTTCCTGAGGAAGAAAGATAAAAGGAGTGAAGCAAAGAAGTGTTCACTAAAGCACATGATCTGCCATCCATGCTCACTGGAGTGTCCATATTCATTTATTTATTTATTTATTTATTTAGTCATAGAATTCATAAATACAATTTATGATTTCTATGACTGTTGATGTATTTAGTCTTGGAGGAATAGATCTGCTATGCTGCTCCTGTGGGTTTTTGCTTTTGATGTAGATTATTGCTGCTGCAAAGCAAGTATAGGAACTTGTTACAGCCAATACATACACCAATATGGTGCTGTGAGTATTTAAGACATACTGCTGCTGCACAAATAGCATATATAGCAACCTGTAGCAGATCTATACAGGTGGAGCTGGGGAGGTGGAGGGTTTCAGAGGTACTCTGTAAACGTGCTGTGAAATGCTCTAGTGAATGCTAATCAGCATTTTAAATGTAAAACAGCATGCTTATTGGCCTTAATGCTGTGAAAAGCAGCATTATCAGCTCATCAGCCTGTGCCATCTAGGCCTGATTTCACATACACGGCTTAAACTAAGCCAGGATTAGGTCATATAGTTTTGGACATTCAAGTAATTTTGCTGAAGCATACCAAGGCCAAGCCCAGCTCCTGAAAAACAACCCCACACCATAATCCTCCCTCCACCAAACTTTACACTTGGCACAATGCGGTCAGACAAGTACCGTTCTCCTGGCAACCGCCAAACCCAGACTCGTCCATCAGATTGCCAGATGGAGAAGCGTGATTCGTCACTCCAGAGAACGTGTCTCCTCTGCTCTAGAGTCCAGTGGCGGCGTGCTTTACACCACTGCATCCAACGCTTTGCATTGCACTTGGTGATGTATGGCTTGGATGCAGCTGCTCGCCCATGGAAACCCATTCCATGAAGCTCTCTGCGCACTGTTCTTGAGCTAATCTGAAGGCCACATGAAGTTTGGAGGTCTGTAGCGATTGACCCTGCAGAAAGTTGGTGACCTCTTTGCACTATGCGCCTCAGCATCCGCTGACCCCGCTCTGTCAGTTTACGTGGCCTACCACTTCGTGGCTGAGTTGCTGTCGTTCCCAAACGCTTCCACGTTCTTATAATACAGCTGACAGTTGACTGTGGAATATTTAGGAGCAAGGAAATTTCACGACTGGACTTGTTGCACAGGTGGCATCCTATCACAGTTCCATGCTGGAATTCACTGAGCTCCTGAGAGCGACCCATTCTTTCACAAATGTTTGTAAAAACAGTCTGCATGCCTAGGTGCTTGATTTTATACACCTGTGGCCATGGAAGTGATTGGAACACCTGATTACGATTATTTGGATGGGTGAGTGAATACTTTCGGCAATATAGTGTATATCAAAGGAAGAGATATTCAATGAAAATCACTTCTTAAAATCTATGTGAGCCTTTTGACGGACTGGAGCCTTGTGCACGAGAGTACAATTTCATAAAAACTTCAATGGCCAGTTTTCATAAAAAAGGCCTATTGAAAATTGTCTGGAAAAACAGTTCAATTCAGAACAAAGAACAATCAAAAAATATTTGGTCTAAAATGAATGAAATATAACAGAAATACAATACAATAATACTTTATAATCATAAGAAGGGGTGATCCACTGGCTCAACTTACCTCTAAGCTTTTGGTTTAATTTACCCCAATACTACCATTTTAACAAACGTATCATCTAAGAGTTTAGAGCAGGGGTGTCCAAACTCGGTTCTGATGAGCCGGTGTCATGCATAGTGTAGCTCCAACTTGCCTCAACACACCTGCCGGGAAGTTTCTAGCAAAGCCTCTAGAATGCAAGCCTGCAACCATTAGGCAAAAAAACGTAACACTGATGCTAATGCTTCCAGTTTGGCAGTACGTCAGAAAGGAGACCAGAGGCCATTTATCGATTTATTTATTTTTTTGAATGGATGTCAATAGAGGAGAGGCTTCATATGCTGAATACACAATGTTTTAGAGGAAACAGCTTATAATTTAATGAATTGACAGCCTATCTGCTAATCTTCAACATGTTTTACACTAAACAATACTTTTGGATATAATTATTTTTAGAGTTAATGTGATCTAAGTAAGCCAATACGCTTTCTCCAATAGTAACCCTATGTTGAAAAAACCAGCATATGCTGGTTAGGTATGTTTTGAAGATGAGCTAGTAGCTGGTCCTTAGCAGGTCATGTGCTGGTCCTAAGTAAGTAGTTCCTGCTCAGGACCAGCTTAGGTCAAGCACATGAACAGCTTAAACCAGCTCATGACCAGCAGCCATGCTTCAAAACATACCTAACCAGCATATGCTGTTTTTTTTTTTCAACAGCAAAATGTAATAGACTCTCATCTCCCTATATACATTCTCTGTTGTATGCCTAGTAAGAGCTTGATTAGCTGGCTCAGGACCGTTTGGGCCCATCTGGTTTAGAGCTAGAGTAACATCATGCTAACACTATAGCCTCATTTTATAACTTCCTAAAGCACAAACACGTAATATTTTTTTTCAGATTTGTCTTTTATTATTCAGACACAAGAAGCATGAGTCCTTGAACAGCAAAAAACAGTGGTTTTTATATTTGTGGTCATTTCACCAATTTTGTTTAAGGATGCCTAGAAACAAGGGGTGGCTCAACTTCCCCACAGACTCAAATCACCCTGCTCTCCACTATTCAATGTTCTGGTATGTTCAAGTTTCTGTTATGTTATCAGTTAGATGCGTAGATGACAGACTTGAGGGGTTATAAGTATCGTTTAGAAGTCAGAACACGATTACAATGAGTGCTTTTGAGGGGAAAGAGAGAGAGAGAGAAAAAAAACAAAAAACTAATTGCTGGATTTGGTTTCATAAAGTCTGCAAATGGGCAGGCTTGTGTCTTAAAAGTGCGCCCACAAATTCCCAAAGCACCATCTGCTTTTGTTATATTCAGCACTTATTAGTCAATACACGGATCTCACTGATTTCTAGTGTTGGGTATAAAAGACAGCACTGTGAGAATGAAGTGTAGCTTATTCTACAAAGTGGAAGCTCATGTAGCATTAGTTAGACTAAAAAAGACGCATATTTTGATAAATTAACAAATATAGTCTCTTATTTAAAAACTATGTTTCTGGTTATATTTCATTCAACACCCATATATTAAATTTTTGCACCCATATTCCTACGGCCTTAAGCCTGCCATATCAAAATCAGCCAAATTATGTAACGAGAGCACAACACAGCCTGAGGAACTTCCACAAGAGACCATCAACTATGCTCCCCAGTGAATCTCTATACATTTGAACAACCTTCTTTCTGTTTTTGCCCTCGGCCACAGATAATCATTGGAATAGTTTCACTTCTGCTGTCCTAGGGGCTTGGATACTTGCTTTTAAAAAGTTTGGCTACACCATGGTAAAGATAGCTTTTAACTGAGCTTTTAGCTGACTATCAATGCTCTAATTTGGTCTCCAGCAATGAGCTGGAAAAAATAATTTGCACAAATATTACAGTCACTTAGTACTGACCACATGGGTACATCTGAGTAGCTTTGGATTTAAATCTAAAGGCATATATTTAATGAACTTGTAACCATGCGTGATGATTTATTTTGACTTGTTCATGGGCGTTTGTGCAGCATGTTCATAAGCAGAGTTTTCATTTGCGCTAAATAACAGTATAAATCTCTGGGAGAAAAGATACTCATTAGGTGATTCTGGTAATGGGCCATGTTCCCATGTCTCTTTTCTGGTGATGGAGGAACTGGAGGAAACCGGCACATAATTGGCTGTGTCGCTTCGTTAGCCATTTTTTAATTAGCATAAACAAGTCTTATTCATCAAATGTTCAGGCTCATTAGTGACCCATCTCTGCTAATTGTTCAATGGCAGAGTGGAAGAACCGCGTATGTGTTAGAGAGGAATAGAAATGGTTCCTATGGGACAACAGTGCTGTTTCCTTATATGATTATGATAGACGGGACATTACTCACCCTTTCCCCTCAACTCCCTGCTGGATGGGACCTTTGGTCTTCTTACTGTATCTGGGCTGACTAAATGGCTTGTGTGTTTATCATAAAATAAGAATAGAGACTGACCCACATGAAGGAAAAAAATATCAGATCTCCTCCGAGACAGCAATGAGATTAAATGGACAAATAAAACATCATTTAAAATCATATGAAGACAAATGGAAAAATAATGACTGTTTAAAACTGGTTTTCAAAATTACTGGTTGGGAAAACATTCCTGTGCCAAACTCAACACTATTTTCGCCTAAAAGATGTTTAGCATCTCTCAAGCATTTAGAGTGCTTTTGGAAATCAACATACAAATAACTAATTGTTGTCTCTGCATGTTAAACTGGGATAAAATAACATATATCATATGATAAAAATGAAGGAAATTACTGTTTTATCTATCGAGAATTGATTGGAGCATTTAAAAGTGGTCTCTATAACATGTGGTTGGAGGAGGAGCTGAAAAATAAAAGGATTTAGTGACCTCAGCCAAAAAGAAAAGTTGTTTACGTTTCGGTTCAATCAGCATTTCGAATGGGATTTTCAGTGAATCTTTCTGCAGGGTATTTATTAACCAGCAGGTGGCGACATGTCACTATTTTATATGAACGAGTCAATGAATCATTGAATCAATCGAATCGTATTTATTCAGGAGCAAATTCAAGCGGCTGCCTATATGTGTGAGTCACGGAATCATTGAATCAACCGATTCGATCAAAACACCTGATTAATTCAGACATTAAGCATTTTCCTTATAAGCGCGTTTTTGAATCATTGAATCGATTCGTTCAATCACTGATTCATTCAGAAACTACTGTGTTTTGCTGGGAGACCTTCCTTTGGACCTATTCGTTTGAATGAACAAAAATACCTAAGGTAAGTGTTTCACAATCGTTTTATGATGAACCTCTGAGCAATAAAATTGCCCTCTTGAGAAAATTCCCTCAGAAAAAAGACGTCAGAGACAAAGGTTTGCAAAATGCCCTTACGATAGCTCACAGAGCCATTAGTTATTTTTAGAGACCTTTTCACTGATTCGTGAGAAATGGGACAAAACAGGGTGCAAAACTGAAAAAATAAAACCTTGTACTCAGATAAATGAAACTACATTTATGTATTTTATATGTAGTAAGCTACTGAGCTTTGATGCAACCTCCCAACTTTTCCTATTTGTATCAAAATGTGCTTTTTACCTGTGTAATATAATTTTAAGTTTATCTTTAACAGCATTCAAAATGTGTTTAACATTTAAAAACACATTCTCATGTTAGCAAACAGGTTACGTTTTCACATGTGACCAACAATTCTACAACAAATATAAAATATCATAATGAAATATTATCAAAATATTAATTTGACGGAGGTGACAGACCTGACAGAGTTGACACATGGTGACGAAAACCTGAATTTGTAGTCATTTTAACTATAAAATACATTGAATCAATCAATAACTGTATTACAAACACAATGAACACTGAGTATATTATTGTTTATAAAGCTTTTATTCAAGATTTAAGTATTTTGATATATCAGTGGAAGACAAATTATCTATTTTCTCTCATCTCTGAACAGTATGTCTGCTGTGCATCTGCTATGGTAACAAGGTAACTTTTAAAAACAGTTAAATGAACAAATAAAACAATTAGTTGTTACCTTTATCCATTTACATTCACCAGGATCTTAATATTCGAATTTAAACATCTTAACAAATGATCCAAAAATGATCAGAACACACATGATCAGAATACAAACAAACTGTATTATGTTTTATCCAGTGATGTGTTCCCTCAGCCTTATGTTCCCTCAATCCTAAATCTGCTAGAAGTGATGACTATCAATCCACAAAAGCAACATATGCTGTCAGGTCACACATTTAGTATTTATACATTTTTAGAAAAATTAAACACTATTTTATATTTATTGTAATTAAAAATGACTTGAAAACCACAAAAATATGATAACTTCATGTTGAATGTCAGCTCCATCATTGGCCTATCACCACTGTCAGACAGAAAATCTTACGGAGGTGACTTCTTATGGAGGTGACGGTGTTGACAGATTTACCATTTCTTTCACATAACAAATGGAGTTCATGTAGTAGCTATTTTGTTATTTTTTCTGTTGATGCTAGATGCTACCTGCTTCCGGGGAATAAAATTATCTAAATTTCCTCAGAATTTGGAATATGGTGTTGACATATGGTTATGACACAAGAAAATATTAACGTTATGATTTAAAATATTATATAGTGCCATCCGCAAATATTGGCACCCTTGGTAAATATGAGCAAAGGCAGCTATGGAAATAAATCTGCATTGTTTATCCTTTTGATCTTTCATTAAAAAATAAATAAATAAATCAATTTAAAAAAATCACAAAATTCTAATCTTTCATTGAAGTAAAAAGATAAAAAGTGGGGGAAAAATCTCATTATAAAATACATGTTTTTCTCTAGTTCTCATTTGCCACAATTATTGGCACCCAATTATTGCAAAGTCTTTTTTACCAAGATAACAGCTCTGAATTTTCTCCTATAATCCCTGGTGAGTTTGGAGAACACCTAACAAGAGATCAGAGACCATTCCCTCATACAGAATCTCTCCAGATCCTTCAGATTCCTAGTTCCATGTTGGTTCTTCTCCTCTTCAGTTAACCCCACTCATTTTCTAAAGGGTTCAGGTCAGGTAATTTTGTCCTCAGTGACACATTTTTGTGTTTGTTTTGGATCATTGTCCTGATGGAATATCAAACACGGCCCATTATAAGGTTTCTAATAGTGGCAGTCAGGTTTAGATTTTTTATTTTTTTTATCTCTTAGTATTTGATAGAATCCATGATGCCATATATGTATCTAAACAAGATGTCCAGGATCTCTGGCAGAAAAATAGGCCCAGAACATTAAAGATCCAACTGTTTATTTAAATGTGGGCATGGGGTACTTTTTATGTTTGCACCAAACCCATCTTGAGTGTTTGCTGCCAAAAAGCTCATTTTTTTAGTTTCATCTGACCATAGAAGCCAGTCCCATTTGAAGTTCTAGTTGTATCTGACAACTAAATATGCTGGAGTTTGTTTTTGGATGAGTGAGCAGCACCTAAACAACATGTGGTGATGTAGGGGCTATTTGAATTTTTTTTTTTTTTTTTAGGCTTTCTGGCCCCAAGACTCAACTAATCTCTGCAATTCTCCAGCTGTGATCCTTGGAGGGTCTTTGGCCACTCAAAGTCTCCTCCTCACCATCCATTATGACTATATAGACACATGTCCACTTCTAAGCAGTTTTGTAACATCTTTAGTTGACTGGAACTTCTTAATTATTGCCCTGATGGTGGAAATGGGGATTTCAATGCTTTAGCTCTTTTCTTACAGCCGCTATTGGACTTGTTTTGTCCAATGTCTCAAGAATCAGTGTTTTATGATTGGAATCCTTCTCATTCATATACTGTGTGTTTTTGTGATATAAGAGTTTCCAGTATTCACCATTCAAAGCGCAGTTCGAGCTACAATCATCTCCATCAAATGGGACACAGTCACAGAATTGGCTGTAAAATGATAGGGAAAGATACACAATGCATGAGTGTATGTGTTTGTGTTATTGTGTCTGCCGACGTGAGCTGAATTTAAAAACACTCCCCTTTGCTCTCTTCGTAAACAGCAGTCCCTGTCATGTATATTCAACGCCGAATCTAATTAACATTCATGGTGCAGAGCAGTAGATTACATTCAGAAATCAGAAAGAGACCAGAGGTCTCTGACCCCGCCTTTCACTCCTCAGCCCCGCCCACACATTAGCATAGGACGCAGATTTTAGTGCTGATAGGGAGCACGCGCAAACGAGATTTATGGCGGTGTGGTCCGGCTGTAATCAGAGACCTAAGAGCACACGCTGTCGCGCAGGATAAAAATTATACAGCAAATGAAATGCTATTACTCGCCCTGTTATGGGGTTGGGGGGTTGGTCGGGCACTTTCTTCCGTGTTCTTCCACGAGTCCCAAATTGGGATTAATTGTCAGAGTGAAAGATGGCTATGTGTTGTTTTGTTGCTGTGAATCTCCATAATGAATAAAAATGGCTATGCACCATTAGCAGATTGATCTCTCTTTTTATTTAAATCATTAAAATGGGTTGGAGGGAGATTAATTTATGGAGTTAATGTGTTTTTCTGTCACATGGCTTCATTTTTTTATCCTCCTGTTATTTCACTTGGTAATAAAGAGAGTTTTTGGCTGTGAGCACATCAAGACCTTAAGTGCGACTGTTGGCTTCATAATAGTGCCATAAAACACATTTCAGGATGTAATGGTAGTGCTTGTATTGTTTGTGCAATGTGCTAAGGTTCTCTTCTCTCAGAAATAGTCATCCATGATTACTTGAAAACATCAGAGATTAACAAAAGACACCAGTGGTCTTCATAAAGTCCATAAAGAAGCAGAAACAGCATGCAGATTAAAAGTTTATACACTGTAAAAAATGCTGGGTTAAAAACAACCCAATTTGGCAACCCAGCACTGGGTAGATATTGGACAGAACATACCCAGCTGGTTGGGTTAAATGTTTTTACCCAACATGCTGGGTTGTTTTATTTAAGTCAACTATTGTTTAAAAATTATTATATTGCTGGCTTAAAATGGGCTGGAAATGTAAAAAATCACAGACAGAATTACAGAGGCAACAGCAATAATCAAAAGATGAACATTATTATTAAGCAGGAACACCCATGGACAAAACTCTAAGACAAATTTAATTTATTTGGGTGATTACAGCATAGTTTACAATATTACATACATTAAAACTCGTTTAACAAGAATTTTTTAAATAAATAAAAAAAGGAATATTTAAAAGCAGCATTTTAATTTAAATGTAATCAACTGTTCTCTGTAATCACTTTTTTTTAAAGAAATAGTGCTAATTCTCATGCCGGTGTGTCAGCAAAATCTAAGACGGTGATAGGCTGTTGTTCGCCGGGGGAACTACAAACCACAGACCGTAGCTGAAAGATGCCGCAACTGACTTTATAACCTGCTAAACAAACAGTACTGAGATTAGAGGACATATTATAATGATTATAAACATAGATTATAACATATATAACGAATAAAATCAATTTATGTTATGCAAGGCAAAAGGTGTTTCCATCAATGAAACGAACAACTGCTGCTGATGCAGCTGGCTGACATCTCATCCTTGTATGTTGCGTTGCATAAAATAATACAATTTACAGCACTATAAAGATCTTATGAATGAAATATAAAAAGTATACGAACCTTTATTTGGCTGAAGAAGTGCACCAAATCAGTGGTGCTGAGAACCGCTCTCTCCTGTAGAGGACGCAAAAAGCCTGCGCTCCGACTGTAACTCAGCAGCTGGGTTGTTTCATCTGAGACAGGCTCAACCCAGCGGTTTGGTAGAAAAAATAACCCAATATTTAATAACCCATTTAAAAATGACCCAGCAGCTTAGCTACAGAAAAGCTGCCCAGCACCTAGGTAAAAAAAATAAAATAAATATGACCCAACAAGCTGAACACAGCATTTTTTAGAGTACAGGAAAAATTCCCAACACCTGGGTAAAAATATTAAAAACAACCCGATACAATGACCCAGCAGACTGAACCCAGGATTTGGGTTAAAAAAAAAAAAAAACATAACCCAGCATTTTTTTAGAGTGAAGTATTAAATAACTTGTATTTAATTTATTATTTTTCCCCAACAGGTAAAGTTACAGCAGGAGTCCGCCTCCTGCCTCCATCGCGATATGATTGGATATGACTGGTTACGTTCGGCGGTCCCGCCACTTGTGTTTGTGCGTGTTGGTGAATCAGTCTGAATGAACAATATAATGTCATTAATGGGAAGACTAATTTAAAAAAAGTAAGTAAACAACTCACACACCTAAATATAACGTTTTAGCTTTTTTATGTCAAAATAAGATTTAAAATGGCATGAAAACGTTATCTGTGTTAGTTTTATCTATCTAATTTTCAATGCACAGAAAGTTACCCATACTTGTCCATCTATCTGCCAATTATTATTTTAGATACATTCCTATATTTAATGAAATCTTTTAATCAATCCTAACTCCATTTTTAGGTCCACAAATGCCTTATCTGTATAGTTCTTTGTAGTTTTCTATTACAGCCCCCTGTCACATCTCATTTTTCTTTCAAAGTCTAATCTTGGAGGAATTCAACAGTAAAATACCTGCATATCAGAATGTCTTTGGATCTCAGGACAGAACTGATATTGAATGTGTGTGTGTGTGTGTGTGTGTGTGTGTGTGTGTGTGTGTGTGTGACATATGTCAAGAAAACGAAATCTCCCTTGTCGTTTCTATCCAATCAAAAGTGGAAGACTCTCAGGAGTGGAAGAAGTTGTCAGATCAGGCACCAGGTGGTGTCTTCCTGCTCATAGCAACAGAAAGCCTTCAGCCATTGAGCGCTGAGGTCTCAAAGGATTGAATAGTGAGAGGAGTGATGGATTGAGTGTGTGTATGTGTGTGTGGTCGAAGTGTGTGCTCCCCCTTTTTTGTTTTAATTGTGCCACTGTAGCAGTCGCCCTTCTGCCTCTCTAACCCTTCCTCTCGTCTCCCCGTCACTCATGGTGTGTAATTAGAGAGAGAAGATCTTCCACACCACCTCGACACAAAGCTTGACTGACAGCAGGCCTCTTGAGCTGTATCTATGTTGCACTTTCAATAAATATAGTGTAAGGTCTGTGCACTGAGCCAGTGACGACCATTAGATGGAAAAGTGCACATGTTGTCACATCAAAAATGTTTCTGATTGATCTCTTAGTATATATCAGAACTAAAAACATAACTATTTTATGATCTGATTTCAGATGACTTTTAGAAAAAACATGAAAACCTCTAAACTGTCACTGGGGTGTAAGATCATATGAAAACATCAAAATTCATATAAATTAGCTGCCAGTTTGCCAAAGCATAACAGTTATGAATTGCCATAAGAGTGTGTGGTGCAGGCCATATATGTTGGAATTACTGTAATTAAGATTTTTTTTTTTTTTTAAAGTTCATCTCTTTGATGATTACATCTGAAACTGGAACTATGAAAGGTCCAGCTTCTCTCACTCATTTTCGTCTTTTTATAGCCGGTGCCACCAGGTGCATTTTTTCTTTGTTCTTTAGTGTTTTTCATGAGGTAAATTAATGTACTTCAGTTAATGGATCCATTTTGGCGTATATGTGTGTTGCTGCAGAAATGAACCATTTCTGAATTGAAGGACGAGTTGTCGTCTCATAATTACAGTAATTCTAAGATGCATTAGTTCACTGTTGTTGAGCTCTAAAGATGACTACAAGCATCCATACAAAACTGGAGACCTTACTGAAAATCCTAGATACAGTATGAAATCTAGATGCATTGTGACAGGTTTTAAACTTCACTTTTTCATGTTGTTTGAACATTAATGTGTGTTGGCAGTGTATGTACACATCTACCCTATAATGATAAAAATGCATGCAGTGGTTTTTAATTTATCTGTAAAAATAATATCCCCTTTTTCAAATCGAGCCGTTCTCAGATGCCTGTCATTGTGGCGTCACACCAACAGAGGCTGCTCCCATAAAAGTTGATTGACATGTGCGTTTTACCTCAGACTAGCTGTCACAGTCCAGTAACTTTCCTTGTTTCGATGCTGAAGCAGGGATGTAAATTAGACAAGAATATCTCCGATTGAGCGATTGAGGTGTTGTGTTGCTGGATGTAATAATGAACATAGTGGTCATCATTTACTCCTGACATCTGAGCTGCTGAAGATGCAGTGGATTACATTTGTTTGTGAATGGAATACACCTCCCGATTTACATATATCGTCTATGTTTGCGCAAATCATTCGTGATCCAGCTTCACTTACAGCAGAAGTGTGTATAAGTGTTTTTTTATGAATCTCTGCGATCGCCTTTCCTTATAACGTGGTAGTTAGTAAGTTTAGGGCCTAAACGCGGGTAAATGTGGCTAAAGTAAACAAGCTCGTCATTCCATAGAGAGAAGAGAGGGGTGGGGTGAGCAGAGCTCATTTGCATTTAAAGGAACAACCGCTTAGAATGAGATGATTTTTGCAGAGCTGATTTTGGCAAGGTAAAAAGGGTGTTGTTTTACAAAACCAATGAGAATTTTTAATCAATGTGTATTAGAGACTTTTCATTAAGACCCTAAAGAATCATATTAACTTGTGGAAAATGGAAACCCCTTTAAGCCACATTTTCTATATAGTGCTTTATACAATACTGATTGTTTTAAAGTAGCTTTTTTCAGTAAAAAAGAAAAAAATGAACAGTGTTAATATTAATGCAGAACTCATCGATTATCAAACAACAGGCTCTAAAGTAGGCAGTAGTGTTGTTATTCAGCTCAGCTTGTTTCAGTTCAATTCAATAATATTTTACTACAGTGAAGTCAAATATAATTGGTTCTTGCATGTCATTTGACCAATTACAATGCAGTAAGCTATGGCAGAGTGTATATTTTGAGGAGACAGTTCAGCCAAATATGAAAGTTCTATCATTAATTATTTACCCTCATGACGTTCCAAACCCATAAGACCTTCGTTAATCTTCAGAGCACAAATTAAGATATTTTTGATGAAATCTGAGAGTTTTCTGACCCTCCATAGACAGCAACACAACTGACACATTTAAAGGCCAGAAAGGTAATATGGACATTGTTAAAAAAGTCCATGTGACGCTACGACAATACTTTTTGTGTGCAAAGAAAACAAAAATAACGACTTCATTCAACATTTATCTTCAACAATAGTTTTTGCCGCACGTTCACGAGAGTACCACAGCACATATGTGTGGCTCACATCCATCCCCGCTCAGTTCCAATGTATGAAGAAGATCTGCATAAATTCTGGTCAACATCTCTGGTTTTATTTTCCCCAAATGTGAACTATTCTTGTAACCTTTTTCTGACTGAGAAAGAATCCAGAGCAGAAACAGAAAGCATGAGTGATTGAGTGTGAGAGACAGTGAGAGGAATGCAGGAACACTGAGAACAGGAGAATCATGTTCCTACTCACGAATACAGCAGGATTAGGGTGTATGGGATTGGCAGCACAAGTGGCCGTCTCTGGCTAGGTGGGAGATTTTTTTGAGGAGAGCAGTCAGTCAAGGATCAAACTGTTTCACCGGCTCTGTAGTGCTTCTCACTGCGTGTGCCTATAGCTTTAAGTGCATGTTCATACCTTACAGTCTTATAATATTGAATTATTTAATTATTTAAAGGATTAATAATTTACTCACCTCCATGTCATCAAAGATGTTCATGTCTTTCTTTCATTGGTTGAAAAAAAAAAGGATTTTTTCACAGGATTTTTCTCCATATAGTGGACTTCATTGGTGCCCAACGGATTGAAGGTCCAAATTGCAGTTTCACTGTATACTTTTCAACCACAAATGCTCAACACAGCTTTGCAATGTGCATCCACAACTGCATGCATAATTCATAAAACATAATTCATGTTGGAAAAGTCATGTTTTTCCTAGCAGAACAAATCTTTTATGTTTTAAAAGATTTAAATAGGATATGCACACTAATGGACCCTTTTCAACAATAAACTGATACAAAGACATAAATATATGTCACTCAACATACACCAACTTTTGAACGGTCCTCCTTGTGAAAACAAACTTGTACTTGGGTCGGTACTTCCGCCTATGTTATGTGTGACCTTTCCGACATGATTATGTAATGCGTGAAGTCGAGCTAGTACAAGACGAGCATTTGTGGTTAAATATTTCATATATTTTCTTTTTTTTTTCCTTTTAGAAAAGAATGACCAATCATTTCACTAGATAAGTCTCCTGTTCCTCAGCTGGGATCGTGTAGAGCCCTTCGAGGCTGCAGTGAAACTGCAATTTGGACCTTCAACCTGTTGGTCCCTGGTGAAGTCCACTATATGAGAAAAATGTTTTCCTCAAAAACCTTAATTTAGGTAGCAACGTTGTTTTGAAACTAATATTTAACATCTGAAAACGTAAAATAACGGTAAAAACAAAGGCTTAAACAGCTTTACAGTTCAAGTAATACACATTTTAAAACATCCAAAAAGAAAGTTTTATCAGATAAACCTTATATTTCAGCTTAATAAATGATTATGTATGTTATTTAATTGGTCTGAACAAAAACAGCAGATAGGCTGAATGAAAATGTCAATCTCTAAAATTAGATGGTGCTTATAGAGAAACAGCAATTGACCTTCGTAAAAACCCGCCCTCCTTAGTTACTGTTGCTGTGTCCAACAAACAATGCTACTCTCACACTACACATAATGTTCTCACGCAGTGAAAAATACAGTGCGGATCAAAGAGGAAATGGACAACACGCCAACAGACAAGACAGAGCAGGTTATTTCTGTTATGAAACAAAGTCTTAATTTTTTAAGAAATTCAAACAATAAATATCATTTTGTGGCTCTTTAATGTGTCGTGACAGATCACTGTATTGCCTTATTAGATCAATTGACACATAAACTGATCATCTTTTCTTCTTTACTTAAAGCACGAAAAAAACATGAACATCAGAACATATTTTATTTCAACCACGGAAAGACATCAGTACACTTTATTTATTAAGTTTAAATCCACCAAAGTTAATCTATTCTCCTGTCTGATTTGTTTGTCGGACAGAAGGCAGATACGGCGTTATGATTGGTCAGATCGCCCGTCAACCAAGCTGTCTGCGAAGGGTGAATACAGCACTTATTTTAGTACACAAAGCAGCACTGTGCTTATATACAATATTAAAGGAGAAGTTCACTTCCAGAACAAAAAATTACAGATAATTTACTCACCCCCTTGTCATCCAAGATGTTCATGTCTTTCTTTCTTCAATTGATAAGAAATTATGTTTCTTGAAGAAAAAAATTCAGGAATTATCTCTATATAGTGGACTTCAATGGTGCCCCCAAGTTTGAACTTGCAAAATGCAGTTTAAATGCAGCTTCAAATGGCTCTACTCAATCCCAGCTGAGGAAGAAGGGTCTTATCTAGCAAAACGATTGGCCATTTTTGAAACAAATTGACAATTTATATACTTTTTAACCTTGTCTAAATCTGTGTAAACAGTTTTTTTCCGGTTCAATATGGTCAATACAGTTAGAGTATGTCGAAACACTCCCATCTCGCCCTACATCGCTGCAGAAGTACCAACCCAGTGTTTACAAAGTGAACATGCAGAGAAGATCAAATGCACTTTACAAAAAAAGGTAAAACAGCGATGTAGGACAATTTTGCCATTGAAAAAGAAAACGAGACAGGAGTTTTTCGACATACCCTAACTGTATTGACCCTGATTACACAGACTACGCTTGTGCATTGCAGAGACAGGGCAAGACGAGCATTTGAGGTTAAAAAATAAAAGGCAGAAAGTCCCTCCTTCCCTTCTCGACTCCGATCAGCACAAAGCATGCATATGGAGGCCCTGTGGGGCCAAAAAGGTGTCACGTTTGGTGCCTCTTTAAAACGTTTATCCCGCGCCTCTGTCCTTCCCGTCTTGAACCTCCCAGACACAAAAGGGGGGAAAAACCCCAGCTTCAGGTATTTTTCCTGGATTCTGCATCCCAGGGGAGGAGAGGATGGAATGCCTGGAAGAAAGAAATCACATGTCCGTAGTGAACGGGCGGCATTGTGCGACTCGATAGGAGGACAAAAAGGTCTGAGATAATGAATTAGATTAAATGGGGAAAAGTTGAGCTATGAAAAAAGCCACACAAAGGCAAAGCAGAGAAAACAACAGCGGTACAAAAGGGGTAGTGAAAAAAATAGCCACCCTGATCTGACTGGTTATTTCGTAGCTTCACTGAAGCAATTATAGCCATTGTACACGGTGAATGGTGCTATGAATGCAGATTATGAGTGCAATGGAAATTTTTGACTCATTCTCAATTATCTTTTTTTTTTCTTCCCCGTACATCATGCCTAAGAGGAGATATTTCACACTCAAACACACACACACACACACACACATACAGGGCCTCAGAGACGTCTCTCTTCTATTTTGCCAATTCTAAAGGTCACAGCAGTTTTCCCATCAGCGAGCGTGAAGTATTAGCCCAACGCCTGTGGAGAATAACCGTTTTCCATCTTCATTCCCCCTCAGGTGCATTTTGAGATGCTCTCTTACACAGGTCTCCAAAGCGTCTCTCACAGCGCGTTAAAACACACAACACACGCGGCTGTTGATGCCTCAGGTAACACTCAATACACAGGCCAATCGTGATGATATTCAGGCTCATTTGCATGAAGAGCAAGGGTTTGTGGGTGCCATCAGTTAGATCGATGCTGTTCTGTTGTCTAAAACAGATGAGGGCGACTTGCGTTTGACCTTATTTAAAGTACGACGACGTTTGAGTAATCACTAACTCGGTCATTTATCCCAAAAGGCAGTTTAGGAAGTACTTTTGAAGTCTTTTTTTCCCATTCGGCTGTCATTGGGATGGAGCTCTGTGCCGTACCCCTGTTGTTTGGACGGGTTATAAATGTTATCTTGATGTACTGTGACACGTTTGTTAGCGAGAACAGCAGACAAGAGCCAATGACAGCTGACCTCTGAGCCGCTGGGAGATGGAGAGAACTCTGGTTGCCATGGCGCCCAAATGACTTCCAAGAGAGTTCTGAAATCGCCATTGAAGCGTTTCCATTGTTTCACTCGGGTCATCATAATTATGCAGTCGCCACGGATACAAGTTATGATGTTTATTATGTTTTCCTTTTTGAGAACTGTAATTGATGTTTGCATGGTTTGAATTCTGTTGCTGTGAAAATTGTTTATACAAGTATAGGTTTGTTGCCAAAATAATAGAAAAATGTTAGACACCTGAAAAGAAATTTGAAACTTATAATTATTTTTAGCCCTTTTGACTTTGACCATGAATGAACTGCTTAGAAAGCAAAACAACATCCTAAAAATGCATAAATATGAGAAGAACCATTAAAAACTGATAACCATTGAAAATAAGTACCAGAATTGAATACTGTTCAGTTCTGTAAACATTTCTTACGTGTCCATTATTTCACTGATAAGGACGAAACACCATAACAGACTGAAATACGATGCTACTCAGTCGCTGAGACTGCTAATGAATCTATGGTTTGAAACCAACAGCTATAGTTCAATTGCAGAATAAATGATTCTTATGAGCTGATTCTTTTTAGTGAATCAAAACATACTGTATACACATGTAGTCCAACCTCCAAACAGTTATTTTTAGTGAATCAAACACATACAGTTTAGTGACAGCTAGTGTAGTTCAATTACAAAGCTGACTCTTTTTAGTTAATTAAAACATACTGTATAGCACATGCATTATAGTTTGACACACAAACAGTTATTTTTAGTGAATTAAAATATACTGTATAACACATACTGTATATTATTGTTCGACTCACAAACAATTCTTTTTAGTGAATCAAACACATACTGTTCATTTGACAGCGCCATTAGTCTAATTACAGAATGATTCTTATGAGGCAGTTCTTTATAATGAATCAAAACATACTGTATACCACATGCATTACAGTTCAACTCCCAAACAGCTCTTTTTAGTGAATCAAACACATACTGTTTAACTCAGTTCATTTGACAGCGTGAAACAGTGTCATTAGTCCAATTACAAAATGATTCTTATGCATTATAGTTCCCAAACAGTTCTTAATCAATCAGTGGTTTAAACACATCAAGTCAAACTATCATAGTCTCTCTTTTAGGTGATGCGAACACATACAGCTTAACTGTGAGACCTACATCAGTTCAACTGACAATGTGGAGTTAAAGATGTGAATTTGCAATGCGAATTTAGTCAGTAGTATTTGATCAAAAATGAATGAAATATGACATTTTATGACATTTTATTTGTTGTATTGTTATTTAAAACACAATCAAACACAATCTTAATGGATTCATGCCACCTCTAAAAAAGTAAAGTCTTTGTAAACTGTTTTATCATCATAATTGTGTTTATTATTAGTATTATGTAATTTGGCAAATTGTGTTCCCCCCAAATGTTTATTAGTTAATCAAAAATATCATAATTTGTGCTCTGAAGATGAATGAAGGTCTTATGGGGTTGGAACGACATTAGGGTAAGTCATTAATGACAGAATTTTCATCTTTTGGTGAACTATCCCTTTAATGCACTGTGAACTAAAACAAAAAACAAAAACAAAGAAAAAATGCTTTTTAATAATTAACATTAACAAAGATTAATAAATGCTGTTTTTTAAAAAATACATTGCTTATTGTTAGTTCATGATAGCTAATGTTACCAAATGAGACTTAATTGCTGTTACCAATAATAGTTAATGGAACTGCAAGCACCACTCACATTTCTGAAGAAATTTTAAAAATCATGTTTTGATCACATGAAAGAGAGCTTACATAATCAACAATGTTAAAATATTGTTCTCGCTGCATTGACAAAAACCTCTTGGCCTTTGTGTTGCTTTCCTCATTTGATGATATTCCTAAATGAATTTACTAAATATGGAATTTGCTTGCAAATTTCAAAGGAATTAACAATCAGCAAAACATTTTAACAAAAGAAATTTAATGCAATTAGAGAACATACTGATTGCTTTCCTCCGAGTGAGGGCTCCTCGCTGTTTGTGTTTTGTTCCTGGAAAATGAGCAGTAATTGCTTCTACCGTTTTACACAAAAGCCATCGCAGGGGGTGGAGGAATTGGTTTGGCGCTCATGGTAAACACGTATAATAATGCCTGGATGTGTGCGGAGGAGAGAAAGGAGCCGTTTAACAACCCAGAAGAATGGGGCAGTGCAGTTTGCATAGATTTCCTCTCTCACTGAAATGGAAAAGATGCTCAGAACGGTAAACTGCGTGAACATGTGGCCCATCTCTCCTCTGAGGGCTTTAAAACATCTCCACCCATCGTTTAGACAGACACGTATGAGCTGAAAAGTGAAGCTGGAATCTCCTGATAATGAAATCCTGTTCGGTTTTTATGACCCGGTAGATGGACCCTGCAATGGGAAGTGGCATCTGGAACGAGTCCGTTAGCACGATTCCTCGCACGGAGAGCCGAAAAAAACGTCCCTGCGGGCGTGCCACCAAAACAAACAAGACACAAGATGAACGATTCCCTGGGTGTCGTGCTGTGTGAAGACACCTGACAGTAGAAGAGAAAACATGCACGCATGGGGAACGGAATGCAAATGATGTTTTTGTGGTTATCCTTTCATTTGAACATTTCAAGACCAAGAGAGAGAAAGAAAGAAAGAAAGAAAGAGAGAGCTATAGAAGAAAAGATGGCGAGAGAGAGTGAGATAGAGGTGTAATCTGTCTCTTCCCCTGTTATCTCTGACTGCCGTTATGTCACATCACCTTTAAATATTCAGCATGTGCCCATTTTATCCCGAAGGGCAGCATTTGAAATCATAACGGCCCGTCCGTTTAATTGCCAGAATGCCACCCAAGCTCTGAATCTGAATGATGTTCGTTCTATTATTAATGAGGCCAGGAGAGCACTTTGACATTTTGCATTTTGCTGGAAGATGCAAATGAGGCTGGTGTGTTACTTCAGGAATATAGGAAGTCAAGTGCTGCCATGTGCAGATGTCCACTTCCTCTGCACATATACTGACCCATCAGAAACAGGAGTTTTTCAGCTATTTAATTTTTGAAAAAAGTGTTTGACACACTAAGGCAAGCATCACTATAACATTTCAGTGATTTAAAGGGTTAGTTCACCCAAAAATGAAAATTCAGGCATTAATTAATCATGTCATTTCAAACTTGATCTTTTCAGAACACATTTTTTATGAAATCTGAGAGCTTTCTGACACTGCACAGACAGCAACGCAACTACCACGTTCAAGGCCCAGAAAGGTAGTAAGGACATTGTTAAAATAGTCCAGGTGACATCAGTGGTTCAACCATAATGTTATGAAGCTACAAGATTTTTAAAGGGGTTATATTATACTCTTTTACAAAGTCTTGATTTTGTTTTGGGGGTGTAGAACATGCTCTCATGGTTGGTGGTTCAAAAAACGCATTATTTTTCACATAATTTATATTATTACAATACCTTTCTCTCCAGCCTGGCACAAATGGCTCGATTATCTCTGGGTTTGATGAAGGCCCGCCTTCCGGAAAACAAAATGTGTTGTGATTGGTTAGCTGTCCCAGTGCGGTGTGATTGGCGAACAGCTTAGATGGTGTTTCAGTACTGCCACGCCCCAAGCCAAAGCAAAGTTCAGTGTACAACTTTTAGCACAAGCTAGATTAAAGTGATTCCTATGTTTTAAATATGGATATTTTTCTTACAAAAATGCATCGATTCACTACAGGAGGCCTTTATTGAGCCCCCGGAGCCGTGTGAGGCACTTTTTTTTTTATTATGGATGAATGCATTTTATTGGGATTGTTTTGGACTGATGAAGAGGAACACCCATTTATGCCATTCTAAATCTTGGGAATGCCAGAATAATTTTTAATATAACTCCAGTTGCATTTGTCTGAAAGAAGGAAGTCATATACACCTAGGATGCATGGAGGGTGAGTTAATAATACGCTACAGTAGTGTTGGGTCCTATAGTCAGCCTGTGAGATCACCGATACATTATATTATCGTGCTAATTCATTTAATTATTTTCATACTTAGTTTCATTGCCCAAAACCAGCTCCAGCATAAGGCTACGAGCAGCCTAATGTTTTCCATATGACTTAATTTGTATTTAACATGACAACAACTGAATAAAATTTAGCTGCATCGCAAGTCAGGCTAATCCCCCACCTCGTCCCTACCCAACCTCCAACCATTCGAATTTCAGTAAGCGGGATTTATTTTAATGACAATCCAAATAAATCCGGGATTTATTTTAATGGGCTCCGTTGTGACATCATAACATCCGGAAAACAAAGGTTGTAGTCCAAAGGAACCATTCCTTGTAGTTCTTGAAAAGGGATTTTTTAAAAAACTAAATATCTCCCTTTGGAGTGAACTTTGAGATTTGTATCTTTGTAGATCTTTTTATGGCCAAACATACACACCACACACTGACTAAAATTTAAAAAGTGAAAAAGCATAATAGGACCCCTTTAAACAACATGTCTGCCCTTCACAATTTTGATTTCTATGTAAATATGGTGTATTTTCTGATTAAAATGTATTGGTATGTGCAGGCAACAGCAACGCTGCACAGCATGACTTCCTCCAAAATGTGATTAAATGTGCGTTCTGATGTGAGTCACATATGTGAAGGTGACCGCTTGAGCTGAAAGAGTGTGAGAGTCAGAGGAGAGAGTGATATATTGGAGAGAAGAACACATGAGGGATGGAGGCAGATATTGCAGGAGGAGAGAGAATGAGAAGTGCTGACAGGTTGTCGGGGAAGAGTTCAGAGCGCTGACCCTTTTCCGCTGCTGCCTCAGAAAGAAAACCCATTGCCTTCAAACAAAAAAAATAGCACGTATAATGGTCAGACACGAAAATGATGTTTATGTTCTCTCAACTGCCTTTTCTGGAGTTGTTTGCATTCATAGGCAGAAAAAAAAAAAAAAAAAAAAAACATTCTTTATGCTTCAAGAGGGGAGATCTAATAAAGCCTAAAAGTCTTTTTGATCTGTGAAGCAGGAGGAGGAGGTTGTGATGTCCAAGTTTGGACTGGTCTCCTGAAGCGCCTTTGCATGTCTACATGATTTATACAGCTCTGTGTCAGGTGGAGTTCATTCATGTGCAACAGAACCTTATTTTTGTATCATTATCAGATGAAACTGCTCTAAGAAGCTCAAAACAACATTGAAACAGTAAAAAAATAAGGACTGTTTTTTTATTTTTTTTTAAACAAATTATCTTGATGATTGAATTTCTTCCACAAGACACACATATGCACATTTCATTCACATGAAACATGTCCAGACATGTAGTAGATTGTATTTGTGAATAGAGGGTTGCACTCTTCGGGTACGTTTGCATGACAATAGTGTACTAAAAGCAGAAAAGTTTAAAAGCAGAATAAGTAATATGTACGTAGACATGATGTCGCCATTTTTGCAAACTCATGGTTTTGTAGTACTCAGAGATGGTATCAAAAAACATTTCAAAAACTTCCACTATGAAACCTGTTTTCAAATGTTTGATGTCAGTGTTATAATGAAATAGACGCAATGTTTTCATCAATGGTAAATTTTGGTCAAAATGATTATTATTATATTTTTTATTTACAGAAAAACAAAAAATTAGTTGCATGAACAGTTAATTTAATTTAATTTAATTTAATTTAATTTAATTTAATTTAATTTAATTTATAACAATCCAATTTACAGAATGTTCATTAACTGAATTAAAAAAAAAAAAAAAAAAACACCACCTGATGTGCATTCTTTCATTTTGTAGATTAAGGCCTATTTTCAGGACCTTATCTTAAGCCAGGTCTAGGTCAACTGTGTCAATCAGGTTAGTTAGTGATCACAGGTCACTAGAAGCCTTATATAAACTCTTAGCATGTAGCCACCATAAAATTTTGAGTTTTGAGAATGCTATATTTGTGGCTGAGTAAAGGAATGAGTGTGCATATGAAAAGACAAGCGAGGGAAAAAGATTTATTATAAAGAGAAGAGAAACAAGTCAGAAAAAAATCTTTCAGAAGAAAAAAAAAAAAAACTTAAATGAAGATTGTTTTTTTTTGATTATTATTATTTTACAATTTTTTGTTTGTGGGAAGATTTTCTTTGGCTTTTTCTTTTTTTTTTTTTTTTTTTTTTTTTTTTTTACAAAAAAAGTTACAAAGCCAGGCTGGTTTCTGGAGAAGAGAGTTTTGGGGCTTAATCTCTCTACTCTGGTGCTGTCTTGAAGAGTATTACAAATCCCTGGAAATATCCCAAAACAGGTTTTATAGTACAAGTCTCTTTTTGCTCAGACACACATCCACTCTTAGAGAAGCTCTTGTGCCACTACTTCATCTAATGACATATATAGTAACATATAGTAAATAATATATATATATATATATATATATATATATATATATATATATATATATATATATATATATATATAAAATAGCAAAAAGGAAAAATTACCATTGGGGAAAAGTGTAGATGTTGTGAAAATGCTCTTTTTACACAATCATTTCAATGCCCTTGTTTCACCCTGAAATACATTACAGAAATAGGCTGCAAATGCCATTTTTATGATGAGAAAAAGACTTTTTAGGCTTCTTGAGTTGGTTAGATGGTTATTTTGAGAGTCAATAAGCTATTGATGGTACATATAGATTCTTCAGATCACTAAATTGGATTCTTTAAAGCACCAGTGTATGGATCGTTTTCTAAAGAACTACACAGAAGACCATTCTCCTATGACTTCAGACTATAAAAAAACTATCCCTTCAGACTGGAAGCTTTATTTTGAAGGGTGGGACTGTGTTGAACGTTTATCTCAGGGTGATTCAGCCCTGTTTTCAGCTGAAAGTGGGTCATTGTAAGGATGAAGTGTGTGGAGCCCCAGCTCCGCTTGTCCTCAGGCCCATTCATTTCACTCTGCTCTGGGAACTCTCGTTGACCATTAAAGGATTTCATTTTCAGTTTGAGAGCAAAGGGACTGACTTGCGTCTAAAGGACGCTGGAGTATTTTCTTCTCCTTTAAACACAGAGGTGTTTTTTTTTTTTTAACAGCAATTTGCTTCATTTTTAAAAAATCGAAATAATGATGCTAGAGAAAGAATGCAAATAAATCCTGTAAATGTGGAAAGTTGATCATTAATAAAAAAGGTCTTTTTTTTTTTGAGTTTTTATCTCACAATTATTACTTTTTTCCTCAGAATTGTGAATTGCCCTTTATGTATTTATTTATTTCATTTATTCTATAGTCTGAAATTTAACTTGAAAAACTGAATAGAAATGTAATCGAAATTATAACGTTTTGTGCATTTTGAGAGCCCCATTAGGCTGGTTGTTGTAAACACAGCCACCTGGATCACATCAGCATAGTAAACCGATTCTTGGCTTTTCTATAAACAGCTGGTTGAGGTTGAGTATCCGTGCTCCAAATCCTGATGAAGATAAACTCATTAACTCATTAAAGGCCTTGGCCAGGGTTTTCAGCAACAGGAAGCAAGCAAATGCTTTCCCTCTTTTACCATTTACTGATATAAATCATGCACATTACTCATTCCTCCACCAGACGCACACATCCAATCATATATGCCTCCAGTGACTGCCTTTACCGGCCAAGATGATGTATGTGGATAAATTTATCCGTGACCCCTGAAGGTCAGGAAACCCACTAAAGATGAAAGGAGGAAATCGTGAGCTGTCAGAGGCTGTGAAGATGTCATCACACCACAACGGCTCCTGGACCGCCACAATTTCAGGAAGATTGATCATCCAATTAGAGTTCGGCCAGAAGGACGTGACAGCGTGCAAATTTTCATACTGTACTAACAGACTGCAAATGTGTCTGTCGCTCTGTCATCAGCTTCTGATTAGTGAATGGCGCCCTCCTTTCGTAGCCAGGAGCTGAAGGACAACGGGACCAATCTGATATCTCTTATCGTTGCACAATACAGTGATACAATCTGATGCAAATTCCTTGTACTTGTACTTTTTATCCGATTCCTGGTTGCATGCAACCCATTTAATCATTTGAAACTGTTAAATTATTATTAAAGGGGTCATATGATGTTGCCAAACAGAACATTATTTTGTGTATTTGGTGTAATGTAATGTGTTACGTGGTTTGAGGTTCAAAAAACACATTATTTCCCACATACTGTACATTATTGTTGCTCCTCTCTGCCCCGCCTTTCTGAAACATGTCGATTTTTACAAAGCTCATCTTTCTGAAAAGCGCTGTGTGCTCTGATTAGCCAGCTGTTTGGTGCATTGTGATTGGCAGAATACCTCAAGCGTGTGACGGAAATGTTACACCCTTACCATGCTGCGATGCCGTGTCCCAGTGTGACGAAACAAAAACAATAAAACCCATTATAAATGAGGCATTTGCTGCATCCAGTGACGACATAATTACTGATTATAATGACTTATACTGTTGCGTTGCGTCACGTCACGTGAACATAACACCATGTCTGCATTTGTGAATGTAGAAATGACATACAACAAGCACTACTCTGCACTGCTCAAAACTCGCGTTTGAATAGTCAGCAACAAATTCCTTAAATATGAAAACGTACTTACAGGCTGTGAGTCAGAAGTGCCAAACTGTCCTTGCAATATTGGAATTGTCCCACTTTATAGTGTGCACAGCCGGCATTGTAGGCTACTCAGTGTTCCGTGAATTGCGCTGCACACACTCGAATGTTTGCGTTGTACTGTTCTGGAACAGTGTTGTAAATATTACTTAACCACTGATTTCTAGTTGTGTACTCATTTGGAAGGTCAAAGAAAGTAAAACACAGTGGGTAGTTTTGTGGGGGCATGTCTGAATGAGGCGTTTTAGGAAGGCGTGGCTGAGTCTTAACTTTTATAACAAATATCTCTTTGGGTTTAAGACTTTAATCTTTGAAACTTTAGAAACAGATCTTATATATGCACGAACAGCTTGTAACACTCCAAAGACAAAGGAAAACATGAAATCGCATCATATGACCCCTTTAAAGAAAATTCTGCAGTTTGTCAATTCTGCAAAAGGGCTAATATTACCCATTGTAATGATGCTGACTTAAAAAAAAAAAATATCACTGCAAGCAGGTTATTGGGGTTCAAGCACTTTAAGTACATGCGTAAAAAGCAGTTATGATTTTATTTAGCAAGCATGTAAAAACTTAGATTGTGTATGGACAATACCATGTAAGCCAATACAAACAATTTACTAAGGAAATACATGGTTTGTAAAGCTTTTTTAACAGTTATAGCGCCACCTATGGTCCAATCTCCATAAATGCTTGTTTAGAAATCATATGTGGCATATGCTCACCAGTTTTAAAAGTTCAAATTTTTAAAAAAAGAATTATTGGTCTAGAGAGTCCAGAGAATCATGCTGCAGTGCTTATATTGAGGTTGAGTAAAAAACCAAGGACTAGTTCATGAAAGTGGGTTTTTAATATAATTGAGTATATTTATTGAACGATTTGATGGGAGATCTACCAAATGATATGAATATTGTGTGGATGTGTGAAACACCATGTGATTAAAGGCAAAAAACTGATTATTGCCGATTAGTGGCCGATTTCTTTCAACATTCTTATAGACCTCTAGGACCGCAAGTCAAACAGTCCCACCAAGTTTCGTTCCATTTGGCCTCCATCAACCTTGTCTATCAGGTGCTCAAAATTCATTGCCCGATGGCAGACGTGTTTTGAGATATGCGAGACAAAGACACGGCATACCAAGTCAAATGGACTAGTAGTTATAGCCATTTTTTATATTTATTTATTTTTATTTTTTAAGCCCCTGTTATAGTGCCTATAGTGCCAACTTTTTTTTTTATTTTTTTTTTTTTGCTTGTAATTTTAGCTGTAATAAAAACCTTATAAAAGTTTTGGTGTCTCTTTGCCACGAAAGTTCAAAACAAAAGAAACAAAAGAATGTTTTGATAATCATTGATATTCTCTCTCCAGAGAATCTTTCTGCACTGGTTTTATTCCGATTGGGTGAAAAACCTACTACTAGTTCACAAAAGTAGATTTTTTAAAAAATGTCCAACGTGAGCCAAGGATTTCAACGATTTAGGAGTTATGAGTGATTTCATACTTTCGTTCACTGTAGTGCCCCCGTCAGGTCGATTGGGGCAACCCTAGGTGTCGTTTGTAGGTGGTGTGAGTACTACCATTCCTTCAAGTTTCAAGTTTCTATGACCTACGGTTTTACGGTTTTTGATCACTTTTAGTGGAGAATGCTGATCCTTGGCCATTCTATCACAATTGGGGTTCAAGCACTATAATTCTAACTTTAAAATCAAGATTAGACAATGTCATACCTGTAAAAATTGTCTGAGAATTCAGCAGATGGCAATCGTCTTCTTGGCTTTTTTTTTTTTTTTTTGGTGATAATGGGATAATACAATAATTCTTCACCTTACAAATGGGTGTTGAAAGCAAAAACGCTACGAAATGCATCATATTTTTTTAAAAAAGTGTGAGGAGCTCAAGAAAAACAGGCACTATTTTTGCAGTCAGCACCCCAAAATTATTAAGAAACAAGTATTGGATTTTATTCAGTGAATTCATACATACCTTATACATACTCACTCATACATAGCTGAAACCACACGTACCCTAAAGAAATAGAAAGCAGCAATTCTCGTCCGTCTATTATATCGTCCATATATTAAAAAGACCTGATTCGTGATACGTAATCTCAAAACCTGTTATAAATTCATGAGTAAGATGGGATAAAAATCAATAAATACACATGTAACAAAAATCTGATGTGAAATTGTCATACGTTTAATTTCACAGTGTTTACACTGCTTGTTTGGAGAGATCAAAGTGGAATGACAGACTGATTTACCTCCGGCTGTGTTGCTCTAATAGCTGCGGCTCAGAGCGGAGAACATTTCACTGTGTCAACTCAGCCATGATAAAACAGAATTAATTTTAATTAAAGGTGATGTACTTTCATTTTAGAGTGTTCATGCCCTGTTGCTGGAACACAATTACATCCTTCATGCACATTTGTGTGTTTACAATGCTAGTTTTCACACAGGCTAACTAGGTTTACCATTAGCATTTTATATCCATTTCAGTTAACAATGGAAAAGCAATCCTTTTCGATTATTAGCAAATGCAAACACGTCTTTAGGGTCATAGTAGACCAGACTGAGTTAAAACGTAAAGGTTTCCTGGACTGGAGTCAATAATCTTGTGCTAGCAGCAATAACATGATGAAATACCTAAAAAATTCATGCTGTCTTAAATGTCAAAAAACAATGTAGAGCCACCAGCTGCCCAGCATGTATTGCATGAGTGATCTCTGACCAGGTTTGGGGCCAGATGCTAGCAAAGACTCTGTGAATTACTTGAAATGATTTTGGGAGAATACAAGCACAAATAACCTTACAATATTCAGGGGTGATGGAGGGTCACAGGTGTACAGTAGGTGGCTGCTTTGGTCCACTCATCTCCGTGCTGTAGGTCCCTCTGTGTCTCTCTGGGAACAATTAATGTCAGGCATTCAAAGTGCAGCTATTGGTGGACCGGGGACTTCAAAGGCCAGCCTCCTCAAAGGCTTACAGCGGAGAAACGGCCCTCAAAACTCCAGCAGGCCCTCTAAGGCACAGAGAGAGTCCTGTTTCTATGGGCCGGCGAGGGAGGGGAAGGCCTGCACGCTTTATGAAAGGACCTACTAACATGCAGGAAAATCTCCATGGGATTAAAAACTTCCATTCAGAGCGGTGAGGAATGGCTAGATGGAGAATCTAAAGATCAAAAAATACCCAGTACAAGAAGCGAGTTTCCAACATTGCCCAATCGTACTGTAGTTGTGTGGGTTTTTCTTTTCGTTTTTAAAAGCCATCCAAAGCAGGCAGCCTCCATGTACGTATTTTTTTGGCATTGACTGTGGACTGGCACACAGCCAGAGATTTCCACCTTTGTATGAAGCCGAGCTTTGTTCGCTGGTGTGGACCATTAAATCCCATCATCCCCCTCTCATTTTTTTTTAAACCAAGGCCACTGAAAGACTGAGCACCTGTTTAAGTGAAAAAAACAATTAGGAGTCCATTGGAAGCATTTAAAACCCAGATTAGAGAAGATGGTACAAATGGGAAGTATTAGGATTTTCTTTTATACTTTTTTTTTTTTTATTAGCAGACCTACATGCAGCCATTTTGGTTGCACAAAGAGGGCTGTAGCCCCCCCAGTGACCGGCTGTACGATTTGGTCATTAGCCACAAGGCAGGGAGTTGTTAAAATGCAATAAACCATAACATTTAACGCCCTTTCAATGCAGAGTTCATTTTAATGATCAAAAGATTGAGATTAGCACTTATTTTCTTTCACCTTTCATCTTTTGTGGAGTACAGGAAGTTGTCGTTTAGCAGACGCTTTTATCCAAAGTGACGTGGAGATTTTGATGCAGACCTGAGTTCATTTGACATCAGATTTAGTGGTTTGTTTGACTGGACTGAAAGACTTTTTCCAAACTTGTGTGTGGTTCACCAGAGACGGTATAAGATCGATGGTCTGCTCATGCATATATAATCAGGAATAAATATAATGCTTGATATGGCAGCTGTAGGAATGAAATACAGGGCCTTTACAGCTAAAAAAAAAAGCATATTTCGTAAACTATAAAATGTTTGCAGTCAGAAAGGGGTGTGTGTGTGCGTGCTTATCAAGGCTGCATTTATTTGATACATTAAGTAATAATAAATAAATTCCTTTTTATTAATGCAGTACATTATATAACCTTTTTTCATGCTTTTTAGTATATATGGTGCTAAAAAAATGATATTTTTCAATGTTGAAAACCGTGCTGCTGAATATCTTAGTGAAAACTAAAATCTTAGTCCTCACTTTTAGTATAGTGCATTATTTGAAAATAAATACATTTTGAGGCTCCATGTATTTGGCTTTTCTGACATTGTAAACTTGCTCAGTAGTGCACCCGGTAAAGTACTGAATTAGCAATATGAAGTTTGGACAAAGCCTTAGAGTAGCTTACACTTCCCATCTACTGGGAGGCTAAACAAATATGTACAGCTCCTGTCTTACCTTTGGTCTGCAGTCACAGCGACTTCCAGCTGCCCACTGAGAATCCCGTCAACTGCAGGTGACTTTCTGTGCTTCTTGTTTTGTTTCGACTGGCCCCTTTGTCCTCCTGCTGTGACCTCAGTGCATGTTTCTGGCACGTTAGAGATGCTCTCTCTCTGATTAGGGTAATTACAAACCATCTCTGCTCTCCCCGCTCCTCAAACCCCACTTCAACATGTATTCATCCATTTGTCTTAAAGTAATGAAATCCCTGGGGGAGGGGCGGGAGGTGCAGCGTGGCAGGGCGCCTCATTTCAGGAGCTATTAAGTAGCGAACGCGCTACTCGCTAGCACTTTTATCACTGCGCTCGTTAATCTCTAAGCCCTTCCACTCCGTGGAGCAGCTTCCATTGCGGTAATCACAATAAATCACACCGACAACTGCTGCGGCCCAACCATGGTGCAACGGAAGAGAGTAGAGTAAACGCTAGAGCCCTCTTGGACGACCTGATGGCTCTTTCCAGTAGCATGCATTTGGGTTTGCATGTCTTTATATAAATACAAAGGTAAAGATTTTTCCATTAAACAACTAAAACTGATGATGGCAACCCAGGCTCACTGGAAAAATTTCTGCACAGTGATATTGTGTTGCGTCTTGCACATTTCGCAATACATTTGAAGTATGCAGTAAGTGCATTCGGTTTTATCTGAAACAGACGAACGTGAATCTGGCAATGTTTTATTAGATTGGTTGTTGTACATCGCAGTATGAATCTGGCAGTGTTGCTTGCAACACTTTCAAAGTGGAATATCCAGTAAGTGGCATCAAAAGAGTGTTTAGTTTCACCCAAAACAGATAACTGTGAATCTGGCTATGTTTTATTATGTTGGTTTTTATACGTTTGCCATACTTTCAAAATGAAACGTCCAGTGAGTGGTGCTAAAAGGACATTCAATTTTATCCAAAATAGACAAACGTGAATCTGGCAATGTTTTATATTACATTGGTTGTTGTAAATTTGCCATGTGAATCCGGCAACATATTGATGCTTGTTGTACACTTGCAACACTTTCGAAGTGAAATGTCTAGTGAGTGGCACTAAAAGCATGTTTGTTTTTCCCCGAAACAGTTAACTGTGAATTTGGCAATGTTTTATTACGTTGGTTTTTATATGTTTGCAATAATTTTAAAAATTAAATGACCAGTGAGTGGCACTAAAGGCACATTCAGGTTAACCCAAAACATACAAACATAAATCTGGCAACATTTTGTTGCTTGTTGTACGTTTGCAACCCTTGCAAAGTGAAATGTCCAGTGAGTGGCACTAAAATCGCTTTTAGTTTTATCCAAAACAGACAAACATAAATCTGGCAATGTTTTCACATTTACAATGTGAATCTGGCAACATTTTGTTTCTGCTCGTACGTCTGCAACACTTTCAAAGTGAAATATCAAGTGAGTGACACTAAAAGCGTGTTCAGATTTGCCTGAAACAGATAACTGTGAATTTGGCAGCATTTCATTACATTGGTTGCATGTATGTTTGCAGTACTTTCAAAATGAAATGTCCAGTAAGTGGCACTAAAAGCACTTTCAGTTTTATCTGAAACAGGTTAATGTGAATCTGGCAACATTTTACATTGTGGGTTGTTGTACATTCCTGACATTTTTAAAGTGAAATGTCCTGTAAGTGGTGCTAAAAGTATGTTCAGTTTTATTTGAAACAAACGAACTTGAATCTGGCAATTTTTTATGACATTGTTGTACATTCGCAATGTGAATCTGGCAACATTTTTTTGCTTGTTGTACATTTGGAACACTTTCAAAGTGAAATGTCCAGTGAGTGGAGGTAATAGAGTGTTTAATTTTACCTAAAACAGATAACAGTGAATTTGGCAGCATATCATTATATATATATATATTTTTTTTTTCTTCATACCTTTGTAAAATGTCCATTGAATGGCACTAAAAGTGATTTTAATTTAGTCAAAACTGATAAAAGTAAATCTGGCAATGTTTTATGTTGGTTGTTGTTTGTTCATAACACTTTATAAAGTGAGATGTCCAGTGAGGGGTGCTAAAAGCATGTTCAGTTTTACCCAGAACCAATGAACATAAATCTGGCAACATTTTATTATGTTGATTGTTGTGCGTTCACAACAACTTTCAAAGTGGAATGTCCAGTGTGTGGTGCTAAAAGCACTTTCAATTTAGTCACATCAGATGAAATTTAATCTGGCAATGCCGTATTACGTTGGTTGTTGTGCATATGGCCGTGGTTTGGAGAAAAAAAAAGAAATATCTGGTGAGTGCTTATAAGGATAACAATTATAAGGATAATCGCTTTTTAAAATAATGTACCACCTCTATTAAACCACACTGTTAGTGTTAGCAAAAGAAAACTTGAGTAGAAACACATTCACTGAAGCAAGCAAGCCATTTTAGCTTGCTTCTACAAGTCTTTGAGCTCTTTTATCATGATTCTCCTACTGGAAAAAAAAAAAAAAAAAAAAAAAACAGTAAAAATTTGCAATGGTTTTACTTATTATAATAGGTCTTGTATTGGTTTTAATGGAAACTGTAATGAACCCTGTTGGTCTCTACTGGCAATTGGTCACCTTCTATTAGTGGCTTGTTAAAACCAATAAATCCTAATAGTATATGTCCCAAAACACACTACAGAAAACCATTTTTTAGTGGTTAAAACTTGATGGTTTGTAATGTTTGTAATGGTATTTGTGGTGGAAACCATTAGAATTTTCCGTGATGGTTCTATTGTTGTTGTTGTTTTTTTTTTTTTTTTTTCTTTTCAGCAGGGTTGTATTTCATTAGTCGAACCCAAGTGCTGTAGGAGCCATATTTGGGTTTAGGTGACTTATCTGTGGAATAAGTACAATTAATTTAGTTTTTTATTATCACATTGTATAAATGCAGATTAACAGAACATAGTTAACAGAAACTATACAGTTTAATTTCAGAAATTAAAACTTTCATACTTTAATTAACCGTAGCAGCATCTTACCTTTATGTACTTACCTGATTACCTGTCACATGGTAGTAGACACACCCCTTTGATGTGCAGGTGGCCCGATGTGGTGGCTTTAATTATGCCATTCACGAAGGGTGCAAGGGGTTAGATGGCAAGACGGTACAGTTTTCAGACCACAAACAAAAGCAAATTATTGCGTTACTTTTTTCCTTTATTTTCATAATTTGTCAATTCAAGAAAGAGAACCGGATTGTCTGAATAAAGCAACATCCAATTTAAATCAACTTTCCGTGCGTGCTTACTATGGATTGTGTGTCGGGAGCCCTTGCCATTAACCTCACGTGGCAAGTTTAGATGGAAAAGCCACTTCATTGTCTGAAAACTTCCGAAGACCGACGTCTTTGAAAGGACCAAAGGACCAACTTGTGGATTAACGCCTAACATTTATTGGATACTTACTTCTTGATGGAACGACGCGTTTGGGCTGAATGGATTTTTATGAATGGAACGTATCGTAGTAGTTGGAGCAATCCATGAATGAATGAGCGTAACACCACAAGAACTAGATGCTCAGCAGTCAAACGTCAGCAAACCTAGTGAGTATAAACGAACTGTGAAAGTTCAAACAATCGTTGAGTAGACTGAGACAAGCTTATAAGACTTTATTAACGTGCATTGTGAACTGTTGAACACTACGATGTTGGATAAAGAGACTGAGACGGCGAAAGAGATCGCCAAACTTTTACATTCTGAAAAGGCCACTCGCCGAGGAAAGCTAGGTGTTTGCACTAGACAAATTAATGAAATCAGAACTTTGCTCGTTGAAAATGGAAATGTTGACCGAGTGGAGAAAAATATGCAAGTGCTACAACAGAGCATCGAGGACTTTAAATTCATTCATAGATCAGTACAATCATTAATGACTGAGGAGGAGAGGGAAAGTGATACTGTTGATTGGTATGAACCGAGAGCACAGAACTTTGACTACTTCGTTAAAGAAGTTGAAACGTGGATAAAGGAACAACATAGACTACAGTTAACTGTTGAACCAAAAGACAGCATTTCTAATGTAACCAAAATATCTAAAACCTCATCAGCGGCAAGAATTGTTGCAGCTGAAAGAGCTGCTCTTCAGGCTCGCAGCAAAGCATTACCAGCGCTGCACGCAATTCAGATGGAGGAAGCAACCTTGAAATCTAGAAGGGAGAGCATTGAGATACAAGCTCAATTAGCGGAGGCAGATGCAAAGCTGAAGGCTTTAAATGACAGTGAAGAGAAGGGAGATGCCATGAATGTGTACCTGGAGGAAAGCAAACAACAACCTGCTGAACCAACTCTAACTGAGGCCTCTGCCCTTGAGTTTGTGCCTGTGGCAACAGTGCCTAAAACACCATTGCAAAAAACAGTACGACATCTACACAGCAGCTCCAGGAGCATTAGAACTTCCACTAGCCCACAGCTTGGATTTAGCCATGACACCGCTACTGATACTGAAATGCTACACAGACAAAAGGAGCTCACGGAACTAATGGTGAGACAACTGAACCTTTCTCTCTTGCCCAAAAGAGATTTACCTGTTTTTAATGGTGATCCTCTGTCTTTTCAACCTTTCATTTATGCCTTTGAACATTCAATTGAGAACAATACCACTAATTGCCAAGATAGACTTTATTTTCTTGAGCAGTTTACACAGGGACAGGCTAGAGACCTAGTGAGAAGCTGCATGCATATGGATGCCCGCCGAGGCTATGGTGAAGCAAAACAGCTTTTAAAGAAACATTTTGGGAATGAAATGAAAATTGCTAATGCATACTTAGAGAAGGCTTTTAACTGGACACTAATAAAACCTGACGATGGAAAGGCTCTTCTGGCGTATGCTTTGTACTTAAGAGAATGTCTTAACGCAATGCAAAATCTGGACCATCTTGATGAATTGAATGTAGCATCTAATTTAAAGTTGCTTGTTTCTAAGTTGCCATATAAACTTCGTGAACGTTGGCGAAATGTTGTGTATGAATCCTCTCTAAGAAACAATACACGCATAAGATTCATTCATCTTGTGGAATTTCTGGAACATCAGTCCAGTGTACTACTCCATCCAGTGTTTGGAGACATTAAAGATCCTCCTCCAAGTAAAAGTCCAGTCCTGAAAGCCAAACCTGACACGAAGACACTTAGAAAAGGTAGCAGCTTTGTGACTTCTGTAATGCCAGCTGAAGCGCAGGTACCATCACAGCTACTTAAGACACAGCAAGCCAACAAACGTGTCGAAGCTTTCTCATTATGTAGCTTTTGCTTAGATAGGCATGATATCATCAACTGCAAAAGGTTAAAGTCACAGCCACATGAACAGAAAGTGGAACACCTGAAGAAAAATGGACATTGCTTTGGTTGTCTTAAAAGGGGACATCTCAGCAAAAATTGCATTAAGAGAATGATCTGTGAGACATGCAAGTATAAACATCCTACCTTATTACACATCAACAGTGAGAAAGCGGTGAGAATGCAGACTCCTGTCAACAGTGCACTGATCACAGCTAATCACACAACAGGGGCCAGTCACTGTGCACTAGCCATTGTGCCCGTTCTAGTGAAGGCATCTAAGGGCTCCAGAACCATCATGACCTATGCCTTTCTTGACCCAGGCAGCTCAGCCTCCTTCTGCTCTGATAACATCATGCACCAGCTCAATGTCAATGGACGCAGAACAGAGGTTGCTCTAAGAACAATGGGACAAGAGCAAACAGTTAGGTGCTATGAGCTCACAGGGCTTGAAGTGGGAAACATTGATGGAAGCGAGTTCATTGAACTGCCCATAGTGTACACACAAGCTAATATCCCTGTGTCAAAAGACAACTTGTTTACACAGAATGATCTTAAAAGATGGCCTTATCTCAGTGGCATAACATTGAAAAGCATTGACGCTGATGTGGAAATGTTGATCGGAATGGATGTGCCAAAGGCAATGGAGCCATGGCAAGTACTTAACAGTCAGAATGATGGACCATATGCAGTCAAGACGCTACTTGGATGGGTGGTCAATGGCCCACTCAATTCTTGTCCTGCTATGGATAGACATGGCAAACAGTCAGTCACAGTTAATCGGATTTCATTGGAGAACATCAAGAATCTACTCATCAGGCAGTATGATTTTCCTGAAAAGGAATACGTAGAGAAAAAGGAGATGTCTGTTGAGGACAAAAGATTCATGGATCTAATATCAAGGTCAGTCATGTTTAAAAACGGTCACTATCACATACCTTTGCCTTTCCGTGACAAAGATGTAACTTTGCCTAACAATCTGGAGGTGGCAGCACAGCGCACAGTGGGTCTCTCTAGGAGATTCAAAATGGATTCTGCTTATGCAAGTGAGTACAAGGCATTCATGGAAGATGTGCTCAGGAAAGGCTACGCAGAAAAGGTGTCACAGAAACAGCTGCAAAGAAA
Source organism: Cirrhinus mrigala (assembly GCA_036247105.1). NCBI lineage: Eukaryota > Metazoa > Chordata > Actinopteri > Cypriniformes > Cyprinidae > Cirrhinus > Cirrhinus mrigala. The sequence goes on along the minus strand of CM070020.1, from coordinate 24,209,122 downwards.
CGATGGCAAGGTATGGTATATACCGCATCATGGGGTGTACCACAAGCAGAAGGGCAAGCTGCGAGTTGTGTTTGACTGTTCTGCTTCTTACAAAGGCAAATCCCTGAACACAGAACTTCTCCAGGGTCCGGACCTGGCTAACCCACTTTTGGGAGTTCTGTTGAGATTCAGAGAAGAAAGAATTGCTGTGATGGCTGACATCGAAGCGATGTACTACCAAGTACGTGTTCAAGAACATCACCGTGACTTCCTACGATTCCTCTGGTGGCCACAGGGGGACGTAAGTAAACCATTGGAAGTCTACAGGATGAACGTTCATCTCTTTGGTGCTGTGTCGTCACCAAGCATTGCCAACTTTGCCTTAAAACGAACAGCAGCTGACAACTCAGAGCAATTCAGTGTTAAAATTCCTGAAATAATCAAACATAGTTTTTATGTTGATGATTGTCTTCAGTCAGTGGCTACTGTTAAGGAGGCAATTCAGCTTACACAGGACCTCAGGGAAGCATGCACCCTGGGAGGATTCACCTTGAGCAAGTGGGTGAGCAACAGCTGTGAAGTTCTTGCTACAATACCTGAAAATCACAGAGCCACACTTGTCAAACAACTCGACCTGGACAGAGACAAACCACTGTTAGAAAGGGCCCTAGGAATCCAGTGGAACATTCAGAATGACACATTTACCTTCAAGGTAGCCATCAAGAACAAAGCTCTGACAAGGCGAGCTGTCCTTTCTGTTGTAAGCTCCATCTATGATCCATTGGGTTTCCTAGCCCCCTTTATTCTCAAAGCCAAGCAAATCCTGCAAAAACTTTGCCTTGAAAAGTGTGGATGGGATGAAGACATTCCAGAAGAACTCTCCAAGCCATGGCAAAGATGGATTACAGAACTGAGTCAGCTGGACAGATTTGAAGTGGACAGGTGTATAAAACCTGAGAGCTTTGGCTCAGTAAGGACTGCTCGGCTGCATCATTTCTGTGACGCGAGTGAAGCAGGTTACGGAACAGTGACCTACCTCAGTCTTGCAAAAAGCAATGGAGACATTCATGTTACCTTCATACTAGCAAAATCCAGAGTAGCTCCTCTGAAGCAGATGACCATTCCCAGGCTGGAACTTGCCGCTGCAACACTCGCTGTGAAAGTGGATAAAATGCTTCAGAAGGAACTTCACATGGATCTGGAAAACTCCACATTCTGGACAGACAGTACAACTGTACTGAAATACATTCATAATGAAACCAAAAGATTCTATACATATGTTGCCAACCGAATTGCAGTAATACACAGCCTCTCTCAGGTACGTCAGTGGAGGTATGTCAGCTCTAGAGACAATCCGGCAGACGATGCTTCACGTGGACTGCACATGGAACCGCTCCTGAAGTCCCTTAGATGGCTCCATGGCCCTCACTTCCTTTCAAGAGAGGAATCTGAATGGCCTGATGCACCAGAGGACTTGGGCCACCTACCCCACAGTGATCCTGAGATAAAAAGGGACATTACTGTAAATTGCCTGAAGCTGGAAGCTAATGCAACTTCTTCCCTGATTCAGTACTTCTCTTCATGGAGGAAACTTCTCACAGCTGTTGCTTGGCTGCTGAAGCTCAAAAACTTCCTTCTGCTCCGAAGTCGGAAAGACAAAGACAATATGACATCCAAAATTAAAAGTGAGCAACAATGCTTAACTGTGGATGATTTGGACGAAGCAGAAAAGGCAATCATTTGCTATGAGCAGCAGTGTCACTTCAAGCCTGAGCTTACATTCTTAAGAAAAGGCATGCCAGTGAAATCGGACAGCTCCGTATCTGAACTGGATCCGATCTTGGATGAGGGCATCTTGAGGATTGGAGGCAGGTTAAGTAAAGCATCCATGCCGGTGAGTCTGAGAAATCCAATCATACTTCCCAGAGACTCTCCTGTATCCAAATTGATCTTGCGTGACATACATCACCAAGTAGGACACGCAGGGAGAAACCATATGCTCTCTAAGCTTAGGCAAAGATTCTGGCTTCCCTCTGCTAATTCTTCTGCAAGATCTGTCATTAAATCCTGTGTCTTCTGTAGGAAAGTGCAGGCCAAAGTTGGAGTCCAAAAGATGGCAGACCTGCCAGAGGACCGAGTCCAGATTTACCACCCTTTTCACATGTAGGCATCGACTACTTTGGACCTATTGAGGTAAAAAGGGGTCGTTCCCTCGTGAAGAGATGGGGAGTGATCTTTACCTGTCTGGCGAGCAGAGCCATTCACCTGGAAGTGGCGAGTATGTTGAACACGGACTCCTGCATCAACGCTGTCCGGCGATTCCTTTGTCGGAGAGGGCCAGTACTCACCATTAGAACTGACTGTGGCACTAATTTCATGTGTGCGCAGAAGGAATTACAGACTGCTGCAAATCAGCTAGACCATCAAAGAATCCATGACGCTCTGATGAACCAACATGTCAAATGGCTGTTTAATCCTCCTTTGGCAGCCCATTTTGGAGGTGTGTGGGAACGACTCATCAAGCTAGTGAAAAAGGTACTCCTGTCAGTGTTAAAGCAACAGACACTCGATGATGAGATGTTGCACACAGCTTTTTGTGAGGTCGAATCCATCCTTAATGACAGACCAATAACAACAGTATCCAGTGACCCTAACAATCTTGAACCACTGACGCCCAATCACCTGCTGCAGTTGAACACCAAACCACTGTTGCCTCCTGGGCTCTTTGACAGAGAAGATCTGTATAGCAGAAGGAGATGGAGACAGGTACAATATCTGGCAAACCTCTTTTGGAAGCGATGGACTACTGAATACCTAACTTTGATGCAGCAACGGCAAAAATGGACTAATACCAAAAGGAACTTCAAAGAGAATGACTTAGTAGTCATAGTTGACCCAACCGCACCAAGAAGCTCCTGGCCTTTAGGCCGGGTGGTGGAACCCCTGCCAGGGCCAAAGGGTCTTGTCAGGAGTGTTGTGGTCAAAACCAAGGCTAACATCATCCAGAGGCCGATCGACAAGCTTTGCTTGCTTCTGGAAGCTGAGGAATCGGCTTGAAGGTCTGGCTGGCTCTGCCAGGCCTATGAGCTATGTCCCTTGCCCTTGCACGCATTCACATATATTGACAAACCTACAGATTTTTACATGCGTGCTCACACACCAGTCCACACATGCATTCATGGACTTTCATATCCACAGCACACATACACTTACTGCTATGCACATACATGGACTTTGCACCCTTGCAGCACACTGAAACATGGACTCTCAGGAGTCAATGGACTGTGTTTGGTCACTTTTACGCACATCCATGGACTTTGGGGGGATTGAGGTCTTTATGGACCAGCACTATGAACTTTGGGTTTACCAATTTAAAAAAAAAAAAAAAAAAAAAAAACGGAAAAAATGTATTGATGCTTGAATATGGTTGTGGGCTGATGATTTAAAGTGTGACGTGACATCAGTTAGTATGTTTTGATTGATATATTTATGGCTCCATATTTTGTGTATATTTGGTAATTGTCATCCCTTAGCTCTGACAATTAGGGGCCAGAATGTAGGAGCCATATTTGGGTTTAGGTGACTTATCTGTGGAATAAGTACAATTAATTTAGTTTTTTATTATCACATTGTATAAATGCAGATTAACAGAACATAGTTAACAGAAACTATACAGTTTAATTTCAGAAATTAAAACTTTCATACTTTAATTAACCGTAGCAGCATCTTACCTTTATGTACTTACCTGATTACCTGTCACATGGTAGTAGACACACCCCTTTGATGTGCAGGTGGCCCGATGTGGTGGCTTTAATTATGCCATTCACGAAGGGTGCAAGGGGTTAGATGGCAAGACGGTACAGTTTTCAGACCGCAAACAAAAGCAAATTATTGCGTTACTTTTTTCCTTTATTTTCATAATTTGTCAATTCAAGAAAGAGAACCGGATTGTCTGAATAAAGCAACATCCAATTTAAATCAACTTTCCGTGCGTGCTTACTATGGATTGTGTGTCGGGAGCCCTTGCCATTAACCTCACGTGGCAAGTTTAGATGGAAAAGCCACTTCAAGTGCTTTACATCACTAATTTATTGCTCTACCAGGGGAGCTTCTGAGCAAGTTTCCAATTTCAGAAAAGACAAACATATGGAGTTGGCTATGTGGCGCAAACATCAAAATGTATTGTTTACAAATCATGCACTATGGTAAGACTGTTTTGAGGACAGTATAGAAGTCTTTATTAATCAAAAATCCACCATATAATCATAATTTAATGCAAAAAGCAATAAAAAATTGTTTTACACCTGCTTGAATTGTATGTATAAGTATGTTTTTGGAGTTTTGCAAAAGTGCAAGTAGATGCATATTGTTCCGCTGAGCCTATGCTAGATGATGCTTCTCTAAGCTTATCTAAGCTTTTGGTGATTGCCTGGAGTCTTTGTGAATTTTCCGGTCCCTAACAGGCCTCTATTGAGCTACAATAATCATATATCTTCCACAGAAAGCTGCTGGTGCGTACTGCACGTCCAACTACACTGACATAAATGAGTCCATATGCAGTGATATTTTTTCCAAGCCAATGGCCCTAATTAAGCTCTTTTTATTTCAGTCCTTGTGTGATACAGCAATAACACAGACGGCACCTTGGCGGTGTGGAAAAGCTGCGCTGCTATTAACATATCTGTAGCTTGATGTATGACTCCTTATGGAGGAGTATCACTGCACAGTGAATGTAAGCAAAAAAATAAGCTGGCTCAGGTCCTTTGCTAATTAACTGGAGTTAATCTCTCATACGCAGCATTATAATTACAACGACACTTAATGCACAGCGTGTTACGCTTCCTGCGCTGGAACGCATGCTTGCGTGTCGAGCAGCGTTGTGTTGATTGATGTTTGGGGAAGCCGGTGTCAAGAGGTGTTTATTTCACAAGCGGTGGGCTCTCTGACAGTCCTTTCATATGAGTGTGTGATATACAGCCGAGACAAAATTCAGAGCAGCCCTGCACAACTACACAGGACCCCTTTGAAACGCTGTAACCCAACAAGTGCAGGCGCCGTGGGCCTCAAGAGCGATACGGCAGGCCTTTGTTCTGCTGGAGCGAGGCTTGACATGCCATTAGTCACCAGCAGGTCAACAGAGACGCACCAGGCAAGAGGGACACATTTTTCCAACGCATTAGACCAGACTGAAAAGTGCAAAGAGTATAGAGACACCGAGAGAATATACACAAAGAGAGAGCGTGCATGCTATCTAAATTTACATATCTCAGACAATGTTTTTTTTTTTGTTTTTTTTAGGAAGAGTGAATGGTGAATATTAGAGAAACATGTCCAGGTCACAGCACATTCCAAAACAAAAACACAAATTAAACAAACAAACACACACACACACACACACACACATATACAGTGTGTGTGTGTGTGTGTGTGTGTATATATATATATATATATATATATATATATATATATATATATATATATATATATATATATACACACACACTTGTATATACACTGACCAAAATTATAAACACAACACTTTTGTTTTTTCCCCCATTTTTCATGAGCTGAACTCAAAGATCTAAGACTTTTTCTATGTACACAAAAGGCCTATTTCTCTCAAATATTGTTCACAAATCTCTCTAAATCTGTGTTAGTGAGCGCTTCTCCTTTGCCGAGATAAACCATCCACAGGTGTGCCTTAGGCTGGCCACAATAAAAGGCCACTCTAAAATGTGCAGTTTTATCACACAGCACAATGCCACAGATGTCGCGATTTTTGAGGGAGGTGCAATTGGCATGCTGACTGCAGGAATGTCCACCAGCGCTGTTGCCCATGAATTGAAAGTTCATTTCTTTACCATAAGCCGTCTCCAAAGACGTTTCAGAGAATTTGGCAGTACATCCAACCGGCCTCACAACCGCAGACCACGCGTAACGACACCAGCCCAGGACTTCTACATCAAGCATCTTCACCTCCAAGATCGTCTGAGACCAGCCACCCAGACAGCTGCTGCAACAATCGGTTTGCATAACCAAAGAATTTCTGCACAAACTGTCAGAAACCGTCTCAGGGAAGCTCATCTGCATGCTCGTCATCCTCATCGGGGTCTCGACCTGACTGCAGTTCGTCGTCGCAACTGACTTGAGTGGGCAAATGCTCACATGGTGTCTGGCACTTTGGAGAGGTGTTCTCTTCATGGATGAATCCCGGTTTTCACTGTACAGGACAGATGACAGACAGCGTGTATAGCATCGTGTGGGTGAGCGGTTTGATGTCAACGTTGTGGATCGAGTGGCCCATGGTGGTGGTGGTGGTGGGGTTATGGTATGGGCAGGTGAATGTTATGGACAACGAACACAGGTGCATATTATTGATGGCATTTTGAATGCACAGAGATACCGTGACGAGATCCTGAGGCCCATTGTTGTGCCATTCATCCACAACCATCACCTCATGTTGCAGCATGATAATGCACGGCCCCATGTTGCAAGGATCTGTACACAATTCCTGGAAGCTGAAAACATCCCAGTTCTTGCATGGCCAGCATACTCACCGGACATGTCACCCACTGAGCATGTTTGGGATGCTCTGGATCGGTGTATACGACGCACGTCCTGATTTTGCTGAGTTAGATGTGTTCCTGGGTCAACATATTTTGTTGACCCTAGAACAACATTTTAATCCAAAAATTTAATCTTGACCACATCCTTACACCTAAACCTAAACTTACCCATGAGTAATCCCTAAAATCAGAGGAAATGATAGATGAATAACACTGATGTACAAGCACCAAACACTGATTGTAAGCCTAAACTTCACAAAAACTATAAACTGTTTTTTCAAATCTGATTGGTTAATCACCATGTTGTTCCAGGGTCAACAAAGATGTTGATCCAGGAACGTGTTGTACTTGGTAAAATCAGGTTCTGCGTATACGACAGTGTGTTCCAGTTCCTGCCAATATTCAGCAACTTCGCACAGCCGTTGAAGAGGAGTGGACCAACATTCCACAGGCCACAATCAACAACCTGATCAACTCTATGCGAAGGAGATGTGTTGCACTGCGTGAGGCAAATGATGGTCACACCAGATACTGACTGGTTTTTGGACCCCCCCCCAATATCGTAAAACTGCACATTTTAGAGTGCCCTTTTATTGTGGCCAGCCTAAGGCACACCTGTGCAATAATCATGCTGTCTAATCAGCATCTTAATATGCCACACCTGTAAGGTGGATGGATTATCTCAGAAAAGGAGAAGTGCTCACTAACACAGATTTAGACAGATTTATGAAATAGGCCTTTTGTGTACATAGGAAAAGTCTTAGATCTTTGAGTTCAGCTCATGAAAAATGGGGGCAAAAACAAGTGTTGCCTTTATAATTTTGGTCAGTGTAATAATGCTATTTTAACCTCCTGAGACCCTGCATCTTTATATGAGGACATTATATTTTAGTGAATTTCTCTAAGATTGTACATGCCACAGTTTTTATGCCAATTCTGACTTATATCTTACATTTAGTTTATATATTTATATTCAGTTTATATCTCGCAATTATAATTCGCAATTGTGTTACAAAGTCAAAATGGCAAGATTTAAACACAATTCTATAAAAGAGTTTATATCTCACAATTCAGAGAGTCAAAGTCAAAATTAAAAAGTTAAAAAGTTAGAATTATGAGAGAACTTTTTTCTTAGTTGTAAATATTGCCCTGTTGAGTTTTTTTTAATGCCATCTGATTCTGATTCTTGTTTAAAATCCCTGAGAAGATTTTTTGTTATATGAAATATTGTTACACTAAATTACATTCCAGTGGGTGTCTTCTGAGGAAGATCATCATAAATATGTATGTGTATGTATGTGTGTATGACATTTATTATTATATAAATAGAGAGAGAGAGAGATTGATTCAACCAGCAAAGAAAAATTACAGTTCAGATCTTATTACTAATTCAAATGTGTCATCAAGACAGCAAATTGATTAAATAGAATATTTTGCCTAAGCCTACTGCTTCACAGATGTTTATCCTGAGGAAAAACGTGAAAGACCCAAGTAATCTCACATGTGTCTCTTCTAGAGTTTCAAAAGATCTCAAACTGTGGTCAGATTTACCAACCCAGATTTAGTTATAATGCATCTATTTATTTAGCAGACCCTTTTATCCAAAGGGACTAACAAATGGGGAACAGCAACAATGGCAACACTGCAATTAAATGCACAAAAACATGTGACTTCAACATATACATGCAGCATATCAAACAAAAGTGAAAGATTATGCTATAATTATGCAGTCATAAGCCCAAATTTTAGTCCTTTTGGACCATATTGGTGGTATTATTGACAATGGCTTTTTGGACATGTACTGATGTGATGTCATTCTTTTTTTATTATTATTATGATTATGGTTTGATTATGGTTTAAGTTAAAATGCTACCAGGTGGATTTTGCACATTGTGGACAAAATTTTCAGCGTCTACATAACGTATGCCAAACATAAACCTGAAATTATGCTATAGTTATACAGGGAACTAATACTAGGTATGATTTACTAACATATGTGTTCATTTCTGTCTTAAAAGACAAGTCTGTAAACAAATTAGTTTGAATGCTAGACAATGAAGCCTCAGTGTTTTACACAAACAAGTTCAATCCCAAAAGAAAAACGTCATGTCTGTTTTATCACATTTCCAGTAAAAAGAAATTGGCCTAATAAACAACACATGCTTGAGTTTATACTGTAATATTTACACTAACAAACAAACACAAGTACGGTTTGACCATACTCTGATGATGTGTGTCAGACTTTTAAGGGAAGCCATTTGCCCCGCTTGTACTGGTAATGTCTTTGCCCTTCAAATAAACCCTTCCAGATGGCACAAGTGTGTGTTTCAGTTTTTTTGCCATTACTTGGGAAGCGTTGTCCAACATCTGTTCTTTGGCTTCTGGTACATAACTCTCATACACACAGTCACAGATTGAGCACCGTTGGCCCGCTGTGTGGTCCAAAGCCCAGGGGGGCAGGATGCTCTTAATAAAACCTGACCCATCCCAACCCAGAACTTATTAAACCACATGACAGTTATCTCAAACATCATACAGGCCACTCTGCTTTTTTTGTACGTGGAAAATTATCTATCGACTCTTTGTAGCAGCTTCAGTTAATTCTGTGTCTTATGCTATTAGCAACAGAAACCCTGGAGAAATTATTTCTGGCAGCTCAGATGGGTTTAGACAGTCATTTTCCAGAAAGCACTAAAGCAAACGACTAATCAGGGTTTCTGAGTATATTTTCTATATTTCCCATAAGATCAACCAATGTTTATGATATGAAAGTTTTTACATACACTACCGTTCAAAAGTTTGGGGTCAGTACATTTTTATTGTTTCTTTTTTTTTTTTTTTTTTTTTTTTTTAAGAAATTAATACTTTTATTCACCAAGGATATATTAAGTCAATAATTAAAAGTTTATTAAAAGATATTAATAAATAATTTATATTGTTATAAAATATTTATATTTTGAATAAACACTGTACCTTTTAAACTTGTTATTCATGAAAGAATCCTGAAAAAAAAAAAAAATTACGGGTTCCAAAAAATATTTGGCAGCACAACTGTTGATATTATCCAACATTGATCATTCTAATAATAAACCCGCATATTAGAATGATTTCTGAAGGATCATGTGACACTTAAGACTGGAGTAACAGCTGATAAAAATTCAGCTTTTCATCACAGGAATAAATTCTATTTTAAAGTATGTTAAAATAAAAACATTATTTTATATTGTAAAAACATTTTGCAATATTACTGTTTTTTTTTTTTTTTTTTTTCTATATTTTTAATCAAATAAATGCAGCCTTGATGAGCATAAGAGACTACTTTAAAGACTATTACAAGTCTTACTGACCCCAAACTTTTGAACGGTAGTGTATATACACATTACATTTATATTTCTGCAGATGTTTGTTACCAAAGCAACTTTAAACTAATGTAGGCTTTTCAAATAGTCCTGCACTTACAAAAAAAAAAAAAAAAGCCTATGTCTTAAAGTACATTTTAATACCTTGTTAAAGTAAATTTGGTGTCTACGAATTTTAAATATATATATACACACACATACACACACACACAGTAGTCAACATTTGAAGTAGATCAAAAAAGTTCTGCAAAGTTGTCCTAAGACAAGAATGGGTATTGTTTTGCTTTTAGGACAACTTTGTTAAAGGGTTTTGATCCACTTCAAATGTTAACTACTGTATATATATATATATATATATATATATATATGATGTCAAAGCTGAATTTTCAGCATCATTACTCCAGTCTTAAGTATCACATGATCATGCTTGAATTTAAAGAAAATTTAAAGCCACAGGGTTTAGCAATTTTTTTGTTTTTTTCTGGTATGTGCACAGAAAACACTGCTGCGCAAATGAGAAATCAAAGCATCTCTCACACCGGTGTGAATCTGTTTCTCCATGTAGTTGGTTATTATCACATTTCTGCTGCATCTTTGTATCACAGACGGGCTCTTTGAAACGCTGTGCACATATACTTCAAAGACTGACAGTTCCTTTGCATTAAGGTCTCTTTAGCTGTGCCATTAACCAGATAATCAGTCTGAAATGAGTTCACTGTGCAGACGACGGGCCTTTGGAAATATTGCCATTTAAATTTAAATTGCATTTTTAATATATTCCATTTCAGACATCTCACATTTGCTTTAACTTATTTCCATAATGTTTTTTCCCCCATCTATATTTCCTGTGAGTGTATCCATGTTTTTAAAGGTGATCGTTTTAGTTGTGGTGTGTGCTGTCAACCCATATGGAACTTAGGTACAGAAAACAGTCTGGATGAGCCTGGATATCAAGACAAACTACAGAAAAACACATTAAACCCAGCATCCTCTAGTATACTGTAAAACTGCTACAGTAAAACCTGTAATTGGTTAAAGGAGTAGTTCACTTCCAGAGCAAAAATGTACAGATAATGTACTCGCCTCATTGTCATCCAAGATGTTCATGCCTTTCTTTCTTCAGTCATAAAGAAATGGTTGTTTTTAAAGGAAAACATTTCTTGAAAGTTCTCCATATAGTGGACTTTAATAGTGCCCGCGAGTTTGAACGTCAAAGTCAATACAGCTAGGGTATGTCGGAAAACTCCCATCTCATTTTCTCCTTCAACTTCAAAATCGTCCTACATTGCTGCAGAAGTACCGACCCAGTGTTTACAAAGTGAACATGCAAAGAAAACACCCTTTACAAAAAAAGTAAAACAGTAATCTAGGACGATTTTGAAGTTGGAAGAGAAAATGAGATGGGAATTTTTCAACATACCCTAACTGTATTGACCCGGATTACACAGAATATGCATGCTCATGGCAGAGCTAGACAGGACGAGCATTTGAGGTTAAAATGTATATCTTTCTTTGTTTTGTTTTGTTTTAGAAAATGACTGATCGTTTCACTAGATAAGACCCTTATTCCTCGGCTGGGATGGTTTAGAGCCTTTTGAAGCTGCATTTAAACTGCATTTTGGAAGTTCAAACTCATGGGCTCCATAGAAGTCCACTATATGGAGATAATTCCTGAAATGTTTTCCTCAAAAAACATAATTTTTGAAAATGAAAATTGTAATATTCACAGTGAAAACTGTAAACTGACATTCCAAGAATTTAACTGCTCAGAATTTGATGGTATTGTGTAAATATCCGTTATGTAGGCTTTATGTTACATATTACATTTTTCAGCAGAAATAGACCAGTGTTGGGTTAACCAGTTTTAAATGTATTTTTATTGATTGATTGATTGAATTGAAAACTACAGTTGAAAACTGTAATATTGTTTTAGTTGTTTTGTAAATGTTTATATTTTTGCTGTATTTTTACAGAATTTTTCTGGGAACCCCAGCTGTCATTGCTGTTAAGAAATGAGGTATTGAGAAAGAGATTGCAGTTGTGATTTATTCCTTATGGAATGTACAGATAAAGCAAACAACAGAAAAAAAACTGAGTTTGTTCTGTCTGTAAGAACAGACTAGTTCAGGATCACCACTGCGAAATAGTAGTCTTGAATCAAAGAGCTAGTTTGAACAGACATCAGCTTTGGCCCAGTTCCCCACAGTGAGGATTTCAGTCTTTACATCTCAATGTGTGTTCTTTTGTCTTCACTGATCTTCTGTCCCGTAACATTCCACCAAAAAATGACCAAAGGGCTTTTATGTAGTTTAGAAACACACTCTCAGTTTACTCTCAATACAAAGAGAGTTGATGCTGTGTTGTATTTTGAGATCAACAGCATCAGTTTTTGGGATATTTTCAGGATATTTGGTTCAAGAAGGATGAAGGACATCAAAGTGCTTTGGTGTTTGTGCTGAAAACAGTCAAATTCCTCACGTTACAGTAAACGTTCCAATCTCGGACTGATTCAAAATCACACAGTGGAAATTGTGAATGAAGGATAAATCTAAGAAGTTTAATCTCAGAGGTAATACTTGATTTTTCCAGTAAAGAAAGAAAGAAATTCATAATATCATCGTATTATGCTGTAGTATGCCTACAGTGCCCTCCACTAATATTGGCACACTTGGTAAATATGAGCAAAAGTGGCTGCGGAAATGAATCTGCATTGTTTATCCTTTTGATCTTTTATTAAAAAAATACAGAAAATTCTAACCTATCACTGAAGCAAAACAATGGAAAGTGGGGGAAAATCTCATTTTGAATTTTTTTTTTATTTTTTATTTTTCTCCAGTTCACATTCCCTGGTGAAAAAAACAGCATATGCTGGTAGGTATGTTTTGATGCTGGAATGCTGGTTAAGTAGGTTTTGATTAAGCTGGTCCTTTGCTGGTTTTTGCTGGTCATGTTGCTGGTCAAGGACCAGCATGAACCAGCAAAGGACCAGCTTAAACCAGCATCAAAACCTACCTAACCTGCATCCCAGCATCAAAATATACCTACCAGCATATGCTGTTTTTTTCACCAGGGTTGGCCACAGATATTGGCACCCAATTATTGCAACATCCTTTTTCCAGGATAGCAGCTCTGAGTTTTGTCCTATAATGCCTGATGAGTTTGAAGAACATCTGACAAGAAATCAGAGACCATTCCTTCATTCAGAATCTCTCCAGATCCTTCAGATTTCCAGCTCCATGTTGGCGCTTCTTCTCTTCAGTTCATCCCACTCATTTTCTATAGGTTTCAGGTCAGGGAACTGGGATGGCAGAAGCTTCATTTTGTGCTCATTGACACATTTTGATGTTTGTTTTGGATTATAGACCTGATGGAATATCTAAACACGGCCCATTATAAGATTTCTAACAGAGGCAGTCAGGTTTTTTATCTGTTGGTATTTGATAGAATCCATGATGTCATGTATCTGAACAAGTCGTCCAGGACCTCCGGCAGAAAAATTGGCTCACAACATTAAAGATTCAGTAGTATATTTAACTGTGGGCATGGGGAATTTTTTTTTCATCCCTGTTTGCACCAAACCCATCTGGTGGGTTTGCGGCCAAAAAGCTCTTTTTTTAAAGTTTCATCTGACCATAGAAGCCAGTCCCGTTTGAAGTTCCAGTCATGTCTGACAGCTGAATATGCTGGAGTTGGTATTTGGAAGAGTGAGGAAGATTTTTCTTGAAACCCTCCAGAACAACAATTTGGCCTTTGTGTTCCTCATATTTATAATCATGTGAAACAGGAAGTCATGGTTGAACAATTTCATGCATCTAGTCACCCTGGTGTGCAAAAAGAAGTGAGGGAGAGTGAAAAAAGAATGGCAATATACTACAGAGATATTTTACTCATAAGAGGGGTGCCAATAATTTTGGAAAATGCATTGGGAAAAAAAAAAAAAAAAAAAAAAAAAAAAAAAAAATTTATTTCATAATGTGAGTTTTGCACCTAACAAGAGATCATCCAAAATCTCTCCAGATCATTCAGATTCTCAGCTCTTCTCTTCAGTTCACCCCACTCATTTTCTGTAGGGTTCAGGTCAGGGAACTGGGATGGCCATGACTTCATTTTGTGCTCATTGACACATTTTGATGTTTGTTTTGGATCATTGTCCTGGAGCGAGATTCAACCATGGCCCACTGCAAGATTTCTAACAGAGGGAGTCAGGTTTTTTATCTGTTGGTATTTGATAGAATCCATGATGCCATGTATCTGAACAAGATGTGCAGGACCTCTGCAGAAAAACAGGCCCACAACATTAAAGATCCAAGATCTGGTGGGTTTGCTGCCAAAAAAACTCTTTTTCTTTTTCTCTTTTTTTTTTCCTTTTTAGTTTCAACTGACCATAGAAGCAAGTCCCATTTGAAGTTCCAGTTGTGTCTGACAACTGAATTTGCTGGAGTTTGTTTTTGGATGAATGAGCAGGATATTTCTTGAAATCCTCCCGAACAACAATTTGGCCTTTGTGATCCTCATATTTATAATCCTGTGGAACAGGAAGCCATGGCTGGACAATTTCATGCTCCTAGTCACCCTGGTGGGCGAAAAAAAAAAAAAAAAAAGAAATATACTTCAGAGATATTTTACTCATAAGAATTTCTAGGGGCGCCAATAATTTTGGCAAACATGCATTGGAGAAAAACATTTATTTTATAATTTGACTTTGGCCCCACTTTCCGTTGTTTCACTTCAATGACAGGTTAGAATTTTGTGAATTTTTTGATTAAAAGATCAAAAAGGTAAATGATACAGAATTATTTTTTACAGCCACCTTTGCTTACATTTACCAAGGGTGCCAATATTAGTGGAGGACACTGTATATGATGTTTACTGTACATTTATTTATTGGGCACATACTTTTATCTAATTCAGCTTGTGCATATTTTATCTGTTTGTGTACCTGGACATCAAACCTAAAACCTTGGCTCTTATTAACGTCATACTCCATAAGCTGAGTAAAATACAGTATTTTAAGAAATGACTGTTAATTCCTGGCAATATTTTAGCATTTATAATTGTAATCTCTGTTCAAATAAGCAGCATTTTCAGCTCCAGTAGTTTGTGAGATCAGCTAGAGTCAATGTTTTCACTCATGGCTTGTGTCACACAATGAAAACCACACATGCATGTTTGCTCTCTAATTAATCACTCCTGCCACCAAGCTGTGGCTTCCTGTTTACTCACCATCTTTATTTATCAAGATAGATAGCTGATGAACGAAAAAAAAAAAAAAAAAAAAAAAAAAAAAACACACTAGCATTTTGTATTTGCATGCAGCATTAAGTTTCTGTCAAATTTATATGTAAATGAATATTTGCACATTTACAAGCAATTCATCATAATTGATTTTTTCTGTCAGGGTGATTTGGAGTCATTTCAACGTGGGCTTCACAGAAGCAAAAGAGCGTGGCGGAGAAGCCGACTGAAACAAATACTCAGAGCTGAGAAAAACGAAACACATCGCCTGGGAGAACAGCACATAAACTGGTTATGAATGAAATCATAAAGGAATATAGCACTGTGGTTCACAATGCTTAACTCTCATGTTGTGTTCCTGTCATTTTGACCTAGAGAAGATTTTCTTTGTCTTGAAATTGCTAGTTATTATTATTATTATATTTTATTTTTTATTTTTTATTTTTTATTTTTTTATCACACTGGACTAAAACGTACTGACTTTGCTCACACAGGGTAACAACGTCCCTAAGAAAAATTGATAATTTCTCTACTTTCCCCTTCCTTCTGACACTTGTGTTTCCAAAAAAAAAAAAAAAAAAAAAAAAAATGACAGGCCTCTCATTATGCTACATTATCACCAAATCTTGGATTCAGTCTTTTTAGTGTCTAGTGCACCAAATTAGCCAAGATTTCCAGTTGTTCCCATCTAACTAACTAACTAAATAAATAAATAAAAATTGCATGATGCTCCCGAACTCATTAGATCCCAGTATGTAGCTCAGAGATTCAAACTCTGTTTCTTTAAAGAGAGAGAGAGAGAAAAAAAAAAAAAAAAAAAAAAAACATTAAAAGATTGTTCAGCTGATTATGTATTAGGCCGAGAATAGAAGCAGCCTCCAGCTCTTGTATAATGAAAGGTCAGGAAGGAAAGCATGTGGAAATGTTCCTGTCCTGTGGCTGTATTACTTTCACCTTTTAAGGTTTTGGAGTCAGACTTTTCCACAGGACCTGCTGCTGCTGCAAACGGTCAAGTCTTATTGACTGTAACTTCTTATAAATTTAGAGCAGAAAAAAATACTCACAGCAGATTGGATTTAATAACGGGCTGGAGGCTTTGTTAAAAATACAGAGACTGATAATGCTTTATTACTTACAGTTTCCATAAACCACATTTATTCCACAGCTTTGTTGATGATATGAGCTTATTCTGAACTACAAAGATAAATATCTTATATTTAGTAAAGTCAAGTGCATAGATCAAAAACATCTATAAAAAAGCTACTGAATACAGAAAACTGGATGCCAAAAGTGCATTATCAGTGTGATCAGGGTTATTATAGTACAAAAACTAAATTAAAGAAAATAAATGTTAACCAAAATAAAAATAAAATATGAAAAATATAAACATTTAACTTCAGCTAGTTTTGATTTCAGTTAAAGTTGAAGTATTAAAATAACCAAAACATCAAAATAAAGAAATACGCATAAAAAGGTTAAAAATGATAAACCACAAAATTATTAAAACTTTACCTAAATTTATAAAAGTGTATATAAAGTATATATTTTCATACATGATTTTTCAGCTATTATTACTTACAACTACTTGCACAATGGAAAGGAAGTTGCAATAATGGTCTTTTTTTTGTTGTTGTTTAATGTCAAAGCTTTCACAAAGATGTATGATCCTAAAAATTAAGTTATAATCATTTTGTTTTTTGTTTTTTTTCAGTTGTGAATTTCACTACTGTATAATTCTTGTATGACATTCAGACATTTAAAGGGTTAGTTCACCCAAAAATGAAAATTAGCCCATTATTTACTCACCCTCCAGACATCCTAGGTATACATGACTTCTTTCTTTCAGATGAATCCAGTTGGAGTTATATTAAAAATTATCCTGGCACTTCCGAGCTCTGTCATGACAATTGGCGGGTGTTTCTCTTCAACAGTCCAAAACAAGTCCAATAAAGTGCATTCATCCATAATAAAAAGTGCCTCACACAATCGATGCATTTTTGTAAGAAAAATATCCATGTTTAAAATGTGATAATCACTTTAATCTAGCTTGTGCTCACTGTTGTACACAGAAGTCGCTCCGGATTGATGACGTGATACGTCAGCATTACATATGCGCCACTCAGATGTGACGAACGCAAACACGCCATGGAGAAACCAAACCAAAACAACAATCACGAATTAGAAGTACAAAACAAGGATTTGTAAAGACACATCTCTTTAGGATTTCCAAATAAACCAAGAGAAGATTGGTTTCCTTTGATAAAGTAAGGAAACTTTGTTTCCTTTGCTTCTGTAAACAAACGTTGGTTTTCACAAGACTCATCAGTGCATGTGCAACGCCGACGTATTACATCATCCGCCCGGAGCGACTTCCGTGTACAACAGTGGGCGCAAGCTAGATTAAAGTGATTATTACGTTTTAGATATGGATATTTTTCTTACAAAATTGCATCGATTCACTACAGGAGATCTTTATTCACCCCCAGAACCATGTGAGGCACTTTTTATTATGGATGGATGATATCTTATTGTTTGCGATATACCGGTAAAAGGTTTCCCCACGATAAGAATTAATCTTCCCACGATAATAGCGTTAAAGTCTACAGTTGCACGTGTGCAATACAGTTTTGCATGTGTATGAGCCTGTTTACAAACCTGTTTGATATCAAGATATCATTTATTGACATGCTTTTACTCCAAATAAACTTCATAACATAGTTGAGTGTTTGAAATAACTTTTTGTGATCAGATGTGGTTTCATATCACAGAATGAGGCAGAAATCAGACTAGTATTATAAAAGTTATGCATTGCATTATAAATATACTTTATCCTTTATAAAAAAAAAAAAAATGCTTTAAGAGCACAGACAAATCATATATTGTTGCAATCGTATGTTTATTGTATATCTGCGTTTTATTCAGCTACAGCGATAACCTGGAGCGTCAGTACTATTACTATATTACTTTACTATAAAGCATATGTGGAGTTTCCGCGCAAGGGAACCCTACGGCTTCCAGTATGAATTAAACAGTCATTACATTGTAGTGTGTACTCAGTTACATCTATTTTGGGTAAAATAGGAAAGATAATACTTTTCTGTAAAGAAATAGGATTCCCTGAATTATTGTATGCACTTTATTGGACTTGTTTTGGATTGTTGAAGAGAAACACCCACCTATTTCCATGACAGAGCTTGGAAGTGCTAGGATAATTTTTAGTATAACTCTTGGATTCGTCTGAAAGAAGGAAGTCATATACACCTAGGATGCCTTGAGGGTGAGTAAATAATGGGCTAATTTTCATTTTTGGGTGAACTATCCCTTTAAGTGTCCAAATACTTTTAGGAATACTTTACAGGCTTTTAGGTATGCAAATGATGTCATGTTTCTATGCTGTCTGTTCAAGAGCTAGTCAGACTCATTCATGTTACCAGAGTAATGAGAGAGGGTATGAGAGTATGAGAAGAGCCGAGCTCCCAGCTCAGATATTTTTAGCAGTTTATCATAATGAGTTATAAATGGGTCTCCCTCACTCAACAGGAGCTCAGTGGACCGCTTAAGACGATGCAGCGAGTCCTAATGACAGTAATGAGAGAGAGCCACACACACACCAGCCTCCTGTCCTTCCTTTCCAGCCAAAAACATTTCATTCTGCGTCCAGTCTCATCTCCTCACCCTTCACGCATCACTGACCTTTAATCTGTGTCGCATGGAAATGCTTAAACGTCTTCCGGATGCTAATCTGAATTCCCAAAAATGGGCTTCCAGAGTACAGATTTTGAGATAATATTAGCAATAACAGAAACAGAAAACAAACGAATTAGCTTTAGCAGGGGATCTCATAGCTGAATGAATACACATCTGAAATGTAGCACATCACAAGATCTAGATATAATCCTCTGAAGAACAGGAAGGGTTGCTGTTCTGTTGAATGACTGTCAAAATACAACAAAATAAAGCTGACGATTTGACCATTCGGAACTGAGTATTTTTGTCAAGTGGAAGAAATCATCTTTTTTATCTTATCATGTGGCTTTCGGTTTAGTTTGAAAGCCGTGGTACTTTTTTCACACAATTTTGAGAGACACAGTATAAACTCAGAATTAAAACTTGGATAAGGTTTCATCTTGCAATTCAGCCCCCCCCCCGAACTTCTGCCGCTAAATAAAATTAAAAAACATTATTGAGACTTTTTATCTCAGAATAGCGTGATTAAAAACTCACAATTGCAAATTATGAAGTCAGAATTGTGAGAAAAAACTCGCAATTCTGAGAACATAGTCTTTTTTCCCCTCAAAATTGGACTTATAACTTGCAATTGCGAGTTTATATCACAATTCTGAGAAAAAAAGTTAGAATTGCGAGATTTTTGTCTTGCATTTCTGACTTTATTTCTTGCAATAGCGAGTTTATCACGCAATTCTGAGAAAAAACAAGTCTGAACTGTGAGTTTTTATCTTGCAACTCTGATTTTATTGCTCACAATTGAGTTTATATCATGCAATTCTGAGAAAAAAGTCAGAATTGTGAGTTTTTAATCTGGCAATTCTGACATAATTTTGTTCCAAGTTTGAATTTATATCATGCAATTCTGAGAAAAAAGTCAGAACTGAGAGTTTATATCATGCAATTCTGACATTCTAACTCGCAATTGCGAGTTTATATCACAATTCTGAGATAAAAAAAAAAAAAAGTCGGAATTGCGAGTTTTTAATCTCACATTTTTGAGTTTGTCATGCAATTCAGAAATAAAAAAAGTCAGAATTGTGATTTTTTAATTTCGCAATTCTGACATAATTTTGTTGCAAGTTTGAATTTATATCACGCAATTCTGAGAAAAAAAGTCAGAACTGTAAGTTTATATCAAGCAATTCTGACTTTCTAACTCGCAATTGCGAGTTTATATCACAATTCTGAGATTAAAAAGGTCAGAATTGTGAGTTTATATCATGCAGTTCTGACTGTCTATCTTGCAGTTGTGAGTTTATATCACAATTCTGAATTCTAAACTGGCTTCCATAATTCTCGGCCTAAAAAGAAATCAAAATTGCGAGATTCAGAAAAATTCAGAAACTGAAAAGTCGTAATTACCTTTTTTTTCATTCTGTAGAGGAACTGGGTTTTTGTAGGATATAGCCAAACAAAGAAATAATCTGCTCATGATTATTTGAAAACAGCTGAAAAAAAAAAACAAAAAAAAAACAGCTGATGCAGTATGTAAAGAGTGTTAACATCTCTTTCACAGATTCTTTCTCTATAATGCCACCATTAAAATGAAGGACAGGATTAGAAAGCATTTCTGTCAATCCTCCCGTGTCTACTCACTGTTTACATTTTCCCAGGAAGGTGCACCAAAACCTGTATCCATGGAAACTACCGAGAGCCAATCAGAAGTCCTTTAAGCACATCATGTGACCCAGAGCCTGTTGAGAGATGCATTGAAGTTGGCAGTCAAGCTGTCTGCTGACTGCGTTTTATTAAAAGAAAAATACAAACCATTGAAACGGAAAAGCTCCTTAGAGCACAACGAAGAGGGAGAGCTGGGGGAACGAGAGGGCTACGGCTTTTACAGGTTGAAAAGGGAAAAGATTGTTGTCCTTTCAAGTTGAGGATGCATTTCACAGCTCAGAAAAGGTGAATGAGTTGTGAACGATGGGGTGGATGTTTGCTTTGCTGAGATGATTGCTTATTCTAGCATATTTTAACCACTTCGCTGTAGAAATAACACTTTGGTTCTCTCATGAGGTCATATCTAAGAATCTTCTGCTGAGGAATCTTGTTCGACAGAAAATCAAGCTGAGCTTAAATACAAAGAGTCTGCTTTAAAACTTTAGTGGCAGGCCTCGTTGTCTGATGTCTAGATAGGAAGCTGCCTTCTAAGGGAGCATCCTTGATCAAATGGAACCTGATTTGGAAGAATCTATTGTCACCAATGTGAAAAAACTTTGAAAACAGAAAGGAAAAACTCTCCATTTTCAGTACACTGTTGTTTTGTAAACATACTCTGAGATGCCTCTATAATGCCTTAAATTGCTGTCTAGTTTGGCAATTCACTAGACGACGGAGCCATATATACTCGTGGAATCTCTCTCCCCCTCACACACAAGCTATTTTTACCTGCCATGAACACTATTTCTTATCAGAGGCCTTGAAACTACCTGTCCACCTCAATCAACATGCTTGGCTTTCAGCGTTGAGCCTGATGTGCCTCAGTTATTAGAGCATAAGATCTCTCTCTCTCTCTCACTCACTTAAATCTTTCACTACCTCTCTCTGTGCTAGCGAGAACGGCAGATTCCTTTCTCTTTATGGAGCACCATGACCTGCATGTAAGAACACTGGCCTTGATCCTGGCTTCTCCCTCTGAGGGGATTTTTCATGTTTTGCTCCATCAAAGGTTTCTCAACACTACATGTTTCTGCAATATATAAACTACATGTTTTCACCTGCAGGATATTTGGAACTGAAGTCTGCTTAGCAGGAGGTTTGAATATTAAATGCAACAGCAGTTACAGCACAAGACATGCAAGAAGCTGATGGGTAACACTTTAGAATACTGTAGCAGTTAGTAGTTCTCTGGGAGATATGAAAAAAGTTACTGATTAGCTAATCAACTAAGCACTAGCTGGCTTTTTAATTCATTCATCAGTTTCTTGTTCGTTAACAGGAGTTATAATGCTAATATTGTGTTATTTGTGTGTTCCTGTGTAGCTATTCATTAATAACAGAACAGTATTGTCATATTTGGTGCATTGTCATATTTCAATGCAAGCAAAAGAGATTTCAGAGCTCTAGCATAGGTGATTTTTTTTTTTTTTTTCTTTCAGCAAAAAATGATTCAAAAGCTAAATATGGCTTCATAAGACTTGGAATATTGGGCACAAAAATTAAAAGGACAGTCCATCCTAAAACCGTTATTCCAAATCTGTATGACTTTCTTTTTGTTCTTTGCAACACAAAAGAAGATATTTTGAAGAAAGCTTGCAATTCACGTTTTTTTCTCCTGACCACAATAAAACAAATAAATAAAGGTTATTGTGATGTTTTATCTCGCAACTGTGATTTTTTTTTCTTGCAATTGTGTTAAGTCAGAATTGTGAGATATAAACTTTAATTCTGAGAACATATCAGTCTTTTTCCCCTTAAAGTTGAACTTTATAACCTACAATTGCGAGTTTGTATCATGCAATTCTGACCTTTTCTCACAATTGTGAGTTTATATCTTGCAATCTGACTTTCTCGCAATTGTGTTTATATCTCACAATTCTGAGAAAGAAAGTCAGAATTGTTTTTGTATCTTGCAAATCTGACTTTATGACTCACAATTGTGAGTTTATATCACAGTTCTGAGAAAATCAAAATTGTGAGTCCATATCTTGCTTTTTCTCGTAATTGTGAGTTAATATGCAATTCGGGAAAAAAGTCAGAATTGTGAGTTTTTATCTCACAAATCTGACTTTATTTTTCATAATTGTGAGTTAATATAATGCAATTCTGACTTAATTTTTCACAACTGTGAGTAAATATGACACAATTCTGAGAAAAAAAATTCAGAATTGCAAGTTTTTATCTCACAAATCTGTCTTTTTCTTGCAACTGTGTTTATATCTTGCAGATCTGACTATATGACTCACAATTGTGAGTTTATATCAGACAATTCTGAGAGTCAAAATTGTAAGTGTATATCTCGCAATTATGAGTCTAAATCACACAATTTTTTTTTTTTTTTTTTTTAGCAAGTAATGATTCAAAAGCTAAATATGGCATCATAAGACTTGCAATATAAGACAGCTTAAAAGGACAGTCCATCCTAAAACTGTTATTCCAAATCTGTATGACTTTCTTTTTGTTCTTTGCAACACAAAAAAAGATATTTTGAAGAAAGCTGGAGTCCAATCAGCATTGGAACCCACTGACTTGCGTTGTATGAAACAAAAACAAAACAAAACAAAACAAACAAACAAACAAACAAACAAAACATAGTTTTCCCATATCACAAGACATACAGGTTTACTATGCCATGAGGTTAACTAAATAATAACAGAATTGTCATCTTTTGGTGAACTATCGTATTAAAGGCCAGATATGGTAGAATCAATTATGCAAACTTAATCAAATCAAATCAAATCAAAATTCTGCTGTAAAGGAGCTCTAACAAGACAGACCTATTCAGCTCAAGTCAATTCAGTGTTGATTCAGTTCAGTTCAATAACTATGTAAAGTTAATGAATTATGAAACAAGTTCAATTCAGCTATAAGCAGAATAAAATAGTGTTGTTATTCAGCCTGAATGAATTCAACGTTGATTAAATGCAGTTTAACAACAGTGTTGAGACTGCAAAATTTGTCAGATTTTAAACCAATTTGATTCTGTTATGAAACAGATCTACATAGGATCCAATTTAGTTCAATGTTTTCATTCAGTATTGCCCCCATCTAAGTCCATGTTCATTGCACAGAAAAAAAAAAAAAAAACCCAGCAATGATTCACCAAGGTTCATTCTGAGTTCAATGATAGGTAGATAGATAGATAGATAGATAGATAGATAGATAGATAGATAGATATTAACGCAATAAAATATCAATTGGAACAGCATGAGTAAAATTCTACTTTCAACTTGAACCTTGTTTAGAGAAAAGGAAGAACTGTTCAGCTGTGTGAGAGAATGAGTTCAGTTCATCTGGTGAATTTCCATTTCAGCTGAAGGGATGCAAGAAGTGACCAACAGATGGAGACAGAAGCGCAAGGCGAGTCAGATGGAGAAAGCGAGCCACTGAAATTGAGGTTATTAAAATTACCAGCATGTAAATAAGTGTCAGTAATGGGCTGTGATATTAAAACTACATTTGTCTGAGGATTACTCACAGAGGACAGCAGTACTTAAACTAACTGTGTTATATGTGCTGAGACAGTGGAGAAAGGCTTTTTCACCCTGACGACACTTCTTCGATATGAACCCAAGAGTCCAGCGAGCGTGACCTCCGCTCAAGTATCCCGACCTCCATTCGGCATTCACCTCTACACACAGATAGATAAGTGATATCTTTCAAAAAAACAAATACAGACCACCACCACTCACTCAATACAAATCCTTTCTTTGTAATTGTGCGGCGTTGAAAGACTCCTTCACATGTTCGCGGCTCCCAGCATGCTCTCTGTTCACCTGGTGACACCGACAGAAAGAGCGAATTTTCTAGAAGCTGGAGCACAGCGGTGAACTGCGCTAAGTGGCCGGCCTTTGTTGGTTCTTTTAAGCTCACTTTTTCTCTATTGCTTTTCCTTTTTCTTTCCGACCATCCAGGCAGCAGCGACAGGGAATCAATCCTTTAGAGATCCCCAGCAGGTAGAGCTCTCCCTGCCTGTCTCTCTCTCTCTCAGACTCCCTGTTGATCCGCATTCATCAGGCACATCAAAGGGCAGCTCAGGATGCTGCTGTGTCCCCGGTTTGCAGGCCCCTCCTGGTTGATTCTGCCGCCCATCAGGAAACAATCTCCCCTCCGCCGCACAGACTCATCTAATCAATGTCGAGGTTTATGGCTCTCGGAGTTCCTACGGGCTCCTGCGAGGAGCTAAAGGCCTGTGAGGTAGAAAGAGTCTTAGGAGAGAATGACTGCAGACTGAGACTCGAGAGAGAGTTTCACCGCGTCGGATCCCACCCGTGAAAAATCACCAGCTCTTTAGTCTCAGTTGTTTCT
Organism: Cirrhinus mrigala; assembly: GCA_036247105.1. Lineage (NCBI taxonomy): Eukaryota > Metazoa > Chordata > Actinopteri > Cypriniformes > Cyprinidae > Cirrhinus > Cirrhinus mrigala. The sequence continues at coordinate 24,184,287 of CM070020.1, read as the reverse complement.
TCAAGACAGCAATGAGATCAAAAGGAGAAGTTTCTTGCTTCTTGGATTTTTCTCCTGTCATTCTAGTAATGTCACATTTCTCTACTTAGATTTGCCAAGAAAGTCTAATAATTGGAACTCTGATAATTCTCATCCAATTCTTCTTTGGATTTTAGAACAAACATCTGTGACGATTTTGAGCGAAAGTGATTAGTTCATTAGTGTGACGAAAGGATTAGTTCACTTCCAGAATAAAAATGTTCCTGATAATTTACTCACCTCCGTGTCATCCAAGATGTTCATGTCTTTCTTTCTTCAGCTGAAAAGAAATTAAGGTTTTTGAGGAAAACATGCAGGATTTTTTCTCCACAGGGGAGAGTGGGGTAAGATAAGCAATTTCTTTTACTACTTTTTTTTTTACTTTCATCCTCAAGATAAGGGAAAATGAGGCAGAGGTACAATGAAAGCATATAAAGTAATTTCAAGATAAAATAATAAAAAAAAATGTTCTAACAATATGGCTTCTTATAAAAAAGTGTTCCTGTGGCTCTATTTGCCCCAGGCTAGGGGTAAGTTGACCCAAGTCAGTGGGTAAGATGAACCATCTGGGTTTAAACTGTCTTTATAACTAAATCAGATTCAAACCCATTTGAAATTTTAAAGATGATTTACCTCTTTTAAAAACTAATTTAATAACCTAATTTAATTTTACGAGCAGTCATAGTTATTTTCTTAAAGCTAACTTAAAATAAAACCAATCAAATTGCATTTCATTTTCAATCTTTCATTTTTTTTTGCATTTCTGAAACAATATGTTGAACACCAAAAAGCATCATAAGCTTAAGTACAGCATAGACCCATTAAAAGCGAAGAAATTAAGGTTTTTGAGGAAAACATTCCAGGATTCTTCATATACCCTGGACTGTATTGGACTTCAGTAGGGGCCAATGTGTTGAAGGTCCAAATTGCAGTTTCAGTGCAGCTTCAAAGGACTGTCTTGCACTAGATCACACATTATGTAATCACGTTGGAAAGGTCACACAAGGTTAGTTCTTCGTTTTTGTACTTTGGTTCAAAAAGGTAGGGTAGGACGAAAAACTCCATCTCATGTTTCCTCCAACTTCAAAATTGCCCAACATTGCTGTTTTACCTTTTTTTGTAAAGGGCGTTTGTTTTTCTTTCCATGTTCGCTTTGTAAACATTGGTGGTAGTGCAAGACGAGCATTTGTGGTTAAAACGTATATAGATTTTTTTAGAAAATGACCAATTGTTTTGCTGAATAACACCCTCAGCTGTGATTGTGCGGAGTCCTTTAAAGCTGCATTGAAACTGCAATTTGGACCTTTAACCTGTTAGGCACCATTGAAATCCACTATAGGGGAGAGTGGGGTAAGTTGAGCCAGTGGGTAAGTTGACCCACCCCCTGTATTTTGGCAACTGTACATTTTTACTGTCTTGTGACTATGTGTTTTGGAATCACTCATCATTTCTGCCAGACTGTGAAAAGGAGAAATGCATGGAAGGAGTGGACGGCACCCATTTACTTTAATAACTCTCTTTGGCTTGTCAAAGTAAAATTTGAGCATAACAGATTTAATGGCTGTTACTGTACATCAAAGCAAATTTATCCAGGTCAAAAAATATTTATGATGCATATAGGTGATTTAGCAACATATAAAACCATGCAAATCGTTTAACTAAATATTAGCCTGTTGGCAAGCTAGCTCGTTTGTTTGTTTGTTTGTTTTTTCAAAAGGCCAGCTATGACTGACCAAATGCTGTGCGGTAAGTTAAGCCAGCACTTTAACTTACCCCACCATAATGCACCGAAGTTAAGTTAAATCTCTTAAGTATAAATTGGTATATTAATGTGATATTACGCAACTGGTTTAGTTTATCACATAAATATTAATTGTAGTTTATTTGATAGGGACAGTGTACAAGTGCACTAAATCCTTCTCTGAGAACCAGAAGATGCTTTTCACCACATTAAAATCATATATATCTTTCCATCTATGGTCGCTAATGGCAAGGGCTGCATTTCCCAAAAGCATCGTAAGCTAAAATGTTTATTAGTTTCAGTGACATTTATTTCTTCATTCTAGTTCAGTTTTTATTTAATTTTATTCAACAAACCATCTGTTTAGTCTGTTTTTGGGAAGGTTAAAACTTTGGTATTCAACATATTGTTTCAGAAATGCAAAAAATTAAAGACTGAAAATGAAACCTAATTTGATTGATTTTATTTTGTTTAAGTTATAGCTTTAAGAAAATAACTGTTTTTTTAAATTAAATTTTAGTATTTAAAAGAGGTAAAACATCTTTAAAATTTCACATGGGTTTGAACCAGATTCAATAAAAAGTCAGTTTAAACGCAGGTGGTTCATCCTACCCACTGACACAGGTCAACCTACCCTGAGCCATATTTTTAGAACATTTTTTATTTCATCCTGAAATTACTTTATATATTTTTATTGTACCTATGCCTCATTTTCCCTTGTCTTGAGGATGAAAGTAAAAAAACAAAAAAAAAAGTAGTAAAAGAAATTGCTTATCTTACCCCACTCTCCCCTATGGAGAAAAATTCTGCATGTTTTCCTCAAAAACCTTAATTTCTTTTCAGCTGAAGAAAGAAAGACATGAACATCTTGGATGACACGGAGGTGAGTAAATTATCAGGAACATTTTTATTCTGGAAGTGAACTAATCCTTTCGTCACACTAATGAACTAATCACTTTCGTTTAAAATCATCACAGATGTTTGTTCTAAAATCCAAAGAAGAATTGGATGAGAATTATCAGAGTTCCAATTATTAGACTTTCTTGGCAAATCTAAGTAGAGAAATGTGACATTAATAGGATGACAGGAGAAAAATCCAAGAAGCAAGAAACTTCTCCTTTTGATCTCATTGCTGTCTTGAAGAAACAACTGAGACTAAAGAGCTGGTGATTTTTCACGGGTGGGATCCGACGCGGTGAAACTCTCTCTCGAGTCTCAGTCTGCAGTCATTCTCTCCTAAGACTCTTTCTACCTCACAGGCCTTTAGCTCCTCGCAGGAGCCCGTAGGAACTCCGAGAGCCATAGACTACGACATTGATTAGATGAGTCTGTGCGGCGGAGGGGAGATTGTTTCCTGATGGGTGGCAGAATCAACCAGGAGGGGCCTGCAAAAAAAAAGTATTAAAAAAAGTATTTAAAAAAATGCTTATCTTACCCCACTCTCCCCTATGGAGAAAAATCCTGGAATGTTTTCCTCAAAAACCTTAATTTCTTTTCAGCTGAAGAAAGAAAGACATGAACATCTTGGATGACATATAGGGTGAGTAAATTATCAGGAAATTTTTATTCTGGAAGCGAATACTTTAAATGAATGAAACATGAGCAATCTAATCAATCAATGAATCAAATTTTTCTCTGGAAATGCTTTTGTCAAAATTATGGGAAAACACACATGGTCTTTTCTCCTAGAAATATTATTCAAAAGAGATTGAGAAAGTGGAAAAAAACATCAAATAATCTCATACGTCTTAAACTGTACTTAAATTCATCAAAGCCTAAAGTCTTCACATGAGCTTAAACATTTCAACCTCAGGAAAAAAAATACAAATTAGATCTTGTATGTCAGTTGTCTCTCCCAGAAAGCAATGAGATTAAATGGGGATCAAATGGAGACTTTGGCCTAAATCTCCTGAGAAAAGACCTTGCGTAATCAAAAGTCAGACATCTCAATATGAACTCACAAACACTCTTAAAAATAAAGTTGCTTCACGATGCCATAGAAGAACCATTTTTGTCTAAATGGTTCCATAAAGAACCTTTAACATCTGAATAACTTTTCAGTTTCACAAAAGGTTCTTTGTGGTGAAAGAAGATTCTTCAGATTATAAAAAGGTAAGAAAGAGATGGTTCTTTAAAGAACCTTTGACTGAATGATTCTTTGTGGAACCAAAAATGGTTCTTCTATGGCATCGCTTGAAGAACCTTTTGAAACACCTTTATTTTGTGTACTGTACTGTATATCTCATTTAACTGTGCGATTTTAATGAAGACTTTAATATCTAAGCACAAATGATTAGTCGGTCTGTTTTTATGTTTTGGTTAGGAATTTAGAAGAAACAAGTGATTTGATATCGATCTCTAAATGAATGAAACATCGTTAGAAAACATCATTAGGACTTCATCAAATTACATCAAAGGCTTTTTTTTAATAGGGAAACTTTAGAAAAAAGACAGATAAAAAGATTCCAAATAAGTCTCAAATTGTGTTCAAGTGTCTGACCTTAATATGAACTCAAATATTTTTAATCCAGTTCTTCCAAGACCAAAGGATCTGATTTTATTGCAGACTTTAATACTTAAAACACCAGTATACTCTTAAAAATAAAGGTGCTTTAAAAGGTTCTTCACATTGATACCATAGAAGAACCATTTTTGGTTCCACAAAGAACCATTCAGTGAAAAGTTCTTTAAAGAACCATCTCTTTCTTACCTTTTTATAATCTGAAGAACCTTCTTTTGCCACAAAGAACCTTTTGTCTAAAAGGTTCTTTATAGATCCATTTAGGCAAAAAAGGTTCTTCTATGAAATCGTGAAGCACCTTTATTTCTCCTGAGCTATAAAAGAGCAACATCTAAACAATTTTCCTATGGAAAGGCTTAAAGAAAACTTCAAGAAGAAACTAAAGTATGGCCTCTTAACTCTATTTCTCAGACAACAATAAGATTCAACAGAGATCAAGAAGGAATAAGTCTCAAACTGTGCTCAAAGTCTGAAATCAAAAATCTGAATCTTAGTATGAGCGTAATAGCTCCTCAACAAAACCTTAAGAAAGCAATACAAATTGAATCTTGTATGTCAGCTGTTTCTCCCTGACAGCAGTGAGATTAATCAGGGATCAAATGGAGATTTTCACTTAAGTCGCCTGAGAAAGTCTCAAACTGTGCTCAGATTTGCCAAGACACCAAAGTCTGCCATCAAAAAGTATCAACATGACCTCACATCTCATTCAGTTTCTTCAAAGAACAATTAAATGTTCCCCTAGAAGGTCTTTTCTCACAGAAAAGCTTAAGGAAAATACAAATTATATCACTTTTCTCAACTGTTTCTCCTAGACAGCAAATAAATTAAAAAGAAATTAAATGGAAACCTTAAATATCTCAAACGGTTCTCAAGTCTCAGACATCTTGATGAGAGCAAAAATACGAAATGTATCTTGTGTGTCAGTTCTTTCTCTCAGATTGCAATGAGATTAAACAGGATCAAATGGAGACTGTGGACTAAGTTTCCTGAGAAAAGATCATCCCAAAAATCTTAGCTGCTCTTCACATTGATTTATACCTCTATTTGTCAAGAAAGCAATTGTAGGAGAAACATCTGAGACAAAGTTGATGGGCTACTTCAGTGAAACAGAGCTAAGAACTTAAGTCTCCAAAACTATAAAAGAGCAATCTCTGAGCAATAAAATGTTCCTTTGGGAGGCCAAGAGAGGAAAACAGGTGTGCTGATTGATAGCAGGGTGATGAGATGGTAAAGTTAAGTAGGGATGAGGGTTGTGTAAGAGACTAACTTCATGCTGTGGTGATCTGACAGCGTTTGAGAGGGGAGGAGCTCACAGCTCTGTGATCCAGAGACGAGCCGGGACAGAATAAAGCCTGAGAGACAGATTATGCTCAGCTCCAAGACAAATGAGAAGAAACATCTGAACTCTATCTGCAGTGGCAAACAAAAGGAATGAAGGGATTAGAGCAGTCAAGCAGTCCTTCTCTCCCTCTTTCTGTCACACACACATTTGTGGCTTCTCATTATTCACAGCACTTTAGTTTACCCTCACATCCACACACACACACACACACACAAACACAACAAGTTTTTACCTCCCTCAACTCTTAAAATGAGTTATATCTGAAAGTACAGAATGTTCCATAGGGTTCCAAAAGTTTTTGGTGTGTGTGTGTGTGAGGGAGAAAGAAAGGCTGACAGTAATAGGAGCATTTATGCATTAAAGTGTGTTCAAGACATTATTTGTACTTTGGGGACAAATTTGTTCCCAGAATTGAGCTACATCTGACCAAATATGCATCTAGGGACATCCTCATTTGTAAAAACTAATTTGAGTATGGTAAGATATTTTTGTAGGAAGTGCCTCCTGCTCACAAAAGCTGCATTTATTTGATCAAAAATACCATAATATTAAAATACAGCAATATTGTCCAATATTACAATTAAAAAATTAACTGTTTTCTATTTGAATAGTATGTTGAATATTATATTTTAAAATGTAATTTATTCTTGTGATGCAAAGAATATGCTGATCTTCTGCTCAATAAATGCTATTATTATCAATGTTGATTTCTTTTTCTTTCTTTTTTTTTTAATTCAAATACATTTTTTATTTATTTAAAATTGGATACTATGTAATGTATGCTTGCTGAATAAAAATAATAATTTCCTAAAAAAAAAAAAAAAAAAAAAAAAAAAAAAAGAAGAAATCATATACTGGCCCCAATTGTAATAAAGTAACTAATAATAATCTTATGTGAAAATGCATTTACATTTAAAAAAGGTTGAAAACTTTTTTTGTTGTTGTTGTTTTTGTTGTAAATAGAAAGTTCAAAGAACAGTATTTATTTGAAACTGGATTTTAAAGCAATTATATGTGTGTTTGCTGAATAAAAATATTAATTAAATCTTAAAAAAAATAAAAAAATAAAAAAATAATTTAAAAAAATTACTTACCCCATTTGGTATATAGTAAATAATAATAATTTTATGTTCAAATGCATTTACATTCAAATATTAATTTCTTAAATAAATAAATAAATAAATAAATAAATAAATAAAAACCCTACTGACCCCAATTGCAATATAGTAAATAATAATAATTTAATGTGAAAATGCATTTACATTTGAAAAAAGGCTGCAAACTTTTTCTTTTTGTGAAAGAAAAGTTCAGAAAAACATAATTTATTAAGTTGAAATGTTGAATGTTTTGCTGAATAAAAATCTTAATTTCTTAAAAACAAAAAAAACAAAACAAAAACATACTTACTCCAATTGTACTATAGTAAATAATAATTTTACGTGAAAATGCATTTGTTAAAAAAAGGGTTGCAAACTTTTTTTTTTTTTGTGAATACGAAGCTCAAAAGAACATAATTTATTTGAAATTGGATTTTTGAATTTATTTGAATTTTGTTGAATAAAAATCCTTTATTTCCTATTTTTTTACTTTAATATAAAGTAAAATATATTTTACTTTATAGTAAATAATAATTTTATGTGAAAATGCATTCATGTTTAAAAATGTCAATGTTCTAGTTACAATCAGTATGCTGGTATAAAGGCAAACCAACAAAGTGATTTTTTTTTTTTTTTTTTTTTTTTTAGATAAAAGCAGCTTTCAAATGCAAAAACTTAAAATGCTGTACAATTTGAGGTATCATTCACTCAGAAAAAAAGTCTAAAAGCTGCCTCTGGGACAATACCTTTTCAAAAGGTTCACTGTTGTACTCTATTTACCCCTCAAGGGTGCATAAGTACAATTAAAGGTACATTTTAGTACCTAAATGGTACATATTAGTACCTTTTGAAAGGGTACTGCCCCAGTGACAGCTTTTGGACCTTATTTCTGAGAGTATTCATGTCTGTAGCACAAACAGTGCAGGAATGAGTTTTGAAAAAAAAAAGCCAATCTCTTAGCAAGCGACACAAAACAAGCAGATGAAGAATTCTTTAAAAGCTTTTAAATTGTCTTTGCACTATACACTATAGCTCTTCCCATCACTCCTCTCTATAGTTTCCCAGCCATACTATAAAAGCTGCCAATCTCCAAAAGAGCTGTATTTTCGAGGCTGTTCAGATATGCTCTCTGAAGACAGTGGAAAAACACTGAATCTTGAGTTTCTGTTCACCGCCTGAGCCTTTTTATCAGCGTGCTCAAACGATCCGGTGTGGAACCCGCGATTGGGCCTCGGTCTGATCAATAATGCAACAGCGCTGCAATCCAGCCACCTTACAAATCAATTAAAACCCATTACTGGCCCCGTGTTCATTCACCAGCAGCTGTGTGTTTATTTAGCTCCGTCAGCTCGGGTTGGGAGAGACTGATCTCTCTGCGGTTTGCGCAGGTGGGACCGAGAGGAGATGTGTGAAAAGGAGGCATTGTGCAGACGGGAACGTATGAGCTTGAAAATTCCACGAATGTGCATTTCATCCGCACCTCACAATCCACTCGCTTGTTTCGGCGGAGTTTGGTTTGGCCGAGCGCTCGTGACTTACACACACCTTCCTGCAGGAGCTGTGATGGAGTCCAGGCCTCTCTCTGTTGCTCTCCCAACCATCCGCAGGAGTGTCGGCTTTCGTGAGGGGAACGTGTTTGTAACTCTTGGCAGTGTCAAAAAGCCAGAGGCATTACCACGGACCAATGATCAAAACTGAACTCCAAACCACCCCTTTCACCATCTTATTCTCTCACATACGCTTCACATACACATAGACTAGGGTTCAGATACTGCAGTATACACATTTTCTGTATGCTGAATGATTTGCATTTACATTTATGCATTTGGAAGACACTTTTATCCATTTAGTCCATTGGCTGAGACTGATTTTAACTACACCCCTACATTTATGTTTAGGAAATATTTATGTCACTTTCTCTCATAGCCACATGGTGAGTACATAGACCACATTATTTTGAGGTAAAAGTATGAAAATTTGTGTGTAATTTTTAAGAATGTCACTAACGAACACCATTTTTCTGTAATTAAACACACTTTGAGTGTTTGTCACTACCATAACAGTTATGACCGAAACCCGTCATCATTGTTTTGGTAGGGACAAAAGGGAACACATAATTCTTTATTTAGGGGAAATAAACAAAACTTTAATGTTTTTTTTTGTTGTTGTTTGTTTTTTTGTTTTTTTTTGTTAGTATGTTTTAGTAGTGGGTCAATATTCTGTAATGTGATGTGGTTGCTGCCAAAGACCCTTCTTATTAAATTATATATGACTGTGTTTCGTAGTGACAAATTTGAGGAGAGGACAAATATTCCAAAACTTTATAAAAGTACAATATGAGAATAACCTGCACAATTACTAGAAATGTGTACCATGGATATTATACAATTTGCAAACAGTCAATTAAAATTTTGTGTCAGTTGAAAAAGAATCAAGTAGACATTACAAATTGTAGCTTTAGAAAGAAATATTTTATTTAATTTCAACAAACAATTTATTACACAAACATTTAGGCTGCAACAGCATAATACAAGCTATGGAACATAAAAGAAGATAATTTGAGAAACATCTCAGTATTTTTTGGTCATACGATGAAAGTCATTGGTAACCAGTGTTGGGGAAAGTTACTTTTAAAAGTAATGCATTACAATTTTGCGTTACTCCCTGAAAAAGTAACTAATTATGTTACTTTATGTAAAGTAATCCGTTACGTTACTTTTGCGTTACTTTTTAAATCTGGGCAGGGCTTGCTTCTTTGTTTTTAATATAAAACAATTCTAATGTAAAAGCCCTTTTACACTTAAAGTGAAATGAATTCACTTCAGTCTGAAAGAAAAATACATTTATGCAGGAGATCACTCTTTAGCTATAAAAAAAATAAGCATATATGTTAGTTTATCTAAAGTAATTTTTGCTTATTAGTATGGTTGAATTGCATCATCAAAGGTCAGCAGCAAAGACACTGGTTAATAAAATAAATAAAAGGATATTTGTTTTATTTAACATATTTAATTATTGTAGGGTTGCAATTTCACTGTTTTTATTCATTTTGAGGAATACTGAATCTGTTTTTTTGTGAGTGAGATGAATTAATGCATGTTCACATTTAATCTAGAATACAGTAACATCATGTTTATTCCCAATTTCCCGACAGGAGACTTGTCAATCAAGGAAAAAAGTAACTGGTGCTACTTATTTGAAAAAGTAACTCAGATATTTTCTTAGAAATTCAAAAGTAATGTATTACTTTACCAGTTACTTGAAAAAAGTAATATTATTACATAAATCGCGTTACTTGTAATGTGTTACCCCCAACACTGTTGGTAACCAAAACAGATTTGTTACCGACAGTCTTCAAAATACATTCTTTCATGTTCCACAAAAGAAAGATTTGAACAACATTGAACAACATTGCCTAACAACATGAACAACATTGCCTAATATATGTGTGTGTACTGTGTGTAATTATTATGTATATATAAATACACACATATAAATTTAAATCATTGATTCACATGATTCATTCAAAATGCGGATTCATTCAGAAACTAAACACCGCTGTGTTGCTCTGAGAAGCTCAACAATTTTGTTATTACTTCAAAGGTAATATGTTCTCTGTAAAATTGAGCAAAAACATATAATATACCACAATATTAACTTATTATTTACAGAACTGTTGTTCACATAAAATCACATTCAAGCTCGTAATAGATCTGGACAAAATCAGCACTTATGTCATATTGCTCTTGTTGCCCGTGTGATATCGTGTGATATGCGATATATATAAGATGATTTACAGGTCTGGGGGTGGGACCAGCACGTTAACTGTGTTAAAAAATTTTAATCGCGTTATTTTTCATAACTAATTAAGTTAACACAATAAACTGGCAGCCCTAGTTATAAGTCTTTCCATTAACGCCGTTGTATTTTTTATTCAGACTGATTCGTGAAAACGGAACACAAACGAACACAAGAGGCGGGATTTATTGCATGAACCAATCACAGCCGATCATAACTATTCGTATCCAATCATTTCGCGATGGAGGCATTGCCTTCTCTTACGTGACTTTACCTGTTGGTGTCACTGTTGGACAGTTTTACTTTAGAAAAACAAGTGATTATTATTGACATTATGTTTTGTAATATTTGTGTTGTTCTATTTTTGAATTTTTTTCTCATCCAATTTTTGCCTCCCTTACCTCTTAAAGACTAAAAATACTATTATGTCAAACTGTTTGCTACATGTGTGGTTGATTTTACATATTGTTCACACTGCTAACAGAGGGCCACAATCAGAGCATTGCATTGTGGGATACAGTATCTCATGCAGTGTCTTGTACCTGGACATTTGGTCAAATATAGAATATTATTTCAGTGTGCATGCATTTTGTTAATCGTTTGGTTTTTATTTTTGCATTTCATACATTGCAGTCAGTGAACTCACATTGCAGTCAGTAAAATCACACTCTGCATAACTGTATGACAATGTTTCTGAATGAATGCATTTTTTTTTTTTTTTGCTTTCTTTGAAGACAGATAATCTACTTCATGCTGAAAGCTTGTTGCGTCAAGCCTGGTTCAAACTGAGTGTTATACAGAGCCTGTGTCACAGCAGTGACAGATACTGTTTGAGGCAGAAGCCTGGATTATATTTAGTGTCTGACCTTCTTTTGTGCTCAGAATATCCAGGCTAAACGTCCCTCAGCCAAACGGCCCAGCCAAATGAACTAAAACAGTATTGACACTGTATAAACAGAGGAAATTCCTCCCTCAAATTAGGTTACCGTTCTCTTAAATTAGAGATGTTTTCATTTCTGAGCTCTTCAAGCAGTGCTCTCTCTCTCACACAAACACAAAGCACTGTTGTGCAGACACTGATATGCGTCTTTTTTTCCCTCAGGAGATGAACATTGTGCTGGGCCCTCATGATTGACCGGCTGCCCATGTTACTCTGAGAGTGATTGCCATAAATATTTCATCACCAAAATTGCTTCGTGCCATAAATACACAGCAGTGTGTGACAAGAGAGAGGAAGAGAGAAAGGACACACTTCCTCCTTATCACCTCAGACGGCCAGACAATTAACACACCACCTCATACATCATTCTGGAGCCATTTAAGTGGACATTTCTCACTCTTGCCTTCCTTTCTGCTCGTTCACACTCACGTTTCCTTTATAATATGCAAATACAACAATTTTGACTGCCAAGCCTCATATATACACACAAATGAACACAAAGGGACAATATATATATATATATATATATATATATATATATATATATATATATTTTTTTTTTTTTTTTTAAATACTCCACCATAATCCATTTGTAATTGTGTATTTCATATTAAATTATATTATATAAAAATAATATAATAACAGTTTGAAATGCAACACTTAAGCAAGGCGTACATAGAAATAAACACTAACACAAATGCATGTATTTTTTATTGTTTCATTTTATTTAGTGTTATTATTTTTTGTAGCCTACTGCAACATAGTTTTTTTATTATATTTTTTAAAAAAAAAAAATTTTAATTGTGTATTTTATATTAAGTTATATTACAGAAAAATAATAAAATAATATAAAATAAATGAATAAAAAAGTTAAATAAAAAATGTTTCATTTTATTTAGTTGTTGTTGTTGTTATTATTATTATTATTATTGTTGTTGTTGTTGTTTATATTATTAAAGTTTATATTATTAAATTTTAATATATTTGGTCATGTTTCCTTTTTTTGTACACGAACAAAAATGGCAACAACAACAAAAAAAAACTGTGTATACTTTATATTAATTAGTATTATGTTACAGATAAAATTATAGAATAAAATAAAAAAAACTAGCAATAACTTTTCAAACAATTAAACAACAAATAATAAAAGGAATTTTAAGCTTGCGGCACATTTCATGCATTCTGTTTGCTTGGCTTTCTCTTTCTCTCTCTCTCTCTCTCTCTCTCTCTCTCTTTGTATGTAACGGCTGGGTTTCTGTGGAGATTTACAGTCTGTTATAGGAAGGGGATTTCCTACTGTTCTTCATGGCCACTTGACTCAAGAATAGAGCCTGACCTTGTGTCGCTCACACACATATCTGCTCTCCACAGATCCCCTGGGTACCAGATACAGCCCTCGCGAGCTTATTAAACACATTAAATCTCAAAGTCATAAGGCAAAATTATAAGTGTTCGGCTGAGCGCCTACCCATAATCCTCCTCTCGACTCCGGCGGAGGTCTAAACAGCACTTCAGTTCGGGATAGAGACAATTTCATTTCCATCCAGCTCAAGCTACATAAAACTGTCTGTACAGAAAAAGATTGGTACATTTGCGTTTTAAATGAGACTTCAGGGCATTTTCGAGTTGAACAGAATTTCAAACGGTTTAAAAACACAACAAAAACATAATAATAACAACAACAACAACTAAATAAAATGAAACATTTTTTATTTAACTTTTTTATTCATTTATTTTATATTATTTTATTATTTTTCTGTAATATAACTTAATATAAAATACACAATTAAAATGTTTTTATATATAAAAAATATAATAAAAAAACAGCTGGGTTACGTGCTCGTAAATGTGTAAATAATGAAATGTAAATAAAACTTGTGACTGTTTACACTGAAAAATCACACCACAACAATATGCAATAATGGCGATATTATTACCCAATGTATAATTTAATCATGACGATACAATTCCCAGTGCCTTTAGCCTCAGCATTATGAAGCCAAGGGTTTCTTAAAGCAATGAAGGACCCTATACGTCGCAAAAAATGACACTAAAGGGGTACCCTGTGCGTCAAAAAGTGATGCCAAAGGGTCTTGACCAAGCGTCAATATGTGACGAGTTTGGAGTGAGAACGTGTTGACAAAAACCTTTCTTCAAAATATGTAACACATATATAACCCTTTAGTAAAGATTCACTTTAAACATGCACATATGCATTAAGAAATGCATTAAAATGTTTTCCTAATACCATGGTCTTGTAAATAATTGAAACCACAGGTAAAATGCATTAAAATACATATACATTACAAATGTATCAGATATCGGTGTATTATTTTTTAGATTATATTATAGATAAATCAATAGAAGAAAAATAAAAATAGTTATTAGTGCTTATAACAATTACGTGCATATTAGGTGATGAAAAAGTACATCTAATTAAATATTCAATTCTAAAATAATGCATTAGATCGTGTTTTATAAAGCATTATGAGTGTCTTTAGTGCATTAAGAATGCATTATATATAATGGCTTCAAGGAAAGTGTTCAAGGCGGCTCTAACACAATCATTTGCATTACATTATATGCAAGAGAGAAAGGTATCAGAACCTAAAGAGAGAACGTCTACTAATAGAGGGTTTTATCAAACTGTCCTTTAGGTATACAGGCAAACTGCTCTGGTCAGCTATATTTGCCCAGGTGTGTTCATTTGATGTTAACCAGTCTGGTACACAAGGACACCGTTTAGTAAGTGTTTCTGAAGAGCACAGCAAACTTCCTCCACAGGAGCTGCCTGAACACGCGCTCTCATGTTTGTGAATAATTTGCATCATGCATTCAGCTCTGCAGTCTGCAGGTAAACGGCTACAAGCTTTAACACACACACACACACATGATCTATTATGTACAAGACTTCCAATGTTTTTACTGAGCTAATGATATTTTCTATGCCCTAACCTGCACACAAACTGTTCTGCATCTTTAGATTTTCATTAAGATGTTGTTTAGTATATTTATTAAGCCATTTTCCTCATGGGGACGATTGGCTGGTACTCACAAAGTAGACAAAAACCACACACACACACATACACAGCAGTCCATTCCTGGAGTAATGAGAAGAGGCTTTCAAATGGATTCAAAACAGGTGTGAATCTAATTCAGGAGCACAGGGGGTGTTGATTAAGAGAACCGCAGCTTATGCCAGAGAACGGAGATAAAGTCATTTCTCTCTGTCTGTCTCTGCTGGTGTACTAGACAGACGCTGGATGCAGTATGACTCTATTACAGGTGAGAGAGAGAGCGAGAAAGAGCTACTCTTGCACAGTGAGCTCATCATACAGTAAAAAGTGCACAGTAAAACACAAGCTAGTCTGCCTTACGAACCTTGTAAACTTGTAAATATGCAAATATCCAAAAACATTATTTAAAGGTAAATGAAAATTCAGTCATTAATTACTTACCCTCATGTCGTTCCAAACCCATAAGACCTTTGTCCATCTTTAGAACACAAGTTAAGATATTTTTGATGAAATCCAAGAGTTTTCTGACCCTGCATAGACAGCAATGCAACTACCACTTTCAGGGCCCAGAAAGGTAGTAGGACATCATTAAAGCAGTCCATGTGACATCAGTGGTTCAGTCGTAATGTTATGAAGTGATAAAATACTTGTGTGCAAAGCAAACAAAAATAACAACTTTATTCAACAATTTCTTCACTTCCATTTCAGTCTTCGGCATGCGTTCACAAGGGTAAAGGTCCTTGTGAACATTTACCCTTGTTAACATCCGAAATTTTGTTTTAACGACCTCATGTTGTTTTAATCATGTTTACACACTGACTCCGAAACTTAAACTCCGAAATTCCGTTGTCAAAAAAAAAGACTGGGTTTGTTTTTCTGTGTTTTTCACATCTGTAGCAAGCATTTTGAGAGGTGTTTTGACAAATCACAGCCACTGTAAGCAATTTTATTGTATTTTTGTTTTCTTTGCACACAAAAAGTATTCTGCACACTGAAGTATTCAGTATTAACCACTGATGTCACATGGAATATTTAAACAATGCCCTTACTATCCTTCTAGGCCTTGAATGTGTCAGTTTAGGTTGCTGTCAATGCAGTGTCAGAAAGCTCTCGGATTTCATCAAAAATATCTTAATTTGTGTTCTGAAGATGAACAAAGGTCTTATAGGTTTGGAACGACAAAAGAGTGAGTAATTAATGACAGAATTTTCTTTTTTGGGTGAACTATCCCTTTAAGATATCACAATTCTGAGTAATTCACAATATATATATATATATATATATATATATATATATATATATATATATATATATATATATATATATATATATATATATGGCAGAAATGGCCTTCAATAATCAATCAGTAATGCAGAAAGCGTGATGATTCCAAAACATGATTCCATTTCTAACTCTGGAAGTAACTGTGGTGTTGAGCTCATTAGAAAATAACCTTTCCTTTCCAAGATGACTGACTGTAGTGACATTGCATAGTCAAACCAAAAATTACTCAGACACCAGATATAATTTGTTTTTATTTATTATTACTTATTATTATTTTTTACTAGTGGGTGCACAGCACTATAGTTCATTTATGTATGTGAGGATAGCAAAATAAAGTAAACTGTGACATATTATACCCAAAAAGTCTTCATATAGTGGACTACCAATTAAACTGATAAAAATTTAGGACCGAAAATTATTCAGACACTTTGACCTGACCATGTTTTGCTTAAGTGTTTTCTTTAAATGCTAATGCGACCTTTTTAGAGCACAGACTGAATAAAATTAAGCATTGCTTGGAAATTGGTCAGCAAAATATTGATTGTTGTGTATTGTCATACTAGCAGTTGTCTACGTCATTGTAATCCATTACATACCTTTCTATCAAAGTTATCTGACATTATCAAGATGAATTACTGTAGTTCTGACACAGTTTAACTCTAAGTTCTTGTAATATTTTATTACCATTTTCTAAACTATAGTGAATAAACTGATAATGTGAGAAATGTTAAAGGTGTCTGTATAAATTTAGGTTTGATGGTATAATTCACTTTAAAACCACCTAGAACACTAGTAGCAAACATCTATGACACATGATTTGGTATATTCACCAAGGCTGTTATTTGGTCAAAAAAAAAAAAAAAAAAAAAAAAAAAAAAAAATATATATATATAGAGAGAGAGAGAGAGAGAGAGAGAGTAAAAATGCTAATATTGTGAAATATTATTACAATTTAAGATTTAACTGCTTTCTATGAATATATTTAAACCTTTTATTTATTTCTGTGATGCAAAGCTGCATTTTAATTTTTTAGTGTCAGTTAATGTTTCTTTAGAAATCATTCTAATATGCTGATTTGCAACGTTTCTTCTTCTTTTTCTTTTTCATGTTAAAAACAGTTTCACTGTTTTTGTGGAAAGTGATGTTTTTTTCAGGATTCTTTGAGGAACAGAAAGTTCAAAAGAACAGCCTTTATTTGAAATAGAAATTCTTTGTAAATGTCTTCATTGTCAGTTCTGTGTCCGTGATGAATAAAAGTGTTAATTTCAGTTATAGTTATGGAAATAAGAGTCTGTGTGAACATCTTTTATCTTTTGACATTCTTAGAGTACCATTTTCTGTCTCATTCTTTGTTTAAACCATTAAAGGTCAAAGGTCACTTTTAACAGTGCTTTTTCCCTCAGAGTTAAAAACAGGAAAATACCATTACTGGAGACTTTCCCGAACTTAGAGGTGAACTGCTGCCGTTCAAAGAACAAATGAGCCTTTCTGAATGCCGAGGGCTCTGCTTTTTACACCAGCATGCCGAGATGACCTTGCTTTCGTTATTTACGAGCCAGAGTGCAGCTGTCATCATTAATTAGTTCTTTTCATTAGTGAGAGGATGGATACATACACTTTCCTCTCACCTTGTCTTTTATTCTCTATCCTCTAGTGGTCTAATGAGAGCTAGACATCACAGAGACATCCAGTGGGCCGTATTTATATACATAAGTAATGTCTGAACCGGTTTCGGATGCAGCTGTAATGATTTCAGCACAAGAGGAGAGAAATTAAAAACCAGAATAGCACTCCAGAGACATAAAGCCTATTTAGAAAGTCCTGGGAAATGATTTCATTTCTTTTACTGTTTTTCTGAGTGTGTGCGTGTGTGTGTGTTCTGGAGATGGCCTTTCTCAAGCCTGTGTCGTTTATGGGTCGTTAGCTAAGACCCACTGCTCCATTAACTGAAGCACAGCATTATGGGTAAAGAACAACCGCCCATATATTTTTGTGAAGGAAATGTCTGCTGTTTTTATGGCATACATCTCCCAGTGGTGCACAATAACTCAAACGCACACACACACACACACACTATCTCACATATTATTTACACCTCTGTTTTATTGGGCCAATTTTGACACCAGTGCTTATGATGGATGGTTGTGTTTTCGTTCTAGCTTTCCTCTTTTTTGGGCTATAGTAAAGTGGGCCAGCCAAAAATGCATGCACACACGGCCCTTAACATCCACCTGTTCCCATGCACAGGAAAAGGAAGCAACTCTAAGAATGTGCTGGTTTAGTGTGTGACTGATAAGATGAAAGTGCGCAGATAAGCATGAAACCGCTCTTAAGGAGAACATTTATCACTGAAACTCTGAAACCTCTCAGTGCTTCAACACGACAGCAGAGAATGGCTCTAAATAAGAGTCTGATTGTTCTAATTGGCTTGACCTGTGAGTCACAGTGAGTTCATTCATTTTGGTGTTAATTGCATACAGAGTGATTCTCGAGTTTGATTTAGCCTTAAGAGGAATAATTACCATTAAACTCTGTAGGGGAGGAAGGTGATATAATACAGTAAAATATAAGATAAAATGTAAAACATATAAGATATACATAATATAAAACATGTCCAGAACAAATTTTACCCCTAAATACATACATTCATACATACATGCATATGTACATACAGACATAAATAATGAACATTTTGACAGAAAATACTCCTAATTACTTTGAAAATACATACATGCATACATACACACTGAAAAAATATATATATTGATGACATTATTTTTACAGTAATTTGAAATATTTTCTGTCGAAATGTTCATTGTCGTAATTCATTTATTCATTCATTCTTTGAAACACAATCATTTTAACATTAAAATTAGCATAAATAAAATTAATTATAACAAATATAAATAATGACATTGTTTTTTTTAACATGCATTACAGCAAGGAGAATGCATGTCACATCGCAAAATAAATAAGTAAATAAATAAATAATTTGTGATTAGGAACATTAGGAACATTTAGGAACATTTTCTATCAAAATGTTAATTTCATTCATTCGTTCATTCGTTCCTCCTCTGCAATACAACAATTTTAATATTTAAATCGGCATTAATAAAATGAATTACAACAAATATAAATGATGTTGTTTTATTCATTACATTAAGGATAATGAATATATATATATATATATATATATATATATATATATATATATATATATATATATTCATTATCCTTCATGTAATTATTAATTATTTAAATAATGTAAATATTTGTGACATTATTTTCTCTCAAAATGTATTACAACAAATATAAATAATGATATTTTATTCATTACATCAAGGAGAATGCGTATATGTGTCACACTGAAAGAATAAATAAATAATTGTACATTAACCCTGGAGGCTGGAACCCGAGGGAGACATGGAAGGCCTCCAGGGCGGATCAGGGAGCTCGGGGGACCACGGCGGAGCAGGCGGTTCGGGAGGCCACGGTGGTTCAGGGAGCTCGGGGGACCATGGCGGAGCAGGCAGTTCAGGAGGCCATGGCAGATCAGGCAGCTCGGGGGACCATGGCGGAGCAGGCGGATCAGGGAGCTCGGGGGACCATGGCGGAGCAGGCAGTCCGGGAGCCCACGATGGATCAGGGAGCTCGGGGGACCATGGCGGAGCAGGCAGTTCGGGAGCCCACGGCGGATCAGGGAGCTCAGGGCACCATGGCGGAGCAGGCGGATCAGGGAGCTCGGGGGACCATGGCGGAGCAGGCAGTTTGGGAGGCCACGGCAGATCAGGGAGCTCGGGGGACCACGGCGGAGCAGGCGGTTCGGGAGACAACGGCAGTTCAGGGAGCTCGGGGGACCATGGCGGAGCAGGCAGTTCAGGAGGCCATGGCAGATCAGGCAGCTTGGGGGACCATGGCGGAGCAGGCAGTTCAGGAGGCCATGGCAGATCAGGCAGCTTGGGGGACCATGGCGGAGCAGGGGGATCAGGGAGCTCAGGGGAACATGGCGGAGCAGACAGTTCATGAGGCCATGGCGGATCTTTTGGGGGGAAATTAGGGTACCACAGGCCTAGAAGAGTTCAGGAGGAGCAGGCTCTGGAGGGTGCTCAGGAGGGCTGGACGGGACCAGCGGAGACGTAGGAGATTCAGGAGGGCTGGACGGGACCAGCGGAGACGTAGAAGAGAGGATCAGTGCCGAAAACTCCCGAGGGAGCACCATGTCCAGTAGGTCCACGAGGCCTGCAGGAGTGAACTCTAGTGTGGCGGCCATCGCAGCCATCAGATCTGGGCTGAGGACTTGGGGAAGCACGGGAGGAATGGAGGGAGCGAATTCCTTAGAACTGTATGTGGAGGGTGCTGGCTGGCGGTGAGATGGAGCGGGCGCACACTTCCGGATGGGAGGGGGATTAGGATCCTCCACATCAACAATAAACTCAGAATTATTTAGATCAAGGACATAATTAATAAAATCCGCTATGGGTTTGCGGCAATCGGCAGGAGTCAGAAAGCAAAACAAATAATCATTATCTGTTCCCATCCGGAAGGAAGCGTTGATCATGGAATTGTTCCATCTCACCAGGTGTAAGAGGCTCAGGAACTCCTCCACATACTGCTCCAAAGATCTTCCCTTGTGCCGGAACTCAAGGAGGAAGTCCTCAGTCCAGTTCATCTTTAAAGGTCTGGTCTTCTGTAAAGGTATGTTGTTGGAGGGAGGAACGCAGGAGACGTAGAAACAAATGTACATAGAATTTAATAACGAAAACCAAAAACACAGGAGCAGGCAAAACACACGTATGAAACTTGTAGACCAGACAGGGGGAACTAAACAGGAAGGAACCAATATACACAAGGATAATTGATACAACAGGTGTGGGGACTCTAAGAATCAACTTAACAAGAACAGGAAAACAGGAACTAAGGCTGAGGCAAAAACATTGAAAACAAAGTCCAAACCCTGACAGTGTATATGTGTCACATTGAGTAAACAAACAAACAAACTAACAAATCAATCAATCAATCAATCAATCAATAAATAATGACTGAAAAAAATTGTGACATTATTTTTGCAGTAATTAGGAAGATTTTCTGACGTATTTATTCATGCATTCTTTGAAATACAACAATTTTAACATTAAAATCAGCATAAATAAAATGAATTACAATAAAAATAAATAATGACATTTTTTTAACGTACATTACAGCAAGGAGAATGCACATATAGTGTCACATTGCAAATAAATAAATATTCTTAATGGTGTTAAAATAGCAATATAAAAGATGTTTTCATGCATACAAAAGAGAGAATGAATGAATGAACAAATGAATGAACAAACAAATAATAGCCTAGACATGATCTTGACACACACATAAAATATTCATTGGTGTTGAATCCACAATTATAAATTCAAATGCTGACTCGCACTGAAACAACACATTAACATAATCTATATTTGTTTTATGATACACATGGAAATTTCTCAGACATTATTACAATCAAATCTAATTAGTCTGTCCTCTCTAGAGCGTCTCATGTTCAATCTAATAAATCTAATCAGGCTTCGCTGAATATGATTATAAAGTTAAAAAGCTTGAAGCTGCCGAGAGCACGATTCATTCCGCCGTGAGTGTTTTTATTCTGAATCACGCATATGGGGCCTGAAATGAGAAATGCATCAATTACTGCAGTCTTTACTAAACTGTTTATATGCTGCTCACTTCAAAACCCATGTAAACATCACAGACAATCAAAGACCTCCAGCTATTTCAAACGTTCAAAGAGCTGAACATTTCAGCTCTGTCTTATCCATACTGGATTGTAAGATCGGATATGGCCTCCCAGCTGCGAGAAAACAAAGACGTGTCAGGCAGGTCTGAACAAGCTGATTCTCTCCTCCTCGTTACAGGACAAATTTAAATAATAGCGCAGAAAACCGCAGGCCTCCCGGACCCAGTGTCGGCCGTGGAAGAATGAATAATAAAACGTTAATTTACAGTTCCTCCAACAGATGTATTGAGACAAACAGCACAAACACACGGCTCTCAAAATACATTTTTCTCCGAGCCTGAAAGCCGTGGGGACCCTCGTCTTGTTGAAATGTCATGGTCTTGCGTGCAGGAGGCAGCAGTCGGGGATTTGCAAATAGATTCTCTTTGAGGCGGATTCTAGTGAATATGTATGTGCTCTCTCTCTCTCTTGCTTTCTTTCTCTCGTTCATCGATGCACTCTCCTCATTCAGCTCACTGTGCCATGGAAACACTGAAATCAGAGGAGGAAGCCTTGTATTGGAGGACAGATGAGGTCACACTACTCAGTGCCGCTAATATCTCTAGTCATTTATGTGGAAAGCAGAAATAAATGGGAAGAAAAGTCATTATGTCTTCCCTAGGGCTTTTCCTTATCAAATTAGTAACTGATACATGTCATTTCTTTAACTGTAATATTTAAACTCAATGCAAATTGCTGCAACTCACTGTACTTTATATCAAAACTACTTTTGAACTAAGTTGTTTCCGCTACTGGATTAAAAAAATAATTAAAGAAAATGAATTGTGACTTTTCCCTCCTCACAATTTGTACTATTTTAAGATCTCACGATTGAGAATTTTTTTTCTCAACTCTCAGAGTGGCAGGACATAAACTTAGTTCTATAATGACAACCCTCAGAAGAATTTAGCATGGTAATAGATATGACAAAGTTAATGTATTTGGTATTGGCAGAATAGAGCAAAGCAAGTACTGGAACTTGCTACTGACAATACATACGCCGATACGCTGCTGTGAGTATTTGAGACATACTGCTGATGCACAAATACAGGGTTTTTACAGGACTTTTAAGCTCAGATTTAAGATTTACAAGTTTTCAGATACAAGTTTTCACAAAAACTAAAAGTTTTATAAAATTTTCAACCTTTAAACCATTTTTAAGACAATGCATAAGTCAAACATAACTATTATTTTAATTTAAACAATTATTATAAACAAATTATTATATTAATTAAAAAGACATACAAATACATTTTACTCCACCAGATCACATTGAAAGCCCTGCATATTTGCAGGGTAAAAAAAAAAAACAAAAAAAAAAAAAACAGATTTTCACATTGGTCTGAACTCTGAACAAAAACATCAGGCTTATTGAAAATGCACATTCATTCCCTGCCCACAAGTGACACTTTTGGCAGCAGTATAACGGTTTCTCCAGTAGCGGCAGCATCTGACTTTGAACTTACATGTTTATTTAATGAAATCATAACCTTTTGACGTTTAATCGTCACATTAAGCCATATCGCAATTCTGGTCTTTCCCATCTTTAAATTTATGATCTCTTGAAATCATAATTAATACTTTCTTGTACAATTTAAGACTTTTTATGCTCTTAAATTTGTTAAAACTAAATTTAAGACTTTTTAAGGACCAGAAGAAACCCTGAAATAGCACATATAACCCGTAGCAGATCTCTACAGGTGGAGCTGGGGAGGTGGAGGGTTTCAGAGGAACTCTGAACACGCACTGCAAACTGCTCTAGTGAATGCTAACCAGCTATTTAAATGTAAAGCAGCAAGCTCATTGGCTGCATATGATGCATGAACCAATCGGATGTACCAAGTAGCTTAATGGTGTGAATATCATAAGTTTGCATTAGGCATCCAATCAGCCTGTGTCATCTAAAGTTTCATGACAGAACTTGGCATAATTCCAAAATATAAAACTCGAAATTGCAAGTTGCGAATGAAGTTGGAAAAAAAAAATTTTAATTGTGAGAGAAAGTTATACATAAATAAATATTTTATTCCGTGGTGAAAACAAAAACAAAACAATTGCAAGATATAAAGACAGATCCGCAAGAAAGTCAGAATTCTGAGTTTATATCTTGCATTTCTAACTTTTTTGCTCATTTTTTTTTCTCAATGGCAGAAATTGGCATCCATACAAAACAGAGCCAAACCAAATGAGAGTTTTCTACAATATCTTTTTCAGTAACTGAAAAGTAGAGGAGGAAATACGAAACTTCCACTGTGTTCTGATGAAAATCATTTTGCACACATGCCACGTTGTGATTACAATTTCCTAACTCATAAGTAGGAACTTCCCAGAGGACTTGAACAGGTAAAAATCATTGCTTCAAGGCCAAGAGGGTCAGACTTATGTTTATGCACTAAAGCTGTAACACAGCTGTGAGGTCAAAGGTCAAATGTCATTTAAAGGAAACATTAACCCTGCAGGATATTCATTTCTGAGCAGAACAGATCTATCTATTTATCTATCTATTGAATTTCTTTCTTCTATGAAACGCAAAAGTCTACATATATGATTCATTTTGGCCTGCTCTTCACACAAAGTTATCATATGGCGTCATGATACACGTGAGTCATATGGGCCAATTTTATATGTGGTGCCATCTGTAATCTGACTAATTTCATGGACTCAATGTAGTTGTACACTTCAAAGCATTTGATACACAAAGACAAAAGTCAATTGCATGCTTTCTTTCTTTTTTTCTTTCTTTTGCATCAGGATGAATATATTTTTCTTTTTGTGGATAACGGAAAACACCTTTCATGGACAAAATGCACTCAAAATCTATATCTGACTTAGATTTGCATTGCATTAAAATGATTGTTTGGATCGCAAAATGCATTTTATCCACAAAATGTTTTTTTGTACGTTCTATTTCATCATTCAGCAAGTCCCAAAATGCAAATTGCTCATTCTGTGACTATTTCATCCACATATTTCATGGTCCAGACAACCTCTTTTATGGATGAAATGCATAAGTCATGTACAGAATCGTAAATGAAATGCAGAAATTTCAGGGTAACTCCCCCTTTTGTGTTTCATGAAAGAAAGCCAGCACCTCAGAACGAATTTAGCAAATAATGAATTTAAATTTTGGGTGACCTATTCCTTTAAGAAGATGGTCCTGAGCTACATGATTGTGTCTCCAGGCGTAAAGGACTTTATTCTCTATTGCTTCTGCCCCTGAGCCCCTTTCATTTTGTTTATTAAGTTCCTCTTGACAGCTGATGGGTCTCCCTCTATTTCTGAATCCCTCGGGAGATTCTTTTCTTTCAAGCTTAAATGTGAATGTTCAAAATCAAATGCTATCGGGGTCTAGAGCCAGTGCTCAAACGCTCTCGGCGAGAACGTAGCAGGCATGGACTAGAGTCCGCTGACAGCCGTGATTCGGTTTTGCAACTGCAGGGAAGAAGAATTAAATTAATAAATGAAATCAAATCCGTCTGGAGAGGGTGAATCTGAATTATTCACCATGATCTCCATCACCCCTGTATCCTCACTCCCAGATTTTATATCTGTCACAAAACAAAATGTGCCAACAGAGACTCAAAAATTCAGGGGACGATGACAACTGATAAATTATTAACTGCCTTGCAATTGTTGCAGTTAGCTGACATCCTCTTCTCCTCACTCACCATCCCCGAGGCGAGACGACCACCGCTTTGGTTGATGGGTCATTCTAACAGTCAATGTTTGGGAAAGTTACATTAAGAATTGGTGCATTACAACAGTGCATTAAAAATAACTAATTATGTTATATCTTTTTTTGGAAGGTTATATTTTTGCAAAATGATATAACATTGCTTTTTCACATTTCGTGACATTTTCAAAATAAAATGTCCAGTGAATAAAAGCATATTAAGTTTTATCCAAAACACATAAACGTAACATTGGTTTTTGTATGTTTTGCGGCAGTTCGGAGTTAAAAATCCAGCTAACGGCACTAAAAGGATAAGGATCTCTTTCAAAAATAACGTACAACTTACACTAAACCATTAGTGTTAACAGAACCATTTGCTGAAACAATTATGCTCATTCAGCCTAGTCTCATTGTTTATACGTAGATATTTATACGTAACGTTTAGAGGTTTTCCTGCCGTAAAACCTGTAGTTTCTTGATGCGGCATTATTTGAATTTGTAAAAATGCACTTAAGTGCGGGTTTATTGCTGTTGCTACTCGGGATGCAGATGAAGATCGCTGGATAAAGACGTGAATTTGGGTCCGTTCCGCGCAATCGCATGGATTCTGAAGATGTGGATTAACGTTACAGCGCACAAATAAAATTGTTTCATTTTGTAATTATGATGCGTGTTCGGTGTATTTTATGGTTCTGTTGTCACAGCATGTCGGAGAAAATGCCTTTTGTGTCCCATCGCGTTAATTTTACACGAATGGTTAAACGATTGCAGAAATGTTATTTATTTTAAGGGTTTAAAGTGTAGTCTTGTTTACAGTTTTTCTCAGTCGCTTTGGTACATTCTCGAATCACCCTTGACATTTGCAAAACAGTAAGTGCATTTCTCAAAACAATTCGTACAAATAGCAAAACACCATGGATTACCTGCAAAAGCCAGTCTCTTGCTCAAAATCCTTAGTTCATATCTCAAAAATAAATATCTGTGTCAATGAACATGTCAGTGCCATCAGAAATGACAAGTCCTTGTGTCATTGTGTACGGATAAGACAGTCAAATTGCTTAGTCATGTTGTCAATATGACAGTGTACTCTGGAGGGATGTTCTGATGTAAACTATGGCAATAGTTTGCATGATAGTAACTATTGAAATGCAGAAGGCTGCATTTCTTATGTATGCGATATATACATTTCAAAAGTACAAATTTACACATTACTATATGTGAGATATTGATTGAAATAGACTGGATAGTATTCACAGTTACACTATCACTAGTGGTCTGACAAAAAAAAAAAAAAAAACATTACAACATTATTGTGATATATCGCTGAAAGCACACATATATCAATGAGATACTATTTGACGTCTGTATTTACATCTGCAAATGTATTTTTTAGTGTTCGCTTATCTGCAGTACATCTAGGACGTTTCCTATCAGGTGTCAAATACATGTTTATTAGATGTCTTTACTGTAAGATGTTTATTATTTAGAGTTTATGAAAAACTGACATCTTACAGACGTCTATCAGATGTTTGTACACGGCAGATGCTTTTCAGATCAAGCGATCTTTAACAGACATACGTGTGCTATTTGGGATGAGCACAAAAGCAAATTGCATAATCAATTGCATGAATGTACCAAAACAATCACAACTTGTTCAAAAGAATGAGAAACTGCTATTATGATGTGCACAAGTGACTAGATGATGTGGAGGTTGAACAAGTAGTTTTGAGAATTTCATTTCTGATCTGAGAAATGCACCAAAGCGACTGAGAAAAACTGTAACATTATGTAGGCCTATTCTCAGAAACGAGCGGACAGCAGAAATCATACAGAACAGAATGAAATGTTATAATTTCATACTAAGTAAATGAATAACCATTTAATAATGCAATTAAAAACATAAGGTCATTGGTATGACAAATAAAAACAACACTGAAATTAATTAAATTAATGCAGCGATTTCAATATTCATAAGAATTTGTTTTTAGGTGTTGTCGATGCGTCAGCATTGTACATTTAAATGCTGAAAATACGCAAGTATTTGTACGTTTAGATGCTGTAAAAGATGCTGTAGTGTCTGGAAAAACGTAAGTAAATATACGTTTTGTAGAACCACATTTTATGTAATATGCATATGAATTATCATGAGATCACATTGGCTCATTTGTGACTCATATTTCGCTCATTCTTGAGCGCTTACCATTGCAAGTGAATTCTGTACCAGGTGCGCCTCCGAGCAAGTTTACTATGTCAGAAAAGCCATAAATATGGAGCTGTGATGCAGGCATCATATTGTATTAGTTTCCAAATCATGCTATACAACAAAAATGTGCATTACTTTTTAATGCACATTTTAGTGTATTCAATAATACAGAATAATATAGAATAATATATTTATGCAAGAATCACAATTGCAGGACATAATGTGTCAAACTGATACATTTTAATACAATAATGTTTCCTCTGAGGAGGCAAGGGAGGCAGTGCCTCTTCAAAATATGTTGGTGAGTTTGGTGGGGGGTAATTAAGAATGACCAGGGTTTTTCAATTGTATTTATCAGTAAATAAATAGAAAAGCAATGCACAATACTACTTTAAAACTGTAACTTGAATATTATACTGAAAATGTAACAAGTTACACATAACTTTACTTATTATGTTATCCCTAAAGCTGATCATAGCAGGTGAAACAACAAACTTTTAAACTTCATACTGCAGCTTAATTCCTCTCCAAACTTGCACTGATACAGCTATATAGCGTCTGGACAGTTCAAAGGACAGGCCGATCTTTCTCTTCAATAACTCTGGCTGTTTGCCCTGGCTTTTTGTCCCTCGAATAAACAATACGCCTGATGAAAGGCACTTTTAGCCTAAAACCATGCCTTTGGAGTGAGCAAGCAATAGAGAGAGAGAGAAACTCAATAATGAATATGTTCTTGTGAGCACTACACTTGATATAATGAGTGTCTTTGCTGCTTTGTAAGACCTGAATACTTCAGTGAGTGGTTCTTGCAAGGTAACAAAAGGAGGCTTCTTCTGCACCGCAGTGCCGTATCACTTATGACATCCTCAACCGGAGACTCGGAAAATGCCGGAACTGGAATGTCATTTCCCAGTGGTCCAGTATCAAATGTAAACATATGAAGTATCTGCAAGGATGTGCAATGTTTTGACAATGCTAATCTAAACTTTACCTTCACATTGTGTTTAAACAAGGGCTTGATGATAATTCCCACTCCTACTGTGCACACGTCACTGCAGATCCATGCCAAATCAGTTGTCAGGCTTTTAATAGACATCTGAAAAATAGAACAAATGTGTCTAGGATTACATGAGGCCTCAACAAGAGCTGAAGTGGATCTGAGCTTCTAAATAGCTGGTGAATAATATGGCTATTCCAGCATTTGCCAACATTAAACCATAAAGCTTCAAAACCTTTGCAAATCATTTGTTTTTGACTAGTGATTCGGAGTATGTCAAACTGCCAAAGCTATGTGATTTCAGTAAACAAGGTGTCTATACGTCATGAAGGCTTCTGTGAAACCACGAATGTGTCTATATGCGTCTATATGGTTTATACCTGATCTCAGATCTGTTTTATACATTTGTATACATTTTAAATGTCACATTTATATAATAAAAAGCATTGCAGTCAATAGTCTTTTTGGCCTGATTATTCAAGCTCTCCATAAAAAAAATAAACATTTGCAACTGGTTTGTAAAAGGTGTTTTCATGCCTGTTTGGGCTGAGTTTTCAAGGCGTCGAAGCTAAAATAATGACAGAATTTTTGTGAAGCAGTCCGTTCAATCAAATAAATCGATTGATTAAAAATCTGAAAAGCTGTTTTTCTTCCATCATTATGAGAGAAAACTGTAAAATTGCCCGTGAGCGAGGAGCACATTCTTTTAAAAAGAGACATTTTCAGAGTGTTTTCTCAAGTCCAAATCACTTGAGTGGTGACCAGGAACTGAAAAATCCAGAATGATGCTTGAGAGGAGTGATTAAAAACACTTTAATGCTGTTGATTTGCTATAACAACACACAGCTCATTCCTGATTTTAAGTGTTTATTATGAGCTTTCAGTCTGTGTGTTTCTTTCTTGACGGCACTCAAAGCTAATGTTTTGGCCTTGGAGGGACTTTTCATTGGCAGAAGAAAAACAAACAGAATAAATTTGCTCCTAAACATAACTAATTCAGTATCTGAAGTATTTTCATTTAACTGTATAAGGCTGGCCACACACTTGAAGATTTTAAGCCTGATTTGAGGCTTGTTGCAAAAAAAATCCTTTATTGCGTGGTGTCATTACGATTGTTTAAAATCAAAATTGAAGTTTTTTGGCTTTTAGTAGTAATATGCTAGCCTTAAAGGGGTCATCCGATGCTAAGTTCACTTTTTCATGCTGTTTGAACATTAATGTGTGTTGGTAGTGCATGTACAAATCTACCCTATAATGATAAAAATCCATGCAGTGGTTTTCAATTAATCTGTAAAAATAATCCCCTTTTTCAAATCGAGCCGTTCTCAGATGCCTGTCGGTGAGATGCCGCTCCCACAATAGTTGATTGACATGAGCTCTCACCTCAGACCAGCTGTCACAGTCCAGTAACTTTCCATGTTTTGATGCCAGAGCAGGGATGTAAAGAATATCTCCGATTGAGCGATTGAGGTGTTGTGTTGCTGGATGTAATAATGAACATAGTAGTCATCATTTACTCCCGTCATCTGAGCCGCTGAAGATGCAGTGGATTACGTTTGTTTGTGAATGGATTGCGCCTCCCGATCTACATATATCCGTCTATGTTCGTGCGAATCATTCATGATCCAGCTTCACTTACAGCAGAAGTGAGTATAAGCATTTTTTTATGAATCTTTGCGATCGCCTTTCCTTATAACGTGGTAGTTAGGAAGTTTAGCGGCTAAATGCAGCTTATGTAAACAACACCGTCTTTCCACAGAGAGAAGAGAGGGGCGGGATGAGCAGAGCTCATTTGCATTTAAAGAAACAACCCCTTAGAATAAGATGATTTTTGCAGAGCTGATTTTGGCAAGGTAAAAAGGGTGTTGTTTTACAAAACCAATCAAAGTATATTAGAGACTTTTCATTAAGACCCTAAAGAATTATATCAACTTGTGGAAAATGGGCATCGGATGACCCCTTTAAGGTTATCTATAAGCTAGTGTGTTTCAAAACAATGACAAAATGCGCATTTAGAAGATTCAAAAACTTACAGTCTCTAATTTCCGCCAATATGCATTAATGATTTTGATGACATCACCCTGCACTTCAGCTTCTTTTTAAACTTTCTGTCCAATCAAAATCTCTCTAGAATGTCCTGTGCCTTACACTATGAATAGATGCTGAAATTGTGGCTGAAATCGGTCAGTTGTTTACAGAATTAGTATTTGAATGGCACGTAATGCAGTATATAGGGGATATGGAACAATTCAGACAACATAAATATGCTTTCCAGTGGGACGAAAGAAGTCTGGTTTTGCGCTGTCACGTGAACCGGTCCAGAAAAAAAACAATAGCATAAAACACATCATATGCACGAATCGGCGCAGAAAATAAAACGTATCAGACACGTTTGAATTCTTCAGAAATCTTCAGAAAAGCCTTTGGTTCTTTGTTTGTTTTGAATAAACTTCTGTGCCTTTACGGTGAAAAACAATTACAACAAGAAAAACATGCTGGGTCAAACATTTTGACGCAGCGATTGGTTGTCAAAATGATCAAAATTGGGTTGTTTTTAGCCAAGCATCTTGAATGTGTTCTTCTCAGTAGGGAATTGAAGTAAAATCAGGCTTATTTTGTCATCTAAGTGGTTTAGCTCTCATTAAACCTGCTATTTTAACTTGGCAAAACTTTTTTATTGTCCTTTTTAAAAGTTAATTATCCTTCCACTACACAAAAGATGTGTAGTGATTTTTATTGACCTGTGCACACTGCTAGTCTGCTGATTTCAGCTGTAGCACTTTTCCAGAGAGGCTGCGGCAGTTTAACTTTAAGCACAATGGACACACTACAGACGTCCCGATGAAAAGTCTGCTTATGACAGGTCTTTCCCAAGGGAGGACAAGGAGCAACTTTCGAAAACCTATTTAGCAAAGCGCCCCGTTTGCAGTAGCAACTCCCAGTGGAGCAGGCGCAGCCTCATGGAACGCCTGGAGCACAATCACAGCTAAAAACCCAACAGACGCCAACACCTGCTGTAGATTCCCCCTGGGGGATGAACAGAGAACGCCCTGTGCCAGTCCTTATAATCGAAGACAAACAGGAGCTGTGAGGATCAACCAAACCTAGAGGATGGGGGAACGTCTTACACGTTCCGTTCAACAAGCACCCAAATGATGACACTGGCATAAACATCTAAACAGCAAAAGGAGGACATGACCATATACTCTCAGAAATAAAGGTTCCAAATGTTTTTTTGTTTTGTTTTGTTTTGATTTTTTACCAAGATGTGGTAGGAGAACCACTTTTGTTTCCCCAAACAACAGTTTATAAAAGAACCTTTTTTTTCTTAGTCTGAAAATTCAAAGAACCTTTTTCTAATATACAGAACCTTTTGTGGAATTGATATAATATATTGATTTTCCTGAAAAAGTACAATAAACAGTACAACTATTTAACCTTGATAAGAATCAGCATATTAGAATGATTTTTGAAGGGTCATGTGACACTGAAAACTGGAGTAATGATGCTGAAAATTCAGCTTTGCATCAAAAGAATAAATTACATTTTAAAATATATTTAAAAAGATAAAAGCTATTTTAAATAGCCATAATATTTCACATTATTACATTATTTTAATTTTGAGCATAAGAGACTTCTTTTTTAAAACATTTTTTGAAAGTCTTACTCCAAATTTCTGAACAGTAATGCATGAATATTTTATATTTAAATATATAAATTTGGTTTCAATAACTTTGCCAGATCACAAGTCTGCTGGACTCATGGGAAACATCCCTACCTTAGGGGCATTTTTCCCCATCAAATCTGTCACCAGAGTATTGCAGAAATCAACTTAGTTTGAAAGTGTTTATAATACTCACAAAACATTATTTTATCTTCTAATAGACTGTAAATTTTTTTATGGAGCAACACACTAGCTGATTTGCATTTAAAACAAATTAGAAAATAAAACAACAGTCTGTCGAATATGTTTTTGGACGTCTTTGGAGCTCCGGCTTAGTTCCCAGCTCCCCGCAGGAGTTCTCAGTGGGCCTGTTGTGCCCTCAGTGGAATATGAACAGACTGCTGTACTGAGAAGATCCCACACCAGGACATCTTTCACTACAGGCATCTGCAGTTGAAGAATAGAGATACAATTCACTTGTGGGCTAAGATAAAATGCTTGGGCTGTGTTTATAATTACAGATAATGGAAAAGGGACAAGAAATTATATAAAGAAAATAATTGAAATTAAGATTTGGAAGTATTACAAGCCCAGATCTTGGTTTGAGCACTTGAGAATGCAGATATGATTGCTTGGTTGATGGATGGATGGATGGATGGATGGATGGATGGATGGACAAATAAACAGATGGATGGATGGACAGATGAATGGATGGATGGATGGATGGATGAATGAATGGATGGACAAATAGATATAGATGGATGGATGGATGGATGGACGGACGGACGGATGGATGGATGGACATAAACAGATGGATAGATGGTTGGATGGACAGAAAGATAGATAGATAGATAGATAGATAGATAGATAGATAGATAGATAGATAGATAGATAGATAGATAGATAGATAGATAGATAGATAGATGGACAAATAAACAGATGGATGGATGGTTGGATGGATAGATAGATAGATAGATAGATAGATAGATAGATAGATAGATAGATAGATAGATAGATAGATAGATAGATAGATAGATGGACAAATAAACAGATGGATGGATGGTTGGATGGATAGATAGATAGATAGATAGATAGATAGATAGATAGATAGATAGATAGATAGATAGATAGATAGATAGATAGATAGATGGACAAATAAACAGATGGATGGATGGTTGGATGGATAGATAGATAGATAGATAGATAGATGGATGGACAGAATGATAGATATGGACTGATGGATGGATGGATGGACAGAATGATAGATAAGGACTGATGAATGGATGGATGGATGGATGGATGGATGGATGGGCAGACAGATAAATGGATGGATAAATAGACATATGATTAGAAAGACAGATGGATGGATGGATGGATGGATGGATGGATGGATGGATGGACGGACGGACAGACAGACGGACAGAGGGATGGACCAAACGATAGTTTTGGACTGAAATATGGGTGGGTGGATGGATGGACAGTCAGGTGGACAGATAGATGGAGAGACAGACAGATGAACAGATAAATGGATGGTCAGATGGATGGATGGATGGACAGACAGATGGATAGATAGATGGAAGGGTATATATACATGGATGGATGGATATGGACTGACAGATGGATTTACAGATGGATGGATGGACAGATATATCAACATACAGACAGACAGACAGATAAATGGATGGATGGACAGACAGATGGATCGATGGATGGATATAAATATAGATGGATGGATGGATATGGACTGACAGATGGATGGATGGATGGATGGACAGAAGGATAGATATGGACTGATAGATGGATGGATGGATGGATATGGACTGACAGATGGATGGATGGATGGATGGATGGATGGATGGACAGATAGATAGATAGATAGATAGATAGATAGATAGATAGATAGATAGATAGATAGATAGATAGATAGAAAGCAAATATTTAATTTACCATAAAAGCATGCAGGACGTAAAAACACACTCACAATGGTCATTGTAGTCCTGCTAATGGATTGAAAATAGTGAAAGAGAGACCATACACACACCTCTGAACATTGAGATCATATGATACTAGATGATCATTATCACTGAGAATGAAACCGAAACATCTGCTCATTAATATGTGATATGCATGACAACATCTTTCTTGTTCTCTCTTTTTAACTATAAATTCTGTTCATGATCAACCTATTTTATTGTTATATCCATATACAGAACTGACATTATTCTTCAGGAATGCTTGTTTTACAGCTAAGCACACATATATAAGGGTTTATCTCACAGAAATACTTCCAAGTAATATTTCATTTTTCTAAAGGGAAAAACAGAGCCTATATTTAGGACATTTATATTTTTAGTATAGTGACATTAGTTTTATCCTCCAAATTCTCATTATTGTAATATGTCTAGACATTTTACACACACACACACACATACATACATACATACGCAAACACACAGAAGGATGGATATATGGATGGATTTAAATTGTGGTGTATTTAACAAATATTTAATTTAGCATAAAAGCATCAATGTAGTATACAAAAACATCTACAATGACTGTTCTGGGAGCGCTAGCATATTTTTTGCTTTCATATTTCTGTCTACATGTCTCTGGGTGGCACAGAGGAACTGCTCTTGATTAACGCCGCAGAGAAAGATTTCTGGTGGCACAGATGAGAATTGTTAAAGTCTGAAAAGTCGCCCTAAACAGGCCTGGCAGTGCCACAGACGCAAGAGATCATTATCGAGATTCAGATAAAACTGAGAATATGAGGAAAGAGAGGCGAGGGAGCGAGAGGAACTGCTAAAGACAGTGATTTTGTGGAGATTATCTGAGACGAGGCTAAACTGCAGGAGAAAGCTATTGCATATAATAGGCTCCACATGTGGAACGGGTGCAGGCGGCATTACAGCTGAATTCACTTTTTTGTATTCTCTCTCTTTCTCTTTCTTCTTTTTGGTGCATCCGCAAATCATTCATGGCATGTACAGAGCTGCAGTGAACTCCAGATCTGAGCTGTGTAGAGTAATGAAGTTATATGTGTGCTGGGAGCTGAATAAATGCTTCCAGGTGTCTGCGATTGCTCTGTCCTTCAGAGATTTATGAATGAACAGGCAACAAACGCTGCTCAGACTTAGATCCATTTGTGATCATGCACAGAACTGTAGCAGAAAAAAGAAAAAAAAAAAAAAAAGTTCAATGCAAGCGCAATTATTTATATCTGAGAGAGAGAGAGAGAGAGAGAGAGAGAGAGAGAGAGAGAGATGGAAAGACAAAGTTAATGCTGCACTAAAAAAAAAAAGGTAACCAAAAATGGTAACATTAAAATATATGATCACTGAATCAACCTAAATACATCAATGTATACAAACAAAAAAATTTTTATGGGTTAAATCAGGTAATAAATGGCTCTTTAAGCTAAAAAAAATTATAGGTTACCAGTGAACTAGCATAGTCAGGTTATTTATAGACAAAATACAGTTTTTAAACATCATCTTTCTGAAGTAGAGTGGGATCATAGTCCTGCATCATTTCCGCAATGGACACGGATGATACTTAAAATATTTTTGAGCCGAGGTTTGCTATTACTTTTCTCAGAGTTGAAGATGATAAAGTGGGTAAAAATGAAAGAGTCATATTTCCTTACAGGGGGGAAAAAAAACTGCTAGCATTTGAACCTTACATAAAGTTGGCGTAATCAAGTTTCATACAGCAGTTTCAACCTGTTGCTGCAAGCATGATCTTTAACTAATGAAAAATGTGCATTGAATACGCTCAAGTGTGTGTGTTTAACCTACACAAACATTTCTTAAAATGCTGTAATGTAAAGACATGTAGAGGAAGTTGCCTTTGGCAATTTCTCGTGTTGACCTGCTAATGGATAGAAAAAAAAAAGGTAGAGACCACACACACACACACACACAAACACACACACACACACACACATACACACACACACATACACATATGTACCTGAACATTGAGATTATCATATGATACTAGATGATCATAATGCATCATTGAGAATGAAAGGGAAACATCTGCTTGTTTATATGTGATATGCATGACAACTCTTATGCACTCTCTATTATAAATTCTATTCATGATCAACCTAAAGTAGACTATACTTATATCTACACAATTGACATTCTTCTGCAGGAATGTGTGATTTCACAGCTAAGCAGACAAACTCAAGAATTAATCTAACAGAAATACTCCATATTTTAAAAAAAATTACAAGTTATATTAAATTTACACTATAATATTTCAACATTTTACTACTATGCTTTATTGTTTTTAACTGTTTCATGGTTTGCTTTTTTGACATTATAGTAGTGAAAATGTGAGATGTTTATTTGTTAAAAAGGTCATGGTCCAAAAATATAAGAAATACAATTCACTTGTGGGCTAAGATTAAATGCTTGGTCTTTGAGCACTTGAGAATGCAGATATGATTGCTTGGTTGATGGATGGATGGATGGATGGATGGAAGGACGGACAGACAGATGGACGGAGGAACAGATGGATGGATGGATGGATGGATGGATGGATGGAAGGACGGATGGATGGATGGAAGGACAGACGGACAGATGGACGGAGGAACAGATGGATGGATGGATGGATGGATGGATGGAAGGATGGACGGACGGACAGATGGACAGAGGAACAGATGGATGGATGGATGGATGGATGGATGGATGGATGGAAGGACAGACGGACGGATGGACAGAGGAACAGATGGATGGATGGATGGATGAATGAATGGATGGATGGATGGATGGTCGAACAGACGGATGGACGTATGGATGGATGGATGGATGGACAAATAAACAGATGGATAGATGGTTAGTTGCATGGACAGACTGATGGATGGATGGACAGACGGACAGACAGATAGATAGATAGATAGATGGATGGATGGATGGATGGATGCATGGATGCATGGACGGACAGATAGATAGATGAATATAGAATTTTTCAACATTTTACTGCTATGTTTTATTATTTGTAACTGTTTCATGGTTTTCTTTTTTGACATTATAGTAATAAAAATGTGGGATGTTTATTTGTCACAAAAAAAAAAAAAAAAAAAAAAAAAAAAAACGTCATGGTCTAAAAATTAAACAACATTTTTCTATTTTTCTACTAAAATTGTGTTTGTTTGATTGTTTTTTGTTTGGGGTAAAATGACAGAGACACTGACATTCATCCAAAAAAAAAAAAAAAAAAAAAAAAAAAAAACACCATACACACCAACTCACAAAAACATCCCTTGAGGTTCGGGTTATCAAGGTAAAGGGTTGAGTTATCAAGAGAAAGTGAGAGAGACTCTCCACCATTTCTTGATTAACTGGATTGAGGTGAGATGGATATAGAAATTGGAGAGCTGGGGGATGGGTGAGACAAATACATGAAATTATACAGAAGGAGGGATAAAACGAAGGTGAAGACAAAGGTGAAAGAGTGACAGGAAAATGATGAAGTGAGAGAGAAGGTGGGAGGATGAAAAGAATGAAATAAAGGAATAAATGAAGGGACAGAAAAAAAAAAAAACTGAGGGAGGCAGGAGAGAAAGAGAAAGCCGATATTTGAGTGTTGTAGGAGGGCTGAGGAAGCGATTAACCCCTCTTCGCTCTGGACGTTGCTCTAGGGGAGGGACTCAGCGGGGTGGCCCGTCAGAGGCATTGCCTCAACCAGGGGTCGTGACCTCCTTCTCTGAAGATTCAATTCGCCTGTTTTCACTCGATTTTCTCTTCCCCCTCTCTCACCTGAACCTCCAAGACAGCCCTGCACTCCTAAACTGAATGTATGCTCTGTAAAAGTACATATTGTTTGCAGTATAAATATGCATGTTGAACAAAACATTAGACAGTGCTGCATGCTTTGTTGCGCAAGCCAAGCAGCAAACTTACTGACACATACAAAGTCAATGCAAAGGCATGAACAGACGTGAATAGGACGTCACGTTTTCCGTGGAAGTTGAAAAATTGAAACTCCAGGACAAAATTTGCACGAAACGTTGCTGCGCAAGCCAATCAGCGAACTTTGACACATCCAGTTGTATCAGAAAATGAAAGAAAGCATTACGTGATGATTTTATTTGCGTGAGCGACACGAAAAATGTCTTCTGCGCAAGTTGAAAAATTTCAACTCCAGCAAAAAATTAGCATGACACGAATTTGCATGTTGTGCAAGCCAATCAGCAAAGAAGTCAAAGACACATATTTGCGTGTAATCAGGACGATTAATCTAGAGCGATAACGTGATAAGCATATTCGCTTCGGTTTTGGTGTGCACACAGCATCATGTCAACACACCGAAAGCAAACTGAATTGCAGTCATTTACATGACTAGATTACATATAAAGCCGATGCAAAGACTCGAATAGATGCGAATTTGCGCTGGCCGACACGAATGACGCAAATTGGGCATTTGAGGGCAAATGACGTCTTCCGTGCAAGTTGAAAAATTTCTGCTACTTAAAACAACATTCAGGACCCAAAAATAAGAAATAGAGTGATGACGTATTTTTGTAGGCAAACCCATATGTTAGCATCGCCCTGGATCCCTCAACAAAAACTCAATAGGATGTTTTCATTGGCTTTTTGACTATTGCAGAAAATAAGCTATGTTAACAACAAACATTTTCTGATTCTTCCACTTTTTTCATCATTAAAATCTTCACAAATGAATGCAAGTTTGATAGATTTTGAAGTCTAAATGCATTCACCAGAAGTAAAAAGCTAAATGGTAGGCTATAAATGATCTACACCACAGTAATATGACTTTAGAGTCATCACCATTAAGCTTTCATTTTCATTTTTCCTGAAAGTTTGAGTTAGAATAGTTTTCAAAAGCTTGATTATAACCACAATGAGGCTGTGAAAGTGGACTAGTGAGTAGATGAGTTTTTTTTGTTTAGTTTGATGAAGTTTAATGCCCCCAAAAACCTCTGTAGTCCCATTTAGGCATTTATTAGCAACTCCAAAGTAAAAGCTTTAAATCACAAGGGTGTATTACTGATATATTTTATGTTGTAGAATAAAATGTGAAAATCTCTTAAGCTTGTGTTCAGCACAGATCTTATTTTAGGCATTTAACCAAAAACCCATTCAAAAAACCCACTTACTTGGCAGCCGGAAGTACTAAAATGCTAAATCATTT
Organism: Cirrhinus mrigala; assembly: GCA_036247105.1. NCBI lineage: Eukaryota > Metazoa > Chordata > Actinopteri > Cypriniformes > Cyprinidae > Cirrhinus > Cirrhinus mrigala. The sequence continues at coordinate 24,145,064 of CM070020.1, read as the reverse complement.
CTTGGTTTTGGCCTACCAAAACATATCATTCCTCCAGCACTCTATTATATGTTGTTTCAAACAAATGAATGTATGCATGGATGTGTTTGTGTCAAGTCCACCAATAATGTCCCTGCTAAAATGTCTAGTCACCAACTTATGTTACGTGGATGCATTGGATGTTAATATCTCCACCAGGCTTCTTAACTAGCTTAATCAGCGAGTCTTCAATGATAAACCAGCTTTACAAGCTACATTTTACTGCCTGAGTGAGCCAATTCTGCTGCCAGACTTGCACAAAACCAGCCTGGAGGTCACTGATAAAGCAATACTCATTAAAGTAGCCGATAAGCTGCTTTAAACAATGAACTGAAGATCTAACAGTGGTAAACATGAGTGTTTGTGACAGGAATCTCAGTCAAAAAGCCAGTTTTACTGATCTCATCTGGCTCATCTTCAGTCAAACACTCGTCTTAAGCTTTTCCCACAGTTCCTTTGAGGCTTTACCAAAAAATTAGTCAGTCTTCTGGAAAGCAAGCAAGCGAAGAAGAAAAAACTTCCTTCACCTTTGATTGTACAGCAGTCTTTTTTTCCTGAAATATCTGTCCTGTATTTCCTCAGAGAGGCATTGGTGATTTTTCCCACTCATTATCTCTCCTTCTCTTCTTTTTTAGCCGCTGACACCATTCTCTTCTTGCTGTTACTCTCTCTCGCTCTCAATGCATTGACACAACCATTTAGTCTGCGACTCACTGCACCTGAAGTCAACTGGAAAACCAGTGAGTGAGCTTGTGTGACCACTCTCACCTTGCGAATACTGGAGTCGCACGAAAAAATCTCAATACCTCAGGCACCATATCCTCAGGCAAACGTGTGTGCTCGGCTTTTAATCCAACCTAGGAAAGTATTCACTCAGTCAGCACTTCTCCGAACTCCTGGCATGATGTTTGTCTAGGCCGGACAACGGGCTGAAAGGCTCGGATAAATATCCACAGTCCCCCGGAGGCTCCAACCATCAGGGCCTGTCACAACGTGTAAAAGAGCCAGTGAAGCGCTGGGCCCCCACCCCAGAGTCCTCTCAGCTCACGGATCAACAGGCTCCGAATGGGTTCAGGGACGGTTTTTGAGGTCCTGCTGGTGTGGGCACTGAGCGTAATCACACAAAGCCATGACATCTGCTCAGGGTCAAGACTTAGACAGCCGACCACATTACAAGACCCGCTGATATTTTTTTTGTACAAGATTAGGGGAGAGTGGGGTAAGATGAGCCATTTTTTGCTTATGTGGTCCTCTAGATAAGGGGAAATGAGGCAGAAGTACAGTGAAAGTCTCTAAAGTAATTTCAGGATGTTTTCTATCATTTTAAATGATCAGAATGTATCTATGACAAAGGGTTCTAGAATTATGGCTTCTTATAAAAAAGTGTTCCTGTGACTCAATTTGCAGGTTAGGGGGTAAGTTGATCTGAGTCAGTGATCAATTACTCATCCTCATGTCATTCCAAACCCGTAAGACCTTCGTTCATCTTCGGAACCTTAGAATTTTAACTGTTGACTGAACTTTCCTTTTACAATGAATTCCAATTTACTTGCATTCACCCTACTTCAGAGTCTGCTGGTTTGAATGAATGTAAAAAGCATTTCCGAACTGAACGCCCTTGAAAAGTTGAGTCACTGTTGCATCTATAGCAATACAAATAAAAGAGACAACCATCACTGTGAAGAGCAGTCCCAGCTGTCATATCCTCATTATGTTCTTGGAGCTTTGGGCCATGTTGTGCCTCGTATAGCAAGCTTTGTTTTTCAAATTCATGTAATCTGTTAGAGCTCAGTCACATCTTAAACAAACAGCTGAAACGAGATCCATCTGCTCTTGATTCCGTGTACCAGACTTAAAAGTTCCCGAATTAAATCCCTCTTTCAAACATACACATCTTTACAGTGAAGGACACAGAAGTGTTTTTTTTTTTTTTTTTTTTCCACCCCTCCATAGGTGGCATAAAATAGCTATTCTGGTCTGTAGTGTCTCTCTAAAGATTGTGTCCTTCAAAAAATTCTCAGAAAAAATGACAAGGCCTTTTGTAAATGACAGCAAGGTCAGTAAAACACAGGAGATGTCAATAAACCAGTTCCTCCACCTTGAAAAATAGTGTGTATTCTCTGTATAATTGTAATTAAAATATTTAATGTATGTAACATGACGATTAGTTAAAGTTGAAGGTGACTCATAATGAGTGTTTAAGTCTCCCTCCCTCTATCTGTCATTCAGTGTGATGTGGGATTTGACTTGAGTGCTGAAATTCCAATGCGGTTTCATCTGGTGATAATCCCCACAGATCTGCATCAGTGTCCACTGGCACCTTTGATCTTCCTAAGACTTACTGTGTGTGTGAATGCGAGTGCCCTTTCCCAGGATGCACTGCTTGAGCCGCAGAGGTAATGGGTAGTTCTGTAGGGGCTTCCCAGCCGCTGAAGTCATTCAGTTCAGACGTCAAAGCCATCAAGCGTTTCTCTCAGGTGACTGAGCTTCCTCGGATCGCCTCACGACTCCCCTGTACGCCCCCACTTTTGTTTTGAGTCAGATTCTGCTTGATGCAATAGTACATGACATCAGCGAACCGAGTTCAGCAGGTTCACTGCAGGTGTCGCTTTACCGAGCTAAAAAGCTTTTTTGGCGTTAGTGAAGGCCTTTAAGAGAATTAGTGATATTTACAGCTGAAGCAAAACATTGGTAGATGTACATGTTGATGCAGAGAAGATGTTTCTTAAAACAAACAGATCTGAAATCTATTTGGATGAACCACGGTTAAAGCTGTTGTAAAATAGCTTATAAAAATGACATACATACACATGTGAGTTCAGGGGAATTCTGTGCCAAGTTTCTACAAGCCATGAAATCGCAGTTACATTAGCCAGCAGCCAATGAACTACACTACTAGTTAAGCTTTTGAGCACCACACATGCGTCGTGGTATAAAATACAGTTGAACACAACACTATCATCTCACAAGCAGGGTTGGTTGAACCACTGATGTCACATGGACCATTTTAACAACGTCCTTACTACCTTTCTGTGTCAAGTTTTTACAAACCATGAAATCAGTTACATTAGCCAGCAGCCAATGAACTACACTACTAGTTAAACTTTTGAGAACCACATGCATGTGACATGGCACTCTCGTGAATGTGCGTCAAAGATTGACATTGAAGAGAAGAAATTGTTGAATAAAGTCATTATTTTTGTTTTCTTCGCGCAAAATAAGTATTCTTGCAGCTTTATAAAATTACAGTTGAACCCAGCATTATCTCATGACCAATTTGTACGCATTTTACGAGATGGCTAATTTTGTCACGGAGACAAGACAAGAAGCGATCGATCGAGATAAGGTCCCTGTGTAGCGTGACGGAGAACTCAAACGCGGATACACACGAGTGAGCAGGTTAGCCACGCAGTTATTCTGAGAACGCTCCAGCGAAGGAGTAGAGATTTCCACCAGGAAACCCGCGTTCTAATACACACACAGAAGGGTATATAAATGTTCCGCCAAGCGGTACTCACGTGAGTAGAGATGGAGAGATGAGGCGACCTACAAAGACGTTCACACATGAACTCAATGTCCGGTGCCGACTGAACCTTACTTCCTGTTTATATACCTGCGGAGATTACTTCCGGGACCTCGTGACCTCACGTGATTCGGTGCGTGTGACAGTACCCCCCCCTCCAGGACCGGCACCAGACGGACCCGGAGTGGAGGATACCCGACGACGGTAGTCCTGGATGAGAGCTGGATCCAGAATGAACCGTCCGGGAACCCATGACCGCTCCTCCGGGCCGTAGCCCTCCCAGTCTACGAGGTACTGGGTGCCCCGGCCACGGGGTCGCGAGTCAAGGATCCTCCGAATGGTGTAGGCAGGACCACCGTCCACAATCCGGGGTGGGGGGGGAGCGGGAGCCTGAGGAGACAGAGGGGAGAAGAAGACAGGTTTTAGTTGGGATTGATGGAATATGGGATGGACCCGGAGGGAGGCAGGCAGCTGGAGCCGAAAGGTGACAGGGTTCAGACGATGGGTGATCTTGAAGGGGCCGATGTACCGGGGGGTGAGTTTTCTTGAATCAGTCTTGAGATTGATATTCTTGGTGGATAGATAAACCCTGTCACCCACATGGAACAATCGTCCCGGAGGGTGTCGGCGGCAGTGCTGCACGACGTAACGTCGGTTGGTCTTTTGAATGGCAGCACGAGCGTGGTTCCAAAGCCGCCGACACCGGCGGACCAACTGTTGGGCAGACGGAACTTTAACCTCCGGCTCCTGATGTTTGAATATGGGAGGTTGAAATCCGTAGCATACCTCGAATGGGCTTAGGCCGGTGGCGGTGGAGGTGTGGAGATTGTTGGAAAGTTCGGCCCAGACGAGGTAGCTGGCCCAGGAGCGCTGATGTTCACTGGCAAAGCACCGGAGGAAGCGCTCCAGTTGTTGGTTGGCCCGCTCCGTCTGGCCGTTGGTCTGTGGATGGAACCCTGATGATAGACTGGAGGTGGTGCCGACCAGACGGCAGAAGGCCTGCCAGAACTTGGCCGTGAACTGGGGCCCTCTGTCCGAGACGATGTCCTGGGGGAACCCATGCAGGCGGACTACGTGTTCAAGAATGAGTTCCGCGGTGGTTTTGGCAGTGGGGAGCCCAGAGAGAGCCACCAGGTGCACAGCCTTGGAGAAACGATCCACGATGGTAAGGATGGTGTTCTTTCCTTGGGACTCGGGAAGTCCAGAGACGAAGTCGATGGAGATGTGGGTCCAGGGACGTTTGGGGATGGGGAGGGGCTGCAACTCCCCGGTGGAGGGCGCGTTGGGATTTTTTGAGCGGGCACAGGTGTTACAGGCCAGAACGTACTGCTGTACGTCCCTCCGCAGCGTCCTCCACCAGAACGCTCGACTGATGAAGTAGATGGTTCTCTTGACTCCCTGATGTCCAGCCAACGTGGAGTCGTGTCCCCACTGGAGCACCTCCTGGCGCAGGTGGTTGGGAACGAAGAGGCGTCCAGCGGGTGTCTCAGGTGGAGGAGGTTCTTGGCTGTGACTCTGGCGAACTCTCTCTTCCAACCCCCACCGGATAGGAGCCAAGATGATTTGGGAGGGCAGGACAGGCGCGGGATCAGAGGTGACGGTGTCCTTCTGGTGTTGACGGGAGAGTGCATCAGCTTTAGTGTTTTTGGAACCGGGACGGTAAGACAGGTGAAAGTCGAAGTGTTCGAAGAAGAGTGCCCACCGCGCCTGCCTGGGGTTGAGTTGTTTGGTTTGCTTGATGACAGTGAGGTTCTGGTGATCGGTCCAGACGGTGAATGGTTCACTGCCGCCCTGGAGCCAGTGACGCCATTCCTCCAGAGCCCACTTGATGGCCAACAGCTCACGGTCCCCCACCCCGTAACGCTGCTGAGTGGAATTAAACTTCCTGGAGAAGAAGCTACATGGGTGTAACTTCTCGTCTGGACCGCGTTGCGAGAGGACGGCTCCTACGCCCACATCGGAAGCGTCCACCTCGACAACAAAGGCCTTGGTGGGGTCGGGATGAGTGAGAATGGGGGCGGTGGTAAACTGGTGACACAGTGTCCTAAAAGCTTGAATGGCCTCCGGGGTGAGACGGAATTCTCCGCGTGATGGTTTAGTTAGAGCAGTGAGAGGTGCTGCAGTTGAGCTGAAGCCCCGGATGAATCGCCGATAGAAATTGGCGAACCCCAGAAAACGTTGCAGCTGTTTGAGCGATGTGGGTAGGGGCCACGAACGCACAGCCTCCAGCTTCTGGGGATCCATGGCCACACCCTGAGCAGAGATGACGAAGCCCAGGAACGTGGTGGAGTGCTGGTGGAAAGCACATTTCTCCAACTTACAGTACAACTGGTGGGCCAGCAACCTCTGGAGGACTGCTCGGACATGCTGGGTATGCTCTTCTAAGGTCTTAGAGTAGATGAGGATGTCGTCCAGGTAAGCGTAGCACCATCTACCCAGCATGTCCCGGAGAACGTCGTTGATGAGGTGTTGGAAAGCGGCTGGACTGTTGCAGAGGCCAAAGGGCATGACAAGGGTCTCGTAGTGACCGGTGGGGGTTATGAAGGCCGTCTTCCACTCGTCGCCCTCCCTGATGCGTACCAGATTGTAGGTGCTCCGTAGATCCAACTTCGTAAAGAAGTGGGCACCAGAGAGGGCGTCCAGGGCGGTGTTAGTCAGAGGGAGTGGATGACGGTTCTTCACGGTGATTTGGTTGAGCCCTCGGTAGTCACCGCACGGCCGGAGACCCCCGTCCTTCTTCTTCACAAAGAAAAACCCCGCCGCCGCCGGGGAGCTGGAGGGTCGGATGGTACCTGCGCGAAGACCCTCCGCTACGTACTCCTCCATCGCGAGCTGTTCCTTGGCCGACAGGGAGTACAGGTGACCGCGGGGTGGTACCGCGCCCGGCACGAGATCGATAGCAAGGTCGTAGGGGCGATGAGGAGGCAGCCGAGCCGCGCTACGCCTGCTGAAGACCTCGACCAGGTCGCGGTACTGGACAGGGATAGCTTCGTGGTCGACGTCGAGGGCCCCGGGCTCCCCTGAACACGTCCCAACCCTGGCCCGGAGACAGAGCTCCTGACAGGTCGCACCCCAGTGAATGATCCGACGTGATGTCCAGGAGATGAGAGGGTCGTGAGTGACGAGCCAGGGGTGGCCGAGAATGATGGCTGGTGAGGGGATCTTCGTAACGTAGAACTGGATGACTTCGGAGTGATTTTCGATGATGAGGGTGAGTTCTTGGGTACGATGAGTGATGGGACTGAGAGTTAGGGGGCGACCGTCAATGGCAGTAGCTTTCAAGGGTTGGGATAACGCCTCGATTACAATCCCCATCTGGGCAGCATAAGCCTGATCGATGAAGTTCCCAGCCGCACCTGAATCAACGAATGCGGTGGTCACGATCCGTTGGTGGCCCATGAGGATTGATACCTGTAGCAGCAGCCGGGAAGAGACGGACTCGGGGTAGGTTTTCGCAGTGTTGGGACCAGATGAGGACCTCCCCCTCCTCACCTGGTCTGCCCGTTTCCCGGCCGAAGAGGGCAGATAGCACGATGGTGGTCCGGGGAGGCGCAATAGGCACACAGGCCCTCGCGGTAGCGTCTGGCCCTCTCTGCCGCTGACAGGGAGGTGCGCCCTATTTGCATGGGTTCCCCGGCTCCGGTTGAGTGGGCCTCTGAGGCGATCGGTGGAGGTGATGGAGACGCAGCGACAGCATAGGTGGTGGATGGTTCTGGGGTCCTGTGGTAACCGGTGGCTCCTGTAAAAGAACGAAAAACAGTTTTAGTATTGTGGTTCATCCGCTGATCCACCCGGAGGGCCAGCTGTATCATGCCCTCCAGGGTGTCAGGGAGCTCCCGCACAGCCAATTCGTCTCGGAGACGGGTGGAAAGTCCTTCGTAGAAGGCTGTGCGGAGAGCTGAGTTTGACCAGGTAGTTTGAACGGCGAGAGTGCGAAATTCGGTGGCATATTTGCTGACGCTGCGACTCCCTTGCTTAAGATGGTACAGCCGTGAATCAAACTCCACCTCGCTCTCAGGATGTTGGAAGACGGCTCGGAGCTCGGAGGTAAATGCCGGGTATGAATGTGCAACGTCTCTGTCAGCCTTCAGAACCGCCGTAGCCCACTCGGCTGCCTGCCCAGTGAGGAGTGAGGTGAGAAGTGCGATCCTGCTGCGATCGGAGGGGTATCTGGAAGGCTGGAACTCAAAAACCAGGTTAAGAGTGGTGAGAAAGACATCGCATTTCGTTCCGGACCCATCCCATTTGTCCAGAAGCGATATTTTGGGATGACTGACAGGGGGGTTTTGGCGGACCGGTTCGGCGGGAGGAACCGTAGCAGCGGCCAGGTCGTCATGATCCGCCTGCAGGGCGGTGAGATCCGAGCGGAGATTCTCGCACTCCGCCCGAAGACCAGCGGCCTCGGCGTGCAGCGCGGTGATCTCCGCCCGGAAATGCACCAACTCCTGCCGCAGATTCATAATCTCCGTGGCCTGCTGCCGGATCACTCCCACCAGCTGCTCCAAATCCGCCGAGACCATCTCGGGACCGGACATTCTGTCACGGAGACAAGACAAGAAGCGATCGATCGAGATAAGGTCCCTGTGTAGCGTGACGGAGAACTCAAACGCGGATACACACGAGTGAGCAGGTTAGCCACGCAGTTATTCTGAGAACGCTCCAGCGAAGGAGTAGAGATTTCCACCAGGAAACCCGCGTTCTAATACACACACAGAAGGGTATATAAATGTTCCGCCAAGCGGTACTCACGTGAGTAGAGATGGAGAGATGAGGCGACCTACAAAGACGTTCACACATGAACTCAATGTCCGGTGCCGACTGAACCTTACTTCCTGTTTATATACCTGCGGAGATTACTTCCGGGACCTTGTGACCTCACGTGATTCGGTGCGTGTGACAAATTTGTATGAATGCGTACGACCTCACACATACAGTGCCCTCCACAAATATTGGCACCCTTGATAAATATGAGCAAAGGCAGCTGTGGAAATAAATCTGAATTGTTTATCCTTTTGATCTTTCATTCAAAAAAGTCACAAAATTCTAACCTTTCATTAAAGTAAAACAATGGAAAGTGAGGAGAAAATCTCATTATGAAATAAAAAATTTTCTCCAGTTCACGTTGGCCACAATTATTGGCACCCCTAGAAATTCTTATGAGTAAAATATCTCTGAAGTATATTTCCATTCATATTTCCATTTTTTTAGCACACCAGGGTGACTAGGAACGTGAAATTGTCCAGCCATGACTTCTTGTTGGACAGGATTATAAATATGAGGATCACAAAGGCCAAATTCCCTTAATTGTCCATCACAAGGAGTAAAACCAAAGAACATAGTTCCGATGTGCAGAACATCACAAGCTTCACAAAATAGAAAGTGGCTGTAAGAAAAGAGCTAAAGAAAAATTCCCATTTCAACCATCAGGGCAATAATTAAGAATTCCAATCAACTAAAGATGTTATAAATCTGCCTAGAAGAGGATGTGTGTCTATATTGTCATAATGGATGGTGAGAAGGAGACTGTGAAGACTCTCCAAGGATCACAGCAGGAAAATTGCAGAGATTAGTTGAGTCTTAGAGCCAGAAAGCCTAAAAAAAAAATTCAAATAGCCCCTACATCACCACATGTTGTGTTGGAGGGATTCAAAAGAAATCCTGCTCGCTCATCCAGCATATTTAGTTGTCAGATATGACTAGAACTTCAAATGGGACTGGCTTCTATGGTCAGATGAAACTAAAAAAAAAATAACTTTTTGAACACTCAAAATGGGTTTGGTGCAAACAGGGATAAAAAGTACCACATGCCTACATTTAAATAAACTGCTGGATCTTATTCTGGGCCTATTTTTCTGCCAGAGATCCTGGACATCTTGTTTAGATACATACATGGCATCATGGATTCTATCAAATACTAAGAGATAAAAAAAAATCTAAACCTGACTGCCACTGTTAGAAATCTTATAATGGGCCGTGTTTAGATATTTCATCAGGACAATGATCCAAAACAAACACAAAAAGGTGTCACTGAGGACAAAATGAAGCTTTCCCTGATGAAAAAAACAGCATATGCTGGTAGGTATGTTTTGATGCTGGAATGCTGGTTAGGTAGGTTATGATGCTGGTTTAAGCTGGTCCTTTGCTGGTTCATGCTGGTCCTTGACCAGCAACATGACCAGCAAAAACCAGCAAAGGACCAGCTTAAACCAGCTAAGGACCAGCATAAACCAGCAAAGGACCAGCTTAAACCAGCATCAAAACATACCTACCAGCATATGCTGGTTTTTTCACCAGGGTTTGCCATGGCCGTCCCAGTTCCCTGACCTGAACCCTTTAGAAAATGAGTGGGGTTAACTGAAGAGGAGAAGAACCAACATGGAGCTGGGAATCTTAAGGATCTGGAGAGATTTTGTATTAGGGAATGGTCTCTGATCTCTTGTCAGGTGTTCTCCAAACTCACAAGGGATTATAGGAGAAAATTCAGAGCTGTTATCTTGGGAAAAGGACGTTGCAATAAGTGGGTGCCAATAATTGTGGCCAATGAGAGCTAGAGAATAATGATATTTCCCCCAAACTTTCTATTGTTTTACTTCAATGAAACGTTAGAATTTTGTGATTTTTTTTAAATAAAAGATCAAAAGGATAAACAATGCAGATTTATTTCCACAGCTGCCTTTGCTCATATTTACCAAGGGTGCCAATATTTGTGGAGGACACTGTACGATTTTGTACGTTTTCGGTGAGGGGTAGGTTTAGGAGTGGGGTTAGGGGTGGTCATTCGTATGAATTCCGACGAATTAGCCACCTTGTGAAATATGTACGAATTGTCATGAGATGGGGTTGGTTGAGCCACTAATGTCACATGGACTATTTTATCGATGTCCTTACTACCTTCTGGGCCTTGAACATGGTGCTTGTGTTACCGTCTTACAGAGTCAGAAAGCTCTCTGATTTCATCAAAAATATCTTAATTTGTGTTCTGAAGATGAACGAAGATCTTACGGATTTGGACAGAATTTTCATTTTTGGGTGAACTGCCTCTTTAAGCTAAAATTGAATTAAATATAAATATCTAAAAACTTAAAAGAAGACTGAAAGACAAACTGAAATTAACTAAGTTAAAGTACTAAAATTACTAAAACTAAAACAAATATGAATTAGTGCTCCAGATACAGTTAAGAGACAAAATTTTTCTACAAACAGAAAGAGATGAGAAATGAGGGTGGAATATGTAGATGGCAGTGTCGTGGGTTATAAAAGAGCTTGTGTATGTGTGAGCTGTAATTGTGTTGGTGGTTTTGAGGACAGCAGCTGTTGAGTGAGTTGGCCGAACCGTACTGTCCATTGAGAACATCAGAGCCAAACACACACACACACAGAGTAAGCGCGCTCAGTCCCAGAGCAGCACTCCTCATTTTTTCCCAGCAGACTAGACAGACAGACATACATACACACACACATACACACTCTTATCCAGCAGATGGGCCGGTTGGGGGGATCAGAGTCCAGCTGCCCATGAAATCAGACTGATGAGTCAGCAAACACAAGGCGACGTTTCTGCTTCTGGGAACAAAAAAAGCTAAGAGAATCATCTTGCAGGCGCTTTCATCAGCGGGTCATTAGAGCGCCGGAGCTCAAGGTGTTTGGCCGGCGCATTCTTTATGCATGCTGTTACTGTCCCTCTTGGGACGGTCCGGGAATCTGAGATTGTAAATCGTACCTTTTCCCATCATGCAACGCGAAGCTGTGAATTTACAGCGGTTCAGAGGGTATTCCTAAGCACTTGTGAAGTTTAATCATGGTGAAATCACTGTAATGCACAGCCTCGAGTGACATATTGCTATAAAAACGTGGCAATGGTGATTTTTTTTCCTTTCTATTCTTTTTCTTCTTCTTCTTCTTTTTTTTTTAATTGACTAATTTTTGGAAGTAGAATTTTTTTTTGGATTGACTTTTTTTTTGGTCCTAATACAACACAGTTTTATTTCTATAGAACATTTAAATGAGTTAAAATACAAAATCTAAATAAATGAAATAATAACCTATTGTTTACTTCTAATTTTAGGTGTGGTCAAGGTTGGGCTTAATAGTAACAGTTTCTTTCAACCAGTCAAAAGTCTGATCAAGTATGTTTTCCATCACTGTAAAATTTTGATTTAATCATTTTGATTTAAATACTTCTTATTAAAGGGTATGAAATTTGTTTTGTATACAAAGATTGAAATCTGTTAAGATAAGAACTTCAGGTAACACTTTACAATAAGGTTAATTAGTTTAACATTAACTACATTCGTTAACATGAACTAAGAATGAACAATACTTCTACAGCATTTAATAGTTAGTTCATGTTAATTTCAGCATTTACTAATGCATTATTGAAATCACAGGTTGTGTTTGTTAACATTAGTTAATGCTCTGTGATCTTACATGAACAAACAATGAATGACTGTATTCTTATTGGCTAACAAAGATTGATAAATAGTGTAATAAATGTATAGTTCATTGTTCGTTTATGTTAGTTAATACATTATCTAATGTTAACAAAAGACACCAAGTGTTACTGAATTTCTTTACATTTTAATATGTGAATTAATTTTATTTTCAATTAATTTTATTGTCAATTTTAAATAAATAGTTTGAGAGGCATTTATTTTAGTATTATTTATATACTATTATAGCATTTATTATACTTCGCCTTTTATTTTTATATAATATAAAATGTTAACATTAAGTGTTTATTATTTTTATGTGTTGTAATCTTTGCAATTTCTATGTATTGTTAAAAATATATATTTACATACACATTTTTACAAACATACTAGCCATTTTTGGCTTTTTGTATATTTTAAAAAAAAAAAAAAAAAAAAAAATGATTTAATTTATTCATTTATTTTTGATGTATAGGAGTCAAGCAACTGTGGTGTAGTTTGTTAACATCCTTTAACTTTTCATTTCTGCTGATTGTATTTAGACTTCAAAATTCATGAAGTTGTGCTCATTTGTGAAGGCAATCTTGATAAACAAAACATGTATAATCAGTCCTAAAATTTTAATAATGACAGATAACGTTGCTTTGTTTGGGCTAGTCAAAAAAAAAAAAAAAAAAAAAAAAAATAATATATATATATATATATATAGATAAAACAGATTAATGTTCTTATACCACAACAGAAACACCAGGAAATTAATTTACGAATGGCTTTCTAGTTATATCTGTATATTAATCTGAGATAGAAGAAAGTAATGTGAAAAACATATTACCAATAGATAAAATTCTTCTGAGCAGATTAGGTTCAGCAAAGATCCAGCTTCTTATGAAGTACCATTTTCGGCTGAGCTATTTCTTTGAACACTAAAAATGTTCTTTATGTTATATTGCATGTTCCTCAGATCAGATGAGATTACTGGTTCAAGGTTTCATCCATTAACAGAGCTAAACCCTCCCGGATTCTTCGCAGCACTAGTCATGGATGTTTTAAAGAACAACTTAACAAGGTTCCCTTATCACAGCAGGCTGTAATAAAGAAGAAAAACGGGAACGAAACCAGAAAATGACTTTTATAAAGTCAAATGTGAGACATTTTGTGTAAGGAACCAAGTGTCAGTCTATAAACTTTCCTCTCAGGTACTGTTACAAAGTGTATTTTTGTAGTGCCAGTGTTTATGGAGCTCTACTTGATGGGTTTCTTCTGTAAAACCTCCTGTTATCTTTCTGTGCCAGACAGGTTAACTTCAAAATCATTCACAGTCTTTGTATCCATCCACCATAATGGAAAAAATATTGCACCGTATAACAAACACAGTCTGTCAAGTGTTTCCTGGGTTTATTGTGTCTTGAGCATCTTGAGTTCTGGGCATGAATTCCTGCAAATGTGTTACAAACAGCCCGTAAATCTCCTGCTTCACTAATATGAGTCACATAATGCATACACTGAATCTCATTCACTCCTACAGCTGTTTTTGGTTGTCTTACAAATTACTGTTTATGAAAGAAACCCAGTGGCTCTTTTAAAGCATAGAAGAGTTATTCATAATTTAAAATAAAAGCCACAATTAGAAATAAAAAGGGTTTTCCAGTCTGATGTCACACAGAGTGTTCTGTGGAAAACATTTATGTTTTGGTCCTTTAAAGCAACCAGAAACTAAAACACAATGTAATATCTAGAACTGTATAACATAAAAATGATCATTTGTTGAAGCTTAAAAGCTGCACGGAATAATAAAGAAGTGTTTAAAATCATTTAAAAGTCTTACTGCTTGTAGTCTTTAGAGAGAAAAAAATCACAAATTAGATCTTTCATATTTTAATTGTTTCTTCTATGAGATTAAACTAAGAGCAAATTATCTCCCCTACTGATGCATCACCTGCAAAATGTTTCAAAAGAAATGTCTCAAGTATCTCAAACCTTGTTTGATTTTACAACATGACTACACCCTGTGATCAAAAGTGATAGATTTCAGAAAACTATTTTTTATCAAATTCAAAGACTTAATAATCTGAGCTGCCATTCACATTTTAGAGCTTTATACTCCTGCTGCACTCATTTGTACCTATTTTTAGATATTCTAGGGAATTTAGAAGAAACATCCACGGCGAAGTTGAGAACTCCATTAATTCTCCTGTAAGCTATGAAAGAGCAACCAGAAAGAAATACAAGTCTCTACAAGTTTGTGGTATATAAAAAATAAAGGTAGAATGAGAATCCATTTTGTGCTAAAGCAATGAGTTGTTTTCATTCTTCTGTTCTTGTAAAGATGACTACCAACAACATATTTCCCTGTAGAGCAGCAGACTGCTCCATGACCTGTTCGATTCTGTCAACTGTGAAGATCAACATATCTTTACTCTTCTCTTTCTCTGTCTCTCTCTCTCGCTGCACCTGAAATCTTACACCATCTAACACCTGTTCGGTTGTTCTTACAAGCGTTTCACTGCCGTCTCCATGTCAGTCTTTCTTCTTTTACCATCTTTCTCCCTCTTTCTTCCTGCTTACTCCCACACATTGCACTCTTTCCCTAAAATCATGCTGTAAGAAATTAGATGTTTCAACCTGATTTCATGTGAAAGCATAATTATTTTATGAGGTGGCAATTTCGTATGAATTTTTACTATGTGATTTGTATGGAAAGGTATGATTAAAAAAAAAAAAAAGAAAGAAAGAAAAGTAAGCATGGAGGTCCATCTATAAACCTAACCATCAGTGGGATGAAAGCAGATCATATGAAAGTGTATGGTTGTGAATTTGCCAAAATGAAAAAAAAAATTAATACGAATTCGCCAAACTGTAAAATAAGTACAAATAGTGAGCATGATTGGAGTGTGTTGGATGTTTGTAGTAGTTTTTTGTAGTAAATTTAAGTCAAAGGTTTGCATTGCTTTTTGAGTTGAATCCATCCATGCAATTATTTTAAGTAACTGTTCACTAAACTTAAATGTCAAGTTGCCTTAACTTATAAATAAGCCTCCCTCGCACACCTGGTTATGACCAGGTGCGTACAATTAAAAAAGGAAAAACCAAAAAAAAGTACTTCTTTGTAAAACTTCATTACATTCTGTCAAAGATGTCCATCAGACAAGTTATCCTGATTTATAATCCATCATGGTATTAATCGCTTATTTATATATAGTAACTCTACAAAGTTTTCTAAAGGTCTTTCTGAAATTGTCATCTTTAACTCAACTTTTATAAGACAAAAAAACACTGAAATACCTTTTAAAAAGACACACAGAGATCTCAAGAAATCACAAAACATCTTACTGAACATGACAACCACAAATTAACCACAAATAAAACTAATGAATGTTCAAAAAGTGCAACCATATTAATGATTGTTGTGCATGCTGGGAAAAGAGCGAATGTATATAGGGTACAAAGGGGCTATATATTATTATATAATATGATTAATATCATGTTTTTAAATATAATGGTTTCATTCTAAACATGGTGATGATCTCTAAGATGGACACCCAATATAATATATGATATTTACTATCTGAATCTAACCATGTCATGGCAACAAATGGGAAAGTCTGCCATCTGTTACTTATCGTGTTGTTATTGTGCCTTTTAGCCCCAACAGCAGGGGCACTTTTTACCCCAAATACCATACTTTTACATATATTCTTTTGTTATTTAAGAACTGTTGCTTTAATTATCTTAAACAACTAACAAACAACTAAAAATCATTAGGAAGACATTTGTCTTAAAATATATTCAGTCATTTTAGCGATTCTCATTTGCTACTTAAATCTACAGTATTTAAAAAAAAACATCAAATATTAGATCAAGCGCACAATCAACTTTGCGCTGCTGCCCTCAATCGCGTCAAGAATCAGCCAAATTTGCACATGCAAATTTAAATTGCGAAAAGCGAATGTTTTGGAAAGTGCTATGCCACATTTGTGTGTCATCTAGTGGTTTAGAGAAAAATAAAATCAAAGGCACCTTTTACCCCAGGGAGCCTTTAGCCCCGTCATACCATATATACATATATACATACCAGTTTATACCAGTATTGTGCCTGTTATGTGCTATTCACTTTAACACAGTTCTATCATGACAACTCTTTGAAGATTTTAGCATGGTAATGGATATGACAATGTTAATGTATTTGGTCTTGGCGGAACAGATCTGCTATGCTGCTGAATTGTTGCTCCTGGTGGTTATTGCTGTTGTCTGCAAAACAAACACAGGGACTGCCACTGCCAGTGCATACAATAATATGGTGCTGTGAGTATTTAAGACATACTGCTGCTGCACAGGTAGCATGTATAATAACCCGTAGCAGATCTATACAGGTGGAGCTGGGGAGGTGGAGGGTTTCAGAAAAACTCTGAAAAAGCACTACGAAAAGCTCTAGTGAATGCTAAGCAGCCTTTTAAATGTAAAGCAAGCTCATTGGCTGCATATGTAACATGAACCAATCAGCTTGTGCCGAGTAGTTTAACGCTGTGAATATTATCAGTTTGCGTTAACAACCCTTCAGCCTGCGCCATATAGAGTTTCATGAACTTGGCATTTGCTAAACTTTGTACAGTTTCCATATCACAGTTTTGCAAAGATGACAGAAAATTTACTCACAATTGCTGGCCTGCAGCAAAACATGACAGCAGTTGTATTTCAGACCAAACATATAAAGGGGATTGAGTGAAACCTGTTTTTTTCAGCATTTTCCAACATTTCAGTGTGAATGTAAGCATCTTTTTTAAAATGCTAGTGTGGAAGGAGAGCGAAAGAGAAACGCTATCAAAAATATCTGGATTAATGTAGGCATGGCCTAAATCTTAAAAATAAAATAAAAAAAGCTTGTGTTTCTAAAAGCATGAATTAAGAGAAAACTGCAATAAACAGCAGAATGTTTCTTGTTTCTACAGCATCATTTTACATTCTCTCAGCCTGTGGTTTTCTTTCTTTTTCCTTCCCTGTCTCTCTGTATGAAAGCATGTCTTTGTGGTTGTGTCTTTGGGTTCAGCTCTCGCCCTTTTCATCAGCAGATATTTGAAATCTAACTAACCCTATTCATGGTCTGCCAGCTCAGCCTGCGTCCGGCCTGCGCTCAGCCGGCGTTCATGCCACACAACACAGACGGCCCGGTGCGGGGGAATCTCAGGAATTCGGTCCAGGAGACGCAGGCGGCTGACAGCTGGTTCCAGCACTTTTTTCTTCATCGCACTGAACGGCAACAGCTCACCGACCACCAACCACCGCAGCTCGGCACCATCTGTACACCTATCGTGTTCTGCTCAGATCTGACAATAGTCAGACTTTCCCAGGTCTAGTGTTACAATCTGCACTTTTATGTAGCTTCTTATAGAGCGTCCTGATACTGTGCGGCTGACGGTTTCAGACTACAAATGTTCAACTGAGCTAATTAGGATCATGGTTCTGGTATCAGTACATCTTATTTTATCTGCAGATTTCTGATCAAGATCCAAACAGTACCAGTTAGTTTAGTGAACAGATGGGGAACTGGAGACTAACGCAGATGCTAGCTGACGCTAATAGGCTAACGTTTAAGCATTTGGCAGACACCTTTCCGGCACTGGACTTTGAAACTGTAGCTTGCCAAGCTAAAAGCTACTCATATTTTAAAGTAAACTGTTCTTATAGCTACACTAACAAAATTAGCCAATTAGTACAATCTCAGAACCAAAAAAAATAAAGGTACAAAGCTGTCACTGGCACGGTACCCTTTTAAAAGCTACTAATATGTATTAATACTTCTTTTATATCTTATTTACCCCTAAATGATACATATAAGTACTTTAAAAGTATATGCGTAAGTACAGTATATTAAAAGATTAGTATACTTCCAGAATAAAAATTTCCTGATAATTTACTCACCCCAATGTCATCCAAGCTGTTCATGTCTTTCCCTGTTGGAAAAAAAAAAAAAAAAAACATATGCTGGTTAGGCATGTTTTGACACATGGCTGCTGGTTTGCGCTGGTTTAAACTGGTCCTTATCTGGTCATGAGCCGGTTTAATTGCTCATGTGCCGGTCCTAAGCTGGTCCTGAGCAGGAGCTAGTTGCTTAGGACCAGCTAAGGACCAGCTTAAACCAGCTCAAACCAGCAGCCATGCTTCAAAACATGCATAACCAGCATATGCTGTTTTTTTTTTTTTTTTTTTTTTTTTTTTTTTGTTTTGTTTTCCAATAGGGTTCTTTCTTCAATCAAAATTAAATTAAGGCTTTTAAGGAAAACATTTCAGAATTATTCTCCATATAGTGGACTTCAATGGGGATCAATGGGCTGAAGGTCCAAATTGCAGTTTCAATACAACTTCAAAAGGCTCTACACAATCCCAGCTAAGGAATAAGGGTCTTATCTAGTGAAACAATCATTCATATTCTAAAAAATGCATATATTTTTTAAACACAAATGCCCATCTTGTTAGGTATGTTTTGATGCAGGTTTAAGTTGGTCTTTTGCTGGTTTAAGCTTGTCCTTTAAACCAGCAAAGGACCAACTTAAACCAGCAAAAGACCAACTTAAACCAGCAAAGGACCAGCTTAAACTAGCATCAAAAAGTCATGCATGAGGTCAAGTTAGTGCAAGACAAGCATTTGTGGTTAAAAAGTATATACATTTTTTTTTTTTTTTTTTTTTAGAAAATTACGATCATTTCACTAGATAAGACCCTTAATCCTCGGCTGGGATCGTGGAGAGCCCTTTGAAGCTGCGCTGAAACCTTTGACTCCTATTGAAGTCCACTATATTGAGAAAAATCCTGGAATGTTTTCCTCAAAAACCTTAATTACTTTCGACTGAAGAAAAAAAAAAAAGACATGAACATCTTGGATGACATGGGGGTGATTAAATTATCAGTAAATTTTCACACTGGAAGTGAACTACTCCTTTAATATACTTACGTATATACTTTTAAAGTAATACGTGCCATTTAGGGGTAAATAACATACCTTTTTACTTTTGTACCACCCGAGTGATAAGTTTGTACTTTTTTTACTGAGAAAGTAAAAATATGAAAACACATATATTTAAAAATTACAAAAACACACAACAAAATGACTAAAGCTTTAAAGGGATCATCAGATGCCCATTTTCCACAAATTGATAATGAAACGCCTATTAAAATTTCTCAATGGTAGTGTAAAAAAACATCCTTTTTACCTTGTCAAAATCAGCTCTGCAGATATCAGCCGGTTTTGTTGCATGTTCCTTTAAATGCTAATGAGCTCTGCTCACCCCGCCCCTCTCTTCTGTGGGGTGACGAGCCATCCTGTTTACTTTAGCCGCATTTAGCCACAAAACTTGCTAACTAGCACATTATTAGGAAAGGCAATTTGCAAAGATGCATTAAAAAAACCCTTATACTCACTTGTAAGTGAAGCTGGATCACTCGCGCAAACATAGGCGCATTTAGGTAGATTGGAGACGTGTTCCCTTTACAAACATATATAATCCACTGCGTCTTCAGAGCTCAGATGTCGGGAGTAAATGACGACTGCTATGTTCATTATCACATCTAACAACAAAACACCTCATTTGCTTAGGAGCCATTCTTGTCTACGTCCCTGCTCCAGCATCGAAACAATGGTGGTCTGACTTTTACAGCTCACTCAGGGCAGGTCTAAGGTAAGACGGTAATGTCAATCAACTATCGTGGGAGCAGCATTGGTCTGTGTGATGTCGCACAGACAAGGAGCTGAGAATGGCCTGATTTGAAAAAGGGGATGTTATTTTTAGGGATTAAAAAAACACTGGGTGGGTTTTTTATCATTATAGGGTGTTTGTGTACACACACTGCCAACACACATTTATGTTCAAACAACACGTAAAAGTGATTTTTGCATCCAACGACCCCTTTAACTAAAATGTAAATTTTAATATATTTCAAATAACAGTTTTAACTACAATAATATCTCGATGATACCCCAGGTGAAAAAAAAAATAAAAAATCCATTATGGAAGTCAACTTTTTTTTTTTTTTCCGCCTGGTACTAAAACAGCAGTTTTCAAGCCAGACTATTTTGAAAGCCACTGAGCTGCTGTCATGTTACTGAAAAACAGTTATTGCTATCACTATACTTTTGATTACCCCAGAGTTCTGCACCTTCAACAAAACTAACTTACACTTACAGTTCAAACTCAGTGCATTTCTCATGTTTTATAGAGCAGCAGGGTTTATAAGTGAACATCTGTGTGGAATTTACTAGTGGGTTGTAGAAGCCAAATGGCCACACTTTGGCACAAGCTTAAGAGCGTCAGCAGTGAAGTGCAAACAACCAGCGCTGCCATCCGCATTCGGCTGCCTGTTTGCCAGCTGCAGACAGAGGAGCCCTTAGTAAAAATGCTAGAGGAAAAATTTGTCCTGCATTTAAGACTAAAGAAAGTCGTTTTTTTATGAATGGAGAGGCCTTGAGACTTCTGGGAGATCGGAAGTCATGTTTACCCACAGGATACAGATGAAATTACACAGGAGATCCTAACTGACAGCATTTGGAGATCCAGCTCTCTGGAATTTTCTAACACCTTCCTGTTCCAATTTGTCTTTATTATATACGGAGAATGTTATCCTGAACTTTAAGGCCTTTGCGGGTTACTAATGGACTAATGATCTCGTCAAACAGACAGATTATTGTCTGCAGTGTTGGGAGGGAATGAGTCTGTGTTTGCCACTCACATGTGTGATTCATTTGCCATCCAAGAATATGGCAAACGTCCCACCTCAACAACACAGCCATATTGTATGGGTGTGTTTGCATAATACATCAAAAGCAAGGAGAAACGCCCTGAGACAAAAAATAAAACTGCTGTGAAACAGAAAGTTATGCTTACTTATGTAGTATAAAAGGACTGTGCTGGTATCGCGTCACAGTGATGCTATCAGCCGGTAATATCATGGTATTTTGATATGGTACCATTATAGTGAATGATTGTCAGATTCATATACACTATAAAAAGTGGTGACCTGAAAGAACCATTTTTACCTCATTTAACCTATCAGTTTTGCTGGTATAAATGTTGGTACAAATAAAAAATGTAGTCGATTCATTGATGCTAAATAACACTTTTTGATTTAAATGAAAACAGATCATTTGAAATGCTACCTTTTTCAGGTTACCTAAAATAGTAAATGATGTTTATTTGAAAATGTAACAATGCAAACAGGTTTTCTGTAAGGGGTAGGTTTAGGCTTACGGTTGGGTTAGGGGATAAAAAAATATTCTTCGATCAGTATAAAAACAATAGAAGTCTATGGAAAGTCCCCACAATTCACAAAAACAAATGTGTGTGTTTGTGTGTGTGTGTGAAAAACAAACAAACAAACAAATAAGTAAGTAAATAAACAAACAAACAACACTGAAAAAAGATCAACAGTTAACAATTCACCAAACAATTTTTACTTAGAAATGACTAATAAATACAAATAATCACAAATAATAACAAAGACACAGCAGATAACGCATTGAATTAAACTATACATTTTTGAAGTAGAAAGACCAAAGTATTATTTTCTTCTAAAACAATTGATTTGTTTGTTTCTTTATTTATAGCATAAATTGAAATAAATAAATAAATAAATAATATTAACAATTTACTAAGCAATTTTCACTCAGAAATGACTTATAAATTTATATAATTTATATAAATTATATTATTATAAAAATATGATTCTGAAGTACAAAGGCCAGAATATTAGTTTCTTCTAAAAAAAAGAAAAAAAGTATATATATATATATATATATATATATATATATATATATATATATATATATATATATATATATATATATATATGCTATAAATAAATAAATAAATAAATAAATAAATAAACACTGAAAAAAATCACTATTAACAATTTACTGAACAGTTTTTGCTCAGAAATTACTAATAAATTTCACAAATAATTACAAAGACACAACAGGTAATGCACTGAATTAAACAATATAATTTTGAAGTAAGAAGAACAAAATATTATTTTCTTCTTTAAAAAAAATATTTATTCATTCATTCATTCATTTCAGTGTATGATACGTATGAAAAAAAGTAATAAAAAAAAGTACACTGAAAAAAAATCTGGACAATTAACAAATTAAACAATTTTCACTCAGAAATTACTAATAAATTTCACAAATAATTACAAAGACATAGCAGGTAACGCATTGAATTAAAAATATAATTTTGAAGTAGAAAGACAGAAATAATATTTTCTAATAAAAAAAAGAAAGAAAGAAAGAAAAACAAAAAAGTAATTAATTAATTAATGAATTCATTCATTCATTCATTCATTTATTTATTTCAATGTATGCTACATCATAAATAAATAAATAAAAACATACACCGGAAAATATATTATATATATTCAAAGTAATTTGACTTGACTTTTTTGCCAAAGTAGATGGGTAAGAATATTAAAATATTAAAGATATCATACACCTAACTGTTTTGACTCTGACCTATGAAAAATGACCTATCTACCAAAAACACACAGGCAACCACCTATAAACATGCTAAAAGCGTCAAAACATTTTTGCAACCATAAAGCAATGCTCTGGCAAGCATCAACAACTCCTAGCATGTGCACCACAATGTGTTTTTTTTTTTCCAGAAAATATAAAAAAAATACTTACAGTCAGTGCAACAATATAGAAATTAATTATTACTGTAACATTGCTCTGTCTTCTATAAATTCTTTAAAATGTGAAAAAAAAAAAAAAAAAAAAAAATCCTGACATTTAAAGTCTCAGCTATTGTTGGTGTGTAATAAAACAAATGAATAAACAAATGAAAAAACCTTTCAGCTCATTCTTTTAACTCTGTGGCTGAATCTAAAGCATCTCATCACATTTACAGCACTGAAAAAGAACAAACTTGCTGCTGTCTGACCTGTTGTCATCTTTCCAATATGCCATAAACAGTCGTGAAGATGCACAGGCACTTCCTTTGCATGAATTAGTTTGGATAAACCTCCTAAGAGTTCATATCCGTTCAGAAATAGAGGTTGAGGAGAGATTATGTTGATAAACACACCCACGCACATTCAGTTGCACTATAATGAAAGGCTCATGGGTAATAATAACCGATGGTAATGTGCACAGAAAGAGATATGAGGTACATGTCCTCTGGAACTCCATGTTTGACAGTTTTATTGCTGTTAATGAAACGCGTGGCATGGGAGTATTAAGCCGTCATCAAATTGACATCTTTAATTAAAGTGGCAGCTTAATTAAAAATCCAATTAACTGTGAAACTTTAATGAATAGAAAAATGCAAAACGCAAGACTTGACCTTCAAAATCAGAATGCTCCAGATTTCAACACGCCTGCAAAATGATTCTTAAATGAATGGACCTGCAATGTTGCCCTGAGACACAATAAAAGAGTTTGTGCGAGGTGGCTGATTTAATTAAAACCGGATATTTAATTGTTATGACTGACGGTGGTTAAGAACTGTCAACATATCAAAACTAAAAAAAAATATATATATATATATATGATGCACAACACCACATTTTAAAATGTAACTGTGGCAGACTTTTAAAAAAGCAAAAGTTCATTATCCAAATGTCAGTGCAGTTCTTAAAGGAACAGATCAACAACAACAACAACAAAAAAATGTTTATTTAATATATGGTTGACAAAAATTGTTAAATGTGCCATTATTAATATTTAAAATTCTTGTTTTCATTCAGGTTTGAAATTTAAATATTTTAAATTTTACATGTCTTGTTCCTTTAATAATAATTATTATTTAAATATCTACTTTGTTCATTGTGTTTTATGCAGTTTATGATAACTAATAGCAGTAAAGCTTGCCAGACCTAATTTACGAGGTGACAGGCAAAACTATATTTCCCATCATGCACTGTGGCAGCACAAGACTATTAAATACACAGATTTACCTGAGCTTTTCTGCTTGATTTGACTAGTCAAGTGACTTGACAAGTTTGACTAAAATCAGTTGAACACACACCACATCACACATATGAATTCTGAACACATGAATAGGAACTTCCCAGAATGTCTATGGATGTTAATAAGTAGCATATTTTAAAATGAAAATGCATTCATTTGAATAACAAGTTACTCAGTACTTGTTCAAGATGATGTGACTTTTTAAAAATAGTTTCCTTTACTGTAAAACCTTTTATTTTTTCTGTAATCCTTTCAAATGGTGCATTTATTCTTAATCTTATCTGCCTTCAATAAGAGCTGATCCACTTACAGGAAGGAAATGTTACTGGGGGATATAAAAGCTGGAAAAAATTACAGAAAATCTCTCTCTCTCTCTCTCTCTCTCTCTCTCTCTCTCTCTCTCTCTCTCTCTCTCTCTCGTCATGCTCTGATTATCTCTCTTTTGTCGGGGCTGTTGAACACAGAGGGCTTTGGGAAACCAGTGACTAGAAAATACCGGCGAGGACTGCGAGTCCTCCACAGACAGTCACACCGTCCACTGCTCTAATAATCGAACTAATGACCGTGCTAATTATGAGCAAGCTGCTCTAGTGGATACTTCGCGAGCTGCTATCAATTCTCACGCATCAGTGACCAGAAAGTAACACCTGCTATATTGGTTCTCAAGCCAAGAGAATGGAGAGCTAATGCTCTCTAAAAAAATGTTTTTTCTTTATTATTAGGTGAAGATACAGTCAGCTGTAGGATTACAACAGGATGATATATATATGAAGAGTTCAGATGCAAAACCAGCCAAATCCTTCTGACGTCTTTCTTTAAAAAATGCATTTTTATCAGGCTCAGATGTATAGGTTTCTATGTAGGTACCGGTACTTCTGATTGGGCTGAGGTTGGTATTTTAGCAATTTGAAGAAAAAGTATTTGATGGACGTATAATATGTGTCTGGAGCATTCACTCAGTATCGTTATCTCATTTTTGAATTTAGAAAAACAACACCCTTTTTACCTTGTCAAAATCGGCTCTGCAAAAATCATCCTGTTCTGGTCGAGGTTGCTTTAAATGTTAATGAGCTCTGCTCGCCCCGCCCATCTCTTCTCTCTGTGGAGTGACGAGCCAGTTTACTTTAGCCACGTTTAGCCGCTAAACTTGCTAACTAGCACGCTATTAGGAAAGGCGATCGCAAAGATTAATAAAAAAAAACCCTCATACTCACTTCTGCTGTAAGTGAAGCTGGATCACGAATGATTCGTGCAAACATAGACGGATATATGTAGATCGGGAGGCGCATTCCCTTCACAAACTAATGTAATCCACTGCATCTTCAGCAGCTCAGATGTCGGGAGTAAATGACCTTAATCGCTCAATCGGAGATATTCTTGTCTAACTTACATCCCTGCTTTGACATCAAAACAATGGAGGTTGGACTGTTACAGCTGATTTAAGGCAGGTCTGAGGTAAGACGCTCAGCAGAACCTGATTTTACCAAGTACGACATGTTGCTGGATCAACATCTTTGTTGACCCTGGAACAACATGGTGATTAACCAATCAGATCTGAAAAAACAGTTTATGTTTTTGTGAAGTTTAGGCTTACAATCAGTGTTTGGTGCTTGTACATCAGTGTTATTCATCTATCATTTCTTGATGATTTTAGATATTATCATGGGTAAGGTTAGGTTTAGGTGTAGGGGTGTGGTCAAGATTACATTTTTGGATTAAAATGTTGTTCCAGGGTCAACAAAATATGTTGACCCAGGAACACATCTAACTCAGTAAAATCAGGACGTGCAAGACGCTCATGTCAATCAACTATCGCGGGAGAGGCCTCTGTCGGCATCTGAGAATGGTTTGAAAAAGGGGATATTATTTTTACAGATTAATCAAAAACCACTGCATGGATTTTTATCATTATAAGATTTGTACATACACTGCCAACACACATTAATGTTCAAACAACATGTAAAAGTGAACTTGTAGTGAACTTGTAATCGTTTTCATACACAGTTAAGATTACAGCATATATTTCGCTTTCCGGTGTTGTGGCGAATTCTGATCCCTGCCAGATTACTACCCCTGTAGTATTGGTTGGTTTAGGTGTGGGGGAGGCATCATGTAGCGATTTCAAAGAGAGGGGGTAATAATTTGGCAGAGGGTCGAAAATGGGCACAACATCGGAAATAACAAGCTTGCTCATTATCTCAGCCAGCACGGAATTGGACTTAGTGTCCATTCACACAGAACGCGTTTTTCCGTTCCAATGCGCTACTTTTTGACCGCAACATGGCAGAGGAGGCACTCATAGTGGCTGTGTCCGGATACCCTGAATTATGTAACATTTCTTCAAGCACTTCTAACAACTTTTTCCTTAAAAAAAAATTGTATCTATTAATTGTGTTGTTTGCCTATTTCTGTTATTGTCGTTATTGCATCATGTCTCAAAAGCGCATCTCGAGACCCTTGCTTTTTATGCTGCTATTTGTTTTAAAACTATTCCTGAGCCCTGCGTCTTGCGTTTTCAGACGCAAAGATGCGTTCTGTGTGGATGGCCCCTTAGGATGCGGAATCCTTGGGTACAAATCTCGTGAAAAACCTGACTTGTTATGAAAGAACTTAAAGATGAGAGATGGAAAAACAAGCTAAAACCGCATGCTTGTGATTGCGTTTTTACTGGACATTCATTTTTGTTCATTCTGTCGGTTTAGGTTTAGGTGTAGTGCAGATGGTATGTTATTATCGTATGTTATGGAGCATTAGAGTTATATCACCACTCGACGGACATTTCAAGTTCATTCTCAATTATCCCCCACCAAACTCATGGGCAGAGGTCTCAATCTCAATTCCTGGAGGGCCGCAGCTCTTCAGAGTTTAGCTCCAAACAGCTCCAACTCACACCTGCTTGGAGTTTCTATTAATCCTAAAGACATTGATTAGCTGGATCAGGTGTGTTTGATTAGGGTTGAAGCAAAAATGTGCAGAGCTGTGGCCCTCCAGGAATTAAGTTTGAGACCACTGCTTTGTGGGGTCTGTTAAAACTCAGTGGGCTCAGGGGAGGCGATTGAGACATGGACTCCTACTGTAACTTTACCTGCTGGTGTCTCTGTTGGACAGTGTTTCTTTACAAAAACGAGTGATTTATATACTTTTTAATGTTGTATTTTGCAATATTGGCATTGTTTTATTTTTGTACTATTTTGAGGAGGCACTGCCTCCCTTGCCTCCTCACAGGAAATGTCCCTGATATGTATATATAAGATTTTGAATTACAAATTCAACAACCATTTTAAACCATTTTAAGTGGAAAACACAGGTAATTCTGCCACGACACACCTTAAGATTCAGCCTTGGTTTTTCTTTGTTGGAATCCCACAAGCTAAAATTAACCAAATTAGGTTAGACTAACCAAATTGCATTAGCTTTCCCAGTATTCAGCTTCTCAGATGTGTAACCTGATCCTCAACCTCAGCAAGCAGAAACACCGTCAGTTATTCCCGCCCCGCAGAAGCATTTATTCATTTAGCATCAGGTGTTTGTGCTTCAGGCTTCAACAAACCCTGCTGGACGGCGACTCTTATGACTGAACGCCTGCCGTCGCCCACAATAAATAACCCACAGCACAGGGTCCAGGCTAAATAGAGTGACTCAAGATCAGTATGGAGGAATGAAAATAAAGGCCTGGCTGCATGTTTGGGGAATCGGCGGGTCTATAATATTGAATATGAGCGGTGAGAACGGATGGGGAGGTGTATAGTTGGGTCTTCTGTCATATCGCGTTTATGCTGGCCAAGTGCCATTTTCCTTTCACTCTGCCCTTTAATCATAGCCATAATGAACAGCCCCTGGGCTTCGGCGATTGTAATGTGATGATACGATGGAAGATGGAAGACAGAGAATTGGCAGTATAAAAGGTGACAGACTGCGGTCACCCACCGTTTGGACTCTTATTATATTAGATTTCTGCCTTTCTGTAATGCTAAAAGGTGAAGACATTTCAGTATTCGTAGTTTTATGCTAACACAGCCAGATTCACATGGGACAAACTGGCGTATTAAAGAACATTTTTTTTGCGAACTAATCAAAAATCTTGTCTTTATATGCCAGTAAGCTGTGAACACAAAAAGCAGCTCTTTTCCATACACTTCAGTCACCAGTGATTTTTGGATGAACTATCCATTTAAGACGTCACGATTTAGAAATGTGTCCCCTTCCTCCCATCTGCTGATGTTTTCAAATGTTGCATTACAGGTTCATTTAACACTTTCAGCTTCGTAAAATATGATTCGTACATTAGCTGCATGCTAAATTACGGACAGCATTGAACGAGCTCACAAAGAGCCTTTGGCCCATTGAGCAAACCACAGCTCTGCCTGGAGCCGCTCGCCACGGTAATTTGATTCACCTAGACAGAGTGTGATGGAATTTAATAACCTGAACAGCGATGATGTGTGTCCGGAAAGAGGAAGGCAGCGAGTTTCTCCAGGAATCTGGAGGCGAGACTGAACCCACAGGAATGTTGAGCCCTGTGAGAAAAAACACGCTACCAAAATTACATAAAGTTTGAACAATCACATTCTGTGTTGAGCTCCATATGAACATGATTATGTAATTTTTTGGAACTGAAAATCACTAAGAGGTAGCTATAGAAGCCCGTTTCTGCCACAGAATGAAAAGAAATATATAATTGTGAATTTTTATTTCTACATTTATATCTCAGAATTCTGACTGGCTTCTTTGCAATTCTGAGTCTTTATCTCACAATTCAGACGTTTCTCGCAGTTCCAAGAATTATAAACATTATAAACACAATTCTTCAAATAAAAAATCTGAATTGCAAGATGTGAACCCCCTTTCTTTTCTTTTTTTTCTCAGAATTTGGGGTTTATTATGGTGGCAGAGAGAGCCCAATGTGGTACAAATAAGAAAAAAAAACGAAAATAAAAATAAATAAATAAATAAATAAATACATAAATAATATATATATATATATATATATATATATATTATTTACTAAAATATATTAAATAAAACACAAAAACATCTTATTTCCGTATTTGGTTGTGTTGTGAGTATTTGGAGCGTGTTTCTTTTTTTGCAGCGCGTTTCTGTATTCGGTTGTGTTTTGAGCATTTCTGTTTTTGCAACGCATTTCTGTATTTGGTTGTCCTGTGAGTATTTGCAGTTCTTTTCTGTTTCTGCGGCACGTTTCTGTATTTGGTTTTCTTGTGAGTATTTGCAATGCTTTTCTGTTTCTGCTTCACATTTTTGTATTTGGTTGTGTTTTGAGCATTTGCAGAGGATTTCTGTTTTTGTAACGCATTTCTGTATTTGGTTGTCTTGTGAGTATTTGCAACACTTTTCTGTTTCTGCAGCACATTTTTGTATTTGGTTGTTTTGAGTATTTGCACAGCATTTCTGTTTTTGCACCACCTTTCTGTATTTGGCTGTATTTTAAGTATTTGCAGAGTGTTTCTGTATTTGGTTGTCTTGTGAGTATGTGCAACACTTTTCTATTTCTGCAGCATGTGTCTGTATTTGGTTGTGTTTTGAGTATTTGGAGCGCGTTCCTGTTTTTGCACCACGTTTTTGTATTTGGTTGTATTTTAAGTATTTGCAGAGCATTTCTGTATTTGGTTGTCTTGTGAGTATTTGCAACGTGTTTCTGTTTTTGCAGCACATTTCTGTTTTTGCACCACGTTTTTGTATTTGGTTGTGTTTTGAGTATTTGCAGAGCATTTCTGTATTTGGTTGTCTTGTGAGTATGTGCAACACTTTTCTGTTTCTGCAGCGCGTTTTTGTATTTGGTTGTATTTTGAGTATTTGGAGCGTGTTTCTGTTTTTGCACCACGTTTTTGTATTTGGTTGTATTTTAAGTATTTGCAGAGCATTTCTGTATTTGGTTGTGTTTTGAGTAGTTGCAGCGTGTTTCTGTTTTTGCAGCACTTTTCTGTTTTTGCACCATGTTTTTGTATTTGGTTATGTTTTGAGTATTTGCAGAGCGTTTCTGTATTTGGTTGTGTTTTGAGTAGTTGCAGCGTGTTTCTGTTTTTGCAGCACTTTTCTGTTTTTGCAGGATGTTTTTATATTTGGTAGTGTTGTGAGAATTTGCAGTGCATTTATGGTTTTGCAGTTCTGTATTTTTTGATTCTGTGTTTGGTTTTGTTGTCAGTATTTGCAGCTCATGTGAAGATGTTTTCATAATTCACTAGTGCTTTTTTATTTGCATGTGTTTTCTTAAGTTGCAGCGAGTTAAGCTATTTTTTAATCTTATTTATTTAATCCTGTGATGGAAACATAGGTAGCAGCTTGTTTGTTAAAGGAAAACTTCACCCAAAACTGAAAATCTGGCCATCATTTACTCATCCTCATGTCATTTCAAACCCTCATGGCTTTCTTTATTCCATGGAACACATTTTTGAAGCATATCATGACTGATCTTTTCCATGTCAAGCTACTTTAAAAAAGAATAAATAAATAAATAAATAAATAAATAAATAAATCATAAAGTATCAATAAAATTGTTTCATATGAATGACTACAGTAAAAAAAAAAAAAAACAACACCATATGGTTTTGAAATGACATACGGGTGAGTGACAAAATGTTCATTTTGGGGTGAACTATTCTTGCAACTGACCATGTTTAGTCACGTTTGTGAGTTAGAACACAAGTTGTTTGTAATATATGCAATCTGTTGGATTTCACACCAACTGTGTGTCATGGAGAGAGATCCTGTTTTAAGTTTCTTTGAGGGGGAAGTGCGATAGATCTTACTCAAATCCTCAGAAGACGTCGATATGTGCTGGATGCAACTCTGAATATTTCCGGCTCAGCACCAAGCGATGCCAAACACAAGTCTGAAGCAGCTCTGGGAAGAGATGCATACACTGTTCTATTGTTTCCACCAAGCCAGGAACCTGGTTATAGTTTAGCAATTCTGTACAAAAAATATGTCCATTTATTTTTTTAGCTTCAGACAAAATAGCCAACAGGCAGGGTCTGAAATTAACTTTACGGCTCACCTGCCAATGCTGAGTGAATTGAGAAAATTTACCAGCACTGAAACTAGAATGATTTAGTATAGATTTCTGCTTAGCATAGCAATTTTGTGACAAACAGAGCAGTGTCATATACAAAACATGGTAAATCTCTTTGATATTGCACAGCTGCACAGTTACTCATTACAGATTCCTTTCCAAAGCCAGTGTGAATGTTTTTACTTTTTTCTCTGGGATGTTTTGCTCACTTTATTTCCCCTCAAGCATTCATGTATCTCTGTGATAAAGCTTAAAGATTGGACCGGTGGAACATTGTGAAATCAGTGAGAGCATGTGAATGAAAATTTAAAGATTCCCATAGAAATTACTGTGTTTTTGTACCTTTATGAATAATTAAGATGGTTCTTTAAACACTAGTAAAGTACAGATACAGCATTTATGGTGTAACTAGGGCATTTAGTAACCAGATCAATAAAAGACTTTGAATCGATAGCACTGAGTGAGTATTAAAGTATTAAAAAGGGTAGTTCACCCAACAATGAAAATGTTGTCATTATTTACTTGCTCACATGTTTCAGTACTCTAAATCTTATGGAGCCATTTTTATGTGAGCAAATTATATTTTAAATCATTATTTGCTGAAATCTTCCCCTCCACCATGTCCATCAAATCACAGTCTAATATTTTCAGTTCGGAATAAACAAACATGTGAAGCACATTTGGTTAGAATATTTTTTTAGAAAAAAAAAAAAAAAAAAGTAATTGCGACTTTTTATTTTACAATTCTGACTTTTTTCTCAGAATCGCAAATACAAGTTATAAAGTCAGAATTAAGAGATAAAGTCACACTTCTGAGAAATAAAGTTGCAATTCTGACTTCTTACGCAATTCTGGGATATAAAAAAAGTTTCTATCTAAAAATTCTTTTTTTAGAATTGGGAGTTTATATCTCATAATTCTGAGAAAAAAAAAGTCAGACTTGCGAGAAAAAAAGTCAGAATTGCAACTTTATATCTCGCAATTCTGACTTTATAACTTGCATTAGCGAGTTTACATCATGTAATTCTGAGAAAAAAGTCAGAATTGCCAGTTTGTATTAATTCCATGATAAAAGTCAGAATTGTGACATAAAAGTCGCAATTTATACACATGATTAATCGTGATTAATCGCATACAAAATAAAAGTTTGAGTTTGCCTAATAAACGTGTGTGTACTGTGTGCAATTATTATGTATATATAAATTCAAACGCATTCAGGTAGATATATAAGAAATATTTACAAGTATATGTATTTATTATAATTTTTATATAATTTATATTATATATCACTACAAATATTTTTTTTACATAGATAACATATTTCTCTTAAATATATACATTAATTCATGTGTATTTATATATACATAATAAATACACAGGCACAGTACACATGCATATTTAGGCAAACTCAAACTTTTATTTTGTATGTGATTAATTGCGATTAATCGTTTGACAGCCCTATATACAAACTAGATCAGACTGTATAATGCTCAGAGAAATGGCAGACAACCTAAGTACTTCACAGCAGACTCTACAGGCCTCAGTTAACATGTTAAATGATAACGTTCATGGCAGTATAATTAGAAAAATATGGGACAAGTATGGCATGTTTGGAAGGCTTGCCAGAAGAAAGCCTCTTCTATCTAAAAAAACATGGCAGCACAGTTTAGGTTTGCTAATTTGCATCTAAACGAATCATAATGCTTCCAGAACAATGTCCTTTGAACGGACAAGACCAAAGTGGAGATGTTTGGCCATAATGCACAGCGCCAAGTTTTGTGAAAACCTAAAGAGCATATCAGTGAAAACACCACATACCAAAAGTCACACATGCTGGTGGACGGCTGATGATTTTGGGCTTGTTTTGTAGTCTCAGGACCTGGGCACCTCACAATCATGAGTTGACGATGAAGTCCTCTGAATACCAAAGTATTCTGGACATCTATAGTTGGGCCAAAATCTGGTCATGCAGGTCAATAATCCCAAGCACACCAGAAAATCTACAACAGAACAGCTGAAAAGAAAAGAATCAAGAGTGTTGCAATAGTCCAGCCAATGTCCAGACTTCATCCTGACTGAAATGCTGTGGTGAGAGCTGTGCATGAACAAATGCCACAAACCTCAATAAACTACAGCGACGTTGTAAAGAAAAGTGAGCCAAAATTTCTTCCAGAATCATGTGAGAGACTAATAAAGGTCATACAGAACATGATTACTTCAATATTTGCTCCTAAAAGTGGATCTACAGGCAATTGAATTATAGGGTATCCTAACTTTGTCGCACATGGCTTTTCCATCTTGGCTTTATTTTTGTTAAATAAATAATGACACAGTGTGACATGTCACATGTTGTTGTTCATCTAAGGTTTAGCCTTTCAAATTTTAAGACCTGCCAAGGACCAGATATTGTTTTATTATGTCCTGATACAGAAAGCTATGGAATTCAACAGGGTGTCCTATTTTTCACGTGACTGTATATATAAGAAAAATAATATTCTGCATGAAGTTATCCTTCAAACCATCTAGAGCAGAGATAAGAATGCCACTGAAAGTTTCACTAGTAGACACGAATAGGGTTGTGTGGGGTTTTCAGGACAGCGTGGGCGAATGAAAGCGGGAAAAAAGTGGAGTTGCAGATTCAGCTCCATCTGTTTCTTTGGAACACATCAATGGCTTTTTGTGTGGCTGCTATATGAACAAAGGAATCAGCTGCATCACGTTAAAGAGCTGCTTGTTCTGTAAGTCTGAGGATGTGTACAGTCACAGGTGATTATGCTGTCTAAGTATCCTGGCCAATCAAAATCCTCCATTCCAGCAAGACACGTTTCTGAGCCGTCGGTATCTGTGAATTGTTTACCTATGCTTGAAACATTAACCTTCCCCAACAGGAATGCCGAAGTCGATCCTTTCCAAAAACCTCCCACGGCTCCTCCAAATATGTAAATAGGTAAGTGGTATTACTGACATTCGATCATGTCATTTCTTGCCTCCCAAAATGCCCAGAAATTTCCCTCTGGTGCTTGTGCTTCTGAATCGAGTCGAGGTATAACTGTTGACACATGCACAGCATTACAAATATGACAGCAGACGGAATCATACAGATGACCTGTCACATATAATGTGGAGTTCAGTGCAAGTGTGATTGAAATTATATTTCCTATACACATGTTTATGTTTCGCAAGAGTGACAGAGCAAGAGAAGGAAACAGAACACACAACCAGAAGTGTCAGAGGATGTGTTTAGAATGACATAATACATACTATTTTTGAAAAGACAGCAGAGTATGTGTGCATAGAGTTTTCTCTATGCATGGAATAACTGGAAGATAAATACATTTGCAGGTAATACTACATCTCAGTGCAGTTTGCTCAATTTGACCTTTCATTTCCAGCGTTACGGTATCTACTACAATTTTTTGCAGTGTCACTCTTGACTCATTATTTGCTCAGACTGCCAAACATTGACATTTACGCAAAATTTGCTGTAAATATATCCATAATTATTTCTGAGAAGTGGACATGCTTACTGGATTAACCATAAAACGAGTAATGAGATCTCAGTATGACACACTACTATTTAAAATGTCTTATATTGCATACTGTCTCACAAAATTGAATGGTACTGTTCGAAAATATGATATAAATCATGCTGAGTAACACTGATGCACAAGCTTATAGTGTCCATACCAGCTCAAGTGCCAAACAGCATGTATTTCAAATGCTAAGTAATGCTGAAGCATTTCAATAAAACATTGTACAATGATAACAAATCCATTCACTTCTCTTTTTTAATCCCCAAACAACCTGAACAGTCTCAAAAATCAAGCCGTGTTGATTTTCCCCACAGTACAACATCATACCGTTTGGGCCTCCCCATGACCGCTGACGGGCTGTCCCGTATTAACATATTTCCGCCCTCAGCCAGTTGTACGCTGTCCGCCATTTTCTCCGCGCTCGAGCAGCTGTAGTGTCAACAGTGTCTCATAAGCAATGCAGGTGTTTTGTAGTTGGATGTAAAAGGGAACATATTCTAAGAGTCTTTATTTTCTCCTGACATGAGAGGCACTGAGGACGCAATGTCACAATGTGATTAGTTTAATTTTTGACGGTAATGCACCACTGAATACACAAAAAACAGAAGAGAGGGGTGGAGTAAGCAGTAGCTCATTAACATTTAAAGAGCCATGCACCGAAACGGGTCGCTGTGAACAGAGTTTGTTTTGACAAGGTAAAAAGGTGTTGTTTCAAACGATTGAGGTTGAAAACGGTTGTACTGCCTTATTTCTTTTAGGATTTTTTGAATAGAAGGTTCAAAAGAACAGCATTGTCCCCACCCCATTGTCATCCAAGATGTTCATGCCTTTTTTTTGTTGTTGTTGTTGTTGAGGAAAACATTTCGGGAATTATCTCCATATAGTGGATTTCTATAGTGCCTGCGAGTTTAAACATTCAAAATGCAGTTTTAATGCAGCTTCAAAGGGCTGTAAACAATCCCAGCCGAGGAATAAGGGTCTTATCTAGCAAAACGTTCAGCCATTTTCTAATAAAAAAAAATACAAAAATATATACTTTTTATACTTTTGCTCTGCGATGTGCATGCATACTTTGTGTAATCCAAGTCAATACAGTTAGGGTAGGTTGGAAAACTCCCATCTCATTTTCTCCTCCAACTTCAAAATAGTCCCACATTGCTGTCTTACCTTTTTTTGTAAAGGGTGTATGATCTTATTTACATGTCCACTTTGTAAACACTGGGTCGGTACTACTGCAGCGATGTAGGATGATTTTAAAGTAGGAGGAGAAAATGAGATGGGAGTTTTTCGACATACCCAAACTGTATTGACTCTGTATTGACAGAGTACAGGCAGAGCTAGACAAGATGAGCATTTGAGGTTAAATATATATATATATATATATATATATATATATATATTTTTTTTTTTTTTTTTTTTTTTTTTTTTTACCCAATGACCCGATCCAGATGTGCACCAGAAACGTCTGTGTAAGTATAAACTCATTTTGTCCATGTACAGTGAGGGTGCAAATGAGAAATACCGGGCTCATACTGTGTGACATGATCTGAGAGAAGGCCGCAGCCTCCAGGCCATGTTTGATAATACCGTAATACAATTCTGCCCTGCTTTGAGCCTGCAGTTGGGTAGGCCATGAATCATCACATTAGCCATCCTCTCTATGGGAGAAAAAAGATCTTACACTCCATGCTCCCAGTTCAAAAAAAAAAAAAAAAAAAAAAAACACTCTGTTGGAACAGCTGCAGGGCAAGATTGGGAGGATTTTGAAGGTCAAAACCTGAGGATAACACATTAAACTATCCCCAAACTCCACAACCGCAGAGAAAGAGAGAGATCCCTCTTTGTTCCCTTCGTTCATGAGAGACATTTGCTGGAGTTCTTATCAGATTCCTCAGATGTTTGTTTCAGGTTGTTTGAGACCAATGAGCCTTGCTCTGGCAGTGATGGGAACCTGATGCCTTTTAATTTTAGCTACTGGCCCCCAAACTACGTTTTGCCCATTGTAAACCTGACAGCGCACGTTAAGGTATTATACTGCAATATGCAGCTCCCTGTCAGGACAGAAACATAATCTTGCCCTCCTTTTCTGGAATGCAAAGTAACAAGAATCACAGAGAACAAAGCATCAAAGCTAATCAGGGTATGAAGACGTGCCCACACAAAGGAACACATCTTCTCTGCATGACTAAAACTGCTAACTTTACTTTGGTTGCTGTAAAAATTAGCTATTTTCTAAAACTTAGCAAGCAGCACACACTGCCAACTGAAAGTATTTTTTGTTCCCTAAAGAAATGAAAGCTTTTATTCAGCAAGGATGCTGAATTGATCGAAAGTGCCAGTAAAGACATTAATAATGTTACAAAAATATTTCTATTTCATATAAATTCTGTTCTTTCTAACTTTTGATTCATCCCAAGAGAGACACTGATAAATATACTATTAATTCATTCAATAGATAAAGGCATCTATAAAAGTAGTTTGGTCTGTTAAAAAAAAAAAAAAAAAAAAAAAAAATCTTTACTTATTGTGTATGCTATGAATTTCTATTCCTATGACATTGTTATCTTAGCCAAATTCAAAAGTTTTGAAATTAGTCTATTGTGCTACACACACACACACACACACACACACACACACACACACACAAAGATAACACTTTAGTTCAGGGACCAATTCTCACTTTTAAAGTTGCTTGTTAGCATGCATACTACTAGCATATTTGCTTATCAGGCAAATATTAGTCCCTTATTCTGCGTGATCATACTTTATTTGTTTTATATATTTTTAGCATATTTTAGATCCCCTTAATCCTACCCCACACCTAAACTTAAAACTAAAGATCTATAGGAGTTCCCTACAACAGGTTTAAATGCATCTAAGGTCAGAAAACACTAATTTTCCTAGAATGTACATTTAAACATAGAGTAATTTGTCAATGATTTCAAAACGGTTCGTTCAAATCAGTTTTGAGCATAATGTCTGTAAACCCCTCCCTTTCATAAGCCTACTCTGCTCTGATTGGTCATCTGTAATGGTCATCGGAAAATGATTTTTAATGGGGACCCCCCTCAAAACACCATTGGCCTAGTTTTGAAAAAGAAATGAATATAGTACTCCAATCCGTTTGTAAAACAGTGACATAAAAACATTTGAACACTTATGCAAGCAAATCTTGCCCACAGCTAAAGTTTAGCTGCTAAACTGTAAACACTTAACAAAACAATAATGGTGGATACATTAGCTGGGTCATTCTATAATTAGGGGTACATTTAGAATTTGACAATGTGAAGAAAAAAGTTTTCCTTTTTCCCAAAAACTCAAATATGACCTTACATAGCTGCTTTGAAACAAGCTATATTGTATAAAGTGCTAAACAAATCTGTAGGAATAAGTGCATAAAATACCATCTATGTTTGCTACTGTTACCTTTACTGGGTAACACAGTTGACAGGTAACTTAGTTGACATTTTTAGTGTTTTGGGCCTGTGCTCAACATGGAAGCCTAGAACTACTAAGTATATGGTATGTTTAGAAATATATTTTCATAAACAAAACATAAGTTTTACTTAAATTGACTTGTTAAAATTTGCAGCAATAATACTTGTGTAACCAGTTAATTAATCCACTCTTGACACAAGTTTGCTAGTATAACCAATATTAGTTGAAAGAGAGAGAACATAACTTCCAGTGTTTCATCCATGTGCTTCTAAAGGAAATATCATCATACTGTGTGAGAATGGGACAAACCATTCCTTTCTGAGGGGGGTTTTCTAGTGGGTAACTTAGTTGACAATGGTTTTTCGGACACAAATAAAACAAGTTATACCACAGTAAACACATATTATTTTTGAAGCGCACACCCAAATGTCTTGATAACCTAATCTAACTGACGGCAAAACTGTGAAATTAATTAATTAATTAATTTAAGGTCATTTTCATGCTTAAATGCAGAGTAGAATGAGCAACTTGACAAAATCGGGTTGTATTTGATATGAACATAATTTTTGAAAAAAAGATATGGCTTTTTCAACATATAGTAGTGTGGTTGGGAAAAATATAATCGTGTACTACACACGATAAGCATCGGGGCTTTATATTGATGAAAATATATTAAAAAATACTTCATGGACAGGAGATGTACCCACAATTATAGTGCTGACGTGACTAATGTGTACATTAATCGACATTCTTAGGAAAAAAAATGTATTTTAACCACTGATTCTTCACATCATCAAAGCAATGAAAATAAAAACAAACTTGTTTTCACAGTGCAGAACTCAGTGTCTTCTTGACATGATGTAAACACACTAACTAGCGGAAGCGTTTGTGGGCGGATCAGACTGTTCATATTTTGTAGGCAAGTGGGGATTATGCAAATGTGTTACCCAGTGATGTAGATTGGTTACAGTCAGAATATTTGAAAATATGACAACTCTTTAAGGCGATTCTGAGCCGACTCTTTCTTTAAAAGACAATATCTTTATGTATAATGCATTTTTTTGATTAACAACTTTGCAGACTGCTTATATTGAAGGATAGCTACGTTACAAACTGCAAGATATTTTTCGAAAAACTCATGCTTTTTAACCCTTTAACTGTCACCATCCACTCTGTGAGACGCCTAAGTTTACTTCACTATATTATTACAAATAAATCCTGATCTAATCATGACAAACTATACATCGTTGGAAAGGTCTATCACTGCTAAATAGATATTTTACCATATTTTTGTGTTATAATTATGTAATAGATTAATATGTGTTAGGAGTGCAACTTAAAAAATCTACATCATAACATGAGTTCTGACCTTTGTCACAAAAGACTTTCTTCATTTCCTTTTTCCCTTTCACGCTTTAGATATCACAAGAAATTATATATCAGTTCAAAAATTCATCCTTTGAAAGGCATTTTAAAATCAGACATTGCATTATCACGGAAA
The DNA here is from genome assembly GCA_036247105.1 of Cirrhinus mrigala. Taxonomy (NCBI): domain Eukaryota; kingdom Metazoa; phylum Chordata; class Actinopteri; order Cypriniformes; family Cyprinidae; genus Cirrhinus; species Cirrhinus mrigala. Next base: position 24,105,639 of record CM070020.1, on the reverse strand, counting down.
ATGTACATCAAAATCATATTACAAAATGTTTTCATTCATGAATTATAAAAAATTAAGTCTGGATAGTGCATTTTTATGTCTGTGTTCAAAAATGGGAGTGACAGTAAAAGGGTTAAAATAGTTTTCAAGTTAAAAAAAAAAAGGGAAAAACACACTTGTAGTCCTAAAGTCCTAAAATCTTCTACAGTGTAAATTGAAATAATTTATGAATGGTTTCAGATATTGCTTATGTATATCAACACTTAAACTGTGAACAGTGAGATTAACTAAACGAAATAGAGTTCATTGCACTTGATGATATTAGGCTAAACTTTAAATGAGTTGCATCAGATTTCTAGTTCCCAGAAGGTTTTGCTTCCAACTAGGAGAATAAACGTTGAAATTAAGTGTGATTTGGGTGTTTTTGCACAAGATTAAGTTAGGAAGAGAGATGTGTTAGTGTTTGATGTTAAATTATGCTGGGATTTAAAGGGGGTTCTGTTGCAGTTTTGCATGGGTTACCTTTAGTGAAGAAAGCAGTTAATTTGAGGATAGAATACAAAACCAAAAGCCTATATGTGCTACATGTTGCATAACTGTTTATGCAGTATAGTGAGACTATTTACTACACACTTAGCTAGCAGTTAATTGTAGAAAATCAAATAGAGTTAAAATGATGTTTATGCAAACAAACTGAGTTAGTGAGTTTAAAGTTCTACCAATTTAATCTTTAGGTTTAACTTGTAACTGATTACCTCTTTTTTTTCAGTTAGGATGTCAGTTGTATATAGGAAGTAGACAGCATGGCACCTCACAAGATTTTGGAACAGAGGCATGATTTACTAGTCCAGACAAGACTGATAAAGGTAACTTTATCAAGACTGATAAATGTTAACTAACATGATTTCCAGCATTTGTTCCTTCAAAGGTCAAAACACCTTAATATTTTTAATGTTGGAGACTGTAGAGCTGACTTTAACAAGTGGTTACAAATCCTTCCTTTATCAAAATCTCTAGCAGCTGTGTGTGTTTCCTGAGCTCTGACTGTGGATGCATTCGGCCGGTTTTAATGGAGAAGAATCTGCTGTGCCATTCAAAGCCCATATAAAGTAAACATTTGTCATTTTGACTTCATTGAGAAACTAGAGAACCAGATTGGAACATCTTTTTTTCAGTCCCTTCTCTCTCTCTCTTGACGGAAAGATCTTGCGTCTCTGGTAAACCTCCATGCATTTTCGATCAGGGTAACACTTACGAAATGAGAGCGGCAACCCTTCCTGCCCCCACCCTTCCTTATAAAAATCCTGGGGTTATTTTTATTCGTCTTTCTCCTCTGTCACAAAAGGGTCAGCGCTCCGCTCATGTACCCGCGATTCTTCTCCGGTTTAATGCATTGGCATATTAGCATTTAGATAACCCCTCTGAATATGGGAGGACAGGGAATTGAAGGCAGGAACAGAATAAATACAGTGAATAATATATCATACATTTAAAATGAATGGCGCTGGAGGTTTTTTTCAGCTAGGAATTTGGCAAGACGGAGAACCGGAAATGAACAGATGCCCCAAATTTGCAGCACTGAAGTGAGAATCGCCCAGCACGATTTAATATATTCCTAGACAATTGTTTGGTTTTAGTGAAATTAGCTGTCAGGAACATGCAAACTGCTGTAGATTTGCCTGTTATTATCACCGGATTGATTTTTGTTTATCCACATTAGATCCTTCCACAGTGATTTTCCCAGTCATCAGCCCTGTATTGTTAAATGTGTTGATACTTAAACACTTTGAAGCCCTCAAATATGTATTTTCCTCTCAGAAAGCGGGACATGAAATCAAAGACGCCCAACCAAACACCCACCGGCCTAATTAATGATTATATGCCTGTCAGTCCAGTAGCCCGCTGTCTTTTGTTGAAGCTCTGTTGGCCTTGTGGTTTATTAAACCGAGGTTCTGACTGGATGGAAATGACTCAGGTCCCGCAGGGCCCAATCACATAGTCATCACGCTGGGAATGAGCTGAGAGCCCGTCTATGCAGATCAGTGTGTGTTAAGAGGCTACTCTGCAAATCTAATGGCCATTTAACCATCTGGGCTGAAGAGCAAAAAAAGAGAGAGATAGAGAGAAAGCAAGAGAGAGGATCCCGCAGAGACAACTCCGGACCCATCAGTATTCTTGTCAGCATCTCCACATGTGGAACCAGAAGCGAAATATCACCCAACTCACCCCTCCCCAACAGGCTTTATTGAAACAAATTGCAGGTCCCTTTACCAGCTGCACTTTAAGCAGTGTCTGGGTGTGTGCGGATGGGGTGGAGGAAGAGGAAAGCACATGATTAAAAAGAAAAAGGGTGGAGGTGTGTCCTGATTCCTGGGTCAATCAACACGGAGTGATTTAGAGACGTTGAGAAGATGTCGTTTGGTGTTGAGATGGGGGGAGGAGGTGTCACTGGGTGTCTAACAACACAACCACTTATGTGAGACCTTTTAAGTGCTGGAAAAGGGCAGAAAGTGACACGTCATTAAAGGTTTTCTTAAGCACAAATAACAGAGTGTACCATTGGAGGTTATTCTGAGTCACTTAATACAAATTGGGAAATGGTTAATGTGTAAAATCCTAGCTAACAAAGTATATGCTGTGCAAATGTTCTCCAAATGTTGCAAAACATAGTGACTCACATTGTCTTCTAGGCTATATCATTCACATGATTCATTTTAACATGCTGTTGCTAGGCAGTGGCACCCAGAACATCTTAGAAACTATATAGCAACAACCTGGAAACACCCTATTAACTGCATAGCAACACAATGGATATGTAACTGCGTAAAAACACCCTGGAAACACTCTAGCACAAACTCAGTTCCTGGAGGGCCACAGCTCTGCACATTTTCACTCCAACCCTAATCAAACACACCTGATCCAGCTAATCAAGGTCTTCAGGATTACTAGAAACTCCAAACAGGTGTGAGTCGGAGCTGGTTGGAGTTAAACTCTGCAGACCTGTGGCCCTCCAGGAATTGAGTTTGAGACCTTTGCCCTAGCAACTTCATAGCAACAACCTGGGAACCAACAAGAACACCCTAGTAACTGTATAAACAGCCTGGAAAACCCCTAGAAACACCCTAGCAACTTTATACTTAGAAAAGGTCCAGAACATCCTGGCTACTGCATAACAACATCCTGAAACTCACTAGCAACTGCAAAGCAACACACTGTAACACTAGTTACAGTGTGTACACTAGTAACTGCATAAAAACACCCTAGAAAAACACGCTAGCAATTTCATAACAATGACCTGGGAACCACCAAGAAAACCCTAGTAAAAACAGTCTGGAAAATCCCAAGAATCACCCTAGCAACTTCAAACTTAGAAAAGGTCCCGAATGTCATAGTACTGCATAGCAACACCCTGAAAACACCCTAGCAACTGCATAGAAACAACCTGGCAACCACCAAGAACACTATAGTAGCTGTATAAAAACAGTCTGGAAAAACTCTAGAAACACCCTACCAACTTCATACTTAGAAAAGATCCAGAGCATCATAGCTACTGCATTGCAACACACTGGATACATAACTGCATAAAACACCTTGGAAACACCCTAGCAACTTCGTAGCCACAACCTCATAGCAACAACCTGAAACACCCTAGCAACTTCGAACTTAGAAAAAAAAAAAAAATCCAAAACATCTTAGCTACTCCACAGCAACACGGTAGAAACACCCTATCAACTGCTTAGCAACACACTGGATACATAACTGCACAAATACACCATGGAAACACCCTAGAAACACCCTACCAACATACTTAGAAAAGGTCCAGAGCATCACAGATACTGCATAGCAACACCCTGGAAATATCCCAGCAACTGCATAGCAACACACTGGATACATAACTGCATAAAAACTCCCTGGAAACACCCTAGCAACTTAATAGTAACAGCCTGGGAACCACTTAGAACACCCTGTATAACTATATAAAAAACAGCATGGAAAAACCCTAGAAACACCAGAGCAACTTCATATTTAGAAAAACTACAGAACATCCTAACTACTGAATAGCAACATCCTGGAAACACCATTACAACTGCTTAGCAACACACTGGAAATCACCCAGAAAATCAGAACATCCTAACAACACCATGGAAACTCCCTAAGAAACCACACAGCAGCAACCTGGGAACCATCCATAACATCTCAGTAACTGCATAAAACAACCTGGAACACCTTAGAAACTCCTTAACAACTTCATAGCAACAACCTGGGAACCACCCAGAACATGCAAGTAAATGCAGAGCAACACCCTGGAAATACCCTAGCAACTGCATAGCGACACACTGGATAAGCAACTGCATTAAACACACTGGAAACACCCTAGCAACTTTATAGCAACAACCTAGGAAGCACGAGAGCACCCTAGTAGCTGTATAAAAAAAACAGCTTTGAAAAACCCGAGAAACACCCTAGAAACTTCATACTAAAAAAAGGTAACAACCTGGGAACCACCAAGAACACCCTAGTAACTATATTTAAAAAAAAAAAAAAAAAAAAAAAAACAGACTGGAAAAACCCCAGAAACACCCTAGCAACTTCATACTTAGAAAAGGTGTGAACATCCTAGCTACTGCATTGCAACACCCTGGAAACACCCCAAAAGCTGCATAGGAACACACTGGATACATAACTGCATAAATACACCCCGGAAAAACCCTAGCAACTTAATAGCAACAACCCAAGGAATTGCCAAGTACGAGAAAGTTCAGAACATCCTAGCTACTGCATAGCAACACCCTGGAAACTGCATAGTAACACACTGGATACATGACTTCATAAAAATTCCCTGGAAACACCCTAGCAACGTCCTACTTAGAAAAGGTCCAGAACATCCTAGCTACTGCACAGCAACATCCTGGATACATAGCTGCATAAAAACTCCCTGGAAACACCTTAGAAACACCCTAACAACGTCATACTTAGAAAAAGTCTAGAACACCCTAGCTACTACACCAAGAACACCCTAGTAATTGTATAAAATAAACAGCCTGGAAAACCCTAGAAACACCCTAGCAACTTCATACTTAGAAAAAGTCAGGAACATTGTAGCTACTGCATAGCAACATCCCGGAAACACCCTAGCAAATGCTTAGCAACACACTGGAAATTAACAAGAACATTCTAGCAACACAATGGAAACTCTCTAGGAACCACACAACAACAAGCTGGGCACATAACATCCTAGTAACTGCATAAAAAAACACCCTAGAAACACCTTAGCAACTTCATAGCAACAACCTAGGAACCACTCATAACATCCTAGTAACTTCACAGCAACACTCTGGAAAAACCCTAGCAACTGCATAGCAACATACTAGAAACCACCCAGAACAGCCTAAAAACGGCATTGTTTTTTGTTTTTTTGTTTTTCAGTAAAAAAAAAAAAAAAAAAAAAAAAAAGATTTTAAAATAAATAATAAAATTTAAATATAAATATTACTACTTCTTTAGAAAAAGAAAAATATATACAAAAAATAAGGAAAAATCTTAAGCTATGAGAAAAGATCTATAAGCGAAGAGAAAAACTGAAAAACAAAGAGGCTGACTGACAGGTAAAGAAAGGGAGAGAGGCTTGGGTTCACACCTGCATGCTTCACACCTGTGCACAGACCTACAGCATCACAGGATCCCGCACTCTACTGTAGCATGACAGCCCCGCTGCATGTCAGCAGAAAGCCATTTTGTTTCTGACACATTTCCCTGCTCATAGATTTATAACCCAGGACACACGGGCACATTATTGGCCCAGACTGTACGCTCACCTCTCCACCCCCACCCATAATGTTATGTCCCATCAACTGGGGCCCTCAGCCAGGTCGTCATGGCAACAGCGCCAAAGCAAACAATGAGGCTGAAAGAAAGGAGCGTGATAAGGTGCTTACCTAACCAAGAGAGCCGATTGGACAAGACCTCGAGTTAAAACTGTTACAGCACACCTCAGTAAACACACAGAATGAGGGCGTACTGTGGTCCTTCGATCTCGCTTACGGGAAAAAAGAGAGCGTTAACAGAATGAACAAAGAACCTGAACAGTAATCAGCATCTCCAAGGAAAAATAATGCTGCCAGTGTGGTTTAAGTGATTACTAATGTTTAACAGATAACTAAAGCACCCAGAGGAAAATGTTGCTCTTTCATAGCATAGAGTTCTTAGTTCTGCCTTTGTTAGGATAAGTAAAAATTTAATGTTGAAATGCTATTCTTTACATATAAGCTTTAGTCTTATAACAGTTTTCTCAATAAAAAACATCTAAAGCCTTGGTAAGCATAAGTATGAAAGCCTGTTTTCGCCAGTGAATAAAAATAAAAAAAGGGTAGTTGTGATTTTTTATCTCACAATTCTGACTATTTTTTTCTCAGAATTGCATGATAAAATCTCACAATTCTGACTTTTTTTTCTTAGAGTTGTAAGATATAAGCTCATAGTTCTGAGAAAAGAAGTCAGAATTGTGTGATATAAACTCGCAATTGCAAGTTATAATGTCAGAATCACAATTCTGAGAAATAAAGTCATAATTCTGATAAATAAAGTAATATAAACGTGCAATATAAACTTTATAATGCATAATTACAAGTTTATATCTCACGGTTCTGAGAAAAAAAAGACAGCCAATTGCGAGGAAAAAAGTCTGAATTGTGAGTTATCACGTAATTGACTTTATATCTCACAATTGCGATATTCACACAATTCTGACTTTATAACTCATTTGTAAGTTTATATCATGCAATTCTAAGAAAACAATCAGAATTGCAAGCTTGTATCGCACAATTCTGAAAAAAAGTCATAATGGTGAGGTATAAACTCGCAATTGCGAGTTAAAAAGTCAGAATTGCAAGATACAAACTTGCATTTATGAGAAGTCAGAATTGTCAGTTTTTATTCCGCAATTCTGACTCTATAACTCGCAATTGCAAGTTTATATCACACAATTCTGAAAGAAACATCAGAATAGTGAGCTACAGTATAAACTCGCAATTGCGAGAAAAATGTTTACAAAAAAACTTTTACGAAAAAGGTCAGAATTGTGAGTTTATATCACACAATTCTGAGAAAATAAGTCAGAATTGTGAGGTATTAATTCGCAATTACAAGAAAAAAAGCCAGAATTGTGAGATAAATGGACAATTGCGAGAAAAAAAGTCAGAATTGCGAGATACAAACTCACATATATGAGAAATGTCAGAATTGTTTATATCATGCAATTCTGACTTTATAACTCGCAATTGCGAGTTTATATCACGGAATTCTGAGAAAAAAGTCAGGATTGCGAGTTTGTATCACAATTCTGAAAAAAAGGCATAAACACGTGATTGCAAGAAAAAAGTCACAACTTCGCAATTGCAAGATAAAATACAAATGCACGTTTATGAGAAAAAGTCAGTATTGTGAGACAAACTCACATATATGAGAAAAGTCTGAATTGTTTTTATCTCACAATTCTGACTTTATAATTCTGGCTTTATAACTCACTTTATTGTGAGGTATAAAGTCGCAATTACGAGAAAAGTCAAAATTGATAGATACAAACTTACATTTATGAAAAAAGTCAGAATTGCGAGTTTCTCACAATTCTTAGATAAAATGTCCCAATAACCTTTTTTTTTTTTTTTTTAGTGGCAGAAATGGGCTTCCATACATAAGACACATTATACACATTAAAAATCTTACATGCATTATATTTTTCAGATATTTACACTCTAGTATTGCTTTATTTTGTTTTTAGATGTGTGTGCCACTTTTTTTACACTTCTAATACTCATTTCAACCATTTTGTGCTAAATATCCAAACACATGTGATTTAAGTGAGACAGAATCCCACTGCGGCTAACAAATGTGTCTAATTCACTTCCATCTACACAGGCCTCTAAATTATAATAATTCCCCATCTTGTGTGTTCGCGTTATTCAGATTAGGCTTTGTCTGACGCTGAATTGGCCTTCCCTCCTACTTTATATTCTGTAATTAACATATGCAAATAGTCACCTTGGAGACATGATTAGGTAAATGTGTGCAGATGTGACATTGAATGTGCACTGCATGAGCAACCCAACCGTATTAATAAACAAATTCACTCTCTCTCGGTTACTCCACATACATGTCAATCAACGTAGCATAGCCAATTTATAATAATAAACGTGACGCACTTTCATTAATACCAACAAGGACAAAAATTAACAGCGTTTGCTGCTTAAATTTATATTTTAAAACAGAAACTGATTCTCTTTCGGATGACCGTGCCTGTAGTCTGTTTATCACATGGGTGTCTGTTTTGGACAAAGACCCCTTGGTAACCATAGCAACCTGCCAAATTGTTATGGATCACTGCAAATACCTGAAATAATATTCCATAAGCCCTGCCTGAATTCATTGCAAACATATGGGCAGGCAGGCAGGTTTGTGCAAAGACGAGCTCTCGCTGGAGACGAGTTGAGCTTTATACCTCAAGGCGAGCATGCATATATTTCAGACGTCCTGGGAACAAACAGATTTTCCTTTCTGTTTTAACTTGGAGGATTTTCAAATCTGTCTAATTTGTGTCTAATTCTAATTACCTTCCAACGAGGGCAACGCGGGACCCCGGCGGCCTTTGAAATCCTGTTGCTCAACCACCCCCAAATCAGTTCCATTTCCTCCTTCAAACAAAGAATAAAACAACTTAAACTGACTTTAAGAGGCTCAATCTCTTCATAGACTACACGCCTCAAACCGGGGGATAAGTCCGGCTTAGGGGTCCCAGGATGCTCCGCTGTCAGCTGGGCCCAGCGGTCCTGACATGCCCCAGCTCCCTCGTCAGCCCTCCTGGTCAGAGATCAAACGGCGCCCCCCGGGGCGAAAGGGCCGGCTGGCTTAGGTCTGTTCATTCATCACGCTCGACAACAGACAGACGAAATCAGACTAAAGAGGCTGGCGTACCTCCTCTCTTTCCTGTCAGGAGAGGCAAACGCTTGAAAGCTTTACGTGCAGGAAGCGACAGAGTGACGTTGGAATGATTATGGGGCTGAAATGGAATAAAGTGCCCTAATCCTCAGTTAATGGACTCAAGATGAGGCCACACACCTGCATAGCACGTCCATCTTCTGTGGGCGACCTTTGTTCACTAGACCAGGAGAAAGCAAGACTATTTAAATACAGTCTAACAGCTCTAAAGATGCCCTAATCACGTCTGATCTTCTCTATCTATCTATCTATCTATCTATCTATCTATCTATCTATCTATCTATTTATATACCTGGCAAACCTGGCATTTCAGATTCATGATTTGGTCTGTTATCATAACGCTCAATCTTACTTTACTGTGTCCCGCGTCTTTCTTCACCGGTAAATTAAATCAAACAGTGACTGCAGTGAGAGCAGAAGTCAGTATCAGTGAAATCAATGTGAGCACACAATGAGGTCTCTTGTTCCCTGACCTTTATGAAGAAGCCCAAATAACCAGTTCGACCCGTTTCACCTTGTGAAAATGAAGAGGAATTGCCATAGATTGGGTCATTTAAAGCTAGGTAACCAGATGATCATTGGTATTTAGCATTCTTCAACTTAGTGTGTGACTCAAGTCACACCAGCCTGGTGTCATTAAAATTAAAGGGATAGTTCACCCAAAAATTAAAATTTTTTCATTAAAGAAGAAGTCCACTTCCAAAACAAAGAGTCACATATAATGTACTCACCCCCTTGTCATCCAAGATGTTCATGTCTTTCTTTCTTCAGTTGTAAGGAAATTATGTTTTTTGAGGAAAACATTTCAGCATTTTTCTCCATATAATGGACTGATATGGTGCACAGAGTTTGAACTTCCAAAAGGCAGTTTAAATGCAGCTTCAAACGATCCCAAATGTGGTTGTAAACAGTCCCAGCCAAGAAAGAAGAGCCTTATCTAACGTAATGATCGGTTATTTTCATTAAAATAATACTATTTATATACTTTTTAGTGCCAAACGCTCGTCTTGTCTTACTCTGCCTGGACTGTTTTTGTTCCGGGTCATGACAGTTAGGGTATGTCAAAAAACTCCCATCTCATGTTCTCCCTCAACTTCAAAATCGTCCAATATCGCTGTTTTACCTATTTTTGTTAAAGGTGTTTGATCTTCTTTGCATGTTCACTTTGCAAAGACTGGGTCGGTACTTCTGCAGCGATGTAGGATGATTTTAAAATTATTTTTAAAGTTGAGGGAGAAAACACGATTGGAGTTTTTCGACATACCCTAACCATCTTGAGTCAGAATACACAGTTCAGGGAGAGCAAGACAAGACGAGCATTTGAGATATTTGAGAAAGTATTTAAATAGTATTTTTTTTATGAAAATAACAATTGTTTCGCTAGATAAAAACCCTTCTTCTTCGACTGGGATCGTTTACAACCGCATTTGGGATCGTTTGAAGTTGCATTTAAACTGCATTTTGGAAGTTCAAAATCACGGCACCATGTCAGTCCATTATATGGAGAAAAATGCTGAAATATTTTCCTCAAAAAACATAATTTCTTTACGACTGAAGAAACAAAGACATGAACATCTTGGATGTCAAAGGGGTGAGTAAATTATATGTGAATCTTTGTTTTGGAAGTGGACTTCTCCTTTAATTACTCACCTTCATGTCGTTCCAAACCTGTAAGACCTTTGTTCGTCTTTGGAACACAAATTTAAATATTTTTATTGAAATGCAAGAGCTTTCTGACCCTGCATAGACAGCAACGCAACTGACATGTTCAAGACCTAGAAAGGTAGTAAGGACATTGTTAAAATAGTCGATGTGACATCAGTGGTTTAACCGTAATGTTATTAAGCTACATGAATTATTTTTGTGCACAAAGAAAACAAAAATGACTTTATTCAACAATTTCTTCTCTTCCGTGTCAGTCTTCAATGCGCATTCACAAGAATATCTTGACGCGAGTGTCACAATAAAGTTGTATATTTTTCTTTGCGCACAAAAAGTATTCTCGTGGCTTCATGACATTACGGTCGAACCACTGATGTCACATCGACTATTTGTGACCTGTGCTGGCAAAATGAGTCCGAATGACCAAATTTTTCAATATTTTCTCCATTAAAAGACCTTCAAAATGATGTATATTATAAAATTATTGTATATTAAAATTATATATATTTGTTGGAATCAGATGAAAAATGACTGAGCTACACCCATTTGAAGTCCACAGAGTCAGCAAAGTTAATTTGGAGAAAAATCGAGTTAAAGTTTTCTGAAGGTTCCAAAGTACAATCATCTAGGAATACTGCAGCTTCTTATTCAGTTTTTTTTTTTTTTTTTTTTAATGATCATTATTATATTAATAATCACAATATAGGTATTTTTTATTAGGGGTTCAAGCGAGTAGCACTGAAACCCTATTGTAATTGTTAGAATGGTCAAGGATCAGCGATCTCCACGTTAAACTGATCGTGCAGACCAAACCTTAGTCGTAAAGACTTGAAACTTGGATGGATGGTAGTACTCGCACCGCCTACAACGTGACCAAGGCTCGCCCCAATTGGTCAGACGGGGGAGCTACAGCGATCGAAAGTACGAAATCGCTAATAACTCTTAAACCGTCAGTCTCAGGCTCAAGTGTCTTATGTCGTTGGAATCCTTGGCTCACACTGGACAAAACACATGCCTCAGATTTGATTGTAAGTCAAGCGAAATTTTCAGGTATTTTGCATTTGTTTGAAAAACCTGCTTTTGCGAACAAGTCCTAGGTTTTTAGCCCGATTGGTACCAAACCAGTGAGATTCTCTGAAACTGAATATCAATAATTATGAAAAAAAAAAGTTGAACTTTCGACTCACCGTTGCAAAGGGACGCCAGAATGTTTAAAAGGGTTGGGGCCACTTTCAGTAAAATGCCTGAACGAAATGAGATATCTCCAGCAAATTCAGAACACTTATGTAAGAGGCAACACAATCTTGGAGCTTGGCCACTTTGTGGTGTCAGGAAAAAAACATAAAAATGGCTATAACTGTGCAACCATTTGTCCTATCAACATGAAAATCGGTGTGTACAGTCTTCAAAGTGCCACAAGTGTCTACAAGGACATTTGCATATCTCAAAAAACATAGCCGCCATTGGCCAATGAATTTTGTGCACCTATTAGACATGGTTAACAGAGGTTGATCGGAACGAATCTCGGTGGGACTGTTTGAGAGAAATTGGAAAGAAATCAGCCACTGGGGGGAAATATCACATTTTTCAAGAGCGTAAATGATTGTACGTCACACGTTTTTTCCGCACATACGCATGATATTTGTATCATATGATAGAACTCCTCATTCTGGACAACTTTGCCTCTAGAACCACTGCTGTCAATCAAACCGTTTGTTAAATGTTTGAGATGATGTAAAAAACCTACTTTTGTGAACTAGTCTTAGGGTTTTCACTCAGTCTGGAAAAAACACTGAAGTACAATTCTCTGGACAGTCTAGGCCAATAATTATCAAAAAATAAATGAATAAATTGACCCTTTGGGAAGCTATAACAGGGTAATTTAGAAAAGGGGCCTGTCCAAATTTACCCAAAATCCTATAAAGCCTAAAGGAAAACTCAAAACTTCATGAAACCTGCTGAGCACATGTGACACGTGATTCTAAACAAGTTTGCAAGTTTTAAGGGGATCGGACCACAGCTGGCACTCTAACAGTCATAAACGTTAAAAAAAATTATATTATATACGTTTTAAGTTATTACATTGTTGAAATTACTTTGGCAGGTGTTAGCCAGTAAAATACGCTTTTCTTTTAAAAATCTCATTATTCGCACAAATACACAAGTGCAAAGCTAGAATCACAGCCGTTTAAAATGTTCATTTACAACAATCAGACTAAAGCTAAGACTAATTACCAAGACAAATGGTGTTCTGACTGTAACTCCATCTGGATGCAGGACATGGCTAATTAAATCAGGACTGTCCCGATTTTATCAGGATGTCTGGACACCCTGTTTAAAATGGCCAAAAAATGCAGGATAGAGATTGCCAGATTGTTATGAGTGTTGCATAAGTCTTTGGGGGCAATTCTCTTGTTCTCTTTTGCTCTACTTGTCACAGCTTGTGTGCTACTCTAGCTTGTACTTGAAACTTGGCTTTGTGAACTGCAAATATTGTTGCCTCCTTTGACAAATTGCTTGCAGTGTTCCTCATTTGTAAATACATTTGGATAAAAACATCTGCTAAATGACTAAATAAAAGAACAAATTGCACCCGCTGATATCAGCATTTATTTGCACACACTATCTGCGTTATTTTAACACCTGATTCACTGAGCGAATTATGCAAATTGGTAACAGTGCAAAACACATGTAAAACTGTGCTGAATGCAATGTGTTTACTAAAATCTTTCGGACTAGTTTTTAGCAGTAGCTTGTGAAGGATGCAGCAGACTACTATATCTGCTATATTTTACTGTGATTATACATCATTGTTCCAATACGGCAATCTAGGCACTTGAAATAGCACTTTAAAACACTATTCTCCATCGCTTGATCATCTTTTGATGAATTAAAGCTGCCATGATCACTGGAAAATGCACAAACATATCTCATTTAAAATAAAATTCAGTACAGTCTGTTTTCTGTCATAATAGTGCAATGTTAATTGCACCAGGCAAACAGCACTGAGTTTTGTGAATAAGGCAAAATCTATAAAGAGCCTAATTTACATACAAAGGCAGCATGATTGTGCTGAAAAAAAAAAATAAATAAATAAAAAAATTGACAGTGTCCTTATTTAAATATTCTCAGCACTATTTCAGTGCATTTAGCATCTGGTTAAATTATACCGGAAAAAAAAAAAAAATGGAATGAAATCAAAAGAAATGAAAACTAAGCTGTGAGGCATTGTTTAAAAACATACCAATTGTTCATCTGGTGAAAAGTCTTTATGAAAAAGACTTTCAGTAGATAAAAACTCCATTAAACAGTTTTGAAAGTTGTGAGTTTTTTACATGAATGTGAAGAATGTGAAGTTGATTCCTCACAGCCTTGTTTTCATCCACGTTAAAAATGTAATATGGCACCTTATTAAGATCTATTAAACACAAAATTTTAAAGTAGAAAGACTGAAATTGTATTTTCTAATAAAACGTACTCCAGTAATCTTCATTTACAACTTCAAAAAATCTTCTTTAAATTGTAGATTTAGGGTCAGATTTACTAAACAGGGCAAATTAGCGTTGGAGCGCAATTCCATAAAAGCGCATATGGGAGGAAGGGGGGATGGGGGATTCTGCGTGTGATTTACTGACAATGCGCACATTAAAGAACACAGACGCAGCCAGGCTATTTCCATAATTACCAAGACAGTCTACCAAGAGCAACGCAAATTACCGCCTGCTTTATGGCACAAATACCAGTAATTTGACAAGCGCAGACGTTAATAAATCGTGTTGTGTGATTCATCTTAATACTCTCCTCCTATAAATTTTGCATCTGAAAGGGGAACTCCTACAAATGCATATTCAATAAGGTCAAGCTCAAAAATAACAGTGTCCACACCTTTTCAGCACTAGTTCTTCACTGCGTGTCTAAATCCTGACAGTACTATTTTAATGGCAAAAGCATTTGTGGCAGTTTGCGCTGCCGCAAGCTGTTAGTAGCCTAAATCTGGCCCTTAGTGTATAAGTCTGAGGTTTTATGCTAAAAAAACAACATATAAGAAATGCAACCACCTAAATAACAAATGTAGGTTATAAAAACGTTGTTTTGAAATGTTTCTAAAATGCTGACATGTCCAGTTATAGTGGCATGCGAAAGTTTGGGAACCTCTTGCAAAATCTGTGAAACTGAATAATTTTAACAAATTAAGAGAGATCATACAAAATGCATGTTTTTTTTTATTTAGTAGGCTACTGCCCTGAGTAAGATATTTTACATAAAATATGTTTACATATAGTCCACAAGACAAAAAAAATATCTGAAATTATTAAAATAACCCCCTTCAAAAGTTTGGGAACACTTGGCTTTTAATACTGTGTGTGGTTACCTGAAAAATCTAAGACTGTTTTTTTTTTTGTTTGTTTGTTTTGTGATGGTTGTACATGAGTTCCTTGTTTGTTCTGTTAACAGTTAAACTGAGCACTGTTCTTTAGAAAAAATTCTCCAGGTGTTGCAGATTCTTCAGTTTTCCAGCATCTTTTGCATATTTGAACCCTTTCCAGCAGTGACTGTACAATTTTGAGATCCATCTTTTCACACTGAGGACAACTGAGGGACTCAAACACAACTATTAAAAAAGGTTCAAACATTCACTGATGCTCTAAAACGAAACACGATGCATTAAGAGCCGGGGGGTGAAAACTTTTGGAATTTGAAGATCAAGGTAAATTGTAATTAATTTGTCTTCCAGGAAACAGAGTACAGAAGATACATAAGTATCTTCTGTTGCTTCTGAAGGGCAGACCTAAATGGGAAAAATATTATATTTCAACAAAATAAGAAAAATTTGGAACTCTTTATTCTGTTCAAAAGTTTTCACCCCCCGGTTCCTAATGCATCATGTTTCCTTCTGGAGCATCATGGATCTGAAAATCATACAGTCATTGCTGGAAAGGGTTCAAATATGCAAAAGATGCTGGAAAACTAAAGAATCTGCAGGATCTGGAGGATTTTTCTGAAAAACAGTGCTCAGTTTAACTGTTCAACGGTCATAGATCATCTACACACACAGAATTAAGAACCAAGGGTTTCCAAATTTTTGAAGGTGGTTATTTTAATAATTTCAGCTATTTTCTGTCTTGTGGACTATATGTAAACATCTTTTATGTAAAATATCTTACCCAGGACAGTACTAAATAAAAAAACAAGCATTTTGTATGATCTCTTTTATTTTGTTAAAATTATTCACTTTTTCACAGATTCTGCAAGTCCCAAACTTTCGCATGCCACTGTACTTTGTCATGATTATATGTTATTTAAAGGTTACAAAAATGTTTTAACTTTATTTTCAGCCAAGATAAATGTTATTTGAATGTTTACTTTTAATATTCTAAAACGTTAAAATGTACATTTTTCTTGTTATGATTAGAATGTCATGTGAAAGTTGTAAAACATTTCTCCTGTTATACTAACTTTATTTTCTCGCAAAATATAACATTATTTAAATGTTTACTTTAATATTATAAGAATGTTAACATGACCAGTTCTCTCAACATCATAAGAATATTCACCGAGTCAAACTAACATCATGAGGATGTTCCGAGAATGTTGCTCTAAGAACTTTTTTCAACATTGACAACTTATGTCAAATATTAATCATTTAAAGTTGAAAGAACGTTCTGTAAATATTACTTTAAGAACGTTTTATATAACTTAACATTAAAAGTTGTGAAAACGTTCCCTGTTAGCTGGGTAGTATCTGTTCCCTCTCTTTCTCTCTCCAACTCTCTTTCTTTTCCCCTGTTTTCATGTCATACAGACATGTGTGATTGATACAAGCCTGCCAGTCTGTTGCATGCTGCTAATTTTAGCACAGGCAGCCCTCCTTCCCTCACTCTGATTCTCTCTCTCTCTCATCCTCTATCTCTTTGTCACCTGGGGAGAAGAGTGGTAGCAGCAGATAAATTGGGTTCCTGCCCCAGAATCCATCTCTTAACAGCACTCAGTAAACTTGGTCATCTGTCAGACATGCGTACACCCTGTGAGTGATGTAGTGTGTTGTATTCCAGAGGGCTGTCGATAAAAATAGAGCGTCGACATCGGTAAACACAGAAGCGGATAGAGAGGAAGAGACAGCAGCCTAGTTGTGCTTTCCTTGTACGATGCTAATTTTGCCCCCTCTTTCTGCTGTATGGGCTATAGATACAGATTATATGATCAAACTGCAAATGTGCCCAGCTGGACTGATTTGAGGTGATGTAATATACATAAAAGAGGCTAGATATTTTGGTCTCAGGAACTATATAGGTCACAGACCACTTTGCCTCATTCAGTCTTTCACCTTACTGCTGCCATCGCTGTCAGGAGTGATTAATATTCCAATGTCCTCATGCAAATTTATCCAAATAGGGTTGGTGTGATTGGTGCAACTGCGGTAACCGGTGTCAGAGGAGACCATTTAGCGAGATCATGCATATGCATGAGCTAATTCATTTATCAGTTTGGCTGCAGTTAATCTTTGAAAATAAATATGCAAAGGTTTTTAATTTTCGCAAAAAATAAAGAAACCGCAGACTTCGCCATACGGGGCGATGTGAATTGACCACCTGTCTCTAATCAGAAAAAGATCATCAGATAAAGAACGAGTGAATGGAAGGAGACACTACTGCGCTAGTGAACTGCAAAGGTGCCTATAAAGGCAGCTAGGAAGCTCACTAGGTTTTATAACAGCGCTTATATGTGTGTGAGAGAGACCGAGATGTAGGGAGGCGGGGAAAAAAAGACCCTGAGGGGAAAGAACAGAACTGAATCAAGGACAGCGGGAAGAAATATCTGTGCAAATCAGATCCAAGTCACCGCAATGAAGGTCTGAAATGAGAGCCAGTGCAGTACACGCTGAACTAGCGATGATGGATCACACCTGTCTCACTTTGCAGCTTTCATGTCATTTTTTTGGAGCACCTGACTGATGCATTGTGGCTATCCAACATGGTAAATTCATCTAGCAGAATCGCATTCGTAGTTTTGGTGGAACTAATGCATGTTGCGGAATCTGGTATCCCTTCAGGAAATTAAACCTGCATTAATGAGCACATGTTCAACACATTTCCATGGGAAAAAAAATCAAGGCCAGACGGGTGGTTTGTCAATGACAGTAACAGGTCTACAGGTATTGCATTAAAGCGAGTGATTGCAAGCACATTGCAGCATCACAGACGCCCAAAGGAAGGAAAAATCTCAAATGAGATCTCTCATAATGACATGTTATTAATATTATATGTAGTTTAATATTAATAATATTATACTGTATTTATAATATTTCAGTATATCCTGCATAAATGGTTTGGAGAATAGATGGATGGTTATATTAATATGAAATTATAAATTATAAATAATTCATTTATTAAGCAAAGATGCATTAAATCAGTCAAAAGTGGCAGTAAAATACATGCATCATGTTTTTACCGGCAAAACATATAACAGTTCTTTTAAATTCTTCTAACAAATTCTTCTAAAATATTGAAAAATCTTAGAGATACATAAAAAGATATATAAAGAGATTTTTGTTTATATACAGTACCCCAATAATTTAAAAAAAAAAAAAAACATCTATTCACCCATTTAAAAATTTGAGATAAAGTAACAAATTAAAAATTAAATTAAATTAAATTAAATTAATTAGTCAAGCCCTGTTTTCCCAGCATGCTCTAATCTAACATGGCATTTCCAGAATATTCTCTACTGCTCTGAGACTCCAGCAAACACAATGCATACAGCATGCTGAACAAATTTACATTAGTATCGGTCCTTCCACAGGATGTATCCAGCACTGCCTGTGATAGTCCGAGAGTTGACGCCGGGGTTACATTTAATTACAGGCCACGGTTCCCCACGCGTGGAATTTTCTTCCCCTCGTGAAAAGAAAATTAATTGCATGAAGCTTAAAGCTCATTATGAGGTTTATCCTGCCCAAAGCCATGCTTATCACCATCTATGATAATGAAGTATCCCATAATCCCTAGAATGATGGATATGGAGAATTCATTATGTTTTGCACAATGTTGACATGGGAGAGCCTCATGAGAGGTGGGAACACATCTATTTGTGTGCCTAGACAATATTCTGCACGTGGAAACAAAGATCTGCATTGCTGATTTGATGTTTTGTCTGCATCCAAGTTGAGTTGTTTTTTTTCATTTCCTTGTAATTTCCTTCATACGCTGTGAATATAGACACATTCTGATGTTGATTTTGAAATCTTCATGTTTGTGTTAGCCTTGTTTTTACAATGGCACACTGGGATATAAACCAATACTAATAAACCTTGACTAGGAGTGCATCTGCCACAGAATACCACTCAATCATCTCAGAACTAATCTGAGATGCTGTAAGAAGAGGAATACGCCAAGTTCTGTCATTAAAACTCTAGATGGTGCAGGCTGATGGGTCGTTAATGCAAACTGATGATATTCACAGTGTTAAACTACTTGGCACAAGCTGATTGGTTCATGCTCATCAGGCAGCCAGTAAGCTTACTGCTTTACATTTAGAAGGCTGGTTAACATCATTAGAGCATCTTGCAGGGCGCGTTCAGAGTTCTTCTAAAACCCTCCACCTCCCCAGCTCCACCTGTATAGATATGCTACGGGTTATTATATATGCTATTTGTGCAGTAGCAGTATGTGATATTCATAGCAGCGTATCGGCATATGTATTGTCAGTAACAAATTCCTGTGCTTTCCTTGCAGCAGCGGCAATGATCTACAACAACAACAGAAGCAGCAATCTATTCCACCAAGACCAAATACAAAGTGTAACGATATAAATAAAAACAGTTTTCTTCCACCAAACAATGTAGTTCCTCAGAAACAGTTGTGGTTGCAACAAAGTGGTTGCCAAACAAAACACAGAAGTAAACAAAGGTGTACATTTGTAGCGTAATTTACAACAGCTTGGAATCCAGCTCAACCAATCAGAATCAAGGACCAGAACAATCCATTTTATAATATTAATATTGAAACTTCTGAGTTTGTCACTAAAATTATTTAATATAATCACATTCTTACATAATTGCGCTCCCAGGCATCCGAAGATACGATAACATGATAGTATTTGTTATTTTATTTCGCCTGTGTGCTCTGAGATGCAAGTTACTTATTATGTCGAAAAAAAGAGCCACAGGCTTCAACGGGTGCAGCAGCTTCAATTTTTTTATTACTGTTTTGCACTAGAAGTGACGACTTTATTCTCTTGAACACATGGGATGGAAACAGTACTTTATTGATGAAGATTTTATGCAATATTCTAATTCTGTGCATAAGTTAAAAGAGAAGTTCACTTCCAGAACAACAATTTACAGATAATGTACTCACCCCATTGTCATCCAAGATGTTCATGCCTTTCTTTCTTCAGTCATAAAGAAATTATGTTTTTTGAGGAAAACATTTCAGAAATTATCTCCATATAGTGGACTTTAATGGTGCCCGTGAGTTTGAACGTCCAATATGCAGTTTCAATGCAGCTTCAAAGGACTCTAAACGATCCCAACTCAGGAATAGGGGTTTTATCTACGGAAACGATTGGTCATTTTTTTTTTAAAAAAAAGCGAATTTATGTACTTTTTAACCTCAAATGCTTGCCTTGTCTAGCTCTGTGATGCACATGCGTACTCTGTGTAATCCGGGTCAATATAGTTAGAGTAGGTTGAAAAACTCACATCTCATGTTCTCCTCCAGCTTCAAAATCATCCTACATCACTGTTTTACCTTTTTGTTTGTAAAGGGCGTTTGGCAATCTTTGCATGAAGGATGAATAAAAAAGGAAGAGAAAATGAGATGGGAGTTTTTCAACATACTCTAACTGTATTGATCCGGATTACACTGAGTACGCATGCGCATGGCAGAGCTAGAAAAGACAAGCATTTGAGGTTAAAAAGTATTTAAATTTTTTTATTCCTCGGTTGGGATCGTTTTGAGTACTTTAAAGCTCCATTTAAACTGCATTTTGGACGTTCAAACTTGCAGGCACTATTGAAGTCCACTATATGAAGAAAATTCCTAAAATGTTTTCCTCAAAAAACATCATTTCTTTACGACTGAAGAAAGAAAGGCATGAACATCTTGGATAACATCTGGGTGAGTACATTATCTATACATTTTTGTTCTGGAAGTGAACTACTCTTTTAAATTCACAAATTTAAATGGAAACATAGCAAATGCCAATTAAGGACCTTTATTTTTAAGAGTGTAGCTGTTTAAAAAAGACTCCTGAACCTGAACTGCTAAATCTATGGATTCACAAACCTTTGACCTTTGACCAATATAATCTCTATTACAGAGCCATTACTATGGCATTGATTGAAATTTTCTTAACAAGTCCGTCTACACCGCTTGCCTCAGCGTAGCTTACGGTGAGGTGATTGGACGTGACACGCACGCCGCGGTGGACTTTCAGGTTGACATCTTCGGGTGCGGAGCGGACAGGTGGCTCCAGTCTCCCAGCGGGAGCAAATCGCTTTGAAAAACCTTCATCTGGAAACAGCTGCTGTTTCCCACGACAACAACAACCTGCCCTTGAGAATCTCCGGTGGCCGAGCGGATCGAGTTCTCCTCACAACAGCTCCGGTCCAAACCCGATACCCCGGTGCTTTGTCCAAGCTTTTAGCATGAGGTCGAAGGGTAAATTAGCTTTAGTCAAATGCTAAACGGAGGGGAGTTTTCTTTCACTCCCTGGGAACAACAACTTGTACAAAGGTGCGCAAGGAGGCAAATGTTACCTTGCCACTTAGGTGGTTACGCCGTCAGCCAACTGTGGCGAAAAACAGCAGCAAATAAAGCTATTCAGCCCAGCTGGAGCGAGGAGAAAGGGAGGATGTTTATGGAAACGTCAGCCGTTTGAAATGGAGCGGAACAGGTGATGGACAGCAGCGCGATTCAGGTGGGGGGGATGGACACAAATCTGAGGAGAGAGAGAAAGAGACCAAACAAAAAGATGCATCCTGCAGAAATTTCTACCACACTCTATAATAAGACAATAATCAATTACCATACAATAAAATAAGTCTTGGACTAAATCATTTCACATATTGGAAAATATTTATATTCACACCCTGAGTGTAAAGGCTGAAGTAAATATCTTCAGTGTGAAATCTTAATGCAGCTCAAACAAGGTCATGGGTTTGATTGCCAGGGAAGGAATGAACTTGAATGCAGTGTCGCTTTGGATAAAAGCATCTACCGAATACATAAGTGTAAAATGTAAATATTTGAGATAAAACTGCATTCTGTTCAGACTGATTCCTTCACACCAAGAATAAGATCACTTTGAGAAAAGGGAGAAAGTACTATAAAGAAATCCAACAAAGGAACCAACACATTCTCACTCCCAACTCATCACATATAAACATTTGGTCAGGACCCTTTGGTGTCACTTTTTCCCAATTCCCAACGCCTTTTACGTCAGCATATTGATGCCAAAGGTTTCTTATTTAAAGCAATGGAGGATGCTACACGTCAAAAAATGACACTAAAGGAGTACCCTGTGTGTCAAAAAGTGATGCCAAGGGGTCCTGACCAAATGTCAATATGTGACGAGTTGGGAGTGAGAATTTGTTGCAGAAACACGCTAATGGGAATGAGGCTAATGAAATTGGTCTACGTTGGCGTGAATAATTTTGGTACACAATGTCATGTCAGGATTACAGGATGGCATATGAAAAAAAAAGCCCTGAAATATTGGAAAAGTTACTTATTAATGCATCAAATTACAAAAATTCAAAGCTGTACAATTGTAGATACAAGGTGCATCTTTCAAGCTTACCTTATGTATGTCTGTACCTGTACCATCTGTAAACTGACCAAAACTGAACAAAAAACTGAACAAAAATGTACAGATAATTTACTCACCCCCTTGTCATTCAAGATGTGCATGTCTTTCTTTCTTCAGTCGATAAGAAATTATGTTTCTTGAGGAAAACATTCCCAATTTTTTCTCCATATAGTGGACTTCAATGGTGCCCCCAAGTTTGAACTTCCAAAATGCAGTGTAAATGCAGCTTCAAAGGGCTATAAACGATCCCAGCTGAGGAAGAAGGGTCTTACCTAGCGAAACGATCAGTCATTTTTTAAACAAATTGACAATTTATTTACTTTTTAACCTCAAATGCTTGTCTTGTCTCATCTCTGTGATGTGCATGCGTAGTCTGTGTAATCCGGGTC
Source organism: Cirrhinus mrigala (assembly GCA_036247105.1). Lineage (NCBI taxonomy): Eukaryota > Metazoa > Chordata > Actinopteri > Cypriniformes > Cyprinidae > Cirrhinus > Cirrhinus mrigala. Next base: position 24,082,807 of record CM070020.1, on the reverse strand, counting down.
AATACAGTTAGGGTATGTCGAAAAACTCCTGTCTCATTTTCTTCTTCAACGTCAAAATCGCCCTAAATTGGTGTTTTACCTTTTTTTGTAGTTTTTCGACATAACCTTACTTTATTGACCGCATTAAACTGGAAAAAAACAGAGTTCACACAGACTTAAACAAGATGAGTGTTTGAAGTTAAAAAGTAAATAAATTGTCAATTTGTTTCAAAAATGACAGATCGTTCCACTAGATAAGACCCTTCTTCCTTGGCCATTTGAAGCTGCATTTAAACTGCATTTTGGAAGTTCAAACTTGGGGGCACCAAAATTTGGGAATGTATTCCTCAAGAAACTATTTCTTATCGACTGAAGTAAGAAAGACATGAGCATCTTGGATGACAAGGGGGTGAGTAAACTATCTGTAAATTTTTGTTCTGGAAGTGTTATCCTTTAAGGTTTTTAAGGAAAACATTCCAAGATTTTTTTTTCCATATAGTGGACTTTAAAGGGGATCAATGGTTCGAAGATCCAAACTTCATTGCAGTTTCAAAGGGCTCTACACAGTCCCAGCCAAGGAATAAGGATCTTATCTAGTGAAACGATTGGCCATTTTCTAAAAAAAAAAAAAAAAGAAATTTCTGTACTTTTTGAACACAAATGCTCATCTTGCACTACCTTTGCATCCATGACTTCACGCATTATGTAAGCATGTTGGAAAGGTGATTCGTGATGTAGACTGAAGTACTGACCCAGTGTTTACTGAGGAAACATGCAAAGAAAATCAAACGCCCTTGACAAAAAAAGGTAAAACGACAATGTCAAATGATTTTGAAATTGGAGGAGAAAATAAGATGGACTTTTCCACCCTACCCTACCATTTGAACCAAAGTACACAGATGAAGAACTAACCAAGTGTAACTTTTTAAAATGTGATTACATAATGAGTGAAGTCCAGCTAGTGCAACATGAATGAATGATCGTTTTGCTATAGATAAGATAAGATATCCTCGGCTGGGATCGTGTAGAGCCTTTTGAAGCTGCACTGAAACTGAAATTTGGACCTTCAACCTGCTGATCCCTATTAAAGTCCACTATATGAATCCTGGAATGTTTTCCTCAGAAATCTTAATGTCTTTCAACTAAAGAAAGAAAGACATGAACATCGTGGATGACATGAAGTAATCCTTTAACATTTTTCAGCCATTTTTCAAACAATTTTGCTTTCAAACAACAAGCTGCTTTTTTAAGTTAGAAATATGTTAGAAATATGTTATATAGAACCTGAACTGGAATTGTCAAGTCAGTTCTAAATGGTATGAATATGGGCAAATTTGTAGGTATAGACCATACCTGTGCATATAGTCATGTTTTGGGAAGCAGGTCTTGCTGTAGGGACTTGAAGAGGGAGATTGAAGGAATCGGGCAGTTGTGTGATTAAACTGGCAGAGCCCTGGAGAGGTTTCAGTCGGCCTCGATTGGCAGGGAGAGAGGTAGAATGGGTTATGACAGGAACAGCAGCGGTAACAGGGCTTTCATCTGGAAAAGGTCCTCATTAGAGAGGGAGACGAGTATGAGAGCGCAGCTGCAGTCTACCTCCACACACACACACGCATACACACACACACACTCGCTAACTACACTCAAATATACTGCACACCAACCCACTCAAACTCAATAAAACACTTTCCAAAAAATGCAGATTCCAAAAGAAACTGGCATATGGGACTTCATCACTCCTGAAGAAACACACACACAGACTCTCTGTCTCACTCACTCACTCACTCACACACACACACAGGTAAATAGATTTCCTCAGGGGATAGAAATGGGGTGGTCAGAACACTAATGATGGTGAGATGGTGAAAGGTGAGCGGTCAGGTTTCTCTCCGCTAGATTACACAAGTCATTAGGAAAACGTTCAGTCACACACAACCACAAAAACTGTGTATGAAGGTACAAATGCAGACACGAATTTCAAGCTATAACAAACGGAATACTTATTTTTACCACTTCTTCCAAAACCTATAGTAAGCTATAAGCTGTAAGTCGTCATAGTCAGCATTTTAGGCATCAGTACATGCTAGGAAAAGTAAAGAAAGCCATAGTGGGAACAAACAAGAAGATACATGCAAATGAGGCTGTCAAAAATGTAGACATCATAATTATGATGCCTTCTAAGATACCTTATTTTGATAAAGTAAGGCAGCATTGCATGTATACGCTGAGAAAAAAAATTGTGTAGGGTTTGTTTAGTAACAATTTTGACTTTTTCAAAAATAAAAATTTGAAATTGCTGGTAAATTTTACAAGGAAATAGGAATTAACATGTTGAATTAAACATGATTTTTGAAAAATGACAAAAACAGTTTTTTGTTTTAGGTTTTTTTGGGGGGGGGGGTGGGGGGGGGGTGATATACTTCTGTAATCTTTGTTTTATTTACTTCGAAAAATAATTTTTACAGCGTATTTTGTAAAGAAAGCAATCCCAAAATCCATTTTGTGGAAAAGGAAAAGTGAATATGAGAAACTCAAAGATAGTGGACAAAGCAGATGAAATAAAATAGAAATTATTATTAAACATTCAGTTACATAAAATATTTCAATAACATTTTACCTTATTCAATGTAAAAAAAATAAATAAATAAATAAATAAAATAATAATAATAGTAATAATAATAATTAATTAATTAATTAATTAATTAATTAATTAATTAAAAAAAATCTTTCAAAAAGTTGTTTTAACTTAAACATAATTTGTTGCCACACTGCCTTAAAATTTTTAGTTTAGTCAGCTTTAAATTTTAAGTTACTTAATGTTAATTTAAGTGACAACTCAACTGGAATATTTTAGTTGACTAAACTAAAATTTTTAAGTCAGCAAAGTTTGGGGTTGTAAGATATTGAATATTTTTAAAGTCTTGTATATTATTTGATAAAAGAAATAGGAAGTAGCACAGGTATATTTGTAGTAATAGCCAACAATACATTGTATGGATCAAAATTATAGATTTTTTCTTCTATGCCAAAAATCATTAGGATATTAAGTAAAGATCATGTTTCATGAAGAAATTTTGTGAATTTCCTAAATAAATCTATCAAAACTTAATTTTTGATTAGTAATATTCATTGCTTAAAACTTAATTTGGACAACTTTAAAGGTGATTTTCTCATTATTTTGATTTTTATGCACCCTCAGATTCCAGATTTTCAAATAGTTGTATTTCGGCCAAATATTTTCCTATCCTAAAATAACATAGATCAATGGAAAGCTAATTTATTACAAATACATATATTAACATGTAATATTGCATTACATACTAATAGCATTGCATTGATCATTTAAAATGTCTTAAAGTCTTTAATATCACTTGCGATCAATCTAATGCTATGTATTACGATGCTTATTCAAATCGTATCATTAGCTTTTATGTGAATAGTGCTAGTTGTACAGCACACGGAATCGAGTCACTTTTGGGGTTCAGCTTCTATTAGGATGCTGCAGAGCAGCTCATTATGTTTTTGAACAGAGCTTACATCACCGTCTCAGAGAATGTCTGCATGTTAACATTTTATAATTCACTTCATGACATTTTAGAACGATCAAATTTTAACAAGCAGGCATTCCCTGAGACATTCTCTTATAAAACTGTTACAGTCCGTAATCCAGTTCCATGCAGCCTTCACTGAGTTATCTCTCCTCCATCTCTGAAGAAAGACTCATTGGCTCGTCGGGCTCTGAGCTCAGGTGGTTCTGGGAGGAAGATGAAAGGATTGAGGGGGAAAGGTTAGCTGCCTTCTCTGTCTAAGCCAAGGTAACAAAAGCACCATTGTGAGGGTGTCAGGTGCATTGTGGCAGCCCTGCGAGGCTTTAAGTGAAGCAAATTCAAACAATGCATTAAAGGACAGGAGAGTGAGAGAAAGGCAAGAGGGGAAAAAAACAGCAGGGGCCATTTTAAACAGCCTCAACAACAGAGCATTAGATGGGGAAAATGCAGCGCACTTCGAAGGTTGTTAGATTACCTGGAGGAACGCCATTGCCGGAATTAAATGACTTCCAGGATTTACATGTATATGAATTTTTACATTGAATCTCTCTGTGTATATGCAGTTTCATGAACTGACAGCAATCCACATGCACATATATATGAATGCATCTGCACATTTTATTAGATTTTTTCTGAAGAAAGTATGAGTGGTGCTTGCCTATGCAAAAGTGTGCTGGATGGTTTCTTGGGTGTTTTGGATGGTTGCTACTTTACTATATGGTCACTTAGTTGGCAGTCAAAACGGCCTTCATGTTTCTATGTGCACACTGCAACAAAACATGGTTGTCACTTCTTTTTTGATAGACGAATCCTGTTCGCTAAACACCACATATGAGTTATTTTAGTGAATCCTGGAACCGAATTCACTCCAACAAATTCAGGTTCCACCATTCACACTTTGTTTAGTGTGTACAGCTGCTAATGCACATGTGACATGTGATTCATTTGCAATTTTATGATGCATCTGATGCTATCTTTCTCCACCCAGCAACCATCCAGTCTTGTGGCAACCGTCAAGAGAGAATGAACCCTTTAAAAACAGCATCTTGAAGAACATAAACAATATACAATGCTTCTGGCAGTATGGTTTACAAATAAATACTAGATGCTGATACATCTCTGGTTATAAAATTTCATTTGTTACTAACACCGAATGGGTTAAAACAAACAAAAAACTAAAAAAATAGTTATGTATACGATTGTCAGCTATCACATTTGTAAATGACACTTGTATTTTGTATCCGTATATATATGAAACAATGGTGTTATTGTTAACTAAATGGTCACACTTTATTTAAAGGTCCAAATCTCACTGTTATCTTCATTTTTTCCTGAGTAAACTCTAATTTGCTGCTTATTAATAGTTAGTAAGGTAGTTGTTAAGTTTAGGTATGGGGCAGGGATAAATGATCTAAAATATGGTCATGTCATGCAATAAGGCATTAATATGTGCTATGTATGTGCAATGCTAGTAACATGCATGCTAATGAGCTACTAGTTAATAGTGAGAATTGGTCCTTAAAATAACGTTTTATCACTAAAACTATTAAAAGTTGTTTTTGATCACAGAAATCATGGAGCCTCTGAAGGGACACGGAGATGGGAAATAAAATGAGATGGGAGAAAATGAGATGCATTCTCTCGCAAAATGTTTGCATTCTCCAAGAAACTTTTTGTTTGCTCGCAAAACTTATGTGATGCAAATAATACGAGGTGGGAGGAAAAACCTATATTGGAGTACTTTTTCAAAGCGAATGCAAAGTTTCTCTATGGGGAAAGCAATACTTTTGTGAGTGAACGCGAAAGCACTGAAATAATTTTGCCTCCTATCACATTTTATTTACCATCACCATGTCCCTTTAGAGACTAGAGAATAAAATATAAACACAGGAGGAAAAAATGAAAATTAGAAATTTTGTTTTGGCAATTAACTGATAGTAGATAGTATAATAAAATTACTAAAACTGAAATACAAATAATTTAAAGCTAAATGTCAAAATCTTAAAAAAAAAAAAAAAATAAATAAAAATAATAAAAATGACAGAAACATAACAAAACTACTAAAACTTTAATTAAAATAATAATTTAAAAAACTTAAAAAATAAAAATACATTTTTTAATAAAAAAAAAACTTAAAATATACAAACCTAAGCACCTATATGCCCACTATAAATACTATCATAATATAAATAATACAAAAAAAAAAAAAAATCATTGACGTGTAACAGTAATTTATAATGTTTAAATATATAATTTATAGCCTACTTATATGTACAATTCATAAAATCCCATAATTTAATCCAGTTATCTTCCAACACAGTGTGTACATGGACTACGATATTACTCAGCTCCCTCCTTCTAAGTCTATAGCATGTACAAAAATTCATGTCTTTCCTCAACATTCTGCATGATGTGAATAATGCATCATTCATACTGTCCAAGATGACACACTTAAGTTTATCCGCCTTTTTCCTGAGTAACCGATGAGCACCGCCATGATTCAAACTGCTTTGGATGCTCTCATGTTCCAGTCTCCATAGAAATCAATGTAAAATGGGGTAAAAAGATTGTATAATATAATTTAATATAACTAGGTATAAAAAAAAAATGTGTGCAGGGTTAAGCTGTGCATTAATTTGAACTGGAAACAGAGACTGAAAATGTAAAGCATCTTTCCGTTATGAGGCGGTGTACAGAGTGTTTTCACGACGTGTCATCAGTCGGCCATATTGGCGACACGGAACGTAAACAATGCCACTGAACCAAACGAAACTTGTATATTTTGCTGATTATTACTGCTGAAAATGGCCAATTATTGTCATGTTTTGGTCTGTATCAATCGGTTGGACCAGGAAAAACATTTGGAGTATTATAGACTGCCAAAAGTTAAAACAAAATCAAGAAGAGGAGTGCAAAAAACTGTCTAGGAAACACAAGGTGTTTGTGGTTGGTCAAACTGAACCAGGATTTCCAGAGCAAGAATCTTGACAACATTCATGTTTGTTCTTATCATTTCCAGTCAGTGAAATATTAGGCTAATATCTACACATCTTTACCACCTATTAACTTTAGTTTGTCAAAATATTGCGCCCTTTCCTGCTTACTAAGTCATTCTCTATATGATTTAGCAGCTTCCACATATTTTTTAGACAGTGGTTTAGACAGCATACATTAGTAGAACAATGTATTCATTAGTATATTAACTGTGGAGTCAATGCTGTTGTTTACATCTGAGTATCGCCAATATGGCCACACATCTGGATAACTGACTAAACTGTGATGCAAGTGCAAACCCTCTATAGGAGGTTAAGGGTATTTTGAAATTCCATAACATTAGTAAGAGCTATAATAGTGATCCTTGCCTTATCAAACAGCACAAAAAGCCAGCTCACGTCACCGAGACACAACTGGGCCAATTAGGAGTTATTTTTTAGGTTAAGTGTACAAGCAGGTCTGAGCGCAGCGGGAAGGATTACGCTTTATTTTTCTTCAGTGCTCAGAGAGCGACTTAAGTGACTTGTGCTTTCTGACATGCGAGGAGCTCTTGTGCTAGCTTCGAGGTGTTAAAGAAATTCATCACGCTCGCTTGTGTAATTGCATATATGTGCCAGACAACACACACACACACAAGCACTCGCAGGTGTAACGGCGCAAAAATGAGGATGAATGAACGTGTCGCTGTTATTCTGCAGCTCTCTTCCCTCCACTGATCCCGCATCTATGATTCCAACCTCCCTGCCATATTGGAATATTAATAGTCTTCATTACACAAAATCTGATTTCATTGTGGTGCTGCAAAAGCTCGTAACATTTTAATTAACTTATTGAACATATGGCCCAGCTCGCTGAGATGCAGCGTTGCAGGTATTACAGACTTTCTGCGGCTGCTTCAAGAGACAAATAAACCGATTTAAAGGGTGAATATCAGCAGCGTGCCGTGTTGAGGATGTGAGGTTTTTTTAATAGTACATCTGCAGCATAAACACGTCTCTGCAACAGCAGGCATGAGATATGCGTTCGGAATTAATGCATGAGTGGAGAAATCAACCAACATGTCCTGTGCATCACTAAAAACCTCTGCATTTATAACAATCACACACATTATCATCAGGTTTGAATTAGAAACAAACACAGTAGAATAAATCAACTCGCCCATGCAAGAACAGCAGCTCATTTTCATCGTTTTGTGAAATAATGCAGCCGATCTGTGCAGCTTCAGTGCAACGTGAGATAATGAAAGGGGGTGTGTGTGTGTGTATGTGTGTGTTATCGACCCACTTGCTTTATTGGCTCCATTCAACACACACCCGGACAGTTATGATCATTCAGTCAGGACCTTGGATATGCACCACACAAACGCATGCTATTACAAAGAGCTATTTGTGAGATAATGCGCTATTTTATGTGGCAAATTATTTTACATATGAGCATAAGAAACACCAGAGTTCTGCCAGTACATATGCTTTATTTATTTACACTGTATTCAGAACAAACTGTATGGAAGGAGATTCACTGCTCATTTGAAATGTAGGGGCGAAAAAAGTCAATTCTGTTTTTATTTACTATCACCCTCATGTTGTACCAGATCTTTATGTTGTTATTTTGTTCCATTTAACACAAAAGGAGAATTTGAAGAATCTTCATGCAGCTCTTTTACAGCAACAGCAACCATGTCTGTTAAACTTTAAAAAGGACATAAAAGTACCATAAAATTATATTTGTCCTTACAATGTGTGTGCTATATTCCAGTGTTTTAGAGTAATACAAAACCCTTGTGTCAAAATTTTCACTGTGTCTAATGATTAAGTATCCTTAACATCAAACCTTGCTCCCTGTTTGATTTGAGAACTTGGGTGCAGAGCTTTTCAGTGAATGATAAATAATAATAATGTGTTTTAAACAGAAAGAAATGGGTTTGGAATGATATTAAACTAAGTAAATGACTGAATTTTAATTTTCCTTTAAACTGCCACCTTAGAGGAAAATTGCACTTAGAGGATGATGGATTTGCAAACACGTAGCCCATTGTTTTCTTTTGTGTACCATAAGAGCCACCTTTTGTATGCTCTAAGTCTTTTCTTCTGGTGTGGTTTGGGTTATTGTTTACTGTTTACTTTGAGATGATAGCGAGACTCAGCAGGAACGCAGCGAGGCAAACAAAAGAGACGCTGAGTAGTGCCTGCTGAAACCGTTTTTTGGTTTCCAGGAACCAGACTGGAGATTGTCCGTGAGATGCATACAAAATAACACGCTAACATTTGATAAATTAAACATCTCATGAACATCACACTGAAGTAACTCAGCTAAAGCCATGGTCACACTGGGCATTTAACAGACGGGGCAACGGTTGTAATATGATGCCACACTGTCCAGTGTTTTGTTTTTTATTTTTATTGTTTTTGTTTTTAGCATAACTCTTCATATAATACATACAAAATGGAACTTTACATAATCTGCTTCAATTTACTGCAGTGCTGCAATCCTGCTAATTTAAAGTCACCATAAAATCAAAAATTACAATTGTAATTTTTTATACAGTGTTAAAGTATTTAATATAAATAATAACATAATAAATACATATAATAAATAAATTCATTTGCACTTGTAATCTTTAATCAAAAACATTTACCTCCCCTCGCCCTCTCAACGACGTCTCTTCTGTTCATGATGTATTGCTGCGTTCATGCCATATCGTAATTACCGTAATTTCGAGATGACAACATGTGATGTTCTACTCTGAGCTGTTCACGTCGGAATTATGCTTTTCTATTGCAACACTATCAACGCCTAAACAGAGCCTACGTTGGTCAGGTGGTACAGCGGTCATGTGGTACAAGTCGTAGCTCTCAGAAAAAAGTTGTAATTACGAGTTCTACGAGGACGTGAAGGCTTTTTACAAGATGGAATCTCGTAATTACGGGAATTCCGATATGGCGTGAACACACCTTAAGACTCAAAAAAGGGGTTGGACTATGCTGACTGTCCAATGACCAGGCTTTTAGCGCCCTTCGCTGGGAGTTTGATTGACAGGCACTCTGACCAATCATAAAGCTGAATCTCACGTTTTGTTCGACAAACAAACCAGACAGAAAAGTTATAGATTAACGTCACTAGAATCAAAATGGTGTATTTACGTCTCTCCGCGACTGAAACAACATACCATCTCATTAAAGAGCCCCAAAAATGATATTTATTGTTTGAATTTCTTGAATTTGAACGCTGAGACTTTGTTTTGTCTGACAGCTCTGGGATTTATGTTTTATGATGTTGTGTGGCATGAGAACGCAACCGCAAAGTTTAAGCGTCACGTGAACAGATAATTTCTTCTTCTTTACTACTAGTTATAGCATGAATTAAACATGAATGAACATTAGAGTTATGTTGGCTCACTGCAGAAAGACGAAAATACACCATAGTCCTCTGATGTTAATCTAACTCTCCTGTTTAAGATTAAGTTTGTCGGACAAAATGGTGGATTTGGCATTATGATTGGTCAGATCGCTTGTCAATCAAATTCTAGGCGAAGGTTGAAATCTTACCCACAATATGTCACAATAGGCAAGAAATACGGTGGCCGAGAGAGCTCAACGCGCTGCAACTTAAGAAAACACATACAAACAGAAAAAAACGACAACAAATTAAGAAAACATCTTCATCAGTTTGACAACACAGGCACTGCAAATTCTCACAACACAACCAAACACACAAACGTGCTGCAAATAGCACAGACCACAACGGAAATGTTTCAGGGGGACCTCAAAAAGTGACGAACCCAGCTGGGACCTGAATTTTGACCTGATTTTAACCATTAATGAAGCATTGCAGTTTTTTCGTGAACTTTGAACATTATATTTATTTGCATATATTTATTTATTTATATATTTATTTGCAATTAAGTTAATAAGGTTTCACAGTTAAGTGTGTAATTCGTCAGATTAGTCTAATAATATCCAAAAGACCAATGAAACGTATGATCAGGATGTTAAACAAAAAACTCACCTTTTGGTTCACCGACAACACCTCTCTGACCAAAAGCCACTGAACAAATAATCAGGTCCAGATATTGAACATTTATTTTTCTATTGCCCTTATGCTATTTCATTTTGGACTGACTATAAAATAGACATAACAAAGAAATTAAGCAAACCCCTTAATTTAGATTTTCATGATATTTTACTTTGTTTTCAAAACCCCTCTTTTTCCGATAAACAGGTTTATATTATAAATCTCTTAATAATCCTAGCAAAGTTTTATATTCACAAGTCAAAAGTAAGTCAGAAGAAACCATTATATATTACATTTTGTAACACTAATCTTAAAATTTACCTTGAAACCCTCTCTAATATGAGATCTCAAAATAAGAAGCTCATAAAAACAAAACAAATTTTAAAGCTTTTCAAATTTATGTAACTGCCCTGGAATTTCCTTTTTTTTTTCTTCTTTTGGTATGTTTGTGTTCATTTTGTATGCTTTCTCTTTCTGCTGTTATTTATTTATTTTTTTGCAGTTGAATTTGCAATTTGAAATGTGCAATGTTGCCTTGATTTTTTGTTCGATGATGAAACTGAATAAAAAAAAAAAATAAATAATAATAATAATAATCAGGTCCCAGCTGGGTTTGTCGCTTTTTGAGGTCCCCCTGAAACATTTCCGTTGTGGTCCGTGCTATTTGCAGTGCGTTTGTGTGTTTGGTTGTTTGCGTTTCTGTATTTGTGTTTGCGTTGCGAGAATTTGCAGCGCATGTGTTGTCAAACTGATAAAGATGTTTTCTTAATTTGTTGTCGCATGTGTTTTCTTAAGTTGCAGCGCGTTGAGCTCTCTCGGCCACCGTAAAGAAAAGACTGTTGCAAATTCCATTTCATGCCAACTTTGAAGTTTGCATTCTTTTGATTCAGCAAAGAGGCCACGCTGATCTTCTATTGGACATATGCCTTCACTTGATACAAGTTCACAGAACTTGAACTTTAGAACACACCAAAATTCGCACAAGCTTGCATTTCCTGTCTCCACATTCACATGTGTATAAGTGGAAGTCAATGGAACAAAATGTCATCTCTCCAGATCTTAAGAGAGAATGTTTTCAGAATATTGGCTAACATTCTAGCAAGATTCTCTCAAAGTTATTCTAGTAACATTAATAGAATGTTCATTCAAATGTATCTGGTCTTTAATAATGTTCTATGAATCATTCATGTTTTTTTTTTTTAAATAATGTTTTCATAACTGGGAATGCTTTGTTTATTAAATGAATACCATTTATATATATATATATATATATATATATATATATATATATATATATATATATATATATATATATATATTATTTATTTATTTAATTTTTTTTTTAATGGATTAAAAAAAATCCATAGATCTGTCAAATGCAAATAAGGCAAAAATGCCGAAGTGAAAATTCCATCATGTAGCCGCTTACATAAATGTCACAGTAAAGTCTTGGCTGGAGTCTTTAATATCTTGTATGTGCTGATTTCCACGGACACTTATTCCTGCACGTCTAAAAAAAAAAGTGAAGCTGGCAGAGCCTGAACGGTTTGTCCTAAGCGCAATATGTTACCAAGAACCCACAGGACAGCATCATGTAGAATGAGTTTAGCTTCCTGATTAGATTAGCGCATATGCCACAGTGTTGGAAGTGAAGGCTATTTGTGTCGACAACACGGTGGTGAACTGGACAGATAGTGGAGGAGACCGGCCCAAAGACATGGTAAGTGGTGAAAAATGACTTTTTCCCCCTCAAATTGAGCCCATAATCATCCTCATGCTAGGAATCGATAATGTAACCAACAGGGATTAGACTTAATCTGTACTGTCACACAGATCAATACAAGAACAAGAAGCATGTCTTGAGAGCAGTGGGAGGAAGAAAAGAATGGAGAGAGGAAGAAACGAAGGATAGAAATGCTACAGCCACTTAACGTTTTTGAGGTTGACAATGCACTACTACATCAACTGTCGAGATGTCTTATTAATGGACCTAATCATCAGTCAGCTCTCGATTGCATTGGCCATTTTGTTTGACCTTGTTTACACCAGTTTTGGCATCTGTTTTGTGCAATCTGATTTCAAATGATCAGTTCTACAGTGAAGCACAGCATTTTAGTATTACATTAGCAAACCCTGTTCAATATGCAAGCTAAATGTGATGATTAAAATCCAAGAAAGATAGCGGTAATTGCAAAGGCAGAAATCTAGCATTTATAAAGTGCTTTAAATCCAATTCATCAGCTTCTGTTGACTGGCCTGCAATTAGAACCACCAGACTCGCGTACACAAGTCAGGTTATGCATCAAGCTAATGCAAGCATTACACTCCGAGTGATGGGCGCAACAATATATCTCATTAAAAGTAAATGTTTCCCTTGGTCAGCAACTGCCTGTGCACTCATCAGTTTGTCAGCTCAAACCACTAAATCAGTTTGCAGCAACAGACGCCATACCGGTGCCATAGATCATTCATGGGCTAATGTGATTCCCTGTTTGGCGCGGGCAGGCTTTCTCCAGACAGGGGCTGAATTAGCGGCGTTTAATGGATGGATATTAATTCCTTTGAGTCACAACAAAATTAAGTAATAATGTGACCATTAATATTTCAGTCAGAGTGGAAGAAGCCCCCCCCAAGATCTTCAATCATTTGTAATATTGGATATACAGTAGCTGGAGGGGAAGGAGAGAAATGCTAGGAACATATCACCCAACTCTGCAACACTTTAAACGATTCTGTCAACTCAAGGGGAACAGAGTAAAGGTAGAAACTCTGACGGAGCAGAAACTGTCCCGATAAGAGTCCTCCCGCTCCGTCCTGCTATGTACTGCATCATTTGGTGCTATAGAGAGCAGCACCCCGTGGAGACTCCCAGTTGGATATACCGCTGCATAATTGATGATGCCGATAAATCAGACAGTCATACCAAGGGAGAAACGGAGCCTGTTCTAATTTCTCATCCTGTCTTATGATGTAATGTTGCAGTATTATGAATGTAGCGTGGTAATGGCGCTGGAAAAGGCCCGAAGAGTCACGCCACACAGGACATTTCTGACTTCAATATCTACTGCTAATTTGCAAAATAACCTTCTGAAACACTCACAGTATTGAGGTATTTTTTAAAAGAAATAGTGACTGTGAAGAAAACGGCAAGAAATCGTTAGAAGATATAAACATTAGAGTAAAGGAACAGTAAAGATACACTGAATTGCCTTGAAACATGCAGACGTAATTTAATCTGAAACAGGAAGGCAGGGCAGGACATATTGAGCAGCCCCGCCCCCTTTTTTTAAAATAGCCAATAGCGTTTTGTTTATATCACAGCTTGGGCTAGACATATTGAGCTCTGGAAAGCCGCTTTTGACAGCTTATGACAGACACAGTCATAGATTACCTTTAGATTCAATATGAAAATGTTACTAAAGCAAAACTGAGATTTTAAAGATACTGAGCATGTGTAGCATAGATATTTATACGTAGATGCCTTATTAGTGACTGTTTCTATGGGCTGCTATACGTAAGCCATCCGCCAGATTGTGATGGTCAACTTGGTGTCATTCACCATAGCATGGGTCTGCAGACCCATAGTATGGTGAATGACATCAAGTTGACCGTTACAAGATGACTGATGGGTCTACGTGCTTGGAACGGTCGACCAGTTAAACTGCCTGCTTTTCTTCAGAAAAATCCTTCAGTTCCCACAAATTCTGTGGTTTTCCAGAATTTTCTGCATTTGAACCCTTTTCCAACAATGACTGTATAAATTTTAAGATCCATCTCTTCACACTGAGGACAACTAAGGGACTCATATGCAACTATTACAGAATGTTCAAATGCTCACTGATGCTCCAGAAGGAAAAACGATGCATTAAGAAAAAACTTTTGAACAGAGTGTTGATGTGTAAATTTTTCTTATTTTGCCTAAATATCATGTTCTCATTTAGTACTGCCCTTCAGAGGCCACAGAAGATACTTACATGTTTCCCAGAAGACAAAATTTAGTTGAAACTTAAGTTAAATTTACCCTGATCTTCAAATTCAAAAGTTTTCACCCCCCGGATCTTAATACATCGTGTTTCCTTCTGGAGCATCAGTGAGTGTTTGAACCTTCTGTAATAGTTGCATATGAGTCCCTCAGTTGTCCTCAGTGTGAAAAGATGGATCTCAAAATCATACAGTCATTACTGGAAAGGATTCAAATACACCAAAATGCTGGAAAACCAAAGAATTTGTGGGACCTGAAGGATTTTTCTGAAGAACAGCGGGCAGTTAAACTGTTTAGGACAAACAAGGGACTCACGAACAACTATCACTAAACAACAAAAAACACAAGCTGTGGATCATTCAGGTAAAAACACAATGTTAAGAATCAAGGGGATGTAAACTTTTGAACCAGGTCATTTTTATAAATTCAACTATTATTTTCTTTTGTGGACTATATGTAAACGTCATTTATGTGAAATATTTTATTCAGGTCAGTACTAAATAAACAATAACATGCATTTTGTATGATCCCTCTTATTTTGGTAAAATAATTAACATTTTTAATGATTCTGAAAGTGGGATGCAATCTTTTGACCTCAACAGTACATATCGGTTAACATCGTGTAGTCTGACATGCTTCTTGTTCATTAAACACGAGAGGATTTTAGAGGTCAAAATGGTTAATCTGACACAGTGTCTGTCATAACAGACAAAAAAAACTGTGCTGTCTGAACCAACCGTGACGGTTTCTCCTCCTAATCTCATACATATCGCTATAAAATATAGCATTCTGTGTAGAATTCAAATGAATCCGATACATTTGTGGCCTGCGCTGATTCATGTATATGATCCGCTCTGAGCTATCATTTCTCTGGAACAGGGCAGACTGTGTCCACGCTTCGCCCAAATGAAAAGCATATTTATACTGTCTGAATTGTTCCCTGTTCCCTATATAGTGCACTACATGCCATTTGCTGTACAGAAAATACTAACACGGTGAACAAGTGACTGATTTCAGCCACAGCTTAAGCGTCTATTGAGTTTGAGTTTATTTCTGTCAAAGCCAAGAACATTATTGTGCATTGTCAATTAGAGGAAAAGAAAACCTTTTCGACAGTGAAAAACTCACGAGTCTCTGCCCGCCCGCACTCGCCCATCAAGTCTTGTCCCGCGCCGCTCTCTGTAGCGTAGACTCCAGTGGGAGTGCAGGTCTCTAATCCACTGGCACTGGACTCGACGCAACAGAGAGCGGCGCGGGACAAGACTTTACGGGCGAGTGTGGGTGCGGGCGAGCAGAGACTCGTGTGTGTGCGGGATGCGATAGAATAAAATAACATAAAATATCTCAGACAAATAAACTGCTATTCATGTATTGCACAAAAGCAACAAGATCAACTAATATAAAACAAAAACATTAACATGCGTAAGCATAGACAGAGCTTCTATTTATAACGCGTGTTTGCAGCGTTAAACAATGTTGATTTCTGGAATGCAATGGACAATCAGAGAATCCACTCACCGCTCGAAAAGCTGTGCATTCTGCAACCACGCACGCAGCAGCCTTTGCTTTTAGTAATGCTTTTAGTAAAGCTGATGCTTTAATAAGACTTCACGAGTTCACACGTACATGTAATGAAATGGTAGGTTATACGTATTTGGCGTGCTGTCCGAAGGGAGGGCTCTGAGCTCGGAATTTTGGCCTGAGCACAGAGTATCCTCCCGAACTTTGTTAATGAAACATCATATAATTTATCGGGAGTGTTTATGCTGGGATGCTAGGCAACACACAAACTTACTATTTCACTTAAATTTCGTGGATGTACAGAAAAAAAGTAAAGTAACTAGTAATGTAACTAATTACTTTTGAAATAAAGTAATCAGAACAGTAATTTGATTACTTTTAAAAGGAGTAATCAGTAATTTAATTACATTTTCAGAGTAACTTACCCAACACTGGTCAGCAACGCGTGTTCACGAGAGTACCACGACTGACATGGAAGAGAAGAAATTGTTGAATAAAGTTGTTTTCTTTGAACACAAAAAGTATTCTCATAGCTTTATAACATTGCGGTTGAACCACTGATGTCACATGGACTATTTTAACAATGTCCTTACTGCCTTTCTGGGCCTTGAACTTGGTAGTTGTCTATGCAGTATCAGAAAGCTCTTGGATTTCATCAAAAATATCTTAATTTGTGTTCCAAAGATGAATGAAGTTCTTACAGGTTTGGAACGAGTATTTAATTGACTTAAATCCGGTTGTCACTCCTGAAACTGCACAGTGTGTACATGGCAGATATAACAACTCACAGAGTGTTTATTAGAACTAGCTTTGAGATCTCATCACAAACAGCATGCGACCCTAAAGAAGGCAAGTCATTGTCGGCAGTGTGCAAACACCTAAAAGGTAATTTTGAAGCCTCTGCACCTGTTGCCCTCTACATACGACACAGCCCAAAATCTCAACCAGTACCAAAGGGGTCAAAAGTCCAGACAATGTAGTGCTCAATAAGAAAGAAAAGCCACTAAGCCGAGTGCAAATTTACACAAAGCACATCTTCTTCACCACTTTCCGCTCGGATAAGCAGCAAGGTACGGCATTCTATTGAATTCCCTCTTTAAATAGACTTAATCCTCAGCGCTGGCAGAGGTTCACAGAGCTCTCCTCCACTTTTAATTAGACGTACAGTGGCTGGTGATGGTAGCTGTGCTGGAGGAACCCAGTGTCCACATTCCTGAAGGAATATAATTAATCAGAATAGAGGAAGGCCTTTTGTACTACAGCATGGTTGAGTGTGGCCTCTGCCCACGCTGTGGCAGAAAACATTGCTATCGATAGAAATCTTTCTCTACGTTCCTCCCTGCAGGGAATACTAATGGTCTTTGTCATTATATAGATTCTTGCTTTATTACTTAGAGGGTTGTTATAATGTTTCTTCTCTAAAAGCTTCAGTTAGATGACCCTGAGTCATCAAACAAATCAAGCAGAAATACTACAGCAACCTGAAATGCGGTTAGATGTGTGATGAGTCACCACTGCCAAAGGAGAGTGTTGTCATCTAACAATCTTGAGTGATAATTACTGCATGCTTTGAAATCACAGATGGGTCATTCCTGTTATGCAGTACAATTTACACTCAATTTTAAACCTTTAAAAATGTATATGCTTGTGTAAAATAAGGTCGAATTCTAAGAGACTTTTAGAACTGATTATTTAAAACATGGCAATACTTTTTTTTTAAAATGCCTTTTAAAATCTTAATGGTGATTTCTGTACATTTATGGATAAAACATTCCAAACAGGACGGAATATTATAAACCAATTAATACAACATCACAAAATATCATCAAATCATTTGCTAATATTTATATGGATGCTTGTGCTGTTGTTCACCAACCAAAAACTGGTAATTTATTAAAAATATTACACATTTTTCCATTTCTCTCATCAATAAACGAATTTCGGGAATATAATTTCCCCCAAAATTTAGTTATATCATTATAGTAAATTAAGTATATATTTTTACCTAATGGCACTAGCTTCTAACATGGCAATTTGTTAATAAATATTTTGTGCATTTCTCTGTTTTTCTCTTTCTCTTATCAATAATATATTAATTTATCAGTAATATACACTGCCATTTATCAGTAATATACACTGCCATTTGGGATCAGTAAGATTTTTATTTATTTATTTATTATTATTATTTTTTTATGTTTTTTTAAAGAAGCCTTTTCTGCTCATCAAGACTGTGTTTATTTGAGTAAAAAATACAGAAAAAAAAAACAGTAATATTGTGAAATATTATTGCAAAATTAAATAATGGTTTTCTATTTTAATATACCTTAAAATAGAATTGTGCATGCAAAGCTGAAATTTCAGCATCATTACTCCAGTCTTTAGTGTCCCATAATCCATTCATTCTAATATGCAGATTTATTTTCAATGTTGGCAACAGTTGTGCTGCTTATTTATTTATTTTTAATTTCTTTGATGAATAAAACATTAAAAAGAACAATATTTATTTAAAATAAAACTCTTTTGTAACATATACAGTGCCGTTCAAAGTTTGGGGTCGGTAATTTTTTTCTTTCTTTCTTTCTTTTAAAGAAATTAATATTTTTATCAAGCAAGGATGTGATTGATTTAAAAAAGTGATAGTAAAGACTTGTTAGAAATAATTTTTATTTTGAACAAATGCTGTTTTTTTTTTTTTTGGTTTTTTTACTTTTCATATATTGACTATATATGATAAGAGAAAGGGAGAACAAAGAAATACACAAAATATTTGTTAATAAATTAATATATTTTCATGTTAGAAGTAAGTGCCACACCTGGAGACAAGATGGCAATTCAACATAAAATTACAACAAAAATAAATACAATTTCATATATATATATATACATATATATATATATATATATATATATATACATATATATATATATATATATATATTCACCCCTTAGTGCACTTAACTGTGGTACTGTGATAAAAGAAAATCAAAAAAATGTATATATAATTCAAATAAAATAAAATAAAATAAAAACCCAGCTTGCTATAATCTAGTTGTATAATAAACCTGACACTGTGTATTTAATTGTCGAATTTCTTTTATTCCTCTTGGATAAAAGCATCTCCTAAATGCATAAATATAATGTCAATGTACAGCAAAATGAACGTACCTCAATAACAAAGATGAGGACATGAAAACACACTGCATTGTAGCACTGACCTGGATACTTTCCTCAATGAATACTGCAATACACAGCTGTGCCCTGCACTCTATTTCTGGCAGGGCCACAGTGTAAGTGTGTTTACTGTATTGTTCTTAGATCTTGTTATACAAGCTGCAGCACTCCAGAATACCCAATGACGTCATGCCAATTAGACGCTCCTCTGAGCTCGCACAGACCCCCGGTGGTCGGACTGAGCTACTGCATGTATCAGGTGTCTTGCCTTAAACTAAGTTTCTACTTAATTGCAGGAGTACGTGAGCTGTGAACATAATTTCCCGTCTCTTGTAGGTAAGCTCTAAATCAATCATTTAATATAACCACACTTAATTTATTACAGAGACGTTCTGCGACAGACACGCTAGGCTATTATTTATGTGCGCGGGGTGCAGAAATCAGCTGCTGTGCACCTGTGTCCCCAAATCATGGGGTCTCAAACAAAATACAAAAAATGCAAATTAGCCTTTTGTTTACCCAAAGATGAGTTAATTTGGCGAGACGCTCATTACATGTCTTTCTGGCCAGTGTGGCTTTTGGAGCGAGTCGGATCCAGGACGGATCCTTGAGCCAAGAGCCCGTCGAATAACGACCCTCCACCATCGCAGCTTTTCACACAGAGTCAAGGCCGCAGCAGGAGGAGCATAAAAGACCTGCAGGCTCCAAGCAAATTTACTGACATCTGAGCTGGAGCCTTTTAGTTCTGAAAGACACACAATCTTGAATCTCATTCTAATTGCATTGGATGTACTGCAGGTCTTTATATCTGAATCACCAGTGCATGTTGTTGACTCCAAATCAGCCTACTTATATTATTTTACCTCATAATAGAGTGCAATCAAAGGAGAATGCGCTATATTTCAGTTTATAAAAACCCTCATGAGCTCTTCAAACATCTCAAGGAACCACACTAATTTATGAATCTTATGAAAACTGATTATAAAAAGTTGTTTAAATTATGAAATTAAAATCATCATATACTTACCTCTATGCTTTTTTTTCTTCAGCTGAACTAAAATAAGATATTTTGAAGAATGTTGACAACCAAACAGTCTAGGTTTCTATTGACTTCCATTGAATTTGATGTCCATATAATGGACGCCAATGGGAACCAAAACTGTTTAGCTACCAACATTCATCAAAATACCTTCTTTTTTCATCCACAGGAGAAAGAAAATCATCCAGACTTGGAATGACATGAGGCTGGGTCATTTGGAGTTGAACTATCCCTTTAATTAGTTTTAATAATGTTGCAAATTGGTTAAAGAAACATATTAAAAGAATTTAAAGGCAAATCATTAAATACGGTAACAATTTACTGTACACTCTTAAAAATAAAGGTGCTTCAAAAGGTTCTTCACAACAATGCCATGGAAGAACCATTTTTGGTTCCACAAAGAATCATTCAGTCAAAGGTTCCTTAAAGAACCATCTCTTTTTTTACATATTTATAATATGAAGAACCTTCTTTTGTTTTGTGAAACAGAAATTTTCTTTAGATGTTAAAGGTTCTTTATGGAACCATTTAGATAAAAAAGGTTCTTCTATGGCATCATGAAACACCTTTATTTTTAAGAGTTCAAGTTCATTTGTTGACATTACCGACTACATTAGTTAATATAAACCAACAATAGAAAACCTGAGCTAACATGAGCTAACAATGAACAGCTGTATATTTGAACAAAGATGAATAAATACTGTAACAAATGTATTGTCCATTGTTAGTTAATGCATTTACTAAAATTAACTAATAGAACCTTATTGTAAAGTACTACGTCTATTACAAGTATTCCTTAAAGTCAATTTCAGGTTCCTGTTCGAGCTTATTTGTTTAGCACTTTTCTCAATATATACTGTAGTCTCAAAGCAGCTCTACAGAAAAATGTCATGTTAATGTCATTTAAATTGAAAAAGTGAAATGTCAAAGAAAAACATGCTAACCGACAGTAAAATCGACTCCGTGTCTCTGGCCTGCAGGTGCGCGCATGGCATGTTTTCAAAGAACAAAGAGCCCATGTGCGCCCACGACCCTCTGTTTCTAATGACACACGTGTAATCTGATCGCGTCGCATAATCCTGAACACATACAAACTGCAGCTCCCCTCGCTGCACTGTAAAGACACGGCAGTGCACACAAAGCCCAGTATCTCACAGCAAAGAAAGAAGCTACTGTGACTGTGAGATGACACTGAGGCAGGAGAGGAAATCCAATGTAATAATGTATCATCTGTGAATAGACTGCAGTGGTCATTTTCCCTTCATATTTTGCCAGTGGAGCATTCGATATAGTTGAACTAGAGATGAATCTGCTCATATTATGCAGGCATGCTTTGAAACACTTTCTTTTAAGATTAAAGTAGAATTGTTGGCATGTTAAAAAGTGAAAAATAATAAATATGCTTAGTTTTGAAATCATTTTGAATAAAATAATGTATGAAACCCTTCGCCAAAATCAGTGTGGCACAACCAGTATGCAGGAAGCCATTTTGCTGTCATGTGACAAGACAACAGAGAAGACCCCTTTAGGCCCCCCATCAATGTGTGTCAATATTATTAAGTTTTGTATGCAGTGAGAGTATTTTAATATTTCTTTAACATTTATAGAGTCACTGAAGCAACCAACATGCATGCAAAGATTACTTTTCTAAGTATCAAGAACTTGATAAATTTGAACACAAATGCGTTCAAAATAAATCATCTTGGACATGATTATGAGTCACTGACCCCTAAAATTAGGAAGGAACGGGAATTTGTGATATAAATAAAGCGTAATCTCTCACTAACGAGCACTTCTTGGTGTGTTTACCACCACAAAGCAGTGCCTGGTGTGATTCCACTGCAGTGAACAGTCGCTGGTCGTGCAGGAAGAAAACACGCTGTGGATCTGCTGCTCAGAAACTTGGTTTGAAAAAGAGCCCCGCCCTCCTCCTGCCTCTCCTGGAGCCTTATAACCAGATGCCTGTTCTTCAGACGCACATACCCAAGAAACGCACTGGACTTGAGCACAGCTACGACCCCGGAGAGCAGGCAGAAAGCAACCTGACGGAATATACGCGGTTCGCGTTTGTTTGTTTTCCTCCGAGAGCAGCATCTTGGTTGAGCGAAGAAGAAGACATGGATTTTTTGAACCACAACTACTTGAGCGCACGCACCCCCTACGATTACACCTTCAATTTTTGGAATGACTATCTCGGCCTCTCCACGCTGGTCACCAAGAACAACAAGCACAGCGTCCCGCAGAGCCCGAACTCCATCACGGAGTCCCTGAAAGCCACTCTGGGCTTGGACGATAGCCCTCCGTGCCCGTGCGTAATCGCGGCCGGCGGCGGCGACGGCGACAGCGGAGGACACCTGGACTCCTGCTGCTGCCCCCCGCCCGCCTCCATCTCCATCCTGGACCTGAAAGAGCGCTTCTCCATCCTGAGCCCTTTCCAGAACCAGAACCAGGGCACGGGAGGGCTGCTGTCCTCCTCCCAGGAGCGGGAGATGGGCATCGGAGGGAGCTTCGCAGGATTTGATCTGTTCGGCGTGGAGAGGAAGATGAGGAAACCTGCGGCGCGCAATAAGCAGGAGCCCAAGATCTGCGTCTTCTGTCGGAATAACGGGGCGCCGGAGGAGGTGTACGGCTCGCACGTCCTGAAAACCCCGGACGGGAGGGTGGTGTGCCCGATCCTGCGGGCGTACACATGCCCCCTGTGCAGTGCCAACGGGGACAACGCGCATACAATAAAATACTGCCCTCTCTCCAAAGACCAGCCTGCCCAGAGAGTGCTGAAGGGAGGCAGAGCTGTGGGTGGTAAGCGAGTGAAAATCTTCTAAAAAGACTCCTATAGACTTACACGTATTGCACTGAACATTTTCTTTCAGATGACTGTTCTGATTGACTGGCTTTCCGAGTCTTAACTACTAGGCAAACAAATAAGATGATATCAATGTTTTGTTAAACGGAAGAAGAAAAAAAAAATCTCTTATATTTTTATAGATACTTTATTTCCATAGTTTATTGCATACTTTATTCATAAAAAGCTATTTTTTCCTTTTCACGCATAGGTTTTAGATGTTTATTCACGACTCATAGTCACATTTTGTGTGTGAAATAAGATGTTATTTTTCTTTACAATGGGAAACGTGAATGTTGGCACCAGAGGAGTTGCTCTTCTGTTCAACTCAAGTATTTTCTTTACTGTAAGCTAAGCTTGCACCTCGTTTTTGTCTTTAAACCAAAGTTTATTTTGCCATTAAGCGATTTTAAAGAATGTTCCTTCCACATGTCTTCATTTATGAACTTTAGTCCCATTCCGCTCTCTCCTGAAAGTCCACTCCGCAATTTCCTGACATTTGCCAGCACGGACGCGCAGAGCAACACAATAGAGGCTCTGTTGCGCGTTCATGTTGTCAGCATAACTTCATAATCGGCCAAATTATTTCCAACCCCACTGACAGAGCTGGCCATTTTACATCGCAGGGTCCTTGTTACATTACTAACATTAAGTGAATTTCCAGCAGTGTCGCTCTTCAGTGTGTAACACGAACGCTGTAATGTAAAGTGCGCCCGCAGGCTATTCTTCTGTATGAGGTGCCCTTTCAATGTTTACACCCCTAGTAAGGGGAACACACACTGGAGGAAAAAGAAATATATATATATATATGAATATATCCTATGGGTGCCTCTCTTCAGCTCCATGCAAAGTTCACCCTTCTCCAAAACATCCTGGGTGAGCAAACGGGAAAGGGAGAGGTTTATGACAAACAAACAAAGGGTCCACGGTGGAATATAGCACGTATGAATGTTCTTAATAAAAAGCTTTTTGTAAAAACAATGTATTTGCCCCTTTTTGCATTATGTACAAGAATGAACCCCAAAAAAACAAGAACAAAAAAAGGATGCAAACATGTTGTGAATGTACAATTTGACACTTGCAGGACTGCACATTTCTGACAGTTATGTTTACCAAAGGAATTCAATTTTAATGAAGTAAGGAGCATAGATTTGCTGTATTGTAAATAATTACTGAAAAAAAAAAAATTGAAAAGAATTAAGTGATGTCTATTCAGTATTTTACCGTTTAAAAGTGACTTCAGAGGGAACTACCTCACCAAGATTTTGTACTTACATGTAAAATGTCAACAGCAGTTTATTAATATAGTGTACCATTTATAACAAGGGTTTATAATAGTATTTTTGATCTTTGTATGACATAATTGTATTTTTTTTCAGTGCATTCTACGGACGAAAGTGAAATCCCAATAAGCTCTAAGCATTGTTTGCTAATAGGTGACAGCTGTACATAATATTAATGATAATGATGATGATGATGATATCATGCATTTTAAGTTGTTGTTCAATGTGACGTTCTTGGTTCGTGAGAGAGAGACTGAGAATCAAATGTTGAAGACATCAGCCAATTTGCCACTTTTAACTGAGGTTTGTAATTAAATTAAAAGAGTAAAAAAAGAAACACTGTTGAATTTTCTTATTTATATTTTGTCACAATTTCCCTGTATGCTGCTGTGCAGAAATTAAAGAGATGAATTCACTAGATAAATAAACAGCTTATGAAACGGTTCAACTGGTGCTTTCGTCTTGTCGTCCCTGCCGATTGTGTTTAGCAGGCCTACGTGAGCCCGTGTCATTGTCACAATCAGGGTCTTTGTGAATCCCACCTCATTCCCATCACCACTCAAGGCCTCTCTTCACCTACACAGGCCTTTCCTCTCTCAATGTTACAAAAACGGAAACAAAGAAAAGGAGAACAAAGGAGAAGCTTCTCTGATCATTTAAAAAGCCATAAAATGAGAACTGGAGTTCTGAAGCATCTATAATGCTAGAATATAACGTAAGAACAGATTTTTAAACCACTTGCTGACTTTGTGAATGGTTACCGGAAAAACTGGGCATCAGATACTAAACAACCGAGGACCACAAACAAACTCTCATAGAAACACGGTAGGAAACACATGACAATTGAAAACATTACTCGGTCTAAAATGAGCTCAAAATATCAGACATGTTTGATATCCTCCAACTAGATGGCCAACATACGCTCATGATTTTCTGTGAAAACAACTCTAACTGCCCTGCAGATTGGATCTGACAACTAGCAGGGGCTTCTCCAGATTGTAATTTGAGGCAAGTTTACAATTTTTTTGTAAGTTTCACTGTCAGTTGGAAGTTTCCTCTTCCGCCAAAACAGACCAAAAATGTTAATGACTAATCTGGCACTGGGTCATTCTATAATTGTGGGTATGTCTCATGTCCGTTAAGTATATTTTTAATATATTTTCATCTATTTAAAGCCCTGATGCTTAATTTTAACAAGTATATTTTTCCCAATCACACGAAAAAGCCATATTCTTTTGTTCAAAAATGATGTTTATATCATATACAACCCTGGTATTCAGGGTTATTTGTGACACATATATTTGTGTCCGAAAAACCAAAGTCAACTCAGTTACCCAATAGAAAACCCCCCTCAAAAAGGAATGGTTTGTCCCATTCTCACATTATTTACACAGTATGATTATATTTCCTCTAGAAGCACATGGATGAATCGCTAGAAGTTATGTTCTCTCTCTTCCACTAATATTGGTTAAACCAGCAAACCTGTGTCAAGAGTGGATTAATTGACTGTCAACGGTGTTACACAAGTATTATTGCTGCAAATTTTAACAAGACAATTTAACTAAAACCTATGTTTTGTTAATGAAAATGTATTTCTAAACATACCATATGCTCAGTAGTTCTAGGCTTCCATGTTGAGCACAGGCCCAAAACATTAAAAAATGTCAACTAAGTTACCTGTCAACTGTGTTACCCACTAAAGGTAAAATGGTGGACAGCAGCAAACATGGATGGTATTTTATAACATTTGTAAGGTCATGTTTGGGGTTTTGGGAAAAAGGAAAATTCTTTTCTTCACATTGTCAAATTCTAAATGTACCCCTAATTATAGAATAACCCCACTACACAGATTTTTGTCCAATCAGATGTCATTGTGAATGTCAGTGACCCTCCCACTAACAATATAGACTAGCAATTCACAATTTTTAAAAAAGAAATCTTAAATATTTTAAGAACTTTTTGTTTCAACACAGGAAAAGGGAAGGAAATATATTAATAAATGCCATTTCATGTGCTCTCGGGAAGAAAAAAAGTACAAAAGCTGTCACTGGGGCGGACTACACTTTCAAAATGAACTAAAATGTAAATTTTAGGTACTAATATGCACCTTTTAAGGGAAAATAAGGTACAGAAGTGTACCTTTTTGAGAGTGTGGGGTTTATATAAAACCTCTAATGCTGAGGTCTCTAATATTAAAATCACAAAAGCACCTGACACGTCACCCGTGAGAGTGATGTCATCAGGCAACCTCTGATCCTCTCACAAAGGGGCGTCCATTTGAGGACAGAGGGCCTCTCTGTCCTGTCAACAGGCCTGTCCACATCTTTCCTTCCATCCCTCTCTCTTTTTCCCCTTTCTCGTCTCATTCAGATACACACAGCTGAGACACTTCATTAAAAATGGATAAATACAAAGTGCAATAGGGATTTATATTACAGCAGACAGTTGCAGAGAAGCCCGGTGGGTATGGTATCTCACACACACACACACACACACACACACACACACACGCGGACGTCTGGATAACAGCTTTTATTCCCCTGTTACTGCAGCCCATTTTCAATGCAGCAGGAGGATTTTCATAATTAAGTTAGTTCCGCCATTTATACCGAGAGTCTCATATGATTTTAGCCAGAACAATGGAAAAGGAAAGATGGTTTTTATTACAAAACAGCCTTGAACTTGTTCCCCTTTGATTTCTCTTCTAGACATTCATGGATTAATGGAAGGTTTTGCACTCATGTAATGTTTTTAATCTACTCCGTGTGTGTTTTTTCGAGAGTTAAGACCACATACCGATCATCTCAACAAGTCAAAGTGGCATTTGAACAATGGTAAAATTATTACTCTTTTAAACGTACTTCATCTGGGAGTTTAAGTGGAATAAATGATTGGAGAGGTCTAATTTCACCAGAACATTAAGACATTTTGATTAAAAATTATGAGGTCGAAAGAAAATGTAAAAATGAAACAAATAAATCATGGGAAATGCTATACTCTTCAAAAACTGTTTAAAGCAAGTCAAAAAATCACATTG
Source organism: Cirrhinus mrigala (assembly GCA_036247105.1). Taxonomy (NCBI): domain Eukaryota; kingdom Metazoa; phylum Chordata; class Actinopteri; order Cypriniformes; family Cyprinidae; genus Cirrhinus; species Cirrhinus mrigala. The sequence goes on along the minus strand of CM070020.1, from coordinate 24,055,400 downwards.
ACATCAGCTGGTTAACCATAATTGCAAGAAAAGGTTAATTTATTCTGAGAAAAGCTCCAGAAGCATTTGTTTTGTTATCTAATGCAAAGACATTCATGCATTTTTAATTGCGTCTCCACATAAAAAGTCTCCAAATGCCTCTTGGAGCCATTGTAACTCTCACATGTTTTTCAGAAGCACATAGTCTAACAGATGGGATGGTATCTATCACAGCAGTGTGAAGACAGGACCCTCAACCCATAGTACAGTAAAAAGGAAGTGATGTGACCCTATTCAAAAGGAACAGCTTTGAAAAAGTGAGGTGTGTTTCATAGAAAACCAGATTTGACAAGACCTCCTAACCTGGTGGAAGTGCAAGCGGTTGTACATGGTAATCAAGAGCGCGACCTCCGTGCTAACCAGGTCTGTCTGCACGGTATCCGGCCCTGCTTGAGCGTCCCGGGCTCTCTTAGACTTGGCTGCGGGCCAGCCAGATGCACTCTGCCCTCATCCTGCACTGCTGTCTCCCGTCAAACGGAAACTTGCAGGGCTTTTGAACAGAATGGAAACATATGCAGGGATCACATGACCGTGCTTGCTTCTGAGGCCTGCCCTACAGCAGCCGCATACATGTGGCTGAATGTTTTGGATCAGGTTAGAGAGCTCGCTCCAAGAATTTGTTGGGTGGATGAGCTTGGTTTTAAAGCTCGGTTCGAGCCAGTTTCTAGGGCACGGGGGTTAACTAGACTTCCTCTGCTTTTCTCTGAGATTAAAGCACAGAGCTGTCATAACCGATTTCAGCAGCCACTGAGCTGACATGTTTTTCTATATGGTATAACACAATAACAGGAATTCTTCTTCAGGAGGAAAGGTCTCTGCGGTCTTTAAGTCAGAACGCTTTAACTTGAACTCTTAAGTAACTAAAATGAGTTTTCCTCTCAGTGACCACCAAATGATTTCCCATGAGTCTTCATTTCACTCTGTGGTCGCAAATACACAACAAATGAGGTGACCCGTGATCCACCGAGCCAAAACCTCTACAAGCTTCTAAAACTTCTCAAAATCATTCTGTGTTGTGTTCTGTGTAGTTCTTCCAAAAAGTTGTCAACCCACAGTAATGGCAATGTGATTACTTCTGGAAAGAAATGTAACTAATTGGTCAAGCAGATTTAGCATGTACCTTGATTTACATTCACTGTTTTGTGTGTTGCAAGGCTGTAGAGTAAAATGGACCATGTGACCCTGGCAAAAGGCAGTCTTGTGGTCACTTCCCCTTTAATTCAGAGGGCTGCCTGCTGGCTGATGGGGCGAAGGCATAGAAGGAAAGAAGAAAAATTAGTAAAATGTAAAAAAAGAGAGTAAATGTTTTTGAAAGTAGCTTATGCTCAGCAAGGCTTCATTTATTTAATATTTTTTGAAAAAAAAAAAAAAAAAAATATATATATATATATATATTTATATATATATATATATATATATATATATATATATATATATAACTAGTAACTAGTAAAGTAACGCATTACTTTTTTAATTTAAATGAAAATATCTTACTTTTTCAAATAAGTAACGCCAGTTACTCCGTTTTCCCCTTTATTGACTGTCAGCTCTCCTGTCCCCATGTTGAGAGAAATCAGAAGTAAAATACTTTAGTTCTAGAATAAATGTGAACATGAATTAATTCATCTCACTCGCAAAAAACAGTACTCAGTATTCATCAAGATGAACTAAAACAGTGCAAACTCGGAATATAACACAAACCTGCAATAATTAATTATGTCAAATAACAAATACCCTTAATGTATTTAATCCTATTTTTTTAACCAATGTCTTTGCTGCTGAGCTTTAATGATCCAGTTCATCCAGAACATTTGTGCTTCTTCTTTTTTTTTATTGCTGAAGAGTGTTGCAATGTCTTCTGCTGGAAACAAGTAAGCCCTGCCCAGATTTAAAAAGTTACACAGAAGTAAAGTAATGCATTACTTTCCATAAAAAGTAACTAAGTAACGTAATCAGCTACTTTGTTAAAGAGTAACGCAATATTGTATTACTTTTAAAAGTAACTTTCCTCAAGACTGTATATATATATATATATACATATATATATATATATATATATATATATATATATATATATATATATATAAGTTGTATATAAATACAATTTATTCTTCTGACCACAAAGCTATATTTTCAGCAGTCATTTCTCTTTTTTTAGTATTCTTTGATAAACACAAACTTGAAAAGAACAGCATGTATTTGAAACAAAAATCTTTTGTTTTTTTAATGTGTCCTTGCTGAATAAAAGTGCTATTTATATATTTTATTTTTTTAACTGAACCTCAAACTGCACTCTAAAAAATCAACTATTGTTACTAGATGGCTGGCTTAAAATGAACCCCAAATAGGTTGTAAATTAAAAATCAGACACATAATTATAGAGCCATCGACAATAATCAAGAGGTGAACATTTATTAATAAGCTATTTAAATTGTTTATTAATTAACCATTATTTATTTAACTTATTAATAAATGTTCATTTTTTTAACATATTAGTACATGTTAATTTACAGTCTGTTTTGGGTTCAGTTTAAGCAAGAAATATAGTATCTTTAAGCAATAGTTGAGTTAAATAAAACTACCCAGAAGATTGAGTTAAACATTTAACCCAACTGCTGGGTCAAAACAACCCAATCGCTGAGTTTGTCCATATTTCAAAATATTATTTTATTAATATTATTTTTAAAATACTAAATCTGAATGCATTCTGATTAATAAAGTACAGGTACAGTACCTTGCGAAAATATTCATACCCTTTTATTTTTTTCACATTTTGTTATGTTGCAGCCTTATGTTAAACTGCTTTAAATAATTTTTTTTTTTTTTGTTTAACCTCAATCTTCACTCCATACACCATAATGGCAAAACAAAAACAGGTTTTTAACATCTTTGCAAATTTATTAAACATATTAAACATAAATGAAAACTTAAATGATTCTATTGCGTAAGTATTCATACCCTTAACTGGGACAGTTGAAAGTTAGCTCAGGAGCATTTATATCACTTGCAGATATTACTACACTTCGAATGGAGTTAACCTGTGGCAAATTCAGTTGAATGGGTATAATTTGAAAAGGCACACGTTTTAATTAAAGGTCTAGCAGGTGAAAAATGCATATCAGAGCAAAAACCAAGCCCTGAGAAAAAATGCCTGTAGAGCTCAGAAACAGGATTGCATCAAGCCACAGATCTGGGAAAGAGTTCAGAAAAATATTTTGCTGCATTGAAAGTTCACAGAAGCATGTAGCCCCCATTATCCATAATGGAAGATGCTTAGAACAACTAGGACTCTGGCCAAACTGAGCAACTGATGAAGAACGGCCTTTAGAGTGGTGGCCAAGAAGCTTATGGTCACTGAAGTTGAACTCCATGATCATATGTGGAGATCTGAGAAACCTACAGAAGGATAAACATTACTGCAACACTCCACCAATCTGGTCTTTATGGCGGTGTGGCCAAACTCAATCCTCTCCTCAGTGAAGACACATGAAAACCCACTTGGGATTTGCAAAAAAGCACCTAAAGGACCCTCAGACTCTGAGAAACTCTGAGCCTTAATGAAAACCCAGTCCAGAGCATTCAGAACCTCAAACTGGGCAGAAGGTTCACCTTCCAACAGGACAGTGACACTAAGCACACAGCAAGAGTGGCTTATGGACAACTCTGTGAATGTCATTGAGTGGCCCAGCTACAGCCTGGGCTTGAACCCAATCAAACATTTCTGCTGAAACCTGAAAATGTGCGTCTGCCCTCATACAACCTGACAGAGCTTGAGAGGTGCAGAGGTGAGGAGAAGAATGGTAGATAATTGCCAAATGCTGATGTGCAAAGCTTGTCGCATCATACCAAAAAGGCTTGAAGCTGTTAAAGTGCTTCAGCTAGGTACTGAGTTAAGGGTATGAATACTTCTGCAATGTACTTATTTCTTTCTTTCTTTTTTCTTTTTTTTTTAAATAAATTTAAGAAGTTGTTACAGTTCTGTTTTTGCTTTGTCATTATGGTGTATGAAGTGCTGATTGATGTTGGGGGCGGGGGGGGGGGGGGGGGGGGGGGGGATGGGGGAGTTATTTAAAGCAGTTTAACAAGACAGCAACGTAACATAACGTGAAAAATAAATAAATAAATAAATAAAGAGGTATGAATACTTTTGCAAGGCACTGTAACTTATCTACAGTAACTAGTCTAATCTGACAATAAGACTGTGAACTGTGTACCCCACTATTCCTGCAGGGGGTGTCCTGCAGCTATTAGAATTAGCACACTGGCAAGTAAAAATCCTTTAGAAACAGCTCTTGGAATTGTAGGGAAAAGACAGTCAGTAGGTAGGTAGGTAGGTAAGTAAGTAAGTCAGTCAATACATATTTATAATGTATAACTACATTTTTGGCAGTCAATAAAAACTGAATCAAGGGAATTGATGGGATGCATTTGGAGATCAGAAACTCATGCTTGTGTGTGTGTATACCATAGTAAACACTTCTCTTCATGTAGCTCTGCTTTTGATTCCAATCAGCTGTGGCCTGCCATGAGATCAGAGGAATCAGTGGTAAATACATATTTCTGCTTTGATGTTTGGCTACAAAGAGGCCCGGCTCAAACACGTTGTTCCAGAGCAATCAGATGCTTTCCAGGTTCATTATCAAACAGAAAGCATAAATATCACACTACCGCCCATCAGACGCACTAATAACGCTTGGCAGAGCAAGAACGACTGTGTCTCTGGTTTCTATATGCTGTATGATTTGTGTCCCTCCTTTAAATGCTAGATTTATCACCCAGCTGGCAAAAATCATAAATCTGATCACTAGAAAAAAAGTAATAATTCACTTCTTCTCAAGCAGTCACATGATTCAAGTTCATGTCACAAACAGACAAGTTATGAACCTGTGCTTAGAAACTGTAACTTAGAAAGCGTCACTATTTATTTATAATAACTACAGTGCCTTGCGAAAGTATTCATACACCTTCATTTTTTTTTTTTTTTTTTTTTTTTTTCATATTTTGTTATGTTGGACCCTCAAACTGTGAGAAACAAGATTCTCTAGTCTGATGAACCTCAATTCCAAGCATCATGTTTGGAGGAAACCAGCCACTGCTCATCACCTGCTGAGTACCATCCCAAAAGTAAAATGTGCTGGTAGCAGCCTCATGCTGAGGGACTCATCAGAGTAGAAGAAATGCTCAGTGCACCAAAATATAGAGATAGCCTTAATCAGAAAACCCAGTCCAGAGCATTCAGAACCTCAGACTGGGCAGAAGGTTCACCTTCCGACAGAACAATCACCTTAAGCACACAGCAAGAGTGGCTTATAGACAACTCTGTGAATGTCCCTGAGTGGCCCAGCAAGAGCCTGGGCTTGAACCTGAATCAAATATTTCGGCAGAAACCTGAAAATGTCTGCCAGCCCCTATCCAAGCTGACAGAGCTTGAGAGGTGAAGAGTTTAGGCGAAGAATGGCAGATAATTGGCAAATGCTGATGTGGAAATCTTGTTGCATCATACCCAAAAAGACTTGAGGCTGTAAATGTGCTTCAGCTAAAAACTGAGTTAAGAGTATGAATACTTCTGTAATGTACTTATTTCAGTTTTTTAAATTTGTAATAAATTTATGAAGTTGTGACAGTTCTGTCTTTGCTTTGTCATTATGATGCATGGAGTGTAGATCAATGTGGAAAAAAGTCATTTAAAACAGTTTAACTTATAAGGCAGCAACAACAAAAAAAAATGAAGGGGTATGAATACTTTCGCAAGGCACTGTAATTACATTCTGTGTAAAATTATATCAAACTTTAAAGCTTTGTTAACAATAGAACAAAAAAAATATATAGCAAAATACCACCCTTAAAATTAACAATAATGACTTTACAGTTAAATAATACAAAGTATAAACAAAGGAATTAATGTAATTTACTGTAACAGCAAAACAATTTTGTGGTAATCAAAATTGTATTGAGCCTTGTAACCAGTATTTATTAACTTCCAGAATATTTCTTTAAATAGAAGTTGAGGTTCTTTTGCTGTACTATATTACTTTTGGTCATTGGGTTCTGGAATGTTCCCACTGAGCGAACGAGAGCTGAATCCCATGTGGTTGTGGTTTGGGCTCTGGGTTGATCGCTGAGGATGGAGGAAATTACTGCAGCTTCCTGCAATATGGTGCCACCAGGTACACTGAACACACACACTCACACACACACACACACACACACAAAGTAATAAATATAGTTTATGTGTAAGTTAAATGAAGTCTTCAAGTAGAGCACACAAACCACACACACGCATTCAGCATAACTGTAGAGAACAGCCTTGAAAACACACTCAAACAGAAGCACACAGTGCGGAAACACACACTTCCCACATAATTGTACCCTGTGCAGGCTACAAGAGAACAACACATGCACTGATATACATGCAAAAAATGTCTTACTGTGCCTTCAGTGAAACTAACACACACACTTTTTTGGATTTGTAAAGGTATGGTAATTAGTTTTATATTGTTCTGCTTTGGTACTGTGTTTTGTGAGTCTGGGTAAAGTAATTTGCTTGAATAATTTTGCATTAATGTTCTTAGCGGACATTTTCTTACAAAAGCCGCTTACAATAAAACGCACAAATCATGTTAACTACCTAGCTTCACAACAGAAAGCTGAGAATACAGAAAACCTAACAGGACAAGCCTTAAATGGCAATGAGAAGTCTATTACAACCTCAAATTCCAAACGTGAAAATGATAATTATCCAGCTTTTCACTAAATAAAAATAAGCTAAATAAGCCAGGATGCCGCTGTTTATGAAGTGCATGAATAGAATCGCATCTATAAATTTACCATTAGATTCACATTGTTTTTGACAAGTTATCAGTCTTGCAGTTGACTTGGGGTTTTGGGAAATCCTGCACGTTGGATCTAAAGATGGAGCTCTCCTGCCCTCTAGTGTTATTTATGGGGTAAGAAAAATGCACACAGTGTAGACGACACTGAAAATCTGGGATTTAAAATCATATATAAACATGAAAGTAAACAAAGTTTTGAGATTTTGAAAAATTCAACATAAATATAAACTATATATATATATATAAAAAGATTCAGTACTATTTCTAAGTCACTGAACAAATTTATGACATTGATAATATGAACAGACAGACAGATGTTTTTGCTTTTCTTTAAGCAATGTTCTCTAAAACATTCACAAATTATACTAGACAACATGGATCATCAAGTTTTACACAAAAAACTTCTGACGTCCATGCCAGCTCCAGCCTTGCTAAAGCTAAATAAATAAATACTAATATATTCTGAAAATGTTCAAATTTAAATTCAGTGAATTCAACTCCAAATTATATTCTGACAGTAGAATTTATATATACAGGCCCAACAATATTTAGAAAATGTATATATATATAGGCCTAACTATATTCACTGTACTCAGTACGTCAATAAAAGCTTGCTTGTACGTCAACTCATGTAACAGTAGATGTCACTGTTGCGCAAGTCATCGAGAAGACTCACGCATTCCCGTATTCATTGCCAAATCAGAATTCGTTTGAAGGAATTCAAGTCCATTGAAATCCTGGAGCATCTTGGAAAGTGTACTCAGCGTCATGCACCTGTCGAGAGCAGCAGGTAAACCGCAGCATAGTCAACTTCATTTTATTATACAGTATTCATTTTAGAGGTGTGCTCTAATTAAGGTGGAAAAAATAAAAATAAAAAATAAATAAAATAATGGCTAATCCAATAATACTTGCCTTCTTCATGGCGTTATTATAACATTCAAAGGGACATTCTTATGCTGATGGTTTACTGTATTTACAGCGGCGTTTCGCGATCAAAGTGAGAATAACGTTCCATTCCTGACGTCAGACACCTCATAACTGGCGCTAATAGGAGAATATGTGAAAAGTGACAGATAGTTAACATAAATGTTGAGTTAATTTGCCTACAGACTAAACTAGAAATCGAGTCAAACGTTAAAAAAGAGGTTAAAGGCACTACTGGTTGAAGCCATTAACCATGTGTGGTGTCATTAAAACCGACCAAACGCAGAAAACTCTATGACAACAATCTACTGTAAATTAAGGCCCATCCACCACCACACTAACAGAAGGTAAGCCATAATCATGTATTTATTTATGAAATATAATAGCCTACATAATACTGGGTGATTATGTTGGTCAGTCTGGCATGTGCAGGTTATGCATAACCATTGCCCATGGCTGTATTGGCCGTTTAGCTAGGAAATATGTTAACGTTACTGGTTTTCTCAGCAGTCTTTATGAGGAAAATGGTAAAATGGTTTCAGCTCAAATTAACATTACATATTCCTGTGTTTATTCTTATGTCGCAGTGTAGTAAGCAGGATAGTGTAGGCCTACAGTTTTCTGCTTATTTTGAAAAACAAAATAATACATTTTTGTTCAATAAATAAATTGTCATTAAAATATGTTAATATAAAAATATATATTTTAAAGTACAGAAGCAAAATCATTTAAAAAGTAAAGATTCTGAAAGCATTGAAGGAGATCCCATAATAATTTAATATGGATTTACAATAGTAACAACAATTATATTTTATTATATGATATGATTAATATCATGTTTTTCAACCATATGATGGTTTTATTCTAAACATGGTGATTATCTCTAAGATGGACACCCAACATAATATATTTGATATATACCATCTGAATCTAACCATGTCATGTCAACAAATGGAAAAGTCAGCCATCTATTAATTATCATGTTAATTATTGTGCTTTTAGCCCCAACAGCAGGGACGCTTTTTACCCCAAATAATATACTTTTACATATTCATTCGTTATTTAAAAACTGCTGTTTTAATTATCTTAAACAAAACTGAAAATCATTAAGAAGACATTTGTCTCAAAATATATGCATTAATTTTAGCGATTCTCATTTGCTACTTAAATCTACAACATTTTAAAAAACATCAAACATTAGATGAAGTAAGCGCAGAATCAACTTTGCGCTGCTGCCCGCGATCACATGAAGGATCAGACAAATTTGCACGTACATCTTGAAAAGCGAATGTTTTGGATAGTGCTATGCCAAGGTTTTGTGCCATCTATTGGTTTAGAGAAAAATAATATCAAAAGTGCCTTTTTAAATGTGTATTTTAAATCTATTCCTTTTTACGAGGGTCCATTTATTTATTTCTTTGAAACAGACTTGCTTGTTGTTTACAGTTAGTTGAAATATTTGGCATAAATGCACATAAAACCTAAATATTCCTTCTTAATTTAGTTAATTAAAATAAGTCAGTGCAACATAACTGCATAGCATTTTGTCATAATTTAATTTCACTGTGTGCTCCATCCATTTAATTGTGTAAATTAGATGCTTTATTGATTTGTTTTTTGTTTTTTTTTTTGTTAGAATTAACTGAATTTAGGTAGTATATTTCTTGTTCCCATGCATGTTTTTCTTTCAGACTGTGCAATGACAATAAATATTGTAAATTTTGTTATTTTATGTGTTTTGCACAAGATGAATATAGGAGGACATTTGTTCGTGTTTAATGTTTTGTTATTTTGGGATTTAAAGACATTTCTGCCATGTTGGAGTTTTGTGGGTTACAATTGTGCAAGAGCAGAGCTTCTAGGTCTATAGATAGATTTCTATCTATCTATCTATCTATCTATCTATATATATATATATATATATATATATATATATATATATATATATATCAGATAGATAGATATAGATAGATAGATAGATAGTAAATAAATATTGTTATTATTTATTTAAACTAGTGCTGTCAAATGATTAATCACGATTAATCGCACACTAAATAAAACTTTTTGTTTACATAATATATGTGTATACTGTGTATATTTATTATGTGTATATAAATACGCACACGCATGTATATATTTAAGAAAAATGTTATGTATATAAAATAAAAAATATTTATATGAAATATCACTTATATGAATATAAATATATACATGGAAATACACAAATATTTAAAAAAATATACTGTATGTTTGTGTATTTATATATACATAATAAATATACACATATATATATATATATATATATATATATATATATATATATATAAAACTTTTATTTTGGATGCGATTAATCAACACTGACAACGCTAATTTAAATTATAATGGTCAAAGGCAGTCAGTTTCTTTTTATGTAAGTTCATTTGTTGTCTTTTTACAATATTTAATTAGTGGAAATTTGGCATCCACAAAGGAGTCCAAGCATTTTAAAATACCTGATCTAACACCATTCATTAGGTGTGAAGAGTTTGTAAAGATTTATTGTTACCTGTGCAAATATTCACTCAATTCTCTTGCAGTTGTTGTTTTAAGTGCTTATGGATTTGTTCTGTATTGTGGAGAGGTTACAAAATATTAGATATGTCAGATATCTTGTTGATGTGATTGCGCTGGGGGAATCTTTTATCTTCTCTCTTTTTTTTTTTAATCATTTCACTAACAAAACCCAACAGAATTGATATAAAAGTGACATATACTTGGAAGCCCAAAGTCAGGCTTGGAATTCTCTCGTCACATTTTCACCGAGGAATCCCATAAGAGCAGTCGCGCTTTTGTAGTGGGACCCCTATGAATGTAAACGCAATATGGTCACAGCCTGGCGCAGGGTGGGGTGGGTTTGTTTTCACATGCTTAATTCAGTTTGTCACCTTCATTCAGGGGGCTTTGAGTGCCCTAATTTGTGTTAATGAGGGGTAATAAAGTCATAGTCCCTTATATTAGTGCCAGGGGGGCAGGAGAGAGAGAGAAAGGCTGGCTGACTGCTCTCCTTTCTCTTTTTCTCCCCACCTATCCATCGCTCCTTCCTTCCGTCAAAGCCAGAAAGCCTTGATCCGCTGTTCCGTCCTCCCGTGCGGCTCGCCTCCATTGTTCCTCTAATTAGATCTCTTTTGTTGGGTTAGTGCCGACGCCATCTGCTCTGCTGTCACGAGCACGGTGGGTCTGGGGCAGGGGCATTGTGATGGTGCAGCCCATCTCCCCGCTCCCCACAACGGGCTACAAAAGAGCTGGCGTGTCCCCGGCGCACTCGCATAAGGGCCCTTTCACACTTGATGGAATTAGGAAGAGATTGATGTCCCTGTGCTCAGGGAAGACCATAAGAGAATTGTAGAGCTGCATGCAGGACAAGCAATGCACGTCGCTCGTTTATGCTACGCGGAGATCTCAGCTGGTTTGAGGAGAGAGTGTGTGAGGGGTTAAGGAAAGTTATTGTAAGCCGTTAGCTGGTCATGTTAAAGAAAACAACAGTTACATAGCACGTGTCAGCTGTTGCACTGGATAAACTCACGTCGGGAAACCCTTTGAGCTGCCTAAACATTGTCGTCGGAGCTGTCAAAACTTGCCTGTGTAAATGTGAGGCCTGAAATCTCGTTTGAACATGTGGAGTGTGTAAATGGAAAAAAATATCAACATGTTTGATATTCCTAAACTACATGGAGTGTGAAGCTAAAATGTTAAAAATTGTAGTCTGTGCCCATCATGCACTACACGATTTTCTGTGAAATCTGTCAACTCAAATCTGCGCTGACTTTTGGAAACTAGGATTGACGAGTCCTGTAAATCAGGGCTAAATTCTGGGTAAAAGTTGTGTATTGTATTCCAGCCCTTAGCATGGCATTTAAAACTCATAAACTCATCTTTAATAAAAAATTATGCATTTATGACACTGTAAGTAAATATCTTTCATTTAAACTTTCATTTCATTTCAGACTTAATGGCATTGTTTAAGTCACACAATTTGAGTAAGATCTAGTTTTAAAGATTTGAGAATGTCGTGAGGATGTTGTTCTGCGGTCTGTAGGTGGCAGTGTGGTCTCGTCCACATCTATATCAGCTTACAACTCTTGCAACAGGAATTGACTACAGGTACTGAAGGACAGTTCAATCCAAACATCTATCTGTCTGATGCATGAGAGTTATGCCTGAGAATGCAGGAGAGAAACAGAAAACCAGAGAGACGGAATAAACCGCTGTGAACCTGCAGGGTAGAAATGATATAGCAGCGTCAGGTTTGATGTGTTTGCTAATGCATAAGAGCGTTGTAGCTTCTCTGTATTTCTAGTCTGGAATACATGAAATGCTATTGAGAATAGAGTCATCAAAAATGCAGTGAATCAGTTTTCATTTTAAAAGAGTTTTCTGTTTTTGAGTGGAAAAAAAGGGGTGGTCCGACATAGTATCACAATTCTACATTTGTAAACATTTGTAAAAATTGCTTAAAACTGACATCAACTATTATTTTAATGATGTGCACTAAATAAAAAAAAATGTATGGTCTGTTTCTTTAGGATGATAAAGAGTATATTATGCAACCTGTCCATGTTGGCATCTATTCAATTTCTCAAGCTTTTACTAAGGAACTGTTAAATTGGCAACAAAAATACCATAGAGTTTGACTGGATGCATGGTTTTTTCCACCCAACTATGATTAATTGCATTTAATTGTGTGCATGTGCATATTATTTATACCTCTGAGCCATTTTTTGGGTCTTGACCCACTAGTTGAACCACTGATCTACCTCTGCATTGTGTAAGCATTGTGAGGTAATGCATTTAATCCATTCTCTTTCCACATATGTCTGTTTTATAAATCACTATACTGGCATCTGAAGATAAACGACCAAACGTTGATGTATCATGATCCACTTTAGAATTTTTTTTACAGTCCTTGCAAGGCAAATTTCTGCACTATATAGCGTACTATATATAACATAAAATAAATGTACAGAACTTTATGTAAATTTGACCTTGGACCACAAAACAAAAGTCTTTTTGTAGCAACAGCCAAAAATACATTGTATGGGTCAAAATGATTGATTTTTCTTTTATTGCAAAAATCATTGGGATATTAAGCAAAGATCATGTTCCATGAAGATATTTTGTAAATTTCCTACCGTAAATATATCAAAAATTAATTTTTGTTTAGTAATATGCATCGCTAAGAACTTCATTTTGCACATTTTGCAATTTTCTCAATATTTTGATTCGCTAATTGTTGTGTCCTACCATATTATAATAATGTATTATCTTAATTATAAACACACTGGTTTGTAGTGCAAACAGTTTTACCATTTACTGCACATTGTTATTCTTCTCGTAATTTCCCTATAGCGGCTAATGAACCGGAAGTCTCTCCCATAGGCTTACTTTCGCATTGAAGAATCAGGAGGATAAATTTTCTTACACTGATGGAATGTTCTCCATTTAAAATCTAACCAACAGCAGTGATTGCAGTCATTGTAATTTTTACAATTCTCATTGGTATTGCTGAAAAAACTTTGCTTTGCATCTATTTAACCATTTATAGCTACTTTTACACTGTAAAACAGTGTTGTCTTGTGTTGATTCTCGCATAGGTGACAGAAAACCAGACGTGCTCTAATGGCGTGACAGCGTCGGTGCTGCCCATATACAGTGTTTCACTTACACAGAACTAAAACTAAAATCTAAGCTTCCTTAAAACTTCATTTTCTACTTTTGTTGCCTTGCGTGCACTAGTGTGTTTCCTTCAGGAAATGCAAACATAGTTTATTTTGTCATGTCAAAAGTAATCATACCTTTAAGAGACCAGTTGCTTGACAGAATTCACAATAACAGAATGCTGTGATGTAAAAAAGGCTCTGGTCTGTTTCTCTTTTCAATTTCTGTCACATTTTCTGTTGTCAATCACTCAGTGTAAGTTATTTTACTCACATTCTTATTTCTCTCTGCGCAGGCGTTCAACATACTCCACGCCTTGCTTTTATTCCAGTCCATTTTCCCTCCTCCATTTTTCTCACCCCCAAAAAATCCACAGAATGCTTCTCCGACCCTGTCTAACAACAAACACACATGAAATGTGTTACTTTAGCTGCAAACATTTGGCCTGGCATTAGTGATGGTGCTCCAGGCTCATGTTGAAGTTCTTATAGTCGGAGAGTCAAACCTGATTAGGTTGAGGGGCTGATCCGAGACCTCGGACGCCGGTCAGCATGTTTGCATGTTCACATTTTATTATCACAGAACCCATTCTGAAACAAATTAGAAAATCAGCACCACGCCAAAAAAAAAAAAAAAACTTCCTCTTAACAAAATGTCAGATTGTGTTAGACTAAAATAAGTCAGATTATACTTTTTTTGTTGCTATTATGGTGTATTTTTGATTTTTTTTTTATTATTATTTTTACGTTTTATGTATAATTTATGTATAAAAGTATATAATTAAATTGTAACTGGAATATCAATTTTCAAAAGCTATTTTCAAGATTTTATTGTTAGACAAAACACTAAATATTTTAGGGTTTTAGAAGACTTCTACTTTAGATTGACCCAATAAATAAATGTGGGTAATTTTATTTTCTAAGTACAGACTTTTCTTTTTAGTTTTAGTTTTTGTATGCAATATAAAATATATAAATAAGTTATTATTAGAATATCAGTTTGTCATTTATTTTCAATTGTTATTTCCAAAATTGTATTATTAGACAAAAGTCTAAATATTTTGGGGGTTTAAAAGACTTCTAGACCTAATTAATAATTTTTATATTTTTGAAAGCATTCATACACGCACCTACATACATAACAGATATAAACAGACACAAAAGGCAGACACACTTAACTCTATCCATTCTGAACCATGTTCAGAAAGGAAAAGGAGGGGGGAAAAACAGCTCTCATCCTTGCAAACGCTAGGAATCTTTTACAGATTTCACCCTTGGTTGACCATCACTTTCTTTTTCTCTTTTTCTCTAACCCCTCCTCCTCCTCCTTTCAGGCCTCGGCGGTCCGCTGCTCGCAGGGTTAAAATAAACGCTAGCAGTGAACCATATTGCGTTCCCTCCTCTAATCTCTCCTTATTCACAGGCGCGTAATTGGTAGTCAATTTGCACTCCCCCTTCACCCATTGTGCTGTATTTCCCTCTGACAGAGTGCGGAAGATAAATGACCGAACCGTGCCAGAGGGACCGCAGCTCGCCGAACACAGGCACCCTAAATTCATTACACCAATTTCCTCTTGTCCTGCTCTCCAAAAGAGAATGAGAGGGGGAATAAAGGAATGAAGATGAAGAGAAACAGTCAGATGGTCTTTGTAAATGAGGGGGAAAAGGAAAAAAGAAAGAACAGACGCGAGAAGAAGCATTTGGACTTGAGCGCATTCAAAAAGAAAAGCCGGTTTAACCATTTAGTGGGACTGAATAAATGTTCTTTTTTTCCCGGAAAGTAATGTAATGAAAACATTTTTATTTGCTGTAATTTGTGGTCCAGTAAGAACAAAATATTTTGATCTTTCACATATTTTCTGTAAAATTGTCATAAAGTAAAAGGGAAACACTGGGAAACACAACATGAAATCACAACTGATCATGCAGAATTCATCAATAGAGCTTATTCTGAAGAGCAAAGAAGATTCTGTATTTTTTTTATAAAAATGTATTAACCTTTTAACTGTCACCGTCCACTCTGTGGGACACCTACGTTTATTTCACCATTTTACAAATAAATCCTAATCTAATCATGACAAACTATATATCGTTGGATATTTTACCATATTTTATGACAAGAGTGCACCTCAAAAATCTACATCATAACATGAGTTCTGACCTTTGTCACAAAAAGACTTTCTTTGTTGCCTTTTTATCACGTAATAGAAATCTTAAGAAATTATATATCACCTGAAAACTCTCAAAATTCATCCTTTGAAAACCATTTTAAAATCAGACATTGCATTACCAAGGAAATTGTACATCAAAATCATATTACAAAATGTTTTCATTCATGAATTATAAAAATTTAACTTTGGATAGTGCATTTTTATGTCTGTGTTCAAGATAGGGAGTGACAGTTAAAGGGTTAATTTTCTTTACCTCTGAATAACTAATTTACGATCCGATCAAAACCTGCTTTAAAGTGTTTACCGTTAAAAATGTTGCTTTTTTTGTGGAAATGCATGAAATCAAAAAGTGCTTTGTGTCCCTTTGTTTTGGTTCCTGACCTGATCTGCTTCCAGTGACCTGCCCTTGTTCCTGAGGCTGCTCTGTGAGTCAAATGATTTATCTTTTACTCTCGCTGGTTCCTTCCTGTCTTACTCTGACTTAGAGGTCCATCTCTTGTTCTCTGTATTATTCGTTCTACCTCTCTATTGTTCTATCTTTCATTCTATCTATGCTAACTATCAGTCTAATGTTTGACATTTACCTTTTATCTGAATCGACTTACAAATACAGCTAGCAATTCATCTTAAACAACATGATTCAGCTGCATGACCATTGTTTGTTTCCTTCATTTTTTTATGTAATTTTTATCTTTTATTCTGTAAAACTATCAGTCTGCTCATTCTGTTATCTTGTTTTGTAGAACTATTGTCATTTGGTTTATCATTTATTTATTCATTCTACCTATTATTTGTTTTACAGTATCAATCACTCATTTTGTTGTGCATTTACTTTTTTTTTTTTTTTGTTCAATATGGCTATAGTTCATTTGATCATTCTATCTGTCTTTCAATTTTGTTGTTCATTCTATTATTTTCTCTATCTATAGTTTGTTCATTCTGTCATTCTATTTGTCGATCATTTGTTCTTTGATTGGTTCAGTGTTTTATTGTGTAAATTGTTAGTTTTATTATTCTATCATAGAATTTGTCACTATTTAGCATTCTTTTTGTAGCTTTACTTATTGTTCTATCATATAATTTTCTGTTTATCATTTGTTCTGTTATTTGTTCAGTCATTTATTTGCTATGTCTTTGTTTGCTCTATATTGGTTGTTAGTTCATTCAGTCAGTTCTAATTTTATTTTTTTGTCACAGAATTTTATTTGTTGTTTGTTTTAATGTTTTATCTTTTTTTAATTTATTATTTCTGTCAAAATGTATCATTTATTCTATAGTTCTGTTTATTTTTTTTTTCTTCATCACTATGTTCCTTACACCAGAGTCCGGTATATCTTTTGATTAGAGATGTAACAATATAAAAATCTCCCGATATAGTAATATCACGACATGAAGTCCACGATACAATATTATTGTGATATTAAAAAATAAATGAAGACGAAAAAAAAGAACATTTTATACATTTTAAAGTTAAATTATTCTATATAGTACACTTAGAGAGTTCAAAATTAAGAGCTCCAACCCATGTTCTTAACTTAAGAAAACTTCTCGACCCTCTTTTTATTTGTGGTAAACTGTCTTAGTCTAATTTACATTCATAAAGGTGTTTTAGAAAGCCAAACAAATCAGAATATAATAATAACAACAACAATTTTATGTTGTTATTTCTATGACCATAATAGCCATATATTGTAAAACAATTGCACTGTAAAATAAAATGATTATTTCACAGGTATATTATTTTTGCTTCACAGTACAGTAGGAAAATTACTTGAAAGAGATATTTTGAATTTGGACTGCAGTAACGTTACCCATTTTAACCGCTAACTGTCAGCAATTCATACTGCACTTTTTAACTTTTATTTTGATGGAAAACTCCAGCTTCAGTGAAAACAGGCTTATGAAAACACGTCTCACTACAAATTTAGTGAAATGCTGTAATCATCTGTCACGAATATAAAGCATAACTGGTCGCTGTTGCATTTCCAAACGTGCGCTAAACTCACAGCACATGCAGTAAACGAGTTCACTGCATTCACTGTGAACGGAGCCGCTCTGAGGCACAGAAAACACCGGATCACGAGCTGCGTGCTTCGCTTTGAAACACACAGCAAAAAGAGACTTGACGAAGGGATTAAGCTATATTCTGCTTTCGGATTTAGTTTGTTTGACAGATACTGTGCCAAAAAATAATGACCCAAAACACAACTTTTATGTTAGAATAAGAAGTTAAATATTTTTTAAAAACTACACTTTCTGCCTGGAAGACCTGTTGTTTAATATCATCATGTGACCACGATAATATTGAGATGATATTTATAATATTGTTACATGCCTACTTTGTATTAAATTGCGCTGTTTTACATTCTCTTAAGAAATTATATTACTCAACAAACACTTTCGAAGAAATCTTTAACTTCATTAACCCTGAATCCAGCTTTTATCTAAAGAAAAAATAAATAAATAAAAATCTATATAGCATACAGGTTTCAAATTGCTATTTTATCCACCTTATTTTTCAACACATAAGTAAGCCTATGGGCGAGACTTCCAGATCATTAGCCACTATAGGGAAACAATGAGAAGAATAACAACATGCAGTAAATGGTAAAATGGTTTGCACTACAAACCAGTGTGTTCATAATTAAGATTAAAATAATAGGGTAGAACACTCCAGTTTGCAATATCAAGCAGCAAAACGAACTGTTTTGTACAGCTAAAAATAGCTGGATGTGGCTGAGAATGAAAGCCAGACCCATAAAAGTTGGCCATGCCCGCTCTTTTGGGAAAAATGCGATGGATTATAGTAATTAAAATAGCCAATGAAGCTGGCATGGAGTTAAAAAGCCAACTAATCTATTTATTTTGCTCTGTTGTTCTGTTTCTTTTTTATGAATATTATTAGATCCAGACACTTAAAGCTTGTTTGAAAGTTAAAGTTTGCAAAACAAACCAAATAGAACAAAGTTTGATCTAGCATTTCTTCTGTTCTGAATTAAATCGTTAAATAGTTTTTTATTCAGTACAATATATTTTCATAGTTTGTGTATCCCTGAGTCATCACAGAATTACAGAGATTTATGCTACTTTTTCAAGGGTGCGTCCACACTTTTGGAGAGCACTGTATTCATTGTATCTGTTGTTCATTTTCTCTGTTGTTGTATCTGTTCATCCTTCTCTCATTCTGTTGCTCAGTTTATCAATAGTTAAGTACATAGTGGACTTACAATATATTTTGATGTGCTTTTTTTTTTTTTTAATTGTAAAACCCTAAAGGCCTTGCGATTAAGTTTTTATGTGTGTATTGTGTATGCATTTTTTTTCCCGCTGTCTTCACAGGCTGTGCTGTTCATAACTCTTGTTTCAGCCTTCAAAGCCTTTGGCAGATTAACAGAGCCACAGAAGAGTGTGATTGAGCCGCTGTGGTAATTTATGTATCTTCCCTGGCTCTGCGATTCAGCTTCGCACCTGTTGAGCTCCCACAATCAGCTCTGTCTCTCTGCCAGGGCTGCCGTGGGTCAAACGGCCTCTGTATAAAAGGCAACGGCCGCCGATGATCTTTTTACCTTATCCATAGAGTGATAGAGGAGCGGGATGAACGTGAAACAATAAAACTTGTAGATCAGCGCAGAAGATTTTCATTGGTCCTGCTAATGCAGACAAGCTGACATGCACCTTCAAGCTACTTAGCAACACGGCTGCAGATGCCACGGTTCGGAAGACGCCGCAAATGTTTCGCATTAAAGCCTCACGATGAGAGCGAGACAACAGAAATATGATGGAGGTGTAGGGATGGCCGCTTCGAGCGTTAATAAAGATGTCATGTGAAAACATCAAGAGACACAAAGTCTCATTTTCAGCCAAGGTGCTGCCCTCCAGATGTGCGTGTGAGTCGAAGAAGCGATTGGGCCGTAACCGAGCCTGTCTGCCACGCCACTTCCAGCTAACAGGCACAACCTTAGCGCACGTTTGAAGTGAGGGCCAAGAAGTGTCCGGGCCCTTAACGACCAGCAATTTATTACAACACCGTCCTGCTGAGAGCAAAAGGTCAGAGGTCACTCGGTGAACCCCATAAAACCCCACTCTCCTGTTCTTTTTTCTTTTCTCGCTCTTTCCCCGTCCAGTTTTCCCTTCAAACCAGTCTTTGCTATGCATTTAGCACCTGTTTAGCACCTTGGTTCCTTTATGAGGTTTGTCAGGTCGCTCTTAAGTGTTTCATGGTTGCAGTTCAGGGGGCAAATAAGGGTAAACCATGTCGTTCGGTATGCAGCACAAAATTGGCGTCTTACTGGATCAAATCCATATTCAATGCAAATAAAACCATCATTCCTCCTTTCAGCTACCCAAGATGCTTGCTGCAAGTTCCTGTGTGAAGTTTTACTTTTGGAAGATGACCAGCTAAGCGTTCTCCCCTCTATATGAATGGACCTCTCATTCTCTAAAGCATTAAAACATTAATTGCACTGCTCGGTGATTACAATGTGGCAAGTTTACAGAAATGTGAGATTGTAAAAATGTTTTTCAGGGGCTGAGATGATTTTCCTGAATGCTCTGACACAGCTGGCTCTGGCTTCAGCATGTGGTAATGCGAGAGATTCTGGTTAGAGGCCAGCGAATAATTTCTGCACAGCATGGACGGTAAAATTTGGCCCACACAGACTCCAAAATGAAGAACGCTGGGGGGTTCCCTTCCGACGAGCACTACTAATGTTACTGGCTTCGCTTGTGACTGGGGTGAAACGGAGCCCAAAATCCTCAGCTTTGTCGTGAAGACGTTCATGTGCTGTACAGGTTCATTCAGCGTGGAAACGCGAGAGGGGAGGGCAAAGAAATCAAAGAACGTGTCCGCCAGCGAGATTTACTGCATGGCTGAAAAACAATGTTTTCGCTTGTCTTATAACCAGAAGCTGAGAGAGAGAGGAAAAGGAGGGAGAAAGAAAAGCTTGAGCAGAAAGAAAGAGAGTTCAAAGACTAGCTGTTCTTGTTATCTGGCTGAAGTGAAGCAATGAAATTCCAACTTCATATTTCTCAAGATTTCCTAGTTGCATTGCAACCGTAGTTGGACCGTTCGGTGTTTATTTTTCCTAGGTAGAAATTAAGTAGAAATTGTCTTCTCCATGTCAGAATCAAAAAGTGAAGGATTGATAGGGATCACCTTATTAGCCCTTGCTGATAGATGTTGTCACTACACCATGTGATTCTCATGTGTTTTTTTTTTTTTTTGTTGTTGATGAAATTATCCACAATGCATCAACTAAGTTGCATTCGTTGCTCAGGTGAAGCTATTAACATACATAGTGAGCTTAAGTGAGCTTAAAGGAGAAGTTCACTTCCAGAACAAAAATTTAAAGATAATGTACTCACCCCCTTGTCATCCAAGATGTTCATGTCGTTCTTTCTTCAGTCGTAAAGAAATTGTTTTTTGAGGAAAACATTTCAGCATTTTTCTCCATATAGTGGACTTCTGTGGTGCCCCGATTTTGAACTTCCAAAATGCAGTTTAAATGCGGCTTCAAACAATCCCAAATGTGGTTGTAAACAATACCAGCTGAGGAAGAAAGGTCTTATCTCGTGAAACGATCGTTTATTTTCATAAAAATAATAAAATTTATATATTTTGTAATGTCAAACGCTCGTCTTGTCTTACTCTGCCTGAACTCTGTTTTTTTCCGGTTCATGACAGTTAGGGTATGTCGAAAAACTCCCATCTCATGTTCTCCCTCAACTATATCGCTGTTTTACCTTTTTTGTTAAGGATGTTTGATCTTTGCATGTTTACTTTGCAAAGACTGGGTCGGTACTTCTGCAGCGATGTAGAATGATTTTGAAATGATTTTTGAAGTTGAGGGAGAAAATACGATTGGAGTTTTTCGACATACCCTAACTGTCTTGAACCAGAATACACAGAGTTCAGGCAGAGCAAGACAAGACGATCGTTTAAGATTAACAAGTAATTCAATTGTATTTTTTTTTTTAAATGAAAATTACCGATCATTTCGTTAGATAAGACCCTTTTTCCTTGGCTGGGATGTTTACGACCGCATTTGGGATCATTTTAAAGCCGCATTTAAACTGCATTTTGGAAGTTCAAACTCGGGGCACCATATCCATTATATGGAGAAAAATCCTAAAATGTTTTCCTCAAAAAACATAATTTCTTTATTTTTGTTCTGGAAGTGGACTTCTGCTTTTAAAGAGATACTTCACCTGAAAATTAAAATTCTGTCATTAATTACATCTCATGTTGTTCTAAACTCGTAAGACCTTCGTTCATCTTCCGAACACAAATTAAGATGAAATGCGAGAGCTATCTGACCCTGAGAGCTTTCTAATGAGGTCAAACACTGACACGGAAGAGAAGAAATTGTTGAATAAAGTTGTTATTTTTGTTTTATTTTTGTACAAAAAGTATTCTCATAGCTTCATAACATTACGGTTAAACCACTGCTGCAAAATGGACTATTTTAATGATGTCCTTACTACCTTTCTCGGCCTTTAACATGGTCGTTGTGTTGCTGTTTACACAGGGTCATAAAGCTCTTGGATTTCATCAAAAATATCTTAATTTGTGTTCTGAATATGAACAAAGGCCTTGCAGGTTTGGAACGACATGATGGTGAGTAATCAATGACAGAATTTTCATTTTTGGGTGAACTATCTCTTTAAAAATAATAACTAGGACTGCCCCCTAATAGTCAACTAAAATTTTATTAGTTACTTAGTCGCCGAAAAAAAAAAATCCACAGAAAGTGACGAAGTCACACAGTCCGTGATGGACAGATGGTTAACGGCTGGTCTATGTGGTAATATAGTACATTGGGCAGGACATCCAAACGCTCACCTTTTATTGACCTCAAATATAGCTTTTCATCTGAAATATGTAAGTAGTAGCAACTTTAGCTATTTCAGCTATTGAAGTGTCTGTGCGGAGTGTGGATGCCGAATAGTAGTGTGCTCACTGCATGACAGATGGAGACGCCGGTGCGGTCTCTTAAAATACTCCGTCATTTTGGTCATACAGATAAAAGTAATACATCTTTCGATTCTGTAAAGGCTCTACGTTCATTTATGTGCACTCAGAATAAGAATGAAACGTTGTGTTTCTGTAAAATAATTATAGCAAACAAGTTGCACTTTCTGCCGTCTCGGTCTCTGTAAACCTGAACGCCAAACTTTGAAACTCCATGTATACTTGCCTTACAGACATGAAAAATATATCTATAGAGGGTGAAATGTCTACTCTTAAATAAACCAATTCAAATAGAAAACATGTATTCTCACATTATGTAATCCATATGAAACATGCATACAGGTGCATCCACAGGTGCACTAGTTTATCAATAAATTATTAAAACATTAATGCACACTCCTCGCTGTTTTTCCCTGACACATTCATAATTATTATATCTGACGTGCGCTGTGGCAAGCTTTTTTACATGCGCTTGAGAGTTTATTAGGCTAAGTAGACCATTAAAGCCCCATTATTATGATTTATATGGTTTATTAATAAACATGCGCTTGGGTTATAGTCGACTAATGCTTAAGATGAACGACAACCAGTCGAACAGAAAAATCGGTCCCACTTTATATTAAGTGGCCTTAACTAATATGTACTTACATCAAAAAGTAAGTACAGTGTACTTAATGTGGTTAAATTGTATTGTAAAGCACTTTTGCTGCTATTGAGGTGGGATATAGGTAAGGTTAAGGAGAGGTTTGGTGGTATGAGTAGGTTTAAGGGTAGGTTAAAGTGTAAGGGATGGGTCAACAGTGAAATTAATTACAGATGTAATTACATGCAGGCTGTTTTTACATCTAAGTACAATGTAAATACATGTATGTACACAATAAGTGCATTGTATTAAATGATTAATTTCAATGTAAGTACATGGTAGTTAAGGCCACTTAATATAAAGTGGGACCGAAAAATCTTTAGTCGAGCACAGCCCTAGTAAGAACTGACACCAACAGAAGATGAATTATAGAAGTATATGGGATTCAGATCAAAGAGAGAGTCATTGTCAGAACTCAAACAATTCAAATGCCACATAGAGTCTGTCAGAGGTCTATATTTATCTAGAGAAGTTCGCTCTTCCTCTCAGGAAATGCCTGTGAAATTCACCTGTTGTCTGTTACAAACTGGCTTCAATTAGACAGTCTGTGTGCGATTGTTTTTGTAGGCTGTTGTTTATATTTTAGTGTAAGACTGTGGTGACTGTTAAACAAAATGTAATAGGTTCTCCTAATTGCTTTTTGGCAAACTGACCCTTAGTTACTGAAAATTAAACAACCAGTTGGGCTGCACTGACTGTTGACTAAAGCTGATGCAGACTATAATGTACATCACAACCTGTCAACACATACACAAACACACAGCATTGGGGTCCACCTGCTGCACCCACGTCACAGAAATGCTTGTAATTTTGGCGAGGAGATGGGTGTGTAATGAGAGTGGGGTGGATGTCAACCTCTAGTGTTTCTGAGTGGTAATAACCATTATTTTCTCACAAGGAGAGTGAATCTGACTGTGACCTCTGACCCTTAGAGAGTGATTACACTCATGTGTGACCACTTATCACAGGATGTTGATGAATGGGTGAATAGTTTTTTCAATTAGGGTGTGATTTCAAATGCAAATGTTTTTAATGATCTGGGAAAAAATATAACATGTGTTTACATGTGTATTTACATCAATATCTGCTTATGGATTCAAAATTCGCTTGTTAGGTCTGACGTAAACGGTACTAATTATACACTCACAATGTGATATAATACTACCAAAAAATTATAATCCTACCCTTTAATTCCATGCCGAAATCCCAAATAGCCAGACAATGAAAATATAAATAAATAACCGTACATTTGAAAAAGTTTAGCTTAAATGTTTAATATGAATAAACAGTGCTCATAAACGGCTGCTGAGATAGTATTCTCAAGTGAAATGAGTTGAGGTTTGGACCCGGAAACAGCATTCGTCATCACTTAACAAGCCCATACGATAAACGTTCATTGTAAAACAAATAGATCTGGCTGTAAAATTGAAGCTGTTTACCTGACACCAGTGATCAGTTTTCTCAATTTCTTAATTTAAAATGAATTTTAAAAAAAAAGTACTTGTTTTGTTATTAATATATTATTTTGTATTTTTTTTAATGAATTATATTTATTGTTAAAACAATTTAGGAAATAATTTATTTGTTTTAATTTTTAAACAACTTTTATACTAATAGTCAAAAGTTTTTTAATGTTTTTTTTTTAAAGAAGTCTCTTCTGCTCACCAAGCCTGCATTTATTTGATCCAAAATACAGCAAAAGCAGTAATATTCTGAAATATTCTCACTATTTAAAATAACTGCATTCCTTTTGAATATATATTAAAATGTTATTTATTCATGTGATCAAAGCTAAATTTTCAGCATCATTATTCCAGTCACATGATCCTTCAGTCATCATTGTAAAAAATTACAAAAATCATTGTAATATGCTGATTTGCTTATTATTATCATTATTATTATTATTAGTAGTAGTAGTAGTAGTAGTAGTATTGTCATTATTATTATAATTATTATTATTATTATTATTATTATTATTATTATTATTATTATCAATATTTAAAACAGTTGAGTAGTCTTTTTTTGTCTCAGGATTCTTTGATGAATAGAAAGATCAAAAGATCAGCATTTATCTGAATAAAAACGCTTTTTTTTTGCTTTTTTTTGGAAATAAATTATGGAAATTAATTTATTTAGCAAGGATGCTTTAAATTGATCAAAAGTGATGATAGACATTTGTAATGTGACAAAAGATTTCTTTTTCAGATAAATGCTGTTCTTCTGAACTTTCTATTCATTAAAGAAACCTGAAAAATAACTACTCAGCTGTTTTCAACATAATAATGTTTTTGAGCAGAAAAACAGTACATTAGAATGATTTCTGAAGGATCATGTGACTGGAGTAATGATGCTAAAAAATCAGCTTTGAAATCACAAGAATAAATTACATTTTAAAACAAATTCAAATAGAAAACAGTTATTTTAAATAGTAAAAATGTTTCAAAATATGACTGTTTTTGCTGTACTTTGGATCAAATGAATGCAGACTTGGTGTGCAGAAGAGACTTCTTTAAAAAACTTGAAAAATCTTACTGTTCAAAAACTTTTGACTGGTAATGTAGATCTCATATTCCAGTACTTTGGGAATTTTATATGTGTGTGAATGATGAAATACAATATATAACACATTTTTTGGTCCCACTTTATATTAGGTGGCCTTAAATACTATGTACTTACATCAAAAAATATGTACAATGCACTTACTGTCTTCATATTGTATTGCAAAACACTTTTACTCTTACTGAGGTGGGATTTACTCTTACTGAGGACAGGTTTGGTGGTATTGGTAGGTTTAAGGGTGGGTTAAAGTGTACAGGATGGGTCAACCGTTTAATTACAAATGTAATTACAGAAATTAATTACAGATATAAAATATAAGTACAATGTAAAAACATGTATGTACACAATACGTGCATTGCATCAAATGATTAATTAAATGTAAGTACATAGTAGTTAAGGCCACCTAATATAAAGTGGGGCCCTTTTTATTATTATTTTTTTTTTTTTTATGTATTTTTAAGCTTCTTTTATCATAGTTCTATGCCCACTTTTTACTGAATTTGAGCCAAACAGCAACACTTTGTAACATACAGATTCTTGTGGCCTACTGTTTCAAAATAGTATTCCGTTTTACTCCACAATCTTGTAGGCAGTATTTTTAGAGTTGATGTGGCTTTAGCAGGCAGCGGAGACAGAAGCAGGAACCTCCGTCACACCGCATCAGAACTCTAACCCAGACAACGCTGTCAGCGTCTTACTCCGTGTCTCCTCCGCTGGGCCGCCATGAATCATGGAAATTGATTACGCTGTCACATCCCAAATCCCACTGCCCAGAGCTTGACCGCACTTGTGTGTGACTATCCACGGTCAAGCCTGCTTAGGAGCCGCGCAGCCAGCGACCGTGGCGAGGGGCCAGCCCTTGAGGACCAACCTCCAGGGTCAGCAGGCCCAAAAGCGTGGAGAATGGAAGAAGATTGTTCACGTCGACTGCGGGGAATGAAGACGTGCTGCTTCGCATACCAGAGCCAAGCGCTTCTCTTGTTTCCTCTCTCTCTCTATCTCCACTTGGCCTCTCCGTTTCCTTGTCGCTCGGTGACATCCATCTTAATCAGGTGCTGACGACATCATCTTTGAGAACGGATTCCGAGACTCCATGGAGACCAGACCATCTTTCTTTCTTTCTTTCTTTTTTTTCGAAGCAACATTCTTGCGGTCAGTTGATGACCACATATTTCAGTTATTCTGAAATGTCTCCAAAAGATAGAAAGAGAACATGAGGAAATGAGGTAATGTTTGTCTTTAATGATCACTGGTTATTCGTTTTTTTAAAAACAAGAATACAGACGCCCACATTTAGCCGTTCAGTCTGCTAGCTTAGCACTCTTCCCTTGCTCCCTCGCTAATGGCTTCTGCAGATTGTTGTTCTTTTTTATTGTAAATATAAATCTCCTGTAACAAGCTGAAAACACCCGTAAATCTTGCGTCGGCTTCAGATCGCAGGAGATTTTAAAGGGCAGCGCCCTTCTCTCATCCCAAGCGGGCTGCTTTAAAGACGACGGCGTTTGTGGCGCTAGAACTTTGTTTTTTCCTTAAAGACACCAGTGCTAATCAATTGAACTTTATGTAAGATTCTATATTGTGCAAAGCATCTGCTTTTGATACCAAGATTGAGTTTCCACAGTGTTTCAATGTTAACCCAATAAAGAGCCGCTAGAGCGTAAAGGGTCTTGTTAAAAGCACCTGGCCCTCTCTGTCTTCCGTGTCCGAGGCTAGCGACAAACTGTGAAGGAACCAGATGCAACCGACTCGCGCACACGAGGGGAAACGAGATCTGTGGCCTACGCTGAAAAATACTTAACAGAAATGGACGAATAGCTCGGAGTCTAATTAGTCTTAAAAATGAGCGCAGAATATTTCTTGGCAAACATCACGCCATGAGGAATTTTTCTAGAGCTGACAAAGTCTTATCTTTAGGTTTTTTTCTATGCGTATGATAAATCCATATTACACACGTCAAGAACTTCTGGGAGTTCTGCCGTTGTTGGCTGCGGCGGAAACATTTTTGTCTTTTTTTTTTTTTTTTTTTTTCTCTCCCCTTTCGTAATTTTTCTTTCCTGAAATAAAAGTGGTATTCTCAGTTGTAGCAATGGGTCCTATAGATGTCAGGTCGTCGAGCGCAGACTCGTACTTTACTCTGGACCGTGGTGGTCACTCGCCGTAAGACTGCCGTTAAAACGTCTATGGTGATTAAAGGGACACTTCGGTCCAGGCTTTTTTGTCGTTAAGTCGTCTTACTTGGGTTACCACAGCGCAAAGAAAGCAAGATAATGTCCACAAAGAGAACTCGCCATGTGTCTGTAATTTGACCCGTGAACTTTTCAGGTTATGATATCAAGTGTTGTCTCAAGAACGCTATGGGCATTTTCTGTAACTGCGTGAAAGTACATTCTTGTTTTTGTGTTTATTTTAGCATTTAACGTTTTTTTTTCTTTAAAGGGATAGTCCACCTAAAAATAAATGATCATTTAATTGCGACCTTGGACCACAAAACCAGTCTTAAGTAGCATGGGTATTTTTGTAGCAATAGCCAACAATACACAATGTGTCAAAATTATCGATTTTTCTTTTATGCCAAAAATCATTAGGATATTAAGTAAAGATCATGTTACATGAAGGTATGTTGCAAAGTTCCTACCGTAAATATATCAAAAATAAATTTTGGATTAGTAATATGCATTGATAAGAACTTAATTTGGACAAATTTAAAGGTGATTTTCCCAATATTTTGATATATATATATATATATATATATATATATATATATAATATATATATATATATATATATATATATATATAATCATTATTATTATTATTATTATTTATGATTTATTATTATTATTTTATTTTTTATTTTTTTTTGCATCCTCAGACTCCAGATTTTCAAATAGTTGTATCTCGACCAAATATTGTCCTATGCTAACAAACCATACATCAATGGAAAGCTTATTTATTCAATCAAAATACAGGTTTTTGTGCTCCAGAATCACAATTATATTTATATTGTTTATATTATTGTTCTTCTTATATTATTTATTTATAAAGTAGGTCCCATCTTTAATCTTTTTATCTTCAGTCTTTACTTTAACTTTACCGTGTAATGTTATGCTATAGTATAATAGTATACTCACTGCTTGTAATGTTTTGTTCCCCATCTGTAACACATTTTAAGCTGCATTTCTTGTATGAAAGGTGCTATACAAACAAAATTTATCCTCATATTATTAATTTACTTACCCTCATGTTGTTTCAAACCTGTATGACTTTCTTCTTTCTTCCTTATTCTTTCTTCAAACAGCATTGGACAACTAGGGCTCTGTGAAATCCATTTTATTTTTTCCGAAATTCAGTTGTTGTTTTTTTCTGCTTAATTTTTTTGTAATAATGATTAACAAAAAGCATGACTAATTAATTGAAATCATTTGAATCACTTGCACAATTTAACAGTTTATTCAAAGTTTTTAAACATTACATTTTTAAGGCCATATGAAATGTTTTATTTTTTCCCAAATTCAGTTTTTTTTTTTTCACTTTAAGTTTTCTGAATTCCGTGTTTTGTTTTGTTTTGTTTTCCCAGGCTCTGTTTTAATAGTTCAATTAAAAAATATTAATCAAAAAGCATGTCTAATTAATTGAAATCATGAAAACTTAGAACTTACAAAATTTAACAATTTATTACTTAAAATTACATTTTAAGGCCATATTAAATGCGTTTCTTTCTTTTTTTTTCTTCCTTTTTTTTCTCAAATTCAATTTTATTTTTATCAAATTCTCTGTTTTCTGAAGTTTCTGGATTCCATTTTCACTTAATGTTAATAATCAAAAGCATTTCTAAATTATTTATTTATTTTTAGAAATATTGTGCTGTGTATTTACAGTTTGCAGTCTGGTAAATAAATTCTGGTAAAGCATTTTTATAAATTAATTAATTAATTTATTAAAAATGTTTTAATAATAATTTTCTTATTAGTGGAAGTACTATCATCACATTGAGTTATATATTCCTGTCACAATTTGTTCAAGTTAAACTGAACTTTTATTTTGACAGGCTGCTGTGAAAACCTTTACATTTCTGTTTGTATATGATACGTTGATAGTTTTTCTCAAAAGAAATGGTAAAATGATCTCAGAGCAGTTTCTAGAGATTATGTTCATGTACCTATATATTGAGGCAGCAGAGACTGAAAACACCATGAGTGCCACCCGCGCTTCAGTATGGTGTGTAGTAAACCGTGCTTCTGCACCATTCATTTACACATAGCCATGTAGGATTCATATTTAAATAGTATTTTTTCAATTAAACAGCCACAGACAGTAGTCCATATCCTGTTTTGATTCAAGTGTACTGACCTTCCTTTGATTTATTAATCCAAACTTTGGCAAATTCCGTGACATTCCGCATTATACAGTAAATTCCATTTTCATGACTAGATTCCACAATTCCATCCGCGTTTTCCACAATCATAGGTCCCTAGGTGACCCCATTGATTTTCTTCACTTAAGAACCTTGAAAACACATGAGACATTTTTCAAGATATCTTCTTTTTTTGTTCCGCAGAAGAAAGAAAGTCATACATGTTTTGACAAGAGGGTGAGTAAATGATGACAAATTTTTAATTTTTGGCTGAACCATGCCTTTAAGATCATACATGAAAGCATGATGCCTAAAAGAAGTTTTATTACAGGAAATGAACCTGCGTTGAATTAGCTTGACCCCAATGTGAGGACATCCATATTCTTCATAAAATCTCAGGCTTTCAAAATGTTATTCATACCTCAGCATGCGAGTGTTTCTTTAGCACGATTTTACAGCATTATAAATTTTGGCCCAGGCTCAAATTTATCAGCCGTCAAAATTTTCCTCACACACACACACCGTCCAATCACCACTTTTTTGAACGGCGAGGCTAATGTTATGTAAAAGAAAGGAAGAAAGAAAGAGTGGGTGAAGGGTGAAAAAACTCAACACTTGTATAAATTTGTCAGTCAAAGTTTGCGGGGCGGATCCAGCTGACAGTTTGGACCGGAGTGTGTTCTTGATAAAGGCAGCGGTGCTTGATGGGAACCATATGCCGGCCCTCTGAATCAATGAACCGTAAAGTTTAATGGAGAACCTCCAGGGTGACCCTGGCCATATCCAGGTGAAGTTCTGTGTATAATGATATATAGGGAGGGTCCGGGAGTGTGTCTCCTTTTCTAAGCGATCCATCTCTCCCACTGCCATTAGCGATGGGAGCTTAAAGTGGCCTATTGGAAAAGATAATAGGTGCTGTCCTCTGTTTGATGTGTGGAAGTGTCACTTAAAAATGTTGGTCTGTTATCTCTGAAGTCATTTTGTAATGTCGATTCAGAGGTCATGCCATGTTCAAGTGCTCTGATGTGCTGATGCTTGTTTTAAAGGAGGAGGTTTTGGCGTTTATCGCTGAAATGGATCTGGAGTGTTTTACTGTGTAAGAGAGGATTCGCCGTCTACTGGCTCGGTTAGCCTTGGAGATCTTCGTGCCATCATGGAAGACTTCCTCACAAGTCCGAAACGTGAACTTGTACGCTAAAGATGAAAGTTGCTTCACGAACACTCTGAGGAGCAATCAGAACAATTGAGAGCAATGATTCTGCTCGTAGACGGCCAACTTTCGGCCTGTTTGGGATGCGATTGATCCGAAGCCAAATGTGAAGTGCGTGATTGTGTAGCTCTGGATGTATGGAGGAACAACTGGCAGTGATTAGCACGCGTTTGAGAGGATCTCCTCAGCAGGTCAGCGAGAGCGTTGGACTCGCAGTGCCCGGAGCTGGAGACGTCCCTCTTTCAGCACCTGATCTGTTTCGCTGCAGGGGCGCCTTGTTGGGAGTGCAGGATATGGATGCTGTTTTCTAGCCCTTGAGAAACACTAAACAGAATCAGGTCCGGGGTAGGACAAGTTCTTTGATCTCTTCGTCTTTCTTCGCTGTGAGGGATGCTGGTGTTTGGTTATTATAAAGGGAAATTTGACACCTTTCATGGGGTCGTTGTTGTCCGCCCACGTGATGCAAGCGAACAAATGGTTTTGCGGTTTGAAGGACTGTGGGATAGAGACATTCCAATGAATTTGGTTTTCAAGGGCAGTTTTCCTATGCTATTTTTGTTGTTTTTGACTGGAAGAATCCGTGAAGTGGTATCAGTGCTGATACTGACATTTTTAAATGGTCAGGGGATCAGTGTGGGACAGATGCAAATTGCATGATGTATGTTACTGAAAAAGCACCGCAGAAGTATTTCTCCTCACTTTTGATTGTTTTTCTTCCAATAAATGGTTTGCACCTCAATGTTTAAATTTGACAAAAAATATTGACGAAACATTTCAGATGAATTACTGAAAATGTTGCTAATGAATTATCCTGTGGATTTTATTTTATTCTGTTTTATTTTATTTTATTTTATTTTATCTCTAATAAAAAAAAACTCCTTACTGACGTTTTGCACAATTTTTTTTTTCCAAGTACTGTATGTTCTCTTGTGTTCTTCACAAAAAAGTATATATACAGTGTTTGATTTTCCAAAAAATGATTCTGATTTAGAATTTTTTTCGCATTAATATAAAAGAATTCTTATTTTATTTTATTTTATTGATTTTTATTTATTTATTTTATTTTTCAGATCATCTGCCTTCTAAAGAGGAACATAAATTAAGCCCAAATTTAAAAAGCTGTTAATTTTTGTATGCACTTTTTTCCCCAAATATATTCTCTTGTATTCCACAGAATTTGATTATGATTTTGTTTTGTTTTTTTCCCCATTAATATCAAAGTGTTCTCGTTTTTATTATTTTATTTTATTTTATTTTATTTTTTATTTATTTTTTATTTATTTATTTTTTATTTTATTTTATTTGCCCTAATTTAAAAATTAGTTGTTGACTTCCCCCTCGCCAAATATGTTCTCCTGGTTTATTTTATTTTATTTCATTTCATTTTATTCTCTGCCTTCTAAAGAGAAAAATAAAAAGCTTCTCACTGACTTTTTGCATGCAATTTTTTTTTCCAAATATGTTCCACAAATATGTTTTTTGATATTGCAAAAAATTATTTTGATTATATTTTTGTTTAATTAATATCAAAGTATTTTATTTTATTGTATTTTCATATTAATATCACTTATTTTATTTTAAGTCTTAATTTTAAAAAAAGCTCTTTACTGACTTTTAATGTGTATTTTTTAAATATGTTCTCTTTTGTTCAACAGATTTTTTTTTTTGATATAAAAACATACTTTATGATTTTGAATTGTTTTTTTTTTTTTCATATTAATATCAAAATATTTGATTTGATTTGATTTGACTATTTTCCCACCCTCTGCCTTCTAACATAAAACGCTCTTCATTGACTTTTTGTATGCATTTTTTTTTTTCAAATATGTTCCACAGAAAGTCTTTTTTTTTATTATATTTTTATATTTTATATTTTTGTTTAATCAAAATCAAAGTAGTTTAGTTTAATTTATGCCCATTCTCTTCCTTCTAGACCGAAACAGAAATTAAGCCCTAAATAAAAAGCTTTTCATTAACTTGTCATTAGCCGTCAAGATGGCATTAACGTTTGTTTTCCTTGTGCGTTGTTCATCCTGAGGGCCAGCGTGGCTCCAATTCTGTCCTGCCTGAGAGCCACTAAATATCAGTCTTAAGTGCTCTACAAATCCTGTTTCAGCATCTCAAGGCCGCTGACAGCCACGCCAAATGTACATTTCTTCAGAGGAGGAGGGGAGGAAAAAGAGCTGTGGTTTTCAGGCTTTTGACCAAGAGCATCTGCTGCTGATCTGCTTTTATTTTCCTCATTAAATGTGCTGCTCGTGCACAGAAATGGCTGCCTCCGTGTATTAGCTATTCCTGCCCGAGAGGCAGTGCCCACAAATCAGTCCGTGAGAGGATTCCAAGCCAGAACTGGTTATCACCTCCATTAAACTTTCAGCAGCCATTTAAGAGCTTTTGGAAAAACGGTAGATCAAAAAAAATGACACATGCTGGTGATGACCGTCGTGCCCGCCGGCTTTGGTGCGACTGTGTTTCACACGCTCTGATTTGCCATGCAGACTAGCAAATTGTAGACGGAGCGCATCGCCATTGTGCGTGAAGAGCATTCTGGGAAAAAGCAGCAGACGCTCAATAACGCTCTTCCTTCACGCACAGGGCCTTCCAAGCGCCCAGCTGAGCCGAAGTCTTTAAGATTCTGCCCGAGTCTCCCACATCTTAATACATCTGTCAGGTCTTGTCAGGCCGTCTATGACAAGGTGGATCTTCCAAGCAGTAAAGTGCAATAATGTTCTGTAATTTCCCACATCCTCCTCTAATCTTAGCTAATGAAATTGTCATCCGACACCGTGTTTGAAGAGGACTCGGGAAAGCGGCGCTCTGTAATTGACTGGATGCAGCAGTCATCCCCAGACTCACATCTATCATCTAATCTAGTTATTGCACTCAAAGAAAAAAGACAGCGTTTCGCTGTCTCATAGCTTTTTTCTATCAAAGCATCTCAGTAAATAAATTAGCCGAGCCAATATTGCAGCATTTATCTGTTCTGTGTGACGGATTTATGTGCATTACAGAATAATGTTTTGACTGCCGATAAGAGCGATGCCGAATTCTGCTGAAAGCTACAGTGTTGTGCTTTCTGTGATACGTAAACCAAACTTTCTTAATATCGTATGCTGAGATAATAGCATTTTCTAAATCTTAAATAAACGATGCCGAGCAGAAGCCTGTCTTGCATCAAGCCGTAATGTGATTTATTGATGTTAAAGAAGTGTTTGTTTAAGAGTCGATTTTTCACTTCTCAAGTCATAAGATAAAATAAAAAGTTAATGCATGCAATTAATTAAACGGTCCCACTTAATATTAGGTGGCCTTAACTACTTGCATCAAAAAATCAGTACAATGTACTTATAAGTACTTATTGTGTTCATAGTGTATTGGAGAACACTTTTGCTGCTATTGAGGTGGGATACGGGGAAAATACGGGGAAAGGTTAGGGACTGGTTTGATGGTATGGGTAGGTTAATGCTGGGTTAAAGGAGAAGTCCACTTCGAAGAACAACAATTCACAAATAATTTACTCACCCCCTTGTCATCCAAGATGTTCATGTATTTCTGTCTTCAGTTGTAAAGAAATTATGTTTTTTGAGAAAAGCATTTCAGGATTTTTCTCCATATAATGGACTTCATTGGTGCCCTGATTTTGAACTTCCAAAATGCAGTTTAAATGCAGCTTCAAAGGCCTCTAAACGATCCCAGCCGAGGAAGAAGGGTCTTATCTAGCGAAACGATCAGTCTTTTTTTTTTTTTTTTTTTTTTTTTTTTGAAAAATAAAAATTTGTATACTTTTTAAGCACAAAAGCTTGTGTAGCACAGGCTCTGGGATGCGCGTCCACGAATTAGTGATGGGTCATTTGAACGAATCTTTAATGTGACTCGGGAAGAACGAGTCGTCTCGGGGAGTGATTCGTTCATTTGCGCATGCGCAACATCCTATTAGGTTCAGTACTGGAATTAGTTCACCTGTTTCGAGTCTTCGGGTTTTTCAAGTCGTTCATTCATCTTATGGGGCTGTCACGTGATGAACGAACGACTCAAATCTGAAAACTTGTCAGATAAGAGGTGAGGTGAGCTAATCATAGACTAAAGACCCAGGTAAACAATGAATCTGTTTCTTAAAGAATTATAGTTTTGTCTTGTTTGTAGTGTGATCAGCGTTTGTGTAAGCAGTAGATATGTTAGGGAAGTTAGGGAATATTTTGCTAAAATGAACGAAATAACTGGAAAAAAAAGATTTGTTCATTTTGCTGAATGAGACTCAAAGGTCCGAGTTGGTAAAATGATCCGAACTTCCCATCACTACTACAAATCACGTCTAAGTTCATCGTCTGTGTACTCCGGCTTAAAAAGGTAGAGAATGGTGACAAACTCCATCTTATTTTCTCCTGCAACTTCAGAATTGTCCAACATCGTTGTACCTTTTTGTTTGGAAACAGCGTTTGACATACTTGCACTTTCTATTGAATCACCTTTCGGCGTGATTCAATAGTACGTAGTGTCGTGGACAAGCATCCCAGAGCCTGTGCTACATGAGCTTTTGTGCTTAAAAAGTATACAAAAATTTTATTAAAAAAAAAAAAAAACAAAAAAAAAAAACGATCGTTTCGCTAAATAAGACTCTTCTTCCTCAGCTGGGATCATTTAGAGGCCTTTGAAGCTGCATTTAAACTACATTTTGGAATTTCAAAATCGGAGCACCAATGAAGTCCATTATATGGAGAAAAATCCTGAAATGTTTTCCTCAAAAACCATAATTTCTTCATGACTGAAGACAGAAAAACATGAACATCTTGGATGACAAGGGGGTGAGTAAATTATTTGTGAATTGTTGTTCTGGAAGTGGACTTCTCCTTTAGGTCAACAGTATAATTATAAAGGTACAGTTGTATTTACATTACACACAAGTATAAGTACAATGTAAAAACGTATGTACACAATAAGTGCATTGTATCAAATGATTAATATAAATATAAATTCATTGTAGTTAAGGTCACCTAATATAAAGAGGAACCAATTAAATGCTTTTAATGCAGTTGATTTTTTTTTTTTTTTTGCAGTTTATATTTATTTGCTAGAAAATTTCACAATTACATAAAAAAGACAAGTAACACATTGAATTAAACATGAAATTTTCAAGTACAAAGAAAGTATTTTTATTTACAATGTTATATTTACAACTTTTTTTGCCTTTTATATTTTTTTGCTAGTAAATTTCACAATTACGTAAAAAAAAGTGACACACTGAATTAAGTTTGAAATTTTGAAGTAGAACGAATGAAAGTATTTTTATTTGTAATGTTTTATTTACAAATTTGTATTTTTTTTTGTCAGTTTATATTTATTTGCTGATAAATTTCACAATTATGTAAAAAAAGACAACACATTGCACTGAATGTGAAAATTTGGCACAATTTTGTTACAACAGTGTAATTATATTTGTATGTATGTACTTGGTTCACAATCATTAAAAAAAAGCCAAATGACATTAATTAAATGTGAAATTTCGAAGTACAAAGACTGAAATAGTATTTTTTTTTTTTTCATTTGCAACATTTTTTTTTTACTTTACTAGCATTTTGTTTACTTTGCTAGTTAATTTCAAATTCCTTTTTAAAAAGGCAAGTAACACATTAAATTAAATGTGAAATTTCAAAGTGAAAGACTGAAATAGTATTTTATTTATTTATTTTTATTTTTTTGTATTTTAGTTACTGTATATTATTTTGTTTTCTCTACATAAGATGTGTTCATTTTAAATGCATTTAATTGCAATAAAATATTTCAATCAATTGACCACCCTAGAAAAAAAGCTAATTATAGACTCGCAGCTTGCTTTGTGCGACTGCGGGTTAAAAGGTCAGTCAATGTGAGGTTATTACTCAACCTTTTGGAGGAGTGGTCGCGAATCGCTCTTTATTGAGAAAGCATGTTCTCGGCGGACAGACAGCGATTTATGCCATAAAGAGAGAAAAAGCCCAGGCGTGCAGCCGCTCTACACATGTGCTCTGCTCGTAGCTGTTGTCCAGGCATTTTTAACTGATTTTTGGGGATATCGTAAAGCAAAAGATAAATTTGTACTCCCGTCAGGAGGAGCTCTGCTCTGAGTGCCGCCTCGTGGGATCGAGCAGGAATGCTATATATCCCAGCAAGAGCGCCGTACGCCACAAGCCCCATGACATCATTAGGGTGCCACAGGAAATCAGTCTTCCGTACGCTCACCTGTTCCCCCGACGTCCCGCCGCACCGTTTAGAGTCAGAAAGATCTATGTGGAGTGAAGGAAATTGAGCATGCGTCTTCAATGTACAACACGCTTTTAAATTTGTTAGTATTCATGCAGCTCACTTATCTTTGCGCTTAGGGTTTGAACAGGCTCCAGAAAGATCTTGGCGTGCGCGTATAGCAGAACTGCCACGCCGTATTGCTCGTCTGCGATGGATTCCACGAACACATGGGTCTCATGCATATCTCCGCACGTCATGTTCGATTCACATACGTATTTATTATTTAACTCTTTTCTGCAAGCGGCGGCGATCGGCATCTGCGCGCGCCGCATAAGTGCAAAGCATGTGTTCACGCTGTAAATAGATCAATAAACTGTATGCATTCCTCCCGGGGGCGCAAATGTCGAATCGGGGCCGGATTCTATTGTGCTTTGAGAGATTAGCCAAAGCGAGGCTCGCCGTGAAATTTCATGGCGTGAGAACAGGGCTGAAGGTGGTTCTGTGTGGCATGGGGTCCTTCGGTTTGTGATGTGGCCGCAGGCAATAAAACGGAGATTTCTACTGTACCTGCCAGCTGAGCTTCTTACGATATCCGAGGCGCACACGGAGCGTAACATTCCCGAGGAAGCCGTATCAAAGGCTTGGGCCCTCTGTAATGACATCAGAGCCCTCTGATGTAAACAGGCGTGACGGCTCTCTGGAGGCGAGTGCGCTTTCGCAGAGCGTGAGTAAATCGTGCACAATTACAGAACCAACAGCTAGTCCTGCGAGTGATCGCTCACAATGCCTGCTACTGCGGCCTTCCCCTTGAAATATATAACGGTTTATACGCGCCCACATGCTCGCGGTCGTACTAGATGCTGTAACTCTGTCTGTAGAGATGGTTGTAAATGTTGTGTGGCATGCGGTATCAAATATTTATGGCTGAAAATGAGAGCAGGCTGCGAATGGTGCAGGCGTTGTGGATGAAAATATCTGATTAAAGTGTTTCTTAATTTATTAAATACTCTGAAATGCGACGCCACATGAGTGTTTGAGATCTTGTGGTACTGAATTGTTTCCAGCTACGTTATGAATTGTTTGTTTGCTTTTAAAACATGCATGGATGGTGCAATGTAACTGAACAGTGATATGTCATTTTAAAAGACCTGTACAAGTTAAAAGCAATTGATTGCATCTGTTGCCTGCTTTTGATTACACAAAAAAATCTGAACTTGAACCTTTGCAAAAAAAGTACTGTATTTTAATTACTTTTTAAATTACTGTTTTTAGAAAAAGTACAATATTTGTCTTGCCATATCATGCTATTGAAAAGCATCCAAAACTATATACTTTTTTTTTTTTTTTTTTTTTTTTTTTGGGTTGCATACTGTTTATTAAAATCACATTGAACTCTCATCAAGTTTGTAAATTTTTAAACATTTTAAAACAGCTGGGTTTCTCCGACTGTTAAAAAGGTCTTATAATTCATCCTTCCGCAAATAAAACCTTGAAAAGGTTTTAAGTTAAAACAGAAAGTCTAGTCAATGAATTAAATATAGCTTGCATTGGAAGAAAATCAAATTAAATTAATTAAAAAATAATAATGTCCTCCACAGTGTTTTTGTCTAAACATCTAAACATCTTTAAATCCTTTTTTTTTTTTTTTTTTGACAAATTGAATATGTAGTTAGTTTATGCTTAAAACAAGAACAAATATCTGTCAGGGGGGTATGAAAACATATTTTTCCTTTATTTATTTATGTATTTATTTTAACCCCAATGGTAGATTTTTTTTTTTTTCTTCTGAACTTTTTACTTCTGAACATATCTTAATTTAAGAAACGGTAGATCTTTTTACTGGAAAATAAGACAATAAGACAAAAACACTTTTTGGCAGTGTGATCAGATAGAACAGTAGAAGTTATTTCCATACTGCAGTGTTAATTTTGACAGCAAATGTTGATTTAGTCTTTGTCATAGTCCTTTGACTAAAATGCCATTTAGTCATATTTTAGTAATTGTTTTAGTTTTAGTCAAATATACTGACCAAAATTATAAACGCATTTTTGTTTTTGCCCCTATTTTTCATGAGCTGAACTCAAAGATCTAAGACTTTTTCTATGTATACAAAAGGTCTATTTTTCTCAAATATTGTTCACAAATCTGTCTAAATCTGTGTTAGTCTACCATAAGTCGTCTCCAAAGGCGTTTCAGAGAATTTGGCAGTACATCCAACCGGCCTCACAACCGCAGACCACGTGTAACCACACCAGCCCAGGACTTCCACATCCAGCATCTTTACCTCCAAGATCATCTGAGACCAGCCACCCGGACATCTGCTGCAACAATCGGTTTGCATAACCAAAGAATTTCTGCACAAACTGTCAGAAACCGTCATTTGCGCATGCGCAACATGCTATTAGGTTCTGTACTGGAATTAGTTCACCTGTTTCGAGTCTTCGGGTTTTTCAAGTCGTTCATTCATCTTATGGGGCTGTCACCCCCCCCCCCCCCCCCCCAATACAGTAAAACTGCACATTTTAGAGTGGCCTTTTACACCTGTGCAATACTCATGCTGTCTAATCAGCATCTTGACATGCCACACCTGTGAGGTGGATGTACTGCATAAATTACATTTGACTGAAATGCTTGAATTGAAACATTTTGCATTCTACCTGCAAGATGTTAAGTTTTGAGATGGCCACTGTTAGGAAGTGTGTTTATGATCAATCTGCACAAGGGTGACTGTAAAATAGGGGTGTAAGAAAATATGGATACACGTGAATATCGTGATATTTTGTTTGGCGATACTGTATCGATTCTCAAAAAAAAAAAAAAAAACGGAATATCTATATTTAAAAAAGAAAAATCATATAAGATTCATGGCAGATGTTTCGTTTTGAGTTTATATCCCGACCGCTAGATGGCAGTCTTCTTATCTCGGAACTTAAACATTGACAGGAAATATTAGCATAAAGGCACGGCCACTAATGTTATCGTTAATATAGTTCGCTGCTATTAATGGAGGATGAATAGTTCCTGTTCCCGCATTTCGGCTTTTGTGGTAACGTATGCCCCGGGACCGGCCTCGGCTGCACGGGACACGGGGCGCTTCTGCTGCGCGGAGGGGTGGCGGCCGTAGTAGTTCCGCTGCTTGCCGCGTCCCGAGTCTTCGCGCCGGGCTTGGCGGTCGCTCTCTCGCTTTCGCCTCTTTCTATCGTGGTGGGGGGCGTTTTGTGCAGTTGGAGCGGAGCTCGCGCCGCGGTCTCTGCGATTCAAGGCGGAACATAGGTAGAATCTGAAAACGTGTGAGATCCAAAACTTGTAAAATTCTCAGAACAAAAAGGTTCTACATGTATTTATTTTATTGTTTTACAATTATTTTGTTTTCTTTAGGATTCTTGCAAGCACTTTATTTTTCATTGATATTAAGCAGATGTAATTCTTAAGTTCAGATCAAAATGTTATGACATTGTCCCCCAGTTTCACAGACCAGGCGTAAGCCTAGTCCCAGACTAAAATATTACTCTGAGCAGTTTAAACTGAAAGAAACTTGCACTGATTGATCTTAAAACATGCCAGTGCCTTTGTATGCTGCAATTGTAAACTGTGAACCTTTAAAGCAGGGTCTAAAAATATATATGATCTGTTTATAAAAGCTTACATTTTATACATTTAATAACTAAGGAATCCTGCAGGGATTTTATTTCCCCCTTTTATTTCCCCCCTTTACTCGTACTTGTGCACAAAAAGTGGTTCAATAACACTGAATGTTACATGTTTTTGTTTTTTGCTTTCTAAGCTTTGCATATGGTGGTGTGTTCTTACAGCTTTCCTTAAAGTATATCCTATTCTTAAAATAAGAAATATCCTAAAATGTTGCCTTGCTTACAGTATCGCAGTGTATCGCAACAAATCGTATCGCTACCCCTGTGTCGTGATGCATATCGTATCGCCAGATTCTTGGCAATACACACCCCTACTATAAAATATACATTTTAGGCATGGAAATGAAATATTTTGAGTTCTGATATGGGAAATGGTCATTGCGCTACTTTGGGGGCTTTTTAATTAGATTAATTAAGATTACAAAAATGGCTTGCCAGAGATCCAAAGGGATCCA
Organism: Cirrhinus mrigala; assembly: GCA_036247105.1. Classification (NCBI taxonomy): domain Eukaryota; kingdom Metazoa; phylum Chordata; class Actinopteri; order Cypriniformes; family Cyprinidae; genus Cirrhinus; species Cirrhinus mrigala. The sequence continues at coordinate 24,013,678 of CM070020.1, read as the reverse complement.
TCACCTGCCCAGGTGCAGAGCCGAATATTCTTTTTATTTCTGTACATTTTTTATGCAAAACAAAAATGCGACAAATAGAATATCATATCTCTGTCATGGCCAAAAAAAAAAAGCTTTTTTGTGTAGTTGTGTTTGACACATGAAAACTGTAACAATGTGTCCTACAAGGTAACACATTGTATCCTTGCTTTCACTTGAAATGTGTCCCCACATTAAGTCCTTGAATTTGTGGTTATTGTAACTGGACAGTCCTTCAAAGGTCCTTAAATTTAAAGTCAACCAAGGTGTGGGAACCCTGAAGTACATTCTCACCTAAAAACTTTAAAAACTACATTCCGTTATACCAAAACAATATTATTTTTAAAATTCCAGTGGATTTGGTCATCCACCATGACACTCTCTGTGAGAAATACCACAAGCAGAGTGATACAAACAGTAAAATGGTTGGAGTTCTGTTATCACTAGAATATCGCACTCCTCTCAGCCAATCAGATTCGGGAACCAGAAAGAACTGTTGTATAAATATATATACGCAGTTGACTTGTATTGAAAATTACTTTGTATTTTTTCTGTTTGCGTGTGCTTTTGTACTTTGTCGCTTTAAATGAAAATCGTGACTTTTCACTTCATCTTTCACTATTGCTCCCTCACATTTGTGGCAAACAAACCTCTGTCTGAACTGGGATGTTGCGTTTAGACAGCTGATCTCATATTTCATAATATTTGTCTTTATTTTGGTACTGTCCATTGTCTTTATGTCCAGTTCTTTGGAAGACGCTGCGTCCCGCGCACCTGTAACCTGCGGAAATCATAAATTCATCAAAATCTAAATCTTTGTAATCATCTTCCTTTACAGAGATGGATAACACCTGAAGATGTTTCCAGAGGACACCGAGTTTTCATCATGAAACCGAACCCTGGGAGCGATTCGACCTGAGTTTCAGAGAGCATGAGACCGATGTGCTTTTGAAGACGATGACAGATACAGCGCCTTGATTTCACTTGATTAACTGGAGCAAGAAACTCTGCGATGCATCATAGAAAGACCATCCTTCTCTCCTGAACTCTCTCAGGCTTTGAGGTCATTTCGTTAATCACACTTAGACCTTCTGAGTCACAGGTTAAAACGCGTCACAGCGAATACATTTCTTCGTTTTTGGGTTCAGTGCATGAAAAAGTAGCTCTCTTTAAAAATCCATGAACATCATTTATTTTCAGTGATATCAAAGGAATTCAGTGCTCCTAATGAATGCAATCTGTTGTCTTCTGGATTCTTTTTTTGCTGTCCTGGCTTTCATTTTCGGTATGACTCTTATTTTAACCTGCACATTTTTTAAAATTAGAAGGTGAAGATTCATATTTTAGAGATGTTGGTTTCCTATTTTAGCTGTTTTAGCTTCAAGCATGTGTATTTTCCATTTTGAGGACTTCAGGCCAGGCCTGTTTTATAGTCTGTTCCTCGCATGCAAAACTTTTTATTAATTCTGAAGGCAAACATCTTGAAATATGTCTTTTTGGAATATAAATTCTTATTAAATATTCCCAGATCAATGGAAATAAACGTCTCTGCTGGGGAACGTTTCGGGGGAGAGGAACTGAAATGGAACACCACCTTTTTTTCGGTATGTGTTTCTTGACAAATGGAGTTGTGTATTAGTCTGTTCTATCAAAGCTGATTGAAAACTGCATTTCTGCAGTTTGTTCACATTAATTGTAGCCATATGTTAATGTTCTGCTTTCTTCGCTTCTTTTGAAGGAAGTATTGATCCGGGTTATGAAAAGGCCTCTGTATCCACAGAAGAATTGTGTGTGATTACCGCCATTGGCAGACGGACATTCTGTGTGTGTTTGATCTGACCAAAAGCATGAGCTGTTGTGGAAACATCTTTTCCTCTTCAGATTCACTCATTACTTCCCCAAGCGTTTGACATTGTGATTCTACAGGTGAACCTTATGAGTTTCATTCTTTAGACAAGGGATTTTTCGGTAACCAAAATCCCTTTAACCTAAAAAAGATTTAATATTTAAAAACTTTAAAACCACATTCATATGTTTACTATCCTCTTATGTTGGTCACATTTATTTATTTTATTTATTTAGTTGTTTATTTAATAGTTCATTTAATGCATGATACTAAACATCAGTAAATAATAATACTAATAATAATAATATTTATAAAATATTTAATAAATAGGATTAAAATTATTATTATTATTATTATTATTATTATTATTATTATTATTAATTAATATAGGAATTTCTTATTCTTATTCTCATTAGCTTACAAACCCCTTAGTTTTTTTAACATTTCTTTTTAAATGTGTATGATTTAATTAAGTATTAGCTTAATTAATTTAATAATACTTATATTAATTTAATAGGAATTTATTATTATTATTATTATTATTATTATTATTATTATTATTGTTTTATTGTTGTTATTATTATGATGATGATGATGATGATGATGATTATTATTATTATTATTATTATTATAAATTCCTATAGGAATTATTATTATTATTATTATTATTATTATCAATTCACAAACTACTTGCAGTTTTTTAACATTTCTTTTTAAATGTGTATGATTTAATCAATTATTAACCTAATTAATTAGATAATAACTTAATAATACTGTTTATTATTATTATTATTATTAATTCCTATAGGAAATTCTTATTCTTATTCCTATCAATTCACAAACGCCTTACAGTTTTTTAACATTTCTTTTTACATTTGTATTATTTAATTAATTAATTTAATAATACTTAAATACATTTAATAATCATTTATTATTATTATTATTATTATTAGTTTATATTACAGTTTATTTAACATTTCTTTTTAAATGTGTATGATTTAATTATTAGCTTAATTAATTTAATAATACTTAAATACGTTTAATAAAATTATTATTAATAATTAATTATTATTATTACTGTTATCAATTCACAAACTACTTGCAGTTTTTCAACATTTCTTTTTAAATTTGTATGATTTAATCAATTATTAACCTAATTAATTTAATAATAATTTAATAATACTATTTATTATTATGATGATGATGATGATTATTATTAATTCCTATAGGAAATTCTTATTCTTATTCTTATTCAGTTCACCAAACCCTTACAGTTTTTTAACATTTCTTTTTACATTTGTATTATTTAAGTAATTAATTTAATAATACTTAAATACATTTAATAATCATTTATTATTATTATTTTTAGTAGTAGTAGCAGTAGTAGTAGTATTAGTTCACAAACCCCTTACAGTTTATTTAAGGTTTCTTTTTAAATGTGTATGATTTAATTATTAGCTTAATTAATTTAATAATACTTAAATTAATTTAATTAAAATGTATTATTATTATTATTATTATTATTATTATTATTATTATTATTATTATTCATTTATTCTTATAAATTCCTATAGGAATTATTATTACTATTATTATTATTTATTTTTTTCATTTCATTTTAAATTTGTGTAATTTTAACAATTATTAGCTAAATTAATTTCATATTTTGTTCTTGTTTATTATACTTCCCCATTGCAGTTTTTAAGTTTGTATGATTTAATTAATTATTAGCTTAATTATTTTAATAATACTTTAATTAATTTAATAAGAAATTTTCAAACACGTTCAGTTAAACGCGCCCAAACGCTCATCTGATGATCCAGTAATGTAACATCACGAACTGTTGTGATCTCCAGAGAATTGTGAATACAGTGTGAATTACCACAATGATTGTAGATCATTCTAGAACATCTTGCCTTGTTCCTGTCGAACTCAGAAGAAGCTGTGCTTTTGGCCGATATGCGTACTGGCAGAAGTATTCCGATACAGAGGCGATGTATTCGGGCTGCACATCCTGTATGGGTCCAAGTGAGTGGGAGTTGAAATCCCTGCTGATGGATGGCTGGTATGGGGCCAGCGTTCCGGATGGGAATGGCTGCCCAGTGCTGGGATGCTCTCCCAAATCCCCCCTGTGAAACGGTCGCAGCTGCCACGTCAGTCACCTGAGCATTCCCGCTTTTTCATCGAACAAACTGCAATCAGGCCCTCAGCGGCTGACCTGACAAATTGATTTGGAATCCCTTCTGACGATCCGTCCCTGCTTCGCATTCCCTCTGCGGTCAGCGTCGAGCCGAGCGGGCGGAGATGAAAAAATAACGGCCTTCGCTATCGTAGCTGGTCGTCGGGTAAAATGATCAAAGGATGAGTTGGAAAATGAATGATTGGACCTAGAGGGAGCACAAAAAAAAAGTTCTTCTGAGTATTTTTTTTTTTAAATACATGCTCTTCTCAAAATGCTGGTGACATGGGAACCAGTCATAGTTGGTGGGAAAAATAAGACACGTTGTTTAAAATCATAGTGTAATGTTGCACTAAATTAGGCATGATCCCGTCACGAATTTTGGCTGACATTTTTTATTTTATTTTTTTAGCTTAATGCAGACTTTGTATAGCAATACTGAATAAAGCATTTTAAATATTAAATATTTTAAATATTAAAATAGTGTTTAGATTCCATTCAGGGTTTTTTTTTTTAATAATATTTATTACAACAGTAACAAAAACAACAGCTATAATAATAATAATAATAATAATAATAATAAATATACATGAACCGGATTATTATATTTATTATATAAGCATATTTACTTGTGCATATTATTCTAACATTTATTACAACATCATATTTACATTAGCATATAATCATATTTATTTAGCATATTATTCTAACATTTATTAACATCATTAATAATAATAATATAAAATATAAATGAGCCTGATTATTATATTAATATAATTATATTTACTTTAGCATATTATCATATTTACATTTGCATATTATTCTAACATTTAATACATCAATAATAATAATAATAATAATGCATCTTTTGTATTTATTGTTTATTTTTTAATATATACAAAAAACATAAATTAATTCTAATATTATATCAACAATGTTTACTATTGCATATGTTTGTAATATTTATTGCAACATCAGTACGCTGATTTATTTAAAAAGGTAGTAATATTTTAAGTATTAAAATAGCATTTAGATTATTTCTTTTGGGTTCACTCAAAAAAGTTTTAATTTTAATTTTTTTTTTTTTACTTTTTTCTAACAACAACAACAACAACAGCATAATAATAATAATAATAATAATGAAACTAATTATTATATTAATATAATCAGATTTTCTTTTGCATATAATCATATTTACTTTTGCATATTATTCCAACATTTATTACAACATCAAATAATAAAAATAATAATAATATAATAATAATGAACCTGATTATTATCTTAATATAATCATATTTGCTTTTGCATATAATCATATTTCCTTTTGCATATTATTTTAACATTTATTACAACATCAGATAATAAAAATAATAATATATAAAATATAAAATATGAATGAACTTGATTATTATATTAATATAATCATATTTGCTTTAGCATACTGTTTGCATACTGTTTTAAAAATTATTACTATATCAATAATAATAATCCATTTTTAATTTTAATTTTTAATTTGTATTATTAATTATATACAAAAAATATATATAAATTAACTCAGATTTATTTATTAATGGAATTACGTTTGTTGTAACTGTTTAAGAAACTTAAAGAAAATATCAATTAAAAAATACAGAAAATCTTTTTAAAAATCCAAAAAGATAATCGAAATCAAAAGAAAGAGGAGGAAAGTTTGCAAAACATGCAGTGTATTAAAAATGAAGTCAAAGATTTTGTCTGCTATTTATTTATTTATTTTTAGTTTCAAAAACATTTTATTGAGGTTCAATTTATATTTTCGTTAATTTCTTGAAAAGTTACGTTCATTTCATTGGAACAAAAGTAATGCCATTCCATACATACATACATACATATGTACATTTATTTATTTACCGCATTATTTAGATGGCAATATGTAACAGAAAGTGCACAGTTATAACATTTTGATGAATAATCCTGACAAACCTAACCTGAATGTTGTCTCATTGTTTAGGTTTGTGCATTGAGTAAAAAGCACTCAGATTAGGATTTCCCTCTAAATTGCTCGCCTTTTGCAGTTTAAAGCCAGTCTCCAGAGAAAAGGCAGCAAGGCAGGAAAGTAAAGATGGACAGAAGGAGAGGGTGTGAAAGAAACAGCTCCGCAAGGTAGTTCAGCGGGAATACAGCGTTCCTCAGCACTCATTTGGGAGACATTGTGCTGTCAGGGAGATCCAGCAGCTCTGAGCAACTGCAGCTGATGAGCACGTATCAAATTCAGCTTCTGTGTCTTCCCTTCTCTCTCTCTGACTCCTTCTCTTCTCCCTTGAGAAATCGTTTCGATGTCTTCCCTGACTTGCTAAATGATGATGGCTAAATCTCCACACAGCTGCCATGCCAGATCCACTGCAAAACCCGGTAACGACTGAAAAAAAGTAAGCGAAACTCTGTCAATCATACAAATACACTACTGCTTTCCCACGAGACACCAGTTCAGGAGTGACTGACGAGAAATTTGAAGTGTTGAAACTCATTTTAATACTTCTCTTTCATGCCAATAAATACCTAAGTTACATACTTTAGCGTTTACTTACACACACTTGCACTAAAGCTTAATTTGGTTTATTGGCTTGGTAGGTGGCTCATCTCCAAGCATAACATGTTTCTGCTCAGGTTGGAGAGCTGGGAAATCGGAGATGCAGTTCCAGCATAAAAAGTGAGAGCTGGTCTGGCCTCCACACCCTGCCATACCACAAAGCGCCTGTGTCCTTTATGCATTACGGTGGAAAGAAGCTGGGGGATATTTCATTTCTTCTGACCCTTAACTTGCCTTTTTGGTAGCGAGCTCTGTGCTTGAAAGTTGAGCCTGTAATGAAATGACAAGCTTCTGTTCATGTCTACACTGTTGCCAACCTGTGCTCATATTAATAAGTATGGTTTCTGAAAGTACATATAATATGAGTACGGTCCCGTAGGATCTGTATGAAGTTCAAGGTTTTTTTTCCACCTCATTTTATCATCTGCCAAGTGAAAATTGTAAGCAGTTTGAATGTTTAGAAAATAATGGCACAACTCCACACGAGGTTATCGGCTGATATTATGTAGTTATTTGCTGTGTCAGTGTTTGATATAAAAAAATAATGGCCAGCGGTATTGTTCCTGCTCATCAGGTAAAATGATCAAGGAATGTTAACATGGGAATTAATCAGTTGGTGAAAAGAAAAAAGATTTAAAGTAATAGCATAATTGCACTAAATTAGTCCTGTCATGATCAAGAAATTTCAGATGACGAGTATTTGTTTATAAGTTTGTTTGCTTTCAACTTGGAATCATACAATAAAACAGAAAATACTGAATGAGTAGAAAGACATGAATAACATTTTAAATGTTTAAATATTATATTTAATCTTTTTAAATTCCATTTAATGTATTAAAAAGATTTTAAAAAATAATTAACTTACTAATTTACTGTTTATTACAGCATCAATAATAATAATAATAATAAATTGATTCATTCATTCATTTGTTCATTAATAAGTAAAAATATGAATGAATTGAATATGACAATAATATACATTTATTAATATTTAATATTGCATATTCTAAAATGTATCAAAATACCAATACTACTACTACTACTAATAATAATAATAATAATAACAATTAAATTTTTATTATTATTTATTTTTCCTGTACTTGCCATTATTTGGATAATATAATATAATAATGAACTGGAATATGATGTTAATAGAAATTTAATAATGTTTACGATTGCATATTCTAAAATACATTACAACACCAATAATAATAATAATAATAATAATAATAATAATAATAATAATAATAATAAATCAAAGTATAAATGAACTGGAATATGAAATTAAATAAACATAATAATATTTACTATTGCATATTCTAAAATATATTACAACAACAATAATAATGATAATAAATAAAAGTATAAATAAACTGAAATGTGACATTAAAATAAATGTAATAATATTTACTGTTGCATATTCTAAAATATATAACAACAACAATAATAATAATAATAATAAATAATAACAGTAATAATACTTTTTTATTATTTATTTTTCTTGTACTTGCCATTATTTGGATAATATAATATAATATAATATAATATAATATAATATAATGAAATGAACTGGAATATGATATTAATAGAAATTGAATTGACTATTGCATATTCTAAAATATATTACAACACTAATAATAATAATAATAATAATAATAATAATTAACTGGAATATGCCATTAATATAAATGTAGTAATGTTTACTATTGCATATTCTAAAATATATTACAACACCAATAATAATAATAGTATTAATAATATTAATAATAGTAAGTAATACGTTTTTATTATTTATTTTTCCTGTAGCTGCTAATGGTCATTATTTGGATGTTTAGTTTAAAGATGAAAGTTATATTAATGTATTACATATGGACTGATTTTTAATTGTGTATGGTCATTTTTACCTATTTGTTTATTTATAAATTAGTTAATTTTTCAATTTTTCAACTTTCAATGTAACAAATTGTAACATTTTGATGTTCTCACTACTTGCTTATCTGTCTTTTCCACTTCCCCTCACGTGAACCTGTCGAGAATGAATTGCAAAATGCGCTCTCATCTCCTCTCACTCAGCGCCAGTGGCCTCATGCATACGTTGGCCTGTCATAAGCTGTTTGAATGTTAGAGTTATAAGCGCTTTGTCCTTGTGTCTTTTCTTGGCACCTTATTAACGCCGTAGCATCTCTCAAAAGTACATTCAGTCACGACTGCCACGTGTGGTCCTGCTGGCCCGCAGCCATGCACTTTACCAAAACCTATGTATAACCCGACCGGGTCCGTTTCCATCTCGGTGTTAAAAACCCGAGCCCTGCCGTGGGTGGAGGTCACAGCAGATGGACATAGCGAGCTCTCTCAACTTTCTGCTCCTCATCCACAGCAACATCAGCTGCTCCTGTAAAGCAGGGTGGAGTCGTCTTATTTTGTATTTTATCCGTCTCTTCTGATGATATGGCGGCTTATGTGGCTCCTGTAGTTTATGAGGTGCGTCGTTAGATTGCTGCCATAGCGGATAATGGTTTAGATATAAAGGTGTTAATAGAGAGGTGTGTTCTTTAAACGATTAATGCCCAGATTATTCCAAGCACTTTTAATTATTTATTCATTTTTCATCTAAACATATGTTAGTTTATTGCAAGTGATTGGTAACTTTAGTAGGGCTGCCACAATTCCTCAATTCATTTCTAGTAGCCTACACGATGCCAATGTCGAGTAACCGGCAAAATACCGGAAGTGGCACATTCCACGGACACGAATCCATGAAACACATCAGTAGACTGTTTTCCAAGGCTGCACTATCCACTTTATTTTTCATTGCGGAAGTAAGCAGTTTTCTGGTAATGTGTTAGACATCCGGTTCATAATCCGACATAGGGAAATAACGAGAAGAATATCGAAGTGCAATAAACGGTAAAACAGTTTGCACTACAAACCAGTGTGTTCATAATTAAGATAATACATTAAAATAACATGGTAAGACGCACCAGTTTGCAATATTAAACAGCAAAACCAGCTTTTTGTGCAGCTAAAAATAGCTGGAAGTGGATGAGACCGGAAATGGTTGCACCCACTCTTATGGGAAAAATAAGGTGGATATAATAAACCATAATGCTATTGTGAATTCACAAACGCTGCGATTCAATTAAATAAATATATGCAATGTAGGTTTAATATATGCGCATGCATTATTAACATGCTTGTAGGTTATGTACGTGCGTCTCAGAGCAACTCCTTTCAATGCTGCTGTACACAAAGCTATCATTTACATGTGTGGAGCGTCTCAAACCCCATCTCTGCATATTGTTCTGAATTTGGGTTTATTATAATGTTTATCTGGGAACACAACGTGCGCCATTTCGTCAGAATCGTAAGGTAAATCATTTATAAACCTACGAAAACACAGGATAACACATTTGTATCTTTATGCTAACTGTTCATTGCGATTTCAAAATAAAAGCTCAAACCGTCACTCTGAGTTTACACGTTTTGATGTCCACATATTCAATAAATGACAGTGTCTACAGCATTTTTGTCATAAATAAATGGCCAAATATTAAAGATTAAAGTCAACATTTGAATTAAATGTTGTTTAGTCCATATTAAACAAGGATTAGATAGTGCAGTAAAGTATAAAAACAATCGTCAGGCCGTTGGCGCCATCTGCGGGCCGTTATATTGCTTAATGTACATTAGTTCTGTTGTTTATTAAGTTATGTATTTTAACAGGTTTGTGCAGTTAAACCTCATGATTTCTTGCCTTTGAACTAATTATGTTTGCCTCGTTGCTAATATATATGTATTTTTAGAGGCTATTGTTCGCTTGGGTCTATTTTTATTACAACAAACAAAAGTAATTATAATTATCAGATTACTCAATTAATGGTCAGAATAATCGACTAATTATTCAATAACCAAAATAGTCATTAGTGACAGCTATAACCTTTAGTAGTCGATGCATCTTTATATGCCTTATAAATTCAAGAAAAGGTGGACACCCGAACATGATAGGTGTGCTGTTTGTTGAACATATTATTTCTAAACCACTGTTATTAATACAGAGTTGGTTTTCCCTCACAACCTCAACTCTTCTGGGAACACTGTCCATTTTAACACATTGGATGTGCATTTAAGTTATTTATTAGGTAAATATCTTTCCATAGTAGTTTATGTCTTCATAATAAATTCTTTATCCATCTCAAGTGAGCATTTTAGAAATTTTAATTCGCATCTTGGTGTTTCCATACAGCATTTTTTAATGCAATATCCCTGAACTCACATAAAAATATGTGGATGGAAACCCAACTGTTGTATGCCACATCATTAATATTTGTCTTAGAATTAAAGAGTTAGCTGAACCCATAAATCAGAAAGAGGTTGTCCACATACTAGACAATAAAGTTGTCAAGTTGTACACTACCAGTAGTGTGTATATGCTGGTTGTTTTTAAAGGGCACCTGTTATGCAAAATCCACTTTTACACGGTGTTTGGACATAAATGTGTGTTGGCAGTGTGTGAGCACAACCACCCTACAATGATAAAAATCCACCCACTTCTTGTTTTTTTTTTTAACCCCCATTAAATCAAATCAGTCTCATTAGGCATGTGATTTGATTCTAAAAGCAGTGTGACATCACATTGTTTGGGCTCCGCCCACCACCACTGACTGACAGTCCTGCATTGCCAATTTTTTTGCACCCTCAGCGAGTTGTACGCTGTCCTCCATTTTCTCTGCACTCAAGCAGCTGTAACATCAACAATGGCCCTGTCCCAAAAGGAACACTTCATGTGCACTTTTGGTCTTGCGGACTTGCAATGGCCGCCGCATGCGCGTGTCCATTAAGACCATGAGACCATGTCCCGTTCTTCATTTTTAGAAATCAGAAGGGTGCTCGCGAGCGCCCCCTTTGTGGCCGCTATGCGCCCTTGATCCGCACTTGATCCGCACTTCTGCCGAGCCCACGCTGGAGCGAGCTCCACAGTAGACTTCTACCTGACTGTCAAAGCAGCATTACGTCACGAACGTGTGGAAGATCGCGAGGGTTTAGGGTGTAATTTGGGACAGGGCCAGTATCTCGTAAGCAATTCCGGTGTTCTGTGTTTGGATGTACTGTAAGACTGAAAATACGAGTCTTAAAGTGCTCCTATTATGCCTTTTCAAATATGACCACATTTTCATGCAGTGTGTCATGTAGCTGTATGTGAAAATAAACTATCTACAAAGTTGTGAAGCCAACAGTGCACAATAAATAAAGTTATTGTCTATCAAAAAAAAAAGAGTCGGTTCACAATAGCCTGAACGAGTCATCAGGAATTTGAATCTTTTTCTTTTACGGCCATATGTCACGAAGTAACACATTTGCATAATGTCCGCCCATGTTCTACGTCGCGAACAACTTGCCCGCCCACAAACACAGTAAAATTCCCATGTGGTTTACGTCATGTTGAGAATACGCTGTATCCTAAGTACAATGCGGGATTCACCAAAGGCTTCCTCTTAAAAGATGGATCAGTGCCCAGTTTTTTTGGACCTGCTTGCTCCTCTGAACCTCTAACTGTAAGTGTGATTAATAATTGATGGTTGTATTTTCTAGCGATCGTCCAAAATCGTCCTATATCGCTCATGGGGGGTGAGTAAATTATCAGGACATTTTTATTCTGAAAGTAAAGTAATCCTTTAAAACTTGTTGCTCTCATGTAACGTTACTCTGTATCATGCAAAATATGTATTTAGTTGTGTGTGTGTGTGTGTGTTGTGTTTGTTCCACGCAGCTCGTAGGTCTCTGGCTAACTGGCTGACAGCTTTATCTGTTCACTCGCTATTGTCTAGAAATGTGTCGATGAATAGTGAACATTATTACTTGAAGTTCTGATAAAGAATAGAACAATACGTTGGTGTACAAGCTGCAGTGCTTTATCAATATGTTTCTGCGTTGGGTTGACGCATATACTATGGCTGTTGTGGGCTAGAGTAACGGTGATGGGCGTTCTGTGTTTGAAATTCGCTGCACGCAGTAATGTTAAACCAATCACAAAAGACTGGGTCATCGGACCAATCACTGCAGATTGTGTCAGGCAAAGGAGTGGTTTGGGCAAATGATTCGTTTTGACAAACCGTTTGGGAGTCGTTCAGCAAATAAGGTAAAAATAAAAGCATATTATAAGACAATAAAAGTGTGTTTTGACCTTGCATGCATGTCAACTTCTTGTTGGGGACTCCCAAAACCGAAATATGAACATTTTATAATCCATAATAGGGGCACTTTAATCTCTCCCAACATTTGAGCCAATGAGGACACAGTGGATTACTTTTATTTTTGAAGGTAATGCGCCTCGAAATCTACCTAAATACGTTTATGTCTGCGCAAATAATTTCACTCCAGACTGCTTTGTGACATTTTAAAGGAGAACTCCACTTCCAGAACAACAATTTACAAATAATTTACTCACCCCCTTGTCATCCAAGATGTTCATGTCTTTCTGTCTTCAGTCGTAAAGAATTATGGTTTTTGAGGAAAGCATTTTAGGATTTTTCTCCATATAATGGACTTCATTGGTGCCCTGATTTTGAACTTCCAAAATGTAGTTTAAATGCAGCTTCAAAGGCCTCTAAATGATCCCAGCTGAGGAAGAAGGGTCTAGCGAAACGATCAGTCATTTTTTCTGAAAATAAAAATTTGTATACTTTTTAAGCACAAAAGCTTGTGTAGCACAGGCTCTGGGATATGCGACACTACGTACTATTGAATCATGTCGAAAGGTCACGCAGAACGTAGGCAGAACTACAGACCCAGTGTTTACAAAGCGAACGTGCAAAGACTAAGGAAGTGCAAGTCAAACGCTGTTTACAAACAAAAATGGTACAACGTGTTGGACGATTCTGAAGTTGCAGGAGAAAATAAGATGGAGTTTTTCGCCATACTCTACCTTTTTGAGCCAGAGTACACAGACGATGAACTTAGGTGTGATTAGTACCGTCGTGGACTGTGCTACACAAGCTTTTGTGCTTAAAAAGTATGCAATATTTTTTTTTTTTTTTTTTTTTCGAAAAAAATGACAGATTGTTTCGCTAGATAAGACCCTTCTTCCTCGGCTGGGATCATTTAGAGCCCTTTGAAGCTGCATTTAAACTACATTTTGGAAGTTAAAAATCGGGGCACCAATGAAGTCCATTATATGGAGAAAAATCCTGAAATGCTTTTCCCAAAAACCATAATTTCTTTACGACTGAAGACAGAAAGACATGAACATCTTGGATGGCAAGGGGGTGAATAAATTATTTGTAAATTGTTGTTCTGGAAGTGGCGTTCCCCTTTAACTGTACTTTTGTGTGTCTGTTGTCGAAGTATTTTTAATTGATCAGCGCTGCGCTGGTGGGCTTAGTTCATGCCGCGCTGTACGTTCAGTGGCACTAGCAAACACGTCCGCTTTGTGCTATTGAGTCGGTCATGCGTCCCGGTCCACTGAGCCCGGGTTGCCAGGTTTTTGCAACCAAAGCAACCAAATTGCTATCTAAAACTAGCCCAAAAGTAGCCCAATTGCGTTTTGAGGGGGCCCCCCCTTAAACATCGCATTCCGGGGGGTAAAATACACGTTTATTTTGGCGAGGTTCCCGTGGTAAAATTAGTAATCAAGGGGCTAAATTTTACATTATTAAGGTAGCTTCAACCCGCAGCAACAGTGTTAAAGTAGCCCAATTCCGCAGGAAAACTGTGGACTTGGCAACACTGATTGAGCTACACTGATGACGGGATGCTGTTTCTTCCCACGTTCAGTGTGTTTGGCTTCCCATATGTACGGTTGAACATGTACGGCTCAAGTTGCTTCTACCAGCTGTTTATTGCTGTAGGTATGCAAAGCAGAGATGTATACACTACACCCTCTTCTAAAGACAGTGCAGGAATATGGGAAATGCAGTGCAGGAATATTTAAAATGATACACACCCAAAACATCTCTTTTTTTTTTTTTTTTTAAGACACGCCCCAAAAATGACCTTCTCAAGATGTTATAATAAAGGATCTTAACAGACACATTCTGGGGACAATATTCCAATCTTGTAAATATTGTAAGTATTAAAGACCAATATTACATCTTGTAAAAAGTGGCATAATAGGTGCCCTTTAAAACGCATAGTCATACAAAAATGTTTACAGTCAGTATAGTTAAGAGATGTTAAGAGATGCTGTGTTCACATCACTTTGTTGTATTCCTCATTTCAAGTTGCTTAAAGGCACAATATTTATATAAATAAGTGTTCACCACTAGAGAGCGCATATTCAGAAAAAGAATCAAAGGTGTAGTTTGATGAAGCCTTGATTGAGTGTGGAATCATGGGAGTTGTTGTCTTCATCCACATAGCCGGTGCAATCCGTCAGGACTCGGGCAGAAATCATGTCCATGGATGGGCTAATGTATTAAAGACTTATTAAGGTCACTGTAGTATGAAGCAGGTGGGGCTGAAAGTCATGGAAGTGAAAGGAGGACACTGGAGCGATTGCTAATGAAGGACGAGCACGATACACAGATCGAAAGCAGCCAGAGCTTTTATTATGCCCCAGTCGAGCGCTTCCGCTCCTTCCAGTCATGCGAATGTTATAATGCTACTCTGTGTGTTCATCACCTGTCTATGAAAAATGCATAACATATTAAAGTGTCTTCTGGGGTTTCCATGTTTCCTACAAAAATAAAACTGGAAAATCTAGCGTGTATTACGTCATTGGCTGGTGACACAAGGACACGGTCCATTACACTAGTTAAAATAGCTTATTTCTCTGGATTTAAACATTCTTGGAAACATTTGAGATAATATAAGTACACAAGTCAGCAAAATATTTAACACTGTTCTAGTGGTTTTTGGATATTTTAATAAAAAAAAATCTTACATATTGTACCTTTAAATGATTCATGCAAATGTAATTGTATAGAGCAGTGCATGAATGTTAGTGTTGTTTATTGAAAGCTTCTGTTTTTTTAATTTCTGTGGTTCTAGCTAAACTAAACAGAATTACAAAATTACACTTGGTCAAACTTTATTTTAGGGTCCAGTTCTCCTTATTAACAAACCATTAACTACGGTTTTTGCCTCAATAAACTCCTAATTAATAGTAAGGTAGTTGTTAAGTTCAGGTATTGGGTAGGATTAGGGATGTGGAGTATGGTCATGCAGAATACTGTAGGTGCTTTATAAGTACTAATAATCAGCCAGTATCTTAATAATAGGCATGCTAATAAGGAACTTGTTAATAGTGAGAATTGTTCCCTATACTAAAGTTTTACCTGACACTTTAGCTATCTGTCATTGTTCTCTTTCAGGTTAAGAGTGACTGTGCTGAATAAGCTGGATCTTCTAAACATATTTTTAGCTAACTGCCCCAACACATCCGGTTTACTGACACAGGCATCTGTAAGTAACTCTATCGTCCCCTGGAGTACTGAGGTTCGTCACAGCCACAGCAGCACAAGAACTTTATGCATGATAATTATGTGTGTATCAGTGGTGTGTGCTGGTGTTCTGAAATGAGGAGAGAAAGTCCTCAAAGTTGACCTTTTCTTGGTTAAATAAACATCAGTATTGTAATCAATATTCTGTTTATTAAAGCCAAGTATTAATCTTATCAAGTTATTGTTTTTAAGCATTTTACATTTATTCCAAAATAACTCAAAGCAGTAACAATTTAAACACTATGTTTTATTCGTGAACTTGTGTTCAGCTATTCTTTTTAATAGTTGACTTTTAACTATTTGTGAATTTTTCTAATCATCAGTCATCAAAGCTTGGTAAATATTGGTCACAGTTTCACCCAGCTGATTACTCACTAAAACTCCCACAGATCATCTTATCATGCCACTTTAAGTTTTATTTTGACATGCCAAAGTGGTTATATTTAAGGGTGTGTTCACACTTGTCAAGTTTGGTTTGATTAAAACGAACTCTGGTGTGATTGATCTGTTAGCGCGGTTCATTTTTAAGTGAGAAGGGTGCCATCCGAACCCTGGTGCGCACTAAACAAGTGGACCAAGACTGCTAAAAAGATTGGTCTCAGTCCGCTTCCAAACAAACTCAGGTGCAGTTCGAATGAAATATGAATGCAACACGGACCAAATACTTAAAAAACGAAACCAAAAACAGGATCTAATGGCAAGATATGTGACATGATTTGACAGCGTGAAACGAACGAAGTATCCAAAACAAAATGAGCAGAGCAACCGTGGAGCAACAAGGAGTTAAGGCCGGTTCACACCAAGAACAATAAATAATTAAAAAATTAACAGAACAGCAGAGTTCACACCAAGACTATAACGATAACAATACAGAGGAACAGTATCGTTGAGATCACTTTCAGAACGATTTTTTTTTTAAAGCTTATGAACCATAAAACAGACAGCTAATTAGACTTCATTCAAATTAAAATGGCTTGCGCATTTGAAACAGCAGACCACATTGTAGAGAAGCAAACAGATATTGTACAGCTAACAGAGTAATATAAAACATAAAATTACCTCAGGAATTTATTGATAGTTTGGACAACATTATCTTGCCTTCTCTGAAGTTGCAGCAGAAAGAAATACGTATTGTTTTTTTTTTTGTTTGTTTTGTTTTGTTTTTCCCACTACGTTGACTACATTGGAGATCAGATAGTTTACGCTAGATTCACTGTTTAGATGCACTCGAAACGCGCATGCTGAGGACATCTACTGGTTGAAGTCGTGTAAATGTAACAAAAACAGACAGTTATGGTTCACTGGTGTGGACGCAAATATAGTTATATATTTTTATAGTTACAGTGATTGTTCTTGATGTAAACGGGCCTTAAGAGTGTGTTCTCACGTGTCATGTTTGGTTTGATTAAAACAAACGCTGGTGTGATTGTTCTGTTAAGCCCAAAGTATACACGAGGGACAGCGTCTTCATTTTCGTCATCAGAACAGTATGCGTGTACACGCAATTTTTGTAACCACACAGGTCGCCCATGTGCATTAAAGTTATTTTGTAGTAATCAGTTTCCACAGGGTGGCAACACTGTCCCGGGCTGTTATTTCACAGTAGAAAACGAAACTAAAGAGACCAACAGCTTTGAAGCTTTCTAGCAAAGCCACTACAAGGCAACCTTTAGCTGTAAAAGGCTTAACGGCTAAAGCTAACATTTCCGGTCTGGCAGTATGTACGTGGGAAAGAGAGAACCTGAGGCCGTTTTTTTTTTTTTTTTTTATGCATGTCAATGGAGGAGAGGCTTCACTACGCTGATTAAACAGATTTTTAGAGGAAATGGCTTATCATTTAATTAATCGACAGCCTATCTGCTAATCTTCAACATGTTTTAAAGGGGTCATCGGATGCCTGTCGTTGTGGCGTCACACCAACAGAGGCCGCTCCCACGATAGTTGATTGACATGAGCGTCTTACCACAGACCAGCTGTCACAGTCCGCCCTCTTTGTTTCAATGCCAGAGCAGGGATGTAAGTTAGACAAGAATATCTCCGATTGAGTGATTGAGGTGTTGTGTTGCTGGATGTAATAATGAACATAGTGGTCATCATTTACTCCCGACATCTGAGCCACTGAAGATGCAGTGGATTACATTTGTGAAGGGAATGCGCCTCCCAAACTACGTATATCCATCTATGTTCGCGCGAATCATTCGTGATCCAGCTTCACTTACAGCAGAAGTGAGTATAAGGGTTTTTCTTATGAATCTTTGCGATCGTCTTTCCTAATAATGTGCTAGTTAGCAAGTTTAGCAGCTAAACACGGCTAAAGTAAACAGGCGTCAATCCACAGAGAGAAGAGAGGGGCGGGGCGAGCAGAGCTCATGTGCATTTAAAGCAGCCTCGACCAGAATGAGATGATTTTTGCAGAGCTCATTTTGGCAAGGTGAAAAGGGTGTTTTTTTTTTTTTTTTTACACTACCATTGAGAATTTTTAAGTATATTATAGACTTTTCATTAAGACTCTAAAGAATTATATCAACTTGTGGAAAATGGGCATCCGATGACCCATTTAAACCAAACAATACTTTTGGATTGAACTAATTTAACCATGAAAAAATGCTGTTTTATAAAAGTCACTGACTTTTTGTGACAGCTGGGATTCAGTTTATGGCACTTCTCATTCATTCCTATGGCATCCATAAACAGCAATTGAGTGTCGCACAACTGTAATGTAATTGGTTATTAAGGGACACGTGATCTAAGTTAGCTGTTACGCTTTCTGTTACGCTTTCTCCAATAGTAAGTAATACAGATCTCCCTATAGTAAGGCAGTCTCTGTTTCTAGAGTGCATGTGTTTGTGCTCAACATCAAATTGAGTATACTTTGAAAGGCTACACGTTTGACTATGCATATGCTAGTGTATGTGTACAAAAACTAAGTATACTTTGGGCTTTAGGGTGATTCATTTCAGTAAGTGTGAATGCTTACAAACGAAATCTGATGTGGTTTGAATGAAATATGAACACAACACGGACCAAATACTTCTAAACGAACCAAAAACAGCATGTAATGACAAGATGCAAAGCTATATACGACATGATTTGATGATGCAGAAAGAGTGATTTACCCAAAACAAAATGAGCATAGGTCAAATGTGGAGCAACGAGGAGGTAAAGTGCCTTTTATGAGCTCTTTGTGAGTTCACAGGCGATAAAAATAAAATCTTATGGACAATCATTTGTACACGCAACAGTAAGCAGGTACACTGATTGGTCTGCGCAGCGCTGCTTTAAGTCGTACACACCTATTGTTTGGGGTATTTGGTGAGTTCGGTTGTGAATGTATCGCTGTGCCTTTAGGTTCAGTATCTTTAGTTTTGCTGTCAAAAATGCCAGTGTGAAGGCTAAGCAGACCAGGACTAAATGCATTGTTTTCTTTTTTTGGTCCTAACCAAATGAACCAAGAGAACCGGACTACAAGTGTGAACAAACCCTAAGCGTGTGAAATGTTTACTTACTTTTTTTAAATTAGTCTTCCAATTAACGCCATTATATTGTTCATTCAGACTGATTCGCAAATTCGGAACATGCACGAACACAAGAGGCAGGATTTATCGCATTAACCAAACACAGCTGATCATAACCAGCCATATCCAATCCTATCGCGATCGTGGATCGTGACTTTCCCTCATTCATTCTTAACTACCCCCCACTAAACTCACTGCACGCTTTAGGAGGTCTGTTAAAACTCAGTGGGCTCAGGGGAGGCAAGAGAGACCCGAAATCCCGCTGTAACTTTACCTGCTAGTGTCGCTGTTGGGCAATGTTTTTTTTTTTTTTTTTTGAAAAAGGAATGATTTGTACACTTTTTAATGTTATATTTTGTAATATTGGCATTGTTTTATTTTCATGCTACAAATTTTTGTCTCATTCAATATTTGAGGCACTGCCTCCCTTGCCTCCTTGGAGGAAACGCTGCTGGTGAGTATGTATATAACTATGTAGTTGAATTGATTTAGGATTGAAGGACATATTCTAACATGGAAAAAGTGACTTACATCACTCTTGAAGAATCGATGGATGCCTCTCGCACTCAACCAAGTGAGCAAACCCACACCAATGCAGCCAGAACCAAACCTAGCAACTAAATCCACACATCCTATACTAGATTAAACCCTAGCAACTAAACACATGCATGCGCACACACAAGGCACTGCTGTGTTCAAGCCTCTCCTGTTACTGTTTTAATAGGGAATTTGAGAGTGTGTGGAGGCCCAGGGGCGAAGGCTGTCTCTGCACATGATCGCCCGCAACTAATACATCCCACAACTGCACGAGTGTGATGAAGCCCCTGCCCATATCACTGTGGAAACAGGTGCTCTCTTCAGCCCAGCAGATGTCCCACAACGCCGCTTTGGAAAAGGCCCTTCAATGAAACAATGCATGATGCCCTGCCAAGGTGGTCTGACTTCTGTTTATTGTTGACGGTATGTGTGTTTTTTGTGTGTGTGTGTGTATTGACATAATCAGACTTATATGTCTGTGGATGGGCAGTCCTGAGCTGAGTAATGGAATAAATACAACATGATCTGTGGTCTGCTAACAATTTGTCGGTCAGCGTGTAAGAACAAACCAAAAAAAATTGCGTAATACACTTGGATGGCTTACAAGCAAACAAGCATCACCTCAAAATTATAACCACGCTTAGTCAAAGTATGTTGTTCAAAACATTTTACTTGCACAATCATTTTACTTGCACAGATTTTCAATGTGGGGGAAAGGTTTTTATTTTTATCAGAAATTTGTTGGAAAAGGGTTGAATAATAAGACTGATTTGTGACATCAGCAAAGTGAGTGAGTTCAATTTAAAGGATTAATTAATCATTTAAAAGGATAAATTAATGGATTAGAAAGACATTTTTATTTTGTAATATATAGAATTATTTTTAAAGGATCATTTGACTCTGAGAAGTAATGCTGAGAAAAAAAAATATTTTAATAAAAATAGTTACTATTATTGTTCAATTATATATAAATCAATTATGAAACTGTTTTAATAGGCACACAAACATGCATATATATATATATATATATATATATATATATATATATACGTACATTAAATATTAAAAACATAATATTAAAAATGAAATATTGAAATATAATTAAATATTATATGCAGTAATGCGTTTTAAAAATATATTAATGCACATAAATAATAATAAAATAATAAACAAGTAAATACACACATGAATATATATATATATATATATATATATATATATATATAAATTAATGTTTTTTCAAATATATTCACACGCACATTTATAAATACATTAAATATAAATATTAATAAAATTATAAAACAAAATATTAACAAATGTATGATTAGATTATGTAGAATAAATTGCTTTTTACAATATATTAACATATGTATATATACATTAGATAGAAATATTAGTAAAATGTAAACTATTTCAAAATACTACATTTTATATAAATTATTTTTTTATATTAAAATAATTTGATATAAATTCATGCATTTTCAAATATATTTACACACACTTTATATATATATATATATACACACATTTTTATATAAATTCTGTATAAATGGATTTTTAAAATATATTAACACACTTATATATGCATTAAATTGAAATATTAAAAATGCTTTATATAAATAATATAAAATTATATAAATTGATGTGTGTGTGTGTGTGTGTGTTATTAAAAATAATATTACAAATATATTATTAAATGACATATAAAATAATGATTTTTTAAAAGATATTAACACACACTTATATATACATTAAATATACATATATAATTGCCACATGCTACTGTGTCTTGTTGTATCAAAATTGAATAATATTCCTGTATAAAAAAAGAAACGTGCTTATTGTTCCCACACTTCTCTTTTTGACCCTCTCACAGTCTCCCAAAAGTTCACTGTGCTTCCTGTTTACAGAAATAGCCTCCGTCAGTTTTTTCTCCTCACGAGTTGAAACATCCTAAACAGCCCACGTCCCGTGCCAGACAATGAACGTGACCTGCTCCTGGCTAAAAATCTGGCCCTGTTAATGCCGCTGTATGAAGTCTGCGCTCAACCATTTGCTCTGTCTGTAGAAATAGAAGCAGGCATTACCGGCCTGATGGAAGTAAGGTTATGGCACCATGCCAGCCTCCGGAGAGTGCCAGAGCCAGATGGCATTAGACCAGGGCCCAACACACATGCACACATGCACACACACCTTAATAACCAGCTGTACGGGCACCCTTTTGTTCACTGATGCTTAACAAACGCTGTGCATGTTTCATGTAGTAACATGTGTCTTTGTGCATGTGTGTGTGTCTTTGAAGTCTAATGTGTTATGGGGCCGGACAGTGATGTGTGACAACAACCTAAAAACCCAAAATAACATCATGAGGTGGCTACTGGCAGACACTAGTGAAATGACAGAAAATGCAAGATAAAGCTGAAACAAATAAGTATTTGTTTTATTATTTTTTTAAATTAAAGGAATAGTTCACACAGAAATGAAAATTTGCTTAAAATGTGCTCATCCTCAATCCATTCAAGAAGTAAATGAGATTGTTTCTTCATCCGAACAGATTTGGAGAAATTCAGCAATTTGAAGTTTCATCACTTGCTCACCAATGCATCCTCTCTAGTGAATGGGTGCCGTCATGAATAGAACACTCGTTTTTATTACAAATATGCAGTTTCTGAAATACTTACATTATATGTGAATTACTGTGATGTTTCTATCAGCTGTTTAGACACTCATTCTGACGGCACCCATTCACTGCAGAGGATCCATTGGAAAACAGATGTAATGCTACTGTAATTTCTCTAAATCTGTTATGATGAAGAGCCAAACTCATCTACAATTTGAAAAGCAACTTTTCATTTTTTGCTATTTCTTTAATATATTTATTCTTCTAGACTTAATCGCTTTTCTTATTTAGTCTAAAATCAGGTTTCAAACACATACTTAGTGAGATTTGAATGTGTCACTGAAATGTTTGGTGTTTAGCAGGTGGAGCAGTGTTTAGCAAAGAGTCACGTACGTGGACTTTCTGTGAAGTGTTGGGTCACGTTTCCATGTCCGCTGTAGATCCACATGTCCAGGGAGCGTGAGGAACTTGTCGCTAAGGACTGCAGTTAGTGTTTGATGTCATAATCCTGTTATGATTTTCACTGATCCCTAAAATTTGTCTCAGATGGTGAAACAGTGGCAGAAATCACATGGTGTGCTCTGGGTTTGTAGATGTGAAACAGACCTAATGGATGTCGATTGATTTGGTGCAGCAAGGGCACGTAGTCAAAATTGACAGTATTTATGTTACAAAAGATTTTGAATTCAAATTAAATGCTGTTCTTTTGAACTTGCTATTCATCAAAGAATCCTGAATACAATGTGTGACTGTTTCTATAAAAATATAAAGCAGCACAACTGTTTTCAACATTGATAGTAAAAAGAAGTGTTTCTTGAGCAGCAGATCAGCATATTAGAATGATTTCTGAAGGATCATGTGACAGAAACCTGGAGTAGGCCAATGAGTAACTTAAATAATTTCACAATATGACTATTTTTCTGTATTTTTAATCAAATAACGGCAGCCTTGGTGTGAATAAGAGACTTCTTCCAGAAACTTTAATTAGCCTAAATATTACCTGAAACTGAATGGTAGTGTGAGTGTGATCATCTAGAATCATGCTACTAACTTGCAAATCATGCTAACAACATGTAAGTAACATGCTGATCATGCTAGTAACATGCTAGTAACTTGTTAATCATGCTATCAACATGCTACAAACATGTTAGCCACATGCTAGTAACTTGCAAATCAGCTTACAACATGCTAGTAACTTGCTAATCACCTTAACATGCTACTAACTGTTTTAGTCATGTTAACAACATGCTAATAACTTTTTAATCATGCTAGTAACATGATACTAACTTGTTAATCACGTTAACAACATGCTTGCTAATCATGCTAGTAACATGCTAGTAACATGCTAGTAACTTGGTGTAACATGCTAGTAACTTGGTAATCATGTTAACAACTTGCTAGGAACTTGGTAATCATGCTAACAATATGCTACCCTTGTGAAAAAAACAGCATATGCTGGTTAGGTATGTTTTGATGCTGGTTTAAGATGGTCCTTTGCTGGTTTATGCTGGTCATGCTGCTGGACCAGCATAAACCAGCATCAAAACATACCTAACTAGCATCCCAGCATCAAAACATACCTACCAGCATATGCTGTTTTTTTCACCAGGGTAGTAATCTGCTAATCATGCTAGTAACATGCTACTAACTAGCTTATCATGCTACCAACATGCTAATAACTTGCTAATCATCCTAGCAACATGCTGGTAATGTGCTAATCATGCCAACAACATGCTAGCAACATGCTAATCATGCTAACATGTTATTCATGCCAACAACATACTAGTAACTTGCTAATCATGGTACCAACATGCTCTAGCAACCACCTAGAGTACCTTAGAAATCACACAGCAGCACCCTAGCAACTACCCTGGATACCCTAGCAACCACATATCAACATTTTAGCAACCACCCAGAGTACCTTAGCCACTACATAGCAACACCCTAACAACCACCCTAGGTACCACAGCAAACACCCTGGGTACACTAGCAAAAGCATTGCAACACCCTAGCAACCACCCTGAGTATCCTAGAAACTGGATAACAACACCCTAGCAACCACCCCAGGTACCTTAGCAATCGCATAGCAACCACCCTGGGTAAAACAGTTACTACAACTGTTAACTCTAACTCCTAGAGCTTTAACTCTTCAAACTCCAAACTCAGCCCAGCTCTTTAGACTGATCTGACCGAGTGTGCTATATCTTTTTTAACTGATCAGAGTTTTCCTAAAAATAACGGATAAAACTAGGAAAAAGCCCATAGACTCACATAGACGGAATGTTCAAATGAGCCAAGACTATTGAAACTCCAACTGTCAAAACTCCCAGAATCCCTTGAGACTCAATTAAGCTTTTTTATGTACTACATTTCTAATCCATTTAAACTCATTCAAACTCATCTATCTATCTATCTATCTATCTATTTATCTGTCTTGCTAATCATGCTAGAAACATGCTAGCAACTTGCCAATCATTCTAGAAACATCCTTGCAACATCCTAACAACCTGCTAATCATGTTAGAAACATGCTAACAACTTACTAATCATGTTAGAAACATACTAGCAACTCACTAATCGTGCTAAAAACATGCTAGCAACTTGCTAATCATGTTAGAAACATGCTCACAACATGCTAACAATTTGGTAATCATGCTAGAAACATGATAACAACTTGCTAATCATGCTAGAAACATGCTAGCAACTTGCTAACCATGCTAGGAAAATGCTAGCAACTTACTAATCATGTTAAAACATTGTAGCAACTTGATAATCATGTTAGAAACATGCTAGCAACTTACTAATCATGTTAAAAACATTCTAGCAACTTGCTCATCATGCTAGCAACATACTAACAACTTGATAATCATGTTAGCAACATGCTTGCAACTTGCTAGTTATGTTAAAAACATGCTAGTAACTGGTTAGTCATTATAACAACATGCTAGTTACATGTGAATCATGTTAGTAACATGCTATCTATCTATCATCTATCTATCTGAGACTATTGCCTTCAAAACATTCAAAATTTAACCTTTTAAAACTACTTTAAACTTCAATCTGTTTCAGACTGGAAACCATCAAACTTAAAACTTTTTAAACTTTTCAAACTTTTTCAAACTTTCTTTTTTTCAAACTTTGTTATCTAGTCAAATATTATAATTCAATAAATAATATTTTATATAAATAATGGTAGTATTTAACAATAATATTTGGGTTTAGATGGAGATTTTAGTTACATTATTCATTAGATGGCGACAGGAGACCGTTTTTATGAGTGAGTGAGCGGCAAAGACTTTTATTTTGAAAGAGACCTAGACGCTGCTGTAAACAAAGTTATTTTTATTTTCAACAGCAGCCAATGAATGCACTGAGCAGTGCTGTCATCAGAAATCATCCTTAACAGATATTTCTGTCCGCTTTCCTCAGCGGACATTCAAACTAATGTTTTATTTGTGAATATGAGATTGAGCTGAAGAATGAATGCTGTATTAGATGCAGGTAATAACACTCGCTCAGACCATCTCTCTCTCATAATACTCTACTCCACATAATACACTGCTTTTAATACAGTAATACAATAAGCATTCAATAAAGCAACTCAACGTTCCTTCGTTACTAGTTCTAAAGTGATTTTTGAATTAGTAATGGAGGATTGGGCTCAGCTGTTAAACTGGCAAACTGAGATTTGAATCTGTGGCGAAAGGAAGTAGTTCTGCACAAAAGAGGGTTTTTAAAGAAACTCTGTTATTGTTTCTTATGTATTCACACACTTGTGCTGTCGAACTGTTTTATAAACGCAATATCACACTCGTAGACGTGTGAGATATTGCTCATATATCATAAATATTTGATATCATCACTTCCAAGCAAGATGTAAGGTAAAACTGGCTGCTAGCAGTATCTAGCAAAACATCCATTTTTAAGTAAATCTAAAGTAAATGTCACTTTAGACACCCTGGCAGCTGAGATGTTTATACTTATATTTTTCAGCATGAGTGGTCATTTTTTATATAGAAATCAATATCCAATTAATTATGAACAAGCTAAACTGTAATCTGTAGTTACTCGAGCGGGACGTTCTTTTGGTTTAGCAATATGTCTTCTACTAAAATCAATATTTCCTAGCACTGTTGCATTTGGCTTTAATTGTGAAATATGCATCACTGAACCAGGAGTGGGACACAATATAGTATATAATGTTCACAGTGTATTAATTATTGTTTTCTACGGATTGACAGAAGAAAAACATTGTTTGAAAATTTTGTAGCTAGTTGAACATACTGTTTTTTAACGTATAGCATTCAGCTGCTGCACACGATGAGCTGTAGGCTATGATTTGATTCTGAACATATCCTCCGTCTCAATCGCAGTGGGAATTACTGTACAGCAGGCAGAGGAAGGAAAAAAAGAGTGTTGCTGTTCAGCACAGACAGGGGCAGCACTGCCTCACTTCATTCTGCTCACAATCACTCCAGCCATTGCTAAAGCAAAGAATCTTTTCGGCTCAGCAGGGCTTTGGACAATTTCGCTCTTGTCTCGTCTCTCAATCTGTCTCTTTCTCGGTTTCTCTGTAGAAGGAATTTGCCTAATGACCCAGAGGTGTTAGACTGAGCTTCCTGTCTGACCATCAGAGCCAAACGAGATGAGTTCACTGTACAGGAAATGAAATCATCACACACCGTGACGAGGGTAATTACCTAGCATTATCTTCACAGCAGTCCATGATTTTCCACCACATCAGACTGGAGGCTTTTTTATGTTGTCGTACAATGTCAATGGTTGTAATTAGAATAATGAATAATTCATCTCATTTTACATGGGAAACATTCCACACTCCTTATAAGGTTTTCAGACAATGTGAAATCCACAAACCCTGTGTTTTTATTTTATTTATTATTTTTTATGTATTTTTTTTTATTTTACTTTATTTTTATTTTATTTTACTTTCTTACAGCAGTCCACGGTTTTTATTTTATTTTATTTATTTATTTGTTTTTATTTTATTTTAGTTTAGTTTAGTTTAGTTTATTTTAGTTTAGTTTAGTTTAGGTTAGTCCATGGTTTTCCACCACATCAGACTGGAGGCTTTTTTATGTTGTTGTACAATGTCGGTGGTTGTAATTAGAATAATGAAAAATCAATGTTATCTTTTAATATTAGGTATCAGAACAGATTTTATTCATCTCATTTCACATTTCACAAATTTAATTTAATTTTATTTTTATTTTTTATTTTTTTTACTTTATTACAGCAGTCCATGGTTTTTATTTTACCTTATTTTATTTATTTATTTATTTACTTTATATGTATATATATATATATATATATATATATATATAATTTTTTTTTTTTTTTTTTACTTTATTACAGCAGTCCATGGTTTTTATTTTGTTTTATTTTACCTTATTTTATTTATTTATTTTTACTTTATTTTTATTTTTATAAGTTTTACTTTATTACAGCAGTCCATGGTTTTTATTTTATTTTATTTTATTTCATTACATTACATTACATTACATTACATTACATTACATTACATTACAGTCCATGGTTTTCCACCACATCAGACTGGAGGCTTTTTTTATGTTGTTGTACAATGTCAGTGGTTGTAATTAGAACAATGAAAAATCTATTTTATCTTGTAATAAATCAGAACAGATTTTATTCATCTCATTTTACAACGGAAACATTCCACAATGTTTCCGTTGTGAAATCCACAAACCCTGTGGTTTTATTTTATTTTATTTTATTTTATTTTATTTTATTTTATTTTATTATTTTATTTTACCTTATTTTCACTTTATTACCGCAGTCCATGGTTTTTATTTTATTTTATTTTATTTTATTTTTTTATTTTATAGAGTATAGTATAGATATCATAGATATATTTTATAGAATATAGAGTATAGAGTTCTTGAATTTTATATATATATACTTATATGTGGATTTTTACATTTGTATATACTTTTTATATAATATATAATTTAACCTAACTTCATTTAATTTCACTTAAATTAATTTCACTTTTTTAACTGATAAAGATAAATGCAAAAATGGTACATTACACATACGCTAAAAGATTTGGGTGTAGGATTTACTTTGAATCAATCTTTACTTTTCTAGTCAATTTAACAAACAATTATAAAGAAATGACAAGTAACACCTTGAATTAAATGTGGAATTATTAAGTAGAAAAGCCAAAATGGTATTTTCTTCAAAAACATACCCCACTTACAACGTACTTTCATGATTAAAATGTAAGTGAATTGTAATTGAAAAGTCTGAATTGCCTTAACGAAATTACAGGAAAAATGGTCTCTCCCAGATGTTCCTTGGTGACACATTTAAAAATTATTAATTTAAAAATATGAATACTTATAAATAAATAATATACTATATAATAAATTAACCACCTGTGTTATTGTGGTCTATTATTATTATTATTATTATTATTATTATTATTATGTGAAGTAAAAGGCAGATTTCAGTGGTTCAGATGGGTTAGAATTACATTAACCTTAAATCTTTAATGATACCTGTATATGGTAATGAGCATTGCCACTGTATTTTATTAAGTGAATTTATTGTAGCCGCAGTTGTCAGTTTTTTTTACCATTAATTTGAGTGTTTTCTTTAGTGCAGGCATGTATTCACTGAGTTTTTTGGAAGTGGTGGGAGTATTATCTCTAGTCGGCGAGGGTTATCTGTGTGTTGACAGGCTAAATCGAATGGCCTCTCTAATCAGATAGCACTTGGTTTGAAGCACTGACCCAATAGCTTGAAGATCACATAAACACCCTGGAGCTGTTCCTTTTCTCACCATGCCTCATACAAACACTCAGATATTCAAAGCAAAAGCTGCCGTATATCTTGGTAACAACCTGTTTTATGGCTTCGAAGTGTCGACAAATAAACAGTGTCTTCACACCAGCCTCGAATGCATCTTAACTTTCGATTCTAGCGAACTACAACGGCCCTGTTTGTAAAACCGTGCATCAAAGAGAACATCTCAAGCACTGTCATTGTAATGCTCTCTAATTTTACTATATACACACCTCATTTTGTGGTAGACTTTGGTGCACCCCTGCTGTGAGGGACTTGGACTTTCCCACGCTGAAATGCTGCCTTACATTTGGAGCATACCACATGTCCTGCTTCAGAGGATTTTCACCCCCGTAGGCATGTGCCTGCTTGTTAAAAAAGACATGGGTTGTTTTGTCAGTAAACAGTTTTAACGAGATCACAGTGACATGGCTGGCATTCACCTCTTAATTTGAGGGGCTTTATGGAAATCTTCTAAAAACAACCGTAAAAACAGAGTGTAGTCATTTACAGGCCTGTTGTTATGTCACAATGTTATGCAAAGAAGTTTTCATGTCTTCTAATCCAGTCTTGTTCTGGTTTTGGAAAAACGTGCATGTGTGTCAGGGTTTTGCACCATTCTGAATTGATTTGGGAATACATTTAATATTCCGATTCAGTTTCACTGCAAAAAAAGGCTTAGTTTAGGCTTACATTAGTATTTTTGTCTCGTTTCTAGTCTCTCTCTCTCTCTGTCTCTCTCTCTCTCTCTCTCTCTCTCTCTCTATATATATATATATAAATATATATTTTGCTTAATACAAGTTAAAATTATTATTTTTTTTTTTCCCTAGGAAACAAGACTAAGTAACTTACATCATTTTGCTTATCTAGTAAATGCATATTCATTTAGGAATATTTAGATATTTTGACTAGAAATGAATTTGACTAGAAATTTTTTTCCAAGTGTTCTGAATTTGAACTAAGATGGCAAAAAATTAAGGTGAGGAAGTTTTGACAGTTTCAACAGCATTTAAGAAAAAAAACTACCTTTTTTTTTTTCTTTATGCATTACACTGTAAAAAACAATATGTTGAGTCAACTTAAAATAATTTGTAACCTGGCTGCCTTAAAATTTTTAAGTTCAGTCAAAAAAAGTTTATTCAACTTGAAATGTTAAATTATACTAAGTGACAACTTAGATATTTGAGTTGAATCAACTTAAAATTGTAAGGCAGCTGGGTTACTTACCCATCTGTTAAGTTTAGCAGACACAAATATCTAAGTTGTTACTTAGTACAACTTAACATTTCAAGTTGACTAAACTTATTTTAGTTGACTGAACTTAAAATTTTAAGGCACCAGGGTAACAAATTATTTTAAGCTGATTCAACAAATTGTGTTTTTTATTTTTTACAGTGTAATCAATCAAATTTTTGGATATTTTACATTCATAAGATGTCTTTTCTTAGACTGCATGAAAACATCCAAATTATACATTCATAAGTGTTCATTTCAGTGTCTAGATTTCAATTATAATACATTTTAAGGCTGTTACCTTTGTAAACCTTTAAACTCTAATATTTTTTACAAAACAAAAGAATTTTGAATCAGACTTTGTCCAGTGTTCAGATCTGTGCTGGAAATTTGCATAAATTGGTGCAAAAAAAAAATAAATAAATAAAAAATAAATAAATAAAAAACTGTAAAAAAAAAAAAAAAAAAAATTTCACTGTATTGACTACTGGTGTTTTGTCTTAAAGTGACAGTTCCACCAAAAAAGAAAATTCATTAATTACTCACCCTAATGTCATTCCAAAACCTTCATTCATCTTCGGAACACAAATTAAGATATTTTTGATGAAATCCGAGAGCTTTCTGACCTTGCATAGACATCAATGCAACTACAACATTCAAGGCCCAGAAAGATAGTAAGGACATCGTTAAAATAATCCATGTGACATCACTGGTTCAACCTTAATGTTATGAAGCTACTGGAATATTTTTTGTGCGCAAAGAAAACATAAATAACGACTTTATTCAGCAATTTTGTTGAATAATGCATGCGTTGTGTACTCTCGTGAATGTCTCGAAGGCTGACACAAGAGAATAAATTGTTGAATAAAGTTGTTATTTTTGTTTTCTTTGTGTACAAAAAGTATTTTCGTTGCTTCATAACATTACAGTTGAACCACTGATGTCACATGGACTGTTTTAACAATGTCCTTACTACCTTTCTGGGCCTTGAATGTGTCAGTTGTGTTGCTGTCTATGCAGGATTAGAAAGCTGTTGGATTTCATCAAAAATATCTTAATTTTTGTTCTGAAGATGTACGAAGGACTTACGGGTTTGGAACGACATGAGGATGAATAATTAATCAGAGAATTTTCATTTTTAGGTGAACTATCTCTTTAAGTTTGAAGGTTTACAGGAGAGAGAGACATATAGATGATCTTGAATTTCCATATCAAAACATTCATAGAGATGATCCCAGTCATATACAGTGCCTTGGGAAAGCATTTATACCCCGTCTTTTTTTTTCCACGTTTTGTTATGTTGCAGCCTTATGTTAAACTGCTTAAATTACTTTTCCCCACATCAATTTACAGTCCATACACCATAATGACAAAGCAAAAACAGATTTGTGACAACTTTGCAAATTTCTTAAAAATAAAACACTGAAATAAGTACATTGCATAAGTTTTCATACCCTTAACTCAATACTTAGTTGAGGCACCTTTACAGCCTCAAGTCTTTTTGGGTATGATGCGACAAGTTTTGTACATCTGCATTTGGCAATTATCTGCCATTCTTCACCTCACCTTTTTACCTCTCAGGGTCTGTCAACTTGGATGGGTGCTGGCAGACATTTTCAGAAATATTTGACTGTGTTCAAGCCAAGGCTGTGGCTGGGCCACTCAAGGACATTCAAAGAGTTGTCTATGAGCCACTCTTGCTGTGTGCTTAGGGTTATTGTCGCATTGGAAGGTGAACCTTCTGTCCAGTCTGAGGCTCTGAATGATCTGGACTGGGTTTTCATTAAGACTATCTCAATATTTTGAGCTTTCCTTCTACTCTGACGAGTCCCTCAGTCCCTGCCATTGAAAAACAGCCCCACAGCATGAGGCTACTACCAGCACACTTTACTTTTGGGATGGTACTCTGCAGGTGATGAGCAGTGCTTGGTTTCCTCCCTACATGATGCCTGGAATTGAGGTTCATCCAACTAGAGAATTTTGTTTCTCAGAGTCTGAGGGTCTTTTAGGTGTTTTTTTAGAAATTCTTAGTGTGTTTCATGTGTCTTCACTGAGGAGAGGATTGAGTTTGGCCACACTGCCATTAAGACCGGATTGGTGGAGTGTTGCAGAGATGTTTGTCTTTCTGTAAGTTTCTTCCATCTGCATATATGATCATAGAGCTCAACTAGAGTGACAATCAGCTTCTTGGTCACCAGTATAACCAAGCCCCTTCTCCATCAATTGCTCAGTTTGGCCAGGAGGCCAGCTCTAAGAAGAGTGCTAGTTGTTTCAAGCACCCTCAATTATGGATAATGGAGGCTACATCCTTCTGTGAACCTTCAATGCAGCAGATTTTTTTTCTGAACTCTTCCTCAGATTTGTGCCTTGACACAATCCTGTTTCTGAGCTCTACAGGCAGTTACTTTGGCCTCTGGGCTTAGTTTTTGCTTTGATATACAGTACTGTGCAAAAGTCTTAGGCCACTAGTATTTTCATCAGCTAAAAAATGGTTTAAAGTCAGTTAAAGTCGGTCTTTTGCTGCAGTGTGTCAGTAGGAAATATCAGTTTACATTTCTAAACATTCATTTTGCCATTAATTATAATAATCCAGTGAGAATTTTGTATGGAGCACAGGCTGTTGTCAGACTCCTTGTGCAAACAGAGATCTGATCTCTCCATCATTCAATCCAGTCTGTCTTAAGAAACAGAAAAAACGGAGACAGACTAAATCCAGAAGAACTGTGGCAACATCTCCAAGATGCTTTAAGAGTCCTATACCTACAAAGCTACAGTACTGTTAAAATGTTTAGGCAGTTAGGCACATAAAATGAGGATGCTGTCAAAAACAATGTCATAAACAGATTTTCTTTATCAATGAACTTCTATTAACTAAAATAAATAAGCATTTGATGTGACCATTCTTTGTGTTTAAAGTAGCTTTTGCCCTATGCGCACTTGTGCATAGTTTTTCAGGTAGCTTTGCAGGTAGGTTACTTGAAACATCTTGGAGATGTTGCCACAGTTCTTCTTGAGTTAGTCTGTCTCAGTTTTTCTGTTTCTTCATGTCTTTCCAGAGACAGACTGGATGATGGTCAGATCAGATCTCAGTGTGGAGCAATGGCTGTTGTCAGACTCCTTGTGCAAACAAAAATCTCACTAGATTATTACAATTAATGGCAGACAGAATGTTTGGAAATGTTAACCAATATTTTTTATTGACACACTACAGCAAAGGATAGAAATAACTCATTTTAAACCATTTTTTAGCTGGTGAAAATACTAGTGGCCTAAGACTTTTGCACAGTACTGAACATTTTCAGCTGTTAAACCTTTTCTGAGAGGTGTGTGCCTTTCCAAATCATACATGTTGTAACATCTACAAGCTAAATTTTAAGTTTCCCACAAAAGAGTATGAATACTTATGCAATGAAATCATTTAGTTTTTTTTTTATTTCTAATATATTTGCAAAGTTGTTACAAACCTGTTTTGTGCTTTGTTTTCATAGCATATGGAGTATAGATCGATTTGATTTAAAGCAGTTTAACTTAACAAACATAACAAAATGTGAAAAAAACGAAGGGGTATGAATACTTTCGCAAGGCACCATATAATTTAGAGAAGTCAGTGAAGATATTAATAATGCTACTGCCTTTTTTTGGGAGCTCTAATTCTGTAACTGTGCCAGTCAAACAATACGCAAGCGCTCGCCGGGATACATTTCACATTCATAGCGGAACACACGCTAAGCCTATTTTTAGTGTCTTGAGTTAATGCTAACACAGGTTGAGGTTCAGAAATACTGAAGTAATAGCCAACAGTAATTCTGGCTTATACCAATCGAAACAAGCAGCTGTGGACATTGATACAGCTGAGCCGTCATTAGATTGGGAATCTCCATCCATCAAGATGTTGGGATCTACAGTGACAATGCTTTGGCCCATTCATCTTGGGTGTCTTTTGATGTGTTTGTCTAAGGTATCTGAATTGTCCCACTTAGCTGAGACAGCCATGGCCGAACCTTTTATAGTCACTCCACCTCCCCTTCCCAGCATTTCCCCTCTGCCACAGTTAGACGCTCCGAAGTGACTTTCAGATAAACACCAGGTGAAATGGCTGAAATCAGTTTCTGAAAATTCAAAAGTGACTGATCAAATGCCAGGTGGATTTTTTCATAAACTGCTAAGAAGAGTTTATAAAGAGAGGCTTAGTCTCAGTACAGGACCTCTCTTAGGTAAAGGACACACTCAGCTGCTAGATTAACTCATCAACGCCGCATTGCTGGGTGTCAACAGAAATGTTTCACACACAAGACCGGCAAGGAATGAGCAGCATTTGGAGGTCAGCAACGGCCTCCCCCCTGAGTCCCCCGGCCCTTTCAAATGTTACTGTCTGCCTTTCAAAAAAGCCGGGGTGTCACGCTGCCACCTCCTCCAGGAACTGCAACGCAGCTGAGGGCTTCTGGTTTAGGTTTGCAGGCTACTAATGATTACAGAGAGATTCATTACTGATAATTGATCAGCTGAAATGTTCTGTCAATAATTTCATTTACGTTTTCTCAGCTAGAACATGCTTCGCGGGTGTTTTATGCTTCAGTGTCGTCAACAGATGTCTTATGCGCTGTGTGTAAGACGTGGATCAGATATCAGAATTGCAGTTTCTCCGTTGCAGAGAGCACGAACAGAAAAGTTGAACTAGATTTGTACATTTTCTGTTGAGAATGCTGTTTTTTAAGATGATTTGAGTGATCTTCTGTTCTGGAGTGGTTGCTTGGGCATTTCTTAGGTTATTGTTTGCTGTTTAATGTCAAAAATTTCCACCCAGTCTTAGATTTTTTTTTTAAATGAATGAATGAATGATTTCTAAAGGATTATGTGATACTGAAGACTGGAGTAATGCTGCTGAAAATTCAGCTTTGCATCAGGAATAGATTACATTAAAAAATTAATGTTCATATATGCATAAAAATGCATAAAATGTTTATTTTTAAAATATAGCATTTAAAAGAAATGAAAAAAAAAAGAAAAGAAAAGAAAAATTGAAAAATGTTGTTAACCAAACACAATTTTCTTCAAAATAATATCTTTTGTGTTCAGCAGAACAAAGGAATTTATACAGATTCCTTGAATAGTTTCCCAGCTATTGATATTTGTGTCTTGAAATGACGAGGATTTCAGTTTTTTTCAGCGAAAATTACATTTAAAAATATACATTCATACATCCATAAAATGCATAAAATGTTTATTTAAAAAAAAAAAAAAAAATGTAGCATTTAAAGGGAAAAAAAATGTTGGTAACCAACATTCTCATTCACTTCAAATAAAATAATCAAATAAAAAATATATATAAGGTTACCCACTTTTTTCAAATTATCATCTTTTCAGCAGAAGAAAAAAATTCATACAGGTTTGAAACAACTCAAGGGTGAATAAATAATGGCAGAATTGTAATATTTCTTGAAATTATGAGAGTTTAAGTTTTAGCTAAAATTATATTTAAATACATATATATATTCAAATATGCATAAAAATGCATAAAGTGTTTCTTTTTGTAATATAGCATTTAAAGGGAAAAAAAAAACATGGAAAAAAAATAAATAAATAAAAATGTTGGTAACCAAACAGTTGCTGGTTGTAATTCACTTCCATAGTAATAAAATAAAACAAAACAAAACAAAATTAAATTAAATTAAATTTGGTTACCCACTTACACAAAATATCATATTTTGTTTTTCTGCAAAAGAAAGAAATGTATACACAAATACAAGTTTGAAACAATATGAGAGTAATTAAATAATGGCAAATTTTTTTTTTTTTTTTGGATGAACTATTCCTTAAATAATTTCCCAACTATTGATATTTGTGCTCAAGAAGTGTATTTCTTGAAGTTATGAGGGTTTCAGTTTTTGCTAAAATTATATGTAAAAATTCATATATGCATAAAAATGCATGTTTCTTTTTGTAGTATAGCATTTGAAGGACCTTTAAAAAAAAAAAAAGAAAAATGTTGGTAACCAAACAATTGCTGGTTCCATTCACTTCCATAGTAATAAAATAAAATAAAACAACTTTCTTCAAAATATTATCTTTTGTGTTCAGAAGAAAGAAGTTCATGCAGGTTTAGAACAACTTGAGGGCGATTAAATAATGGCAGAATTTTGTTTTTCTTAAAATTATAAGGGTTTCTGTTTAAGCTAAAATTACAAAAAAAATAATAATAATAAATTTAAAAAAAATTATATATGCATTAAAATTAATTAAATATTTCTTTTTTTAAATATAGCATTTAAAGGGAATGTAATAAACAAATAAACAAATAAAAACAAAATGAAAAATGTTGGTAAACAATCAGTTGCTGGTTCCCGTTCACTTCAATAGTATGGGAATAAAATTAAAATAAAATAAAAATTAGTTACTGACTATCCTCAAAATATCACCTTCTGTATTCAGCAGAAGAAAGAAATTCACACAGGTGTGGAACAATGTAAAGCTGATTTAAATAATGGCAGTATTGTAATTTTTAGGTCAATTATTCCTTGAATAATTTCCCAACTATTTATTGTGCTCAATAAATGTATTTCTAGAAATTACGAGGATTTCTGTTCTAGCTGTTCAGATTAAATTATACAGAAATGTCTGTGCCTCAACAACAGATGAATAGTGAGCTTGTCAAAGACAGTAAACTAGACTGAACTCAGTCTCTGAGCTAAACCTGACCGATTAAACCTTTCACTCTCTGTGCTTTCAGATATCCAATACAAGATCTCTGGATTTCCCATAAAGCCAAGATAAACACAAGTGGCATGAATTTCATACCACGCTGATATGTTTTTGAAATTGAGGAAGATCTGGTATTCGGGTACAGAAGACCCACGTGCTGGACTGAGGTATGCACACAATGTGTTTTCTCTGCCACACATTGCAAATCTCACTGGTGATCCTAAACAAGTACACAAATTTCGTTTGTGAGGCCGAATTACTCCTGGAGTAATGGCAAAAGTCATTCTCTAGAGACGTCACAGACCGTTTCTGTGGCATAAACACGTACACGCATTTCTCATGTCTGTTGCTGCGAGGAGCTTGACCTGTCCTGACAGTGTTCTTAGTGTAGCGTTCTGTTGGGCTCCCAGGAGGTAAGGGGTTGTGGGAGGGTGCAAAGGGGCAAATAACCACACCAGCTCTGTCAGCTCTAGCACCGCGGCTCCCTAGGGCTGGCGCCAGAAGAGCTTCGGCAGCCGGTGGGCAAAAATAGATGTGACACCTCCGCCCCGCAGTTGCTCAGGCTGGGCGGAGGAGCACGAAGTGCAGCGGCATCGAGTTTCCGCGGCTGTCATCGTAGCTCGGTCATTACTTCTGGCTAATTATCTCAGGCCATGTGTAAACAAACATGCTGCCGGAGCACAGCACACAATGTATTTGGGGTTCCGCTGTACGTTGCATTATCTGGAGGCAAGATTGGCTATGGCTAGGTTGCTTTCCTTCTTAGCTGAATAAGCTATTCCAAGTAATGTCTGTTGTTTAGCTCAAGATACAGAAACATGCTGAATGTGGTCTGTGTGATATAACCTGATTTGTAGTTGGTGAATGGACCTTAGTCAAGGTAGACTGCATGTATGATTTATTAGTGAATTAAATCGAGGTTGTGAAGGGTGGATAAGGGCACCCACTCTTGTTTAATTCAGTATGGCTTATAACAATTGTTTTGTTTCTGTTGATTTGGACATTTTTGTTGGAATTGTTAAGAATTAAGAATCAAGAACACATAAGCAACTCAAACCTAAAACGATAAAATGTCAATCCACATATAACATTCTAGTACTTAGACTTTGTAAAAGGTGCGGTGCACTTTTTATAACACAAATAGAAATAAATTAAATTGGAATTTTTTGAAAACACTAAAAATGACCAAAGCACATAATGAAATTACTAAAACTTAAACTGAAAAAAATCATGTTCTTTAATTAAATAGAAATAAAACTGAAATCAAATGAAATAATAAAATGAATTATAAATACTTAATCTTGAAAAACATATACAAATAGAAATAAAATGAAAATATCAGTTCTTCAGTTTTTGAAGAACTAAAACTGGAATATATATATAAATTAAATAGAAATATAAAGAAAAGCTAAAGCACATAACTAAATTACTAAACTTAAACTGAAAAAAAAAATCTTTAATTTAATTAATTTAAATATAATAAAATAAATTACAAATACTTGATGGAAAATTTAATCATGAAGAACTTTGACAATTAGAAATAAAATTAAATAAAAACTAAAACTGAAATAGATATAAATGAAATAAAAATAGAAAAAATATATATATAAAAATAAAAATGACCAAATCACATAACTAAATTACTAAACCTTAAACTGAAAAAGTCATGTGATTAAATTAGATGTAAAATAAAGCTCAAATAAAATATAATAATAAAAAATCAATTGCAAATACTGTATGAAAAACTTAATCTTCAAAAACTTAAATAGATATAAATTAAATAGAAATAGATATATTTAAAAGAAAAAATGACCAAAGCACTTAACTTAATTACTAAAACTAACTGAAAAAAAATCATGTTCTTTAATTGAATTAAAATAAAGCTGAAATGAAATAAAATAAAATAATAAATTACAAATACTTGAAAAACATAATCTTGAAAAACTTACACAATTAGAAATAAAATGAGATACTAAAATAGATATAAATTAAATAGAAACATTTTTAAAAGAATAAAAATGACCAAATCACATAACTAAATTACTAAAACTTGAACTATTAAAAGTCATGTTCTTTAACTGAATTAAAATAAAGCTGATGAAATAAAAAAAAAAATAAAATACTCAATGAAAAATGTAATCTTAAAAAATAGGAATAAAATTAAATACTAAAACTAAAATAGTAAATAGAAATATTTAAAAAAAGAATAAAAATGACCAAAGCTCATAACTAAATGACTAAAATTTAAACTGAAAATATAAAAATAAAAGCTAATTTTAAATATTTAATACAATGGTAGTACTAACACTAAAACAACACACTGTCTGTATGAAGTAGTCAACCTAACTAATTAACCTTTTTTTATTGTGCTAAATATTTGCAGAATGAATGACAATTCATCATAATTAAGATTATTAGAGTTTATTGGTCTTTTTTTTATTCTTTGTATTTGTGATTTTCCATTTTCATTTGAATTTTAGTTAATGCTTTAGTATTTAGTTAAAATTGTTGAAACTAGTTATTCCAATTGACATATATTATTTTTCATAAAGGTATATATATAACTATTAAGGGTATGTGTGTGTGTATATATATATATTTTAATTCTAGTGTTAGTTAACTGTAATATATCTGGGTCCAACTGCAAAGTCCCACCGCAGAGACGTCCATCATCTCGTGCGAGTTTGTTTTGTCAGGATTGAGAGAAAGTCTATGATGAATGCTTGACATGTTGCCAAACTACTGTAAGTTGTCACATAGATGCTTAAATGGTTATTAGATGACAATGAATCCTAAATCAGACGGCTCTTTGGCACATCTCCACTGTCAATTATGAGTATTTGTCAGTGATTCGGCTGTCAGGACTTACTGAACTTCTTATGCAGAACAGATCCACTTAGAATGGACATCGCTGGTGCTCGGTTATTCATGGATGCACCAGAAATCACATTATAACCTCCCCTGACGTGGCTAAATAGCTTGTTTGCGTGCTGTACCTTGTTGAGAGGGTCATGAGTCAGCTGTAAACCCAGGAAAGCTGCATGATGAGCAGGTGCCACTAGTTATTCCCAGCTAATAGACAGACGCTGAGAAGCTAAGCACGGATTCAGCCCTGGAATTATGCGCTCGCTTTGATGACGGCCGGAGTAACTCTATAGGTAATTAGCATTTGAGAACATATGCGTATATTCCGATCAATCCCCATTTAGTGTGGTGTTATCCTCTATTAACTAATTGAATTAGGGTAGTGTTTGGTTTTAAATTTGAGAAGAGCTCAGGGTGGAGACGTGCTTATAGCATTCCGACTGAGCGCTGGGATTAGTTTATGGTATAATTATGACGTGTCGGACGCGGAACTGAGACGACCTTCGTCTGCAATGCAAACATTTGGCCGAAAGCCTCATTCCCACCCACTGCTGGACTGGTGAATCGCAGACATGACAGTGTTTGTGTAGTTCAGCCTTATGTGTAGCATCATGGAAAGCAGAAAATGGATCATAGTTGTGGTTTTTGGATTATTTGAGGAGGCAATGGCAAGATAAGCTTTTTCCATTGAGTAGCAATGTAGGGTTTGACAACTTTGGACAAAGCACAACACTGATAGTTGTTTTCTTTTATCATATTGTATTGTACATGTATCTTTGCCAGACATGTTTACAAGTCCCTGAGGCCCAAGCCAAGTTTCAAGTCAGTTGTTCACTGAGTCCAAAAAAAGTTGAATTTGAAAAGTTGAATAATTTTTTTGCTACTTAAAGGAACACTACACTTTTTTTGAAAATAGGCTCATTGTCCAACTCCCCTAGAGTTAAACAGTTGAGTTTTACTGTTTTCGAATCCATTCAGCCGATCTCCAGATCTGGCGGTAGCACTTGTAGCATAGCTTAGCATAGATCATTGAATCTGATTAGACCGTTAGCATCTCGCTCAAAAATGACTAAAGAGTTTCAATATTTTTCCTATTTAAAACTTGACTCTTCTGTAGTTACATCGTGTACTAAGACTGACGGAAAATGAAAAGTTGTGATTTTCTAGGCTGATATGGCCAGGAACTATACTCTCATTCCGACATTATAATCAAGGAACTTTGCTGCCGTATCATGGGTGCAGCAGGCGCAATGAACTAATACACGGCTGCAACTCTGCATCTACACAAACTTAGTTCATTGTGCCTCCTGCACCCATGGTACGGCAGCAAAGTTCCTTGATTATTACGCCAGAATGAGAGTATAGCTCCTAGCCATATCAGCCTAGAAAATCGCAACTTTTCATTTTTCGTCCGTTTTTGTACACGATGTAACTACTGAAGAGTCAAGTTTTAAATAGGAAAAATATTTAAACTCTTTGGACATTTT
Organism: Cirrhinus mrigala; assembly: GCA_036247105.1. NCBI lineage: Eukaryota > Metazoa > Chordata > Actinopteri > Cypriniformes > Cyprinidae > Cirrhinus > Cirrhinus mrigala. The sequence goes on along the minus strand of CM070020.1, from coordinate 23,971,846 downwards.
TGAGCGAGATGCTAACGGTCTAATCAGATTCAATGATTTATGCTAAGCTATGCTAAAAGTGCTACCGCCTGACCCGGAGATCGGCTGAATGGATTCGAAAACGGTAAAACTCAACTGTTTAACTCTAGGGGAGTTGGAAAATGAGACTATTTTCAAAAAAAAGTGGAGTGTTTCTTCAAGTGTGTTTCCATCTCTTATCTTTGCAGTTGTATGAGATGAGGCAATAATCAATGTCTTACAAAAAGCCCTCTTTCATATGTGGTTGAAAATTCCCATTTATTTTAGATTTTAGTAAATTGGTTGTTTGGGTGGTTTATGTAAATCAAGAAGTCAAAAAATAGAATTTCTTGATTTTACATGTTCAGCATGTTAAAAAAAAAAAAAAAAAAAGGCAGTAAATTAGGATTGGTATTAGAAAGCATTTTAAAAGAGCATGTTTGTTTCGTCATTTGCAAGTCACTGTGGATAATAATAAAAATAAGAAATAGATTAAAAAAATGATATGAAAAATATATTTTAAATAGCAGCAATATATATATATATTTTTTAAAGAAGTCTCTTCTGCTCACTTAGCCTGCATTTATTTGATCAAAAAATGTTGAAATATTTTTACTATTTAAAATGACTATTTTTTTTTATTTGAAAATATTTTAAAATGTAATTTATTCAAAGCTGAATTTTTAGCATCATTACTCCAGTCACATGATCCTTCAGAAATCACTAATATTCTGATTTGCTGCTCCAAAAACTTTATTATTATTATTATTATTATTATTATTATTATTATTATTATTAACCACTGGGTAGATTTTTTTCAGGTTTCTTTGATGAATACAAAAAAAAAATAATTAATTATACTGACTCCAAGCTATTGAATTAGTTTAGTGTATAATGTTCAACAAATCTTTGGATCTTTGGATCTTTCTATTCATCAAAGAATCCTGATTTTTTTTTTACTCAACTGTTTTAAATATTGATAATAACAGTAATAAAAATAAATGTTTCTTGAACAGCAAATCAGCATATTAGAATGATTTCTGAAGGATCATGTGACACTGAAGACTGGAGTAATGATGCTGAAAATTCAGCTTTGATCACAGGAATGAATTACATTTTTAAAATATATTCAAATAGAAAGCAGTTATTTTAAATAGTAAAAATATTTCACAATATTACTGTATTTAGGATCAAATAAATGCAGCCCTGGTGAGCAGACAAGAATTCTTTAATTCATAAAACATAATTTTTAAAACATAATTTAATTATTTATTCATTTATTTATTAAAGAGAAGCCTGTAGTATAACTACTTGACATTTTGAGTATGTGTAGTCTAGATTGTTAAGTGTTATTTTGCTGGTGTTTTTATTAAAAAGGATAGTTTGCAAAAAAAAAAAAGAGATTTCTGTCATCATTTACACACCCTTCACTTGCAGTAACCACTGACTTTGCTAGTATTTTTTTATACTATGGCAGTGTATGGGTACCATCAACTGTTTGGTTACCAAAAGAAATATACTTTTGTGCTCAACAGAAGAAACTAACTCTCACAGGTTTGGAACAACTCGAGGGTGAGTAAATGGTGACAGGATTTTCATTTTTTTTTGACTGTACTATTCCTTTAAGTGAGAAAATTGTCTGCATTTGAGCAAGTGTAGAGAAGTGTGGTGTTCATTGACATTCAGAGATAGTAAAGAAGGGTAAGAAAGGAGGGTCATGGTATCTTTCAGCAGCAGAGTGAATCCATGAAGGCACATCATTAACATAACTGCTGTGACACGGCTTTGACCTTTGACCTGTGCTGGCTCCCTGGTTCACAGTGGAGACAGCTCCTCTCTGTTGCGTCTCACGACTCCTGTGACAGAAACTCCAGCCTCTTTTTTTTTTTTTTTTTTTTTTCATAAATGAGCTACATGAATTACATTTGTTCAGCTGCACTAAAGTCCCTGATGTTGTAACCTAACATCATTTTGTCTTTTGAAGAACATGCTTTGTCTGGTTCTGAAACCAATATGTTGTTGCGCCAACATTTAGATAATATGCATTAGATAATATGACTATATTCATATATTCAGCAAAGTTTTTGCATCAGGAATAAGTTCAGGATTGTAAGACGCTGGGATTATTATTAGTTAATATCATTTTTTTCCCCAACCATACAGCCCTGTTTATGTCAGCAGAAAGAAAAGTTGCTTCTGAGGCAGAGAAAAATATTAGATTTTGATGAAAGTCTTTTTCTTTCGAATAAAGTTCACTGATGAATCGTGCACAACAAGACCAGGGACATTTATTAATAGAGTCAATGCTGATTTGATTTAGAGTTTTTGTCATTCTGGGTTGAGTCTGTATTAATAACCAAAAAGGATTTTAATCAGAAGGTTTTGGATCTTCTCTCCAGAGGATACCTGGAACCGAGCCGGTCGTGCTTCAGAGAGAGAGGATGAACAATCGCACAATTACACTTCGATTGAAAACATCTGACAATTCTTTTTAATTAAAATTTAAGAACGGTCCCTTTCAGCCAATATATTAAAACAGCCTCACAACCGGTTCCAACAGCTGACATAACTTCAGGAAAGAAAAATGGTGATGAAAACGTAAAAGAGAGAATAGCTCAGCCAAGAGACTGCTTATTGTAAAAGAGTCCGAGCGGGTCCATCTCTTAGCGAAAGCAATTAAATAGCGGTTATGGGGGTCTGGTAACACATGTTCAGTGTTGGTGCGCAGGCCGCAAAAGGGGGCGGCTGAAACGCATAGCCTTCGTAAGCCTGAATAATATGTGGAAACGGTGCGGCATTTGTTGTGCTGTCGGCCTGCCATCCGATAGACACTATCCTCTTACACAGACGAGCCTCTCCGTCGCTGAAGACATTCACAACTGGTGCCAAAGCCCAATAAATCAGCCAGTATCAAAGAGACCATGTAGCGCTTTCTGGATTTCAGCATATGTGGAATCAGAACCTGTCTGTCAGCGGGCTGAGCCACTCAGGGGCGCGGGGGCGGAGTTCAGCGGGCCCGTCCCGGCTCTAATGCGGACCATATGTGGACGGCCGCACGGGGCGCTACCTGCTTTCATCCTGTCGTCAGCTGTCTCACAAATGAGGGGAGCCCAGAGCTGGCAATCGGCCTTTGATAAAGAGGGATGCGTTCTTAAATGCTTACATAAACAACAGGCTGAAATACCACGGCTGAGTAGTGAATTCAACATGATGATAGCTGAAAATTAAAACAGTAAGCGAGGTTTCAAAAGATGCCAGACTATTTTCAACCAATGAGCTATTTTATTTAATTAATTGCAATTCATTAGATTAAGTACCTTAATTATTGGAAATAATTATCAGACAGTTGATAGCCCAACATGTAGTATTTATTAATTTGTTGGTTCAACATGTGTATTAAAATAATAATAATAATAATAATAATAATAATAATAATAATTAATAATAATGAGATAAATGTAAAACATAAATAAATAAATAAAGATTATATAAATAATAAATAATTTTAAGGTCTGTAAGATTTTTTTTTTTTAATGAATTTAAAATTTCTCACCAAAGCTGCAATTTTTTTTTTAAATAAGTCTCTTACACTCATCAATGCTACATTGGTTTGATCAAAAATACAGAAAAAAAACTGTAATATTGTGAAATACTATTGCAATTTAAAATAGCAGTTTTATATTTTCATACGTTTTAAAATAGAATTTATTCCTGTGATGCAAAGTTGCATTTTCAGCATCTATAAATCATTCTAATATGCTGATTTATATCAATGTTGGAAACTTAGTGTTTGGTTTTTTTTTTTGTTGTTGTTTTTTTTTGGAACCTGTGATACATTTTTTTTTCTGGCTAAAAAAACAACATTTATTTATTGTAGCAATATATGCTACTGTTCAAACGTTTGTGGTCAGTACATTTTTTTTTTCTTTCATTTTTTGAAAGAAATACTAAATTTAAAAAAAAAAAAAACTTTTATTCATGTGATAAATTGATGCAAAGTGATAGTAAAGACTTGTATTGTTAGTAAAGATTTTCATCTTTAATAAATGTTGTTCTTTTTAACTTTTTATACATCAAAGAATCCTGAAAAAAAGTATCACAGGTTCCAAAAAATAGTAATCAGCACAAGAGTTTCCAACATTGATAATAAATCACCATATTAGAATGATTTCTGAAGGATGATGTGACATTGAAGACTGGAGTAATGATGATGAAAATTCAGCATTTCATCACAGAAATAAACTGTTTTAAAGTGTATTGAGATAGAAAACTGTATTTTAAATTGCAATATTATTTCATAATATTACTGTTTTTGTGTATTTTTGATTAAATAAATACAATTTTAAGTGATTTCTGTAAAAAAACACAAAAAAACGTACTGATCCCAAAATTTTTGAATGTCTGTGTGTGTGTATGTAGATATAGAAATTATATATTTTAAAAAAAATTTGAACAGTAGTGTATGTAAATATACTCTACATGGCACCACAAAAACTAAAATGTAACTAATTATTTTCCCTGTTTGGTACAGTTTTTATGCTTTGCAGCAAAAGCAGGTATATTTCTAGAGTAAATCATTAGCTTCTCTTTTATTTATGAGCCGTCATCAACAGTTAATGCAGTCTCAGATGCACTAGTTGTTGAAATGCTCATTTGTATCAAGAGAGACAAACATTAAACCATGACTGGCACTGTCATAAGAAGCCAATCCATCTTGACGTTTAAGACGACCCTCGCTGTCATCTGTGGTTTTAAGTTCCCTGAGCAACTGAAACTGGCATTTTGTCCTATCTCTCTCTCTCTCTCTGCCTCTGTAGCCTCATCCACTCTTTTTCTTACTCTCTCGCTCCATCTTTGGGTGTCCCGCTGCTTTGTGTTTAAGGTTTGTTTTCCATCTCGTCTCTCCGCAGAGGTAACGATCAAACTGTGTTGCAGTTCTAGAATAACTTTGTCTTCTAGAAATCTCGCCGGAGCCCATTTGTCTCAGTGGTATTACATGATTAATGGTTACTGTACATTTGCTCTGTTATTCTTTCTTTATTCCAGTTTTTAAGCTCTACGGTGAATATTATATGCAATTCAGAGCAAAGATTGCTTTTGAACCCTCACAATGTGAATGATTTTTTTAAACTGGGCATAAAAATATATATGCATGTGGGGCATTTTTTATATTGACATTGTGATGTAAGTTGCTTTTACCTATTTAAGTTGCCAGTGTTCTTGCTGTTAATTGAAATAAAATGATTATTATTAGATATCAGTGTAATATTCAAAAATATGAAAGTAAAAGTCACAGAAAAATTGAGCAAATATAAATCTTGTTGCAGATGAAAGTTTCATACCAGGCTCTGGTAAAGCTGCGTAAAGCTGTTTTGGTCCAGTTACTGCGGGATAGTTTAGTGCTTACGAAGGAAGGGCTGCATAGTGAGAATTCCGAAGATGAGCGTAATTGACAAGGAATCTGCAACTCTGTGGGTTTTTAGATCCAGGGATCAAAGTCTTGTGATTTTCAGCTGACCTTGTGGCAAATATCTGCACAGCAGACGCTCTCAAATAACAATCTGAAAGGCCTAAAGACAGTATCTGTGATATAATGGAACTGTAGTCTAAGCATGGAGTATTTTTAATTTGTTTACAGTACCTTGTTTTCCTTGTTGTACAATGCTTTTATGCTTGACATTTATAATGTTTCAACATAATTTTTTGTTTGACCTGTTAGACTGAAATTTTAGGCAAATTGCGTAGGATTTTATTTTTTTTTTGTACCATATGTATTCTATCTTTCAAAAGTTTAAGGTTTATTTTATTTTATTTTATTTTTATGCGCACCAAGGCTGCAAAAAATAAAGTAATATTGTGACATTATTACAATTTAAAATAAATGCTTTGTATTTGAATATATTTTAAAATGTAATTTATTCCTGTGATGCAAAGCTAAATTTTCACATCATTACTCCAGTCTTCAGTGATCCTAATTCAGAAATTATTCAAATACATGGATTTGCTGCTTAAGAAACATCTCCTATTATCAATGTTGAAAACATATATGTGGCCCTGGACCACAAAACCAGTCTTATGTTGCATGGGTATATTTGTAGCATCAGATGGGTCAAATTTATAGATTTTTCTTGTATGCCAAAAATCATTAGGATATTAAGTAAAGGTCATGTTACATGAAGATATTTAGTAAATTTACTACTGTAAATATATCAAAACTTAATTTCCGATTAGTAAAATCCATTGCTGTGAACTTAATTTGGACAACTTTAAAGGCGATTTTCTCAATATTTGGATTTTTTTGTATCTCGGCCTAACAAACCATGCATCAACAGAAAGCTTATTTATTCAGCTTTCAGATTATGTATAAATCTCAATTTTTAGAAATTTACACTTATGAATGGTTTTGTGTACCAGGGTCACATATTTGTGGAAACCATGGTACACTATTTTCAGGAATCTTTGATTAAAGGTATTGTTTTTTTTTTTTTTTTTTTTTAAATAGAAGTCTCTTGCAACATGCCTTTACTTTCAGTTTTAAACAATTGAATGCATTCTTACTGAATAAAAAAAATAAAAGTTCTTTTGAATGGTAGTGTAAACACAGCACCATCCAAAACCAATCAGCAATTTGTCCTTGTTAGAAAACTGATCTGGCACACTATTTTAAGGCTTCTCATATCCTAATAAATAATATTTGTTGATTGTTCTGTTTTCTCAGCAGATCTCTATGTGTGGGATGAGAGAGTTGGCGTCCTCTGGCCAGCTCAAGGTGACAGAGACACGTGGTCATCGATCCCTGTCTCGCCTCCTCTCTGTTATCAAAATGTAACATCATTATCTCCTAACCTTTGACCTCTTCTGATGGACACAGGTGACAGCAGTGCTTACATCAGCGCAGCGAGGTGAGGAGGGTCATTATTATCACATTATTCTCATCCTCTCATCACCCAAGAGTCTCTCAAGCGCTCCGGTCTGTCTGCCAGGAGTCCTGGCGTAGATCAACACATCCTCCAATTCACTGTGGGTAATAAGAAACTCTGCTGATATCTGGATTCCAAAAGAGATTGTATTGTGTTTTTGTTTTCGTCATAGTCCAACATTTATGTGTTACTGCTGGTTCTTGCTAAGGTTAGAATCACTAATATAACTATAGAGGGTTTGCACTTACATCACGTTTTGGTCAGTTACCCGGATGTGCGGCCATATTGGAGATACTCAGATGTAAATAATTACCAACAATATAATTGTGAGCGAACACATTGTAATTAGTGCTGTCAAACGATTAATTGCAATTAATCGCATCCAAAAAGTTTTTGTTTACATAATACATGTGTGTATATTTTTTATGTATATGTTAAAGGAGAAGTCCACTTCCAGAACAACAATTTATACATAATGTACTCACCCCCTTGTCATCCAAGATGTTTGTGTCTTTCTTTCTTCAGTCGTAAAGAAATTGTTTTTTTGAGGAAAACATTTCAGCATTTTTCTCCATATAATGAACTGATGTGGTGCCCCGAGTTTGAACTTTTAAAATCCAGTTTAAATGCGGCTTCAAACGATCCCAAATGCGGTTGTAAACAAACCCAGCCGAGGAAGAGGGGTCTTATCTAGCGAAACGTTATTTTCATTTAAAAAAATACAATTTAAATACTTTTTATTCTCAAACACTCATCTTGCCTTGCTCTCCCTGAACTCTGTGTATTCTGGCTCAAGACAGTTAGGGTATGTCGAAAAACTCCAATTGTATTTTCTCCCTCAACTTCAAAAATCATTTTAAAATCATCCTACATCACTGCAGAAGTACCGACCCAGTCTTTGTGAACATGCAAAGAAGATCAAACACCCTTAACAAAAAAGGTAAAACAGCAATATAGGGCGATTTTGAAGTTGAGGGAGAACATGAGATGGGAGTTTTTCGACATACACTAACTGTCATGAACCAGAGAAAAACAGCCCAGGCAGATTAAGACAAGACAAGCGTTTGACATTAAAAATATATATAAATTGTATTATTTTTTTGAAAATAACCGATCGTTACGCTAGATAAGAAGATTCTTTCTTGGTTGGGATCATTTACAGCCACATTTGGGATCGTTTAAAGACACATTTAAACTGCATTTTGGAAGTTCAAATTCAGCGCACCATATCAGTCCATTATATGGAGAAAAATGCTGAAATGTTTTCCTCAAAAAAACAATTTCTTTACGACTGAAGAAAGAAAGACGTGAACATCTTGGATGACAAGGGGGTGAGTACATTATATGTGAATCTTCGTTTTGGAAGTGGACTTCTCCTTTAGTACACACATATACAGTATATATTTTTAAAATATTTACATCTATAATTTTTAATTCATATAATTGATATTATATATAAGTATTTTTAGTATATAAACATTTTTCTGAAATATATACATGCATGTGTGTGTATTTATGTATACATAATAAATATACATAGAACACACATATATTATGTAAACAAAAACTTGCAGTTAATTGCGATTAATCGCTTGACAGCACTAATTGAAATATATTTTTTCCTCCCATCTCGTATTTATTCCCTTAAGTGGTTTCGGATTCGGGCACATCCCTAAAATATTACCTTTTTTTTTTACTTGGACTATAGGGGCACCATTATTTTGATAACGTTAAATGGTTCCACTCAGCGAGCTACTGGTGCTAACTGTTGCTATTTTTACCGCAACGCAACTCAGAATAGGCGACTCAGAAAATATACTGATACGATGCCACATTGTGCTTCATTTGGTTGTAATTTTCAGTCGAAGGGCAACAAGAGAAGCGATGCAAGTCTTCACTGCTTTCCTAGCGATAAGAAGAAAAGAAAAGAATGGGAAGATGCCTCTGGATGAGTAAAACTTCTTAAATACCAGCGTCTTTGTTCTCTCCACTTTACCCTTGATGCCTCTGAGGCTTTTAGTAGAACACAGCTACTGAAAGAGCTTACAAATGACAGAGACAAGAAACACTAGATGCCATCCTGACAGAATGTAAACATGCCAACGCTTGTCATGACGCTGCGGCCACTGAAGGACCATATCCAGGGCCATTTAGGCTCCTTGTGGGGAAAAATCGACGGTACGGCATTTGGTTTAAGCCTACGCTTATCCATCGCCAGCTCTAAGCTCAGTATTTTATTTAACGAGTTATGTTGTGGTAAAAATAGCAACAGGTAGTGCTAGTAGCTCACTGAGAGCAACCATTTCACGTCATTAAAATAATAGCACCCCCCCATAGTGCAAAATATGTATTAAATTATGTGGATTTTTTAATCAATGTAAATCTTTCATGGGTTTTCTACTACATATTGCAGTAAGAGACATCATTTATGTTATATTAATCCATACAAGCCTTAATACCTGGGGTTCCCTTTAAAGGAAGAACCCAGGCTCTGTCAGGCAATAGCATAGAAGCATTTTAGCAACATATTTTGCATGGGCAAACACATGGTTTCCTTGGAAAACATTATTAACAGCAGTATAACTGCAATCCGTTTATCTCTTTGTCACATTACGATTACGGTTTCAATATGGTGCATAAATGAAACATCTCAGAGGACAAAGGAGGAAATAATTAGTAAATGGATTAAACATATAAATAAATAAACTTTTTCATGCTGCAGCTGCACTAAATTGCCAGATTGATTAAGTTCTTTGTTGCTGTGAGTGAATGAAAGTGCTCTCCCCTGGGAATGAGTTACAAGACAACATGTCAAAGACAAGCTCTCTCCTCCCTGTGTTATACACACTGAAATCCAGTCAGAACAGCTCAGGGCCGTTATTCCCAGAGGGTTGCGGCGTTTCAGGTCTGGGTTATTGGCTCTCTGCTCCACTTCATGTAAATGACTCGTGGTGTAATTGAAAAAAGAACTCTCAGGCGTGTTTGCCCACTTAATCCTTTTAAGATCATTATGAGTGTAGTCAATTGGCTTGACCCAGCTGCAGCGGGACGGGGAACAATGGGGTTTGTCTCCGGAGCGGGTCGATCTCCAGACCCAGTGGGCCAGAGGTTAATGAATGATTATTTCTCACTTTGTAATCTAGCTGGATCCGTGTCTCACTGCAAGGCCCTCGTCCCAGGAGAACATTTGGGGAACAGAGGAACAAGCACAGCCAGGCGTAGAGGGACACATTAGATAGACACACACTGGTGATTACGTCGCATTTTTACTTTTTTTTTTTTTTTTTACCTTACACTACCTTTATTTTTAAAATAATGCTTTTATTCATAAAGGAAGCATTAAACTGATAAACTGACTGTGAAGACATTATAAATGTTGCAGAAGATGTCTATTTCAAATAAATGGTTTTATTTTAAACATTGTATAGAAGAATCATAATAGAATCCTGAAGGATAAAATGTATCATTCTAATCATTCTAATATGCAGATTTATTATCAGTGTTGTACATTGTGCTGCTTATTTTTTTTTTAGAATCTGTGTTCATTTTTCTGGATTCTTTGATGAAAGTTAAAAAAAAAAAAAAAACTGCATTTATTTAAAATATCATTTTTGTATAACAATGTAAAGTACCACTTAAAAGTTTGGTGTCAGGAATTCTTTCTTTTATGAAATGAATACGTTTATTTAGCAGTTATGTGTTAAATTGCTAAAAAGTTATGGTAAAGACTTCTTTTTTAAATAAATGCTGTTCTTTTTAACTTCTTATTCATCAAAGTATCTTGAAAAAATATGTCCACAAAAATATGAAGCTGCATAGCTGTTTTTCTTAAGCAGCAAATCATATTAGAATGATTTCTGAAGGATCATGTGACGCTGAAGAATGGACTAATGATGCTAAAAATTCAGTTTTAAATCACAGGAATAAATTACATTTTAAAAATGTATTCAAATAGAAAGCAATATTACTGTTTTTACTATACTGTTGATCACATAAATGCAGTCTTGGTAAGCATAAATAATTAAAATTGTACTGATCCCAAATGAATGTTTATGTGCTTATGTTTTTATGTTATATGCAACCAAATTAAGCATGCCAAAATAAATATAGTTGTCTGTTGCAATTTATGTTAGAGTAATAATACGAGAGTTTGCAAAATGTATTATAATCAGCGGTGCACATAAATTTTTCAGCCTGGTTCTCATAAGAACACCTGGAGGTTTGGTTTGGTCCTCACATATGTCACATATGTGTTCCATTAAGTATAACTATATATATATATATATATATATATATATATATATATATATATATATATATATATATATATATAGTTATACTTAATGGAATAGTTAATAGTTAAAATACTTAATATAATAGCCTAATATTATTGTACTTTATTATTTTTTATGATATTATAAACTAAATAATAAAGCGTGATAATACTATTATATTCTAAAATAAAAAGGGCGTATTAAATAAAAATACAATAACTTTTTGAGTAAACTTTTGAAAAAGTGCTAATATTTACTTTTTTTATATACAAATTTTCAGCATTTTCAAACTTAAAATCAGCAAGCTTTTATTTTGGCGGGTTGCCGCGCTGCCGATTGAAGAGCGTCGGTGAATAAAATGTCACAGTTTCACATAGTGGTTTGAATACAGCAGCGGATAGCCTAGATTTATGCTTTCAGTTCGAATAGAAATCTTATACAGTATTTGCACAGTTTGTCGACCTAAAATGGTAATTGTGCGTTAACACCTTTCAAACATGTCAGTACGTAAATGAGCTGTCTGAACTTACAGAATGTATTCATAAAGCTTCATCAATCGGCACTGAACGTAAACAATGCCACTGAACAGAACTGGCAAATTTACCTTATTATTGCTGCTAAAATGGTCAATTATTGTCCTGCTTTGAGCTGTACTAAACGGTTGGACTGAGAAAAAACATTTGGACTACTAGAGACTGCCAAAAGTTATAACAAATCAAGGAGAAGAGTGCAAAAAACTGTCTGAGGAAAGGCGTTTGTGGTTGACCACTGAACCAGGATTTCCCCGGACAAGAATCTTGACGACATTCGTGTTTGTTCGTATCATTTCTGGTCAGGTAGGTGAAATATTAGGCTAACTTCTTAATTAATACTGCTCGTATGTATCTTTACTACCTATTAACTTTAGTTTGTCAAAATATTGTACACTTTCCTGCTTACTAAGTCCTTCTCTATATGATATAGCAGCTTCTGCATGTTTTGTTCCCTGGTTTAGACAGAATAAATTAGCAGAACAACGTATTCAGTAGTACATTACCCGTGCAATCCATGCTGTTGTTTATATCTGAGTATCTCCAAAATGGCCACGCATCCGGGTAACAGATCAAATTGTGATGTAAGTGCACAACGTATTTTTGCTTTGGTCACCTGGTTAAGATTAGCATTGTTTTAACTAATACTAAAGGCATGGAAATGTATGTTCTGAGAGAGGAGAGTGCCTGGGATTCACAGTGAGAGATGAGGAAATCAGACTTCCATGCATCTCAGAAAGATCTCCATCTGAAATAACACAGAGACATTGTCTTTGCTTCACCTCGTGCCCGGCCGAATGACTAATATCTTCCTAGGTTATTGCGTGCGACGCATAGTTATCCATCTAGAGCAGCAGAAAACTGCAGAATAGACTGTCCCAGACTATTGTTTAGCACTCCGCTGTTTGATGTCGGAGTGGCTTCCTGGACAATTCCTGTATGAGCCATTTGTTTGCGTCCACTTGGCTGCTAAATAACTTTTCACATCAAAGAGGACCGCTGTGTCCCGCTCACACAATGGGATCATGACGGGTGATGAATGACTGGACTGTGGACAAGGGTAATGCCTTCCGCCTCGTCTGATGAATATCAGTGTGTACAGATTTATGCCCTCAAAACTATAAACAAACACTGCAAGATGAGAAAAAAGTTGACTTGATCAAAACATACTATATAAAAATTTTAATTATATATATATATATATATATATATATATATATATATATATATATATATATATATAATTGACAATAATAATAGTAATATTTTTCACTCAGAAATTGCTTCACAAATAATTACAAAGAAATGACAAATACCACATTGAATTAAACATGATTTTTTTAAAGTAAAAAATAAAAATAAAAAAAACTGAAAATGTCTTCCTAAAAAAAAGAAAGGAAATACTCCAAATACTTTCTTCGAACTTAGAAAATGTATTTTTACAGTGTCATTGATTGAATAAATAAACACATAAATAGTATTATGTAAAAATAATGGCATAATAATAATAATATTAATAATAATAATAGTTAATGTTGTTGGTGTAGTTAATAATAATAATAATAATAATAATAAATAATAATAATAATTAAATATATTGTTATTGGTGAAAAAAAATATTTATTTTTCAGCATTAAAATTTTATGTAAAAAATGTATGTAATATAATAATAATAATTGTTACTGTTGTTGGTGTTAATAATAATAATAATAATAATAATAATGACTTTATATATTATTAGTAATACATGTTTTACGTATTGAAATGAAAAAGTATGAATGTATAAAAATATAATACAAAACAATGTTAATAATAGATATGTATATTAAAGTATTAAAAATAAAAAATATTTTTATGCATTAAAATGTTATAATTATGTAAAAAATAATTAAATATAATAATAATAATTGTTACTGTTGTTGTTAATAATAATAATAATAATAATAATAAATTGATGTATTATTAGTAGCATTACTAGCTTTAAGTATTAAAATGCAAACATGAATGTATACAAATGCATACAAATTTAATACAATAACAATATTAATAATAGATATTTATATTAAAGTATTTATTTTATTAATTTCTTTGTCTTATTCACAATTTATATATATAAATATTTATTTTTATGCATTAAAATTGTATAATTATGTAAAAAAAATGTTACTGTTGCTGTTGATGATAATAATAATAATAATAATAATAATAATAATAATAATAATACATTTATATATTATTAGTAGCATTACTAGTTTTAGTATTAAAATGAAAATGTAATACAAGAACAATATTAATAACAGATATTTATTAAAGTGTTTATTTTATTATTTATTAATTATAATTTTAAAAAAAACACTTTCTCTTATTTACAATTTATAATTTTTTTACATTGATATTGGTGAAAAAAATATTTATTTTTAAACATTGAAATGTTATCATTATCTGTTTAAAAAAAAAAATGCCATTCTTTATATCAAATGTTTTATAAATGATTATTTTTGGTGGTGGTGGTAGTGGTGGACATCTTTGATGTCTTTTAATTGACTCGTCAACTGCCAGACATTTAACGACATTCACCCATCCACCAACACAAATGCATATAAACACTTATTGATTTATTGATCTGCTCTCTTCACCTAGAATGGGCCGCTGTCTTCCCCTTACATCCTTCCTTTCATTGTGCCATTTACTGTCGACAGTCTTCTCCTCTTCTTCAAGGTGTCTTTGAGACGGCCTCTGGTAAAACCACCAGATGAGCGGTAAGTCAAGCCAAGATCTGAGCACTGATGCTTTCATTTCTCCAATAGTACAGCATGGACATATGGCCATTGGTTATGGGAGTTTGGCATCTGTACTGAGTTGTTTGCCTGTTAAATGTGAACAAAACAAATACATGATTAGAAAAACAAAGACAAAGCAGACAGTTTGTTGACAGGCCGTGGGTCAATGGTGAGCTTATTTTCAGTAGTTTCATGCAGACAGGCCAAAAAGAGCACACTTTAACTGCAAACCATCTGAAACGTTTTAAAGTGATTGACAAAGCGTGTAAAGTTCAGTCCCACGCTGTAGAGACAAGCCTGCCAACACTTCAAACACACCTACAGATTGAGTTTTCAGAGTCTTAAACGTCTTTTTCTGCAGCTTCTCATTTGACAGTGAGATGATCTAATCTTGAGAACTTCACAGCAGTAAAATTATTGTCATCGTTTTGAGAATAACAAGCCATGTGTGATCGTTTGAGTCCGTAAATGCAGCAGGAAACAGTATAAATCTTTCTTTCCACGCCACACACTACTGTAGAGGATCATTTAGGAAGTGGCGTCTGCTTGGCAACAACGGCCACTCTCTCACGCTAAAGGATGTGCTGAGAGCCATATCCTGTGTCTTTACTAATCACAGAAAAGCATTTCACGCTCTGTCATTTCCTCTGGTGGAGCTGCTCTCTCTGGACCGGAGTAAATATAACCTGTCTGACAGAAATACACTGCTATCTCAACCGCTGGAGAAATGATGTCTGCTCGTGCGACAAGGATAAATCTAGTTGAGCTGAGATGAATTGTGCAGTCCTGTCCAATGCATCAGACGGCTTTTTTAAATGTATAAATATTGAACCCAAACTTTACCAATGAATACTTGATCTTTACTATTAGGGCTGCACGATTATGACAAAAATCATAATTGTCGATTATTCCCTTGAAATTGTAATTACGATTATTAATAACGATTATCACAATTTACATTAATAATTATTAACGTAGTATAATTATTATTATTACT
Organism: Cirrhinus mrigala; assembly: GCA_036247105.1. Lineage (NCBI taxonomy): Eukaryota > Metazoa > Chordata > Actinopteri > Cypriniformes > Cyprinidae > Cirrhinus > Cirrhinus mrigala. Next base: position 23,956,348 of record CM070020.1, on the reverse strand, counting down.
ATTAATAATAATGATTATTATTATTATTATTACATTATAATAGACAATATTTTTCATTAGCATTAATAAATTATATTGTTTATATTTATATAAATATTTTAAGTTTGAATTTTTATACACACACACACACACACACGATATATTCAAATATAAATTATATAAATTATTAATTCATTAAAAGTGTGTGTGTGTACACATATAATGTAAGTATTAGTATATTTAATAAATATAAAATATTTATATAAATATGAACAATATAATTTATTAATGCTAATTAAAAATATTATTGGTCTACCATAATATAGTGTGTAATAATAATAATAATGATAATAATAATAATAATTAATACATAAATAAATAATAATTTATATAATAATTTAATAATAATTTATAACATTTTATATACATATTTTTTCTAACTAAATTGTTATAAATGATTAGATCACACATTTTAACAGTATGTTGTTATTATTATTATTACTACTACACTATATAATAATAATAATAGACCTATAATATTTCTAATTCACACTAATAAATAATATTGTTTATATTTATATAATATTTTATATTTACTTATAAATTATTTCTTTTTATTTTTATTTATTAATTATTTTTATTTATTTATAAATAATTTATACTTCTATCTATCTGTCTACACACACACACACACGTTTATAATAAATTAATAATTGATATATAAAAAATACATTAATTTATTACAAACCTGTGTGTATAGATAGATAGATAGATAGATAGATAGAATATTCTTTTGTCATTTTTTTTTATTATTTTGTTTAAAATATTTAATTTAATGTCCATTTATTTACATATTTGATCCATACGTACTATATATATCAGAAACATCTGACCAACAATTTTGCATGATTATATATTATTGAATTCTGAGTATGCAAAATAAAATGTATTTGTTTTTTTTATAATAATAAAAAACTAATCTAATAAATTATTGTATTTTATTATTGTATGCATATATAATATTTATTAAATGTAATATATAATATGATTATTGTGTATAACATTATGTATTCTATATTACATATAATAAACATTTTTATATATATTATAATTGCAGATATTATTGCTATGTAGGTTTTTTTAGTTAATAAGGATGTAATTTTTATAATAATTGTTATTTATAATAACTTAATTATTCATCAGTATTATAATCGGGGAAAAAAAAAAAAAAAAAAAAAATGGCTCCTAGTGTTAAGTCCATTAAAAAAAATGGCGGCGCTGGAAACAACAAACAATATATTATTCATTTTTCAAGTATGTGTAACTATTTCCAGAGTGCGGGAGGTGTAAATTTAGACACACTCAGACACTTTCATTCTATTCTGTCATTCATCTGAGGAGCCACAGAGGAAGAAAGCACACTTCTTTCAACACCACGCAGGAAGTCCTGGCTGCTCTGACGTCAATCAGGGACGCTCTCCTCACCGATTGGCTGCTTCTTACTCTCCTGAGTGCCAGGGGACGATGCCAGTGGGACAGGAAGCTGGTGTAGGTGGAGTGAAGTTGCCCAAAGCTCACGGTTACAACACAGAGCTAAAAGCACTCAAGGCCAACAAACGTGCCCATGTGCCCGAATCCACATCCTCCCTGGAAACGCTACCTTTCCCTGCCACTTCCTCTTTTTTACATGCCGTTAATATTTTCAGTGGGAAAAAGTTAAAAAAGACTTTCAAATTCTCATCCTTTTGAGGATGTTAGCCAGTCATTGCCTTTACAATGCCCTGCCTATAATATATTTCACAGACGAGTGTATGTGAGTTTGCATTGTAATACACATTTTTACTCACTGTGGTGTCTCTTTCTCTTTAACAGGTTTGCACTGCACGGTCTGCATAGATGTCATGCGTTGTGGACAAGAGCGTCTGCTTCACGCCTTGAATGTAAACTGAAATTAAACTTACAAAGCAAATCCAAACAGCCTGTCATGCAAAAAGACTGACATGCAAGTTTGTGTATTAAGTTAACTTTAAAAATCAGTTATAGTTCACCCCAAAATTAAATTACCTCATGATCATCTCTCAAGCCATCCTAGGTGCATATGACTTTCTTCTTTCAGACAAATACAATCGGAGTTATAATAAAAAATTTCTCTTCAAGCTTTATAATTGCACTGAATGTGTGTTGAGGTTTTGAAGCCCAAAAAAGTGCATAAATAAATCATAAAAAGTACTCGACGCAGCTCCGGGTGATTAATAAAGGCCTTCTGAAGGGAAGCGATGCTTTTGTGTAAGAAAAATATCCATATTTAAAAAATTATAAACCATAATCTCTAGCTTCCGCTAACTGTCGTACGCACGTTCACAAAGGAGTGACGCATGTATGGGTGTTTTTCTTACACAAACACATCGATTTGCTTTCAGAAGGCCTTTGTTAACCTCCCAGAGATGTGTGGAATTCTTTTTTATGGCGGATGGATGCTCTTTTTTGGGCTTCGAAATTTCAGCACCCATTCACTGCCATTATAAAGTTCGAAAGAGACTGGACATTTTTTAATATAACTCCAATTGTATTCTGAAAGAAGAAAGTCATATGCACTTATGTCGGCTTGAGGGTGAGTGAACCAAGTGGTAATTTTCATTTTTGGGTAAGCTATCCCTTTAAGCTCTGCTGTAGATGAATACAAGAAAGTCAGAAGCTTAAATATCTATTATTGTTGAGCAATAACAATAAAGATTCTTGCTTTAGCCAAGACTGCTAATAATCTATGTTAATTATGCTTTTCATTCAACTAGGCTGGTGTATGTGGCAGCAAATGTGACTCCATCTCTTCATATAGAAGCAGAGTTAAAGGTCAGACATTCAGCTGACAGTGTCTCTGTCACACACACACACACACACACACACACACACACACATACTGCCCTGACTGTGATGCGTCAGGGGTCGCTGGTTCTATTACTAAGGGTACACGAGGGGACGACACTGAGGAGGATGAGGATATGAGCCAAAGATGCTTCAATTCCCCTGTCTCTCTCAAGCCTTCAGGCTATGATCACCCTCTCCATCCCCTTCCCATCACTGCCAACTTGGCCGTCTACGTCATTGCTGTGTGTGTGTGTGTGTAGGGTGGGCGAGAGGTTGCAGAGAGACATGTTGGTCCGTCATCTCTGCTGGTGTCCCGGGGCTCGCACCAGGTGTTCACACTCGTGCTAATGAAAGAGAAAAGAGCAGGCGAGACGCAGGGAGAGCAGCCAAACTGAATGAGCTCCGGCTCTGCTTCGGCATTAACATCTCTATTAAACGCTAGCCAACATCTGCTACCGCTGAACAGGCAAACACCGTTCACTTACTCACCCTGCCGTGAGCAATCTGCCGTGTGTGTGTGTGTGTGTCTATCTAGACTGAAAGGCAACCTGCTAGTCAGTTTTGCCTGGAAGTAAAAGGTATGTAAGCGTGTTGAGACGCTACGCATGATGGCCTTGCCTCTTACGTTACCTAGTGTGTACTAAATTTGTTAGCTTTTTGACAATAAATTAAGAATGTTTCCTTACATTTCTCCATTCAAGGTCCTCAGCTCCCCTTGTGAAAACAAGTGGTCTTAATTGTACACTCTAAAAAATTCTGGGTGAAATATGGACAAACCCAGAGACTGGGTTGTTTTGACTCAGCAGTTGAGTTAAATGTTTAACCCAACCTTCTGGGTAGTTTTTAACAACTCAACTATTGTTTAAACATTGCTATATGACTGGTTTAAAATGTGTGATGGTGTTTTAGTGCTACGTTAAAAAATAAATAAATGTAAAAAATTACTAGATTATTGTGAAAATATATTACCAGAATAAAGTCAAAATATTTCAAGATTTATTTATATTTATATATTTATTTATAATGTAATTTATTTATATTTATATATTTATTTATAATGCAATTTATTTATATTTATTTATTTATTTATTTATAATATTTTGACTTTACTCTCAGAATATTTTGACTTTATTCTCGTAGTATTTCGACACTATTCTCATAAAATTGTGACTTTTTTTTCTCGTAATTTTGACATTATTCTCGAAATATTACGACTTTAATCTCATAATCTTTTAATATTGTAATCTCGTAGTCTTTTAATATTTTTTTTTATTATTTTTTAACATGGCATTAAAACACCCAGCGCTGGGTTGTTTTTAACCCAGCATTTTTAGTTTTAGAGTTATTCATTGTGCACTTGTAGGGTACTTCAAATCTTAAAAGTGTATAAAAAAACTGTACGTGCCAATAATATAATATTAATGTAATAAAAGGCAGCTCAAGAAAAAAAAAAAAAGTTTATATTTACAGTGAACTTTTTTAAAACTTTAAAGTACTTAATGTACATTTTACATATTTTTGTCATGTTAAATATGTTAAATAAATAAACAAAAAATAAATAAACAAATAATTTGATAAATAAGGACATATATTTTAATTGCAACCAGTTGGGTGTAATGCATTACTAAGTAATAAATTACTGTAATTTAATTACTTTTTCCTTGAAAAAGTAAAGTATGGGATTACTCTTAATTTTTTTCTCGTTTAATTACAGTTACTTCTAATGTAATAGCATTAAATACTGTATAGACTATAGAACAATTCAATAGTGGAATTAATGTCAAAATGTAACATCTAATATTAAAATGTACTGTATATACTTATATACATAAGTATATAATAATTTATGCTATTTTATATTATTAATTTAAAAGAATTAAACGATCATTTTCATGTCTGTGTATTTTTCAACTGGTTGAGGTTAATGTGGGATTTAGGAAGTGCTTAGTAATAAGTAATGCAATACTTTTTAGAGAGAGTAATTAGTACCATATTCTAATTACAATGTTGAAGATGTAATTAGTAGCTGGTAATTAATTACTTATTTAAAGCAACTTGCCCAATATTGATTGCGTGGTTATTACAAATGTTTAATTACAAATATATTTAAATAAATGACATACAAGTTTCATTAGAAATTACATATTATTGATGTTGTTATATCTGTAAGTGTCAAAACTGCTTGTCTGTGCATTCAGCAATATGCTGTAACCATATTTTAAAAACGATGGAAATAATTATAATACATTAAAAAAAAATGTACTTAAGTCACAAAAAAACTCTACATTTAGGCTAATTGCATTTCATGTAAATTATAACTATGTCTGAAAGCATCACATTTAGTTTGCACTTAAATATATTCTTCTAAAATATATTATTTCTGTTGTACTGTAAACAGTCTTTTTTAAAAATGTACTTTGATGATTTGATGTTTTTGCATACTGTGTTGCAGGAAAATGTGCATATTCAGATGCAGGATCAGTGCCCTTATTGGGGCGGTCTTCATCACCTAAACAGTTGAGTATGAGTGTGTGAGCGAGAGCGAGAGAGACAGAGAAAGATGAAGGAAGAGTGCATCCCAGACTGGGACTTCATCCATCATTGGAATCAGCATGTGCTGTAATTACTGTGTCAAATAGATGGGAAGATGCCTTTGAGGAGGATGGCGGCTGTGTGTGTGTGCTTGCGCTTGTGCATCTCCCTCCTGATCATTTTCCTCTCCCGAGTCACTTCCTCCTGCACTGTCATCTGTCATGCCTACATATGCTGTCACAGAGTGCTGGCAGCTCTGGCCAATCCCTCCACTGCAGAAACAGCGGGATTTCATACGCGCTGAAGGTTATATATCACATCAGTCGATGAGAAGGCTATACATTAGGGAAGACTGATGCGATTAGGTAGGGACAGCTATTCCACAACACAGCTGTAACCTTTTATCAGCACAAAATATTGTCAGTGCTCACAGCGCTGGCCTGAGATCAGAAGCTGGAAGGTGTTCATTTACGTTAAAGTGTTAGTCGGAGCCATATCCTAGCGGATAGCGTGCAGATTTTAGGCACGTTGAGCTGAGGAGCTCACGCAGGACATATGGAACTTGATTTTGATCTCTTTTCCTTGAAACTTAAATTAGCACATAACTAGAAAGCGACATGCTAAAATTACATTAGCAACTGCAGAACAACTATCTAGAACACACCAGAAACACCAGAGAAAAAGTGATAAATCTACTTTGGTTAAAACTCAGCAACAGCATACCAATATGCTAAAACAACATTGGCAACCATCTAAAACATTCTAGCAACAACATAGCAGTGTGTTAAAACAACATTAGCAACCATGTAAAACACCCTAGCAACAGTGTAGCTACATGGTAAAACTAGATTAGCACCCATCTAATGACAATTATGAGACCCTAGCAACTGCATAGCAATGTGCAAAAACAACATCAACAATCATCTAGAACACCCTAGTGTCATCATAGCAACATGTTATAACTACATTAGCAACCATTAGAACACCCTAGCAACAGCAGAGCAACATATTAAAACTAGATTAGCAACCATTTAACAATAGTCTAAAAAAACCCTAGCAACTGCATAGCAACATGTAAAAACTAACAGATTAATAATAATCTAGGAAATCAAAGCAACTGCATAGCAATGCATTAAAACTACATTAGCAACTATCTAGAACACCCTAGCAACAGCATAACAACATATAAACACTAGATTAGCAACCACTTAACAGTAATCTAGAAAATTGTAGAAACTGCGTAGCAATGCGCTAAAACTACATTAACAACTACCTAGAACACCCTAGCAACAGCAGAGCAACATGTTAAAACTAGATTAGCAACCACTTAACAATATTCTAGCATAGCAACATGTTAAAACTACATTAGCAACTATCTAGAACACCCTAGCAACAGCACAGCAGCATATTAAAACTAAATTAGCAACCACTTAACAATATTCTAGAAAACCCTAGCAACTTCATAGCAACATGTAAAAACTAGCAGATTAACAATAATCTAGGAAATCAAAGCAACTGCATAGCAATGCGTTAAAACTACATTAACAACTATCTAGAACACCCTAGTGACAGCATAGCAATGCATTAAAACTACATTAGCAACTATTTAGAACACCTTAGCGACAGCATAACAACATGTTCAAATAACATTAACAACCATGTAGAACACCTTAGCGACAGCATGGCAACATATAAAAACTAGATTAGCAACCACTTAACAGTAATCTAGAAAATCGTAGAAACTGCATACGCTAAAACTACATTAACAACTATCTAGAACACCCTAGCAACAGCAGAGCAACATGTTAAAACTACATTAGCAACCACTTAACAATATTCTAGCATAGCAACATGTTAAAACTACATTGGCAACTATCTAGAACACCTTAGCAACAGCATAGCAACATATAAACACTAGATTAGCAACCACTTAACTGTAATCTAGAAAATCGTAGAAACTGCATAGCAATGCGTTAAACCTACACTAACAACCATCTAGAACACCTTAGCGACAGCATAGCGACATGTAAATGCTTAACATGTAAATACATTAGCAACTATCTAAAACACCCTAGCCTAGCAACAGTATAGCAACATGTAAATACTAGATTAGCAACCCCTTAAAAATCTAGGAAATCCTAGAAACTGCATAGCAGTGTGCTAAAACTACATTAACAACTATCTAGAACACCCTAGCAACAGCATAGCAACATATAAACACTAGATTAGCAACCACTCAACAGTAATCTAGAAAATTGTAGAAACTGCATAGCAATGCATTAAAACTACATTAGCAACTATCTAGAACACCCTAGCGACAGCATAGCAACATGTTTAAATAACATTAACAACCATGTAGAACACCCTAGCAACAGCACAGCAACATATTAAAACTAGATTAGCAACCACTTAACAATATTCTAGCATAGCAACATGTTAAAACTACATTAGTAACCATTAGAACACCCTAGCAACAGCACAGCAACATGTTAAAACTAGATTAGCAACCACTTAACAGTAATCTAGAAAATCGTAGAAACTGCGTAGCAATACGTTAAAACTACATTAACAACTATCTAGAACACCCTAGCGACAGCATAGCAACATGTTTAAATAACATTAACAACCATGTAGAACACCCTAGCGACAGCACAGCAACATATTAAAACTAGATTAACAACCACTTAACAATATTCTAGCATAGCAACATGTTAAAACTACATTAGTAACCATTAGAACACCCTAGCAACAGCAGAGCAACATGTTAAAACTAGATTAGCAACCACTTAACAGTAATCTAGAAAATCGTAGAAACTGCGTAGCAATACGTTAAAACTACATTAACAACTATCTAGAACTCCCTAGCGACAGCATAGCAACATGTTAAAACTACATTAGCAACCATTAGAACACCCTAGCAACAGCAGAGCAACATGTTAAAACTACATTAGCAACCATTAGAACACCCTAGCAACAGCAGAGCAACATGTTAAAACTACATTAGCAACCACTTAACAATATTCTAGCATAGCAACATGTTAAAACTACATTAGCAACTATCTAGAACACCCTAGCAACAGCATAGCAACATATAAAAACTAGATTAACAATATTCTAGCATAGCAACATGTTAAAACTACATTATCAACCATTAGAACACCCTAGCAACAACAGAGCAACATGTTATAACTAGATTAGCAACCACTTATCAGTGATCTAGAAAATCGTAGAAACTGCGTAGCAATGCGCTAAAACTACATTAGCAACCATCTAGAACACCCTAGCGACAGCATAACAACATGATAAAACTAGATTAGCGACCACTTAAAGGAACACTCCACTTTTTTATTGAAATAGGCTCATTTTCCAAGTCCCCTAGAGTTATAAAGATGTGTTTTGCCATTTTTGAATCCATTCAGCCGATCGCCGGGTCTGGCGGTAGCACTTTTAGCATTGCTTAGCATAAATCATTGAATCCGATTAGACCATTAGCATCTCACTATAAAATGACTAAAAAGTTTCGATATTTTTTTCTACTTAAAACTGGACTCTTCTGTAGTTGCATCGTGTACTAAGAATGGCGGAAAATTAGAAGTTGCGATTTTATAGGCAGTCTGTTAAAACTGCATTAGCAACCATCTGGAACATAGCAACATGTTAAAATAACATTAGCAACCATGTAGAACAGCCTAGCGACAACATAACATGTTAAAACTAGATTAGCGACAACTTAGCATTCTAGAAAACCCTGGAAACTGCATTGCAATGTGCTAAAACTACATTAGCAACCATCTAGAACACACTAGCGACAGCTTAGCAACATGTTAAAACGAAATATTTCAATATTTTTATTAAAATATTTTGGGAAATCTCTTCGGGAGCTGACTCGGCCAAAAAAAACAAACAAACAAAACGGTCTTTTAAGAATCCACTTTCCTAAACCCTAACAAAATAAAATAAAAATACAATATACTACCCTAACTCCCTAACCAAAAAGAGTCCAAAAAGGGGGTACAATAAACAAAAAAGGTGTCAGACCTTCCCAGGCTCTCACTATTTCCACTTATATGCAAATTATTTCACAATCAGGCAATCAGGCAAAAGGGTCACAATACAAAAACAGCTTCACTTTCTGAGTACAAAACAATCACAGGGTAAACTTAGTTGACTACACACGGCAACACCAAAGGAACACTTCCTCACAACAAAACACAGTTTCCCTTCCAACAATAACTGACATCAGGGCTTATACGGTGTGCCTAGTGTAGACTGCACCAATCAGGATGGTCTAGTCATCAGCCTGCAGGAACCAATCAGCAGATCCCCTGGACACAAACACTTTCAAAAGAAAGTAGAGACAAAATAGAGGGTTGTAACAGTAACCATATGAAACACCCTATCAACAGCATTGCAACATGAAAAAACTAGATTAGCAACCACTTAACAATAATCTAGAAAACCCTTGCAACTGCATAGCAATGCACTAAAACTACACTAGCAACCATCTAGAACACCCTAACGACAGCAAAGCAATGTGTTAAAACTAGATTAGCAGCTACTTAACATTCTAGAACGTGTTAAAACTACTTAGCAACCATCTGGAACACCTTAGCAACAGCATGATAATGCATCAGTGATGTTTAGAACACAAAATCTACGTTAGCAACTACCCAGAACACCCTAGCAACAGCATAGCAACACATTTAAATCTATTTAGAGCATCCTAGCTGCTATATACACTCTTAAAAATAAAGGTGCTCTAAAAGGTTCTTCACAGTGATGCCATAGAGAAGAACCATTTTTGGTTCCACAAAGAATCATTCAGTCAAAGGTTCTTTAAAGAACCATCTCTGATCTGACGAACCTTCTTTCGCCACAAAGAACCTTTTGTGAAACAGATGTTAAAGGTTCTTTATGGAACCATTTAAACAAAAAAGGTTCTTCTATGGCATCGTGAAGCACCTTTATTTTTAAGAGTGTAGCGAATTCTGCACAGCGTTTTCTTTTAAGAAAATGTCAAAATCTATTTTTTTAAATTTGCAGGAATGACTTTTGATGCTAAATATTCAATACAATTTATTTTTTCACATTCTCAGATTTTACGATGAATCGTGTGTTTGTTTACAAAAGAATTGATCCACTTTGAGATAGTTCTGGTGTTTGGTATGGGAGTGTTGACAGTGGCAGCAGAGTGAATCCATGAGCTCATGTGTTGATGGAGTGTGTAAAGCACTGATGTGTGTAAGACGTGTTTCTCCTCCCCTCACATGAGCCGAGAGTCCCGGGGCCATATGGCTCAGCTGGAGCTACCAGGAGTGCCCGGGTGAAACCATGAGGTGGAAATGGTTTACCCGCTCGACTGATTCAGCGGGCTATCAAAGAACCCCCACCCCCGCTCTGCTAGCCCAGGTACTCACCTAGACTGTGTGACAGGAAAAAATGGTAAAAGCATTTGACCCGGTGCCGGCCGCTGTATCCTCCATCCGGATGAGGACGTCTCGTAAAAATACAACAAAGCAAGGATGAGCCATGGGGAGAGCAGGAGTGCTAGGGTTTGTGTGTTACATGAGGAAGAAGTTATTAATGGGCTCAGTATAATCAAATGTGAGGTATGTAAATGTTTGTGAGGATCAATACATCTTTGGCAGGCTATGAGAGGTGTCAGATGAGGCTAGTTTTAAAGATCATAAGGTTGTGTCCCTGGAGAAATCAGTGATCAGAATGGATAGGGTAGAGACAGTTTGAAGTAGTTCTGGTGTGTTGCTAGTTTATAAATTTTTACAATGAAAAGGTGTATGAAATTAGATTTGGAAATCGTAGGTCTTACATATATGCACACCTGACTTGAAAATCCATCAAACGGTATGCATATATTTGAAAAGAATTTCATCATACTATACTGATTTGAGATGCACTAATCATAAATTGTAAAACAATTGTGTTGTTTAGTGCTTTTGTAGGCTGAATGAGCTACTGTGACAACATGAAGTAGTGATGGGAGAAACAAACCTTTTCGAAGCTTTGAATCAACTGAACCAATTGTTTCGCAAAATGATTCATTGTTTTGAAGCACTCGAAACACCACATGCTGGTGATGCCTGCTGGTCAGAACTGTGTAAATGTAACAAAAGCTCATGCCAAAACGTGCAAAAACAGCTTTTACAAGCTTTTGTTTTGGTTCTTTTATGGAGAGCTTGTCTAAACAGGTCAGGAAGAGGCTATGAACTACTACTCATCCTTTTAAATACATAAATTTCTCGTTAAAAATGTCTGCAACTTGATAAAACTGATTCAAGATGAGGTAAAAACAAAGTCCCTTTAAGGTAAGTCATTTCACTCGACGGCCATCTTTGAAACGCCTCTTGGGCAGGCAAGTGCAGCTCCTGTTTCTTTGAATGGGGAAACATCAATTTCTCCAAAACTGTTCACCAAGCTTACGATTAAATTTTGTACTTGAAAGCACCAATGAAATCTGACAGGAACTGCCTCATAAATATTGTTCCTAATGCTCCAATAGCATTAAAAAAAGCTTATTTTTCAGGCTAGATCAGCCAGTGCACATGCGCAGTACTGAGTGCACGTCACAGAATGCTGTCTGTTTCTATAGCAGCCGGGACATCTAACGGCAGCTGCAGTGACGTGCTGACTTTACCAATCACCAATTCGCTCTTTCATTAAGAAGGTGGGGCATCATGGCCATATTGAGCGTTGCATCTTGCCCCATTCAAAAATATACGAGTGACAAGCTTGGGTATTCTATAGTCTTTGGGTAAAAAAACCATAGACACTGGGGGGCGATCTAAATGAAAATGTCACAGGTTCACAGAGATCGCCCCCCAGTGGCAAATTGCAAAATGTTTTGAAACAGTTATAATGTAACAAAGTCTCATTTATTGAAATCACATGACTTTGGTAATTTGATACGCACTCTGTGAAAAAAAAAAAAAATGATTCACAAAGGTTTCGAAGCTTTATGAAGCAGTGTTTCAAGAGCGGCCATCACTAACACATAGTCCTTTAGTTCCGCGATAATACTTCATCTCATTACTGGGATTGTAAATTGGAAGTTATATTGCGTTGGTTGTGTTTTAGTATTCACTGGACGTCAAATTTGGTTATAGCTATTTCATCAACCACCCTTTTCCAAAAACCAGCTTGGACACCTACAGTTACAGCTTGTTTGTTGCAAGTCTAACATGAGCCGGGTTTCCATTACAGATTTGCGCAAAGCTCTTGCAAAATTTTCTAAATGTCGCTTAAAAATGGTGTTTCCATTAACAGATGTTGTAACTAAAACATTTTTTTTTTCTATTCACGATAAGTCTTGGCGGATGTTAGTATAGGTTTACGCATAATGTAACGACCGCATGAAGTAGACGTAGACGTGTATCTTTAGTGGAGCAGTGTGGGGAGTCGTTCTAGACCGCTTTCGAAACACAGAGTGGCCGTGTCAGAACCATAATGCAGCGCAAACGCATGCAGCATAAAAAAGGTGTTATCCAAGCATTAATGGCAAGGAAAGCCCCATATATGTGAGAGCAGCCATGTATGAGGTGTTTCTTGGAGGTCATCCACCTGTTTCCTGGAGTTGCTACTCTAAAAAAGAACATGTGTGCAACTTCCGGTGAGGCAGTGGAAGTAGTATACCATTGGTATTTGGTGTGCTAATTAGCGGTGTTACAAAGTGTTTACTTTGTCATTGTTTACTTTGTAAAGTTGCAAACCTTTGTGAGAGATGTCGTTACAGTGGTCAGGGATAACGTGCTGTTCGAAGTTGTGTTCTTACATCGTTAGCAAGTTTGGATTGCTAAATCTTGACTGTCAACTAGTGATGTGACATTTGAACTGAGGCATCAGAGCTTATGTTAAGATGCGTGCCAGATGAAATCAGGAAACCAGTGAAAAACAAAGCCTCACTTTCTGTCCAGTCATGTGCGCAATTCACGTTGAGTGTCAGAATATTCAAACCCTTAGATCTTAATTTACAAGTACATTTTAATTCAGACTTATTTAATTACATTTTTAAATACCCAGTCATTCAAGTAATATGAAAAACAAATTATTTCAGGTAAATTAAATATTTGCCATGCAATTCATATATGTGTACATTATTCTTCTATTACATCATATTGATATTCATACTGGAATTTGATGGCACAGTTTAATGGGTAAATTAATTTATCAGAGACCACCAGATTGGGCTGTTTTAGATACACTCTAAGCTTTGAATCTTTTCCCTAAACAGTTAGGGGAAAGTTTCAGTGCTTCACAAGGTTTCCTTTGCCCAACACTACTGTCAGCTGTTGAATGAATGAGTGTCACATCCCGTTCGTTTACTTTGAACCGGAAGATGATCCCACGATTTTTTGTGACTTTTACATACACCAGGTGACCTCCATTAAAGTTCTGAGAAAGACTTTTTCGAAATACCTGAAAAACCATCTTGTGAGCATAAAAACATATTTTTTGCTATGGAAAATATATGGAAGTTTTTGCTAAATTGACATGTTTCCATTGGGCATATTTTTAATTCGCTATTTCAGTTTGCAGAATTTGAAGGGTAATAGAAACGTGGCTATGGTCTGCTAGGTTGGACCAGTGGCAATCATAAACTGTTTCCATCACCCTGTTTTTATTTGCATTTTGAAGTATCGCATTAGAAACGAGTGATGGAAACGCCAGATTTTGATGAAAAATTACCTTAATTCAAAAAAGTTTTTACGCTCACTTGAGGTGGGTTTTGACTTAATGGGAGATGGAAACACATTTGCCGAATAAATTCCTCCATGAATGTCAAAAAAGTCATGTGACTTTTGCGCTCTGAGGTGGGATAACCTGACTAACCAGTGGACCGATCTTGTTTCACAGCATCTCAAATGCTGTCATGGCCATTCTGAAAGTATTTCTGAATTACTGACTCCAGTCTTACACGACTGCGTTCCCAAACAGCAGGCATCTGCCTCAGAAAGCAATGACCGCATTTACTGTGTTTCATCTGCTCGCTCAAGGCGCAAGTAATTTAATATATGAAAATAATATTCAGTGGCTTCTCCAAATTTTCTTAGTGATATTTGGTGCCAGTTTAATGATTGTCAGATGGAAATGGTGCTTATTCGCAAATGTTTATGCAATTTAAATTTTAAACCAGGCTATGTAGCTATGTGAAAAAAATTTCACTGCAGTTTTCCGAAAAATTCCTGTTTTGTATTGCCTGAAAAACCACCTCATGCAAGCGTAAAAACCTCTTAGCGATATATGGGAGTTTTGCAAAATGTACGTGTTTCCAATTCGCAATTTCAATTTGCACAATTTGATGGGTAATGGGAACGCAGCTTATTGTCTGCAAGATTGGACCAGCCAATGGCAATCATAGATCAGCTAGAAAAAGCTCCAGTAATTTTGTCTTTGAAATACCTGCTTTTTTCCCCTTCTAGACAGTTTGTAATCATCCATCCACGAAAACATACACATACTTTCCCAATCTCATGCGGTCACATTTAGGTGAGTTACACTAACAGGTTTTGTGCTTTCAGCGCTGTTGCAGCCGCAGGTTTATTAGAAAGTGGCAGCTCTCATGGGCTATTAGGAGTGTGTAACATTTGGTGCCATATGCTAGCTGAGTGTTTAGGAGCAGAAAACGAGCCGCTGTGTGGCTAAATGTAACGAACATTTTGGCAGTTAATTACCACGGTGACATCTATAACCAAGACTGGACGACAGACGCCAAAGACAAAGAGATGAGACAAGCCCTCTTGAGACCAATGTGAAAGGTAAAACGTTCATATAATGTTTGTATTTTGGTTCAGATTTACCATATGTTGTTGCTGCAGATATTTAAATCCATTCCTAAGCTTTTCCCATCTAATTTAGTGCCATATATGAAGGTGCGAGAATTCAACCATTCTGAATTGCATCACAGGGACAATTCTGCTCAGGTAATTGGTTTGCACGCTCAGCTTCCGAACCCGAACTGTACGCTGATACTTCGCCCAGAGTCACACCTCAGGTCAGATCTTTATTATGAGAGAGGAATGAAACGCCTTTCTTCCCTTCCTCCGCTGCGGATATACAAAGCAAACGTGTCGTCCAAAGAGCCGGAGGGTTATTTTAAGCAGCCTCTGGCTGAGTGGCGTGCGTCGGGTAATCAGCATGCAGGGAGAGGTAATTTAAAGATGTCTCGTCGCTGACAAGAATTAAATTGTATTTTGATTTTCTCATTAGCCTAATCTCAAGTGGGCCTCGTTATTGTGTAATTTTCCGGCGTTGACACGACATCTTGTTTTGGGAGCTGACAGCCTTATGCTGTCGTGGAGGCGGAGGGGGTATTAAGCGTGAGCTCGGAGGACACTGATTGGTCCCCTCCCCCTGAGCCGATATGAGTGGGGATGTTATATATCGACACCTGGGGCGTGGTTCGGGAGGGGGGACGTGACTGGCATGGGCCTCTCAGATGCATCTTTCAATGTCACTTTGTTTTTGAGATGCCATCACTTTTACAACAGAGTAAATTAGCTTTTCAGGGTCCTGGCGTTTCTCTCTGGGAGGCTGTCGGATCTTCCGTCATCCTGCTCGCTCTGACACCGGCTTCATATCCCAGCGCCGCCAGTCCCCCGTGCGTCCGCTGAATCCGATAAAACTGGCGACCTCTAACGAAACACGTCCGTCCATGAACGCGCATTGACACTTCAAACTCTTCAGATGTGCTTGATTGTTTTCGCCTAACGGTGAAAATCTGGCACATGTCTTAATGGAAAACCGTGTCGAAGTCCTCCGGGGCATATCTGTTTGTTTAGGCCCTGATATACTTGTGGTAAAGTTATAATTTTTCTTCATTTAGGTTGAAGAACCCGCAGTATACTGTTAAGGCCAATTCCTGCCACATCAACAAACGCTTTGTTGGGATTCGTTCGATCAGTGTGTTAAGCTTGGGACACACCAAGTCGAAGGTCAGCCGTCAGACAATGTCAGATGGTTTTTATGCATTGGTCATTCTATCCATCAGTCAGTCTTTTTTTTTTTTTTTAAGTTATATTTATGGGCTTAATTGGGAAAGTAGAGAGATTACAGGAAAATATTGGGAAGAGACAGGGGAGTGGGATCACCTAAGGCCTCGAGACCTCGAGTCGAGAACCGAACTTGGGTTGTCGCAAGCGCAAGTTGCACTGTATGTCGACGCACAAACCACAAGGCTATCAGCGCCAGACTACTGCCACCTGCTGTTACGGAAGAGTTATGTTCTGTCATGCAAGTGCAGAGTGTACACGCTATTTAGCTGTTGTCTGTAGTCTGTCTGTTGTGTTCTAGTGCAATGTTTTTTGCCTCGAACTAGGTGATGCGAGACAACGCAGGGCAACGCCACAGTCAGCTTTCCTGAGCACTAGTTATTTGGCGTTGGTTTGGTGTATTCCTACCTTTACTTCTGTCAGCATCAGTTGGAACTTGTTTTTAAGCATGCTGAAACGGTGCTTGTTGGGTTATGAAATATCTGAGGTGACATACTGTAATTCAGAGGTAATGGCAGGGGTGAGAAAACAACAGTTAAGAAAGCATCTATTTCGGCTGTCCAGCTCTAAGATCATTTGAGAAACATCTCAGTATTTTTTGTTCATATAATGAAAGTCATTGTAATCAAACCAACTTTGTTACCAACAGTCTTCAAAATGCTTTCTTTTATGCTCCACAAAAGAAAGGTTTGAGATGACATGAGGGTGAGTAAATGATGACAGAATTTTTTTGGGGGGGTGAACTATCCCTTTAATGTTATGATTATTATTATTATTATTATTATTATTATTATTTGTATTTATTTATTTATTTATTAATGAAATAATACTCTAAATAAGAAACTAAATCTGCCAGCAGGTGCCAGTGAATGTCTTAATGAGTCAGTCACATGATTTGTTCAAACCGCGGATTAAATCAGAAACTAAACACAGCTGTTTGGCTCCAAGACGAACACGATTTCTGCTAGCTTCAAAGATAAGTTCTCTGCAAAATTGAGCAAAAACACATAATATAATGCTCAAAATATAACACAATATCAGCTTCTTATATACTGAACTGTTGTATAAATCACATTTAAGCTCGAGATAGATCAGGAGAAAATCAGCACTGGTTTTATTGTGACTAGAAGGGATACAGCTCTGACAAGAAACTAACAATGAAATGAATTGTTCTACCTATTGGATTGTGTGTTTTTTTTTAACATCTACACCTACCCCAACCCTAAACTTAGCCCTTACTATAATTCAAAAACAGTTTTATTGTTCTACAGTGTGACAAAAATAACGCTCGATTGACGTGCGCATACCCAGTAGCTAGAGCTGTATTCCTTCTAGCCTTAACCGTTTCATGTTGCTCTTGCTGCCTGTGTGATGTTGAGTGATACGTGATATATATATATATATATATATATATATATATATATATATATATATATATATATATGAGACAAAACACATACAATTTTTTTTTTTTTGCACCAATATCTTGAATTTTAGGGCATAACTACATTTATGGAATTGTTGCCCTTCATCATATTTGTCAACAGTCAGCTGTATGAAATATAAAGTGACGTACAGGTCTGGGACAGGGCCACTGCGTTAACTACCTTAAAATATTTTAATCGCATTTTTTCGTAACTAATTCATTAGCCCAAGTTAACCGGTTAAACTGACAGCCCTAGTATTTATTTGTTTTTGCTATATATATGTGGTAGTTTTTTGCCTGATCATTATGGAGACATGGCAGACATTAGGTGGAGAGAGGGGAGTGGGATCGGCGTAGGACCTTAAGACGGAATCGAACTTGGGTCACCGTGAGTGCAGTTGCACTGTATGACGGCGCACTAACTACAAGGCTATCGGTGCCGATTATCTGCTTGCTTTTTATATCCAGTCCCAGTTTGTCTGTTTGAATGCCACATGCAAACTACTGCCACCTGCTGTTATGGAAGAGATATGTTCTCTCACACAAGCTCAGAGTGTACATGCTATTTGGCCATCATCTGTAGTCTGTCCACTGTGTTCTAGTGCAATGTTTTTTGCCTCAAACTAGGTGATGCGAGACAACAAAAGGCAACGCCATAGTCTGCTTTTCTCAACACTAACTTTTTGGCATCAGTTTGGTGTGTCCCTACCCTTACTCCTGTCAGTGTCAGTTGGAACTTGTTTTCAAACAAGCTGAATCAGTGCTTGTCAAGTCGTGGACTATCTGAGGAGGTGACATTGGTATTTGGTGATTGTCCATGTTGGTCGGCATCTGTCGGTGTAGTGTGAATTGGACTACAGCAAATGTCCCAACACCATCCACGCTGCATTAGGTTAATATGTAAATTTTAATGTCCTCTCAATGACAAAATAAACACTCAACAAAAACGACAGTGGTAAGAAAACAACAGTTAAAAAGCATCTGTTTGCACCAGCTTGGGAATCCAGTCAGGTGGTGTCAATTTTATCTATGATTATATATATATATATATATATATATATATATATATATATATATATATATATATATATATATGTATGTATGTATTTATGAGCATTATTTGTCTATTTATAATAAAGGCAGGACAGTAGTTTTTTTTGCCTCAAACTAGATGATGCAAAACAACATGAGGCAACGCCACAGTCAGCTTTTCTTAATGCTAGCTCTTTGGCATCAGTTTGGTGTGTCTCTACCCTTACTCCTGTCAGCGTCAGGAGTATGTTGAAAATGCTGAATTGGTGGTTGTCAGGTTGTGGAATATCTCAAGTTGACATACCGTAATTTGGTGATTGTTTATGTTGGACGGCATTTTGTCGGTGCAGTGTGAATTGGCCTATAGGAAACATCCCAACACCATCCAAAGTGCATATAGATTAATATGGAAATATTATTGTCCTCTCAGTGGTAAAATAAACACACAACAAAAATGGCAGGGATGAGAAAACAGCAGTTAAGAAAGCATCTATTTGCACCAGCAATTTGGCAGTCCAGTCAAGTAGTGTCAATTTTATGTATGTATTTATTTATTTATGTTATATGTATGGGCATTTTTTTTTGCTTATTTATTATGGAGACAGGATAGTAGAGAGTTGACAGGAAAGCATTGGGTGGAAAGAGGGGAGCGGGATCGGCATAGGATCTCAAGACAGGAATCAAACTTGCGTCGCCTTGAGCAGTTGTGCTGCATGTTGACGCACAAACCACAAGGCTAGTGATGACAACTATCCGTGAAGCGCTGCTTGCTTTTTATATACACAATTCTAGCTCTTCTGGTTTCTCTGTTTGAATGCCAAATGCACACTACTGCCACCTGCTGTTATGGAAGAGTAATGTTCTCTCACACAAGCTCAGAGCGTACATGCTATTTGGCCATCGTCTGTAGTCTGTCCACTGCGTTCTAGCGCAATGTTTTTTGCCTCAAATTAGGTGATGCCAAACATTGCGAAGCAACGCCACAGTCGGCTTTTCTTAACGCAAGCTCTTTGGCATCAGTTTAGTGTGTCCCTACCAAAGGCTGACATTTTTTCATACTTGCTTTAGAGACATGAAAAATATATCTATAGATAGTGAAATGTCTACTTTCAAATGAACCAATTCAAATGGGAAACCTGTGAAACTTGTTTTCGAACATGCTGGATTGGTGCTTGGAAGGTGACATATTCTGACAAGGTGACATACTGGAATTTGGTGATTGTCCATGTTGGTCATGTCTGTCAGTGCAGTGTGAATTGGCCTATAGGAAACATCCCAACATCATTTAAACTGAATTTAGATTAATATTTAAATATTGATGTCCTCTCAATAACAATATGAACACACGACAAAAATGACAGAGGTGAGAAAACAACAGTTAAGAAAGCATCTATTTGCACCAGCTCAGCAGTCTATTCAAATAGTTGACGGGAAAGCACTGGGTGAAGAGATGAGAGCGGGATCACTATAAGACGTTAAGACGGCAATCGAACTTGGGTCGCCATGAGCACAGTTGCACTTTATGGCTATTGTCGCCAACATCAATTTTATTTGTATAGCACATTATACAACAGATTGTTTTAAGCATCTTTATAGTATTAAATGCAAAAAAAAAAAAAAAAAAAAGTTTCATTGTCATTCATTGTCAAAAAACGTGTCATTGTCATTTTTCACTTAATTTTTACTCATGTCTGACCTCAACAGACCAAACATAAGCAATTAATGAACCAGAGAGGATTTCCATGTCAAAGAAGGCGAAGCCCCAGAGCAAACCTACCTATAATTGTCACAGACCAATGGTAGTTCGAAAGCGTTTTTTTATTTTTTAGGAAAGTTTGCATGGAAAGCTCTTCCGACCTCCTAAAATGGACTCCAAATAAATTTTGTTTTGGCCTGATTTTGGTCAAAACTACATCACACCAGTTTGGTCTTTAATTTTGCTTCAAGTATATCAGTGCTTTACCCTTGTGCTGTGCTGAAAATCCATTGCCTAATTTGGTGTTACTGGTCAAAAATAACTGTCCTTTTAAAAAATTGCTTGTAATCTCTCATTATGCAATATTATCGCCAAAGCTTGGATTCAATCTTTTTGGAAACTTGTGTTCTTCCAGCTAGCACAGGTTTTGTATTTCTTTGTATTTCTTTTTGGAACTGATAATAGCCCTTATTAAATAGCTCACAGCCTCCTATTAAATGGAAGAAGATAAGAAGGCAACTTCTTAGTCCACCACTGAAAGTGTTCCAATAAACCACCTAAAAAGAGTAAGAAAGAGTGAATTGCACACATTTATCGATACATTTTGAAAAAGATTAGCTAGAACTTTTAGTTCAAGTGGAGCATTTCTGCTGAAATCTGAGTGTATCTATTGCATAGTTTCACCCAGCATTCTCTCTGATGCATTTTTATTGGCTGTCACATTTTTGACAGCAGAGATAAATCATCTTCCCTAATATCTTGGATTCTCTCCCTGGTTTTGCTTTCTGTTGCCAGTCTTTAGCAAGCCAAATGTGAACAATGTGACCCCAGCTCTGCTCCCCACACCTGTTGTGCTGAATCCCGAGCTGAGACAGGTATAACAGGCTTCATTTCAAAGCAGAAACACAAGCATTTAAAGGCATCTTAAGCACCGAACACC
Organism: Cirrhinus mrigala; assembly: GCA_036247105.1. NCBI lineage: Eukaryota > Metazoa > Chordata > Actinopteri > Cypriniformes > Cyprinidae > Cirrhinus > Cirrhinus mrigala. The sequence continues at coordinate 23,934,875 of CM070020.1, read as the reverse complement.
AAAAGATGTTTAGTAATATTCTGACATGAAACTCTACTAGAAATGACTTAAAAGCTAAATCTTCATCCAGGACTTTTTTTAGACTTTCATCCTGACGTTTTGACCCTTTCTGTGTTTTTCCTGTTTGATAATAATCTGGTAGCTTTAAAGTGTATGCTAGTGTATTACATAAGAGCCGCTCAGCAAGTCTTTGTCTCATTCGCAGGAAACATTGACTTTGAACACTTTATGGTTATTGTGTTGCAGTGACTCTGATAGGTTCTTATAATTCAGAGAGGTACTCTTGAGGTCTATTAGCACCAGTCAGTATTACGTAAAAGCCCAAAGCAAACAAAGGCTCATCAATAAAACAATACCGCTACATAAACAATGAAAAGGCTTCAGCGCTCAGACGTGACGCTCCATAACCTTGGTTCCCACACCTCAACACCAAGAGCTACAAAAGGCACGTCATCGTGTAGTTGCGCAGGGAAGGGTTTTATGTCGGCAAGTCTATCGCATGATGACAGCTTCCTGTTTGAATAAGGGATGTGCTAATTTCCCAGAGTTCCTGCAGCGTCCGTGGGTTTGGCGACACACGCACGGACTTCAGCGGGAGCCTCGTTTCTTATCCTCATTTGTCACATTGGCACATCCTGGCCTTTGATTATGCCAGGTATTTTAGCAGAGGCACACAGGAAAGCCTCACTGTCTCTTTCTCTCCCACTATCTTTCTTTTACAGTGTCAGAGGGCAGATGACCAGCTCTTTGTTATTTTGACAAGTTCAAGCTTCTGCCTGCACACTGGCGCAAGCGATTGAGATGTCTGCTAAAAATAGCGAGGAAGACCTTGGCCCGACGTCTCCGCTGCTGCTTCGCGGAGATTTGTTTTCCTGCTAGCGTTTCGTCATTACTGCTGTGTGTCTGTCTGTTGACATCCATTAGCATAAGAATTAGCCTGCATTTAGGAGACAGGACGGAACATCTGTGTTGATGTGAATTAATTGAAATCCTGAATGCTTGCAGCAGTGCTAATTCGCTGCCTTACTAACAGCATAAGGTAGAAAAAAAACACTTTTTGCTATTTAGAGATGTCTGTTCTTTTCCGCTAATTAAGAAACAAACAAAGAACGGATGCTGCAGAATTCTTATCGGCTAATTTCCTGCTGCCGTAATGTGTTGCATATTAAGTACCTTCGCTGTCTTTTGTCGTCGACGCACAACAGCTCGTCCGTTTTAGCGCGAGCTATCCCAAAGGTCGAAATGTCACCGATCCCATAATTTACTGTAAATGCCAAAGCCGTTCTGTGCCCGAGGTTGGCGTGGCGGCACGATCTCATTTATATGGGGCTTAATGGGCATGTGGGTGTCAGCTAACGGGACTTGACTCTTACCTACATGTGCATTAGGCAGCTACTGATCTGTAGCGGCTCTCCGCCGGGGAGCGAGTCTGCTTTACGGCGTGATCTATTGCCACGTTTAACTGCGGTGATCTATCGCACGGAACTGGCAGTAACGGATGAGCCGGCCGAGCTGGAAAAACTCCCTCATTTGTCTCTGTCGCGGCCGCTGAAGGAGAGGAGACGCTAATGCAGGCCGACGGCACAGAGAAGGGATATAATTATGTCTCTGTGCCTCCCCAAGTGCTCGCTGGGTACCCAGCCGTATTAGACGTAATAAAGCCGAGCTTTACCGCGCTCCTCTCCAAATCCCTTCAGGAGCCACAGGAGGCAGCCTGTGCTGTGCGTGCGTTTCACGGCCCTCTTTGAATACAATCCGAAGGGTTAGGATTTCCCTTGTAGCTGGCGGTTTTATGGCCAAATGAAAATTCTGGCTAGGGGAGAGTGGGCGACACTTTTAGTTAAGTGTCCTCTAGTCAAGGAGAAATTAACTAGTTGTCTCGGATGTCTGCTGTCAACGGAAATTAGAAGATGCACACAAGGTGTGTATTTAGTAACTGGTGCATACACAGATGTTTCCTGCACATTATCTAGAATTTTATATATATATTTTTGTATAAAATGTTCATTTTAGTATGTTTTATAGTGGTATTTTTAGTATTTTCTGCATTTTTTTTTTTACTCCAAGCCATGTTTTGCACAGCTTACACGTGTGTGTTTATTAGAATGATTTCTGAATTTCTGATAATGTGATATTGAAAACTGGAGTAATGATGCAGAAAATTCAGCTATTGCCATCACAGGAATAAATAACACTTTAAAATATACACTACCAGTTTTTAATGTTTTTTAAATAAGTCTCTTCTGCCCACCAAGTACAGCCAAAAAAAAAAAATTGAAATATTTTTACTGTTTAAAATAACTGTTTTCTATTTGAATACGTTTTAAAATGTAATTTATTTCTGCGATTTCGAAGCTGAATTTTTAGCATCATTACTCCAGTCACATGATCCTTCAGAAATTATCGTAATATTTTGATTTGCTGCTCAAAAAACATTTTATATTTTTATTGTTGAAAACAGCTGAGTGGAATTTTTTTCAGGCTTCTTTAATGATTAGAAAGTTCAGAAGAACAGCATTTATCTGAAATAGAAATATTTTGTAGTGTTATAAATGTCTTTATCAGTTTAATCAATTTAAAGCATCCTTGCTAAATACAAATATCAATTTCTGTAATTTAGTTTTTTTAATTTCTACAGACTCCAAGCTTTTGAATGGTATAGTGTATGATGTTGCAAAAGCTTTTTATTTCAGATAAATGCTGATCTTTGAATTTTTGTATTCATCAAAGAATCCTGAACCAAAATGTACTCATCTGTTTTAAATATTGATAATAATAAGGATAATAATAGTAAAATAGACTACTATAGTAAAGCTATTTCACAAAATTACTGCTTTTGCTGTATTTTGGCTCAAATAAATGCAGGCTTGGTGAGCAGAAGAGACTTCTTTGAAAAAAAACAACAACTTTTGACTGGTAGTGTATATATTTAAAAAAAAAAGGGGAATAATATTTCACAATATTAGTGTTTTTACTGTATTCTTAAATTTAATAAATGCAACCTTGATGAGCATTAGAGACAAATCTTACAGACTAATTTTTGAACGGTCAAATAGTATGTAGGTTTTGATACATTTGCTCTGACAGAAAATTATTGAAAAATTACTTTAATTCACTTGAAGAAAGAAAGAAAGAAAGAAAAAAGAAAGAAAGAAAATAAAAAGGAAAGATTATTACAGGCAGCTGAATGTGGACCTTTTTTAAAATCATTAAAATATGGTTATTTATGCCAAAAATCATGCACTATTTACCCATTGATGTATTTTACTCTACACTCCCTCTTTTTGTCTTTAGCAGCATATGAACTCTCATTTGAGTTTATTTCGTAGGAAAGCATCTGTCAAGAGCATAAATGCAAATGGTGTGTAAATTTAAAACATAATTACCAGGAAACCGAGGGTTAATATTCCTGGACTAGTCCATTGAGGAACGCCATCATATGGTTTATGCAGAACATGAATCAAAACACAATTCTCCATGGTATGGAGGCTGGGAAACATGCAGGTCTGTAAATCTGTACACAACACAAGTACACACACAAACACTTTTCCTTATGTCCAACCTGGATGTTTCACTGTAGAGTGTGGCCCAAAAGGCTTCTATTGCAATCTTTTTTTTTTTTTTCCTTTGCAAATGCATAAGAACTTGGGTTAGATACTTAATTGTTGCTTAACACTGATTTGAGAATGTCTTGGTATTTGGTGTGTCTCACTTGCTTTAATGACAGCAACACTGGAGCTGACATGAACAAAACCAGATGATGTTCTCCAGGATAATTTGAGGTGGTTCAAGGAGCATCTTGATCTTCTGTGGAAGCAAGGACATTTTAAAGTCTGTTCAGAAAGTCAGAAAGATGATTAGTGTCGGAAATCAATACATTTTTTGATTAGTGATAAAAAATAGTAAGTGTTTGTAATAAGTAGTAATAAGTAGTAGTGTTTGTAGTAATTGTTTCTTATTAATGTTCTATTTATTTATTTATTTGCTTGCTCGCTTGCATATTTTTTCAAAATTAAAATATTTTGTTAGTTTCCAGTTCTTCTGGTTCCCACTATACATATCAAAGTCATGTGCTACACACATTTAAATACTTTTAAATATTTACATCTATGCATTTGACAGATGTATTTATTCAGAGCAGTGATATTATAGTAAAAAAAAAAAAACACTAAAACAATTTTAAAAAATGTTTGAAATAAACTTCAAAACTGAAGAGAAAGAAAAAAAAAATTAAAAACCTATTTAAAGTTATTTTATTTCAGCTAGTTGCCAAGGCAATGTTACTCATTTTTTATTTAGTATAAAAAAAAAGAAGTACTAAAGTAATTAAAACTAAAACTATAAATTATTAAAATCTCAATTGCAAATTGTAAAGGCAGAATAGCAGGAATTAAATTTGCAATTGCGAGAAATAAGTAAATTATTTTTTTTTTACTTTTCTTCATGCAAACGTGAGATTGAACTGCGAGACATAAAGGAATATAAGAAGAAATAAAGTCAGAATTGTAAGATTAAAAACTAGCAATTCTGACTTTTCTTCCTCGCAAATGCGAGTTTATATCAGGTAATTCTGACTTTTTTTCGTGAAATTCCAAGTTTATATCTTGCAATTCTGAGTTTTTCTTGCAATTCCGAGTTTATATCTTGCAATTCTGAGCGTTTTCTTGCAATTCCGAGTTTTTATCTCACAATTCTGACTTTTTTCTCGCAATTCCAAGTTGATATCTCGTAATTCTGAGTTTCTTATCGGAATTCTGACTTTTTTCTTGCTATTTCGTGTTTATATCTCACAATTCTGACTTTTTTCTCGCAATTCCAAGTTGATATCTCGTAATTCGTTTTTCTTGCAATTCCGAGTTTATATCTCGCAATTCTGACTTTTTTCTCACAATTCCAAGTTTATATCTCGCAATTCTGAGTTTTTCTTACAATTCCGAGTTTATATCTTGCAATTCTGACTTTTTTCTCACAATTCCAAGTTTATATCTCGCAATTCTGAGTTTTTCTTGCAATTCCAAATTTATATCTCGCAATTCTGAGTTTCTTATCGGAATTCTGACTTTTTTCTTGCTATTTCGTGTTTATATCTTGCAATTCTGACTTTTTTCTCGGAATTCCTAGTTTATATCTCGCAATTCTGACTTTTTTCTTTCAATTCCGAGTTTATATCTCGCAATTCTGACTTTTTCTTGCAATTCCGAGTTTATATCTCGCAATTCTGACTTTTTTCTCGCAATTCCAAATTTATATCTCGCAATTCTTGCAATTCCGAGTTTCTATCTCACAATTTTCAATTTTTTTCTCGTAATTCCAAGTTTATATCTCGCTATTCTGACTTTTTTCTTGCTATTTTTAGTTTATATCTCGCAATTCTGACTTTTTTTTTTTCACAGTTATAAGTTTATATCTCACAATTCTTCCTTTTTTTCTCTGAATTGTGAGATATAAACTCGCAGTTGTGAGTTTTAAAGTCCAATTATGGGAATTGTGAGATTTAAAGTTGCAATTCTGAGAGTTAAAAATAAAAACTAATTTAGTAATAGTAGCTCAGTGTTAGTTAAGTAACACTGATCCAGAGCAAAATACAGTACATTCATGGCATATATTTGTATCAGTTGATGCGTTTATCATTAAAAACCTCTCATTCAGGCATTACATATTATATTTGAGTTGAACACACATGGTGTCGTTTACATATTTTTTCCCCAGTTTCTGTCAAAAGCTGGAAATGCTCCAAACAGAGGGTTTGAAACTCCTTGAGACGAGAGCTGTAGCTGTCGGATCAGAGAAAAATCCCCTTTACAGCCGTCACACGACCAAAGTGACATCGCATGCGCCGAGACGCTTTGAAGTGTCAGCTGACCACTTGTAGCACGTCTTAACACTTTGCTTTCTTTCACCCGCTACAGGCCTGAGACAGAGATGAAGGGCCTGTTATGTCAATTAACCAACCCAACCCGTGCGTTTGGCTGCGATTCAAGGTTGCACGGGAGGAGCTCAACTGCTCGAAGGGAAAGCTAGTATTAGAACGGTGGAGTTATTCATGTCACCAAGTATTTCCCCAACAACTGCTGCAGACCACATGCGATCGAGCCGCAGACTGGGAGAGATTATTCCTTCGGTCCTGTAAATGTTTTGATGGATGAAGTCGTCCTGGTTTCACATCTATCTCCCATGTCTGTGGTCCACTGAAGGTCTTGTGCAAACACAATTGGCTATAACAAACAGGAAGACCCCGCTGTTTTATGAGGACCAGCTAGAGCATGAACACACAGACATATTTCTCCATGTAGTATGTCTTTCGGTCTCTCTTCCTACATGGAAAAAATAATAAATGAGATCTCTTTAATATCTCAGTTGTTTCTCTTAGACATCAGTGAGATTAAATAGAAGCATATTGCTTCTAAGATTTTACTCCTGAGAAAAAGACTACCGTAAATTTGTTTAAAATATAAATTAAATAAAAAATATAAATATAAAACAGAAAAGTGCAGTCAAAAATCAGAGATCTCAGTATGAACTTTTTTTTTTCAATTCTCCAGTGTAATTTTAGCATAGTTTATATATTTTTATAGTAATTATTACAGCATTTTTATACATATTTTGATTTCATTTTTAATTTTTACATTTCTATTTTTATTTTTGTACTACAGCCTAAATATATATTCAGTTAAAGTTGCTGAGGCAACATTTCTAATTTTCATTTGTTTTTGTTTTTTTATTTAATTTTATTTTATTTTAGTATTTTTTATTATTTATTATTTTTATTTTATTGTATTTTATTTTAGTATTTTATTTAAGCATTTTTTTATTTTATTTTATGTGTTATTATTTTATTTAATTTTTATTTCAGCTTAGATTTCAGTTACCAAATATGTTTTTTGGTTTTAGTTGTAGTTTTAGTTAACAATAACAACACTGAAATTCTCCCAAGACCAAATGATCTGAGCTGCTATCCACTTTAGCTATCCATTTTAGTCTAGGGCTGTCAAACGATTAATCACATACAAAATTAAAGTTTGAGTTGAATATGTATATATTTAAGAAATATTTACAAGTATATGTATTATAATTTATATTATATGTATATATAATATAAATATAAAATATTTTGTACATAACATTTTTCTTAAATATATACATTAATTTGTGTGCATTTATTAATACATAATAATTACACAGAGTACACACACATATATTAGGCAAACTCAAACTTTTGTATGTAATTAATCACGATTAATCATTTGACAGCCCTATTTCTATCTTTGTAATCTTACTGTGTGCCAGCTGTCTCATTTCTTATTTTTCCTAAATTAATTTTAGGAGAAACACCTGAGACACCTTGAACACTTAATTAAAGGGAAAGTTCATCCAAAAATAAAAATGCTGTCATAATTTACTCACCCGCATGTCATTCCAAACCTGTATGAGATATTTTGGAAAACCTTAGGAACCAAACAACATTGGACCCTATTTACTGCTATGAGACATTTCTCAAAATAAAAGAGCAAACTTTGAGCAGTGGTCTCTCTTTCAGCATTGTGATGCAGGAACTGTCTAGAGCAGTTCATTTGCAAAAAGAAATATTATGCAAACATACTTTCCAAAAAGTGTCAGACCTGAGCCAAGCTCTGATTAAGCTCCGACCGAAACGTTACCTCTACCCCATTCATAACCCTTCACCAAAACCATTTACCTGGAGAAGAGAGCTGAACTGCAGTGATAAGGACAAGAAGCATAATCATTAATATAAAGCCCTGTGAGAATGAACTCACTCACACATAGCTTACTGATGAAGAGGATTTGGGCTGTTTGGCCCATAGGTGTTAAACTTTCACTAATACGTCCAGGATTTTGTCTCCCCCACAGGAAAATGCTGCCAAACCGGGAAATTACATGTCATCTTTCGGAGATTAAGTGGCCGAAGATAAATCTACGTAAAGGGAATATACACACTGTAAGGCTCTATCATTCTCATTAAGCCTGCAGTTGATTGGAAACTTAACAGATGCACAGAACTACTCTAAATAAATGTATCTTGTCTTTGAGACACATCTGGTTTGAGTCTAAGCACTGTGTACTTGTGACTGGTTGTACTACAGACCAGACTACTGCAGCAGTTTTGAACCTGCGATTGGAGGAAGATGAAGAGGAGGAGGAAGAGAAAGTGGTAAGCATTCATTAATCACATTTCTGCCCTAATATACATTATTTTTGGTGTGTGGGTCTGATTGGCTGAGAGCCTTTTCCAGGAGGTGCTATATTCTAGTAATAACAGAACTCTAACCATTTTATCATTTGTATCACTCCACTTGTGGTATTTCTCACAATGAGTGTCATGGCAGACACCCAAATCCACTATAATTTTATAAATAATTAGGGCTGTCATCGACTGAAGATTTTTATGCTTGACTAGTAGTTGTTCATTTTAAGCATTAGTAGACTATTACTCACATGTTTATTAATAAACCATATAAATCATAATAATAAGCCTTTAATTGCCCACATAGCCTAATAAGCCCTTAAGCACACAAAAAAAGCTTGCCACAGCGCACCGGCAGATATAACAATTATGAACGTGTCTGGGAAAAACAGCAAGGAGACTACATTAAGGTTTTAATAATTTATTTATAAACTAGCACTTTCTTTGTTTTCGGCCTTTGTTTGCACCTGTATGCACGTTTCATACGAATTACATAATATGAGAATATTTGTTTTATATTTGAATTTGTTCATTTGAAAGTACACATTTTATTTTCTATAGATATATTTTCATGTCTGTAAGGCAAGTATACACAGAGTTTCGAAGTTATACGTTTAAGTTCACAAAGACCGAGACTGCAGAAAGCGCATCCTGTTTGCTTAATTTTACAAAAGTGCAACGTTTTGTTGTTATTGTAAATGCATAAAAATAAATATAGAGTCTTTACAGATTCGAAAGATTATTTTATTTGTATGACCAAAAATTATGGTGTATTTTAAAAGCAAGTGACCGCACCGGTGCCTCAATCTGTCATGCGGTGAGCGCGTTACTATTCAGCTTTCACACTCTGCACAGACACTTCAATACTGCGCATTTTCTAGGTTATAATTAGATTGAGCAGCCATGTAAAGTTGCTACTATGTACATCTTTTAGATGAAAATCCATATTTGAGGTGAGCGTTTGGATGTCCTGCCAGATGTACTATATTACCACACAGCTATTAACGATCTGTCCGTCACGGAGTGTTTGACTTCGTCATTCCTATGTAATTTTTTTTTCTGCAACTAATACAATTTTTGTCAACCAAGCCTCTTCTGGTTGACTAAGGATTAGTCGACTCTTAGGGGGCAGTCCTATAAATATTACTGCTTTTGTGTCACGGAAAGTAGATTTATGAGTTTCTAGGCGAGAATGTACTTTGTTTCAGATATGCAGTTATTTGAAAATTTGCTTCAGCATTTTCTGAAATGTGAGCTTCTTCATGTCAGCAGCCAATCAGTGTGTTCATGATGGCAATTAATTACATTATTCCACAATCAGATGGCGACAAGAGACTGTTTTTATGAGTGAGTCAGCAGTAAAGACTTTTATATCAAAAGAGACTGAAACAGGGTTGTAAACAAGTAAGTTATTTTTACTTTCAACAACACTTTGTAAGATGCAGCCAACAAATGCACTGAGTAGTGCTGTCTTTGGAAATCACCCTTAACAGGTAGAAAGATACTACGACAAAGCTATCGCTTTCCTCAGTGGACATTCAAACTACTTTTTTATTGTGAATAGGAGACTGAGCAAAAGAATGAATGTTGTATCAGATGCAGGTAATCACACACGCTCAGTCCATCTCTCTCTCATAATACTCTATATATTACAGTGAGCTTTTAATACAGTAATACAAAAAGTTTTCAATGAATGTTTGAATGGACATTCTCGAATTAGTAACAGAGGCTTGGGCTTAGCTGTTAAACAGATTTGAATTTGTGGTGGAAGGAAGTAGTTTGCTCAGAAGAGGGTTGTTTGTTGTTTCTTATGTATTTACACACTCATCTTGTCGAACTGTTGTATAAACACAATATCACACTCATAGCCATGCGATATGGCTATATAACAGCACACTGTGATTCGGCTGTAGGCACGAACTGCTACTCCTGTGATATTGTTTGTATATTTTATCTATCTAAGCATTTTTAAGCATGTTTATTTTTTTAAGGCATAAAAATGTACAATTTATAGGTAACGCTTTACAATAATGATTTCATTTTTATATTAGTTTACTTTGTTAGTTACCATGAACTAACAATGAAAAATATTATCTGTTAATATTATATGTGACCCTGGACCACAAAACCAGTCATAAGTGTAAATTTCTCGAAATTGAGATTTATACATCATCCGAAAGCTGAATAAATAAGCTTTCCGTTGATGTATTTTTTTTTTTTTTTTTTTTTTTTTTTTTAGGAAAGGACAATATTCAGCCGAGATACAACTGGCAATTTGAAATGTATCAGAATATTAGTATCAAAAATTAAGTATCAAAATAATATCAAAAATGAAGTTTTGATATATTTATGGTGGGAAATTAACAAAATATCTTCATGGAACATGATCTTTACTTAATATCCTAATGATTTTTGGCATAAAAGAAGAATCGATAAATTTGATCCAGATTTGGGCTAAGAACTAACAATAAATAATTGTAGTTTCATTAACTAATGTTAGCAAATATTAATAAATCCTGCAACAACTGTATTTCTCTTTGTAAATCCAAGATGTTCGTGTCTTTCTTTCTTCAGTCGTAAAGAAATTGTTTTTTGAGGAAAACATTTCAGCATTTTTCTCTATATAATGGACTGCTATGGTGCCCCAATTTTGACTGTCTTGAGCCAGAATACACAGAGTTCGGGGAGAGCAAGACAAGACGAGCGTTTGAGATTAAAAAGTATATAAATTGTATTATTTTATTGAAAATAACCAATCGTTTCGCTAGATAAGACCCTTCTTCCTTGGCTGGGATCATTTACAACCGCATTTGGAATCGTTTGAGGCCACATTTAAACTGCATTTTGGAAGTTCAAACTCGGGGCACCATAGCAGTCCATTATATGGAGAAAAATGCTGAAATGTTTTCCTCAAAAAATATAATTTCTTTACGACTGAAGAAAGAAATACATGAACATTGTGGATGACAAGGGGGTGAGTACATTATATGAGAATCTTTGTTTTGTAAGTGGACTTCTCCTTTAACTAATGAGACATTATTGTAAAGTGTTACCAATTTATTATTACTTGCAAGTTCACACATATTGTCTTGTCTATATAATTAGACGTGTCATTTTTTTTTTTCTTCAGAAACAGTGTGCAGTACCATTTTAATGGTCAAAATGTGTTCATATTATTTATAAAGTGTGATTTTCTTCTCTCAGAAAAAAGGTACAAAAGTTGTCACTGGGGTGGTACCTTTTCAAAAGGTACCTTATTTACTCCTGAAATATGTATGTTACTACCTTAAAGGTACATATTAATGCCTAAAGAGTACATATTAGTACCTTTTGAAAATGTACTGGCCCAGTGACAGCTTTTGTACCTATTTTTTTCTGAGAATGTAATAACTGTGAAAGATCTAAGAAAGCTTTCACATGTGATCCAAAGCTAACATTATTTTTGTGACTATTAAAGTAGAGAACGATGCTTTTGGGAAGCTTTCTGTGAAGATTAAGCATTACTAATGTTCTACTTAGTGCTTCTGGAAACCCAGCCCAGTTTTTTTTTTATTCTCCAAAGAGAAAAAATAGGTTTTGTGCATTTCTGTTAATGATAGCGACCCACCCAGCTGACGCGAAATATCACTGGCACTATGAGAGCATGAGACAGAAGACGTCCAGTTGTCCCCTCAAGCAAGCGAGTGTTGGTATCTTGGCTGTGGCCCGTCAGTTTAGTGGGAAAGGAGAGCCTGGCCGAGCTACTGATCTGGGGCAGTTTGGCACACATCCGCCCCCTGAGACGGCATTGGCGTGATGGTGTGTGTGTGAAGGACCCGGCTGGGCTGCTCGTGAGAGTGCTTAAGGCACTTTACCTTCTTTACCCTCTGCTGGAACACATGAACGTGTTGTGTGTCATGTTCCATAATTCATGTCTGTCCCTCTCCTTCTCACTGGATCTCCCTCCTTGGCAGATTGCCGTCTTCTGTCTGTCAGAGTGACACAATGACAGATATGAATAACAGACATGCCACAGGACATCCTCAGTGGTGCATTCCTCACTTAATACTAAGCTCTCAACGAAACCTGTGTGCAATCATTTATTATTTTGCTTTTTTGTTCATTTCTCACCAGTACTCTGGATGTATGTAAGATATTGTAAATTTCATTCCGTAAATATAGCAAAACTTAATTTTTTGAGTAATATGCATTGCTAAGAACTTAATTTGAGCAAATTTAAAGGCGATTTCCTCCTTTTTTGCACCCTCAGATTCCAGATTTTCAAATAGTTGTATCTCGGCCAAATATTGTTTTATCTTAACAATCCATACATCAATGGAAACCACATTTTTTTAAGTTTTCATGATGCATAAATCATTGTAGAATTACTCAAGTTCAGTCAAATTCTGTGGTGAGTGGTGCGATCCACGATTGGATTTAAGTCATGGCTCTGATTTGGCCACTCAAGGACATTCACCTTCTTATCCTTAAGCAATTATTTGGAATGGGATTTGATTGATTATCATACCCTTTTGAAATAGTTACTTTATTTGTCATACAGACTGAAATCAAACCCCATTCCAAATAACTTTTAAAGCTTTATTAACAGTTTTGGTAAACCAATGAACGAAAAAACAACAGTTCTGCAAATTTAAAACCTACAATAACAGGGTTGGAAAAGTCATCCGTCGCTTGATTTAATACTTCATAGAGCTACCTTTTGCTATAATTACAGCCATCAGTCTTTTTGGATATGTCTGTACTAGCTTTGCACACCTTGATTGGGGAATGTTTGCCCTTTCTTCCTTGCATAATTGCTCAAGTTCAGTTAAATTCTGTGGTGAGCAGCAATGGACTGCTTTCTTCAAATCCATTCACAGATTTTTGATTTTAAGTCTGGGCTCTGACTTGGCCACTCAAGGACATTCACCTTCTTATCCTTAAGCCATTTTGGTGTTGTTTTGGCAGTATGTTTAGGGTCATTGTCGTGTTGGAAGATGAATGACCTGCCTGACTTCAGCTGTCTAGCAGAGGGACACAGGTTTTCCTCAAGTATTTGGGTCCTGACCAATCGGCCAGTCCAAGCTGAAGAGAAACACCCCCACAACATAATGCTGAAACCACCATGCTTCACAGTAGGTATGGTGTGTTTTGGGTGGTGTGCTGTGTTTGCTTTTCACCAAACACAGCGCTTGAGGTTCAGTCCAAAAAGGTCAGTCTCATCAGACCATAGCACCTTTTGCCAGAAGGTATCAGACTTTTCCAAATGCGTTTTTGCATAGTGAAAACGAGAAAGGCTTCTTTCGTGCCACCCTGCCATAGAGGCCAGCTTTGTGTAAAGCTTGGAAGATATTGGTCACATGCGCAGACTGACCAGACCCAGCCATAAAGCCTTGTAAGTCCTTCAAAGTTGCCTTTGGCCTCCTGGTAGCTTCTCGTATCAATGGCTCTGTCATCCCCTTTGGACGGGCGGCCTGATCTAGGCTGTGTGCTGGTGGTGCCATACGCTTTCCATTTTTTAATGATGCTCTGAACAGAACTCAGAGGGATAACTAAAGCCTTTGAAATGTTTTGTAGCCTTCTCCTAACTTGTGCCTTTCTACAACTCTGTCTGAGAGATCTTTTGAAAACACTTTCCAACTATGGTGAATTCAGTGGAATCTTTAAGTAACAGCTTGTTTTATTCTGAAATAATCAGCACCACTACTATTGATGTCAGGTGGGGCAATTAGCCTGGTGTTTAATCTGGAAGTTGATTGCTTGCACCTAAGCAAGTTTATAATGGTATCCACCTTATTTTTCAATGCGGAAGTAAGCTGTTTTCTGGTAATGTGTTAGACGTCCGGTTCATAATCCGCCATAGGAAAATAACGAGAAGAATATCGAAGTGCAGTAAACGGTAAAACAGTTTACACTACAAACCAGTGTGTTCATAATTAAGACAATACATTAAAACAATATGGGAAGACACACCAGTTTGCATTATCAAGCACTAAAACGAGCTTTTTGTGCAGCTAAATATAGCTGGAAGTGGATGAGACCGGAAGCTAGACACAAAAATTGTACAAATGGTTGCACCCACTCTTATGGGAAAAATAAGGTGGATACTCAAAGGGGCTGATCACTTTACCAAACCAGGCATTTCACTGATTATTTTGTCCTCCAGAATTTTTTTTAATTATATTTTCACTGTTAATGAGGGTTATAATGTGTACATGCAGCTTAAAAAAGTTAGACTTAATTTATTTTATTTTCCAGGTTTTAATGTGACAAAAGGTAAAGGTTTTCACTGGGTATGATGATTTCCTATAGGCACTGTATATGATTCTGATTCACAGGCGTTTTGCGTTTTGATTCGCTTTCTGATTTAATATAGATTATTTTGGATATACATCAGGTACAGTACATGCGACATTTTCTTTTTTGTTTTTTGCAATCTAAACATTTAAATGGTGGCTGTCATAAAAACCTGTTGGATTCATTCAAACATAAATTAAATATTGCAGAACAGTGAAAATTCAGTTGGTGCATATGTTTATCAAAATGCTCCTCTCTAGAGTTCATTTTTCTAGCTGAATAATGAGTTTATTGTCATCAAATATGTTTTTTCTGAGGTAAATGTGATATTATGTGACCATGTTTATAAGCTGTCGATGTCTTTCCACGGTTGAAACACCGATTGAGCAATTACATAAGACAAGATACAGATTTCGGTGAGTTGAAGCACACCTTTGGATGTTTATTCACATTTATTACATGCTGAAACTGATGTTAAAGCAGATGATCAGTTCGTGGTGGTGCTTCTTAAACTGAGGTGCTACTAAAAAGCGATCTGTCACCCCCCATTTACAGTGCCAAAAAGGTAGTTATTATTTGAAGACTAAAAAAAATGGACAGAATTTGAAATCTGAGACTTTGTTTTATATCAAACGTAATAAGGCACAAAGCTTATTACGATTTATTGGATGGGAGGCACGCTAAAATGTTCCCTTCATTAACTGAAAACAGGCTAGACTAATGCATTCTTGCGATTTAAGAATCTATATGGTTTTGTAAAAATGAAAATCGATTAAAATCAAGACATGAGTATTTTTTACCTTGCCCTAATACGTTCATTCATTTATTTTACTTACTGACAAAGGTAAATTTGGCTGAACTGTAGCATTGGTTGAAGTTAGCCTTGCATATTAAAGTGTCATGAAACCCCCCTGCTTTAGGGTTCCAAAAAGAGGTGTGGTCTACTGTGACAAAGTGGGTGGGTAATGTGTTGAAAGTAGGAAGGGTTTGCATAAAAAGGGGAGTGTCATCAAGCGCATAAAGACAGCTAATTAACACACCGGTAATGCAGTTGCAAATAGAGTCCTAAATTTCAACGCTGGTTGAAACAACACAACAACAGGCCACCGCGACTGTATATTACATTTATCATGACTGTGATGCATGTATTCACTGAGATTCAGTTCATTTTTGAGACGGCAGAAAGTGCATCATGTTTGTTTTCTTTGTTCTTTATTATTAAAAGCAGGTTTTATTGATAAAAGTAGACCCTTTACAGTTCGAATGATGTATTACTCTTACCTTTATGAGCAAAAAATGATGGTATATTTTAAATTGTTTCCACAGAGTAAAAAAAGTGATTGCGCTGGCGCCTCCATGTCCTGCAAAGCGCCCTTAGCCTCCACTCTCCGCACAAAGAATTGGATATGCGCCTGATAGCGCACAGTTATCTAGATTTAATGTTTAAACTAGCATTGTTATATGCTCGAGTTGTTTTATATCTTTAAATTTTATTTTAGGCAAGTTGTGATAATTTGAGAAGGCAAAATTGATCAAATATAGACTATGATCAACTCGCTGTCTGCCGCTGGCTGCTGGGTCGTTACTTTAAAAATTAATATTCCCAACAAACATGAGCGTCTGTCTGACATGCAGATCATATCTATATTGCGTCAGTCGGTCCAGGACCATATCTGTACGTCTACAGGACGTGCAAATTGTCACGGAACATGGAAAATCAACCTCCTGCACCCAAGCTTCAGCTCTGGTCTGGGAAATGCAAACAATACTTTTTTGTTGTTGCACCGAGGAGCACTTACGTCGAGGCATGTCTCTGAATGACACTGAGAGAAGAAGTGGTACTATCTTATGCATAATACAGCATATCATTTATATGCATACTACAGCGCAGTGATTGGGTTGAACAAGCTCTTTCTCATGAATAAAGTGACGTAGTTTTGTTGAAACGGCCCTCTCCCACCCCTGCAGCCTATCTATAACACATGCCGAGGGCCGGCTCTATGTCACATCTCATGACGTAACCTCGACTTTGCTTTTCAACCCAAAAGAATGAAATTGCTCAGAAAAATGAACAAATAACCATTTTCCACTTTTTGATAATATTTATGATATATAAATATTTATTAGTGTTTTCACTGAAATGCAGTCTGTACATATCGGTTCACATCTCAAAAAATGTGTTCTAGGGTTTCATGACCTTTTAATTTTGCACTTTTACTTTTTTCCACAAACATTACCTACAGAACAACTGTTGGACCCCCTGCAGTGCCACTTAGTCAAATAATGGTGAGAAAAGAAATGCAAAAGGAGCATTTTTAAACTATTTTAACAAGTTTTACTTTTAAAGAAACACTCCACTTTTTTTGAAAATAGGCTCATTGTCCAACTCCCCTAGAGTTAAACAGTTGAGTTTTACCGTTTTCAAATCCATTCAGCCGATCTCCGGGTCTGGCGGTAGCACTTTTAGCATAGCTTATCATAGATCATTAAATCTGATTAGACCGATAGCATCTCGCTCATAAATTACCATATATAATGACGATATTTTTTCTGTTTAAAACTTGACTCTTCTGTAGTTACATCATGTACTAAGAAAAGTTGTGATTTTCTAGGCTGATATGACTAGGAACTATACTCTCATTCCAGTGTAATAATCAAGGAACTTTGCTGCCGTACCATGGGTGCAGCAGGCGCAATGACATTACGCAGCACCTGAAAGTGATCGACACTAAGTTTGTGTAGATGCAGAGTTGACGTCTGCGTAATATCATTGCACCTGCTGCACCCATGGTACGGCAGCAAAGTTCCTTGATTATTTCGCCGAAATGAGAGTATAGTTCCTAGCCATATTGACCTAGAAGATCGCAAATTTTCATTTTTCGTCAGTCTTAGTACACGATGTAACCACAGAAGAGTCAAGTTTTAAATAGGAAAACTATCTAAACTCTTTGGTCATTTTTGAGCGAGATGCTAACGCTCTAATCGGATTCAATGATCTATGCTAAGCTATTCTAAAAGTGCTACCGCCAGACCCGGCGATCGGCTGAATGGATTCGAAAACGGTAAAACTCTACTGTTTAACTCTAGGGGAGTTGGAAAATGAGCCTATTTTCAAAAAAAGTGGAGTGTTCCTTTAAAAGTAATGCTCGCACTCTCTTTGTTCATATTTCTTGTGTTGTGACGTGTGATAACCCCTCTCTCTCTCTGTTTTTTACAGTCGCAGCACTTGCCGAAAGCACCCGGCTTTTCCGTTTCATCTGGGATGATGTGCTTTCTCCTCTCTCCATGAAGACATTCCTGACGGCCGAGGTAACACAGATTTACCCTCTACACCACAAATGTGTTTAGAAAAGATATGATATACGGGGCCCAGCGTTTTATGACTGGAGCTGTTCATTACATTCCTGAAGTGGCAGCATATCTCAGCGAATACTGGTCTCCTTCACCTCCCAACCTGACCTGCGTGTGTCCTCCCAGATCAACAGTCAATTACAGTCTCTCTCGTGCGCTCACTCTCTCACTTTCTCCCTCAGAGAAGAAAGGAAGGTTTTGGGCCGGCCGCGGTGCCACTGCCTGGCTAATTAGAACCAGGGTCTGTTAAAACGAGAGCTTTAGTAAAACATGCAGTAAAACCCTGAAGGCGAACCATAAACTAACCCATTTCTTTCATTCTTTCAGAGGGGACTCGGTCTGAAACCTGGGCGTAAACTTTTACGAGCACCCCTGGGGTCACCAGTAAACCCGTTAATAGAGATGAGATATGAGGGCTCCCAATGGCCTCCCATTTAGTTTCTTTTTCAGCTTTTTTGAGTTTTTTGTATTCTTAAGGAGGGTCAAGTGCTCGGGTTCCTGCTCAGGGTTTCTTAGAGGAGCAGCACCAAACAAAAACAACTTAAGTGCAACCCGGTCTTGGTGCAGTAGACTATTTTACTGTGGCATTTAGAGTGTTCGTTTATTTTTTCTTGTTTTATAAATCATACAGTACTACAGGAATCTTCATCTACATTTAGCTTTATGTAGAAAACAAATTTGTCATAGCTTATACACTACTGATCAAAAGTTTGGGGTTGATAAGGTTTTTTTTTTTTTTTTTAAGTCTCTTATGTTCACCAGGGCTGCATTTATTTAATACATGTAAATACAGTAAAAATTGTAATATTGTGAAATATTATTACAATTTAAAATACATTTTTTAATATATTTTAAAATGTAATTTATTCCTGTGATCAAAGCTGAAGTTTCAGCATCATTACCCTAGTGAAGAATAAATATACTAAAATGCATTTAAAATACATTTATTTCATGCTAAGTATTTTTTTACTAGGGTACTCCCTCTTCAGTGTCACATGATCATTCAGAAATCATTTGAATATGCTGATTTGCTGGTAAAAAAAAAAATATTATTATTATTATTATTAATGTTGAAAACAGTTTTTTTTTTCTAAAAATACTTTGGTGAATATGACATTTGAAAGAACAGCATTTATTTGAAATATAACTTTTAAAACATTATAAATGTATTTTCTGTCACTTTTATCAATTTAATGTGTCTTGCTGAATAAAAGTACTAAATCCTTCAAAATAAATAAATAACATAAATAATAAAAAAGTTACTGAACCTAAGTAGTTATTGAACAGTAGTGTAAGTTAATTATATTCAGCTATATTTAGGTATGAATTTAATAAAAATAATTATCAATAATTGCCCAGAAAAGCCCCTAAATGAAGGTGGCATTATTGTGGCAGATTACTAAAGTTTTAATTTATAAAAATATACAAGTAAATGTACAAAAAGTGTCTTTGAACTCATGAAAAAGATACTTATGACTATTTCAGCAAATAAATGGTTAAAAAAACTAATTTTTAATTAATCTACTTATGGGGTCAGCATAATTAATTGCGTATTTTTTTTTTTCTTTATTTTTTTGTTACTTTTTATAAAGTATATAATTATATATAATTATTATAAATACTATTCATATAATTCTATTCAGTGGCATGGAAGCTGAATAGAATAGATTTTTTTTGTAATCATAAGAGCTTAAATTGCTTGGGGAAAAAAAAAAGAGAACATCTTTAGTACTTAATTTGTCTCTAATTTGTATTTCGCTTAATTTTGACAGCACACACACAAACACCCCTTATAGGCCCGAGGGGGAATTTAAAGCCCTGATCGGAGTTCCACCAAATCTATTAGCACAGGAATGATGATGCCGTTGAAAAAGCTGACAAAACAATTTGTTAATATTACAAATGATAATGATTTTTCGGCGGTCAGGTTGCCCCCGGGCAACAAAAACACACCAAACGTCACGTCGCAGGGTTTGTATGTCTGCGTTAACGTTGTCACGAGGGCAGCACGCTTCATATTTCAGAACTACGCTAACTTTCTCGGGTTACCGTGCGTCCCAGGCTTTCCTAGCCCGTAGACCACCCCCGATTAATCTTCCCCTTGTAGCGCCTTTATAATTTGCCATTACAAAAGCCATTAAAGCGCAGTCTGATTCAAGCCCCCGGAGGATATTCTAGCTGAGAGATGGAGAGGCTCCTAGAGGCCCCTGGCGGCCCTTTGCACCTCGGACGAGCCCCGAGTCGAGCGGACAGGTCCTTAAAGCTGGGTGAAAAGATCAGCCAAAAGAAAACAAGCATGATTAATGAGAGAAAACGAGGGCCCTTTGCTTTCTTTCATCTGCTCTGATTCTGGTCTTCGGTGAGCCATTAACCCACAGGACAACTGTCCACCGAAACGCTGAGAAATGAGCTCCCTGTGCTCAGTTCAGGCAAATGTTTATGCCTCACAAATGAAGGTGGAACCCAGGGACATTCAAGAGGTGGAAGAGCGTGGAGGAGAGAAAAACAAAGCTCGACTGACCGCTTGGAACCGGAGTTGAACCGATGTCATTAGTAACGGTCTCGCGGCTGCCCGGCTAATCACTAAATCTCTTTACGCACCGCAAAGCCAGGCAAAATCAGCTCAGAAAGTGAAATAGCCTCATTTGTGGGCCATTTTAAATGAACCGTGAGGTCACAGATCATGTAGTCTGCAAAATAATCACAAATCAGAGCGTTAAAGTAAAGCACTCTGAGGAGAACTCACTGGATGAACTGTTCCTGCGGATGTTGTTTGTTTGCACATGGTGTCTGTGTTGATTTAGCACGTAAATCACTACAGGAGTTATGCAAATAATGGCAAAACGCTAGTGCTGAATGCCATTTGCAGGGTATTTTAAAAAAATGCATTTGTGACCACAAAACCAGTCATAAGTAGCACGGGTATGTTTGTAGCAGTAGTCAAAGATACAAAATTATCTATATGCCAAAAATCACAGTGTTCCTTGAAGATATTTTGTAAATTTCCTTCTGTAAATATATAAAAACTTAGTTTTTGATTAGTAATATGCATTGCTAAGAATTTCAATTAGACAACTTTAAAGGCGATTTTCTCAATATTTTGATTTTTTTTTTTTTGCACCCTCGGATTCCAGATTTTCAAATAGTTGCATCTCGTCCAAATATTGTCTTATCCTAACAAACCATAAATCAATGGAAAGCTTATTTATTCAGCTTTCAGATGGTGTATACAATGGTCAAACAATTTACCATTATAACTGGTTTTGTTGTCCAAGGTTAGACTTTTATTTTTATTGAAACATGCTTAGGACATAGTCAGAATTCAAAAATGCAAGGGAAGGTGCTTCAGCAACACTTCTGGCCGAACTATTATAATAGTTATAATATTAGCTGTATAACACTCAAAAGTTAAGATGCACGCTTTCAGATACCTCAAACTTTTCTTAAGACTTGGAAACTTTTATTAGATCACATTAATGTTTTCCTGATGCTAGTGCTAATGCAATACTCCTAATAAGGAAAATACAAATTGAAAAGAGGAATATTTATTTAGTTATGTGTTTGTTTGTTTGTTTGTTCCCTTGAATATAGGGTGTGGGTGACAGGTTTTATATTATGTTGTTTTTATATTTATCATTTTTTTTTAAAGGAAGGGTTTAAATTGGGCCAGTCTGTAATTTGTAACTTTTCAGTGAATAACAAAAAGAGAGAAAAAATTAATAAAAAAAAATAACATGACATTCAATAAAAAATATATTAAATGTAGTATTACATTAAATGTATAATTAATATTAAATCCAAATATTTAATGGTTTAATTTGAATAACTATTTAATTAAATATTTGTGATTAAGTAATTAATTAAATTTGTTTTAAATTTAATTTAATAGAATAGAATTGCACCATTCATTTATTTATTATTATTATTTTTATTTTTATTTATTTATTAGGTGGTAATAGCAAAACATCAATTTTGCCAGACATTTAGCACCAGCTATATGTAATTATAATGTCCCCAATATTGCACAAAAAAGGGCATTTTTTTGTTAATAGTGAGTTCATTTAAATATAATACAGCACTTTATTACCACAGATAATGCTTTTTAAACCAGTTTTTAAATTGTTTGTTTATTCACTCGAATATAGGGTGCGGGTGATGGGTTTTATATTATATTGTTTTTATATTTATCATTTTAATGGCAGGATTTAAATTCAGCCAGTCTGTAGTTTTTCACTTTTTTTAGTGAATATACCAATAGGCACTGTCTTGTTAAATGCCAATAAAAAATAATTAAAAGTAAAAACTTTATTATAATAATTTATAATATATAAATTTATAATAATATACTTTTTTAAATATTAAATGTATAGTTAATATTAAATGTAAATATTTAATTAATTTAAATCAATATTTAATTTAATTCAGTTGCACCATTTATTTATGTATTTTTTTTTTTATCTAAAAATGCAACCTTGACAGTTAACTTACTATTTGTGCTCATATAGTGCAGAGCTGTATTTCACAAAATGCCTAATTTCCTCAGGTGGTAATAACAAAATATTAATTTTGTAATTTAGGACCGACTATATGTGATAATGTCCCCAGTTTTACACAAAAAAGGGCATGTTTTGTTGACAGTGAGTTTACATTTAAAAACAATGCAGTACAGACTTTATCAGCACAGATAGTGCTTGTTAAACTGTTTTTTAGGTGGTTTGTGCATAAGATATTGGGTTTTTGCACTGAAATGCAACTAGTGCAACTGTTTTTGTATTTCTACTTCCAGTTTAAGATTCTTTTGTTGAATTACTGCATTAAAATAATTAAAATGATCTTCTTTCCCCACGTTTGAACATCCGTGAAGATAGAAATAAAGGAGCTGCGAGGCCGAGGCAGCACACAGCGGGTGTGTGTGCACGGGTACGGTTCGCGGCAAGTCCAGCCGCCCGCACCTGGACCGGGGTGAAACGGAATATGAGCTGAACTCTGCATCTCTGAAGCCGAGGCCTGCCAGCGAAGAGAGAGGAGCTTGGGGTCAGGGGAGAGAGAGAGAGAAAAGGTCAGTCACACAGACAGTTTCACACAGTAATGTGTTTCAAAGCTGTTCCCTCTGCAGGGGTAAGAAACACTCCATCACTTCATATCACTAGAAATCCTGAGGCCTCTCGCTAACCCTGCACATTTCACATTGGTGAAAAGCGTTATGCAGCAATGCTCGAATGTGATTTAAAAGAATCTGACCATTTTATATTTCAGCGTTTGCAAGTGTAACTATGACAAATGGCTTGCAGATCTTAAAAAATGGCCTTCATAAATTCACGCAGTACAGCACTGAAATTCTTTGTTTTTCTTTTGACCAAAATAATTTTGTGAACTCTCTAGAATTGATCAATTGATTTTTTTTCTGTTGTGATGTGATCTACGATGTCTCATTAGATGACATTATGAGAGATATCTTAATGATGCAAAAGCACGTTGCCTTCCTGACAGCTCTGGCTGCAGAAGAGCGCTCATGGCCTGCTGGGAGAGGGGAAATAATCGTTCATTAACCTCTGAACTCGTGAGGGCGTTGATTCAGTTCCACACACACACACACACATATACAGCATAAACACACACATTCTGTGCAGAGAGCCTGCAAACAGCCGATTTACATTTCACATCGTACCATAAAGTCACAGTCTGTCTGTTATTTCGTTTTTCAAATATCGATCCATATCGAAACATAAGCAAGGTGATATCCATGATGATACACTCACGATGATCTTCTGTCAGACCTGCTAGTTTCATACTCAAATTCATTCTGTAAATGCAATTACCATGTTTTTTTTCCCCCCACAGTATGTGCACCTACATGTACTTAGGTACTGGGTAATATAAGGTAACTAGATTGGTTTTTCATCTTTTACATTTTTTCTTTCTGAAACAGCCTACTGCTAATATACATTCAGAAAGTCTTCAAGTTTTGTGGACATTCATACAAAGATCAGTCATTAGTCAGGTGGTGAAACAACATTTGACCACTGAATTACAAAAATCATTTCAGGTTTAAGAGGTGTTTCACCATTGCATCAACTGCTGATGAACCCAATCATTTTTATTTGAATTATCACTCAGTAGGTTATTTAACCATGCATTTCTATGTCTTTGGAAGGCTTTTGTCTGTCTTCCAGACACATTAAATGCACAAATTCACAGAAACTTTTTTGTCATCTGATCCTCTTTCACCTTATATACAGTAGGGAGGGAGAACATGAGATGGGAGTTTTTTGACATACCCTAACTGTCATGAACCGGAACAAAAACGGTCCAGGCAGATTAAGACAAGAGCGTTTGAGATTAAAAAGTATATAAATTGTATTATTTTTATTAACATAACCGATCGTTGTGCTAGTTAAGACCCTTCTTTCTTGGCTGGGATCGTTTACAACCGCATTTGGGATCGTTTGAAGCTGCATTTAAATTGCCTTTTGGAAATTCAAAATCGGGGCACCATATCAGTCCATTATATGGAGAAAAATGCTGAAATGTTTTGGTAACACTTTACAATAAGGATCATTAGTTAACATTAGTTAACTACATTAATTAACATGAACTAATAATGAACAATACTTCTACACCCTTTACTAATCTTAGTTAATGTGAATTTCAGCATTTACTTATGCATTATTAAAATCACAAGTTGTGTTTGTTAACATTAGTTAATGCACTGTGAACTAACATGAATTAACAATGAACAGCTGTATTTTTATTAACTAACGTTAACAAAGATTAATAAATAGTGTAATAAATGTTTTGTTCATGGTTTGTTCATGTTAGTTAATACATTAACTAATGTTAACAAATGACACCTTATTGTAAAGTGTTACCAATGTTTTCCTCAAAAAAAACATAATTTCTTTTTACGACTGAAGAAAGAAAGACATGAACATCTTGGATGACAAGGGGGTGAGTACATTATCTGTAAATTGTTGTTCTGGAAGTGGACTTCTCCTTTAATTATCGATCGAGAGAGAGAAAGAAAAGAAAGAAAGAGAGAGATGACAGTTGTGAGTGCGTTACCTGCATGCTGCGTCTGCGCGTCTCTCCCATTTACAATTAATTACTTCAAAAACAGTTTTACCACCCTGTTGCTGAGGATTATAATTTAGCAATCTATTATCTAGGTTATTTTATTAGTTAAAAAAGCGGGAAGTTTATGTGTGCGTGCAGCGCAAACTGCGATCTCCTCTCTCTCTCTCTCTCTCTCTCTCTCTCTCTTTCTCTCTCTCTTTCTCTCTCACTCTCTCTCACTCTCACAGTGATGGGTAGTAACCGATTACTTGTAAAGTAGTAACTATTTATGTAATGATTTTTGTAATCAGATTTCATTACCTTTTCAAATACTTGTAATCAGTTACTACACATTTAGAGGCCAGAGCCACATTCAGAGACCATCACAGAAACTTGAGGATGGACTCATTTGACCAGTAAGCAATCACCCAGAACGCCATAGCAACACCCTAGCATCGTGGGGTTGTGGCTAGAAGGGATACAGCTGCGGCCGGGAAACTAAAGAAAAATAGGTTTTTTTGCCTATTAGATTTTTTTAACATCTATACCCACCCCTTACAATAATGCAAAAAAAGAATGCGTACAGTGTGACAAATTACGCTATATTGATGTGCGCATACCCAGGAGCCGCAGCTGTATCCCTTCTAGACCTAACCGTATCGTGGTGGAGACTTTAACATAAGCAAGCATCCCATCCCTAATTATTAGTACAGACAAATGTCTGAAAAATCATCACGGTGGTTTCTCTGCAGTTAAAACTGAATTCCTGCCGTTTGTGCTATTGATTTTGTTGTCATTTCTGTCTGGAGAGCAGACATAGTTTATATCTTGCCCTCTCACAGTAGCTATAAACACAGACTGACCCCAGCCCTCACGCTGACATTATAAAGAGTGTGGCGGTAGTTATGTGCGAGTCAGTGTTGTGTAAAAACAAACCAAATGCCACGGACAGAGCCGCGGTGTGTCAGTAGCGCTGTTAGCAACTGCTTCAGAAACAGGCCGGCTGACATTTCCTACAAATGGAAAGAGTGCAAGAAAGAAAGCACATCCTGGAGGAAATGGCAGATTTTTTGACTCCATTGGCCCGTTAGAGAATAGCTTTCATCGATTTAGACCATAAAGGCCGAGCAGAACGGTCAATGTTCATGTTCGCTTTACACTAACTTGCTATTGGATGGTTGGAGAACATGTCTGAGTGTGTGGTGCTATCTTCAGGCTTTCTGGCGTGTCAATATTGACTTTTTTGCGTAGAAAAGCTTGACTTGAATGTCTTTTATAAAGCATATTTGTTTTATATGGCATAGGTTTCAATATTGTTGAGATCTTTGCTCGTCTTTTAATCTCAAAGTGGTCTGGGAGAAACAATTGAGATATTAATGACATTTCATTGGTACATCTGTCACCTTCTTGTATGCTTCAATATGAGCTGTTCTATCAATCCACATTGAATAAACAGAAGTGACATGCAGAAATGAGCTGCAGCTGTGGATAACAAAGCTTGTTAATTATTCAGGAGTTTGTGATTAAAGGGAGGATGTGCTCTTTTTTTAATTCTTAGAGCAGAGGTAATTACTGCAGAGGTCGTATCTGTCCAACAAGAGCCGTAACGTGGTTGGAGGCCATTCCCAAATGTAACTGTGAATGTATCCTTTCGTAGAAACATAAGAGCGATTTGAGCAACGAGTATTGGCATATTCATGATCTTCTGTTAAATATGCCAGATTTATATTCAGTTGTTTGTAAATGTAATTTCCAACAGTTAATGAATGAATGAATTAATTAAAACTGATAGTTCTGAATGATTCTGATTCTGATTCTGATATTGTTATCATGCAGCCTAGAGTTAGGCCAAACTAAATTACTTGACATAATAATAATAATAATAATAATAATAATAATAATAATAATAATAATAACCATTATTGAATAGTTACAGTTTTATCGTTTATTTGCATTAATAATAGTAATGTTAACAATGAAAATGATTTTATTATTAAAGCAACAAAATTATTAAAATCTGCCTGTAAAACGTTTCATCATCATCATCATCATCATCATCATCATCATTATTATTATTATTATTATTTAATAAATAGTTACATTTTAATAATTTAGTTGCATTATTTTTATTACAATAAAGGAATAATAATAATAATTGGTTGTTGTTGTTGTTGTTGTTGTTGTTATTTAAGAAATAGTTACATTTTAATAATTTAGTTAATAATAATAATAATAATTTAATCTAATTATTATAAATAGTTAGTTTAATAATGTATTTGCATTAATAATAACAGTAACAATTACTTTTATTATTAAAGCAACAAAATTATTGTTGATGTTGTTCATTATTATTATTATTATTATTAAATAAATACATATATAGTTGCATTTTAATAATTTTAAATATTAAATATTAAAGCAACAAAATTATTAAAATGTTCCTATTAAACGTATTATCATCATCATTATCATCATTATTTAATAAATAGTTACATTTTAATAATTTAGCTGCATTATTTTATTACAATTAAATAATAATACATGTATTATTATTACCATTAAATATTTACATTTTAATATTTTAGTTGCATTATTATTATTATTATTATTATTATTATTATTTATTTATTTATTTATTTGCATTGATAATAACTAACAATTTTTATTATTAAAGCAACAAAATAATAATAATTATTATTATTATTATTGTTACAGTTTAATAAATGCTTACATTTTAATAATGTATTATTATTATTATTATTATTATTTAAAGGAGAAGTCCACTTCTAAAACAAAGATTCACATATAATGTACTCACCCTCTTGTCATCCAAGATGTTCATGTCTTTCTTTCTTCAGTCGTAAAGAAATTGTTTTTTGAGGAAAACATTTCAGCATTTTTCTCCATATAATGGACTGATTTGGTGCCCTGATTTTGAACTTCCAAAATGCAGTTTAAATGCTTCAAGTGATCCCAAATGCGGTTGTAAACGATCCCAGCCGAGGAAGAAGGGTCTTATCTAGTGAAACGATCGTTTATTTTCATTAAAAAAGACAATTTAAATACTTTTTATTCTCAAACGTTCGTCCTGTCTTGCTCTCCTTGAACTCTGTGTATTCTGGCTCAAGACAGTTAGGGTATGTCGAAAATCTCCAATTGTATTTGCTCCCTCAACTTTAAAAATAATTTGAAAATCATCCTACATTGCTGCAATTTTATTATTATTATAAATAATTTATTATTATTATTATTATTATTATTATTATTATTATTATTATTAAATAGTTACATAATTTATTTGTATTAATAATAATAACAATGACAAATATTCTTATTTTATTTTTTTAACTAAATTGATTTTGCTTTCAGCTACAAGGAAGATTCTCTCATTTCTTTTTTTAAATCCACTCCACAGATTTTCCCCCAAAATTATGACAAAAAAGTAGATTGGGTCTGGAAATACATATTGCGTTATTATTTTGTGTTTTTTAATAAAAAATGTATTTGAAGACAGATGTTTTATTTTAATTTAGAAGTATTAAAAAAACAGCAATCAAATATTATAAATGATATTAATGAGATTTTTTTAATGCAGATAGCATGTAGTAAATTAAGTAGACTGCATATAAATGACAGCTCATATAAACTGTTTAAATGTCTCCAGTGTCGTACAACGGCTGGATGTGTTTTGATATTCCATCTTTCACTTCTTTCGTTTAGTGCTCGTTCTTTCTGGTGCAGATCGGGAACTCTAATGAGTATGTCAGGCTGCTCGTGAGTGTGTGTGAAGCGTTTTGTCATCACCGTGTATGTGTGTGCGTGTGTATGAAATGTGTCTGAGCTGATCTTCCTGTCCGTTTGCAGTCTCTACATCACCAGAAGAAAGGCAGGAGTTGCTACCAGATGGTTAAACAAACACATCACCCAACTGCACATAACTCAGACCCAGTTAGTGTGCGCTGTCAAGGGTTCGAGGGGAAGCGGAGGGACGTCCTCCTCCTCCTCCCGTTCTCCTCGCCTCTCCTCTCTCCTCATTCGGCGCTCCTTCCTTCCCATTACACACTTCAGGGGAATGAAAACAGGATGGGAAAGATGGAGTGGAATCCATCGCTGTGTGTATTTAATTGTAATCAGCAAGCGCATTTGTCCATGTTAGCGTCTCTCTGTCCCAGGTGTGTTAAATAAGGAGGACATCTGGGAAGGCACGGCTGCGAGTGTGTGGGTGCGTGCGGAGATAAAGGGTTTCATGGGGAAAGTGGTGTGTGTTGAGAGATGGAGGACCGGCTCTTAGTAAGCGTGTGTAGGGGAGTCGTTGAAGGCCCGAGGGGCAGAGGTTAAGAGTTTGGAGGTCAAAAGATCACTGTGTTTTACTCTCCCTTCGCCTCATCTCACTCTAAAAGCTCTCAGCGGCGCCCTTATGAGAGTCATTTGTTACTGCAGGTCTCACGGTTTATCTCCGCTCTCCCTCTTTATAAATGAATACACAAACACGTGCACACCAGAGTTGGGGAAACTGGTTTAAAACTATACTGCTCTCATGATTTGACTACTGTCAAGGTGATCTTTTAATTAAATATTGGTAACATTTAAAGGGATAGTTCTGTCATTATTTAGTCACCCTCGAGTTGTCAAATCTTGCATTGAATCATTGCATTGAAACCGATTTGGACCTTCAACCTGTTGATCCCCACTGAAGTCCACTATATGGAGAAAAATCCTGGAATGTTTTCCTCAGAAATTTCTTTTTGACTAAAGAAGGAAAGACTTGAACATCTTGGATGATATGGGGGTGAGTAAATTATCAGGGAATTTTAATTCTGGAGTGAACTAATCTTTTAAAAGAAGAGATTTTGAAGAATGTGTGTAGCCAAACAGTTGACGGTAGCCATTGACTTTCATATTATAGAAACAGAGAATATGCAAGTCAGTGGGGACCAGAAACAGGTTTGGTTTCCTCACTCTCACACAGTATGTGACCCTGGACCACAAAACCAGTCATAAGGATACATTTTTGAAAAATTGAGATTCATACATCATCTGAAAGCTGAACAAATAAGTTTTCCGTTGATGTATGGTTTGTTAGGATAGGAAAATATTTGGCTGAGAAGCAATATGAGGGTGCAAAAAAAACTGTCCAAATGAAGTTCTTAGCAATGCATATTACTAATCAAAAATTAAGTTTTGATATATTTACGGTTGGAAATTTACAAAATATCTTCATGGAACATGATCTTTTCTTAAAATCCTAATGATTTTTGGCATAAAAGAAAAATTTATTATTTTGACCCATACAGTGTATGTTTGGTTATTGCTACAAATATACCCGTGCTACTTAAAGGAGAAGTCCACTTCCAGAACAACAATTTACAAATAATTTACTCACCCCCTTGTCATCCAAGATGTTCATGTCTTTCTGTCTTCAGTCATTAAGAAATTATGGTTTTTGAGGAAAACATTTCAGGATTTTTCTCCATATAATGGACTTCATTGGTGCCCTGATTTTGAACTTCCAAAATGTAGTTTAAATGCAGCTTCAAGGGGCTCTAAATGATCCCAGCCGAGGAACAAGGGTCTTATCTAGCGAAACGATCTGTCATTTTTTTCAAAAAATAAAAATTTGTATACTTTTTAAGCACAAAAGCTTGTGTAGCACAGGCTCTGGGATGTGCATCCACGATGCTACGAATTAGTGATGGGTTGTTCTAGAACAATTTGTTCATTTTGATCGAATCTTTAATGTGACTCTGGAAGAACGTGATTCGTTCAGTTGCGCATGCGCAACATCCTATTAGGTTCTGTACTGGAATTAGTTCACCTGTTTCGAGTCTTTGGGTTTTTCAAGTCGTTCGTTCATCTTATGGGGCCGTCACGTCCGACATCGTTGTACCCTTTTGTTTGTAAACAGCGTTTGACTTACTTGCATTTTCTTAGTCTTTGCACGTTCGCTTCGTAAACACTGGGTCTGTAGTTCCGCGTGACCTTTCGACCTGATTCAGTAGTACGTAGTGTCGTTGACAAGCATCCCAGAGCCTGTGCTACACCAGCTTTTGTGCTTAAAAAGTATACAAACGTATACATTTCCGAAAAAAATGACCGATCGTTTCACTAGATAAGACCCTTCTTCCTCGACTGGGATCGTTTAGAGACCTTTGAAGCTGCATTTAAACTACATTTTGGAAGTTCAAAATCGGGGCACCAATGAAGTCCATTATATGGAGAAAAATCCTGAAATGCTTTCCTCAAAAAACATAATTTCTTCACGACTGAAGACGACAGAAAGACATGAACATCTTGGATGACAAGGGGGTGAGTAAATTATTTGTGAATTGTTGTTTTGAAAGTGGAGTTCTGCTTTAACACCGATTTTGTGCAGCATCACATATCGTTCCAAACCTGTTTCTTTCTTCTGAAACTCATTCAGGTGACCCTTGCTGTCATCTCCAAAAAGGACTAAGCAGCATTGTAATAGCTTATTTGGCTTGTACACTATATTAAAGGATTAGTTCACTTCCAGAATAAACATTTCCTGATAATTTACTTACCCCCATGTCATCCAAGATGTTCATGTCTTTCTTTCTTCAGTCGAAAAGAAACAACAGTGTTGGATGATTTTGAAGCCGGAGGAGAGCCCTACCCTACCTTTTTGAACCAAAGTACACAGACGAAGATCTATATGCGCATGACCTTTCCAACGTGACTATATAATGTGTAAAGTCAAGCTAGTGTAAGATGAGCATTTGAGGTTAAAAATTATATAGAATTTTTTTTTTTAGAAAGTGACAGATCATTGCGCTAGATAAGACCCTTATTCCTCAGCTGGGATTGTGTAGAGCCCTTTGAAGCTTCATTGAAACTGAAATTTGGACCTTCAACCCGTTAATCCCCATTGTAATCGCCTATATGGAGAAAAATCCTGGAATGTTTTCCTCAAAGACCTTAATTGACTAAAAAGAAAAACTTTTCGACTGAAAAAGAAAGACATGTCTTGGATGGCATGGGGGTGAGTAAATTATCAGGAATTTTTTATTTGGGAAGGGAACTAACCCATTAATATAAAATATATACAGTTGAGGTCAAAATGTTTACATACACCTTACAGAATCTGCAATTTTTGTTTGTTTGTTTGTTTGTTTAGTGATAGTTGTTCATGAGTCCCTTGTTTGTCCTGAACAGTTAAACTACCTGCTGTTCTTCAAAAAAATTCTTCAGGTCCCACAAATTCTTTGGTTTTTCAGCATTTTTGTGTATTTGAACCCTGCCAAACAATGACTGAATGATTTTGAGATTCATCTTTTCACACTGAGGACAACTGCGGGACTCATATGCAACTATTACAGAAGGTTCAAACGCTCACAGATGCTCCAGAAGGAAAAACGATGCATTAAGGATGAAAACTTTTGAACAGAATGGAGATGTATACATTTTTCTTATTTTGTCTAAATATCATATTTTTTCATTGAGTACTGCCCTTCAGAGGCTAAAGATACTTACATGTTTCATAGAAGACAAAATAAGTTAAATTTAGCCTCATCTTCAAATTCAAAAAGTTTTCACCCCTAGCTATTAATGCATTGTTTCCTTCTGAAGCATGAGTCTGTTTTAATCATTTTAAAGAAAAAATGAAAATTCTGTCATTAATTACTCACCCTCATGTCATTCTAAACCCATAAGACCTTCGTTCATCTTCAGAACACAAATTAAGATATTTTTAATAAAATCTGAGAGTTTTCTGACCCTTCATAGACAGCAACACAGCTGACCCGTTCAAGGCCCAGAAACGTAGTAAGGACATTGATAAAACAGTCCATGTGACATCCATGGTTCAACCGTAATGTTATAAAGCTACGAAGTGCAAAAATACAACTTTATTCAACAATTTCTTCTCTTTTTTGTGAAACTATTTTAACAACATCCTCTCTTTCTAGGCCTTGAACGTGTCAGTTGCATTGCTGTCTATGCAGGGTCGGAAAGCTCTCAGATTTCATAAAAAATGTCTTCATTTGTGTTCCAAAGATGAACGAAGGTCTTACGGGTTAGGAATGACATGAGGGTGAGTAATTAATGACACAATGATGAACAATAGCATTTAACTGAACACTAAAACATTTAAAAATGCTTCAAAACACTTTTAGGCTTCTATGTAGTGACTCAAATGAATCAGTGAATCATTTGTCTAAATGAACCAGTTCACTAAAATGGATCAGATATCCCAATGCTATGCGAAAGAGAAATATATTCTGGTTGGAGAAGATTCATTCAGAGGACATATGTGCCGTTGCGTTGTTTTTGTATGTGTGTTTATGTGAACAAGTGCCTAATCACATGGTTTGATTGTTTTACACTGTTTGTTTGATTGCATTTGAAAGTGTCATTTGGCCTCCCTGTAATTCATCATAGTTCCTTGCTGGACCATGAGCAATTGCTTAAGATACGCTAAAGATGACAACAGGTTTTTTGGCTGTTGAATCTCACCATAATGTTGAAGAATGTCAGATATGCATTGCATTACCTGCTCGTGCGTTTTCTCTTTTAACGGCATTGCGCGCTGGCTGAAGAGGAGGAGCGATAATTATTATGGCATGTCTCCACACCTCAGCACAGGCAGCTGGGCGGAGGCCAATGTCAGAGATGCTCTAAATGTGAGGCCGCATGACAGCGTGAATTACATTGGGCCCTCGGTATGTGCAGAAGACGTCTGAAGTTCAAACGCAGACCAGCGCTGTCACTCCTACGGGTGCTGAAATGCGATTGGCAGAGGAGGATCCGGGGGGAGGGTGTAGAGGTAAACCAGATGTGAGAGAAAAATAAAAGTGGTTCCTCCTGTTGTCTTTCGCTTGTAAGATATTTCCCTCATTTCGCAGACAGGTGAAGTGCTTCTCATTTTTGAGAGTGCAGCAGTGAGATAAGAGCAGCGTATGATGGACAAAATGCAGGTTGCGTCTATTAAGATGAAAATGCATGTGTGTGCGTTAGTATGACGTGCCTAGATAGTTTATAAACTTCATGTATTCAAAACGGCACAACTGTTACCTGTTATCTATAGACTGCACAAATCATGGGGTGAAAAGATGCCGGTGTGACCCCAGACACTGGCTGACTGCTGCTAAATAAATATGAATTATTATCTTTTAAAACAAGTGAAATACCACAAGTTTTAATTTATTTTATTTGAGGGTAATAATTAATCAGTATATGTTTAATTTTATTTTTTTTTTCATTTATTTTTTTTATACATTTTTTCATTTTACTTTATTTTATCAGTATGTGTTTACTTTATACTATTTATATTACATTATTACATTAATGTATTTGACATTTAATGTGTTTTTTTTTTTTATTTTATTAAGAGTAATATTTTATCAGTATGCATATTTTTTTTATACATATACATATTTCTGTTTTTCAGTGTCTTAATATTTTAGTTTAGTTTAGTTTATTCTGTTGTCAGGACTTTTTTATTTTATTATTTTATTGTAATTTTATTGAAATTTAACAGAATACATATCTATTTTATAGTATTTTTTGCATTAATATATTTTGTTTAATTTTTTTTTATTGTATTAAGAATGATATTTTATTTCAGTTTACTTTATCCTATTTTTCAGTGTCTTTCAAATGTATTTTATTTTGTTGTTATGTTAATGAATAATAATAATTATTTTACAAAAGTAACATATCACAAGTTTTTAATTTTAATTTTAAGTTTTAATTTATTTATCTTTTGAGGGTAAAATTTATCAGTATATATGTTTATTTTATTATTTATCATTATTATTATTATTATTATTATTATTAATTTTATTTATTTTATTTCATTTTATCAATATGTGTATTTTCTAGTATTCTTTACATTGATATATATTACATTCATATATATATATATATATACATACTGTATATAATTTTTTTTATATATATATATTTATTTTCTTTGTTTTTTCTGTGTCTTAGTTTAGTTTATTCTGGTTTACTGTGTCTTTTATTGTATTATTTTGTTTTCTTTTATCAGTTTATTTAATTTTACCAGCATATATAATTATTTTGTAGTATTTTTTTGTTTGTTTGTTTACATTAATATAATTTACATTTATACATTTTATATTATTTTTATTATTTTTTTATTTTTATTATTATTATTATTATTATTATTTTATTATGAGTAATATTTTATCAGTATGCATATTTACATTATTTGGTTTTTCAGTGTCTTTTTTATCTTATTATTATTTTTTATCATTATTATTATTATTATTAATTTTTATATAATTATTATTATATTTTATCAGTATATATGTTTATTTTATTTTATTTTATTTTATTTGTTATGTTAATAATTGATTATTGTTTTACACAAGTAACATATCGCAAGTTTTTAGTTGACAATTTATTTTATTTAAGGGTAACATTGTATGAATTATATACGTTTATTTTATTTATTATTATTATTATTATTATTATTATTATTATTATTATTATTATTATTTATTATTTTATATTTATATTATTTCTTTTTTCAGTGCCTTAATATATTTAATTTTTACATTTTATTTTATCAGTATGTGTGTTTATTTTGTAAAATCCTTTACAATTAATTATAATTTTAATTTTAAGAATAATACTGTATTTTATCAGTATACATATTTATTTTATTCTGTTTTCAGTGTTGTAATATTTTATTTTTTGTTTAATTTAGTTTATTCCGTTGTTGTGTCTTTTTCATTTTATTATTTTATTTTTTCAGTTTATTGAATTTTACCAGTATGTATGTTTCTTTTATAGTATTTTTTGCGTAATTGTAATTTACATTAATATACTTATTTTGTTTTGTATGCTCAACCGTTGCCTGTTATCTGTCGGTTGCCATGATTGAGCTTCAGTGCAGCCATCATAGAGCGAAAAAGGAAAACAAGTCCAGAAAAGATGGCTGACAGGCGTACAGTGATAAAGCAGGAGCTCTCACGGATGAGGAAAGAACTAAAACAGGCAAAAAGAAGTAAAACATTGATCTCTCTACACCACAGCGCAATCCCAACACACTCAGCACTGCCAAAGATCTCTGATGATGTCATCCGGTCGCGCCAAACACAGATTGATGCCTTCTGGATGCAGATCCGAATAATATAAAATATGAGCGAGAGAGAGTTTTGCTTCTGATGAACATGACAAATGTGAACCTCGTATCACAGCTGACATGCTCCATACCTGACCTGGAATGTCTCTGACAGTTATTTTACGTCATCTATTTTAAATAACTTGTTTTTGGGGAATTGACTTTGCTGGAGCAGAGGATGTTGCTAGCAAACGCACATTGACTCCTCAAAGTTGCCATTAGAGGGGCTGATAAGACATGAGCCCCTACTGGCAGAGGTTGTAATTACACCATCTGTTTTTTTAACTGCACCTTTCTCAACACATTCATTCATTCATTCATTCATTTTTAGCAAATATATATCACTAGTGTTTTATCAGTGCATGAACACATACTTTTTTTTATTATTCAGTTTGAGGTAATTTATTTTATTTTATTTTATTTTATTTTATTCTGTTTGAAGTTAACTTTATATCAGTGCCTGAATGTATTTTATTTTATTTTATTTTATTTTATTTTATTTTATTTTATTTTATTTAGTTTTATTCAGTTTGAGATTTCTTATCAGTGACTGAATATATTTTATTTTATTTTATTTTATTTTATTTTATTTTATTTTATTTTATTTTATTTTATTTGAGGTTAATTTCTTATCAGTGACTGAAAATGTTTATTTTATTTTATTTGAGGTACGTATTAATCAGTGCCTGTATTATTTTATTTTATTCTATTTTATTTTATTTTATTTTATTTGAGTTACATATTAATCAGTGCCTGTATTTTATTTGATTATTTTATTTGATTTTATTTAAGGTTAATTCCTTATCAGTGACTGAAAATATTTATTTTATTTTATTTGAGGTACATATTAATGAGTGCCTGTATTTTATTTTATTTTATTTTATTTTTATTTTATTTAAGATTTATTTAAGGTTAATTTCTTATCAGTAACTGAATATATGTTTATTTTATTTTATTTTATTGTATTTGAGGTACATATTAATCAGTGCTTGTATTTTATTTGATTATTTTATTTTATTTGAGGTTAATTTCTTGTCAGGGACTGAATATATTTTTATTTTATTTTATTTGAGGTACATATTAATCAGTGCTTGAATTTTATTTTATTGTTTTATTTTATTTTAGGTTAATTTCTTGTCAGGGACTTTTTTTTTTTCTTTTTTACATTTATTTTATTTTATTTTATTTTATTTTATTTTAATCATACAGTGGACTGTCTTTAATGATACTGATGTAATTTCCTGCAGCTCAGGAAAACAAAAATTTAATTTACAGCTTAAATTAAGTTCTTTGTTCTTTAAGTTCTTTAAAGTTCTTTGGTCTCTCGAGCAAGAGTAGCGACTATTGTATTGCTAACAGATAGCTTCCACCAGATATTATAGACCTCTTTGGGGGCTGTAAAGGGTAGAAAGAAAACATATTTTGTTTTTTTGTTCTATACTGACATCAATTTTTTTTTTTTTTTTTTTTTTGCTGAGCAGCTATCATTTATAGTTAGCCACCTGTTATTCTGTCAACATCTATAGCTAGCTACCTGAATAATAGCATAACCGGTTTAATTGTGCAGACATTTGAAGGAAATGCTATCACCCCCTCGAGTACTGAGGTTTGTTACCGCCACAGTAATGCATTGATGCATGCTAATATGTACAACAGGACTATGTGCTGGCAGTGAATCGGAAAAGCATTAATTTCTGTTTGTGTACTTTATTTCTGGCCTAAAGCAGAATCTCTCTCACCAAACTATTGAAAACTCCTTCCAGATTTTGCCGTTTTATACACACACACACATGCTGTCATTGGCACTGGTCTTCTGTTTGATCAAGTAAGAAGTATGTCATTTATCTCATGCTAAAAAGCTTGTTTTTGTTGTCAGTGAATGACAAATTATCTGACTGTGATTTTATCTCTTGCTGTCAAGACGTTAAAAGCTTATTTTTGTTGGACTATAATTTTGTGTTCACTTTGCCTCCAGGGTGTTTTGCTCATTCACTTGCATTTGCTATTAGCTGTGCGTGTGAATGAGACGCCGTTTCAGGAATCTTTAACCCTGAGGTACAACCATGTATGAAAATTTCAGTGAAACATCCATGACTAAATCAATAGATACAAATCAGCAGATAAAAATGTTAAAGGGAAGCCCGGGTATTAAGAATTGTATGGCTTAATATAACATAAATGATGTCTGAAATATGTAGCAGAAAACCCATTAGAGATTTACGTTATTTAAAAAATCCACATTGTTTTATACATATTTTGGACTATGCAGGGCTGCACTCTGTGAGCTACTGGCGCTACCTGATACGATGCCACATTGTGCGGCTTTTGGTTGTCATTTTTAGCCGAAGGGCAACAAGAGAAGCGATGTAAGTCTTCACTGCTTTCCTAGTGATAGGAGGAAAAAAAAAAAAGGGAAGATGCCTGTGAATGAATAAGACTTACTAAAGACTTGCGTCTTTGTTCTCTCCACTTCAGCCCTGATGCCTTTGAGGCTTTTAGTAGACCACAGCTACTGAAAGAGCTTACAAATGGCAGAGACAAGAAACGCTAGATGCCATCCTGGCAGGATGTAAACATGTTGATGCTTGTCATGACGCTGCGGCTACTGAAGGAGTTTCTCAGTGTGGATTTCACTCGATATCTGGGGGCATTTAGACTCCTTGTGGGGAAAAATCGATGGTACGGCATTTGGTTTAAACCTACGCTTATGTCCGTTGCCACCTGTTAGCTCTTTCAGTAGCTGTGGTCATCTATCAGTATTTTATTTTCCAAGTTGTGTTGCGGTAAAAATAGCAACAGGTAGCGGTAGTAGCTCACAGAATGCAACCATTTCACTTCATTCCCCATACAGTGCCATACAGAAAATCATCATACCCTGTGAAAACCTGTGAAAACCTTTGCCTTTTGTCACATTACACCCTGGAAAATAAAATAATTTAAGTAAGACTAACTTTTTTTGAGCTGCATGTACAAATTATAACCCTCATCATTAAATTAAAAATATCATTTAAAAAAATTCTGGAGGATTATTCAAAATTAATCAGTGAGATGCCTGGTTTGGCAAAGTGAAACTTGCTCAGGTGCAAGCAATCAACTTCCAGATTAAAAACCAGGCTAATTGACCCACCTGACATCAATAATAGTGGTGTTGATTACTTCAGAATAAAACAAGCTGTTTCTTGAAGATTCCACTGTTAGCATTGCATGGTACGGCGAAGAATTCACCATGCTTGGGAAAGTGCTTTCAAAAGACCTCCAGGGTAAAGTTGTAGAAATGCACAAGTTAGGAGAAGGCTACAAAAACATTTCAAAGGCTTTAGTTATCCCTCTGAGTACTGTTCAGAGCATCAAGAAGCGTAAAGTGTATTCCACCACCGGCACATTGCCTAGATCAGGCCGACGTCCAAAGTGAATGACAGAGCCAGGAGGACATTGATAAGGCAACTTTGAAGGACTTACAAGGCTTTATGGCTTGGTCTGGTCAGTCTGTGCATGTGAAAACTCTCTACCAAGCTTTACACAAAGCTGGCCTGTATGGCAGGGTGGCACGAAAGAAGCCTTTCCTAAAAAAGTGTCACACCCAGTCTTGTTTGAGCCATGCAAAAACACATTTGGAAGAGTCTGATACCTTCTGGCAAAAGGTGATATGGTCTGATGAGACCAAAATTGACCTTTTTGGACTGAAATGTTTGGTGAAAAGCAAATGCAGCACATCGCCCAAAAGCATGTAAAGCATGGTGGTGGCAGCATTATGTTGTGGGGGTGTTTCTTTTCAGTTTGGACTGGGCGATTGGTCAGGATTAAAGGGAAAATGGATGCTGCCAAGTACATTTAAATTCTTGAGGAGAACCTGCGTCCCTCTACTAGACAGCTGAAGATGGGCAGGTCATTCACCTTCCAACACGACAGTGACCCTAAACATACTGCCAAAAAATTGCTTAAGGATATGAAGGTGAATGTCCTTGAGTGGTCAAATCAGAGCTCTGACTTGAATCCAATCGAAAATCTGTGGATGGATTTGAAGGGAGCAGTCCGTTGCCACTCACCACAGAATTTGACTGAACTTGAGCAATTCTGCAAGGAAGAATAGGCAAATATTCTCCAGTCAAGGTGTGCAAAGCTAGTACAGACATATCCAAAAAGACTGATGGCTGTAATTAAAGCAAAAGGTACAGTAGCCGAGAGAGCTCAACGCACTGCAACTTAAGAAAACACACGCAAACAGACAAAAACGACAACAAATTAAGAAAACATCTCCATCAATTTGACAACACAGGTGCTGCAAATCCTCGCAACACAAACACAAATACGGAGACGCGCTGCAAATTCTCACAACGCAACCAAACACACAAACGCGCTGCAAATAGCACGGACCACAATGAAAATGTTTCAGGGGGACCTCAAAAAGTGACGAACCCAGCTGGGACCTGATTATTATTATTATTATTATTATTATTATTTTATTCAGTTTCATCATCGAACAAAAAAAGGCAACATTGCACATTTCAAATTGCAAATTCAACTGCAAAAAATAAATAAATAAATAAATAAATAAATTACAGCAGAAAGAGAAAACACACAAAATGAACACAAACATACCAAAAGAAAGAAAGAAAAAAAAAGGAAATTCCAGGGCAGCTACATAAATTTGAAAAGCTTTAAAAAGCTCAGTGTTACAAAATGTAATATATAATGGCTTCTGACTTACTTTTGACTTAATATAAAACTTTGCTAACATAATTAAGAGATTTACAATATAAACCTGTTTATCAGAAAAAGAGGGGTATTGAAAAAAAAAAGTAAAATATCATGAAAATCTAAATTAAGGGGTTTGCTTAATTTCATTGTTATGTCTATTTCAAAGTCTGTCCAAAATGAATTAGCATAAGGGCAATAGAAAAATAAATGTTCAATATCTGGACCTGATTATTTTGTTTAACATCCTGATCATACGATTCATTGGTCTTTTGGATATTATTAGACTAATCTGACGAATTACACAATTAACTGTGAAACGTTATTAACTTAATTGCAAATAAATATATAAATAAATAAATATATGCAAATAAATATAACGTTCAAAGTTCACGGAAAAAAAATCCAATGCTTCATTAATGGTTAAAATCAGGTCAAAATTCAGGTCCCATCTGGGTTCGTCACTTTTTGAGGTCCCCCTGAAACATTTCCATTGTGGTCCGTGCTATTTGCAGCGCGTTTTATGTGATTGCAGCGCGTTCCTGAGTTTGCAGTGCATTTGTGTGTTTGAATGTGTTGTGAGAATTTGCAGCGCGTTTCCGTATTTGTGTTTGCTTTGCGAGGATTTGCAGCGCCTGTGTTGTCAAACTGATGAAGATGTTTTCTTAATTTGTTGTCGTTTTTTTCTGTTTGCATGTGTTTTCTTAAGTTGCAGCGTGTTGAGCTCTCTCGGCCACCGTAAAAAGGTGGCTCTACGAAGTATTAAATCAAAGGAACTGATGACTTTTCCAACCCTGTTACTCTAGTTTGTTGTTGTTGTTGTTGTTTTTATTAATTTGCACAATTGTTGTGTTTTTTCTTTCATTGGTTTGATGTTGTAAGACCAAAGTTTTAAATAAAGCTGGAAAAGTTATTTGGAATGTGGTTTGATTTCAGACTGTATGACAAATAAAATAACTATTTCAGAGGGGTATGATGATTTTCTATAGTCACTGTAGTCCAAATTAAGTATTGAAGTGTATAAGTATATACAAGTCTTAATACCTGGGGTTCCCATTAAAAACTTCAAAATGAGTTGCCAAATTTAAGGACCAAAACAAACTATTTAGGGCCGTTCACACCAAGAACGCTAACTGTAAATGTAACTATATTAGCACCCACACCAATGAACAATAATGTTCTGCTTATTATAAGCACACACTGCTGCTTCTGATTGGCCCATTGGTTGATGGTTTTATCTTTTTGAAAGTGATTCCACTGATGTTTTTTTTTTCTCTGTGATGTTGTTGTTATAGTTTGTATAGTTTCTCTTTGATTTAGAATGCTTATTAAACCTTTTAGTTATGGTTATCGTTATAGTTAACATAGCTACTTGGTGTGAAGGGACCTTTACACTACACAAGTCACTACAAAATACAGGTTAATGTCCTAATATGAATAGAGGCCTGCTTACGCCATGGAATAAAATAAGTAATTGCAACTTTATCTCAGAATTTGGACTTTTTTCCCCACAATTTTGAGTTTATATCTCAGAATTGTGACTTTGTTTCTTGCAGTTCTGAAAGAGTCAGAATTGAGATATAAACTAAGATTTCTGACTTTTTTTTCGCAATTCTGAGTTTCCATTTCACAATTCAGCATTTATATTTCACCATTTTTTTTTTCTGAATTCTGAGTTTAATTTAGTGTTGTTTTGGGGGTTGTTTTGTTTTTTTGTGTTTTGTTTTTCCACCACAGAATAAATAATAAATTAAATAATAATTTAATTAGTTTTTATTTTACAACTCTTTTTTTTTCCTGCAATTTCTCTTGCAAAACAAGTTTATATCTCACAAATCTGGCTTTTCTTCTCACTTTAATTGTGAAATAAAAAAGGTGCACTTCCCATTTTGTACTTCGCTGTGTTTTTTGTTTTACTTTGTTTTGTTTTAGTGTTTTGGTGCAATTACCTTTTTTTACTTACTGTTTTGTTTTTGTTTTTGTTGTTGTTGTTCAAATCACAAATCACAACTTTTTTTTAATTGCTTGCAGTTACATAGTAAAATAAAAAAAGGTGCACTTACCTTTTGTACTTACTGTTTTGTTTTTTATTGTTTTGCCACCACAGAATAAAAAAAAATGAATAAATCACAACTTTTTTATTTCTAGCAATTACAAGTTTACATCTCACAGATATATTACCTTTTGTATTTGTATTTTATTATTTTTAATTCTGTGGTGGAAACTTCCATAAATATGTACCACAATATACTATTAATTAATATGAAGGACTTTTCTTTGATTTTTCAGGATTACACCTGTATTTTGACTTATACATTGTGTTGTGTTTTAGGGTTGGACTTAATGCAAGTAAACTTTTTTTTTTTTTTTTACTGTGTAAATAATGGGACTTAATATTATTAATTCAGAAAACTTCTTTTGGGGGCCTACTGTACTCAAAAAAAGCTCATTTTGATGATATCTTTGAAAAAATGTATATTGATTTATAAGTATGCTATAAATTGTCTTTACTCACCTAAAATGGTCAGTAGTTCAAGTTGTTGACAGGTTACTTATGGTTTTATGGCAGTCAATAGAAAACACTCATTTAGAGTAAGAAAAATCTGTAAAAATAGGACACAATGTACTGTTAATATAAAGGAATTTACTGCATTGATTTTTCTGATTGAGTTTTACCTGTATTTTGAAATACACATTTCATTACGTCGTGTTTTAGGAAAGTAAATGTCTTTAAACTTAAAGAAGAATGTCCTGTAAGAAAATAACTGGTACCTTTTCCATTTTTCTATGTGTGTGTGTGTGTGTGTGTGTGTGTGTGTGTCAGACAGAAGTCGTGCTCATCCTGTCTCTCTCTTTCTTTCTCTCTCTCTCTGCAGGTCCAGAGACTGACAGTGAGACAGTAAGCAGAGATGAGGTGGTGAGAGCGAGCCGTGTGGGGAATTGAGTCGCATTGATCTGTCCCCTCCTCTGTCCCCGAGCCCATAAAAATCATTAACCTTTCTGCCACAGACAAGCTAAAGCTACAGCCCAGTATCTAACGGAGGTTAATTAAAACTAAATGCGGGAAAGGGGGTTCGAGAGGTGGCCGATCTCAGGGGAGAGTCACCCAGACTTCTAAATGAGTTCACAGCAGGCTGCGCCGCTTTGACACACACAATGTCGTCATTGTCCCCCTGTTATGGGACACGGGACGCTAATATTCCTTGGGGTCTTTTCCCAAAGATTAATATAGTCCTTGGCTGTTGCCTGGTAAATTATGACCCCCGTATCTCAGCAAAGGACTTGTTATTGAGTTATTAATAGCTTACTGGTGGGGATTCTAGATGGGAACATAGATTGTGTTGTTTCAGAGGCAAGGCAAGTTTTTTTATATGGCACATTTTATACACAATGGTAATCCAAAGCTTTACTTAAAAATATTATAAAATAATAATAAATAAATTAAAAACTATTTAAAAATTATAAAAATAATTATTGAAAAATAAGTACAATTAAATGAACAATAAAAAGCTTTTTTTAAAAATAAAATGAATTTTAAAAAAATAAGCACGTTACGTTGATGCTGGTGGGTTGTATCTGAAATTTGTGGCTTTCAGTCAAAGTACTGGTCTTTTTTTTTTTTTTTTTTAATAAAATGGATTTACAATTCAATACGCAAG
Organism: Cirrhinus mrigala; assembly: GCA_036247105.1. Lineage (NCBI taxonomy): Eukaryota > Metazoa > Chordata > Actinopteri > Cypriniformes > Cyprinidae > Cirrhinus > Cirrhinus mrigala. The sequence continues at coordinate 23,890,528 of CM070020.1, read as the reverse complement.
TCAAATCAAACCGATTACTGTTGAGGAGTGAATTATTAAAAAGGTGTGGAGGAATAGCATTTGCGTATTTCCTTCTGGTAACTGATTAGAGTATGATAGTAATTCAATTGAAGAGGTACATTTATGAATCCTGTCAACACTGGAAAAGCATAAAACAAAGACAATTCAATCTACAGTGGCCAATTCATTCTGTGCATGACTCGAATCTCTGATTATTATACATTTTTAATGAATTTCTTATTGAAACACTAAAATTATGCCTCGAATAATGACATTTTAAAATTTCAGGGCTTAATATAAAGCTCTGTTGAAACACGCCTCGCAATGTAGCTCTGAATTTGATTACTGTAAGACTCTGTAATCACGTACAATATGAGTTCCTCTCCGTTTTGTGCTGGATAAACAGATAATGTTGCCGCAGCGCAGGGGAAGAGGACACACTTCAAGTTTATTGCTGTCTATTGAACATGTTATTGCTTTTCTCCCTGTAGAGTTTCTGTCCCAGGTGAGAGCGGAGACTTTAAGTGTGCGTGTGTGTGTGTGTGTGTGGTGGTCCCACAGTCCCACCCAGAGCAGATCTGTAATTAAACCACCATCGCTGACTCAGCCACTCAGAGAGACGAACACAAGAGGCCAGCAACTCAAGTGGAGATGAAGATTTAAGGTGGAAAGTTGATTTACACAGAGCATGATGCTAAGATGGTGTTAGTCAAAGCACTGGTTGGTTAGAATATTTTTAAAAATGATAAAATTATTATTGAGTGAATTTCAAGTTCAAGTTTGTTAATAAAAATCATAGGCTACAGAGAAAAAAAATGTGTCTTTAGTTTAGATTTAAATATGGCCAGTGTGGAAGAAGAGCTAACAAAATCTCACAAAAACATATCCAGGTCCTATTTCACATGCACAAACAAAAACGAAAATAAACATAGATGTTGCATAAAGAAAATGAAAACTACTCTATATGATGTATAAATACTTTACAAGTTTACTTTAAAATTGTATTTTGTATACACACTTTTTTTTGCATTACAGTGGAAGTGTGTGCTTTTTGTCTTATATGTATATAAAATAATGAAAATAATGTTGCAGTTCTTTATGATTAAAAAAAATACAATTTCTAGTTTATTTCTTTAAAATTTAGTGTAAAATATGATGCAGATGAGAAATAATTTCACAGTAGAAAACAGGTGTGCTGCTCAATATTTTGTGAAGACTATATGTTTTTATTCTTTGATGAATAGAAAGTTCAAAAGAATTAAATTTATTTGCAATTGATTTTTAATATTTTTTCTATAATTTCATTTTTGATCAATTTAATGCATCCTTGCTGAATAAAAGTATAATAAAAATAACATTTAAATGACCGTACAGGTTAAGAAAGTAGCAATTAAAAATGTTCAAAAATGGTTTGAATTTTAGGGTAAAATATGATGCATTTGTGAAATATTTTTACATTGTGTGTGCGCGCATTTTAAAATGTGATGTCACTTTATTCCATTAGTATCCTATATGCACTACCTTTTAACACACAATGCAAAAATGTCATATTGTAAAAATTGCCTTTTAACTTTTCCATTATTTCTGCCCGATCTAACTCTTCAAATAATTGGTGTAACCCAACATCAGGTTTATTCAGCAAGAAATTTCTTGAAATAGCCAGTTAATGCTGATTACTTTGATGTTGCTGAAATGATTACATAGTTTGCTAGTATGAACAGTCTAGAACAATTTGAATTGAATTCAGATCAGTGGAAAACATTATACACTTCTTATGCAAATGGTCATTAAGATTTGACTAATTTTAAGTAAAACATTCATATCAATATAAATATTTTAAATGTACATCTGTATTAAAAATGGCTCTAAGTGGCATCAGATCTGGATTCTTTGACTTTGAATTCGTATTAGAGTGTCCTTAAACCTCAAAACAAAGAGTCTAAAACTGTTAAATGTGATGCTAAATTGCATCATTAAACTACAGTACTCTTTCCTTTTTTCTAGGGATGCAACAAGATACTTAAGGTCCTGCATGCTTGTAGAGATGGAGAGCAGAAGAAAAGAGCAGGCAGACGGTAAAAGAAGTGAGAGGCTGAAACGTGAATGTTCCTCTGCCGGTCTGCTGCTGGTGTCCTGGTTGTCAGAGAGCAGCGCTACTGATGTATTCAGTATTGTGTTACTGACAGAACCCGCTTTGTTTGTGATGAATGACTGTGCCAGCAGTCCTGACGGCTCTGCTGTTCAATACATATAGATACAATACCGGCTGCCTCCGTGACACGCTGATGGGTTTTGTCCCCGTTCGTTTCCATACCGTTTAATCTCGGCCACCGTATTGTGGGTGTCGCCGGAGATGGGCAGATCAGACCCGGCTTCTTCTCGCTGGGTGAGCAGAGAGTTTATTAACACACACAACAGCCATGTATCTCAGATTTAGCTGGAGTTAAAAGACTTTTTCCTGATGATAGGAATGCTGTCGTTGCCAAACAGCCTGTAGGTTTGGTGTTTTTTCTAACGTGAAGCATCGTTTAGAGTAAAACAAAAGAGCCATCAGATGCTTTAAAAACCTGAGCTGATCTGGCCTTTTTTCTGTTCTTTTCTATTAGGTAAACTGTGATTTAATGCATAGCCTTGTTATTTAAGGCTTTTGTTAAAAACAGATGCTATTTTTGTCACTCTGATCTCTCTTTTTTTTTTTTTTTTTCAGAGCAGCTGTTGCAAATTTTAGTATGAGATAAAAAAAAAAAAAAACAAGCACAGCAGTTTTGAATAAATCTTTGCAACTACTGACAATTACTTTTTAATCACAATTATAAAATGCTGACCATGCACTGTCTACAGATTGCTGTGCATGAACCAAAATAGTCAAATGCAATGATATACACATCTTTCACAAATTTGCGGTTGTTGTTGTTTTTTTTTAAATAGTCTCTTATGCTCACCAAGGCTGCATTTTTGTGATCAAAAAATACAGTAAAAGCTGTAATATTGTGAAATATTATTACAATTTAAATGAGCTCATTACTATTTGAATGTATTTTAAAATGTAATTTATTTCTTTAATTTTGAAGTTTCAGCATAAATACTCCAGTCTTCAGTGTCACATGACCCTCCAGAAATCATTCTAATATATTTGCTGCTCAAAAAAAAAAAAAAAACTATATATATATATATATATATATATATATATATATATATATATATATATATGTATATATTCATGTTTTATTTTTCAAAATTTTATGATGAAAAGAAAGAACAGCATTTATTTGAGACAAGTCTTCTAAAATGTCTTTACTGTCAATTTTGATCAAGTTGATGCATCCTTGCAGAAAAAAGCATGAATATTTTTCACAAAAAAACTCATTTACCCCAAAGTTTTAAAAATGAAATCTGTACATGCATTCTTTCCTACTCCAGAAATCCCAAAATAGTATTAATTACTGGTGGTTTTATGGTTATCTGTTATAATTCCACATACTTATTTGCACAAACCCTTTACTGAAAGTGACCTTTTGTTCATGCTACATAGACAACAACTCAAATGATTAAAATCTTATTATTGGGGGACAGTAAAACATGGCAAAATAATTCCATAGACTACTGTTGAAAGAGTTAGGCCCTGTCAACCTGGCAACCAAATAGCAATTGTCTAAAATGTGCTCATAATGGCATCGGAATCGACTGCTCTAGACTATGGTTTGAAATAGATCATCGGTTCTCCTCTGCTTATCCATCCGAGGAGCCCGTAGCCTTGAGTTGAAAGCCTCGTTTTCTGACAAATTTACTGTAGAGGTTTAGTTCCTCCTTAAGCACTGTCATCTCCAATTATTTATCTTTTTTCTCCACCAAAAACAAATCCAGAATGCTTAAAAGGATGAAGCGAGCACACCAAAACACGCATGCTTCAAAACGTGCAGCAATAAATATCAGCGGTAAGTTAGCAGCTGCCGTCAGCAGAATGTTTGGGGCGAATTTGTGTTTCTCAATGTATGCTAACCTCCCTTTCCATTACCTGAGAGCGGACGGTATACAGCTGAAGGCTAATTTGTGTATGTGTGTGTGTGTGTGTGTGTGTGTGTGTGTGTATGTTGACCCCGGGCCCCTGGGATGCACACACACACACACACACAAACACTGCTTGTGAATGGGCTTGAGTGTGAGCCTATTTCTGATATTTATGGGCGACAAGGACACTGTAAGTTATGGCAGGACTGAGGGCCGAGACCTTTCCCAGTTTTTTCGCTCTGCATTTTTTCCGATTACACATCTCTGTCTCAGCTTCCCTTGCCTGGTTTGTTATTCTTTTTTTTGGAATTTGGATCTAAGAAAAATTAAGCAAGAGAAAAATATAAATAATTGTTATATAAATGTTTATTATTGTCACATGATCACCCACAATGTGCTTCCTGTAGCTGAATTTGTTTGAGAAATGAATGAACTCTAATATCATATTGTCTCAAATTGTTCTAAGAAGTCTGGAAATATGTTGCGATAGATAGATAGATAGATAGATAGATAGATAGATAGATAGACAGATAGACAGATAGATAGATTAGACTTAAAAATAAAGGTTCTTTATTAGCATCAGTGGTTCTATGAAGAACCTTGAACATCCATGGAACCTTTTAAATGCAGAAAAGGTTCTTTAAAGTTGAAAAAGATTCTTAAGATTTTTAAAATGTTCTTCTAAATGGTTCTTTTAAGAACTGTTCACTGAAAGGTTCTTTGGGGAACCAAAAATGTTTCTTCTTTTGGAACCTTTGTTTTTATAGATAGATAGATAGATAGATAGATAGATAGATAGATTAGAATTAGAAACTTAGACTAGAGTTTTGCTAATCTGAGATCTTCTCGTCTGACACACTTTCTTTTTTTCCTGCCTTTTTTTTTCTGCAGTCCCCTCCTGTGTTCCGTGAGGAATGTTCCACGGGGGACAAGCTCTTTTTCCTCCGTAAGATGACTTACTTCCAGGGAGTGAATAGTTTCTGTTTCGTCCAAAACCAGAGGGGTAATGAAGGTTTGGTTGGATCTGTTTCTCTGGGATGTTTTGAAAAATTATCTTTTTGTCCTCTCTGACAGCGCCGTTTATCTGCCATTTCCAATTGGACTCTATTTATGGGATCCATCTGGGATATACGCAGCCCTAGTCTTCCCAATTCCTTGTGCGTAATCAGGTCTGGACTGGTTGTGTGCTTTTTGTTATTTAGCCAGTCAACCTTCAAGGGTATAAAAGACTCAAGACCATTTTAATCGCTCAAAAACATCAGGTCTTAAGTGTCTTTTTCTAATTTGATGAGAAATGGGCTCAGATTGACCCCAAACAATAACCCCTTTTACACATAGCCTACAGTGTTTACTGGTAAATTACTGTTAAGAGATCATGCGTGAACAGGACCTTATACTGGAGAATACCGGAGAAGTTGTAACATTACCAGTAAATTATCGGTAATGTGCTTTGTGTGAACGAAGAACGTGAAGGTAAGAGCATGTATGAGTTCAAAACAATGTCTACTCTTGGAAAATCAGAATATTCTGACGCAGATGACGCATTTGCTCTGCATTGTGTATTTCTGAAGTTGTCGAAATACCATGTCTTTGGGCCAAAAAAAAGCTGCATGTAAGTGAAGGTCTAAAACAAAAACGAAAACATCAACAAAAACACTGACAGCATATCCACCTTATTTTTCAACGTGAAAGTAAGCCGTTTTCTGTAAATGTGCGAGATTTCTGGTTTATTTCCGCTGTAGGGAAATAAGGAGAAGGATAACAGTGCTGTAAACGATAAAACTTTGCATCACAAACAAGTGTGTTCCTAATTAAGATAATGCATTAAAATAATATAAGGCGCACCAGTTTACAATATCAAGCAGCAAAACCAGCTGTTTTGTACAGCTGAAAATAGCTTGACAGGATGAGACCGGAAGCCAGACACATTAAATTTACAAATGGCCGCGCGCTCATACGGGAAAAATAAGGTGGATACTCCTCCATGTTTACAAACACAACATGGAAAGATGGAGCAATTATAAGGTCATTTCTGATTAATGATGTCATTGAAAGGGATGTGTGAATGCTGCTTTACCAGTAAAAAAAAAAAAAAAAAGACGGAAGATCGTTGCCTGCGTCAACAGCGCTTTTTTGTATTTAACGGTAAAGTCCTTCTGGTATTTATCTGGGAAAGAGGCTAATAATGTTATAATATTGGATAACAGTCACATTTCTGTTCTGTTCTATTTAAACTTTAATGTTTTCTGCCTGCCGGTTTTGACTAATGCCAGACAGCCATTTAATTTAAAGGTAGGCTAAAATTAGAGGTTAATTTCAAATGAGAGTTTTTATTACATATGCACTTACATCACTAGGAGCTCTGGGAAACCATAGTCATTTTCAACAGAACACGAGGGTTAAACGAACACTAACTTATTCATTTGGATGCATTAATAGGTGTGCATTACTTTTAAAACAAAACTGGCAATTCACGCTGACGAAGAATAATGTACCCACTGTCCTTTGACAACTATTCCTCTCTCCCTCTCTCCATATGAGCGTGTGTGTAGGTGTCATTTAAGTGTGTGAGCCTTGGGAAAGTTCAGCTCTATATACTGGATATGTACTTATCCTAAATATTGTTTGACCTTCCCAGCGCGAGGCCATTACTCTCCACGGAGTCGCGCGCAGATGGATTTTTCATTGCATTAATCCTCCAGATCAGGTGGGTTTTGTCAAAGTGTTAAACTTTAATACTTTGGGTCATTTATCTTTACAGAAAAACCGGGGCTCTGTCAGCGACCAGACGAGCTATTTCCTCATTGCGCTTTCGGAGTGGAGTGGAGCTGGAGAGGGCAGGAGCTGATCACAGCTTAATCAAACCCTTATGCGCGCAGGCTACGAGAAACTACACCTCTCCAGAGAGGTGCTTCAGCACACACATTATATACAGTATTTATTTGTGAATGCACAGACACTCTTCTCGTAAAATGCAAGGCTGATGCACATTCATTACACTTCCATCTCCACACACACTTTGGAAAACGCTAATATTCAATGTATGTTTCTGCTCTGCTGTAGCCTATATTACATGTATGGCCCATGTGTCATGTATGATTTTAGGTAGAATTTTATATTGTCCATATTATATATAATTGTGTATGAGTTGTCATTAACTTAATAAAGATGTCTAGGATGATAAAAAAAAAAAAAATAATAATAAAAAATAATAATAATAATAATAATAATAATAATAATAATAATAATAATGCTTTAAAAATCTTTAAAACAATTGGCAAGTTCTTAGAAATGCGTTTTTCAGATATGCACAAAACATCATAATTTAATTTAGTTATTAAGTTTAGGCATGGGGTAGGATTAAGGGATCTAAAATATGGTAATATAGAGTAAGGCATTAATAAATGTTTCATAAGTACTAAAAAACAGTCAATATACTAGTGATGTGCATGCTAACAACCAATTAAGTTAATAGTGAGAACTGGTCCCTAAACTAGTGTTACAATACTTTCCTTATAGGTTGAATACACTTGAGAGTATATATTACAGAAACACACTTTATGTGTTTGTTTGTTAATGACATTTTATGGTTTTCTTGACAATATTTTAAAGAAGCATAGTTTTGTTGCTTAATTTTTTAACAAATAATGATAAAAAATGTACAAATAAAATAAAACTGATTTTAAAAATAATAATAATAATAATAATAATAATAATAATAAACATCTAATCATTTTCCTTGACATTTTATCAAATAAATAAATAAATCGAAATTGCTTTTATATATTTTACATAGATATTGAAACCATGCTTATAGAAAAAAAAAGTGTTTTAAAGTCATTTTTGTTTGAACTGCAATTAAATGAATATTTAATAAAGTTAAATTAATAAAGGAGGGTGATATCATATGATTGACTGTAATGTGTGTGTGTGTATATATATATATATATATATATATATATATATATATATATATATATATATATATATATATATATATATATATTATATATATATATATATACATGCGTATACATTACAGTCAATCATATGATTGACACGAACAAACTTAGCACAGTTACTTTACAGAATTTGTATTGTATTATTTGTATGCATAATATAGCAAGCTTCCATGATGACACAATTCCTTGTCAACAAGGTAAGCTGTATGCTTCGCATGTTGTGCATTTGAAAAATCCAACTTTAAACCTTGCCCTTTGATCCTCGTGGGATTTCTGATGAGATGATTCACTCCACCTCCCCTCCATCTTCTCCATTAGGCGCCCAAGTGGTCGCGGCCAGAATTGCGGTGATTGATTCTGGTGTAGTTCCCACGGAACAGTGTGCTCTAGTGATAGCATTTATCTTCATAAGCGCTGATATGCACCCGGAGTGCACTCCAAATTAAATCCCTCTTTAAAAAGCGCACGGTGCTTCTCAGGGAACTACATAAATCGTGCCTGATGTTGCTCCTCAGGTTACATGCGCCATAATCAGCTGATGATCAGTTATTTCCATTCCAGAGAGCATTCACGACATAGTGTCATGAATAGATCTCTGCATCTCAAATGCAAATTTATAAATATTTGATCTATTAAGTCACTTAAAAATACATTTAAAATGCAGTTCATACAGTAAATGACACCTCTTTTATGATTCACATTTTTTTTTCAGTTTCTGAAATAAGCTTTTTCGATTTTTTAAATGATTTTTATATTTTTGTCAAAAACGTCTAGTTGGTGAAATATTAAATGGATTAAAATACTAAGTTAAAATAATATAAATAAAATATTAATTTAAGATGAATAATTTTCTTTCTCCTTTTTGTTCACCAAATTAGCGTCAATATAGCAACCCTTGCATGCATTTTATTACCATTTAATTAAAAGGCACGTGTTGTTAAATGTTCCTTAGCAAAATATGATTTATTATTATTAGTATTATTGTTATTAACTAATGATTAAGTTGTTTACACCCACGCGTATTAAAGGTGCAAGGAAATTATTTTAGTTCTTTTTACGGATTTATTCAAAGAATAATTGGTAATTGAAAATGGTACTTTATACTTTTTTTAAAAAAAATTATGAAATCAACGTTTATACAAATATTAAATTTCTTAGTACTTAGAACTTTTTAAAGGTGTCTCCTTTTTGTTGTTACGAAAATCCTAATTTGTCAATGACGCATATTTATTTACATTTATTATTTTACATAATATGTCCACGATTAAATAAACGAATATTAATAATACATCGGTATAAATAATGGTTTGTTTATCTGTACAGAGGCCTGATCAAAATGGCCAAAGCATCTTTACCCATTGATTGTGGTGACGTCAGTGTTCTTCAGTGGATCTTCATCTTGCATCTCTTTGATCATTGCTCCGTGGTTTTGCATCAGCTTACGTGACACCGAGCTCAAAGGCCAGAATCCATCACACTTCCGCACCGGACAGGTACGTGTGTATGAGAGAGAGGCAGATAGAGAGAGAACAAAAAAAAGAAAAAAGAAAAAAGAAATAAAAAAAATAAAAAATACGGCGATTACCTTTGTCTGCTTGCTTCAGATTCAATGGGGAAAACAGACACGTGATACAGTCGAATGTCGTCTGAATTTCCACAATTCCATCAATATTTAATTTTTAAAAAATGCTTAACCATTTTACAGCTTACTGCTTCTTTTTACGGGTTACTATACGTTTGTGATCACTTAGTATCCATATAGTAATCATTTTTGTTGTCTATTTGTTTATGAGGTTTAAGTTTGAATAAATGATTTGACGTCACTCTTTATTCCACGTCTTTCCGTAACAAAATATTTTCCTCAATTTTACTGATTTAAAATATTACCAAAATACGCGTTCTTTCTCTCTACAACATGACTAGTAATAATAACCGACGTGTGCTTAATATGTAATCATGTTGTAGAACAGCTTGCAATTACACACTGTTAGTGCTATTGTGATTAATTATATTGATGCGCAAAAGTGTTTTCAAATGTTTTATCCATTCCATGCATAACGAATCTGAAAACGAAATTTTACGAGCTAAAATGGCTCTTCACACATGGATGGCTCTGGCAGCGTGGCACAGTGGCAGTGCCATGGACTGGAACACATATCAGCTCTGTTTTGGCTTCCGCTCATTGGACGCTCAGACGCAGATGTGCGTAATTGCGCGTGTCCATCAGTGAAGTGTGTTGGGGTGTCAACCGTTCATTCAGGTGAGGAGAGAGAGGGTGGAGGGGTTCAGTGGAGAGGGAATGAGAATGTCTCTATGTTAAAATTGATGTGACATGCAAAAATAGCTCTTATAATTGGACAAACCAAAGAGCATAAGGGGTTGTATTGTCTGGATGTGTATTCGATCTTATTTATCTTAATGCAGAATGCAGCTTTTATATTTTTTAGTGTCTTACATCTATGTGTGCTAAAGTTAGTAAAATGAATTATTGCACCTTGGTTCGGTGAAGAGCAGTGACCTACATCGAATTCCCACGCCTTGCCGGTCTATCCAAATAACTGCATTTATCAGCGAGGACGAATCCATTTCCTCCTTTTCACACCTTTGCTGCTCATTCACGGCGAAAAGCTCCATAATCCCCTCCAGGAGTCGTGCCCCTCACAGCCCTTTTTTATGATCTGGACCCGACCCCAGTGGCGCGCAGGCGGGGTGCAACACTGCTCTGGTGGGGTCCGAGCCTTTGATCCGCGCGTCCGTTTGTCCAGGGTTTGTAGCTGTTGGGGAGGGTGCGTGCGCTTTGGGGAGCCGGGGCATTTGTCATCCACAGAAAGAGAAAACATCAACAGGTACTAAATACCGCTGAACATGACACCATCAAAAGCAACATGGGATGTAAAACAGCAGGCGACTCTGACGCTTTGATTATATTGTTTTTAGAGAGAGGTGTTCACCTTCACTGCGCACGCCAGCCAGCGACCAGAGCGCGCAATTAACCTGTGACCATCAAATGTGCACGCGCCTCACCATAATGGATTTCCGATTTTACTGCTGCTTAATTGACTCGAGCTTGTCAAATTGGACGAAACACTCATCGATATGACATTATTAAACACAATTAACACTCATGACTACATCGATTAGCTCATTACATCCACCAATAGTCCTGCGCTTCTGCAAACAAATATTAACCTTAGTTTAAATTAAATAATCCGAAACAAATAATACATTAATCCAAAATAAATCATAAACGATAAAAAACTGAGGCTTATCACTTACGTTACCGATTTACGTTACCGAAAGTAATTTATGTAACGCGATATATTGATAATGAAATATATAGACTTTAGGATTTTTTTTCAATATTTTTGTAGCTGCCCTCAGAAAAAAGGTACAAATCTGTCACTTTAGCTGTAAATAAGGTACAAAAGAGTACCTTTTGAAAAAGTACCGCCCACTGACAGATTTAGTACCTTCTCCCGGGTATTAAACTGCAATAACAGCTGCACATATTATCATTTTATTTGAGCGTGCTTATGTGTGTGTTGCTAATATTATGCACATAATATATGCTATATATACATTCTGGTATGCTTTGATCATAAGGATCATATTGGAGGCCTAATAGCTCATGTGCGTTTGTACCGGCCGTTTTTATGGTGTTTTGTTGAGAGCAACCAAACGTTGACATGATTGGTTTACAGCTCAATAGCCATAACGAAAGAACGTGTCAGTCACACTGCTTGGATTTACAGCTTCATAGACACGAGACCATTCACCTTATTCTTACTTAATAATTTTAACCGACTAGAACATATATCAGGATTATAATTCTCAATTTTACGCTGTTAAACGCTATAGTTGCTGTTTATTCAGGAAACATTGCTATGATTCGCGACACTCTTGTGGCGCGTCATGTGCAAAATATGTAAGTACAAGATTACCCACCAGCAAAACTTTTTAATTAAGAATGAGTCCATAAATATATATATATATATTTTTATAGTTCTAACATGGTATTGTGTATTTGGTCCTAGTTCTGTACAGAGAGTTGGAAAGATGCAAGCTTTGTTTCTGAATGACCAAGTGAAGATAAATTGTTTATCAAAGTCATTTTCATAAACATTTAAACCCAGCCAGCCAATTTAAAATGAAAGATTAATCCAGAAGCGTTCAATGAGTTAACATGATTCTTTATTGGCATCGATGGTTCCATGAAGAACCTTGAACATCCATGGAACCTTTCAAATGCAGAAAAGGTTCTTTATATTCGAAAAAGGCTCTTTAGATTTTTAAGGTTCTTTTAAAAACTCCTCACTGAAAGGTTCTTTGTGGAACCAAAAATGGTTCTTCTATGGTATCACCGTAAAAACACCCTTTGGAACCTTTATTTTTAAGAGTGTAAAGTACATTTCTTTATAGGCTATCTCTAAATAAAAATATGATATTTTCATATTTATGTAGAGTTGTTAACAGTGCATGTGAGATCAAACTATTCCGAGACGGTATTTTGGAAATAAACGGCACAGAGCCAGAGTAACACCTCGCTACACAACACACCCGATAGGTTCATCACAGTCAAATGTCACCGCTTGGCTCCACGTTAATGCGTATGTCCCCGTATCATGTTTATATAGTAGTTAGTACAGCTGTTTGGGTGAGAGAGAGGCGAGCAATGTTAGCAGAAACGAGCATATCTTGAAGTGCAATGCAGCTAAGACATTGGAGCTACTGCAGATATATTTTGTGAGAAGTGCCTATTTAATATCTCAGTCAACAGCTGAGCTTTCATTTTTATGTAGTTGATTGAATCTGGAATTAATTCAGCGTTTCTGAAATTCTTCCCTTTATTTGAATCAGATGGAGAAAAATAATGAGAAAACGTAACATAAAAGATAAAATTAATCATAATTTTTTTCGTATTATGTGAAATATGATTTTAATCAATAATTTGCATATTCTGTTTTTAATATTTGTTAAATGCATTTAATATTGCATTTCATTTGCGCAAGAACTCAAATAAATAGCCTAAATAAATAAATGAATACACAAACAAACAAAACCAACACAAACTTTTTATTCTATATATTGAATTTTCTTCTTATTGCATTTTATTTTATTAAGTCATGTTTTATTCCATAATTGTGTTATATTATATTCCATTTTATTCAATTGTTGCACTTTTCGAAGATATATTAAAACATGCTTTTAACCTAATCGTGCACAGTAGCATTCTCCTCAATAAATGTTTCCAGATCGCTGCCACCTCCATCTGCGCTTCTGCTGAGGGAAGTGACGCAGGGACGGGCTGGGCGAAAATAAAACCCCGCTCCCCTTAAAGCTGTGATGATTGATGATGTCAGGTGTTCTGTTTCTAATTAACGTTTAAATTAGGCCAAAGAAAACCTTTCGAATTAGCGCTGCTCCGCTTGAGACCGTCCGGATCCTCTCCGAGCGGCTCGGAGAAGAGAGATGACGGGATTATCTTTAGAACTAATAATGCTCTCGCATTTGAGAGAAATGTAACACCATGTTCAGCTTCGGTTTCTCTACCCGCCCTCCGTGGGGTAATGCGAATGTGCTATTGTTGGCGCTGAAGGGCATCATTCTCCCGATCAGAAATCCTATCCTTCCACATTACATTAATACCCATGTATCATTTAATAGGTTTAGCAGCTTTCCTCTGACCTGACATTCTGAGGTGACCAATTCGTTAAGGACATTTGAAACCGACCGGACTAATAATAATAGTTATTATTATTGTTATTGTTATAATTATTATTATTATTATTATTATTATTATTATTATTATTAATCAATTCACTTTCGCATTATCCCACGCAGCCTTTTGCTTATATTTATACTTATATTATAATTTGCTCTTTTTTTTTTTTTTTTTTTTTTTTACAATGAACTCCTTCAACTTGTGTTCTCTTTCATTAAATTTGTTGATATTTTAATTCATAAAATATCACTTAAATTTAATTTTAAATTGCACATGAAGAAGCAAACATATAGAAGCGACATATGTAAGGATGTGACATTACTGTAGACTCATTAGCATGTTTTGTGTAGTCTAGCTGGATACATTTGTTCAGTGCATTGTTGCTCATTTGCCGTAAAATATTCTTTTGAGTTTGGCTCCGTGTCGCCCACGTCGAGCGGGCTGGACCCGCACTAATAGAATGTCGTGCTGTTTTAGTGCTTGTGAGCTGTTTGGCTCGTTTCAGTCCCTGTACGGATGTCACCATATGGTGCTCTTGGCACGGACAATGCGATATTCCTGCGAACTGGCCATACATCGCCAATGACTCGTGTAAGAGAGACATCTATCACCCTAATCGATTATTGAAACCCTGTTAAATATTATCAGATGTCAACATCGCCACTTGTTTTATTGCCTAATGTTTTACATTTATGGGAAGACCACCTAAATATTCACTAGTCTAAAGGCCTCACCGAGGTTTAAGAGAAAATTAACCATTGCCTGGTTTTATTGGATTACGTATACAGTAACTTAATGAAATGCTAAATAATTTTTCATTATTATTATTTATTTATTTGTTTGTTTATTTATTTGTTATTTTAGGAAAAACCAAACAAAATATTAAAAGCGAATAAATCTGAACTTCACAGTGTGCTGTTTAAAAATATTCGCAGCTTATACAAATAAAAATCTTATCCTTTATATAAAAATCTCGCATGATACATGCGATGTAGCACAAAGAAATCACCAAGTGCGGTGCAAGAATGTCTGGAAAAAAATATTTTATTTTGTTGATCAATTTCTTCAGGTCAAGTATCATTACACCAGTCATTGCTCTGTTATATTTCGTGTTTTTCTAAAGCAAGAACACGATTTCTTCTTACCTGCATCTTCATAGCAGGCGCACTGCGTTTCTCCGGTGTCCCACGAGCATCATCTGAAATAATGTCCGAGGCTGAGCGGGTGAGAACAGCACTGCTGTAAGTCTGCTGCTCTCTGCTCTTTACCAACGTGCATTTTCACAAATTCACAGAATGGCACTCTGTGCTGCACTGACTGAGATGTTACGGAAATATTTTGTGTTGGTCCTCGGTTTGAATGTAAACATTCTAATATTTTTTATACTTTAATACGCAGGATATTATGCCTTTGCTATATTTCTGCTACATTAAAATGTAATAAATGTCCCAAAAATATATGCAGTTAAAAGACTATTTTATGTAGTTTTCAACTCTGTTAAAAGCTATATATAAATACTATATTTATTTTATAATATAATATATAATTATGATCCACATTTGAGCTGCCTTACCCAATCAGTTTTGCAATGAAGTCAAAAATAATTTTATTGGACTGAAACAATGACATGCCTTGCATTCTGATCTCGTGTGACAGCAGATACACGAGGTGTGAGAAAATCAGGCTGTCATAACAGCCTCCAAAACGGCAATAATCATGATATTACAGTAATTAGTCCTTCCCAAGTTTTTCCATATGGACAACTCTTGAATTCTAAATGTTCATTAATGCATAGTTTGAATTATTTTATTGTTTTACTTATTTGTTTTTATTTTACACTGTACATTGTCGTTATTCTGAAATTGAAGATAGATCCGCATACCCGTTGACACATAGAGAAGGCTAGCAGTATTGGTGTTAATGAGAGCACTCTCCCTTTTCAGGGAGGTATACGCGTGGAGCACGTGGTTTGCCCTAAGTGGGAGTGGGATGCATCAACAGATGCATAAACATCCCGAGCCATCTCCCCTCTCTTTAAACTTAAGGGGGAAACTCCTCCTATTCTCGGTCCAATTCATTATTATGGTCTGGCCCTTTAAGACGGAGCAGCGGGTCAGCAAGTAGTGTAGTGTTTCTCTAATTGAACTTCACAAAAGCAATCAACAAGAACTCGTTAGCGGTCGCTTGCTGTTTTGAGCCTCCTTGAGACACGGCTACACATGCTGAAGATCTTCATGGAGCAGCTCAGAGAACACTGGAGCCGCATATGAGGACTAAAGTTCGGGGGGCTGTGACGCCTGAAGCATGGTGCTTTTGGAGAGCCACTTCAGACTGAGGAAGAACAACGATTCTGTTTAAAGAAGAAGGAATAGACCAGGCTTTTGTATGCAGAAACAAGTTTGAGCGAACTAGGTGACTTTCACTCGAAATCGTTTCTTGGGACTGAGATGACCTCCAGCTCTAAAGACATGAAGGCAGGCTCCGTTTTGCAGTCCAGCGGCGAGGAGAGGCGGCGGGGTCCCTTGGACCAACTCCCACCCCCGGCCAACTCCAACAAGCCTCTCACCCCGTTCAGCATTGAGGATATCTTAAATAAACCCTCCGTTAAGAAGTCCGTCGGTAGTCTGTGCCCTCCGCGCGTACTAGAGAAAGTGACCGGCTCGAGCGCGTCTCGGAACGGGATCAGTGCTCCGTCCTCGCCGTTATGCGCTCTGGAGGAGCTGGCGAGCAAAACTTTTAAGGGGCTGGAAGTCAGCGTTATACAAGCTGCAGAAGGTAAATGTTTAGTCTTTTTTTTAGGGGGGTTGTAGTTTTGCATTCGGATTGTTTACGAATTAATCTTCGAGTTTTAAATAAGCAAATAGAAGTTAGTGACACTTCTAAAAGTGTGTTATTGTAGCGGTAGCGATATTTGTGGAGTTTACAACTAACGTCAAATGCTTATTTTTTATATAAATATGCATATTTAATGCAAATATACTTGTTAATCATAATTCATTTTTTAGGTTCAGTCTTTTTGTTATACACATTTTCAGATATTAAATTTCTCTTGGTATTTTTTTTTTCTTAGCTAAATGTCACTAGCGTTTCCTCGAGTGTGACTGTCAGTATTTCAAGAATGTCACCTACCCCTCTAAAAATTAAACGTTCTTCGATGGTCAAGGAAAAAAAAAAATAAACTCAAGCTTTTTATCAATAATAATTTTCATTATGGCTTTTAAGTTGCTAGATGGTTCTTTGGAGATCAGAATGATCAGTATACTGATTCTCGATTCTTAATGCCAGTAAATGATGGTTTCTGCAGAACCAAGTTCTTTGTAGATTTTAAAAAATGTTCCAAAACTTCGTTTTCAGAAATACAGGTTTACGTGATAGAACGCACCGTGCCTTGTCGAGAATGCTAAAGAGATGGAAATCATTCATGTTCGCTTGACACATTTACTGAAAACAGTCCTCGATCGTGACGTTCGTGTTGACATTGTAGAACTGTCTTAGTGGGTCACGCTAACGGTTAAGGTCGTCTGTAATAAGATTGAGGCCAGTTCTGTCGCGTGATAGGCTGCTTGATTAACACATCAAATATTTCGAATTTACTTGGCAATCAATAGTTCAGATGTTTTGGAAAGTTTCTCCCCCACTTTTCAAGAACAGCTGTTATGCAGCTGGAACGAACAACTGCGGCCTATCACATAACACAACAGTGTGTACACTCTTAAAAATAAAGGTTCTAATTTGAACCAAACATGATTTTGCAGCCTGACTCAAAAGGAGAACCTTTTTCAAGTTCTACAAAACAAAATAAACATTTACAGTCTGTTATGGTGCTTGAAAGAAACCAAAACACTGATCTAAAGAACCTTTAATGCAACATTTAAGGATTTCTAATCTCCAGAGAACCAAATAGCAACTCAAGAACATGTACAGCCAAAAATAGGACCATTGAAGAGCTTCCAAACAACCTTCAAAAAGAATGCTTCACAAATAAATCATCAATGTGCATTTAATTTAAATAATGGGAAATGAAATTTCATGCATTTCAGTTTACTGAATGAGCATTAGCTTTATAATGTCTAGGAATGACTTACTGATGAAAGTTATTCTGAATTGTGACCCACACACGCCGTCTGCGTTATTCCTGTCATGTGTTCCTGGAAATCAACTCTCCTTTCTTTCCATTTAAAGGTCGTGAACATCTCAACGCCTTCGGCCAAAGACAGGCCTCCAAAAAACGAAGGAAGTCCCGCACGGCCTTCACCAACCACCAGATCTACGAGCTGGAAAAGCGCTTTTTGTACCAGAAATACCTGTCACCGGCCGACAGAGACCAGATCGCACAGCAGCTGGGTCTGACCAACGCGCAGGTCATCACCTGGTTCCAGAACCGACGGGCCAAGCTCAAAAGAGACCTGGAGGAGATGAAGGCAGACGTGGAGTCTCTCAAGAAAATCCCGCCACAGGCATTGCAGAAACTGGTGGCTATGGAGGACATGGAAGACCCTCAGGGTGGCTCGGGGCCCATTTCTCCCAGCCTTTCCCCAAGAGCCTTTCCACAGTCCCCGTCCTCGTCCAGAGGCCAAACCACAGACGAGTTCTCAGAGGAGGACGAGGAAATCGAGGTGGACGATTAAAAGCAGGCCCTTGTTTTCAGAGGAGGGCATTTTTCACAACTTTTGCACGGACTCTGCGGAAGAACTTGAAATGCAAGGAAAGTTTTCTGTCTCCCTTATTTTTAATTTATTGAAAGGACCTCTACGCTCTGATGTCCAGGTCGAAGACATGGTTTAAGGAATACGTTTTCATAAGATCTGAGAAATGCTTAGAGATAAATGGTACAGTATCAAGACTGCAACATGTGTATGTACATTTTAAGCTTTATTTCTCGATTCTCGAAGGAAACGTGTGCAATTGTTTACACCGTTCAACACATTTATGACCGCTGTAGAAACTCTATGCCAAAAGTGATTTTCAATTAAATTCTCAGCTGAATAGAATTATATATTTATAAATAATTTCAGAAGTCACCAGAAAGCAAATTTATTCAATCTTGTTTCTACATTGTAATTGTCAAGACTCATTTCCCAAAGTTTTACATTATATATCCCAGTTCCTGGCACATTTCCTACTGGCATTATTAACAAATTATTACAAAATGTATGTCCAAAACAATGCAAGGGCAAGGTTGTGTATATATATAACAAGTTATGATGCATCTAACTCGTTAAATTTATTGTAACATTCTATTTAATCCTCATTTATGTAAATAAAGGGTATATGTAATTTCACAATGTTTCCTTACCTTGAGTCAGAATTTAATCATGCATTGCATGCTGAGCTGAATTCTAAAATGAGAATTTCCCTATAAGCTTGTGGATATAGGACATTTTCTTTATTCGCTGTATATATATATATATATATATATATATATATATATAATTATGCCACAACAACAATTTAAAAATCACAAGTCTCTTTTTAAACTAAATTTTATTAATCGGTAATTAAATTCAAAGTGGTTGAAAAAGTTTAGCACCACCTAAAATTTTAAAGCAGCGATTAAATTTAATTTTAGGCCTACTGTTTTAGTGGCATAATTTTTACAGTGTAATATAGCGAAGGTGCCATGCATAAAATGTTTTATTTTATGCAAACGTTTTATGGCACACTCTCGTGGAGTTAAACAGCTGAGAGAGGCCGAGCACTTTTACACATCGCTTCATTGTGTGTGTTAAGAAGAGTGTTTGTGTGTGTTAAGTGCTTGAAGCTTAATTAGGACAATTGAACAAGATTCCCCCTCTCACACTGTCACGAGGACAACATAAAGCTTGCTTTCCTCCTCGCGCCATATGGTTTATGAATCTTCTCTAACACAAACTAGTCAACATGATTGATTAGGTTAACCCGCCTTTGAGTGCGCATTAACAGTTTCAGTCGGTCGAGCCCAAATAATACCTCACATCTGTGCCCGTGTGTTAAAAACGCCCATGAATAGCAGATGATTTGCATGCGGTTCCTAATGAATAAATCTCAATAGGAAGCCGGTGGAAATGGGGAGGATTGTTGCATCCTGGTCTGCCGAATTTCTTTCGGCCCATTTGTGTCAGTTGTGAGCAGATCAAGGCAGCAGTTTTGGGGCAGCGAGAAGATGGAAGTACAATTGGCCTAATCGCTTGGAATAGTTGGGGTTGAAAAGTCAAGTAGATTTTTATGAGCGCTTTGTGGAAAGACTCGCCAGAGAGCCGGAGTTCTCAGAGCTGTCGAGGCAGCGGCACATTCTCGTGCTGTTTTGTGTTTTCTGCTCCGATTGAAGTCCGCACAATAGTTTGAAATGCTTCGGGTTCCTACTGACAGTCGAGATGACAGGAATTTGAAGGTATATGAATATGAATGCGGTTGGATGACGACTGAAAGCCGTGATTTCACAGTGTGAAAATATTCGAGCAAACATCCAAGCGCGTTAAAAGCTCTGGAAGGTCCCTTGGACGACAGATCAGTATTTCACTTTAGACAGCAAAATTTGCTTCGTTAAATAGAACTTCCGCAAAAATGTACCGAGTGACGGTTTTCATTCATGTAAAAGCCGGCAAAAGTAGTGGAAACGCAGACGTACGGAAACGCAGTTTGTGCAGATGTTACTAACAAGTCCATGTTAAGCTGTTTGCATTTAAGGTCTTAATATTGGCAAACTCAATACGAAAAACGAATTCCAGAAATAATAATAATAAATCTATTTATAACGCTTAAGAATGTCTTTGCTTACACAAACGTTGCTTACATTATTATTGAATGTTATTTAACATTATTATTATTAAAAATGTATTTTAGATTATTAGTTATTAGAAAGAAAAACGAATAAAATAAAAAATGTAGCCATGCGCTCGAATCTGTTTTTAATAATTTTTTTTTAAGTTTGTGTATTGTTGCCTTTTTACTGGAGTCGCGAAAAATGTCTCAATTACATTAGAGGCCTATGCAGACGACGTGTTATATTTTATTTCGTTTTCTTTAATAGTTAGGCTTAAATAAAGGCATAAAACATATGTAGGCTAAATGTTTAATTTAAAATAAAATAATTGCGAAAATGTACATATAGCATATTTCTTTTACATAAACATATTCGAGGAACGCAGAGCGGAGCAGAATCGTGTTTTAAAGCCTGACACGATTGTATTCTAGATTGTTTAATGCTTTACAAGAGTTTAAAAAAATAGCCTAATGTTCGTATTATTTACTGCTATAATACTACAATTAGGCTAGTTATATGGTATGGTACAATATGGTACAAAGTAACATTATTGTACATATTCGACCGTCCAAATAATTTTACGTGAATTTGAAAATAATAATTTATTGTGGTAAAATGTAAAACTATTTGGTCAAAGAAAAACACATTGAGAAATAAGTTAAAAAAAAAAAAAAACGTTTTAAAAACATTTTTTAAGAATACGACACTGCAGACAAAGATTATCTCGTGGACGTAAATGGAAAGTTAACCTAGTAAATAAAATATGAGCGTAAATTTACGTAGCCTATCAAAACACGTCAGTTTCCTCAAAATTATATCATACAGAACATCTAAAGATCTGATTTTTAATGTCTAACTGACTGACAGTATATTTTCTTTTCTCGAGACATTTAAAGCATTTTCCAATCACAACTGCTACATCAGATTTACTTTCCCTTCATGTGATGGCATTTTATCAGTTGATACACGCATGCTTTCATAATAGTACTGCGGTTCTACTACACATGCTGCCTGAGGTTTTCATTGTATCTTCAGAGCACTACATATAATGTAGTCTGAGATGAAAAATGTCTTGAGATGATCCTAATAGAGTCATTGTGAGGTGACTGAAGGCGATCGGTGTTAGTAAGGCTCTCTTGAAGACCAACACTGCACCCTAGTGGTTGATTTCTAAAAACACTGAAGCTCTAAATACAAATTACAGAGTCTACCTTTCGACTACAATTTGTTTATATAATAATCATATAATTTGCATATACCTTAAGTTAAAAACAAACATACACACACACACACACACAAACATACAATACAAAATGCACCCAGTATTTTTTTACCACTTAAAATTTATTTTCAAAAATACAAAACAAAAAAATAAGTATATATGCACAGAAAGCTATTAAAATAGAATATGTGAAATACAAAATATTTACACCAATTGATATTTTCACATAATCCTATCTTGTCCGTTTGTCTTTTATAGCATAATGGAGTACCAGTGGTTGTGCCTAAAAGGGAGAGGAAAAAAACATTAGATTGTGAATGAAAGGTTTAACAAAGTATCATCCTGCTGACAGGCTAACAACTGACACTAAACAGAGATCGCGAGCAGAACGTCATCCGTCGCGCTTAAAAACATATGAGGCATGGAATTACTCGTGCTGAACACTTTGACGCCCCACAAACCAGAGCAAGACACCGCATGAAGCAATATGGAGAACAGCACTTCCATTGCATTTTTCAGACCACAAGGCGACATCACGCATATGGCTTTTCCTAGTACTAATAAATCTCTGCCTGTGACTCCCCTCAGAAGATTCCTTCAGTGAGTAAAGCAGAGCACAGTAAATCGCTATAGAAATGAAGATCCCACCTAAAGGGAAAGCAAACGGGCTGATGGTGTGAAAGAATGCGGTATGAAATTAGCTGGAGACGCATGAGACTACGATACCTTTCCAAACCAGTGAGACAGCCAGAGACGCTTCATGGTCATGTGATCTGGGAGAGATTCGTTATTGAATAACATCTGGACCTGCAGCGCAACAAAGAGCACACAATGAAGACAGAAGACAATAGGGCAGGAGGATAGAAAAGAAAACAATGAGAAGTTGCATTTAAAATCTCTCTCTAACTACATTTCACAAATTAAGAAAATGAATTGGATTTTTAGTTGGTCATCCTATTTGATTCTTTCTGAACATCAGAGTCTCCTAATTAGGATGTACACATCATACATGCATTTATATAATCATATGTTGTGTGTTTGTCTAATACAGTGTCTGGATACATTGAAGCCGCATGTCACGTTCACAAACAACAGACCAATCAGCTGTAAGCTCAAAACTAGATGTCAGCAAAAGAAAATGGGTGAATTCTTTGTTTCTTATCTCATTTTCAACAGAAAAACACTTTGCTACTTTGTATTGTATTTCTATTCACATGTACTATTTTTGACCCTGGACCACAAAACCAGTCTTAAGTAGCACAGGTGTATTTGTAGCAATAGCCAAAAATACATTGTATGGGTCAAAATTATACATTTTTATTTAATGCCACAAATCATTAGGATGTAGTAAAGATTACGTTCCGTGAAGATTTTCCTACTTTAAATATATCAAAACTTAATTTTTAATTAGTAATATTCATTGCTAAGAACTTCATTTGGACAGCTTTAAAGGCGATTTTTTTTATTATTTATTTATTTATTTTTTTGTTGTACCCCCAGATTTCAGATAGTTATATTTCAACCAAATATTGTCCTATTCTAACAATACAATACATCAGTGGAAATCTTATTTATCAGCTTTCAGATAATGTAAAAATCTTAATTTAAAAAACTGACCCTTTTGTGGTCCATGGTCACATATAGATAGAAAGAAATAATGATGTAAATTAGTAGACCAGAAGCCACAAAAACATAATGAGATGCCATGTATTAATGTATATTAATACATTTCATTAAAAGCATTTTTAATACAATTTTATCATATTTTATACAATTTATTATGGGCATTGGTGTTTATAGTAGTTCTTTTAAAGTGCTCCTATTATGCCTTTTCAAATATGACCTTTCATGCAGTGTGTCATGTAGCTGTATGTGAACATAAACTATCTGCAAAGTTGTGAAGCTGACAGTGCACGATAAATAAAGTTATTGTCTATCAACAAAAAAAAAAAAAAAAGAGAGAGTCGGCTCACCATCGCCTAAAGGAGTCGTCAGGAATTCGAATCTTTTTCTGTTACGGCCATACGTCACGAAGTAACACATTTGCATAATGTCCGCCCATGTTCTACGTCGCAAACCACCTGCCCGCCCACAAACAGTAAAATTTACATGTGGTTTACGTGATGTCGAGAAGACGTTGTATCCTAAGCTGTGAGCAAATTTGTTTTATATTCACTTCCAAAAGATGAATCCACAAAGACTGTATTTTCTTGCGATCGTTCAAAATACATAGTTGTGTATGTTATGTTGTGTAACAACCCTGCACATGTCTTGCTAACCGGCTAACTCACGCTTCTGTAGTTCTGTTGTTCAGCTGTGGGCCCACTGTAGTCTAAAAATTTGTGATTGATGCAGCTTGACTGTCTGTCTGTCTAATTAGTTGGAGTAATGATAAAGGATGGCGCACAAAGCAGCTTTCACACCGAAAGCGGCAAGCGCTCCGCTATGAAACCCATTAATTTCAACTGCTTGCTCCACGCGAGGACGGCTTGTTTCTGCGCCGACCAAAGCGCACGCGCAGCGGAGTGCACGCCCCGCTCAAAGTTCAAATTAGTTGAACTTTTGCTCTCTGACGGGCTGCACTGAACCCAGCGGCCAGCGCAGCGCTTTCGTTGTTCGGTGTGAAAGCTCCAGGGCTGTCATTTAGTTATGGCAATGGGTGTTTAGTTTTCCGACACACGCTATACGCGGTAGACCAATCATAAAGGACTGCGCCATCTGACCAATCACAGCAGTGAGGGCTCACGGAAAGGAGGGGTTAAGCGAGACTGATTCTTCGAACTGCTTAGTACGAGTCGTTTACGAATCATTTAGAAATGAGGTAAAATTAAATCTATTTTTGGAGAAAACTAAAGTGTTTTTTGACCTTGCATACATGTAAACCTGTCTTAGGAGTCTTATAAAACAATAATAGCAACCTTTAAAATGGCATAATAGGAGCACTTTAATATAAAATCACAACACATACACACATATTTTATAAATATATATATAGATAGATAGATAGATAGATAGATAGATAGATATATGTGTGTGTGTGTGTGTGTGTGTGTGTGTGTGTGTGTACAATTTAAAGAAAAAAAAGTCACACCTGATGTTTCTCCACGTTAAGTCGATGACATAACACTTTCCTCAAATGTCGTACCTCAGCTCTGACCGAACAACGTACAAATTTCTGCTGTAGGAACATAACAATATAAAGTAAACAAATTTATCATTGCTTCTAACAGAAAAAGCAAACAATGTTAAAGTTTTCTTGAGAATGGATCAATGTACAGTCATATTCCTTCTCTAGCTCTTGTCTTACCTGTAGAGTTAATTTATTTTTGTCCTTCCCAGAAAATGATGAGCTAAAAACAAGATGAAATGATAATTATTTTAATGTATCTATGCTCATCATTTAAAAGCTTGGAGTTGATAAGATTTTTTTTTTAAAATGTTTTTTTTTTTTGTTTTGTTTTTTTAAAGTGTCTTTTGTTCACCAAGGCTGCATTTATTTGACCAGTAAAAAAAACTGCAATATTGTGAAATATTTTTACAGTTTAAATGAACTGTTTTCTATTTGAATATATTTTAAAATGTAATTTATTTCTGTGATGCAAAGCTGAATTTTTAGCATCATTACATTATTATGAATGTTGAAAACAGTTGTGCTGCTTAACATTTTTGTGGAAAATGTGATACTTTTTTCAGCATTCTTTGATAATAGAAAGTGAGAATTCAGAAGAACAGTTCAATAGTAAGAGTTCAAAAGAACAGCATTTATTTGAAATAGAAATCTTTGGTAACATTACAAATATCTTTACTGTCACTTTTGATCAACTCAATGCTTTCTTGATGAATAAAAGTATTAATTTCTTATGGATCTAAAAGTATAAAAAGGAAAAGAATGGGGTGGGTGGGGGACATTATAAGCTGTTACTGCCGTCTTCCTACCTTTGCCTTTCCAAACATAGAGAGACCTGCTCGTCGTATCTGTAGAAATGAGCTTTGGAGTGGTCAAAGCTTGTGTAGGGTAAACCTGTATTATCTGGAACTGAGTCTACAAGAAAACACAAACATACTTAATAACTATCTTAATAATCACAAACTAACAGCAGTATGTATTGCCATGGTGTCACTTACCTTCTCCAGATGGCTGTATGATTCGTTCAAGACCTCGCGACTGATAGAATTCTTTAATTCGTTTGTCTTCGCCTGAGAAGATCAAATGGAAATTTACTCATGACTGACAAGCAAACAAACAGATGCTCGAAATGATTCTGTTCACTGTACTTACTCTCTTGTAAACCTGGGACTAGTTTGTAGACGATATCTTGCATGACTCTGTCCAGCTTTAGATTCAGCAAGGGCTGCGTTTCGTGGATTTTGATGTTACACATCGGACAATACTTGCTGGTCTGGAGATACTTCACAATGCAACTCTTACAGACTGCAGAGAGACGGTGGAATGAAAATGAGTAAGTATTGAGTATAACAAAATAGCTTATGAATTACTTCTGCATAAATGATAACTGAGAAATAGGCTGCTATAAATCTCTTCATTTGAGCGTGTGTTATTAAGAGAGAGATCAAATACACATCACTTACACGTATGGAGGCATTCTGTGATGGTGGTTGCGTCGATAAAGTATCCCGCACAGAGGTAGCACACGATGTGTTCATTTAGGTCCTTTATTTTTATTTTAACTTCTTCCTGTAAAGCAAACAGGTAGTTTGAGATCACTGTGACATTGTTTGCTAGCATAACACCACCAGCCTTTCACATTAAAGGAGAAGTCCACCTCCAAAACAAAGATTCACATATAATGTAAATCAACCCCTTGTCATCCAAGATGTTCATGTCTTCTTTCTTTAGTCGTAAAGAAATTGTGTTTTTTGAGGAAAACATTTCAGCATTTTTCTCCATACAATGGACTGATATGATTTGGAACTTCCAAAAGGCAGTTTAAATGCGGCTTCAAACGATCCCAAATGCAGTTGTAAACGATCTCAGCCGAGGAAGAAGGGTCTTATCTAGCGAAAACATTGTTCATTGTCATTAAAAAGATACAATTTAAATACTTCTCAAACACTCGTCTTGCCTTGCTCTCCCTGAACTCTGTGTATTCTGGCTTAAGACAGTTAGGGTATGTCGAAAAACTCAGATTGTATTTTCTCCCTCAACTTCAAAAATCATGTCAAAATCATCCTACATCGCTGCATCGCTACCGACACAGTCTATGCAAAGTGAACATGCAAGATCAAACACCCTTAACAAAAAAAAAAAAAAAAACAGCGATATAGGACGATTTTGAAGTTGAGGAGAACATAAGATGGGAGTTTTTCGACATACCCTAACTGTCATGAACCGGAAAAAAAAAACAAAACAAAAAAAACATTCCAGGCAGAGTTAGACAAGACGAGCGTCTGACATTAAAAAGTATATAAATTGTAGTATTTTTATGAATATAACTCGGTATGTTACGAGATCTCGTGGCTCGCGAGAATGTGACAATATCCTCACAAAACATTTTGCAGTGTTTACATTAGAGCTGTATGATTAATCATTAAAAGATCGCAATCTCTATTCAAACGCCCACGCAATCTTATTCCTAAATGACAATGATTCAGCGGTGTCTATTACGACTGTTTCACATCGCTCTGCTCACAGTCCACTGACGCTTACAATGTGAAAAGACATTACAATTTGCATTCATGCTGCTGCTGATCCAAAAAGAGCAACACAAACTGTTTTTTCAACCAAATAATTTTCATTATTTCTGTGTTACAGACATTTAAATAACAGAAGTTATGGGCTAAAAGTTTATGGTTTCTGTATAAACACTTAATGTCTACAGTAGCGATCAAAGCAAAAGTATTTTAACACTTGTATGTTTTAGAATGCTTATCCACTTCCACCAGGAGGTGGCAACAACTGCACATTTAAAAAAGTATTTATCATTGAATCATTCATTCAGGAGATTCCAATAGTGAAACAAGTCTTCATTAATTGCGACACTGACTCCATTTTTTACTTCCATTTTTAATATATATATATATATTTTTTTTTTTTAAGTAATGAACGTTTTGTCAGAACCACTAGTAAATTACGTTATTTTGTTTAGATTAATCTAATCTTTCTTTTCTTCAGAATCGTGAGAGAATTGTGATCTCTAATTTTAAAAAAAAGGAAAAAAAAAATCGAGATTTTCATCCAGAATCATGCAGCTTTAGTTTACATGTTTATTACTGCATATAATTAATTAAATTAGAAGTTTAACTTCATAAAGTAGAAGTTCATATCAAAATGCACATACATTTTGTGTTTTTCAGTTTAATAAAATACTATTGTTTCCCTATAGATTTCATAATTTAGGATTTCTTTAAAAAAAAAAAAAAATTAAAAATCTCATCTCGTCTCGTGTCGTGTCTCGTCTCATCCCGTGGGATAATTAAACACCCCTAAAATAACCAATCATTACGCTAGATAAGACCCTTCTTTCTCCCTTTTCCTAAGACCCTTTTCTTCTTTCTTTCCGCATTTGGGATCGTTTAAAGCCGCATTTAAACTGCATTTTGGAAGTTCAAAATCAGGGCACCATAGCCCCTCAAAAAACAATTTCTTTACAACTGAAGAAAGAATGACATGAACATCTTGGGTGACAAGGGGGTGAGTACATTATATGTGAATCTTTGTTTCGGAAGTGGACTTCTCCTTTAAGGTGTTTTTGGAGCACTCCATGAATACATATCTACAGTGCAATAAGAGTGTTTCCATGATGCGTCATCAATTGGCCAAACTGGTGACACTGAATGTCAACAATGCCACGAAACCTGCATATTCTGCTTATTACTGCTGCTGAAAATGATCAGTTATTGTCAGGGTTTGGGCTGTACTAATTGGTCAGACCGGGAAGAACATTTGGAGTACTATAGACTGACAAAAGTTATAACAAATCAAGGAGAAGAGTGCAAAAGACTGTCTGGGGAACAAAAGGCATTTGTGGTTGACCAAACTGAACCAGGATTTCCAGGGCAAGAATCTTGACAACATTCATGTTTGTTCTTATCATTTCAGGTCAGGCAGGTGAAATATTAGGCTTATATCTTAATTAATACTGCTAATTCGTATCTTTACCACCTATTAACTTTAGTTTGTCAGAATATTGCACCCTTTCCTGCTTACTAAGTCCTTCTCTATATGATTTAGCAGCTTACACGTTTTTTTTTTTTACATGGTTTAGACAGCATAAATTAGCAGAACAATGTATTCAGTAATACATTAACTGTGCAATCAGTGCTGTTGTTTACATCCAAGTATTGCCACGCATCCGGGTAGCTGACCAAATTGTGGTGTAAGTGCAAACCCTTTATTGTTATTCTATCTCAAAAAGTGTAAATAAGACACTTTTTCCAAGTTTATCCATGACATTCCCATCTGTCACCTTGTGTAAAGCCCAGTCAGTTTAAACTGTGTCTTTCTAAAACAGTTTTTGGTGAGAATAACTCTTGAAAATATGTCAAATATGACAACTAGAATACACACACACACACACATATATATATATATATATATATATATATATATATATATATATATATACACACATATACATATATATATATATATGGGTAGTTGACTTATCAATGTGTCCTATGGTGTGATTGGAAAAAAAAAAAAAAAAAAAAAAAAAACTTTAACATTGAAGATAACCTCTCTCATGCTATTTGTAACTGTAAGAATGAACTGTAAGATGATTTTTGTCATCTTATTTGTATGTTAAGGTTTTTTTATTTTATTTTACATTTTTGCTATGTCACAGCATAGGACACGGTCCAATTTTAATTTGTCTACTACCCATATATTCTATAATTTCTATTTAGCTTACACATATAAATAGTTGACAAATCAAATCAAATGTTGTAACAATAAAATTAAATTAAAACTAAATAAATTATATTTTTTATTTTTATTTTTTAAACTATAAATTATATTTTAAAGTGTATTAAATTAGAAAACATTTTATATTGTAATAACATTTCGCAATATAACTTTTTTCTGTATTTTGGATCAGATAAATGCAGCCTTGACGAGCATAAGAGACTTCTTTAGAAAAAACATAAGTCTTACTGAGCCCAAACTTGTATATATACATCCAGTGCCTCTCCTAACATGGGAAATACATGGATTACAAAACTAATTTGTTGCGTACAACTATTTATATACACGCGCTTCTACTGTGGTGCTGCAGAAGCACACTTTATTTTTCGTCGAGTCAGGTGTCATTTATAAACAAGCCTGCCACTGGCTAAACATACCAGAGTATATCCGCGAGTACTGAGTTCACATCAATCACTGCCAGAACTGCAAGCCACTGTGTTAAACAAGGACTCGATGTCGAGGTATGAAAACGGCAGGACAAGCATTTGATCATAAGGCTCACTTTAAGTCCCAGGACTGAATTTTTACGTACAAAATGCGTTTTCTGTCACGCAGGTTCAACACGGACACGCGCTGCAGATCATAAAGATGCACTTGTTCACTCGTCATGGCCAACGCGCATTAATAAACATGTGGGACATCACAGCGCAGCACGCGTCGTGAACGAGCACCGTTATAATCCTGCAAGAACGCACAAAACAATCCGTTTTAATAGTGTTGAATGTTGGAGTTGGGGAAAACTACAACGCGAGAGATTCGCCTGGGACAGAAATGACAAGAAACACCTCGCCACGGAGAACAAAAACACAACCGCTAGACACAGTGGATTGATTCTTCGCAACACTCACGCCTGCGCAGACACGCAGCAAGGTCTCGCACTCCATCTCTCAGCTTTCGCGCCACACAGAACGCCCCTCTCACGCGCGTTTATAGTAAGCGCGGGAAGCGCATGGCGAAAGACTGGCCGCTGAGGCGATTTTGGTCTCTAACACTCACCTCGTTCCTTAAAGGGTCGAGCTTGTAGACGTTCTGCAGCTGATTTCTTAGCCGCATAGCTATCGCCATCGGACCTTGTTCCGCCATCTTTGGGAATTCTGCATACTTCCGGGTAACGGGAGAGTGGGTGAGTTCGGTCGCTGAGAGGCGGGGGGATCTGCTGGTTTTTCCACACACACTCATTCTCATCCTACACTGATATTATCGCTGGGTGTGTGCAAACATCTTTCTAAAGGACTCCGTCAGAGTTTCTAGGCTAACATTAGGCTTTTGTATATTACATCTTATGAGTTTAACTTTTAGTGATATCAGCAGTTTCTGTATGAGAGTGATAATACCTGACAAGATCATAATACCTCGACTCAAATAGAATCGAACAGAATATTACTAAATGTTTAAGATTTAAAGGCCCAAACGCTATACATTTAAGAGTCAGTCAGTGGAAAAACTCAACCGCTTTTTGAAATATCACTATCTAGAATACAACAGAGCAGAATTGAATGGACCCTTTTCAAAAGATGTGAACGGTCGTGTTTCAACGGTCATCATCATCGTAAATTATCAAAAGTTTTTTTTTATTTTTATTTACACTTTATATATATATGAAGAGTTAAGATGCAAAACCAGCTAAATCCATCAGACGTCTTTCTTTAAAAAATGCATTTTTATCAGGCTCACATGTATAGGTTTCTATGCAAGTACCGGTACTTCTTATTGGGCTAAGGCTGGTATTTTAGCGAGTTTGAAGAAAAAGTATTTGATGGACGTACAATATGTGTCAAGAGCATTCACTCAGTATCATTATCTCATTTTTGACCGAGATGGCTTTTAGCTGGTTTTGCATCTGAACTCTTCATATATATATCACTTTATACAATAACATACCTGCTTACAATTATAAGTTCTAATAGCCTTTTAACTTGTGCAAATACAAAGAACCTTACAATATAGCTTGAAATCATTTATAAAATGAGAAAAGTTTGGTTTGGAGCCAGACCACTTCATTTAATATAAAACCTTTCCATTAAAATTAACAATTGTATGAAATATGCGTTATCTTTTTTCAAATCCATGGTGTATTTTTACATCAAATCCACTCAACCACAGAAAAGTGTCTAATTTCTTCTTGATAAAAAGCACCATATCAATCCAAAAAATAGTAGTCAACATTTGAAGTGGATCAAAACTTTTCATCAAAGTTGTCCTAAAACCAAAACAATACCCGTTCTTGTCTTTGATTAACTTTGACAAACTTTTTTGATCTGCTTCAAATGTTGACTACTGTATTTTTCTATATAGTGAAAAAATAAATGAAAAATAGTTTCCTTTTCACCTTTGTGGAAAGCACAAGAGTAATCAGTATCTAATTTAAAGCGTTTCAGCACATGTTTTTACTTTCCTATTCCCTGCTCTCAAAGTTTACCCAACTATGATGACTTCCACTGCTGAGAAACCTGGAAATGTGAAAAAGGTCTGTACTAAATCAAAACTAACCTGCTAATCTTGATTCTGAGGCCTTCATGTGTAACCAATGCTTTTTGTTTTCTCTCACTAAGAATAAAATTAAAACCTTCCACCCTAATTTTTTTATTATAGTTATTTTAAAATAATCTTTACTCATTAAATAAATAATGATTTTATAAAAATGTCACAAACAATTAGTCCAATTACAGTGGCAGACTATGGACCTCAATGTCATATTTAAGGTTTCGAAAATGAAAACAAAGCAGTAAGTGATAAATATACAATCAGTTCGGTGGGCTGTATATGGATTGTTGACCATTCAGCAGATACAACCTTACAATTTTGTCTTTCCAAAACAAACTCTTTGAAAAACAGTGTAGGACTTCTTAAATGAACCAAATCCGTCACATCATTTTTTATGTAAACAATTAAACCAGTGTATGTTTGCCGTAGACATGTAGTTGTTTTCTGTTCTAAAATCAGTAGGACAGATTGAAAATATTTTCTGTTTTAATCAACAGAATGTCACAGATGTTGTATGTAGAGTTTAAGCAGTCAAAAGTGCAATGTTGCCGTGTAACCACTAGATGTCCCTACTCGCTTTAATGTAGTTATCAGGGATTGCTGTAATGCTTCAGAAACTAGTGAACAGCCCACACTTGTTCTTCAGCCCAGAGTCTGGTTTCTGCTCTTTTTCATGACTTCTGGAATTTAACAAATGCAAATTCATCATTATTGCTTCCAATTCAAGTTCATCTCAACTTCAGCTTATCATTCTTAAGTAGTACCACGCTGATATTATAATGTCTGATCATCATGACTTTGTAGCTTAACTTGGAGATGAAAGTACATGAAACTGAAACTTTGTAGCTAGTTAGACTGCACATAGAAATATTCATTTAACAACTGATTGTTTCTTCTTTTTCTTTTTAGAAAATAGTATAGAACAAAGTGTCTTCATGCCCGTTGGTTTTTCTCATTTTAAGTAATACTGTCTCATAGGTGGTCTGTTTTGTCTTACCTGTCAAAGCCTATTAGAATTAATCCTGTTTTCACCTGTTTGGACTCGATGTGTATTTTAACACAAAAGACACAACGTCTCATCTTGACTGTGATTGTGAACCTGAATGAAACCATGTTTGACTGAGCAGTAACTGTAGAAATATGAATTTCTAACACTGCAAGTCTGAACTGCGAAGCTGTGTTCTGTTTTAACACAGACATCTGATGGGGTCATCGCACATCTGAGTGACAGCACCTGACTCCACATACAAATCGCGCCTTTGGGGCGGACAGAGCACAACTGCAAGCTCTGACGATAACTGAACACATCAAAGAGACGCCGAACCCTTTGGCGCACCGTGTCATTTATTTCTTCACCGTATCTCAGACAGTTTATGGACACTAAGTCCTTCTCTTGTTGCCTTTTGTCTATACACATATCAAATCCTTCCAACTTCCCTCCCTAGTATCTAAAATTAAATAACGATCTGATTGTTTCACCTGCCAGCCAAAGGCTATCAAAGGGAAGAAGATAAGGTAAACTAATGTCCAATAGCTGGAGTCATTTCCATTGGACAGACTTCAGTTCAGAGGGAGATACGAGAGGGATGATACAGAAGTTTTAATGAAAACATGTCACTGAAATCGCAAGGCGATACAGTATGTTTTTTGTTAAGATTCATTCATGTGAGGGAGAAGAACCAGAACATGTTTTACTAAAGCAATCGCAATTGCCGACCGCCTTCACCCTGAATCGAAGCCAGATCTTGATAAGTGGAAACAATCCGTCTCATTGATTCATTATAAAGCTGCTTTATTTTCTTCACCGCTAAGATGTGTAAAAGCTTACACAGGGTGACTGAAGACGAGAATAGCAGAAAACCTGGAACAAATGGTCTTAGAATAAAACTAGAAATGTATCGTCTGGTATTCCAAAGGGATTCCACAACACTTATCTGAGATGCTATTTCCTCTTGAATTAAGGGATTTAGTTTGTCTCCTGTTGGCAAAAAAAGTGAGTAAAAAGAGAAAAGAAAGAGAAAAGACTGTCATGCTGATTTCAGTGCCCCTGGCCTAGACCTGTTCACCCAAAGCTCCAAAAACAACCAAACAAACATCCATGCCGGATAGGAGGCTCGCCTGCCAAGTCATGCCAGAGTGAGGCCCTCTGTTTGGGGCACACAGACTTTTGCCTCCCCCTGTCCCAGAGCAATCAGAGCATGTAGGGACGGACACCGAGCTTTTTGTTTTTCGCCTGCTCCAGCAATTAGCTGCCAAGTGGCAAGCTAATGAAGATAACCCCCTCCAAGCCCTGATCAGCAGCCAGGGCGCTGACGACAGCTCGAAACACAAAGACTCTTACGGGAAGAAGAGGGGGTAGTTTGGGACCATTTTATTGTTATAATTCTGTTTTATAATTCAGTTTTATTATGATCAGTATTGGGGGTAACGCATTACAAGCAACGCAAGTTACATAATTAAATCACTTTTTTCAAGTAACTAGTAAAGTAACGCATTACTTGTTTACTTTTTACAAATAAGTAATGCCAGTTACTTTGTGTTCCCATTTATTGACTGACAGCTCTCCTGTCCCCATGTTGAGAGAAATTGGGAGTAAGTGCAGACACGTTTTGTGCGCTGTGTGAACATGATGCTTACAGTAGTTCTAGAACATGCATTCATCTCACTCGCAAAAAAAAAAAAGATTCAGTATTCATAAAAAATAAAAATAGTGAAATACAAACTCAGAATATGGCACAAACCTGCAATAATTAAATGTTAAAGAGTTCTCCCAAAAATGAAAATTAGCCCATTATTTACTCCACCAGGCATCCTAGGTGTATATGACTTCCTTCTTTCAGACAAATGCAATTGGAATTATATTAAAAATTATCCTGGCACTTCCAAACTCTATGATGGCAATGGGTGGGTGTTTCTCTTCATCAGTCCAAAGTAAGTCCAGTAAAGTGCATCCATCCATAATAAAAAGTGCCCATGGGGTAAATAAAGGCCTCCTGTAGTGAATCGGTGCGTTTTTGTAAGAAAAATATCCATATTTAAAATGTAATGATCACTTTAATCTAGCTTGCGCCAACTGGTCGTACAAGGAAGCAGCTCCAGACGGATGACGTATGATATCGGCGTTGCGCATGCGGCACTTAAAAAAGTAAGGAAAGTGAGGAATCCTTGGTTCCTTTGCTCCTGTAAACAAACGTTGGTTTTTGTGAGACGGCGACGAACTACTGTACGTCATCTGCTGGAGCTGCTTCTGTGTACGACCAGTTGGCGCAAGCTAGATTAAAGTAATTATTATGTTTTAAATATGCAGATTTTTCTTACAAAATGTTTATTCACCCCCCGGAGCTATGTGAGGCACATTTTATTATGGATGGATGCACTTTATTGGACTTGTTTTGGACCGTTGAAGAGAAACACCCGTCCATTACCATGATAGAGCTTGGAAAGGTAGGATAATTTTTAATATAATTCCAATTACATTTGTCTGAA
Source organism: Cirrhinus mrigala (assembly GCA_036247105.1). Classification (NCBI taxonomy): domain Eukaryota; kingdom Metazoa; phylum Chordata; class Actinopteri; order Cypriniformes; family Cyprinidae; genus Cirrhinus; species Cirrhinus mrigala. The sequence continues at coordinate 23,854,978 of CM070020.1, read as the reverse complement.
AGAAGAAAGTCATATACACCTAGGATGCCTCAAGGGTGAGTAAATAATGGGCTAATTTTTGGGTGAACTATCCATTTAAATTACACAAATACCCTTTATGTATTTAATCCCATTATATTAAACAGTCTTTATTAAAAAGTCTTCGCTGCTGGCCTTTAATCATCCAATTTAACAATACTAATAAGCAAAAATTACTTTAGATAAACTAACATTTGTGCTTCATTTTGTTGTTATTATTATTATTATTATGATTATTATTATTATTATTATTATTATTTTATTGCTGAAGAGTGTCAATTTCTTCTCCTGCATTTTACTGTACAGATGTGAATTTACTTTTCCTTCAGCCTGAGGTGTATTTATTTCACTTTTGGTGTGAAAGGGCTTTTACGTTTGCCAAAAATATACCTTTTTATATATTATTAAAAACAAGCAAGTAAGCCCTGCCCTGATTTAAAAAAAACACAAAAGTAACATAACACATTACTTTTCATAAAAAAGTAACATAATTAGTTACTTTTTTTTGTTTTGTTTTTTTTTACAGAGTAACGCAATACTGTAATGAATTACTTTCTCCAACACTGATTATGATCTGTCAAGCTAAAGAATTTGAACATTATACAACATGCGTATACCTGTGACTGCACATAATTTGAATTCTACATTAATGTTTCAGGTTGTGTAAACAGGTTAAAGATACCTATATACAGGGAGAGACTTTTGGGAACATTTATTTTTTTTATTGCTTTAATGTTTGTCGTAGTAATTTTGAGGACATGTGAAAGATGGTATTCCTACTGCAATATTTAGTTGACAAGCACAATACTGGCCAATATATTGTGTCCTTAAAATGACAATAGCTCTTTATTATATATATATATATATATATATAATATATAATTTATTATTATTTTGCTGTATTTGATGGAAAACTAAACTGACATAGAATACACAATGAAGAACAGTCTTGACAATGTACATTTCACCATTCTTCCTGTTATGTTCCAAATCGAATCTTTTAATCATTTATTTGAATATTTACATACTGTGCGCTGTGCACCCAAAACAAGACAGATTTTTTTTAAATATATAATTAGAAGGCCCTTTTCCCCAGCAGGGGGCGCTAGAGCTGAGAATTGAGGCCTTATGGGCAGTTGATAGTCAATTATTCTGTAACTGCAGTTCACCTAGACAAACTGCCCCTGTCTGTATGTCTATTCTCTAATGACTGGCAATATTCCTGTAATTTGGGTGTGTCAGCGTATGCTGTCTGGTACAGTCTGAAGCCATTCAATCCAGCGTGATCTGAGTGAACTAGCGCTAAAAGGTAGGTTAAGTTAATGTTCAAATTGATGTTTAAAGCAGATACTTTTTACCAGTACAGTTTACAAAAATGTATGTTCTGTTTATTACAGGTATGGTACACATCAATGCACTACTGTGCAGAACCAATTCAGATGCAGTGCTAGATACAAAGAAAAACAAACTATGATGGCAGGTATGAAGGCATACATTTTTGTATATCTGATAAAGATTCATTAGGAGTTCTCAGTGCCCCGTGTGGCCTCACAGGACTCCACTACAGTGTATCAGCAGTGTATCTGTTTTCATGGTAATGTCTAAAAGCAGAGTGGATTGGGATAGGGTACTCGCGATGGCCCTCTCTGATTTCAGCCTCTGGGGAACGTACTCTGGTGGTCCTATCAGGTGTAAAACTGACTGCTGTAAAGACAGGGGATCTGTCAAGACAGGCTGGAACCTTGCCCAGAGTGAAGGGGTTGAAGGCTTTTAGGTTTCTTTTAAAATGTCACAAAACTGTCATTCACTAAGTGCGGTTGATTGCAAGCAGACCGAACTCATCTGGTTTAGTTGTACAGGCATTAAAGCTGAATTGGTCTAGACCAACTGAATGTTTTTTGATGCTTATTCTTAACTTTCCACAGGTAGACTGACCCATCTCCGACTGGTTCGGTCTTTGAATGACACCTTCAATAGCAGAACCCAACTGACCTCTGCGTGCAGAGATACCGACAAAATTCTGTCTTCATCCATTTAATTAAAACTAAACTCAGTAATTCTGAATGATTAAAAACTCTTCTTCCCAATAAGTCATTCAGTTAAATCAATGACAGGTCTGGGGCCGTTGTCAGCGAAAGACTGAGCTTTTTGGTCTCAGATGAACTGGCATGGCATTCACGCCCGAAACTCCTGTTTGTTCAGAGGAGCAGCAGCCGTGCTAGCCTGGCACGGCTTCACATTCCTTCAGAACTGGCTCATTCTGGACTGGGCCCAATATAAAGTAAATTTGAACAGAGAAGTACCTTTCACAGGTGTTAAGACTGATACAGCAGCCAGTTCAGAAGGGTTCTCCTGAAAGGAATAAAACTAAATGTTAGAGAAGACGTGCCATAACAATCTGACGGGTCAGTGGGTTTGACCTGTATTGTTTTGGATGGGGCATTGATAGGCCAGGGGTGCCAGTACCGAACAGTACTTTTTTTCAGTACTTTACTCTCTGTATAATAACAAAAACAGTGAAAACAGTTTATTTCAGTGAAAAAAAAAAAAGAGTCCAAAACTCTTAGATTCAACATTTTGAGCTTTTTTTTTTTTTTTTTTTTAGGTCTACAATCTGGTTGCAGTATTTATTTTTATAATTTAATTGTTTCATTTAAATTGACCAGAAATAGAAATATATAAAGATGTACATTATACTGTACAAAGGGAATACAATAGTAATATATTTCTGTTACACGTTAAACCATACTTTTATTTTGACGGGTTGCTGTGAAGTTGCCGTGAAGCAGCTCTGGAGATGAAGTTCATGTGTTCATGTCGTCATATAGTGAGACGCAGAGGCCGAAAAACACCGCGAGCCTAACGTGTGCTTCGGTATTTGTGTATTAAACAAAACCGTGTTTCCGCCATTCATACATACAGAGCCAAGCGGAACATGCAGGATTTATATCTAAACCGTCTTTTTGCGTTTTAATATTCACAGACATTAGTCCATATCGATTCGAATTAAGCGACAGACTCAATTTTAAGATATTAATCCAAAAATTGACGAATTTCGTCGAATTCCGCGCTATAGAGTAAATTCCGTTTTTATGAATGGACTCCACGATCGCGTCCGCGTTTTCGCGGAGGAGAAATTGTACACGCGCGTCCATGTAGAGACAGAAATTACAAATAAGATAAATAACATAAGACCATTTAGTTTGTTTAATAAAAGAACAAGGTATAGACCTGTTCTATAGGAAAGGTAAACTTAAATGACTTTTGTTGTGATCTGGCGGAATATAAAAAATAAAATTAAATAAAATTAACTTGATCTTCAAAGGGGTGGGGGGAGCCGCGAACCGCCCCGTAATATAATGGCAGGGGAAACACTGAAAATAGCATTGTGGAGGACTCTAAGGGATGTTAGTTTTTTATTGGATCAGTCCAAACTACGATCGATTTCATTAAGAAAACAATGTTGACTTGTGCTTTTGTTTGTAAAGTACATATGCACTTACAATGGAAGCCTACTTAGAGTGTCTAGAAGCCGTTGGAAAGCTTGGATAAAAGCTCTCTGTTAAAATGTTTGTTATTTTAGTTGTAAAGTTGTCTAAATCATCTTGATATGGGTCTGCATTTCTAGGTGGATGAATATCTGTTTTTTCATTATCAACGGAAATTCCTATGAGTGGAGTTTGCTTCATACGAACAGCTCTTTTTGAAGAGTTACGTCACATCCCTTCCTTGTCCTAGTTGGCATCCTTGTGTAGATATCAAATGAAAATGAAAAAATGCATGTTTTGAAGCCTTTGATAAACCAGGTTAAGGCTTACCTAAAGATCGTAACATGACACGCCAGTTTCCGCTGTAATTACTGAATGGCTGGATGTTTCCCCATTGTTATCTGCCATGGCTGTTTGAGATCATGCGGGTGCAACTTAAACCTGTAAGATCGCAAGAGGAAGAGTCCTTGTGCAAATCTACCTCCACTTGCCCAGAAGGGCTCACCTAACAGCCCACGATGACGCGAGAGACGCCAGCACCTGATAAACGTTAATCAGGAAGCTTGACCGCCCGTGAGACGCCCACAAAACATGTAGCAAGCTGGCAGAGGCAGATAGTGGCCGTCTTTGAAGATTCAGTTATATTCATTCAGAGTTTTGGCTCTTGAGGAAAGCTTTGATAGAGTTACAAAAAAGACTGGCAAACCCTTATACCCGCTCTACATTAAGGAGAGGATTGTTTTGGAGACTGTATTCTTCTGTCTGGTCTTCTTTCAGCCAACATGCAGGCATTCTTTCATCTTTGGGTTACATCTTTTTGTCGGTAGCATGCAATGTTACTGTGCTGTTGACTATGATGAAAAAAGTAAGAGGGGAACAGACAGACATTGAAAATTCATTCACTTTTGGATTGCATTTCTGAGTGTTTCGCTTCCAAACAGGATGTTGGCCCTCATCATTTAGATCAAGATTTGAAGACCTTTTTGATTCGCTTATAGTACTTCTTCATAGCAGGAGCATAACAATCTGAAAATTGTGTGTGTTTGGGGCTGGATTGTGCACCATTTACAATGTAGTTGAATTTCAATTAGAAACAGAATGTTAAAGGAGAAGTCCACTTCCAGACCAAAAATTTACAGATAATTTATTCACCCCCTTTTCATCCAAGATGTTCATGTCTTTCTTTCTTCAGTTGATAAGACATTATGTTTCTTGAGGAAAAAAATTCAGGAATTATCTCCATATAATGGACTTCAGTGGTGCCCCTTTTTGAACTTCCAAAATGCAGTTTTTAATGCAGCTTTAAATGGCTCTAAATGATCCCAGCTAAGGAAGAAGAGTCTTATCTAACAAAACAATCAGTCATTTTCAAAACAAATTGACAGTTTATATACTTTTTAACCTCAAATGCTCGTCTTGTCTAAGTCTGCGTGAACTCTGTTTTTTTTCTGGTTCAATAAGGTCAAGACAGTTAGGGGTATGTTGAAAAACTCCCATCTCGTTTTTTTCCCCAACTTCAAAATCATCCCACATCACTGCAGAAGTACTGACCCAGTGTTTACAAAGTGAACATGCAAAGAAGATCAAACGCCTTTTACAAAAAAAAAAAAAAAAAAAAGGTAAAACAGCGATGTAGGATGATTTCGACATTTAAGAAGATAACGAGACGGGAGTTTTTCGACATACCCTAACTGTATTGACCAGGATTACACAGAACGCAGAGACGAGACAAGACAAGCATTTGAGGTTAAAAAGTATAGAAATTGTTGAAGCTGCATTTAAATTGCATTTTGGAAGTTCAAACTTGGGGGCACCATTGAAGTCCACTCTATGGAGAAAATTCCTGAAATGTTTTCCTCAAGAAACATAATTTCTTATTTACTGAAGAAAAAAAGACAAATATCTTGGATGACAAGGGGGTGAATAAATTATCTGTAAATTTTTGTTCTGGAAGTGGACTTCTCCTTTAAATGCTGAATTTAAGGAAATGCAAATAAATACTTTTTCCGTTTTTTACTAGTTAATGAAGGTTTAAAGACAAACTTTTAAATAACTATGTTTCCGTCACCCTTTTTTTATGTGCATTTTGAAGTATCGCATCATAAAGAGTTCAAAATTCAAAAAGAAATCCCTTAATTCGCAAAAAACTTTTTACGCTCACTTGAGGTGTTTTTTGATAATGGGAATAATGGGAGATGGAAACGCATTTTGCAAATAAATTCCTCCAAAAAATTCATGTGACTTTGCGTTATGGGATGGGATAGCTTGACTAACCAGCGGAGCGATCTCATTGCACAGCATCACAAATGTTAAGGTCATTCTGAAATGCCTGAGCAAAGTCTGTCGTCAAAGTATTTCTGTATAATTACCTCCCAGAACTGTCTTACACGACCCCAAAAGCAATTTATTGTGTTTCATCTGCTCTCTCTGAGACGCATATAATTTATTATATATGAAAATTATTATATTCAGTGGTTTCTCCTACTTTTCTTTATTTTTATTGCCAGTTTATCAGGAAGCGATCATTTTGTTCTTTGGATGGAAACAGTGCTCATTTGTGAATGTTTAATGCAATATTCCAATTTTTAAATTCGCAACTTTAGTTGGAAACACAGCTAATGTTGGCTTGATAGAGCCTTGTTTGAGGAGTGTGGCCAATTAAAAACTCTAAGGTCATAAATTGAAGGGGAGTAAGGACATCGTTAAAATAGTCCAATCGGTAGGGCTGGGAATTGATTCCAAAAAGAATTGATTTCTCGATTCCAAGGCATTGGGAATTGAGTGTCGATTCCAAAGGTTGGAATTGATCCCATCAAGCGGAATCAACTCATTCAGAGCCGTTTTCCATTCAACAAAGCTTATCTATGGGTGTCTCTAAAACGGAAGGCTGCATCATACGATGGCTGCATATCTTGGCTGCTACGTCATTAAGCGTCGCTGAACGTCGATTCATGAAAATAAACTGAATGAAAAGTTTGTATTAAGCTTGTCTGAGTTTAAGGATGCAACCTTCCATTTAAGAAGCAGCCATTAATTCACCTCCTGCTGGTTGCAGAAGTCTGATTCGTCTATCAGATTGATTGTTTTAATGAACCAGTTAAAAAAATGATTCAGAGGTTATTTTATGATGGAACTGGCTTATTTTGTACACAATTGTGAGTGCTGCACGACAGAATAGATAGAGTGATTGAGGGTCTTGTTCTTATTTACGTCTTAAATAAAATGCTATTTTTAACCTTTCTATCAGCCAATGATAATTCTAAAAGAAAACACAGAGAGCACAGATCAGTGCCTGAGAGCACATCTGATTGACAGAAAAACCACAAGCTCTTATTTCAGTGTTGTTGTTAATGTTCTGGTTATTTTGTTTCGGTGTACATTTTGTTAATTTTGTGCAGAGCCATATGGTTAAAGTAAGCATCATTCAGCTGAACAGAACTCTGCACATTTAAACACTAAACGTCTTGTTCTATTTATGCAATAAACGCATGATCACTGCTGAGCTGTGGGCAATGACAAATTTCATGCGCAGTGCAAACAAAATTACCATTTAAAATCATTCAGAGCTGCAGAAATGCATCGTAATTTTTACAAATAAAGCTTCATATTATGAGAAGGCTACTTTCTACAACCTTTATATCCTGCAGTCATAGCGAAATTAGGTCCCTCCAATCCAAAAAACAAGAATCGAAAACAACAGTAGGTGCATTTACATGGAGCATTGTAATAGGTTTAAAAGTCCAATCCGAATGAAAATGCTCCATATAAACACCTCAATCGTAATAAAAATGCTCAAACCAAATGAAATTGTAATCAGTTTGAGAGGGGTGGGATAAACCTTTCTGTAAACCGAACAAAATTAAAATTCTGCCATGTAAATGTGTTAAACCGATTACTTTGCGTCTACGTCAAGCAGGACAGGTGTCGTGCCAAGGTGGGGGGCATTAGTGGGCTGTGCCCCCCTGTCCATTCTCTCCCCTTCTTGCTAAAAATGATAGATTTAGAAAGCGAAAGTGAAACCGGTAAAACAGCACACATAAGAAAGCGACTGCATGCTTTTGCAATTGTCAGCTCAACTGGACGCGATCACAAATGGCACGCTTTGATTCATTGTTCAGCAACTCTTGGTAAAAATTGTGTATTTGTTCCATTTACGTACTGTAAAACTTTTTAATATCACAATGCAATTCATTTCAGAGCTGCGTTACAGAGTGTTGTACTGTTATTTTATCCTTAACTGCTTTAACATTAAGAAATTAGGGCAATATGATGAGATGTGTTGATCAGCTGGCTGAGATCAGGCTATATTGTGTTTATCATTTTATCTGGTAGATATAACTTAGTTATTAGAAACTGCAAACAAGAAATCAATTTGGTTCTGTGTGTGGTAAGATGGCCGTATGAATTCTATGAGTGAGTATGTGTTGTGTTCTGGCCACATGAATGAGCGCTCAAATTAACGCAAGGGATTCAAATATTAGTCTGTTTATTCTAAGCAAGTGCAAGCAGCTATTAAAAAAAATTAACACATATATTGGCATTTTTACCTCTGGTGATTTGTATTTATTGTACGCTATTAGTGTCCCAAAATTGAAGGCGCCGGCACATATAAACACCATATCAGATTAGATAACGTCTCATGCAAACAGTCCGCCGAATCTTTTAATCGGAAAAGGATTTTAATCAGAATGACAAAAAAGTGTACATGTAAACGTGGCTAGTGAGGAATCGATTCCCATCGGTTCCAGAACCGAGAATCGGGCTCGATTCCAAAAATTTCGGAATCGAACAGCTCTACCAATCGGTTCAATCGTAATGTTATGAAGCTACAAGAATACTTGTGTGCAAAGAAAACAAAAATAACGACTTTATTCAACAATTCTCTTCTCTTCTGTGTCAGTCTTTGACACGCGTTCACACGCATATTCCCCAAAGTAAGTAGGGACAAAGTTTTAAAAGTATTCCCCCCAGTTGTAAAGGTTGATATGCCCTGCTTAATAGTTATAATAAAGTACAGCATCGATCTAATGCAAAAGAACTTGCGCACAGCAGGCAGAAGTATTTTTAACCAGCAGATAATAGCATAGCTGTGCATGAATCCATTCTGTAATTAAGCATAACTTATGTGCTCTCTTTTTCTCCTGAAGCGCAGCAGAAGGAAGGTGCAGGTGAGAATACTTGAGACAGGGAGGACGCAGATCAACCTGAGGAATTATGTCTGCTCCGTGAAATTGAATTTAAAAACGAAGACATAAATAACATAGTCATGTCCATAGATATCTTTACCTCAGTGGGATATGTGGCAGACAAAGCACTCAAAAATCACACGCCGAGGCGCACACACGCAAACACAGATAAGGTTGTCTCAGTGCCTGAAAATTAAGAAATCATTAGAGCCATTCATCATTGTGTTGGTGGGGAAAAAACCTCACTTCTTTAAATAATTACTCCGAATCAAAGGCTAAGTGCAGAGAGATCAAAGTCAGGCATTCTTGAGTAATCCTCAAGTGTTGCAAATCTTCGGTAATCTACCTTGCCAGGTCCCCACTGTTTGACATGTCTTTACTGTAGAAAAGGGAAGGGTGCCATTAATTACTGCTTTGCTGTGCAGTTGTTTACTTTCGTTAAACCTGAGTGCTGCTTGATTTGTGGATCACCCTGTTTATAGATCACCCCCGTTTTCTTTGTGTTTGCGTGGACGTTCACACGATCAGTCTGCCTAGCTTGATGTCTGTGTTTGCATTAGCGTGTTTGTCTGCTTGTTCCAGGAGTTAGTAGTGTGTTTGCGTGTGTGTGTTTCTACACCGGGGGAGTGAGGATGAGATTAGCCGCGGACTCGGATAGTTTACTTTTGTGTGTCGAAACGTATTCCTAAAAAAAGTGGATGAAATTGTGCAACGCCGTGTCCCTCCCTCACCCCAAACACTGCCAACCCCCCCCCCACCAAACGCCCACCGTCCCTACCACCTCGAAACTTGTTTGAATTCATGGCAGGGTCAAGGAAGTTCATTCGTTCTTTCTCAACGACGAACCGAAGAGAGGTTCGCGCACAGGTGGTTCAGGCCTTTGTCTGAGCCACTCGGCGCTGCAGTGACCGAAGAGTCACTCCTACACGACGTGCACCGGTGTGCTGGCAAACTCTTGAGCCAACTGAAGATTTGTGAGTGGGTGGAAGGTCTTTAATTTTCCTGCAGGTCCTGATCAGGGGGTGGATCAAAGTTACAGAGAGATTAAAGGACATCGGCTTGAGAGCGGAGCGCCGAGCGGCACGCGGAACGCTTTCCTTGCATCGCTCTAATCCAGGCAGCAATCAGCAGAGCGCCGGACCACATGGGAGCCCCATCGAGATGGGAACGAGAGTTTAAAGGTCACATTAGAAATCCAGTAGGTTTCTTAGTCATGTGATGAACGACACGGCTAGGTATACACAGACGGCCGCCGAATGATCTACGAGCCCCTTGAGCTATCGACGAATGTAACTTGGCCAGTCAGTTGAACAGGATAGAACTGATGAAGCACTTTGAACAGTCTATCCTGGTCATTGACCCCTATTTTAATCTTAGTGTCTACCTCCCATATAGCCACATGTGCAGGATTTGGCCAGAGAAGAACCCTCATCCCCGCCTGAGGAGGCGGGAAAAGGGGATTCTGACCGCAGCGGTGAGGTCATCTTTAGCGGAACCTCATTTTCCTTTAAATTACCCTGGCTGATGACCTCGTCTTTTCTTGCAACAATTAACTCTGATTTGCTCATCAACCGAGCAGAAAAATTACCGCAGGGCAAAAAAACAAAGACCACATAGTTAGCCAGGGCCGCTATCTCCCATCAGGGCCGGGACACTTCTTTGGACGTCACCGCTTGCTTTGATTGCAAAGTAGATGCGCTGCTGGCTTCCCTCTGTCAGACGGGAGATGACTTTGAATCAGACGTGAGCTAGTGGCTGCTAAACCTGACACATCTTACAAAAACACACTTTATCTCACTTGTCTGTCTCCTGACTTTATTTTAATATCTATATTTTCTCAAGTGTTTACGCAACTTTGGCATGTGTTGACAGGTCCTTTTTTTTTCCACGAATAGGGCGTTGGAAATAAGTCATCCAACAATTTGGGACGTCATCTCACAATGGAAAAAAAAAAAGATTCGTAGTATTGTTTTTCCCATACTAAGGCCAGCTCAATTTCATGCTTTAAAAGCTGAGGTTGGTATAAAAAAACGACACATAACGATATAAAGTGGTATGCGAAAGTTTGGGAACCCCTTGCAGAATCTGTGAAAATGTGAATTGTAGCAAAAAGGTCATACAAAATGCATGTTATTTTTTTTTTATTTAGTACTGTCCTGAGTAAGATATTTTTCATAAAAGATGTTTACATATAGTCCACAAGGCCAAAAAATAGCTGAAATTATTAAAATAACCCCCTTCAAAAGTTTGGGAACCCTTGGTTCTTAATACTGCGTGTGGTTACCTGGATGGGGGGGGGGTGAAAACTTTTGAACAGGATGTCCAAATTGTTTTATTTTTGGAAATTTAGTACTGTCCTTTCGGAAGCAAAAGAAGATACTTGCATGTTTTCCGGGAGACAAATTAAGTACAATTTGCCTTGATCTTCAAATTTAAAAAGTTTTCACCCCCTGGCTCTTAATGCATTGTGTTTCCTTTTGGAGCATCAGTGAATGTTGAACCAAGGGTTCCCAAACTTTTAAAGGGGGTTATTTTAATCATTTCAGCAATTTTTTTTGTCTTGTGGACTATATGTAAACATCTTTTATGTAAAAACCTTTCTCAGGACATAAAAATAACATGCATTTTGTATTATCTCTCTTATTTTGTTACAGTTATTCACATTTTCACACATTCTGCAAGGGGTTCACAAACTTTTGCATGCCTCTGTAAAAATAAATGGATAGTACTTTTCGGTTAAGAAATGCCTCATGGCGTCCATGAGCGAGACGGGATTTTGATAACAGCGGGGGAAATGCAGTCTCTGAGCTATGTTTGAAAGGACATTGATTTCCCATTTGGCTGGTGTGTTTGGTTCAATCAGTTACAGGTATGTGTGAAGAGCTCAGCCAGGTCAAGATATACCCAGAAGTTCAAACGCTTGCTGAGGAACACAAGATTGCAGGGTGGAGTTTATCGAGGTAAACCCATTAAGTTAAAAGATGATGAAGTAAACGGAGTGCGAAAGAAATGTGGGATCGATAACGTTCCAAGCTTTGTTAGACCTCTGACCCCTGGACTCTGTATTCATAAAAGTGCTGAAACTTTCTTGAACTGTTTTAAAAGAGAGGGGAGTTCGGAACAGCGCGGTTGCTTCCATTTTAGCTTCTTGTCTGCTTTGGGTTACGATATTGTCTTTAGAGAGAAGCTGGGGGAAGACCCTCCTGGACACATCATTGTCTGAGCAGCAATTAAATTTTGAATTACTCCAATGGGGGCAGCCAAACCGTCTGGGATAGAACTGCTATGCTTGCCAATAGAGTTGGACGTTCTTCAGCTTTGATAACACCTGATCTATGTGTCAATATTTTACCTCTACTGTAAGTGTTAATCACCTCTAAGATGTGAAATGATCTCATAGTGGGTTCCTTGAAATCGTTCAGCCCACCAGGATGATACTAAAAGTCTGTGATCTAATATCTTAAGATATTGTTTTATAATCCCATTTATGCATATTTTTTTTTTCGTTATTATGTATTGTCTCCATGTTACGCAAGTCTAATTGACTTTGAATTTTCCACAACATAATATGAGTGAATTTGATTCTAATCAAGAGTTTCTAGGTGTAGTTAGTACAAATAGAAAAATAACATAGGAAGAATTTGGTTAATTGAGTGTTCTTAAGAGTTCATGATAAGGATGTCAGACTGTGGACTGAAAAGGAAATGTTACTATTTATCTTGACCAGGAGGGGGCAGTGCAGAGCAGATGCCGTCCAGCTTGGTTCTCTTTTCATCCATCGTAAGGTGCTCAGAGGACAGAGTGAAAACAGACAATAGATTTTCATCTCTAAGACCATTACATTGATTAACACAATCACACTGTTGAATGCAATGAAGGGTTAGAATCTGAGAGTATAAAAATAAAGGTTCTTCATTGGCATTGACGGCTCTTTGAAGAACTTTTTGGAACACCTTTGAAAGGTAATGGATAAAGTTTCTTTAGAATTTGTATATTTTTGGTTTCTTTATGGAACCAAAAATGGAACAGTGAAATCTTTCTTTTTAAGGGTCAGAGCTGCCATGTGTGCATTGGTTTACTTGACTTTACTTTGGGAACAAAAACAAATCTATCATCTGTGGATGTCCTCAAAGGTAATTTCATAAAGTAGCATAAATGTAATTTTTATTCTATAAATCCAAGCAGTTGAGGTCTTGTTTTGGATTTGCCTGTAGTAATTATTATTTAAACATCTACAGTCCAAAAAATGCTGGGTTAAAAACAACCCAACTTGGGTTATTTGGCAACCCAGTGCTGGTTAAATATTGGACAGAACACATGCTGGGTTATTTTGACCCAGCTGGTTGGGTTAAATGTTTTTACCAAACATGCTGGGTTATTTTATTTAAGTCAACTGTTGTTTAAAAATGATTATATTGCTGGCATAAATGGTCTGGAACTTATAAAAACCACAAACAGAATTACTAGAGGCAACAGGAATAATCAAAAGATGAACAAATTATTATGCAAGTACACATGAACAAAATACAAGACAAATTGAATTTATTTTGGTCAATAAAGCATAGTTTACAATATTACATACATTTAAACTCCTTTAACAAGCATTTAAGACATAAAAAATGTAACATTTAAAAGTAGAATTTTAATTTTAGTGTATTCAACTGTTCTCTGTATTCGCTTTTTACAGAAATTGCACAAATTCTCGTGCTGGTGTGCTGCCGAAATCTATATTGGTGAAGGGCTGCTGTTCGCTGGGGTAACTGCGAACTTCAGACCGCGGCCTCGCGTTTCACTCGTAGCTGAAAGATGCTGTGACTGACTCCAAAACCTGCCCATAAACAAACATTAATGACATTAGAGTATATATTTTAATATCAAACTAAATTAAAATCAGTATGATAACCAAAAAAAATAAATAAATAATTATGCAAGGCAAAAGGCGTTTCAATCATGCGAAACAACCGCTGCTGACGCAGCTGACTGACATCTCCTCCTTCTGTTGTGTTGCGTAAAATAATACAATTTACAATTCAGTAAAGACTTTAAAAACTAATAAAATGTATACAAACCTTTATTTTGCTGAAGAAGTGCACCAAATGCTGAGAACCGCTCTCTCCTGTAGAGGACTGTAACTCAGCAGCTGGGTTGTTTCATCAGAGATGGGCTTAACCCTCGCTAAAAAATCGTTAAAAATGACCCAGCAGCTTAGTTACAGAAAAACTACCCAGCACCTGGGTAAAAAATTTTTTAAATAACCCAATAAAATGACCTAACAAGTTGAACCTAGCATTTTGGTTAAAAAATAACCCAGCACCTGGGTTAAAAATGTTAAAAATAACCCAATAAAATGACCCAATGGGCTGAACCCAGCATTTGGGTTAAAAAAAAATAACCCCGCATTTTTTAGTGTGTAGAGTGTGTCATTATATGCCATTTAGATAGCTAAGTCAAAGAGTGTGTGTATGTGTGTGTGTACAGTGTGGTAGTGGGAGCAGGTAGTGTATTATTCAAGCTTAATTTACCTGCTCACCAAAGGTCAGTAACTTGGAACATCACACATTTATTGCCCGTATCAAACAATGATGTTATCACTGGAAATTGGATAGTTTCCAAAGACAGAGGAAGCAGCAGAGTACACCGGATTTCTTTCTTTTACTTACATGCATTATTTCTTTTCTCTCTCTCTCTCTCTCTCTCTCTTTCTCCAATTCATTTTTTGTGAAAGTGCGTGTGTTCTCTTACCCTAAATGACCAAAGTTGCCCATCAGGATGTGGTAGGTATCACAGTACATCAGTTCAGATAATGCACCCTCTACATGGCTGATGACAGAGCTGAGGACTGATTTTAGAGATATGACCATAAATCTGTTAAATTACCCCCATGCGCACAGATGCAGATATTCCTTGCATGCACATGTCTGTCAGACCTCACGAATCAACACATATTTTGGCAAAATGGACACATGCAGCAAGTTTTCCTCTTCAGTCTTGTCTCACACTCTCACTTTGGTTTTTTAGGTTAACGCGCAGTGCAATACTTACTCCAGATGCTCACACAAGAGTGAAATCCTGACTTTCGTTTGTTAGAGGTGAGCGTGTGCCTTTTTTATGCTTCATACTTCATTTGAGACATAAGTGTATGTGGTTTTTTTTAGGAAAGGGCTTGAGAGAATACATTGGGAATAGAAGAATTTCACAGTTCAATATTCTACAGGTGCACTAGGACTTGGGGGTGGGTTTAGTTCATGTGAGATTAAATCGAGTCTGACACACGTTTTGGCATTTTTGCAGCACAGATGTGCAACGCAGCCTGTTCAGACCTGGCCTGAGCATCCCAAAGAGATGGGGACATAGTCGCACAGATCTCCCCGAGTGGGAGCTTAACCCAAAAGCAGTCTTCTGAAGCTGTTTTTCAAATGCACACACTGACCTGCCACTACCACCCAAAAAAGATTTGGAAAAAGAAACATTACACCGAATAATAGTGCTCATATTTCACATCTGTTACTATTAGCAACAGGTTTTTCTTTGTCTGAAAAGGTAATATGCGGGTGACCTCACTCTGAAACTCAAAAGCGAAAGAAAACTGTAAAACATGAAAATAACAAGTGGAGACAGATGTAAATTGACCGGTGCTGTAATCCTGGCTTTCTTCTGAAGTCTCTGACATGTTTACAAAACTCTGTTGGTACATAATGAGTTGTGAATGTTTAAAATAAAGGGGGTTAAACAGAGTGACCACAGGTTATTTGCTGAATCTGATATTAACTCACCTTTCCGAGACCCTGGGTGAAACCGTGCGGCTTTCAAATCCCACAAGACTTTGCTCTCTGGTCAGCACTTGAAAGAAGCTCGTAAATTCCACAGATTAGTTTAACATGACACCATGCACACTTCTGATTTTATGATCATCTTTTTCCTCCTTCAAGGGTCTTGTTAAAATAGCTTTCCTCAGTGGTGGAGTTCAGTCTCAATCTGTGAGGAACCACTGATAAAGGTAATAGATAAGGGATGTGCTGTTGTTAGTACACCTAATTGCCCTCCTTTTAGGATAAATTCCTGCTTAAAGACTTGTCAGTCAACTTGTTTTTTACGCTCCTTCATTCCTCTTTCTCTCCTCCTTTCTTTTCTGTATGACACATTATCTATTGAATAAAAATGACCAAATGTGTGAAAAGACTCAAAATGCATTCTGAATATAGGGGCCTTATTCATGAAACATGAGCCAAATGAATTTCTGTGTAAATCGCTCATAAATCAATTGCTGCATAATTCAACGACTTTACGTACGGTTTACACAGAAATTCGTTCTGCTCATGTTTCATGAAAAAGGCCCAGTGTGTCTATCAGTCAGTCTGCTTCTCTCTTCTTGGCTTTGCCGTGTATTTGAGAACATAGGCTTGCCAGAATGGTTAAAAACTTTTAAAAGCGGCTTTGAAATTGTTTCCGATCACTTCTTGGATCACTTCTTATCTTATGACAGAATCTTACAACTTTATCTTGATGGAGACATAAGTCATTATTAACAGCTCTGCTTTTTTTCCCCAGAAGTATGAGAGTACTGAAATTGTAAAGTTTTTCCTCTTTTTGAAAAATAACAGAAGACATACAGGAGCCACGTCATTATTTTTAGCACACCACAACTTATTTTATGTAAATATGTCTCATTATAGTTTGAGGCTTATTGACAATCTGTCTATCTATCTACACTCTTAAAGGGGTCATCGGATGCCCATTTTCCACAAGTTGATATGATTTTTAGGGTCTTAATGAAAATATACTTTGGTTGAAAATTCTCAATGGTAGTGTAAAACAACACCCTTTTTACCTTGCCAAAATCAGCTCTGCAAAATTCATCCTGTTCTGGTCGAGGTTGCTTTAAATGTTAATGAGCTCTACTCGCCCCGCCCCTCTCTTCTCTCTGTGGAGTGACGAGTCTGTTTACTTTAGCCGCATTTAGCCGCGTTTAGCCGCTAAACTTGCTATCTATCACGTTATTAGGAAAGACGATCGCAAAGATTCATAAAAAAAAAACCTTATACTCACTTCTGCTGTAAGTGAAGCTGGATCATGAATGATTCGCGTGAACATAGACGGATATATGTAGATCGGGAGGCGCATTCCATTCACAAACAAATGTAATCCACTGCATCTTCAGTGGCTCAAATGCAGATTACATCCAGCAACACAACACCTCAATTGCTCAGTCTGAGATATTCTTGTCTAACTTGCATCCCTGTTCCGGCATCGAAACAATGGAGGTTACTGGACTGTTACAGCTGATTTAAGGCGGGTCTGAGGTAAGACGCTCATGTCAATCAGCTATCGTGGGTGAAGCCTCTGATGCCACACCGACAGGCATCTGAGAATGGCTCGATTTGAAAAAGGGGATATTATTTTTACAGATTAATTAAAAACCACTGCATGGATTTTTATCATTATAGGGTAGATTTGTACATACACCGCCAACACACATTAATGTTCAAACAACATGTAAAAGTGAACTTTGAATCCGATGAGCCCTTTAAAAATAAAGGTGCTTCACGATGCCACAGAAGAACCTTTTTTGGCTAAATGGTTCCATAAAGAACCTTTAACATCTGAAGAACCTTTTTGTTTCACAAAAGGTTCTTTGTGGTGAAAGAAGATTCTTCAGATTATAAAAAGGTAAGAAAGAGATAGTTCTTTAAAGAACCATTGACTGAATGGTTCTTTGTGGAACCAAAAATGGTTCTTCTGTGGAATCACTGTGAAGAACCTTTTAAAGCACCTTTATTTTTAAGAGTGTATCTGGTATATAGTAGTCAACATTTAAAGTGGATCAAAACCTTTTAATCAAAGTTGTTCTAAAACAAAAACGATACCCATTGTTGTCTTAGGATAACTTTGAACTTTTTTGATCCACTTCAAATGTTGGCTACTGTAGTCATATACAGTATAAATAAATATATATATTAGGGGTGTAATGTTAATCAGGAGCATTTTTTCCGAGAAAGCAAGTATGAAAGCCCATTTCTGCCACATAAGAAAAAAATTCATGCTTTGAAAAGTGGAAATTATGACACACTTAAATCATAATTAAAAGAAAAAGTCAAAATGACTCACTAAGCCGACTTTAAAAGTCATAATTATCTCATAAAAAAGTTGAAATTATGACTTTAAAAGTCATTACGTGATAAAAAGAAATTAAAATAAAAAATAAAACATTAAAATTATGGATCACTTAGTTGAAATTCTGACTTTAAAAGTCTTAGTTACAAGATGAAAAGTAGAAATTATGACTGACTTAAGTCGAATTTATGACAGATTTAAGTCATAATTATGAGATAAAAACTTGAAACTATGACTTATATAATCAAATTTATGATATACTTAAGTCATAATTACGCATGGAAGCCCATTTCCACCACATAAGAGATCATGCCTTACAAAGTCAAAGTCAAAATTAAGAATTTAAAAGTCATAAATACAAGATAAAAAGTCAAAATTATATAATTGTAATTATATAGTTTTATAACTTATGAAGTTGAATTTATGACATACTGAACTCACAAGTCTGATTTTTTTTTTTTTTTTTTTTTTTTTGATCTCGTAATGACTTATGTCATGTATTTAAACTTTTTAAGTTATAATTTTGACTTAGAAATTTTACTTTATTTCATAATTATGACTTAAGTATGCCATAATTTCTACTTTTTAAGTCATGATTTTTTTCTTGCGAGGTGGAATTGGGCTTTCATAGGCAAGAGAGGCAGTGTCTTGAGAAAAAAAGGCGTTCGATGAAAAAAAATGTATAGTACAAGAATAAAAACAAAAAAGCGATATGATTGGATATGACTGGATATGATCGGCTGTGATTGGTTCATGCGATAAATCCCGCCTCTTGTGTTTGTGTGCGTTTGCGAATCGATCTGAATTACTTATATAATGGCATTAATGGGAAGACTAATTTAAAAAAGTAAAAAGCTCACACACTTACATATAACCGCTTTGTTACGTCAAAATAAGACTTAAAATGGCATAAAAACACGATCTGTGAGTTTTTAGCGAGTAATCAGCTTGGTGAAATTTAATGTTAATCGCGTCCGTGACCAGTATTTACTAAGCTTTGATTACTGATGATCCGAAAAATTCACAAAACGGTAAAAGTTAACTATTCAAAAAGAATAGCTGAACATAAGCTCACAAATAAAATTGTTACTGCCTTGAGTTACTGTTTGGAATAAATGTAAAATGCTTAAAAACACTAACTTGATGAGATTCATACTTGGCTTTAATAAACAGAATATTGATAAAAAAAATATACAATAGATTATTTGTTTTAAAATAACTGTTTATTTTTTCTGAAAGTGGAAGTAATGTTTATTTAATCAAGAAAATGTGACTGGGACTTGAATTTATATTTGATTAACAAAATAAATACCACCACACACCACTGATATACAGCCAGTATGGGTGTCTGGATTGCAGTTTAGGAATGATGCTGTACAGTCTCAAGTCAGTTTATCTAAGTTTTTTTTGCATTCACAGGATGTGGAATTGCACGGTGCATATTTCATTCGACAATAAATTTTTGGGCTGCATTCATGCTGTTTCCCGATTTGCATAAATCAAGGTGTTAAAACGTTGAATGCAAATAAACAATGCTATCATTAGACACAATTCATTATTGAATTCCCCACGGTGTGTTTATTTAGAAAAGAATGTTCACTGCAAGATGTTGTAGAATCCTCATTCCAAAGACATTTGTAATGAGAACCACCAAATACTTAGATGTATGAACTAACCTGTACCGGGTGGTTTGTTCCTAAAATATTTCAAAATGTTATGAAAACATTTTGTAGACTCACTGGTTAGGAAAAACTCATTCTTTGGACCTGGACATGTTTTACTCCCACAGAGTTCTTATACACTACCCATTAAACTGAAAGTCATGTAACACGTAATTCAGAACCGGGCTCGAATACCACAGAGAATCAGTTATTCATTAGTCGGCAAAGCACCGCTTTAAACATGTGTTGATTCCAGCCACATGCCGTAAACATGTCTGTGCAGTTTTGTGTGAGCCGTGCAGATGTTTCTGCCATTGATAATGCCATTATCTCTGGGACTATAATTACTAACAACGAGTCTCGTATGGTCATATGAGCCGCTGCATTCTTCAGCATATTTCTCGCAATGATTCTTTTTCTGTTCTTTCCTTTTTACAGGAGCAAACAGCTGCTTTATCCCAGAGGCAGTGTCCTCCTCCCAGACTAACATTAAACATAGTCTTTACCTTCCTGAAACCAGGGAGCATCTGTGCCTCTTCCTGCCAAAGAAGTCTGGTTACAGCTGTCTGCCGAGAGGTGGGGCGTCGTCAGGGAAACAGCTTCATTAGGGGTGTAATTAACATCCGTGCAAGACAATGGATGCCATGGTGATCGACTCACTTTCAGCGTTCTAAGGGATGACGTTATGCAGGTATTAGTATGAGTTTGCATTATGCTTTTACATCACAGTGATGCGTCTAATTATGGAAGCCCGTTTTCGCCACTGAATAAAAAATAAAAAAAGTAATTTATCTCACAATTCTAACTTTTTTTTCTCAGAATTGCGTGATAAAAACTCGCAATTCAGACTTTTTTTTCTCAAAATTGTGAGATATAAACACAATTGCGAGTTATAAAGTCAGAATTGCGAGACATAAAGTCAGAACTGCGGGATATAAACTCACAATTGCGACTTTGTATCTCGCAATTCTGACTTTTTTCTCGCAATTGCGAGTTTGTATCCCGCAATTCTGACTTTTTTCTCAAAATTATGAGATACAACCTGGCAAGAGTTATAAAGTCCAGTTATGAGGAGAAAAAAAGACTGATATGTTCAGAGAATTGCGAGTTTATGTCTCACAATTCTGACTTTATAACTTGCAATTGTGATTTTATATCTCACAATTCTGAGAAAAAAAAGTCAGAATTGCGATTTTGTATCATGCAATTCTGAGAAAAAATAATTGTGAGATCACAAGTCGCAATAACCTTTTTTTTTTATTTGTATTTTTTTTTATTCAGTGGCGGAAACGGGCTTCCGCTACGCTCATAAAAATGATTCTTCAACACTGTTCAGATTATTTTAAAAAATCCTTTTCATTTAACACCATTGTGTTAGGTTTCCCATTTATAAAATTGCATTGTGTTAAACTGACTTGAAACAGTTTGGTACAACTCAGTATTTTCATTTTGAAAGAACATGTTTCAATTAAATAGGCCCCTTCCCATCATGCTTTGCTTGCTTTGTACAAAGAGAGTAAATGTTGAAATAAAATGTTATTTTATGCATTTTTTAAATTAAGATGATACAATTGGGAGACTTGTTAATGTTTAATGTTCTTTAATGTTTGGATTTAAAACAGTTTCTGGAGAGTTCATGTTTTTGGGGGTTACCATTGTGGTAAAGTGTAGAGCATGAGCTTGGGTTGAGGACCTGCTAACGTGAGTTAAAGTTGTTTTAATAATAAAATAAACAACTACTTTGGGCATGCCATGGAAAGCCATCTTATGGCTAATGCCTAACAAGTTGGTTAATGCCTAAAGTTAAGTACATTAAATTTAAAAAGTACAATTTTTTGAGTGTAGAAGGATTTCTGCCTAGTTATTTGTTTTCCAGTTAAATGTTTTAGTTTAAGCATAAAATAATCACTTCACAAATGTATCAATTTCATTTAAACTATATTTGATCAAATTGAGTTGGCCCAACTCAATTACATTTCATTGCATGAATTTAATTTTTTTTGAGTTTGGGTTACACATATTTATTGGATGGAAATCCTGCCCTTAATTTAATTGAGTTCATCCAATGAATTATTTTTTTGAGTGTAGGTCTAACACCAAATTAGTCTGCATATTGAAAACAAGGCGATGAGGGATGTAATTGGAGTCTAACATATTTTTATACTTTTATGATCAAGCAAACCAATGAAAAATCATCTTTTCAACCTGAAAATGTACATGCGAACAGGCTGTACTTCTGTCCCACACATCCTTGTTTCCATTTTCTGAAAATTAAAAGGTTAGTTCACCAAAAATAAAAATTATGTAATCATTTACTCACCCTTATGATGTATGAGCATGGCACCAGGAACACCAAGGTCATGGGTTCAAAGCCTAGAGAATGCAAGAATTGATACCTGAAATTCAATGAAAATGTTCCAAATCTGCAATCTGCGGAACATAAAAGGAGATCATCTGAAGATTATTTTGAAGAAAGTCCTACAGGTTTGGACTGAAATGAGGGTGAGTAAATGATGCCAATTTTCATTTTTGAAAATTCAGTATCCCTTTAAACATGACGTCTACTCTGACTAAGGTCTGTCTGATGCCTGATGTCTGATGTTACTTTTGTATTACGTAATACATTTCAACAAATAGTTGTATTTGTCAAACTGAAAAACAGTCTGTCCCTATTGACATTAATTCATGTTAGCGAACTCTTTCAGATGTTTTTCAGTCGTGTTTGGTTTGACTCATGTTGGCAAAGACATATAAAGGATGGGGTAGTGTTGTGGCTAAATCCCAGAGCTTGTAACCAGATGGTTCCTGGTTCGAGCCACATGCTAAAAAAAAAAAAAAGAAAAAAGAACCAGGGCATTAGTCTAAATTATTATTGAAATTATTAGTTCACTCCTGAATAAAAAATTCCTGATAGTTTACTCACCCCCATGCAATCCAAGATGTTCATGTCTTTCTTTCTTCAGTCGAAAAGAAATTAGGGTTTTTGAGGAAAACATTCCAGGATTTTTCTCCATATAGTGCACATCAGTGGGTTGAAGGCTGCAGTTTCAATGCAGCTTCAAAGGCTCTACATGATCCCAGCCAAGGAATAACGGTCTTATCTAGCGAAACAATGTCTTTTTCTAAAAAAAATTCAAATGCATACATTTTTTAAGGGAGAAGTTCAATTCTATAACAAAAATTTACAGATAAATTACTCACCCCCTTGTCATCCAGGATGTTAATTTCTTTCTTTCTTCAGTCGATAAGAAATAAGATTTCTTGAGGAAAACATTTCAGGAATTATCTCCATATATTGGACTTCTATGGTGCCCCCAAGTTTAAACTTCCAAAATGCAGTTTAAATGCAGCTTCAAAGGGCTCTAAATGATCCCAGCCAAGGAAGAAGGGTCTTATCTAACAAAACTATCGGTCATTTTCGAAACAAATTGACAATTTATATGCTTTTTAACCTCAAATGCTCGTCTTCTCTCGTCTCTGCGATGCACATATGTAGTCTGTGTAATCTGGGTCAGTACAGTTAGGGTATGTAGAAAAACTCACATCCTGTTTTTGTCTTCAACTTCAAAACTGTCCTACATCGCTGTTTTACCTTTTTTTTTTGTAAAGGGCGTCGGTGCTTCTGCAGCGATGTAGGACGATTTTGATGTTGGGGAAGAAAGATGGGAGTTTTTCGACATACCCTAACAGTCATAAACCAGAAAAAACAGACTTCACGCAGACCTAGACAAGACGAGCGTTTGAGTAAAAAAAAGTATATAAATTGTCAATTTGTTTTGAAAATGACCAATCGTTTTGCTAGATAAAGACTCTTCTTCCTCAGCTGGGATCGTTTAGAGCCATTTGAAGCTGCATTTAAACTGCATTTTGGAAATTCAATCTTGGAGGCACCAATGAAGAAAGAAAGACCTGAACATTTTGGATGACAAGGGGGTGAGTAAATTATCTGTAAATTTCTGTTCTGGAAGTGAACTTCTCCTTTAACCACAAATGCTTGTCTTGCAGTAGCTCTGCGGCGTACGTCTACGACTTCACACATTCACGTTGGAAAGGTCACACGTGGTTAGTTCTTTGTCTGTGTTCGTCAGTTCAGAAAGGTGGGTTAGGGCGAAAAACTCATTTTCTCATTTTCTCCTCCAACTTTAAAATCATCTGACACTGTAGTTCTACCTTTTTTGTGAAGGGCGTTTGACTTTCTTTACACGTTCACTTTGTAAACACTTGGTCGGTACTTCCGCCTACGTCATGCGTGTCTTTTCAGCGTTATTACGTAATGCATGAAGTCATGGATGCAGAGCTAATGCAAGATAAGCATTTCTGGTTAAAAAGTATATACATTTTTAGCTTTTTTTTTTTAGAAAATGACCAATCGTTTCGCTAGATAAGACCCTTATTCCTCGGCTGGGATTGTGTAGAGCCCTTTGAAGCTGCATTGAAACTGCAATTTGGACCTTCAACCCATTGATCACCACTGAAGTCCACTATATGGAGAAAAATCCTGGAATGTTTTCCTCAAAAACCTTAATCTGTTTTCAACTGAAGAAAGAAAGACATGAACATCTTGGATAACATGGGGATGAGTAAATATGAATTCTGAATTGAATTAATCTTTCAGAAACAATGTAAAAAATTACTTTTCGAAGTTGTATATAAAATTTTACTTGCCAGTTCTTCGTAATTATTTGTGAACGTGGAATTTCTGAGTGAAAATTATTTCCAAGTACACCAGATTTTTACCTTATTTAATTGACCTTAATCCGCTGTTAACTTTACGTAGTAACTGATGTTGAAATGTAGTTTCAGAATGCGTGTTTCATCAAACCGTCTTTTCTTTTTGCATTCTTGTTTTACACTAACCCAGTCTGCATTCACTCAGTTTCCATTGCTTTCAGACACCGCAAGGCTGGCACCGATTCAAAGACGCACAAAGAATCGGCTACATTAGACTTTGACAGGTATGAATGGCCTAAATAAACAGCGAAGAGTTGCAAGCAGGCCCTCTGCGCTCTGATATGTCTCATTCGTTCGGTCTGGGAGCCCAGTGCAACTTGATTCGGCTTTAGATTGCCACAGACCATTTGTCAGGCCTTTTCGTGTGGGCTGTCAGACCAATTGACTGGCACGCTGATCGATTGTCTTCCGCGTGTCAGTGCCTGCGTTCGACACATGTGAGGCGAACTGGCAAACTTGAGCTCGGAGATGCCTGTTGGAAATTTAGACGTATGAAGAATAGACCCAGGGCAGATAGTTGTGTGAGCGCTAATAGAATGTGAAGGGAGAGCCAGATATTTGCAGTGATACGAGGTGAGCAGGAGCAGCTGTGTTCGCTATGTGTACATACATGGAATGCAACACTGCGTCCCAAAGCATACGTTCGTTTTAAAACAAATCGCCTATAGAAACAGATGAGATGTGCAAATACACACCCACCTGCCCACTTACACACACACAAACACAGGCAGGCCGCACTCCTGGGTGGGCCGTGTATTGTACGAGACAGGTCCCAGTGCATGAAAAGTGAGACTCTGTCAAGGAGAAGCATTGTGTGTGTGTGTGTGTGAGCATGTGTGTGTGTGTGGTGATCGTTCAGCCCAGCCATTCCTAAGGATATATGGTGAAATAGATTTCTCCAGGGGAGAGGTGTGTGTATGTGTGTTCGCCCGAACACATGGCGAAATGGAGGCCCAGCAGTGAGTGGATCAGAATGAGGGTGGATTCTCTACGCCTCTCGCCCAGCCAAAGATACAGCACACGTTCCACTCAATCCCGTCATGACCTCAGCCAGCGCTGGGAGACAAACACCCGTGCTCTGCGCTATTCCTGAAGGAAAACTCACCACTCCGGGCATGCAACGAATGACTCAGCACTCCGCCTCGTACGTGATGGTCAACCTGGAGCGCTCCGGTCGTGATGACATCACTGCGAAGGTCAGTTCCCACCCCGCCATGGGCTGCGGCGTTAATCAGAGTCAGATTGAGCTGGGAGGGGAGAGGACAAACACTCTACGATTTCAGCTGTACATGCTATGACAGAACCATTTCCATGGAGAAATATCCCCAAACTCGAGCCCAGGTCAACAATTCCCAGACAATTAATGGGTACGAGTGCAATTAATATTCTGGGAATTTTTGAACCTTTCTTACTCGTTGTGAACAGACTGACTTCAGTGTAAAGCCTGAAATAACATTGTTACATGCAAAAGCATTTATATTGTATATACACTACCATTCAAAGTTTTGGGGTCACTAAGATTATTTAGTGCTTACGAAAGATGTCTCTTATGCTCGCCAAGCCTGCATTTATTTGATTAGAAATACAGTAAAAACAGTAATATTGTGAAATATTATTATAATTTCAAATAGCTGTTTTCTATCATAATGCAATTTAAAATGTAATTTATCTCTGTGATGCAAAGCTAAGTTTTCAGCATCATTACTCCAGTCTTTATTGTCACATGATCCTTTAGTAATCATTCTAATATGCTGATTTGCAACTCAAGAAATATTTCTTAATATTATAAATGTTGAAAACAGTTGTTCTGCTTAATATTTTCGTGGAAACCCATATTTATTTGTTTATTTATTTATGATGATGATGAAATGAAAGTTCAAAAGAACAGAATTTATCTGTAATTGAGATCTTTTTAAATGTAAATTTATTTATTGTCACTTTTAATAAATGTAATGAATCCTTGCCAAATAAAAGGATTAATGCTTTAAAAAAAAAAAGAAGAAAACAGTTTTATATATATATATATATATATATATATATATATTATATATATATATATATAAACAGTTGCAAACTAAGCTTTTAAACGAATTGTCATTAAACGTGTCATTCTCGTCAAGCACAAACATGCTTTCTACACTGCAACTTTCACTACCAGTCAAAAGTTTTTGAACAGTAAGAGTTTTAATGTTTTTAAAGAAGTCTCTACTGCTCACCAAGCCTGCATTTATTTGATCCAAAGTACTGCAAAAACAGTAAAAATGTAAAATATTTTTACTATTTTAAATAACTGTTTTCTATTTGAATATATTTTAAATTTTAAAAAAATTTAATGTAATAAAGTGTAATTTATTCCTGTTATTTCAAAGCTGAATTTTAGCATCATTACTCCACATGATCCTTCAGAAATCATTCTAATATTCTGATTTGCTGCTCAAAAAATATTTATTTGTTTCTTTGTTTCAGTTTCTTTGATGAATAGAAAGTTCAGAAGAACAGCGTTTATCTGAAATAGAAATATTTTCTAACATTATAAATGTATTTATCGTCACTTTTGATCAATTTACAGCATCCTTGCTAAATAAAAGTATTAATTTCTATAATTTCTTAAAAAAAGTTATACTGACTCCAAGCTTTTGAATGTTATAGTGTATAATGTTACAAAAGCTTTTTATTTCAGAAAAATGCTGATCTTTGGATCTTTCTATTCATCAGAGCATCCTGAAAAAAAAAATTACTCAGCTGTTTTAAATATTGTTAATAATAAAAAATGTTTCTTGAACAGCTGAAGGATCATGTGACACTGAAGACTGGAGTAATGATGCTGAAAATGTAGCTTTGATCACAGAAATAAAGTACATTTTAAAATGTATTCAAATAGAAAGCAGTTATTTTAATTTGTAAATATATTTCACAATATTACTGCTTTTGCTGTATTTTGGATCAAATAAATGCAGGCTTGGTGAGCAGAAGAAAATTACTTAACATTAAAACATTAAAAATCTTACTGTTCAAAAACTTTTGACTGGTAGTGTATTTATAAATTAAATGAATGTACAACTGCAATAATAAACATAGCTATATAAAAGAAAGCAGGAAATTGAATTTCATTTGAAAAATATGTTTTTCTATTTTTTGTATTATATTTTTTTCTATTATATTTACTACTTTTATATTTTATTTTTACTACTATACTACTTTGCAGTATAACCGACACATATCCAGTGTTGACTAGTGCATTTTCTGCATTTCAAAAGCACAAAATCATGCATTTTATGTCTTCATGAATTCCCCTATAGAGACTTGGCAGTTAATTGTTTTAGAGAGAGAGAAAAAAAGCAAAACCAAAAAAAGAAAAAACACTTGCATAGCTATTTTGATGTAGGCCAGTGGTATGAGGACCACAGAAGCAGTCGAGATCACTTGAGTAACACCAAACCCATCGTCGTCATTAAAGTTTCTCCCAACAGAGCCGCTCTCAAACTGATTCATCGCAGTTACTCGCCATTAGGAATAAACTCAGCACTCATAACTAATAACAAATGCCAAAACATCTCACCTCGTTGACAGTAATGGTCTATGCGAGATTTAGGTGAGCCACAAAATGAATCACAGAATTCTAGCTGATGAATCACTGTTCTGGAAGTTTGATGGGGGCTTTTAAGAGACACTGAAGATACCGTACGGGCGTCCGTACAAACAAAGCTCAGTTACAACCGAATTCCAGTCGTGTCGTGGGATAGCAACACAAACTTGGCTACGGTAAAATGCGATCGGTTCCCAGTTCACAGCTTCAGATTCAATTACTGTTAATGCTATTGTAAGAAATTCTCTTTCTCTTTAAATAGCATTCAACTGCATTTCAGACTGTTAATACATGAAGGAACGGGGCTTATTTAGTAGCTGAGTAAACAGTATACATCATCCATAATGGTCTCAGGCTGTGGTGCGTCCCCACAGGTGACGACAGTGCGGTCACCACTTAACCTTCCTTCTCTAATGTTGCCCATTGGCCCGTGAAGTTTCATCAAGTTTATGAGAGGGAAAGGCCTTAAAAGCTTATTTATGAATAGTGAGTGTTTACCCTGCTCTTTTAAATGGATCTCTGAGGGCAACAGGAGAGCGAGGGAGAGAGTGAGAGAGGTGAGGGTTGGATCAATAGACACGGATAAGAAGTGTGCAATAAGAAGTGACACCAGTGCTTCATTTGTGCAGGAGAAAGCCAGATCCAACACCTCTGGAACTGGATTTAGGATCTGTTTTCAGGATCTGTTTTCAATAATATCAAACCTATACATTTCATGTATAGGTTTGATATTAAGGTTTTATAATGATAGACACAGATTTAACACAGGTTTAACATGCCTTTACATTAAAATGAAATGAAACCACTTCTCATAAAGGAACAAGAACATGGTCTTCTTTTCAATGAAATACCAATGGTTATATAGGCTAATTATGCATTATTTATAACAATTTGTTTACTACATTTTTCATTCTTTCAAGCAGACATATTTATTTATTTAAATACATTTAGATTAATCCTTATTAGGGCTACTAAAATGTTCAGTCAAGAGCTGTGAGTGATTTTCTGTCTTTCTTTTATTTCTTGATTAACATCAACGCCACAGACAATAGCAACTAAATTAGGCTGCTGTCCCTTTAAAACCGAACACATTGATGCGATGTACTGATACACATCTGATATTCTCCCAACTGTTTACGTTCACCTAAGATGTAACTGAGTGTGTTTATGCGAATACTCGTCAAAATGGACAATTCGGCATAATTTTGTGTGTATTTTTCCATTGATTAAACGTAAAAGTGTACTCGTGTGCTGTGTGAGAGATGCTGCTTTGGTGTTTGCGCTCAGAAAACCGGACCGAACTGTGTTCTCATTGTGTTTTTTTTCTTGTTGATATGTGCAGGTACATATTTTCAAACTGTTCATTGAGTTGGTTTTAAAGGGATAGTTCACCCGAAAATTTTAATCACCCATGATTTACTCACCCTCAAGCCATCCTAGGTGTATATGACTTCTTTCAGACAAATACAATCTGAGTTATATTAAAAATATTCTGGCTCTTCCAAGTTTTATACTGGTAGTGAATGGGTGTTTAGATCTTGAAGTCCAATAAAGTGCATCCATCCATCATAAAAAGCACTCCGCACAGCTCCGGGGGGTTAATAAAGGCCTTTTGAAGTGAATCGATGCATTTGTGTAAGTAATATATCCATATTTAAAACTTTATCAACTGTAATTTCTAGCTTCTGCTAACTGTCGTACCCGCGTTCACACAAGAGTGGTGTTCCAGCGGATGACCAACTCTGGCTCACGGCAATTCATACATATTGTACCCCTAAACCTACCCGTCACTGGGGTCTAGACTAATCATACAAAATCATACGAGTGACGTCGTACGAATTTGCCACCTTGTAAAATACGTACAAACTGGTTGTGAGATTGGGATGTTGGGTGTTGGGATGACATAGGACTCTAAGGAGGAGGAGAGGAGAGAGCAAAAAACAACGATCACAAATTAGAAGTACAAAACAAGGATTTGCAAAGAGAAATGTCAGAGGATTTCGATTTAAGCCAAGAGGAGAGGTTTTCCTTTGCTGTAAACAAAGGATTCTCACCGGAGCTTAGGCTAAGCCTACGTCATCTGCTGGAACGCCAATCTTTCATGAAGTTTTAACTATGGATATTTTTCTTACACAAACGCATTGATTCGCCTTAGAAGACCTTTCCTAACCCCCTTGGGCTGTGTGGAGCACTTTTTATGATGGATAGATGCACTTTATTGGACTTCAAAATCTCAACACCCATTCACTGCATTCACTGTCATTTTAATTATTGTGTGAACTGTCCCTTTAAGAATTTAAGAATTTAATTTTGCTTATATATTTAGTTTGTAAATTATCAAATGCTAATTAATGCTAATCAAAACGGCTTACAGTGCAGACAGATTCTCCGATTTTAACGAGTCGGATGTAGTTTTGTTGCACCATGCTTCGGATGTTAACATCCCTTCCCCTCCCTAACCTGCCGGATCCATGATTAATCGACCCTGTGGCTGTGTTTCATAATTTACACAGAATGAAGAGCGAAACGGAATAAAAATTTGTGAAGGTGTTTAGAAAGAGTTCTCTATCGATAGCGCGTCTGCCTTCCTCAAAGCAATCCTTCCCTCCCTGTACTTCTAAACATGAATTAATGTAAATTCCAGGCGTTTTCTCGCTCCGGCTCTGACGCTCCGTCTCACCGGCGCGCTGGAATCTCGTAGGGGTGTGTGAATCTTGCAGTAATGGCATTCCTGCCCGGCTACATTACCGCTGTTTCCCAGCCATCAATCAGAAGGCTGTAGTGAAGTGTTATGAGCTGCGAGCAGGGCTGGACCGGTGGACAGGGAGGGCCGGACAGCAGATAGCTACTGATATTAGCACCAGGCCTGCGGTAGCAGTATGACAACTCCTTAGCCTTTTCAACTTGAGCAATCGAAAGGCCCTGAAGTGTCAAGATTAGACAGCTGGAGATAGTACTGCTGAAAGTAAGTTTCACACAGAAATGGGATGGGATCCTGTGAGGACATGAGTATTGCATTAACACGAGTTTTGACAACGCAGTTTGATTAATGTAACAGGTTTCTTTACTTGCCAGACATTTAATCGATCATTTGGTTATCTCTGTAATGTTCAGATGCCCCTCCCACAGTGAAATCTGTTCAGTTATATTTTAATGAAACAGAATCGCAAAGCCTTTTATTTTCCATGTTTCCAAGCAGAGCATAATTTTCAATAACAGAATGAATAAATAAATAAATAGATTTTTTTTCTTTGCTGTGTCAGGTTGTCTCAATTTATTATATTTTGATGAAAGATTATTTTGACTTAAAACATTGACTATGTTCTTATTAGTTGTGTTTTATTTATT
Organism: Cirrhinus mrigala; assembly: GCA_036247105.1. Taxonomy (NCBI): domain Eukaryota; kingdom Metazoa; phylum Chordata; class Actinopteri; order Cypriniformes; family Cyprinidae; genus Cirrhinus; species Cirrhinus mrigala. Next base: position 23,823,849 of record CM070020.1, on the reverse strand, counting down.
TATTTATTTATTTATCTATTTATTTATTTATTTATTTATTTATTTATTCATACAATATAATATAATATAATATAATATAATATAATATAATAATGGATTTGTTCTAATTTTAAGCATAAATTCGTTTTTTTTTTTTTTTTTTGAAAAAGACTTAAAACATAATAATGCATTTCTTCTTGTTTTATCCCAAAATAATTGTACAATGTTTATAACAACAACAACAACAATAATAATAATAATAATAATAATAATAATAATAATAATAATAATTATTATTATTATTATTATTATTATTATTATTATTATTATTATTATTATTATTATTATTATTATTAATAAGAAGAATTTATTTGTTTTATTTATTAGAAAATATGACTTAACACATTGACTATGTTCTTTTGTGTTCTGTAATATAATATTATATACACTACCGTTCAAAAGTTTGGGGTTAGTAAGACTTGTAATAGTCTTTAAAGTAGTCTCTTATGCTCATCAAGGCTGCATTTATTTGATTAAAAATATAGAAAAAAAAACAGTAATATTGCAAAATGTTTTTACAATATAAAATAATGGTTTTTATTTTAACATACTTTAAAATATAATTTATTCCTGTGATGAAAAGCTGAATTTTTATCAGCTGTTACTCCAGTCTTAAGTGTCACATGATCCTTCAGAAATGAATGATCAATGTTGGATAATATCAACAGTTGTGCTGCCAAATATTTTGTGGAACCTGTAATTTTTTTTTTTCAGGATTCTTTCATGAATAACAAGTTTAAAAAGTACAGTGTTTATTCAAAATATAAATATTTTATAACAATGTAAATTATTTATTATTAACTTTTAATAAACTTTTAATTATTAACTTAATACATCCTTGGTGAATAAAAGTATTAATTTCTTAAAAAAAAAATAAAAAAAAATAAAACAATAAAAATGTACTGACCCCAAACTTTTGAACGGTAGTGTATATATATATATAATAATAATGCATTTGTTCTTGCTTTATCCTAAAATAATAATAATAATAATAATAATAATTATTATTATTATTATTATTATTATTATTATTATTGTTGTTGTTGTTGTTGTTGTTGCAGTTGTTATTTTTACTATTTATGTTTTTATTTATTTATTTTGTAATATAATATAATATAATATAATATAATAAGCCTAAATTAATTGGTATAATTTTTGATTGATTATTTTTATTATTATTTTATTTATTTATTATTTTTATGTATGTATGTATTTATTTATTTATTATATTATATTACAAAAGAAATAAATAAAAATTATATTATTATAAAATTATTATGTATTATTATTATTAATGTTTTTATTTATTTCTTTTGTAATATAATATAATATAATATAATATAAATACTTTAATGCATTTTGTCTTGTTTTAACCTATAATAATAATACTAATACATTTTATTTATTTATTTTTAGAAAATATGACTTAAAACATTGACTGTGTTCTTATTGGTTGTGTTTTGTATTTCTTTCTCTTGAAATATAATATAAAATAATATTATGTATTTGATCTTGTTCTAAGCCGATATATGTATGTATGTGTGTGTGTGTGTGTATACATACATATATATAAGAAACCAAGAGTGGTAAAGTAAATGTAATGTTTTATAGTACCGTGGCACAGTATTCTTATTGGCACTTTGTTATTCTGACACAAGAATGCCGATTATATCAGAAAAGATGTACATTTGGAGCTTGTTACATAACAGGTTATTTCAAAAACAAGGCATATTTTCAAGTCTTAATATGACTAATTTGTATTCTGTTACACAACATTCTGCAGGATTATATTAATAGCATGCAAATATTGTGAACGTGTTTTCTGCACGAAATCCCTGGAGTAGTGACAGAACGATCACATCACTGGACACTCAGTTAGTCATGAGGAACCCCTCCTAAGTGCTATCTGTGTGTAAGATATGACATCATCACACTCCGATGGCTGCTTTATCTGATTGTGACATCATAATTCTATCAGCTGCTTGACTCCCACCGATGAGATGGCAGGAGCGAAGGCTTTGAGGTGTTTCAGAGGGGCTCTTCCACTGACAGTGACATTGTACACACTCACAGATGCAGTACAAACGCACACACACAGATTGCGCTAAAGGGAGTCGCAGAGTGGCGTAAAGCAAAACAAATGGGTGTGTTCCATGTGTATATCTGTTCCCCAGAATTCACTGTAAATCAGTTATTGTTCTGAGAGAACTTTTGAAATAGTGAATAATAACAGCTTTTCACAACATATGCATGTTTTACAAAATTAATGGAGTATGTTTTACAAGAAAATGGTACTGTTGTTTTTTCTACACTGAAAAAAACAGCTTTCACTAAAAAATTGCTAGTAAATGTCACTATTAATGACAACCTTTATGGAACCTTTCCACTGCACAAAAAGTTCTTTAAGTGTAAAAAGATGTTTTGTTTTGTTTCGTCTGTCTTTTCATCAGGCACGGCACTCTAAAATGAACTACAGCCTAAAAGCAAACTCCGCGCATGGCCAGCAAATCCATGACCAATTAGATCAAGTATCCACCTAGTATTGGAGGGACACTCCAGGAATGGTTATGTAAACCAGACCACTTAAGAGCATTGCTCATCCCGCCGTACAGTACGCTCCAGAGGGCAACTACCTATCTACTTAGTCACCACCAAACACTATGAGAAATGCCTTTTCTTTCTTTATAGTCAGGAGTGTTTAGTGCATATCAAAGGGACAGAATCAAATTTATGCTAGTGGATTCTTTCTACATCTTTCTCTCTAGCTTTTTCTCCCTCTTTAAACTCTCAAGAATAAAACAAATAGCAGCGGCTGTCATCAGATGTCAGCTGTTATGTAAGATTTTTGCTATTTGGGGTGTCAGAAAGTGTGTGGGTTTTATAAAGTTTGGGGGTTTTATATATCATGGCAATTAAAAGGCATAAAAACCAAGGCTGTCAAATCAATTACATTATAAATTGAGATTAATCACAGTGTAAATTTATGTAACCGTTCTTTGTATTCAGTGCTTTTTAGATTCACATTGCATTCTACATTTGTCAAATTGCATCAAAATGCTGAAATAATTGACAAGCATTAAAAAGTTAAAGGCATTTCATATATTTAATATTTTTTGTATATTTGACAGCGTTAATGCTAAATGACTACTGACCTAGAAAACTTAAGGATGAATTGTGCACCCTGGGAGCCTTTGATATGGGCTGGAAACTATTTTTTACTGGAAATTTTATGTTGCTTTTAGAGAGCCATTTCTCTTGTAATCTTAGATTAGAATCAGACAGTGTTTACACTAGACACGCAAAACTTGCTGCACACTTTGAAGGGTGAAGATCTTCTCATCACTCTCAAAAATACCCTTGTTCACCATTTAAGAGTTTTGTTCTCAGGACAAATATAACATCTAAGCTCAATGTACAACCTGTGCTCACCACAAAACAAAAACCTGTTGAACTCTGTGACACTCTATTGCTCTGTTACAAAAACCTGGTGAGTGGCCTATATAGGCAGCTACCTTTAAAGGCAGAATACTAACTGTCAAAGAGCCTTATAAATGACTGATTTGGTATAAATTATACCTTAAAGGAATAAATCACCCAAAAATGAAAATTTGCTGAGAATGTACTCATTTTTTGCATAAATTTAGCATTACATCACTTGCTCACCAATGGATCCTCTACAGTGAATGGGTGTCGTCAGAATGAGAGTCCAAACAGCTGCTAAAAACATCACAATAATCCACAAGTAGTCCACTCCATTCCATCATAATGTCTTGTAAAGCGCTTTCTCCTGTAAAAAAAAAAAAAAATCAGGGGAGAAATTTGCACCGATCAAGCACACTTCTAAATAAATATGTTGGTGGATTTTGATGTGAGAGAACAACAGGGGATGGACTTATTTTCAATTTGAAGAAGCGTTATTATAAATTATAGACTTGTATTTTGTCTAGAAGTGCCTTAAAGAATTGGTTTACTTCCAGCACATACAGATAATTTAAAGATGTTCATGTCTTTCTTTTTTTAGTCATTAAGAAACTGTTTTTTGAGGAAAACATTTCAGAATTTTTCTCCATATAGTGGACCCCCAAGTTTGAACTTCCAAAATCCAGTTTAAATGCAGCTTCAAAGGGCTCTAAACGATCCCAGCCGAGGAAGAAGGGTCTTATCTTGCGAAATGATCAGTTTTTTTTTTTAGTTTTTTTTTAAATGTACAATTTCTATACTTTTTAACCTCAAATGCTCATCTTGTCTAGCTCTGCAATGTGCATATGTACTCCGGCTCAATACAGTTAGGGTATGTCGAAAAACTCCCATCTCATTTTCTCCTCTAACTTCAAAATCGCCCTACATCACTGCAGAGGTACAAACCCAGTGTTTACAAAGTGAATGTGCAAAGAAGGTCAAATGCCCTTTACAAAAAAAGGTAAAACAGCGATGTAGGACGATTTTGAAGTTGGAGAAGAAAATGAGATGGGAGTTTTTTGACATACCTTAACGGTCTTGAACCCGATTACACAGAGTATGCATGGCAGAGCTAGACAAGACAAGACAAGCATTTGTGGTTAAAAAGTGTATAAATGGTCATTTTTTAGAAAATAACCCTTCTTCCTTGGCTGGGATCGTTTAGAGCCCTTTGAAGCTGCATTTAAACTGCATTTTGGAAGTTCAAACTCGCAGGCACCACTGAAGTCTACTATATGGAGAACGTTCCTGAAATGTTTTCCTCAAAGAACATAATTTCTTTATGACTGAAGAAAGAAAGAACATCTTGGATGACAAGGGGGTGAGTAAATTATCTGTAAATTTTTGTTCTGGAAGTTAACTAATTCTTTATTGATGGATTTGTTTTTTTTTTGTTTTTTTTTTTATGAAAACACAGCTTTGCAATTTAGAAGATATGGTGGACTGCGGTGTGAATTACTTGTGGGTTATTGTGACATTTTTAGTAGTTGTTTGGACTCTTATTCTAACGGCAGCCATTCACTGCAGAGGTGAGCAAGTGATATAATGCTCAATTTCTCCAAATCCAATTCTGTTGAAGAAATCTACATCTACATCTTGGGTGTCATACATTTTTATTTTTAGGTGAACTATTGCTTCAAGATCCTGCTTCTTTTTTTTTTAAACAGAGCATGTATTTTTCCATTATTTTGTTCTTATCATGACTTACTGTAAGCTCTTATGGAAACAGCGAAGTGGATTCAAGTGAGCAGCTTAGTGAATTCTTCAAAGTTCAGACATTATGTATGCAACAGCAATGTGATCTGTTTGGATCTAGAGTCTTTCGTAAGGTCAGTTTTGGGAGATGGTGGGCAGGGAGTTAGTCATCCATCAAGAAAACCTACTGCTGGAATAAATTTCACACAGGCTAATGAAATTAAAGTCAGGCATTGGCCTGACAATCATTTGCTGTACATGTTTACATGTACTTGTAAACAGAGGACTTTTGAAAATTTAAGGAAAGAAGATTTATAAGTCCTAGAAACCTGGTAGATTCCTTGTTGCAATATTGTGTCTTGCCCTGACACTTTTGCCAAAAAAAAAAGCCTTACGTTCCAAAAAATGATTTTCTTACTCAGTATTTTTGTTTTGTTTTCCAGTAAAATGTCTAAACATTCTTAAATCACAATACACAAGAAGCAAAATGACGTAAGGTATTAAGTCTTATTTTCTGAGGAAAAAATAAAACAAATTCTGCCAATGGGTTAAGAAAAATAATCTTGTTTTCCATGCAAATTAAATTTATTTTTCTAACCCCACTGGGAGATATTTTTCTTGTTTTAGGCATAAATTTACAGAAAACAAGTCATCTTCTTTATCTAGTAAGTGTTTTGATTTAAAAATGTTTAGATATTTTTATTGGACAACAAGATAAAACTCACCCCTTGTCATCCAAGATGTTCATGTCTTTCTTTCTTCAGTCGTAAAAGAAATTATGTTTTTGGAGTAAAACAATCAAGGACAATTATCCTACATTGCTGTTTTACCTTTTTTGTTAAGGGTGTTTGACCTTCTTTGCACGTTCACTTTGTGAACACTGGGTCGCTATGTCTGCAGAGATGTAGGAAGATTTTGAAGTTGGAGGAGAAAATGAAATGGGAGTTTTTCGACCTAGCCTAACTGTATTGAATCAGAGGTGCACAGGCATGCACATCACAGAGCTAGACAAGACGAGCATTTGAGGTTAAAAAGTATATGAATTGTATTTTTTTTTTAGAAGATAACCAATCGCTAGATAAGACCCTTCTTCCTTGGCTGGGGTCGTTTAGAGCCCTTTAAAGCTGCATATAAACTGCATATTGGAAGTTCAAACTCACAGGCACTGTAGAAGTTCACTATATGAAGAACATTCCTAAAATGTTTTCCTCAAAAAACATAATTTCTTTATGACTGAAGAAAGAAAGACATTAACATCTTGGATGACAAGGTGGGTGAGTAAAATATCTGTACATTTTTATTCTGGAAGTGAACTTCTCCTTTAAGAAATGTGGTGGAAGGTAAAACAAGTTTGCATGTTCAGTTCAGTTGATATTTCAGTGACTGGGTTTCTTACTCAGTGACTCATGGCAGTTAGGAAGCATAAATATTAGGACTGTCAATCGATTGCATTTATAATTTAGATTAATCTTGTTTCACTCACATAATAAACTCCTTGCAAACTCATTGGAACTCATTGCAAATCTAGAATAAATCTGACAAATACTCAGTAGCATGTAATCGCTGACTTTATGATGGATTTTTTTTTTTTTTTTTAAGCTTTTTCTTTTCAGCTTATTCAAAAACAATGACGAAAGTCACAATCGATCCACTTTTTTCCTGAGGTCTCGCCCGACTAAAAACGATGCTCTACTTTTTCGGTTTCTGGTGTCTCTACCAAACGTATTTTCCAAGCCGATAATATAACGTTAAACCTATGAAAATGTTTTTTTAAAAGCACATGTCGCCAGTTTCATTACTTTATAGTGTCGCAATGGCCGTCTTTTTGCAGTAACTCACCTGTCAAATAGTTTAGTGAGTGGGAAGATGACATGAAGCGACGCGAGGTTAGCTGCATTGAAAATAGTGATGGGAGAAACGAACCTTTTCGAAGCTTCGAATCAGTTGAACCAATCACTTCGCAAAATGATTCACTATTTCGAAGCGCCACACGCTAGTGACGCCTTCTGGTCAAAACTGTGTAAATGCAACAAAAACTCAGGCTAAAACATATGTAAAACAGCTTTTAAAACCCCTTTTTTTTTTCTAAAGTATACATTAGGCTAAATATATATATATATATATATATGATTAATTTGCAGTGCTTGTTTTGTTTGTTTTATGGAGGGCTCAGAGGCCAGTGAGAGACTATTAACTACTTCTCATCCTTTTAATTACACAATTATCTCATTAAAAATAACTACAAATTGATGAAACTGATCCGAGATCAGGTAAACCATAGACGCTGTTCTAAACTCAAAGAACTCGCATGATTCAGGGGTTTACAGAGATCATCGCGCCCAACGGCAAACCATTGAAATTTCGAAACAATAATGAAGCCTCGTTTATTGAAATCATGTGACGTATGAGCTGAGCGCCGAACCACTGTTTCGAAACAAATGATTCACAAAAGTTTCGAAGCTTCGCGAAGCAGTGTTTTGAAAGCGTACATACAGCTCGCTATCGGGGCGAAGTTCGCAGGTTTTTGGCCAAAAAACGACAAGAGCGCACATTATTTTAACGCCTTATTTTTAAGTATTTTACACACAGTATATTAACTTAAACACTGTAAGCCATGCTCGTTTTCTTTTGTCATCGTTTATGCAAGGCATACAGCGCAGAACACAGACAGATTTGTTGGTTTATATTTAGTTGTATTGAAAAAGTTTAAGTTTAATTAGTTAAGTTGATCTTTTTTTTTTTTTTAACCACATTTTAACATGGATTTCTACGGGAACCTGAACACTAAAGCACCCAAACGGAAGTTATCCATCATGGCGGCGCTCAACGGCTACTCAGGAAAAAGGTGGATAGTGAAGCAACCGAAATGGGCCAGACAGGTATGGCTCAAACACAGAGCAATACGAGCTAAGAAAGTACTTAAATGTCCTGTAAATAATGCGCCTGAGACCTGAGCAATCGTTTGATGTTGCTGCAATTTACTTGGGTTTGAATATAATTACAGAAAGATAGTGTGGAATTTGTGAACACCCAAACTTTCAGCAGCTTGTCATCAGAATAGCTTCGTATTATAAACATGCACGTAAACATACTGAATGACGCAGAAATGTTTGATGAAATCCCTTCAATCTCACCCAGATGAGTAAATTTTTGGTGCCAGAAGGAGATCACATGTAAGCTCATGTTGTATAGAGGAAGATTAGTCTTGTTGAATGTGTGGCTTTGTTTACGGCTCAGTTATGGACACTCTCATTTTTGACTACATTCAACATGCTGTGGCCAGAACCATTTGTTGGGCTGTTAAAAGCAAGTGGTACATTACCAGCTTTAAGCCTTATCTTTTTACACATGCTCACATAATGGCTGAGATCAAGATGGGTCTTCTACAATGTGCCATTAATTTCATCTTTCAGGCCGTCTTATCAAAATATTTTGTTCCAGCTTCCATCAAAATACTTCAGTAACCTTGGAATCTGTCAAAACATTTGGGTATTTTGGAGTTTACCTGACGGCGAATGATACCTTCTGAAATCGCTGTCTGAAAAATTTGCCCCATCGCAGATTAAAGGCCTGCGTGCTTTAAACAAAGGTGTATTTGAGTAAGTAGAGCCGGGCTGAACTCCGCCTTGAACCGTGACATTACTGAAAGTGCGAGCCTTTGACTTGCCTTGGTGAAGCCAAAATGGGCCGGGAGGAAACGTGACTGAGCAATGTTTAACCTCTGACCCATCTATCTGTCTGCCTCTTTCCCTCCCTGTCTAGCTCTATCTATCTCTTTCTCTAGGAAATCTTCGTCAGCTCATATGTATGTAAACAAATAACTACAGTGTTGCCATCACTGTTTCTATTATTAGTAATTTACTCTGAGCACCATGTTTTATATCTGTTGCAGGATTTATTTTAAGGTGCAGTTAAAATTTAAAGCATGACAGTAGAGGATTTTTTGGTGTGTGGTATTTGCCCAGTGCATTTTACATTTCATAACCACATATTTTATTTCCTGATATAATGTTGCACAATTTAAATTATTATGAAGATGAACAATATAAATTAAGATAAACTATATTAATTTTTATTGTAAATTATATCACAATTCATCATTTACTTACAAAAAAGTACAGTAAAATGACATGCATTATTCTGATTAATATGTTTTCATTATGCACAGTATTTTATTTTTACTTTTTTTGTTAAAAATGGCAAATATTTTTGACATGTTCTTGAAGATGCAAAATATAAATTAAGATATATTAAGTACTTTATTTTTACTTTTTATTTTTCAGTGTTCTTAAAGATCCACAATATAAATTCTGATGCACTATATTGATTTTTACTCTAAATTATATCATAATTCATTTTTTGCTTAGAAAATGCAATAAAATTACATGCATTGTCCTAATTAATATAATTTTTCATCATGCACAGTATTTTAATTTTACTTTTTGTTTTTCAGTTAAAACTGGCAAATATTTTTCCAATGTTCTTAAATATGCAAAATATAAAATAAGATGCACTATATCACATTTTACTCTAAATTGTATCACAATTTTTTTTTCTGCTAAAAATTACATGCATTGTCCCGATAAATCTAATATAATTTTTTCATGCACAGTATTTTATTTTCTCTATTATCTTTTTCAGTTACAATAAAAAACATCTGTGCAATGTCTTTTTATTAGTATTTTTTCCCCTTATTTAAATACAGTTTATGGATATTGGTTATCTTTTTTTTTTTTTTTTTTCAAAAATATTCAGCTCTAATCTTTTCTTTCAACTTGCTCCTTTTTTGAACAACTTTTCTTTTTCAGACGATGTGACCTCTGTAATTTTACAACCACTTTGCGTAAAGACCACTTTCATGGTTCATTCGAGTCCTGATGGATAAAGTTAAATAACAAGCATGTAAAATTTGTGAAAAGTCCCACATATTCTCACTTATTATCCTATTTACTTCTTAAACATGTATTATTACTGAAGTAAAATGGGTTGTGAATGTTATTTCATGTAGTTCTACTTACATATATTTTCAAATGCTACTGACCAAAGTGTACAACTCAAGAGAGTAATAAATTAATTTGATGAAATAGGTTTCTTTGTATTTAACATGCATTTAATATTTCACTCCACACAGGTTCTGCACGTGTATCTGGGATGTTTGAGCAGCTGGTCTCTCTTAACGGGGAGAGATTTTCTCACAGGGTCTCTCTCCTGAGGAAACACCTCTGCGGCATGTAAGATGACCACACATCTAGCACAAACCAAATGCTTTCGTCCCACCACCCATCTGTGTGCTAAAATTTCCCCATTCTTGAACGGACGCCAGTGCAGCCAAAGCTTGGCTTTGTGCGAACCTGTTTGTTTGGGCCATATACCCAGTAAGCTTCTTCTGTCACAGAGCCGTCACTGTCTGCCCTTCTTCTCAACCTGCGGAGATTCCTCAGGGATGGAATAATCACAGGTGAGGTTGCAGCCTGACAGTGAAGTGAAATAACCCTATATTGTAAAAACATTACATCACTGCTTCTATAAGTTGGGTCTGGCAGTGGTCCACATTTTGTTAGCTTTTGTGTGCTTGAGAAGTGGATTTTACTTCAATGTCCATTTCCTCCCACAAACCACAAACTCTTTTATATTCATCACAATAGAGTGATGCAGGGATGATGTATTATTGTAGTCCCAAGCCTGGAAATGAGCATTTTAGCGCTTCTGATTCTATCGTCCTGAAGTCAGTGGGTTTTGGTTTGAATGTCTGGAATAAGGTCTGTGGTGAACACAAGCTCAACATATTTTACATTTTATCCTGCAATATAAAATACATCAGTAATACCACCTTGTAATTTTTTAAAGCTTTGTCTTGAGTCTGAAAGGCACTTGCTAAAAAGAGTTGCTAATAAATGGGACCACAGAGGTTTTCGAGAACATTAAATGTCATCAGACCAAACAGGTGAACTCATCTACTCAATAGTCCATTGTCACAGCCTCAATGTGTTTAATTTAGGCTTACGGGTTTTGTGGAATCACTATCAGCTCTTTTGACCTGGACTAGTAAGAAACCACCCAAAACACTCTAGAAACCACATGCAGTGCACTGAGTCCCACTCAAAACAATGTAGTTTGTTAAAATGTACTTGTACTTTTAACAATGTACAAAGTGTTTTTTGTTAAAAGAGATGAATGATTTGTTACCTGCAGTTGATTCTAGCGAAAATGTAGTTCTGACTTTGATTTAAGCACCGCTTTTCTCACAGTAGATCACAATATCGTTTTGTCACACCTTGAACAGTGAGTAGGCTTAGGGATACAGCACTACTCTAGTTTGAGCCATATCTTAAATCCAAGAGATTCTCAGTGGCTACTGGCCAGGTCTTCCTCACCTGTGGGGTTCCGCAAAGGTCAATTTTGGGGCCATTACTCTTTAATCTGTACATGCTTCTGCTCAGTAATATCATTAGGAAGTATAACATTTCTTTTCATTTCTATGCTGATGATTCTCAGCTGTACCTTCCATTAAAATCTAAAGATTCTCTGCAGCTCCTTATGCACTGTCTTGAGGATATTAAAGGTATAGTTCACACAAAAATGAAAATTCTGTCATTAATAACTCTCTCTCATGAAGATCCAAATCCATAAGACCTTCGATCATCTTCAGAACACAAATTAAGATATTTCTGATGAAATCAGAGAGCTTTCTGACCCTCCATAGACAGCAAGGGTCCTACCACAGTCAAGGCACAGAAAGGTAGTAAGGATGTTGTTTAAAAAAAAAAAAACTTAAAAAAAAAAAAGTTGTTTCAACTTAAAGTGTTCGTGCTGCCTTAAATTTTTAAGTTTACTCAACTCAAATATCCACATTTTCATGTAGTACAACTTAACATTTCATGTTGACTGAACTTAAAATTTGAAGGCAGCATGAACACTTACTTTATTAAGTTGAAACAACTTTTTTTTTAAGTTGTTGTTGTTGTTTTTTTTTTTTTCAGTAAAATTTGTGTGCCAAAAAAAAAACTTTATTCAACAATTTTTTTTTTCTCTCCCTGGACAGACCTCCGCCATTGTGTAAAGTACCACAACATATGTGCATGATTTTGCTGATGTAGAAAACACACTGGACAAGGACTGTCCCGGGAGAGAAGAAATTGTTGAATAAAGTTATTTTTGTTTTCTTTGTGCACAAAAAGTATTCTTGTAGCTTCATAAAATAACACTTGAACCACTGATGGACTATTTTTATGACATCCTTACTGTGTTTCTGGACCTTGGCTGTGGTAAGACCCTTGCTGTATATGGTCAGAAAGCTCCCTGATTTCATCAAAACTATATTAATTTGTGTTCTGAGGATGAACAAAGGTCTTACGGGTTTGGAACAACATGATGGTGAGTAATTAATGACAGAATTTTCATTTTTGGGTGAACTAACCTTTTAAATGCTGGGTGGCACATAATTTCCTTTATCTTAACAATGAGAAAACTGAAGTGATTATATTTGGTCTTTCCCAAAAGCAGAAATTCTATAGGCAATTTCGCTCCATATGTAAAGTTACATGCAGAAAATGTAGGTGTTATTTTTGACTCTGAGCTTTGTCTTGGAAAACAAATTAGCTCAGTTGTTAAAAACAGCTACTATCAGCTGAGAACCATTTCCAGACTTAAATCATCACTTTCCTTTCTAGACTTGGAGTAAGTGATTCATGCATTTATCACATCATGTCTTGGCTATTGTAATACCTTGTACCTCAGTCTTCCCAATCTTCACTGGCATGTTTGCAGATGATCCAGGATGCGCCAGCAAAACTGTTAACTAGTGCAAAAAACTTAACCATATCATTTCAGGTTCAGCTTCCTTTCTTTTTTAGTATTTACTTCAAAATATTTGATTGTTTTTAAAACTCTTAATGGACAGGCCCCATCTTGCATTTCTAATCTTATTTATTTGAATTCAGCTCCTAAGTCCTTCAGGTCTGCCAATAAAGCTCTCTTACATGCCTCACGATCACGTCTCAAATTGAAAGGAGCCTTTGCAGTCAGTCTTTGACGCACATAAAATGCGTGTGATATTGCTGACGCAGGAGCCGGCATTCTGACACCTTGTTTACAAGCGGAGGAAAACGTATGCTGTACATAAAACAGTCTTCGGAAACATGTCTGAAGATTTCTTTTTTTTTTTTTTTTTAATGTTTATTGTTATTATTTTTTCTCTCTCTTCTTATTTTTTTTTAGTGTTATTTTCTTTTTCATTTTTCTTTTTTAATTTATTGTTACTACTATTTATTTTTCTTTATTTATTGTTATTGTTTTTTTTCTTTCTTTATTATTTTTTGTAAAGTATTAATTATGAGAAAATGGTTGAATAAAATATTAAAAGATTAATAGCAGAAGTTACTGTTATTTATTGATAGTTTAACTAAAGAATTCATCAACTGATAAGAAAATAATAAATAGATTAATTGAAAAATAATTGGTAGATTAGTTGACTAATAAAAAAAAAAATCGATAGATTAGTCGACAATAAAAATAATCGTTAACTGCAGCTGCATACAAAAAGTATTCTTGTAGCTTCATAAAATAACACTTGAACCACTGATGTCACATTGACTTCTTTAACGATGTCCTTACTCCCTTTTTGGGCCTTGAACATGGGAGTTGTGCTGCTGTCTATGCAGGTTCAGAAAGCTCTCGGATTTCATCAAAAATATTTTATTTGTGTTATGAAGGTGTACGAAGGTCTTACGTGTTTAGAACAACATGAGGGGGAGAAATTAATTTAAAATGTATTTAAATGTGCTCTATGAATAAAGTTTTCTTAAAGGAGAAGTCCACTTCCTCAAAAAACATAATTTCTTTACGACTGAAAACAGAAAGACATGAACATCTTGGATGACAAGGGGGTGAGTAAATTATTTGTAAATTGTTGTTCTGGATGTAACATAACTGCAAAACACATGAGCATCATAGCAATGATGTATGCAAAAGCAATCACCACTGTTTCTCCTGTAATGTTGGTAATACTACACATTAGTATTAGGCTGAATGTATATATATTCATTCTCCAACCTACAGTAACTGAGTCAAAACAAATCTGTTTGAAGCTCAAAGAAAGGTGATTCGCTCTTTCTTTGTCACGTAACATTTCCTTATTTTGACTCGCTATACGATATGTGAACCCAGCGAAATTTAACTTATTTTGTCTTCTTAACCGTAAAAGCAGATGAAACTGTCTTTTTTCACCAAAGGAGAAGGCAAGGCTGAGACAGAGAGACAGATTGTTCAGAACGATACGACCCTCAGACTGCAGCTGAGAAATGGTGCGTTTTTGTTTATGGAGTGTGCGTGAATATATTCCAGACTTTATTAAATTGTGAACTCAGCGGGATGGAGAGAGGACCGAATAGCACTTTGGAACAAAAGGCCTCAAGTTTCATGTTATGTCTTGGTTACAAATGACACAGCTTAACCCGGGATAGGAGACAAAGGCATAAATTGAATCTGGCCCCAAACCACAGACTCCTTAAGTGAAGGAAGGACATATCTGCAACACTTCTCTGACACCGTGAAGTGATACTCTTTTATATTGTTATGGTTAGACTGACGCCCCGAGCCAAGGAATGGCAGAAAATGGATTTCCACCCCTCGACTTTTCCAGCTTTATCCAGCAGATTTCTCAACAATGTGGAGATCATTCCTGAGTCATCCAAGCTTCAGTGAGTCTGCAGCAGGCGCGTGAATGTTTTGGAATGTGCATCATAATGAAAAGGCATCAATATCCCGAGTTCGTTGTTGCAATTTAGCGTTGCTTTCCGTGCCAAGAAAAGAGCCATCAAACAAAGACGACTCCTTCTGCTGCTTTTGTTATTCAACTCATTAATAATTCTGTTATACCTCTGATCTCCTATTGATATTAAATATATTCCCAGATGTTTTTCTTGTCAGTTCTACCACTCCTGTCTTGAACATCTTTGCTATTGTTTAACTTATGAGCAGGAAAACCTGCAGCCCTTAATAGCCTAAAGAAAACACAGGTTTGTCATCAATCATTGCAGCGCGGCTACACGACAAAGCAACACCTACAAATTGGCTTTGAATTGCTAAATAGTGAAATCAGTGTTTCGGGGCATGGCGTCATTTTTTTTCCCCTCCAGGAATGAATCACTAAAATGTGACATTCATCTTTTTGATGAGTTTTGCTTTGATTAATGAGTGTCTGTGAGTGGAAAGTCCCTATCAAGCATCGGGAAGAGGGCAGGCGTTTGGTGAGCGGCGCTCATCAGAAATCAAAAGTCTTCCTGAGAACAGCCTGGATGATTTTTTTTTCTTTTTCTTTTTATGCAGAAGTTGTCAACATGCCACCCAAAAGTGCTTTCTCATTGTTAACAAGATGTCACATTTGTTTTTTCTCTTTGTTTTTTTTTTTTTTGTTTTTTTTTTTAAATAGCAGCATCAAGGTGTGTGTAAAGAAAATATGTAAATCTTAGGTCATACAATTGGTGTGTGTGTATGCATATGTATGTAATTATTAAAAAAAATTATCAAAGTTATTTTAAAAATCATTGTACATTTTTTACATCCATATATTATTATTATTATTATTATTATCATTATTACATTTAAAAAGTATAGCAAAAGTTAGGGAAAAAATGCACGAATTGTAAGATATAAACTCATAATTGCGTGTTATAAAGTCAGAATCGTGAACGTTAAAGTCACAATTCTGACTTTTTTCTCAGAATTGCGTGATATAATCTTACAGTTTGCGAGAAATTAAGTCAGAATTGCAAGATTAAAATTCACGTTTCTAAAAATTTTTCTTACAATTGCGAGTTTGTATCTCACAATTCTGATTTTTTTTCTCAGTATTGTGAGATATAAACTCCCATTTGTGAGTTATAAAGTCCAGTTTTTAGGGGGAAAAAAGACTGATACGTTCTCAGAATTCTGAGTTTATATCACAATTCTGACTTAACTCGCAATTGCATGTTATAAAGTCAGATGGTGAGTTATAAACTCACCATTCTAAGGAAAAAAGTCAGAATTGAAAGGAAAGGACCTGACATGTGGTCAAGTATGGTGACCCATACTCAGAATTTGTGCTCTGCATTTAACCCATCCAAGTGCACACACACAGTAGTAAGTAGTGAACAAACACCCAGAGCAGTGGGCAGCCATATTGCTATCGCTGCAGTGCCCAGGGAGCAGTTGGGGGGGTTTGGTGCCTTGCCTTAAGGGACTCACCTTAGTTGTGATATTGAGGGTGGAGAGAGCACTGGTTATTCACACCCTCCGCCTTCAATCCCTGCCGCACCTGGGACTCAAACCCACAACCTTTCAGTTACAAGCCCAACTCCCTAACCATTAGGCCATTGTGAGTTTATATCCTGTTTGAGTTTTTATCACACAATTCTGAGAAAAAAGTCAGAATAGTGAGTTTTTATCACAATTCTGAGAAAAAAGTCAAAGTTGTGGAGTTTTATCACAATTCTGAGAAAAAAAGTCAAAATTGCAGGTTTTTAATCACACAATTCTGAGAAAAAAGTCAAAATTGCGGGTTTTTATCACAGTTCTGAGAAAAAAGTCAGAAATGCGAGTTTTTATCATGATTTTGAGGATAAAAAAGTCAAACTGGCGAGTTTTTATCACACAATTCTGAGAAAAAAGTCAGAATTGCGAGTTTTTATCACGATTTTGAGAAAAAAAAAGTCAAAATTGCAAGTTTTTATCACACAATTCTGAGAAAAAAAAGTCAAAATTGCAGGTTTTTATCACACAATTCTGAGAAAAAAAGTCAAAATTGCGAGCTTTTATCACACAATTCTGAGAAAAAAAGTCAAAATTGTGAGTTTTTATCACAATTCTGAGGATAAAATTCAGAATTGCAGGTTTTTATCACAATTCCAAGGAAAAAAAAGTCAGAATTGCAGATTTTTATCACAATTCTGAGAAAAAAGTCAGAATTGCAGGTTTTTATCACAATTCTGAGAAAAAAGTCAGAATTGCAGGTTTTTATCACAATTCTGAAAAAAAAAAAAGTCAGAATTGCAAGATGTAAACTCGGAATTGCAAGAAAAAAAGTCGCAATTACTTTTTTTTCAGTGGCAGAAACGGGCTTCCATACATTCGAAAAAAAAAAAAAAAAATATATATATATATATATATATATATAAATAAATAATAATAGTAATAAAATAAATTGTCTATATACTGTCTAAGAGCCTGTAAATTAAAACAACATCCATTTGTGCTTTCTGACAACAGTTTATTCATTATTTCGATATGTAGCATTTTTTTTATGTTTACATCGGATGTGCAGATACTAATTGCAAAAGTTACACAGGCATTTACGGAAGGCTCACAGAAAAGCCATTTCAAGCATGTTTTAGGAAGCTTGTCTAAGAACTGTATTCAATTTTCCTGATGAGGGACTTTATTTGTAAATACCATCAGAGATTTCACTTGACGACTAAGACGCAAGATACCTCGATAATCCTGACAGGCGTTGTGAAATGCTGCAGTATGAATGATAAAGATCGGAATTTCATTGTTTGTTATTGTTTTAGCTGATTCATCCTGAAATTGACTGTTCCCGGTCCAGGGCCAAGCACTGTCATGCAAACCTCTGCTCTAATAATTTCAGAACATGTGGTAGGATGATATTTGCACAGCAACACCTGTAGGTACTTCCCCAGCCTATAAAACACAAGAATGCTACTCTACCTTCACATCGAGCGTTTGACTGATGGCACACGATGTGAAGTTTTTTACAGGACGGAGATTAGTGTATATCTGCTTAAGGCTGCTTTATCAGCGCTCAAGTAAAGCTTCTTTGTAACTGAAGTTCCCTGATGGACAGATAAAGCCCTCAGCAGCACAAAGTACCTGAATGCTATCTGTCTCCAAAGGACCTGCTGAAGTCCAGCTCAGTTTGAGATTCAATTCAGTCCTTTTGTGTTGAAGCTACATGGGTCATTTTTGTTGCACATGCTTTTGCAAACGACGCATTTAACAGGAAATTGTGCTTTTAATAAAGTTCACAATGATGAAATATAACACAGATAACATTAAATAAATATTTTTCATCAACTTAAAGCCCAGGGTGTCTCTACTTAAAGGGTTAGTTCACCCAAAACTGAAAATTCTGTCATTAATTACTCACCCTCATGTCGTTCGGAACCTGTAAGACCTTCGTTCATCTTCAGAACACAAATTAAGATATTTTAGATGAAATCTGAGAGCTTTCTGACCCGGCATAGACAGCAACACAACTGACACGTTCAAGACCCAGAAAGGTAGTAAGGACATTGTTAAAATAGTCCATGTGACATCAGTGGTTCAACTTTAATTTTATGACGCTACTAGAATACTTCCTGTGTGCAAAGAAAACAAAAATAACGACTTTATTCAACAATTTATTTTCATCTTTGTCAGTCTTTGACATACATTCATGAGAGTATCACGTTTTACAGGAAAATACTATTTCAGTCTTTCTTCATCAAAATTTCACATTTACAGTTAAAGTCAAAAGTTTACATACACCTTGCAGAATCTTCAAAATGTTAATTATTTTACTAAAATAAGGGAGTTCATACAAAATAAATGTTAGGTTTAATTAAGTGCTGACCTGAATAAAATATTTCACGTAAAAGATGTTTACATATAGTCCACAAGAGAAAATAGTTGTTGAATTAAAAAAATTTACCCTGTTCAAAAGTTTACATACATTGATTCTTAATACTGTGTTGTTACATGAATGATCCACAGCTGTTTTTTTGTTGTTTTGTTTTTTGACAGTCAAACTGCCTGCTGTTCTTCAGAAAAATCCTTCAGGTCTCACAAATTATTTGTTTTTCAGCATTTTGGTGTATTTGAACCCTTTCCAACAATGACTATGATTTTGAGATCCATCTTTTCACACTGAGGACAACTGAGGGACTCATATGCAACTATTACAGGAGACTATTATAAATGCTGACTGATGCTTCAGAAGGAAAAACGATGCATTAAGAGCCAGGGGGTGAAAACTTTTTGAATTTGAAGGTCAGGGTAAATTTAACTTGTTTTTTCTTCTGGGAAACATGTATCTTCTGTAGCTTCTGAAGTGCAGTACTAAATGAAAAAAGATATGATATTTAGGCAAGAAAAAATGTGCACATCTTCATTCTGTTCAAAAGTTTTCACCCCCCTTAATGCATCGTGTTTCCTTCTGGAGCTTCAGTCAGTGTTTATAATAGTCTTCTGTAATAGTTGCATATGAGTCCCTCGGTTGTCCTCTGTGTACATAGATGGATCTCAAAATCATACAGTCATTGTTGGAAAGGGTTCAAATACACAAAAATGCTGCAAAACCAAATAATTTGTGGGACCTGAAGGGTTTTTCTGAAGAACAGCAGGCAGTTTAACTGTTCAGGACAAACAAGGGACTCATGTACAACTATCACTAAACAAAAAAACAGCTGTGGATCTTTCAGGAAACAACACAGTATTAAGAATCAAGTGTATGCAAACTTTTGAACAGGGTCATTTTTATAAATTCAGCTATTATTTTCTATATGTAGACTATATGTAAATGTCTTTTATGTGAAATATCTTATTCAGGTCAGTACTAAATAATAACGAACATGCATTTTGTATGATTCCTCTTATTTTGGTAAAATAATTAACATTTTGCAGATTCTGCAAGGTGTATGTAAACTTTTGACTTCAACTGTAATTCAAAATGTTACTTGTTGTTTCATTGTATATTATATAAATATATAATTTTTTTTTTTTAGTGTACAGACCACAAGCAGGGTAAGGGTGGTCTGCCATGTTTCTGTCTGTCTACTTGAGTTCCTCCTACAGTTTAGAGTCTGTTTTCACTCTCAAACTGTCTCTCTCTTTCTCTCTCTCTCTCTCAACCTCCTCGCTCACACACTCAGTCAACTCTATAACCTGTTCAGTCTTCTCTGTAACCCAATCCAGCATTTAAAACAAAAAGGTAGACACTCTTCAACAAGGAAAGGTCCTTTATCGCCTTCCCGAGAGGTTTTGAATATCAGCCGGTGCAGATAGCATCTCTCCCTGGCTATTCGAGTGTGTCATGGCCTCTTTCATTTGATCTTTATTTACATCTGCCATTGTGTGGCCTAAGCCATTAAACGAGAAGCCGTTCTGAATGGATGAGAAGTTCGGGATAATGCCTCCGCACTCCATTCAGTTTCCTTCATTAGCAAGCTGTCCGTCCGTAGTGACGGATGAGAGAAAAAGTAAAAAGACCAAGGGGGGCAGAAAGACAAATGGAGACCCAAAAGAGATTCACTGTAATGCAAGCGAATGCTTCACCTCATAGGATTCCATTCAAATCAAGACTTGAAGGCCAAGTCAAGCTCGGTTTCCTACAGACACAAAGAGAGAAAGAAAGATAGCAAGTCTCAATATGGTGATGCATGATGGGGCCAGTTCACTAAATGCTTACTAACCACCTTAGTCATTCACTAACCACCTTAATCCAGCAGTAGATCCTACATTGAAAACAATCTGGTGCAGGATTTACTTTCAAACAGTTTTCAATCGCTAAAGAAACTGTAAGTAACACATTGAAATAACTTTAAATGTTGAAGCAGAAAGAGTGAAATAGTATGTTCTTGTAAAACATACTCCAATAATATTTATTTACAACTTATGAAAACATGTTTTTACAGTATAAATGTTTAAGTATAGTGCTGCAATATGTGTATTTTCATATTTTATTCTTATATTCAAAATCATTATTTATTTCAGCACAGACAAGCTTCCTTGCTATTTAAAATTACATTTGATCACAAAAATCAATATTAATTGCCTCATGCAATGAAGTCTTGCATACTGTGCAAAGCAAGTGGTGAAAATTTTAATTCATAGAGATCTTTGTTAATTTTTTTTTAATTACAAATATAGTAAAATCAGCAATACTGTGAACTACTATTACAATTTAGAATAATGTATAAAATATATATTTAAAATGTCATTTATTTCTGTGACATAAAGCTGAATTTTCAGCACCATTACATCATTACTTGTCTTGCATTATATCAGTGTCACATGATCCTTCAGAAATCATTCTAATATGCTGATTTGCTGTTCAAGAAATAATAATTATTATTATAAGTGTTGAAAATATTAATATTTTAGCTTTTCAGTATTTTTGTGGGAAACGTGATGCTTTTTCAGGATTCTTTGATGAATAGAAATAGTACAAAAGTCAGTATATTAGAATGATTTCTGAAGGATCATGTGACACTGAAGATTGCAGTATTAATGCTAAAAATTCAGCTTTGCATCACAGGAATAAATTACATAGTAAAATATATTTAAATAGAAAAAAAGATATTTCAAAATGCAATAATATTTGACAATATTGCAGTTTTCACTGTAGTTTAATCAAATAAATGCAGCCTTGGAGAGCATAAAAACGATTTCAGAAGCTTTTTTTTAAAAAAAATCTTAATTTTTCTAAACTTTTAACCAATAGTGTAAGTTGACCAAAGTGCTTTATATAGCGCCCTATGATTTCCGCAAAGCGGAAAACGCGGACGGAATCCAGTCATAAAAACGGAATTTACTGAATAACGTGGAATGTCATGGAATTTGTCAAAGTTTGAATTAATTAATCAAAAGTAGGTCATAACACTTAAATCAAACCGCAATATGGACTAGTATCTGTAAATATTATGCCGCAAAAATACCATTTAATTGTGAATCCTGCATGTTCTGCGTGTCTCTGTTTTAATGAATGGAGCTGAGGAGCGTTTTGTTTACTACACACACTGAAGCGCGCGTGACGCTCGTGGTGATTTCAGCGTCTGTAGTCTCACTAAATGAGGACATAAATACATGAACAATATCTGCTGAGAGTCACTTCATGAGCGTTTGACCGTTCCATTTTAGGAAAACTAGTCAGGTTTAACTTGAAGACATTGTGCCAGATATAATATTACTACTATTACTACTACTACTAAAATGAAACAAACATTATTTTTTAGGGTATAATCATATAACATTTCTTCCATGTTGTAATTTTAATATTAAATTCCCCTTTGTTTGCCAAAAAAAAAAAAGTTTGCTTAATTTTCAATAATTAAAAGATAAATGAAATTCATGTTTTATGCCTTCATTTGATAACCAGAACATTTTAAATAAACAAAACAGAATTTCTGAGGGTAAAAACAACTTTCATAAGGCTATTTTAAGAATAAATTTGAATAAATTAAGTATGCATTCAAATAGACATGCTAAAACACAGAATTTGATAACAATAAAACATATGGTGAGAAAAAATAAAACATTTCATAGGGCCCTAAACATGTCATTTTTGTTAAACCTTTATTAAATTGATGTGAAATTGTGTACGTTTCATGATTTTAATTAATCACACATGCTCTTTGATTAATTACAATTACATTAAACCATTAAAAAGGAGTTGAGAAAAATTAAAACGGGAAAAAATGGAATCCAGAAAAATTAAAAAGGAAAAAAAAGGAATTTGGAAAAAAATAAAACGGATTTCTCAGGGCCTTATTTATAACAATAATACAAAACCTAAAATAATCAAAGGGAGTATGCACTATTATGTTTGCATCATTGCCTCATTTGCATAATGCCTTTGCTGAATTGAGTTCTAAAACAATGCAAATTCTGCATGCAAATAAATACTATCGACAGGCACAATTCGTTCTCAGTGAATTCCCCTCAGTGTGTGTTAGCTTGTCTGTTTTAATGCATTCATGTGTGTGTATATGTGTGTGAGCACACGCTCCTGCTGGCCCTTCTACAAATTGCGCAGGGTGTGGGAATTTCCCTCCTGTAGTGATCTGTCAATCAGAGTGTGTGTTTGTGTGCATGTGCACTTTTGTGGGACTCTATTTGTATGTGTGTGTGTTTTCTCTCAATGCAGTTCCTCTGTCAGCCTCCTGATGTTGGTTGTTGTGTTAGTGATCATTCATGGCTAATCCTGCTTCTTTCCCTCCCAGGTTGCTGTGTGATGTTGGTTAAAGGTAAAGCAGCCTGGTGGGGAGACGCATGAGAGATTTTAGGCCTCCAGGGTAAAGACAAACAAGAGTTCACAAGTTTAGATGTTTGTATAATCTAAAGGATGAGGGTTGACAGGACTGTCTGCAAAGGAAGAACTCAGTCCAGAGACTCGATTCAAACTCTTAAGTTCCTCCCCTGAACCTCATTTTGGAAACAAAATGAAAACTTGGAGTGAAGGAAGAACTTTTGAAAGAAGAGAGGTATACAACTGTTTGCATATTATGGCACTGCTGGTTACCCAGCACGCTTTTGTGAGGTCAGCTCCGACTGAGTTTGATGTGGTTACTTGTTAGGATTGTAAAACTGTGTGAAATGGATTTAGGAGAGCGTTTATAGTAGATTATTTTAAAATTTCACTGTATTTCACTGTTTGTTGTGTGTGTTACTGTTGTTGAGATTTAAAGGGATAGTTCACCCAAAAATGAAAATTACCCCATGATTCAAGCCATTGTAGGTGTATATGAGTTTCTTCTTTCAGACGAATACAGTTGGAGTTATGTTAAAAAATGTCCTGGCTCTTCCAAGCTTTATAATGGCAGTGAATGGGTGTTGAGATTTTGAAGTCCAATAAAGTGCATCCATTCATCATAAAAAGTACTCCATGCAGCTCTTGTAGGTTAATAAAGGCCTTCTGAAATGAAGCGATGCGTTTGTATCAGAAAAATATCCATATTTAAAACTTTATAAACCGTGATCTCTAGTTTCCGCTAACTATCAATCACGCTTTCACAAGAGAGTGATGTTCCAGAGGATGACGTCGAATGTAGGCAAATGCTGTGACGAACGTACACTCTAAAAAATGCTGGGTTAAAATTAACCCAAATTGGGTAATTTAGCAACCCAGTGCTGGGTAAATATTGGACAGAACAATATTGGGTTAAATGTTTTTACCAAGCATGATGGGTTATTTTATTTAAGTCAACTATTGTTTAAAAATGATTATATTGCTGGTTTAAAATGGACTGGGACTTATAAAAAACACACACAGAAATACTAGAGGAAACAGCAATAATCAAAAGATGAACATTTATTATTAAGCAAGAACACATGGACAAAATACAAGACAAATTGAATTTCTTTGGGTGAATACAGCATAGTTTACAATATTACATAGTGTATAATTAACCGTTCTCTGTAATAGTTTTTTGCTGAAATAGCACTAATTCTCATGTCGGTGTGTCGCCGAGATCTGAAGGGCTGCTGTTTGCCGGGGTAACTGCAAACTTCAGACCGCTGCCTCACGTGTCACTCGTAGCTGAAAGATGCCGTGACTGACTCCAAAAACTGCCCATAAACAAACAGTACTGACATTAAAGAACATATTTTAAGATTAAACTCAGTATTAAACTGCAAGGCAAAAGGCGTTTCCATTCTGCGAAACAACCGGTGCTGACGCAACTGACTGACATCTCGTTCTTATGTTGCATTGCGTAAAATAATACAATTTACAGCACAGTAAAGACTTATTAAATGAAATAAAATGTATACAAACCTTTATTTCGCTAAAGATGTGCAAATCAGCGGCACTGAGAACCTTTCCTGCAGAGAACTCAAAAAGCCTGCGCTCTGACTGTAACTCAGCAGCTGGGTGGTTTTGTTGGAGACAGGCTCAACCCAGCAGTTGGGTAGAAAAAAATAACCCAGCATTAAAAATGACCCAGCAACTTTGTTACAGAAAAACTACCCAGCACCTGGGTAAAAAATATTAAAAATAACCCAATAAAATGACCCAACAGGCTGAACCCAGCATTTGGGTTAAAAAAAAAAAAAACCCAGCATTTTTAGAGTGTAGATTTGTGAAGTAAAATGTTGGAGGATTCGACATATTTCGATATAAGCCAAGAGGAGACTAGTTTTTCTTTGCTGGAAACAAAACATATTCTCACCGGAGCTTACGTTTTGCCTACGTCCTCCGTCATCCACTAGAATGCCACTTTCTTGTAAATGCACGTACAACAGTTAGCAGAAGCTAGAGATTACAGTTCACTTCAGAAGGCCTTTATTAACCCCTCCGATTGTATTCATCTGAAAGAAGAAAGTCATTCAGACGCGGCTAAAGTAAACAGGCTCGTCACTCCACAGAGAGAAGAGAGGGGCGGGGCGAGCAGAGCTCATTAACATTTTAAAGCAACCTCGACCAGAACAGGATGATTTTTGCAGAGCTGATTTTGGCAAGGTAAAAAAGGTGTTGTTTTACACTACCATTGAGAATGTTTAACCAAAGTATATTATAGACTTTTCATTAAGACCCTAAAGAATCATATCAACTTGTGGAAAATGGGCATCCGATGACCCCTTTAAAATTAATGCACTACGAATGAATAATTTTCTTATTATCTTATTAGGATTTAAAAATACCTTACTGAAAATGTCCAGTTCTGAATGCAGTAAATGTAAGTAGGGCATGTAAATTAAATGCGTGTGCATGTAAATGAAAATATAAACCAGGTGGCAAAATTTAGGGTTCATGTAAACAGAACTTTCAGAATCTTAAATCGGACTCATTCAGATTGACGGAAATCAGTGCATGTAAACATACCTGTTGTTTAAGTGCTGTTGACTGAGTGCATTTGAACGTATAGGTTCATTCAGGTGAGCTTCTGCCCTGCTTAAGTAACTAGTGGTGTTTTGTATGTGGAGTTAATCATGAGTAAGGGGTGGGGACGTCGAGCCCCCCGGTTTCATTGCAGACGGCACATTCCAGGCTCAGCTTTGATAAGACACAGGGCAGTAGAAGACAAGGAGTCAGTCAGCGGTGGGGTCCACAGCAGGCCAATGATTAATCCGGCCCCAATCATTAGCAGACTCCAAACTCTCACAGACGCAGAGGAGAGACGAGGACCAGCCCCGACTCACAGACACATGCGTTACAGAATCTAGGCGAATGTGGGAAAACATTTTCACATGTAAAAGCACCAAAATCATCATGCAAACACATGCAAATCTTCATAACTACCAATTTGATGATACAAGTGTTTTTGGCCATATAAACTCAAGTCATCAGCAACGCAACTGAATTACATATTTTTGCTCAGTTTGTGCCTTTGAATAAAACTGAGATTGAATATGAGCTCCATATTCTCCTATATCGTACTGTATGAGGCTGCTGAATTAAATGTAATATTCAACACATGCAAAAACTTTTTTATTATTATTATTTTGTCTAAAAAACTATTTTAAAAAAGCAAAACTGTTCCAATTCATAAAATTATTATTATTAATATTATTGACTATTATTTCATATGTCAGGCTTTGCAAAGTTAAATATAGTAATTGAACACTTTGACCGTTTTGTCAAGATAATGCATCTTCCTGTCCTCGATTTGGACCCGTCTTAGCAATGGGCCTCTGGGTTTGGAGATAGAAGGCAGCTGCAAGATCACAATACGTCTCAAGCTGTGTTTCTCCAGTCCCTTCGGTCCCCTTGATCCTGCCGGCTCCCGCCTGCTCTGGTTCCTCCACTGCTGAGTTTTGATTAGTTGTTCATCAGTTTCATTAAAAGGAAACCTAACCTGCGCACTCGTTTTTACAGTGATGGATTCCCTAAAGCAAGTCTGTGAGACTCCACATGAGTTCCTGGTACCATTTAGCATTAGCAAACACAGGAAGGAGTGTTGCAGGGGTCACTGTGTGTGTGTGTGTGTGTGTGTTATTCTGTATGAACCTGCACTACAATCCGTTTTTATACATCTTTCTGTTTTTTTCCTTTGAGGTAGAGTTGTTTAGGGTCACTGGTTGGTTTGAACTTCTGAGGGGTTTTTATTTGGTTTGGGCTCTTTCTCACCTTGACCTCTTCACCCTGTTCAAACACTCTCGACCGCCAACACAACACCATCCAAGCCGTCAAGTGTTGAAAGAAAGGCAAGCAAGCGAGTAGGCAATCAAAGTCCAGTAGTCTGCTGTCCATGACCAGCCCAAAGCTTCCCAGCATGCTTGACTGTGTCAACACATTAGTAATGCACACGCTAACCCAAGCTTTGTGATGTTCCTGTTGTTGAAGCATTCCTATGAAACGAAAGGTCCTGCAATTCAATCAAATCTTGGCTTCTGCTGTGGAGATTTGAGAATATTTAACTTGTTTAGTTGAAAGAACTGCATTAATGGGTGTTTGGAGTTTGATTGGTGTGGTTGTACTAGAATATTAATCAATGTAGTTGTTTCAGGCAATGCAGATGTTGTGATACAATGATCAACATGACTTTATTAACACAGCAATCAGGGCTTGAACTGACCTGTAAGCACTCTTATATAATGGCAATATGGTTATTTTAGAAAAACAACACCCAAAAATATTATTTGTTCTAATAATGTAATTAAATTGGAAAAACCATGGGTAAAGTGTCAGCTACAGAAAGGACAGTTTTATTTTATTATTGTTTTATAGCATTTTTAGTATTTTTAATTAGCTTATTTTTTATTTTCTGTTTTTATTTTAATTTGAGTAATTTTGTAATGTGCTTTTGTCTGTTTCATTGTATTTGCTTTTTAAAAAATTTTTTTTAATATCTTTCTTTTTTTTTTTTTTAATTTCAGCTTTAGTTTTAGTAATTTAAGTACTTAAACTAATGTCGTTCTAATTTTTACGTTTTCTTTTTTTTTTTTTTAAGGTTAGATATTTATAAATGAATGCTTATAATTTATTTGAGCTTTATTTAAGTTGATGAAAACTTTGAATTTTTAACAATTTTATTTTTATCTAATAATAAAATCAGTGTTAATGCAATTCTCTGCCCATTCTTAAACAAATAACAAACTCTACTCTTCAGTGCAATGGTAACAATAAAAATGTACAAAAATGGAAACTCTTCGAAATCTCCAAAAAAATTTTTACAGTACATTGAACACTAACAAGTCTTTTTATTACAAATACATAAAAGAACACATAATTTCAGTATTTATTCTAATAACTTTATCTAGTTCCTAGGAACTGCTGTTTCAGTTCATGCCATTCATGACACAGCATCAGTAATGGAAACCTAAATCTGTATCTATATCTATATCTATATCTATATATCCTTCTATCTGTCTATCTATATAAATAAATATACAACACAAACACAACACAACACAAAAACAGCATTGATCAAAACCAGTGAAGTTGTTTTGTTCAATGTTCACTGTAATGTTGATTTTATGAAAAAACTAATAGGATTTTTGTACACTGAAAAAATATTTTGGATTCACTTTGAAAAAATGTATATTAAAATTAAATGAAATTAAATGAAATTGCTAGTAAATTTCACAAATAATTACAGTACAAAGAAATGGCAAGTAACACACTGAATTAAACATGAAATTTTGAAGTAGAAAGACTGAAATAGCATTTCCACATAAAAAGCATTCCAGTAATTAAAAAATTAAATTAAATAAAATTATTAAATTATTAAATTAAAAACATTTTTATAGTGTATATTCACACTACCAGTTAAAAGTTTTTGAACAGTTAGATTTTTAATGTTTTTTAAAGAAGTCTCTTCTGCTCACCAAACCTGCATTTATTTGATCCAAAGTACAGCAAAAACAGTAAAACTGTGAAATATTTTTACTATTTAAAAAAACTGCTTTCTATTTGAATATATTTTAAAATGTAATTTATTCCTGTGATCAAAGCTGAAATTTCAGCATCATTACTCCAGTCTTCAGTGTCACATGATCCTTCAGAAATATTTCAATATTCATTATCAATATTTAAAACAGATGAGTACTTTTTTTTCAGGATTCTTTGATGAATAGAAAGATCCAAAGATCAACATTTATCTGAAATAAAAAGCTTTTGTAACATTATACACTATACCATTCAAAAGCTTCGAGTCAGTATAGTGTTTTGGGAGGGGGAAATAAATCATAGAAATTAACACTTTTATTTAGATAAGGATGCTTTAAATTTATCAAAAGTGATGATAAAGACATTTATTATGTTACATATTTCAGATGAGTGCTGTTCTTCTGAGCTCTCTATTTATTAAAGAAACCTGAAAAAAAAAAAAAAAAACCTACTCAGCTGTTTTCAACATAATAATATAATGTTTTAAGCAGCAAAACAGCACATTAGAATGATTTCTGAAGGATCATGTGACTGGAGTAATGATGCTAAAAATTCAGTTTTGAAATCACAGGAATAAATTACATTTTAAATATACTCAAATAGAAAGCAGTTATTTTAAATAGTAAAAATATTTCAAAATTTAACTGTTTTGCTGTACTTTGGATCAAATAAATGCAGGCCTGGTAAGCAGAAGAGACTTCTTTAAAAACATTAAAAAATCTTTTGATTAAAAACATTAAAAAATCTTTTGATTGTAGTGCATGTTAAGAGATTTAGTGGGCCGTGGAAATGTGCTGATTAGTAAATTACGCAAACAATTGCAAAGAAACTGCAAGTAATTTTGAATTAATGTGAAATTTAAAGTAGAAAAACTGAAAAACATAGTGTTTTGTTGTAAAACATTTTTTTTACAGTGTAGTAGGAATGACCTATTAGTAAAAAGATCATGATGGTTGTATTAGTCAAGCACTGCGCTGTTTACGTGCATTTTAAACATTTGTTTTTAGTCAGACTAAAACAATAGTTAATAAAAACTAAATCTAACAAACCTCAATAATGCGACTGTAGCTTTTTAAACCTTCAATAATCAATTTTGTCATACTCAGACAGACAGCTGAAGAGCGTAGCCGCATTCTGGCTGTGTTCGGTGTGACGAGGGCCGTGTCGCTGTGGGCCGCGGTGGGACTCCCTGCTGTTGCGTGCAGCATGTAGAACAGTGGGGGGCTGTGCTGTGTTTGTTTAAAACTCACAGGAGCCCCATTAAGCCCTGATTCCACTCATTTAGGGCTTCCACAGGAACAGGGAGCCGAGCCCCTGGGAAGCGGCACATTGCAAGGGACACCAATTATGCGGCGGAGGACACAGGCCCGCCTGTTCCTGCTCAGGCCAGCTGTCACGTCGCAGGATGACCCTCTCTGTCAAACCCATTCAGCGGAGCGCATGGAAAGCCAGCCTAATTGGTGTTGGGCAAACAGATTTTGTCACAAAGTTGCAAAGGAAGCTAAGTAGCTGAACGTTCACATTGTCCAACCCCTGACCTGCAGATCGGGGCCGTTCCATTATGTTCCTTTCCGTTGATTAATCATCTATGACCCCTGACTCGTCCTTGCGAGCTCGGGAAATCCAGGGCAGCAATTAAAATTAATATTCTAGCAATAAGCGGCGGCGTAAATAAGAAGTGAGCTCTTTTCTCCCTGTGGAGTGATATGATATGTACAGAGAGCCGGTAGAGGTCTTTGGGGGCTCGTTCGATTTGTCTCCTGGTTTGTTTGCCTTTTTCTCAGCTAGTACTTGTGCTTTCAGGGGGGTCTGTCATCCTCCATGTTAAAAAGAGGATTTTGTGAGAGATTCACTTGACATCATTAGCTCTGGAGAAGAGCCACAATGGCTGATTGCTTGTCTTGGCTTATGAAAACACATGTTGGATCAGCGCTCAGGTGAAAAGTCCGGCTGGTTTTGCGCTTGTTAAACTTTAGGTTGGTTTAACTCCCTATTTCTCCCTTCAGGCTCTCTTCTTTACCATCTAATCATCCCAAACTATCCTTAATCATCATTCCACTATAGTACTGTACAATACTCTGCCGTGACAATATTTTATTTTTATTTATAAATGAGCTGTACAAAAATTTCCACCAAATCAGGCCATCCACAGAGGTTTGACTTCAACAAAAGGGCACTTTAATCGTTTAATAAAACAAACAACACACAAAAGCAGGATTAGGATGATGAATGACGAAAGAGCGCAGTGATTGGGAACCCTGTAATAAAAGCTCATTGTGAAAAGCGAAAAACCTCATGTTGAGGTGGTTTTGTCATTCAAGATGATATTGCTACCTGATACGAGCAGCTCGTTTTTCTGATTAATTACATGTTAGGATGGAGGTGACGTCGATAATTCGCAGTGGGGTAGAAAAAATAATCTGGGCCCGGCCACCCGCAGAACCGAAGCAGAAATAACGCTGGCTGCAAATGTGTAAATATCTGCTTCATTTTACTCAGTCTTTTTTTTTTTTTACGTCATTGATTACAGATGAACACACTCAATGTTAATTAAGTCTTAGAGAAAGAACAAGAGAAAGTAATAGAGAAATTCCTTTGGATAGACGTAAATGTTCTTTCTAGACCTTTAATCTGATTGGCTGAGAGATGTGTGATATTCTAGTTGTATCGAAACTCCACTGTTTCACTGTGTGTATCGCTCCACTTGTGGTATTTCTCTCAGCGATTGTTATGGCAGATACCCAAATCCACTATAACTTTATAAATAATACTGTTTTTGTGTCATGGAATGTAGAGTTTTTAGGTGAGAACGTACTTGTTTAGACTTCAAATATGCGGTTTGTTAATAAAGATAACGTCTATTTGAAAATTTGCGTCAGCGTTTTCAGAGATGTGAGATCCAGAGCATCAGCGGCTGTTCAGCACTCATGAACCTGCCAAGAGCAGTCTTACCTCGGTCTGGAATTTGCCACTGGCTCTGATGTCTCTATAGTGGTTAAACACAAGATATAATTAGTTTTGGGTAAATCTAACGGGCGTAACGGTCTTTAAGAAGTCCACTTCCAGAACAACAATTTACAGATAATGTACTCACCCCCTTGTCATCCAAGATGTTCATGTCTTTCTTTCTTCAGTCGTGAAGAAATTTCATTTCCTGAAAACATTTCAGGATTTTTCTCCATATAATGGACAGATATGGTTCCCCGAGTTTGAACTTCCAAAATGCAGTTTAAATGCAGCTTCAAACAATCCCAAATGTGGTTGTAAATGATCCCAACCAAGGAAGAAGGGTCTTATAGTAGCGAAACGATCAGTTATTTTCATAAAAATAATACAATTTATATACTTTTTAATGTCAAACGCTCATCTTGTCTTGCTCTCCCTGAACTCTGTGTATTCTGGCTCAAGACAGTTAGGGTATGTCGAAAAACTCTGATCGTATTTTCTCCCTCAACTTCAAAAATCATTTTAAAATCATCCTACATCTCTGCAGAAATACCAACCCAGTCTTTGCAAAGTGAACATGCAAAGAAGATCAAACACCCTTAACAAAAAAGGTAAAACAGCGATATAGGACGATTTTAAAGTTGAGGAAGAAAATACGATTATCTGTAAATTGTTGTTCTGGAAGTGGACTTCTCCTTTAATCTGTTGTTTCTTCCAGAGCAAATAGTTTTGGCTGAGGGCAAAATCTCCTAAAGTTATAAATTATGTAAATTTAATGCTGTACATCAGAGAACTGCCTTTGTACTTTTGACTGAATTGCCTATAGCAACTTTTATGATGGCTGTTGTTTATTAAATATTATTCAATAAATAATATTTCATATAAATAGTAGTATTTAATAATAGTATTTAATATTGAGAAACAGTGTGTGTGTTCATGATGGTGATTTTAGTTACATTGTGCCACCAACAGATGTTAGTTTTAATGAGTGAGTCAGCAGCAAATACTTTTATAATGAAAGAGACTGAAACTCTTTTGTAAACAAGGAAGTTATTTTTACTTTCAGCAACACATTGTAAGATGCAGCCAACAAATGCGCCAAGCAGCGCTGTCATCGGAAATCACCCAGATAACAGATGAAAGAATAGTACGACAAAGATATCGTTTTCCTCAGCGGACATTCAAACTAATGTTTTATTGTGAATATGAGATTGAACTGAAGAATGAATGCTGTATCAGATGCAGGTAAAATCTCTCTCTCTCTCATAAAACTCAACTACAGTGAGCTTTTAATACATTAATACAATAAGCTTTTAATAAACCAACTCAGCGTTCCTTCTTTACTAGTTCTAAAGTGACGTTTTTGAATTAGTAACAGAGGCCTGGGTTCAGCTGTTAAACTGTCAAACTGAGATTTGAATCCATGGCGGAAGGAAGTAGTTCACACAAAAGAGGGTTTTTAAAGGCACTCCGTTGTTGTTTCTTATGTATTTACACACTTCTGCCATTGAACTGTTGTATAAACACAAAGGGTGCGATACTTTGACAAACTAAAGTTAATAGGTGGTAAAGATACGTACAAGCAGTATTAATTAAGATATTAGCCTAATATTTCATCTACCTGACCAGAAATGACAGAACAAACACGAATGTTGTCAAGATTCTTGCTCAGGAAATCCTGGTTCAGTTTGGCCAACCACTAATGCCTTTTGTTCCTCAGACAGTTTTTGCACTCTTCTCCTAGATTTGTTATAACTTTTGGCGATCTATAATACTCCATATATTTTTCCCAGTCCGGCTGATTAGTACAGACCAAAACACGACAATAATTGACCATTTTCAGCAGCAATAATCAGCTAAATATGCAAGTTTTGTTCAGTTCGGAGGCATTGTTTACATTCAGTGCCGTCAATATAACCGATGGATGACGTGTCGTGAAAACACTGTATAGATAGATTGAATTTTTACATTATTACTAATAATAACTAAAAGACAAATAATATTTACATATACTAAAATATATGTAATAAATATACATAAACAAAAATGATTTATTATTTATTATTACCTTTATTTTTTAAAAAATCCAAGCATTAATGCATTTCAAGCAATGCACATGTAAATAGATAAATGTGTGAAATGTGATATCATATACCACGGTCCTCCGCAATCAACCTGCAGGGTCCAGACTCGAGTTCAACGATGACCCAGAGTATGTTTTTGACAAAACAAACAAAGGAATTCTCCCCCAAAGCATCTCTGCGCTGGAGAGAGGGGCTGTTGGAGGGGCGGCGGGGTGGAGGGGGGTCAAGAGGCTTTTGCCATCAGTGGGAAAGTACTGATTAATTTTGAAGAATTTCTGTGAGAAAAAACGCCCCGCGCACAGTTCACTAATTACAGCCCTGCACAACGCGCAACAAAGAGCCATCTCATATCGCAAGACAATGAGGAGCCCCGAGAGAGCGAGGGAGAGTGAGAAAGAGAGAAACTAATGAGATGAATCACCTGTCAGTAGAAGAGGATTCGGGCCCCTGGTGGCCCCCGGGAGGAAGGACATGCATGAGGGCCCAAACGCTGCTCCTCACCAGACGATCTCCATCCCCCTCTCACGACAGACAGAAAAAAAAGCCTGGCTCTGTCATGTTGTGGTCAAAAGATCCCTCTGACAACAGCCTCACTGGGATTTATTTCATGTGCTCATTGAGTACACAAGGTCAGCGAGTAGTTTGACCTGTCTGTGTTAGAGTGGAGAGAAACAAACTGTGTGAACACTGCAAGAAAGATACATCCACCATTTTCTTTGAATGCATGAGACATCAGATTCAATAGCCGCTAAGAATAACAAGTGCAGTAAAACTGTTCGTGGGACAAACCAGTGTTTATGACTGTGATAATCATTTAAAATATTATGATAACAACTAGAAGTTTGTAATATCAAGTAGCATAAGCGACTGTTTTTTAGATAAAATAACTGGAAGGGAATGACAGCAAAAGACATTATATAACGTCAATATGACATCAAAACTGACCTTGTTTACTTTCATATACTTGTTCCTAGTCTTATCAAAGACTTTAGATATACAAAGACAGTGCACTCTCATTATTTATGAATTGGAGAAAGTGCAATGTGCAATATGGAAGAATAATCCCGCCTTCTGAATAAAAGAGCCAATCACAAATTGGTAAAGGTATCGCATCACTGCAGCTGCCATTAGAAGCTCTGGCTGATATAAAAACACTCAGTGACACGTGCATTGGCTGGTTTAGGCTAAAAAATAAGCTTTTTAATGCTATTTGATCATAAGAAACAACATTTAAGAGACAGTTATTGTCAGAAATATGAAATTTAATTGTAAGCTTAATAAACAGTTTTGGAGAATTTTATGCTTCCCCATTCAAAGAGACAGGAGCTGTACTTGCATGGCTGAAATATCTGCCCAAGAGGCGTTTCAAAGATGGCCACCGAGTGCACTTAAAAAGACTTTGATCTTATTTTGCACAATACATACACTAAAAAATGCTGTGTTAAATACCAGTCGCTGGGTTTGTCCATATTTCACCCAGTGCTGGGTTGTTTTGACCCAGCAGTTGGGTTCGATGTTAACCTGGGTGGTCTTATTTAACTATTGTTTAAAAATGACTAAGTTTTCATAATCTTTTAAAATGTATTCTTTTTTTTTTTTAGGCTGATGCCACTTATTAGGGTTGGTAAGATTCACTGATTTGCATCGATCCATCGGTATTAAAGTTAATGATGCGATGCATCTATTTCAAAAGTGCATCGGATACAAATTGGCGCTTGTATCGCAATTCTAACATATTTGCATCAGTAAAAAAAGTATTTATTTATATATAATTGTTAGTAGATGGGCTAGACTTTTATTGTTTAGAAAGTGACCAATAATTGCATCTTCCACCAAATAATTACAGTGAACCATTGCATCGGTAGCTGCTTTATACAGTTGATATCAAAAGTTTACATACACCTTGCAGAATCTGCAAAATGTTAATTATTTTACCAAAATAAGAGAGATCATACAAAATGCATGTTAATTTTTATTTAGTACTGACCTGAATAAGATATTTAACATCAGAGACGTTTACATATAGTCCACAAGAGAAAATAATAGTTGAATTTATAAAAATGACCCAGTTCAAAAGTTTACATAGACCTGATTCTTAATACTGTGTTGTTACCTGAATGATCCACAGCTGTTTTTGTTGTTGTTGTTTGTCCTAAACAGTTAAACTGTCTGCTGTTCTTCAGAAAAATCCTTCAGGTCTCACAAATTCTTTGGTTTTTCAGCATTTTGTGTATTTGAACCCTTTCCAAAAATAACTGTATGATTCTGAGATCCATCTTTTCACACTGAGGACAACTGAGGTACTCATAGGCAACTATTACGAGAAGGTTCAAGGGTGTTTCAGAAGGAAACACAATGCATTAAGAGCTGGGGGGTGAAAACTTTTTGAATTTAAAGATCAGGGTAAATTTAACTTATTTTTTCTTCTGGTAAACATGTAAGTATCTTTTGTAGCTTCTGAAGTGCAGTACTAAACGAAGAAACATGATATTTAGACAAAATAAGAAAAATGTATACATCTTCATTCTGTTCAAAAGTTTTCACCCCCTGGCTCTTAATGCATTGTTTTTCCTTCTAAAGCATCAGTGAGTGTTTGAACCTTCTGTAATAGTTGCATATGAGTCCCTCGGTTGTCCTCAGTTTGAAAAGATGGATCTCAAAATCATACAGTCATTGTTGGAAAAGGGTTCAAATACACACAAATGCTGAAAAACCAAAGAATTTGTGGGACCTGAAGGATTTTTCTGAAGAACAACAGGCAGTTTAACTGTTCAGGACAAACAAGTGGCTCATGAGCAACTATCTCTAATCAAAAAAAAAAAAAAAAAAAAAAAAAAAAAAATCAGGTAACAATGTAGTATCAGGAATCAAGTGTATGTAAACTTTTGAACAGAGTCATTTTTAGAAATTAAAATATTATTTTCTCTTGTGAACTATATGTAACGTATTTTATGTGAAATATCTTATTCAGGTTAGTTCTACATAAAAAAAAAATAAAAATAAAATGCATTTTGTATGATCCCTCTTATTTTGGTCCCTCTCAACTGCATGTATCTTTAATGTATTGTATCATTGGCTGTGCATTGAGATACGTATCACATCGACCTCAGTTAGGGAGATATCACGTGCATATAGATTTGAACCATGCTAATGAGGAAAATTATGCAATGCAATAGCCAAAATGCAATAGGTAGTAGTTTTAAAATAAAAAAATCTTGCCAGTAGTAAATTAAGTAACTTAATATTGCCTAATGCAATAAGAGATATGAAAAAGAAGCATTAGCATTGTGATTTGTGGAGATGGGTCTGGTGATCGAACTTGACCTTTATCTCCACGTCCCAGTCAATTCACTGCAAGCTCATATAAACCTCCTTTATAGACTCCTTTCTGATATGAAAGAAAAAAAAAACAGAATGATTTCAGAAGGATCATGTGACACACAAGACTGGAGTAATGATGCTAGAAATTCAGCTTTGAGTTGCAGGAATAAATTATATTTTAAAATATACTAACATAGAAAATAGGTATTTTAAATTGTAATAATATTTCGCAATATTACTGTTTTTACTGTATTTTTTATCAAATAAATGCAGCCTTGGTGGACAAGAGACATTTTCCGACCCCAAACTTTTGAATAGTAATTTATATATGTAATTCTGGTCCTCTTTCTAGCTGTTTTTGTCTTTTTCCATTAATGGTTCTCCACAGATCATGTATACTTTACTTACATAAAGCACATCTCAGATGTTTCTCAGAATAGTTGTCTACGTATGTAATCCTATAAAAACAGTTCTCCACTATGCGTATGCGAACGATCGTAAAGACAGTGAGGGAATCACAAAACACTGTCTGTGTGTTTGACAGTTTGAGCAGGGAGGCCAATTGTGGTCAGATTCACAGAGAAGGGAGCCGAAAGTTTGCGGCGTCTGCACGGTTTCACGAAAAAAAGTAAAATGACAGTCAAAGAGCTGTGACAGTTAGGATTATATTAGAGGTCAACCTTTATTTTGGTTTCGCGTGTTTGTTCTCCCGCAAAACCCTGAGGCGAAGTGAAATAATATTTAAGGAGACAAAGGTTGTTCTGTGTCGAGAATAGAGGGCCACCAAATTTCTGTTGACATGGCCCTTTATTAAGTGTGTGGTTGCTGAGGAGAGCAATCCGAGGAGCGTTTGGCCTCTCGCAAAATCTAACCCGACCGTTGAGAACCGTTCTGCGCAACAGTGACCGCCGTGCTGTGGCACGCACCTTATTTTCTGCTTGTCACTCGTGAAAGAAAACAAGTGCTGACTGGCAGCCGCCAGGCGTGGAAAACATGACCCTTAGTTATGGCTTTTACCAAAAGCTGACCCAAGAGTGCAATATTTTTAAAAGGCAAGAGATTGGTCAACTTAAAGAGGGAAGAAGTGGCGTCCTAGACAGTCATGCACTGCTGGAGTGATGGAGTCAGCGCTTCTTTTACCTAAGAATAGATGTCGGCCACTGCGGTAAGTTGAAAGAAGCGGCTACAGAGAGATTGTATGAGTCATTTCAACATGTTGGGTCAATTCCAGGGTCATCCTACACTGATCAAAGGTTACAGCAAAGGAGGAGAGCAGATAGGAGTCTGGAGATAAACAATTTTTGATCTTTAATGTTCAAATGTCAGATTCTTATTATTTTTTAAAGTTTTTGAAAAAAAAAAAGGCTTTTATGCTCACCCAGCCTGCATTTATTTGACCAAAAGTACAGTAAAGACAGTAATATTGTGGAATGTTATTGCAATTTAAAATAGCTGTTTTCTATTTGAATATATTTTAACAATTTAATATATTTTTAATAATTTATTGCTGTGATGCAAAGCTGAATTTTCAGCATCATTACTCCAGTGTTCAATGTCAAATGATCCTTCAGAAATCATTCTAATATGCTGATTTGCTGCTCAAGAAACATTTCTGATTATTATCAGTGTTGAAAACTTGCTGTTTAATATTTTTATATTTTTCAGGATTTGAAAATAATAATAATAATAATAATATTTAAAAATAATAATAATAATAATAATAATAATAATAATAATAATAATATTAATGATTATGATCATAATAATAGTCATCATCATCATAATTTATATTATTTGAAATTTGTTATTATTTTTGAGGATTCAATAATAATAATAATAATAATAACTTTTTGAATAGTAATAAAAATGATGATGGTTATTATTATTATTATAATTGTTATTATTATATTAATTTTATATTAATAATAATAATAATAATAATTGAATTCTCACAATAACAAATTTTGAATACTAATAAAAAATATTATTATTATTAATTCCCTAAAAAATAATAAAAAATTCTGAATCATAAAAAATTATGATGATGATTATGATTATTATTATTATTAGTAGTAGTAGTAGTAGTAGTATTGATTTCCCAAAATAATAAGAAAAATTATCATGGTTATTATTATTTTTATTAATTATTAGTATTATTATTATTATTAGTATAATTATTATTATTATTAAATCCTCAAAAAGTATTTTTGTATAATAATAAAATGATGATGTATTTTAAGTATTTTTGAATAATAATAAAATGATGATGATGATTATGATGATGATTATTATTATTATTATTATTAATTCCCTAAAAATAATACAAAATTTTGAATAATAATAAAAATGATTATTAGCATTAGGCCTTATTAAATAATAATAAAAATGATGATGCTAATTATTATTATTAATTCAACAAAAATATATTTTTTACAGATTTATGATGATGATGATGATGATTAAATTCTCAGAAATAACACATTTTGAATACTAATAAAAATGAAAATGACAATAATGATGATGATTAATTCCCTAAAATAATAAGAAATAATAATAAAAATGATGATGATAATTAACAATCATTATTGTTCATATATATATATATACAATTAAAAAATTATTAAATCTACAAATTTATAAATATGTATTCTACTTTTTCCTGCGATTATTATTAGTAAGTAACTTCCAGAGCTGTTTTTTTCTTTCATTTAGAGACTGAGGAATAGAAAAACACATCGATTTATCTGACACCCAGAGCGTGTGGTGCCGTGAGGTCATTTGAATGTGTACATATTTTTCAGCAACTTTAAAACATTTTTAAGCCTTATCACCTCTTGCATCAGCCCTCCTACTCACCCCCTCACCAAAAATGTGTGCAGAAAAAAAAACGTGTTTCGAGTAAAACAGCAGCGCTGCGTTGAACAACGTCAGACTCGAACAGGCTCGTGTGTGCGAGCGCTCGAGGATCGCCTCAGATCCGTCTGGCCCGAGTAATTCAAGCTTGGAGGGGACACCCATCTAAAAAAAATACGACCTGCTATTATTCAGCCTAAAGGAAGAAATAATAAAAAGGGGAAAAGAAAGCCAATCCGTCAGCCATCTAAATCAGCTGACATCCCAAGATCACCCGCGCTGTAGGTGGCTGCGCTGCAGCGCGGCGTCTGATAACATCAGTGAGAAGTTAAACAAAAGGCATTTTTCCCTCAAACCGGCCATCTTTCAGCTTGACTACTGCTGTAAACATCATTCCAGAACACAACATTATGAGACATCTTACCCTACATTCCTGATCCTCCTTTTTAAAGGGAGAGCGAAGTCTCCGAGCTTTGCCAAAAAGAAGACTCCTAAGAGCTTCGAGACACACAGAGGGGGAGAGAGAGTTACAGCATTTAAAAAAAAAATCTACCACCATCCCGACGGCGAGTTTTGCCTCGAGAGCTCTCGGTTTCACCTTCGAGCCTGTTATTGACACATCGAGAAGGAGAATAAATTCTCTCTAGTGGCTCATGCAGACTGTCTAATGAGCTCGCTGTCATCCGCAGAAGTAATTTCTCCCAGAACAAGGTTTCATACCAGAAGTTTTGGAAATCCATTTGGAAAAGGAATAGTTCCATTGACCTTAATACCTTTCCGAACATTCTCTTTGAGCATTCCTTCACTCCCTTCGGTTCTAATTGATTTCATAAAAGCGGTAATATGTAAAAGCGAGGAGGGGCTCTGTTGATATAACCTTGAATCTAAATGATCCTTGAATCCCCATGTTGTCTGAGAAACTCTTCACTGTCTTTAAACGCCTCATAACTTCCCCATGACACATTTTCTGGACCGTGTCTTCAACTTCCACAGTGCGGTTCGCCTCTTTGTCTCGTGTCCTATGGCAAATTATCTCCCGTAACCTCTGCGTCAAAAGCCAACTCCCTCGCGATGCGTTTAGCACGCTTCGGACGCCTAGTAGTTGAGGCCGTCTAAGAACATATTCACACATGCGTGGGCCTGTTTAATGTGTTCACGACCCATCTTCTTCTCCAAAAAAGCTCTTTTCTTTGCAAAGCAGTCGGTCAATTCCTGAGCCTCAAGTTTCATCTCAAGTGTAGATTGACTGGCGTGAATAAGGCTCCAAATTTGGGCCTTCAGATCTTCAATGCTTTAAACTATACATAAGTCTGGCTTTGCATTGTCACAACTAAAGCCCAATACACAGTCTTACACTTAAAGGGACAGTTCACCCAAAAATGAAAATGCTGTCATTAATTACTCACCGTCATGCCGTTCCAAACCCGTAAGACGGGTCTTCAGAACACGAATTGAGATATTTTTAATGAAATGCAAGAGCTTTCTGATCCTGCATAAACAGCAACACAACTGACACGTTCAAGGTCCAGAAAAATAGTGACATCAGTGGTTCAACCGTGATTTTATAAAGCTACAAGAATACTTTTTTCTATGCAAAAAACTAAAATAACAACTTCAATTCTTTTCCATCACGTCACCTTGGTGCCATTTTGGAGAGTACCGCGACGCCACGTCTGAAGACGAACGCAGGTTTTGGAACGACATGAGGGTGAGTAATTAATGACAGAATTTTCATTTTTGGGTGAACTATCCCTTTAAGTCTTGTGTCTGCTTGGGATGCAAAAATGTTTCATTTTATTGCATTATCCTGCTGATTAATTGAGTCGTCTGGTTAAAAAAATGAAACAGAAGTTTAATATTATAAATGTTTTCTTGAAAAAAAAAATTGAAATGACAACAGTTCTTGAATATTTTTAACAAGAATATTTATCTGACATTTTCTTTTCAAAAATATGAGAATAAATCACAGCTGTGAACAATATTTATCATGGCACTGAATGTGAGTGTAGAAGTTGCTACATTCTCTTTCTTTCTCTATCGTTGTCCATCTCAGTGTCTATATATTTCAGAGTTATGTATCTAGTATTTACGCTAACGAATAGTTTGTGCTTGTGAAGATGAAGGATATTCAACAGTTACCTAGAAATATAGAGGTCGCCTTAACCAAAAATTGTCCGTCAGTGACGTAAAAATCTGAAGGCCGTCTGTCACTGACAGATTACACTGATGGTGATCTATTGTAACTTCTAACTGTAATTCCCACCCCCATCCAATTGGTGGCGAGTGCGCTCCAGTGTAGGCAGAGCCCTGGATCCAGAACAAAAATGAAACCGTCACAAATCTTTTGGTATGCATTTGATTACGCACAGGCGATTATAAGCTACAACGATCTATCACGCCACATTAAATAGGGCCAAAATGGTAACTATTGCTTGAATTTCCTAATGAAATGGACAGAATTAGTAACTAGTATTAATTAGTAATTAGTAATAAGTAACAAAGCACAAAGCTTAGCCTATTGTGATGTATTGGATTGGAGGTGCACTATGTAGCCTACTATTCATTCATTAACTGAAAACAGCATAGACCAAAAGATCGATTGTAATTTAACAATCAATATTGGTTCATAAAAGTGAAAATCTATTAAATTCAAGAAATCAATCTTTTTTTTATTACCCAACCCTAGCGTATTTTGCTGTTTGGTGTTGAACATGAAAAGTGACGCACAGTCTGTTCATCTGTTCTCTTAAAAAATAAATGAATCCATAAATCTACATGCTTGTCCTGTAAGTTCATGATTGAAATGAAAATGTGAACAAAAATAAAAGCAATTAAATGTGTTATTATAATTAAAATATGAAAATTAAAATGACGGGAAATAATATATTATGACAGAATTTTTTACAACGCTTTTAAAGTCTAATGCAACCTTTGTCAGGAAGCACAGATCACAATGAGCAAACAAAGTCCCAGAATGTTATTTAAACTTCTGTGGATTTATATGATCATCAAACCTAAATGTAAATATTTGAATTGCATTGTTGTTTTTGATGTATCTGTGAACTTGCTCCATAGTTTTCCATTGCTTTTAATACAAAACACATGCAATAAATAAATC
Source organism: Cirrhinus mrigala (assembly GCA_036247105.1). Classification (NCBI taxonomy): domain Eukaryota; kingdom Metazoa; phylum Chordata; class Actinopteri; order Cypriniformes; family Cyprinidae; genus Cirrhinus; species Cirrhinus mrigala. Next base: position 23,780,753 of record CM070020.1, on the reverse strand, counting down.
ATTCTCTAGCTCAGTGATTTTGTCTTGTTTTCAAGTACAAATATCTAAAATTTCTTAAAACAATATATATTTGTTAAGAAGCACAATGACTCTAAAGGATTAGTTCACCTCCAGAATAAAAAAATTCCTGAAAATTTACTCACCCCATGTCATCCAAGATGTTTATGTCTTTCTTTCTTCAGTCGAAAAGATATTACGTTTTTTGAAGGAAAACATTCCAGGATTTTTCTAAATATAGTGGACTTCAATGGGGATCAACGGGTTGAAGGTCCAAATTGCAGTTTCAATGCAGCTTCAAATGGCTCGACGCGATCCCAGCTGAGGAATAAGTGTCTTATCTAGTGAAAAAGAAAAAAATAAACTAAAATGTATCTACTTTCTATCACAAATGCTCATCTTGCACTAGCTCTGCGATGTGCGTCTATGACTTCACGCATTGTGTAATCATGTTGGAAAGGTCACGTGCAGAAAGTTCTTCATCTGTGTACTTTAGTTCAAAAAGGTAGGGTAGGGCGAAAAACACCATCTCATTTTCTCGTCCAACTTCAGAATCATCCAACATCGTTGTTTAACCGTTTTTTTGACTTTCTTTGCTTTCTAGGTTTTGTCACACATAACCTTTCCAACATGACTACATAATTTATGAAGTTGAGCTAGTGCAAGATGAGCATTTGTGCTTAAAAGTATATATATATATATATATATATATATATATATATATATATATTTAGAAAATGACAGATCGTTTTGCTTGATAAGACCTTTATTCTTCATCTGGGATCGTATAGAGCCCTTTGAAGCTGCATTGAAACCACAATTTTGACCTTCAACCCGTTGATCCTCATTGAAGTCCACTATATGGAGAAAAATCCTGGAATGTTTTCTTAAAAAAGCTTTAATTTCTTTTCAACTGAAGAAAATAAATTATCAGGAAATTTTAATTCTGGACGTGAACTAATCCTTTAAGCCACCAAGTCCTGTTTTCTGAAAAATGCATCAAAATGAAGTGAGTTTATCCTCAGAATGGAGTCGGAAAGTCATTTTTTGCAGCTTGACAGTTGCTTGTAGACTGTAAACACCTCAAAACCACAAAAACAGTCATAGCATATATTCATTTTCCATATATAGTCCTCTTTTTTATTATTATTAACAGAGGTCAAATAAATTCATCAGGTCATATTTACAGAGAAAGGCAATAAATATTTTATAATAGTAATAAAATTATTATTTTTTGCATACATTTATTTAATCGTACGAGTGGCATGATTGTTAGTAACGTCTGACAGACGATGAGTATATAGACGAGTGTATACTACAGCTATACCCATATGGAGAGTCGACCTCACCAACAGTGGCTGGAGTCCAGCGTCTGCAGAAGGGATTTCCTCTGTCTCCAGCCTTCTAGAACTGAGACAAAGCGTTCTAGAACACAAAGGACATGGCTGATTGTCAGGCGGACCCATTTCATTGGCTGAACGACCTGGAAGTAGTCAAAATCCGACACTTGTCGAGCGTCCGGGACGTTAAGAGCGCTGCATCGTACCTGGTTTTGGTAGCTAACGATTAGGGCGACACGTACGCGTGATCCAAACCTCATTCCAGTCCCTTCATATCCAGGTTTGCGTCTGTTGGTTCTAACACACACACACACACACTATCACCACAGCTAATGCTGATATCTGGCTAGTCAAAGCACGTCGATCTAAGCTGAATCACAGAATACACAAAGAATATCGAAGCGTTCTGCGCATTCGGGCCCGAGAGGAGGCCTGGCGTCCGTTCAGACGAGAAAGGCATCCGACAGAGAGGCTCTTCAAAATATTGCACTCAAAGCTTCACGTTTACCTATGGAGGCCTGCAAAGGTCACATGACTGTGTTATCGCTCTCTCGTCGCGTCTCCATGACAGCCCATTCCAGTGGAAAATATTGGATCCTTGTTGTTGAGGGCAACACGAATGAAAATAAAAGGTTCCCCAGGTGGTGCGGTTTGCTCTCGTTGCTATTCCAGAGTTTTGAACGTGTCAAAGCAGGAGACGCTAGTTCCTTATAGGTCATCCTTAGTTAATCCAGTATAAATAAAATAACAGACACCAATATTACATTTAAAAAAAGACCCACATTCAACAGTTGGGAGAAACTTGACGCTTCTGAAATATAAAAATAAAACATCTTTGAACTTTTTTTTTTTTTGCAAGTTTCTTGTCTCTTTTCTGTAGCCATTGTTTATTTGTGTCCTCTTCCTTCTCCTGTTTCGGATTAGAGTAAGGTGTTTGTATGGAGAGAAGCACGAGTCTCAGTTCGTTTTGGGGTTGGGTTTTAAACGCCGCGCCCTTCGTGTCCGTTTCGTTACCGTCGTGAAACGGAACTCCTCCAGAGGGTCCACTTTGCCTTTGGGGTGGCGCTTCATGAAATGCACTTCCTGTTGCGTTTGTGTGGTCTTGGAGCCTTTTTTGGGTCGACCTTTTCGGTTGAAACCCAAATACCAGCCTTTGTACTTGGCCGACACCAGCGCTGTGTAGTTGTTCTCCAAATATTCCTCCACAAAGACACACTCTTGGTTATTCCCATTGGGCTGAGGAGAAAAGATCAGATGTAATGTTAAAAAAGAATGGTCCACGTGTTGAACAACCCCTCAGCTGATGGACTGATTCGTCATTAGGACTTTATGTACAACCTGTTGGTCAATATTGCAAAACTTAAACCCTAACATAATAATATCATAAATCTGTTAACAACACAGCCAAGTCGTACTTCCCATAAAATAAAATAAAAATAAAATAAAATAAAGTAAAATATCATATCAAATATAAAATAAAATAAAATAGTGTTTTATGATCCTGTTGTGGTTTATAAAATAAAATAAAACAAAACAAAAACTATTGTTTTATGATCCTGTTGTGATTTAGCCAGCTACTCACAAAATATAAAATAAAATAAAATAAAATAAAATAAAATAAATAATAATAAATAAAAAACTCCAACACCATAGTGTTTTATGACCCTGTGTTTATTTTACAATAATGACAGGTTTCCATATTTCCATATTCAGCCACTCACTGAAATAAAATAAAATAAAATAAAATAAAATAAATAAAAAACACCAACACCAAAGTGTTTTATGGTATTATACTGTTGTTGTTTATAAAATAAAATAAAATAAAATAAAATAAAATAAAAATAATGTTTTATAATTATGTTGTGGTTTATAAAATAAAATTAAATTAAATAAAATTACATTAAATTAAATTAAATTAAATTAAATTAAAATTGTGCTTTATGATCCTGTTGTGGTTTAGCCAGCTATTCACATAATAAAATAAAATAATATAAAATAAAATAAAATAAAATAAAATAAAATAAAACATAATAAAACAAAAACTACTGTTTTATGATCCTGATGTGATTTAGCCAGCTACTCACAAAATCTAAAATAAAATAAAATAAAATAAAATAAAATAAAATAAAACAAAAACTATTGTTTTATGATCCTGTTGTGATTTAGCCAGCTACTCACAAAATATAAAATAAAATAAAATAAATAAAAAACACCAACACCATAGTGTTTTATGACCCTGTGTTTATTTTACAATATGACAGGTTTCCATATTATTCCATATTATCCTACTTATTAGCCAGCTACTCACTGAATAAATAAAAAATTAAATTAAATTAAATTAATGAATTAAATTAAATTAAATTAAATTAAATTAAATTAATTAAATTAAATTAAATTAAAAATCAAATTAATTTAAATTATACGCCAACAGCATAGTGTTTTATGACCCTGCTGTGGTTTAGTTTACAATTATGACAGGCTTCCACATATTATCCCCATTAGCCAGCTTCTCACACAGTAATAAATAAAATAAAACAATAAAGTAAAATATTTGACTGCAGAATGACTGACCAATCAGAATCAACAATTTTAGAGAGCAATTAATAACCAAAAATAACTATTTCTGATTAAAAATTGATTTGCAGTTCACACATCTACTATACAACTATTGTATGACAGGACGCCTACTCGTCTTACAAAGCACAATGTTTGTAAAAGAATGACCGGCTTCTGCCAACAAGACACAATAATTGTGCCCTTCAACTTAGGGTCAGTTCAAAACAAGCCAGTGAGGCACGTAACGTCCTATTCATGGCAAATGTAGGGGGGTGTTGGTCTTTCCACTTAGATTTGTTTGTGGTATGGCATTTACAAGGACTTGGAAAAAAGGACAATTTTAACTTCAAACAACCAGCCTCAATAGTTCATTTTTGTTTGAATAGATGGTATGAAAATATGTGTTGACTGGCTCCATTATGTAACCATCATGAGCTGGTTACAGTAGCGGCGGTTTTGGTCCCAACTACAAACTCATACATCAAGCTGACATACGCTAAACATCCAATACATGAGAAATCATATTCATAACTGCAATTATACATCAGCTGTTAACATTCATATCGCAGTTTAAAGTTAAAACTGTTTGCAAGAACAGCAAATCACATTGAATCTGATATTTTTAGTTCTGATGTGTGATGATAAACATACCTTTCCAATAATTTTCCCATTCTTGTTCATGCAGATGTAGTATCCACTCTCTTTGCCTTTTATTCGAATGTGACTCCCGAATGTCTCCGTCTCCACAACAAGTAGAGCTGCAGGTAAAAATAAAACAGTTTACTTAGAGTTCACAAAGACAATATGATGCACACAGAATTAAATACATTTTGTTAGAAATAAACTCCAGAAAATACTATATCTCAGTGAATTTGTTAAGACCACACCTGGGTCATAGTTAAAATAAAATTAAATTAAATTAAATGTAATTAAATAAAACAAAATTAAATTAAATTAAATTAAATTAAACAGGACCCATTGTCTTATGCAAAATATTTTATTTTTTATATTTTTTTTATACTAAAGCACAGATGTAAGCCAGACACATTTAACATTATTTCCAACAAATTTCCTACAAATTCTCTTTACTTTTTAATGCCAATATATATATATATATATATATATATATATATATATATAATATATATATATATATATATATATATATATATATATATATATATATATATTTTTTTTTTTTTTTTTTTTAAACATTATTGAAGAAAAATTGTTTATTTATTTCCATGTAAATATTAGTCACTTTTTTAAGACCTTATTTTATTTTATTTTATTTTTTATTTTATTTTATTAAAGCACAGATGTCAACCAGACACACTGACCTTCAGTAATGTGAAAAAAGAGCACCCATTGTCTTATGCAAAATATATATTTTATTTTGTTTTAAGACCATTTATATTTTATTTAACATTATTTCTCACAAATTTCCCACAAATTCTCTTTCATTTTTAAAACCACAAATATATTTTAAGAAAAATATATTATTATATTATTCATATTTATACATTGTTGTCATATAAACAATTTTTTTAAAACATAATTAAGCAAACTTTATTTATTAAATATTATTCACTTTTTTATTTTAAAACCATTTTTATTTTATTTTATTTTATTTGACATTATTTCTGACAATCTTCCACAAATGTTCCTTTCTTTTTAATGCATTTTTAAAATTTATTTCCATGTAAATATTAGTTTTTTTGTTTTTTTGTTTTTTTTTGGCAAGATTCTCCCATCAGTATGATGTTACTATTTGCTATTTTATGTAGCTGTATGGGGAAAAAAAACAAAAAAAAACAAGTACTTAAATGTATACTTTTTTTTTTTTTATTAATGTGTACTTTTAAGTACATTTGGCATATGAACTATTATGAAATATAATGAACTAAAAAAAAAAAAAAAAAAAAAAAAAAGCTGTGGGAGACACATAATGATTCATCATCCACTACAGTTCCCTCACAACCCCTAAAAAAACACCCAGCTCTCTCTCTCTCTCTCTCTCTTTCTCTCTGTAACCACCTTTGTTAAGGGTCCCTCTCCTGGGGGGAAGCAATCTGCCAAACTCCTTGGAGCAGTTCAGATCCCCAGGGATTGGGTTTCCACTTGCCTTTAGTTCGTGCTCACTCAATCAAAAAGTTAGGATGATCCATTTGTTTAACACACTGGGCTATTCAAAGGTGCTCAAAGCAGAGAGGCTTAGAGAGCAACACCAAAACTGTCCCCTTCCAAAACAGCCCGGGGCAACATGAGAGGAACGACTAATCCAGGCAGGGCACTTAAGATCAAATGAGGGTGGGAAAGATCCCGCTCCTCAGCGCCACAGACCACTTTAACAAGAGCGTGACGCTTGCCCGAAAAATACAGCAAATATTCCTGTATTTAAATCAACTCCGTACCTAAAAACCCAACGCTTAAAGCAGTCAGCTCACCATCTGTGCATCACCAGCTGATTTCTTACTGGTACAGCTTATTAATATTAAAGCACAGATGTCAACCGGACACACTGACCTTCAGTTAACGTGAATGTTTTATTATCCCAAACAGGGGTGAAACCGAAGACATTTTTGAGATGTTTCTGGGAAGGCGAGTGTTTGCTGATAAATGAGCCATACGAGCGCAAGGTCTGATCCAGCAGTGTGTTCAAATATAAGACGCAGGCTTGTTTTCATGTTGATTTTGCCTTATTTAAGGAAACTAGCTCCGTTAAAGTCAATGTGAAAGACTGTTCGCCACCCATTTTTCTTATGTAATATGACGTATTACCAAGTGAAAGTGGATATTTAGATTTTTCAGATCATCAGTCATCAAAGCTCTGTAAATATTGGTCACAGACACGGAGATTTACTTTAAATTTCACCAAGTAAAAATCTAAAGAACCTTTTTCGACTATAAAGAAACTTCTCTGCATTTGAAAGCTTCCATGGATGTTTAAGGTTCTTCACAGAACTATTGATGCCAATAAAGAACCTTTCTTTTTAAGAGTGTACTGACTACTCACATGTACTCACATTTTAAGTCTTATTTTGATGTAACAAAGTAGTTATATCTGAATGTGTGAGTTGTTTACTTACTTTTCTAATTTATTCTTCTCATTAACACCATTATATTGTTAATTCAGACTGATTCGCGAACGTGGAACGCACAAACACAAGAGGCGGGATTTATCACATTAACCAATCACAGCCGAATCACGAACCAATCATATCGCGATGACCTAATGTGTTTTTGCTTAATAAAACTACCTGATCTCATGATGAAAACGTACCTGTGGGAACTTTTTTTCGCAAGATGCGAAATATACGTACCAATAAGTATATATTACTGCAGTTTCCAACAGAAATGAACACTAGAGGCGGTAAAACAGTGAGCACTTATAATCGTTTTTGTACACAATTATGATTACAGCTTCATATGTTTTGCTTTCCAGACGTAACAAGCTTGCTCGGTAGCTCAGTAATGTAAATGTGCATAAATGCACAGCCACGCCTTCCTAAAACACCTCGTTCAAACACGCCTCCACAAATCAATGTCATGGTGTGGGAAGATTTGCATAACACTGCCCAAATGTATATGCAAAGAAAGAAGGCGTAACTTTTATTCTTGCTGTAGTATTGTTGCAGCCGCCGTGGAGATGCTGTGTTTCTCGTTGCGAACGCGAAAGAACTTTGTTTGGCCTTCCAAATTAGTACACAATTAGAAATCAGTTGTTAAGTTATATTTACAACACTGTTCCAGAACAGTACAACGCAAATATTTGAGTGTGTGCAGCGCATTTTACGGAGGATTGTTTCCTGAACCTGAGAGAGTACCCTACAATGCCGGCTGTGTACACTATAAAGTGGGGCAATTCCAACGTTGCAAGGACAGTCTGGCACTTCTGACTCACAGCCTGTAAGTACGCTTTCATATTTAAAGAATTTGCTGCTGGCTATTTAAACACAAACTTTGAGCATTGTTTAGTAGTGCTGCTTGTTTGTCGTTTCTACGTTATGTTATGTGGCTTGATGCAACACAACGCAACATATAAAAAGACAGTATGAGTCATTATAATCAGTAATCATGTCCGCACTGGATGCAACAAATGCCTCATTAATATTGGGTTTATTGTTTTACATGATCACAACATGGTAAGGCGTGTTACATTTTCGTGAGGTATTCGGCCAATCACAACGCATTGAATAGCTGGCTAATCAGAGCACAGATGCGTTTCAGAAAGGCAGGGCAGAGAGGAGCAACAATAATGTACAGTATGTGGAAAATAATGTGTTTTTTGAACTTCAAGCCTCAAACTTATTACTGTTGACAGGACAGCTGAAACACAAGGGCAAAGCTGAGACAGAGGAGCACAGTGTGTGTGTGTGTGTGTGTGTGTGTGTGTGTGTGTGTGTGTGTGTGTGTGTCATGGAGTTCACAGGTGCCAGGTGTGGGGGTTTACCTGGATCTGCCTCCTCTCATGCTAACACAGGTACAGATCCAACACTGCACTGCTTAACCAGACACTAACATATTCAAGCAGTAAACAACAATAACACTGCTGTAAACACTTGCTGAATAATAATTAAAAGCTCACACTGCTATAAATGACAACTGGATAAAGAACATTACCAACATTGCCAAAAATACAAGATCCTATGTTACAAAAAATAACACACTTTAACTAATCCTGATAAATAATTACCAGCGTTTCCATAAACAAATACTGCACATTTATGTAAATGCAGACATGGTTAAACAAGCTTGATTCCACAAGCCGTCATGGTTTATGTTCCAATGCAATTATTCACAGTGCAACAAAGGGATTCCCAAACTTTTTGTCAGCCGAAACACTCTGATCTAAAATATTTACCTGAAGTACCATAGCAATAGCAAATAGCAAACACAACCATAATGTCTGCTGTATGTTAGATGATTCTCATTTAGGTCAGCTACTGACTTCATGCCAGAGAAATTTGTAGATTGTAAGATTTATGACAATTCTGAACACAATCCTGACCATCAAAACACCATCTAACATACACAAAACATGAATAGAAGCACAAACTAGTGACCAAAAATAACAGTGAAAGTGATAGTTCACCCAAAAATGTATGATTCATTCACAAATCAGGCATAAATATTCCCCCATTAACTGTCATGAACGTTCAAGCTCAATATCAAGATTTTCACTGGATAATTGCAATAAATAAAGTCATACAAGTTGGACCTACATGTAGGTTAGTAAATAATGACAGAATGATCATTTTTTTTGGTGAGCTATGTCTTTAAAATGTAATATTCTTAATCCTGTTTTCCAGTGACACAAAATCATTTCTCCTCACTCGCATTACAGTTAAGCACAGACATAAGAATAAAACTCCATACAAGATGAAACAAACAGAATTGGCGCACTAGAAATCCCAAGGATTATACGACTATAAGAAACAGGATTATGCAGGTATAGGAATCCAGGACTAAAGGTTGTGTCTGTTGTGGAATCTTTATGCTGAGCAGCTCTGACTGACACAAACGAGCACAAGACTGAAATATAAACATGCTTGTATCAGTCGGCAAAGTTAAGTGCAGCATTCAGTGTGTTTATCTTCACTCCGAGTCTCTGTTCTCACACTCGTACCGCTGGGGCACGCTGCCCATCAGTTCTGTGGTTTTTGTTTTGTTTATACTTTGATATATTTGATTAATAACAGCTCAGGTTGAATGTTAAAGAGAAGAATTTCATCTTAGATATGATATTAGGAGGCCTAGATGAAATTCTCTGCCCTGATCTGGGGAAATATGACATTTAAACATGGTGTAATAAGTTAAATGGTGCTAATGGAAAGTGCTAAACACATTATATTAGTGGAATGCATTATCTAAATTAAATATTAAGTGAATTAAGAGACAGCTTTAATGATTCTAAATAAGCATAATTATCAGAAAACTGATTGAAGTACACTCGCAACAAATAAAGCCATTTAGGAAGACTTGAAAATATGCAACACAAGAAAATATCTGAGTTAAAAAGATAGTTAAACCAAAAATTAACACTTTTTCATCATTTATACACCCTCATGTCATTCAAAACTTGATAATGAAAGTAAATGAGTGCTGTCTGCTGTCTGAAAAGACAAAAAGAACCATAAAATTATTATAAGTGTATTATAAAAGTATATAAAATATATAAAAAGTTTACTTGACAGTGTGAGAAGGACACTGAAATTTGTTTTTTACTGAAGATGTGTGTTCTTGAGCAGTGTATGAATTAATTTTTTTAATGATTCAGTTTAATAATATTCTGATTCCTCATATTCCGATTCCCACCCATGTATATTGCATGCAAACTTAATAAACATAAATACTGTTCTCAGGTTCAATTCCGTGTCTACACTTACATGCACATATATTCCGATATGAATCATGCACTATTCTGATTACAACTGAGTCGATCGGATTGCCTGATTCAGTTTAATAATATTCTGATTCCTCAAATTCTGATTCCCACCCATGTATATTGCATGTGAATGCAATAAACATAAATATTGTTCTCAAATTCAACTCACTGTCTACACTTACATGCACATATATTCTGACATGAATCATGCAGTATTCTGATTATAATTGAGTCAATCTGATTGCCGATTCTGTTTAATAATATTCTGATTCCTCATATTCCGATTCCTACCCATGTATATTGCATGTAAACTTAATAAACATAAATACTGTTCTCAAGTTCAATTCCGTGTCTGCACTTACATGCACATATATTCCGATATGAATCATGGAATATTCTGATTACAGCTGAGCGAATCGGATTGCCAGATTCAGTTTAATAATATTCTGATTCCTCAAATTCTGATTCCCACCCATGTATATTGCATGTAAATGTAATAAACATAAATATTGTTCTCAAATTCAACTCTTTGTCTACACTTCCATGCACATCCATATTCCGATATGAATCATGTAATATTCTGATTATATCCTGATTCAGTTTAATAATATTCTGATTCCCACCCATACTGCATGTAAACATCATAAACATAAATATTCTAAGCATATGTATGCATATAAACATTGCAGAATATGGCTGTAACCTGAATATAGACCTTAAACAGAATTTGATGCGCATGAAAATAGTCAGTGTTGTTGTCACAGTGGTTAACTTTATTGTCAGTGACTAATGGCTTATTGTGCTTAGTTGGATACCCTACTATAAAAATACCACATTTATTAAACAAATGTGGTTTTTTGTGTCTTTTTTAAAAGCCTCGGTCACTGAAAGTGCATGGAAAAAAAATTAACCAGTGCAGTCCTCAAAACTCCCCCGTTTGTGTTTAACAAAAGAAACAAAACCATACAGGTTTGGAACGACATGAGGGTGAGTAAATAATAACAGAAGTTCATTTTTGGTTGAACTATCCCTTTAAAGCACTCTAAAGCAGACTATAAACTGGGTCAAATGTTACAGGTTCTTCTTTGTGGTTTATTCAGAGCACAGGAACACTCCCGTACCGTACTTGCCCCCATCGTCTCCATTGGCGTTGATCTTCTTGCCCAGGATCTGCACGTGTTTCCCAGTGGTTCGGCTGTAGAGCTGATATATCCGCACCTGCTTCCGACTCACGTCGTCTCTGGTGTGGTTCTCGATGTAGAACCGGAAGTCGGCGGAACTCTGGTGAGATTCCTAGAACCGGCAAGAACAAAAAGTGTGTTGAACTATTGCTTGATTCAGTTTTACAATGCATATTAAACACTGTTTGTAAATCTCCCATTATGCTATATTATCACCAAATCTTGGATTTAATCATTCTGTTAACTTGTTTTCTTCCAATTAGCACAGGTCGTAGGCCATTGATCTGATTTTATGCACCTCAGTTTTTGAATGAAAAAACATTATTTGTGGATAATTTGGGCAATGTACACCCATCAACTCATCAGTTCCAAAAAGAAATACAAAATCTGTGTTTGAAAGAAAACAGGTTAATGAAGTTTAAATCCAGTGGCATAATGATAAATTAATAATCATTTTTTTGTAGACTGGGAATACCCAAAGTGTAACAAGGTGGGAAAAAATCAGTACAAAAATTCAAATTCAATCCATTTTTGGAAAAAAAGAACATCCTCTGTGCATCAAATGGCATTAAAAACCTATTTTACTTTCATCATTTGAAGCAAGAGGATGGGATTTCATAAATTGGGAAATGACTGGAAAGTGGCCATTACATGCCAGAACAGCGGTAGTCGTTTTAGAGGAAAGGCAATTTTTCATTTTGATGAAAGATTATGATAACACTTTTTTTTTTTAAGGAAAAACATGCTGTGATGAAACATTCACAGTAAGACCAGAAATGTGTAAATACAAAGTAAATAGGTTCAAATTTTGATATCATGTTGAATAAACACTAAACTGACTTTACAGCAGGAATTGAATTTGTTTCATAGCTTGAAAAGGTTTGCATACTTGATTCTGTTAACTACAAAACAAACTGTTATTGTACAAAGCCCTATATAAATAAAGTTGACTAGACTTCAAACAATAAAAAAATTCAATGAAAGTTCAGATCACAGTGATTCCTGTATGTTTTGATGCCCATCTCTCTCTCTTTCTCTTACAAAATAAAACATCTGAATACACAGAGCCTGGAGCTACACCGAGAAGTGAAGTTTTCAATTTCCACTAGCAAGTCTCCAGCAATTACCCACCTGAAAGATCCAACTCTGTCATCAAACAAATATCTGCCTAAGGTAAGAATCACACTCATAAATCACACATACACACCTGTAAGTATGGGAAGTACATGTACACAACTAAAGACTGCTGCACTGGCACACACACACACACACACACACACACACACACACAAAGCACTAAAAACATAATAAAATACAATACAGCTTGCCACGGCATCTCCTGTCGCTCACATTCGCACTCACCCGAGGCTTTGTATGAAAATCACCAATCCGCTTCTCATCCAATATCCTCCTATCTTTCCTCCTCCTCCTCCTCTTCTGTCATCCTTCCATATGTGAGGAAAACATATACCTCTAAAAAAGCCTGGAATCTCCGTCCCAGCCAAGACTACTCTCACGGGCTGAAACGAGGGGTAATTATCCTGTAATGAGCTTTTATGTGGCTTCTCTCAGGTGGTTAATTACGCTCACATTACATGCTTCCACTCCATGTTATTTTAACCTCGGCTAATTAATGACATTTAGGGAGCATGAGGGGAAAAGCGCAGCTCACGGTACCCAAAAAAAAAATCTTTTCAACAGAGTTGAGAAAGAAACTTCCATAGAGATTCATGCTTCATGCAAGACTGCTAAAAAAAAACATCAACACGACACAACTGGCTAAATTAACCCATTAATGCGGGAACTATTAAATCACAAATGGAAATCACTTCAAAACAATGTAATTATTCCCATTGTTTCTTCAAGACAATGCTAAATAAAAGATTAGGGTTACACTTTATTTTAAGGTGTCCTTGTTACATTGTAATTATACAAGTAATATTAATTACTCAGTACATGCTATATGGTTAGGGTTAGGGTTAGGGTTACTTGCATGTAATTATGCATAATTTATTGTTATTATAATAGTAAGTGCATTGAGTCAGTAAGCTTTTTTTGTGTTTTTAAAAGAAGTTTCTTATGCTCACCAAGGCTGCATTTATTTGATTAAAAATACAGTAAAAACAGGAATATTGTGAAAAATTATTATAATTTAAAATAACTGTTTTCTAGTTTAATATATTTTAAAATGTAATTTATTCCTGTGATGCAAAGCTGTTTTTCCAGCATCATTAGGCCAGTCTTTAGTGTCATATGATTCTTATTGTTATCAATGTTGAAAAGAGTTGTGCAGCTTATTTATTTTATTTTATTTTATTTTATTTTTGTGGAAAACTTGATACATTTTTTTCAGGATTTCTGATGAATAGAAAGTCCAAAAGAACAGAATTTATTTGAAATGCAAATATATATAACATTATAAACGTCTTTACTGCTACTTTTTACCAACTTAATGCATCCTTGCTGAATAAAAGTATTCATTTCTTTTAAATACATAAATAAATCAACTTGCATGTAATTATGCATAATTTATTGTTATTATAATAGTAAGTGCATTGAGTCAGTAAGATTTTAATGTTTTTGAAAGAAGTTTCTTATGCTCACCAAGGCTACATTTATTTGATGAAAAATACAGTAAAAACAGGAATATTGTGCAAAAAATATTATAATTTAAAATAACTGTTTTCTATTTTAATATATGTTAAAATGTAATTTATTCCTGTGATGCAAAGCTAATTTTTTAGGATCATTACGCCAGTCTTCAGTGTCCCATGATTCTTATTGTTATCAATGTTGAAAACAGTTGTGCAGCTTATTTTTTTGTTTTATTTTATTTTATTTCATTTTTTGTGGAGAATGTGATAATTTTTTTCAGACTTTCTGATTAACAGAGAGTTCAAAAGAACAGAATTTATTTGAAATGCAAATATTTATAACATAAATGTCTTTACTGCTACTTTTTATCAACTTAATGCATCCTTGCTAAATAAAAGTATTCATTTCTTTTAAATACATAAATAAATCAACTTGCATGAAATTATGCATAATTTATTGTTATTATAATAGTAAGTGCATTGAGTCAGTAAGTTTTTTTTTTTTTTTGTTTTTGAAAGCAGTTTCTTATGCTCACCAAGGCTGCATTTATTTGATGAAAAATACAGTAAAAACAGGAATATTGTGCAAAAAATATTATAATTTAAAATAACTGTTTTCTATTTTAATATATTTTAAACTGCCATTTATTCTTGTGATGCAAAGCTTATTTTTTAGCATCATTAAGCCGGTCTTTAGTGTCACATGATTCTTATTGTTATTAATGTTGAAAACAGTTGTGCAGCTTATTTTATTTTATTTTTATTTTATTTTATTTTATTTTATTTTATTTTTGTGGAAAACCTGATCATTTTTTCTTTCAGGACTTTTGATGAATAGAAAGTTTTGAAAGAACAGAATTTATTTAAAATGCTTATAATATTTATATAATAAATAAATATTTATAACATTATAAATGTCTATACTGCTACTTTTGATTAACTTAAATAAAAGTATTGATTTCTTTTAAATACATAAATAAATCAGCTTAAAATTCTTACCGACTCCAAACTTTCGATCGGTAGCGTATATTTATTGATAAATACATTGTAAAACTTTTGAATATGCTATAATAACAAAAAAAAAACAAAAAAAAAAACACACAATGACATATAAAGAGGGCAGTCATAAAGAATTATACAAAAAGGTCAACGGTGATCATAGTGGTTTGGATGTAAAATGACATCCTGAATCCTTAAAGTTAAAAATAACCTTTAAAGATCTGACCACTGCATTGGACATATGAAAAACAAAATCAAAAACAACAATTATACGCATACACGTTCAAGTTAGCCACCCTAACGTTGTCTCAAATTCTTCTAGGAAACAAAATTGCATTAATTTTAGTCACCGTTATACATCTTATTTTCCTAGACGAATACACGGATTACATTCAAACAGGAGTCATCACACGTCGGTCTCTCTTACGTCAAAAACGACTGTTCTGTTTTTAACACAGAATCAAGGTTCATTCTAAGCTCTTGGCCAATTTCAGCTCACAATATGCCCACACATACACAACTCCCGCGCACACACGGCCTCTCCTCGGAAGGATTTAGTCTGAAATCTGGCCATCTAGTCAGACACAGAGGTGTGTTTTGTAGACAGTTGCGTACGGACGGGAGCGGGAAGGCAGAGGGCATGCCTATGCAGGGAGCTAGCCACGGCCAAACATTTTTATCACGCCGCCCGACTCCCTTCAAAGCCAACCTAGGCAAACGAATCTCACGGCGACTTCAAAAGCCCGGCCCAGTCCCGAGCACTCTTGCATGTCAGATAGGCCCTATCTGCAGACACCACTCTCTGCGCAGGATGCATCTCAGGAAACAACGCTTCACTGCACCGCCACTTAAACTGTGCTTATCGCGCCGTCTTTCACTGCATCTCCTTAATAACAACTTTGTTTGTTTTCTCAGGGAGAACCTACAACAACAGCGAAGGCCACAGTTAGCAGGAGAAGCAGGTGATATGTATACTCTGACCTAAAGAAGTACTACTGTCATCGCTGCCACACTAAAGCCTTGTTTGTGCCAACTGCTTTGGAACTAAACCGAACGCACAGAATTATATAACCAACACGGGTCTCGTTTTCTTCAAAGCCGTGGCTTTTGTTTCTGGTTTGAGCGGTGATCGCCCCCTTCTATTACAACATTCTGATGCAAGTTTTATAATCACAATGCCTTGACCCATTTGCCAGGAGAAAAAAGGCTCTCATTAAGCCGTTCCCGCCTTGTGAGGAATGTACATCTGTCAGTAAAGACGGATTTAAGGAACTGCAGATATCTAATTACTTATGTGTTAGGTATATTTTGTCGGTTGAATTCAAAGGATTAGTCACCTTCCTCAAAGTCTTGGGAGAGTCTGAGATTGCAGCTAGTCTTACCTTAATAGCTTTTAAAAGGGGGAGAAACATTTTTGGTTATGTACACTACTTGTATATACATACTTCTGTCTATATACTTTTAAAATATTATTTAATTTAATCATATGTGTGTGCCTTAAGTAGCTTGGGTATATTTGTAGCAATAGCCAAAAATACATTGCATGGTTCAAAATTATCGATTTTTCATTTATGCCAAAAATCATTAGGATATTAGGTAAAGATCATGTTTCATGAAGATATTTTGTAAATTTCCTACCGTAAATATATCAAAACTTAATTTTTGACAATATGCATTGCTAAAAACTTAATTTGGACAACTTTAAAGGTGTTTTTCTCAGCATTTTGAGTTTTTTACACCCTCAGATTCCAGATTTTCAAATATTTGTATCTCAGCCAAATATTGTACTAACAAACCATACATCAATGGAAAGCTTATTTATTCAGCTTTCAGATGATGTATAAATCTCAGTTTACAAAAATTGACCCTTATGACTGGTGTTGTGGTCCAGGTTGTTTAACATATTGTTAAACAATATATTGCATATTGTTTAACATATATAGCATATATATATTTATATATATTTATTTTAGATTTTTTGTGGGTTTTTAGTCAGTATAATCCTAATCATATATAATATGGAATTAATTTATTTTCAATTTGAATTTAATGGTCCGACATGTTCATCCTCCTAGAAATAAATATTACACACTTCCGATCTCCACTACAAGGTCACTGAGTTCATAGAATTTAAATGCGCAAATTGCTTATTTTAGTATTAGCGTTAAACCAGTCAAAACGAGCTTACTAACTTACTGCACGTAAATAATTATGACTCGTTAAGAACTACCAGATTCATGGTCACACACAAAAAGGTACAAAAGGAAGCACCAGACTTTTAGAGAAAAAGAAATCTAATTCCTCTGGCAAGACCACCAACAAATCCAAACTCTTTTTTAATTTTACAGCCTCTGGGGTGTAGATTTCCCATGCCTCTGTTTTCAGAAACCTTAAGACAACAAATTAAACAAGCTTTGTGTTTGCGCACCGGCGGCACATCCTCATAATCCCTGCCTTAATCCAGATTCATGACGATAGTGAAACAGCCAGACTTACCTGCAACTGGAAGTAGAGGACCAGAAAATGTAAACACCTGGAAAGAGAAGGAGAGAGAGAGAAAGAGAGAGGGAGAGAGAATGAGAGGGAGAGACAGAAGGGAAGTAAGGAGGGGTGAATCACAAGCAATTACACCAGATAAAAATGTAGCAGTTCATCTTAAACCTGGCTTTGAGCGACTTCTATTGGCAAGAATGTACGAACTCAACGTGAATCAAATAGATTATTAAGAATATTCCTTACACGTAGATGAACCTTGACGGCAGAACAGACATCTTGGTCAAATACACCTGTTTCCAGCGTTTGCCGCTCCAGTAAGTGCCGCGCGGAGCCCCGCCACTGTCTCACACACAAAATCCCGGAGGAGAGGTGCAATCCCAAGGAAAAGAGAGATGAAGGAAGTGTAAATGTGCCGCTGGAAGCAGCATGAGGCTGTTTCTAGTACGAAAAAGAGCTGAACAAACGCAAATCAGTGTCTTCCCCGTGGTGTCCCCGCTTCTACGCGGTCCGGACGCGCTGCGCTCTCTCTCGCCAAAGCGCGCAAAGATTGAATTGGTAAGAAAGGCTGAAGCGGGGTGTCTCCTCCTCGGTGAACAATCCGCGATCTTCAGTGCTTACTCTTCATCCAGTATGCGAGACCAAAAAAGATAAATCCCGTTCGTACCTGCCGAAGTCACCTGAAAGCGCACACCTTACGCGGATCATTCCAAGCTTCCCGTGTCCATTGTTTGGAGAGGGAAAACTTTCCCAACAAGTCCGAGCTGTCAGGATAGATGAGTTACGGTTATAAGTCTCTTCCTTAGTTGTTGCTTCGCTGTTATCCAAGTCGCTTGTACATGAAAGGCGCACAGACGCGTTGCAAATCCTGGAAGAGCGCTGGGTGATGGTACGGGACTGTCTGTATGTGTGCCGAGGAGGGCTGGAGCGCACTGAGGGGTTTTGGGTTGGTGGTGGGTGGATACCTGTCAGTGGTTTTGCACCTGATAGGGTGATCTGAGAGAGTCCATCGGTGCGCGGAATGCGCCTTTCCTCTGTCTGAGCAGTTTCCTTTGCACTTGCAGCTTCTTAAACTTTTTCGTCGATTCGATGTAAATCCGGGAGAATTCCTTGCGGATTTCACATACGAACTCGTAAGCAGGTGCATTTCAGTTGAGCAAAACCAGACACGCGGTGTTGAGATAACCAAATTCTCATCTGATGGGGTAAAGAGAAAGAGGCGTTACGCTCACTTAAAAAAAAAAAAAAAAAAAAAAAGTTACTAATATAGGCCTAATACGAGCCAAGGTTAAGTTTTAATAAATCATTAAATAAATAATATTTTTATAATCACTTTTATTGTGTTGATTGAAATAATTTAAATTGTTATAGTAATTAATAATAAATTAATACTTATATCAAAGACAAATAAGGATGTCAGAGATGATAAAAAGGCATTATGATGGTAAAAATGAGGTAATATGATGGTTTCATACATTTATTTTAAAAAAAATCTACAATTATGTTAGTCAATCTAAAAGGTGCATAAACATATATAAATTATATATTTTAAATAATATAATAAAATAAAATTATATATAAATATATTTTTACATATGTATCATTTATACATTTTTAATATATATAAATATATTATAATACAATATGTAATATTAATACTAAATATTTTATTATAATGAATAATAAGGAACATCTAGACATTTTCTGAACAAAACATTCCAAATAAGTCAAAATGTGTGAACGCCCTTGACTCACTATCTTTGTTTACTGATTTTCATATCACATGACAACCAAATGTGACCCTGGACCACAAAGGGGGTCAGTTTTTTGAAACTGAGATTTATACATCATCTGAAAGCTTTCCATTGATGTGTGGTTTGTTAGGATAGGACAACATTTGTTCAAGATTTGGTCAAAAATTTGGAATCTGAGAGTTGAAAAATAATTTTTTTTTGAGAAAATCACCTTTAAAGCTGTCCAAATGAAGTTCTTAGCAATGCATATTACCAATCACAAAATTAAGTTTTGATACATTTGAGATTTACAAAATATCTTCATGGAACATGATCTCACTTAATATCCTAATGATTTTTGGCATAAAAGAAAAAAAGGATAATTTCGACCCATACAGTGTATTTTTGGCTATTGCTACAAATATACCCGTACTACTTAACCCTGGTTTTGTGGTCCACAAATGGCTTTCTCATTCACAAAAAAAGTAACAAACAACTATGCATTTATTTGTTTGAGGTGGAGGTGTAAATGAAATCCCTAAGATGTAGTAGCTAATGACACAACCAGATTTAAGTATTTAAAAAAAAAAAGTCCATCCACTGATTACCGTCATTTTAACTCGTTTGTCAACTTCCCAAAGCTGAAAGTGTTTTACTGGTGGAGTTTGTTGATTCCTCTCAGACAGTATTGAAATGCAAGTGCTTGTCGAACTCGAATTTTCAATATTGTGCTATAAGTCATCAGGCATTGAAATGCATCAGAGGTGTGAATGTGTTTACAAGGTCTTCTGAACATGCCCCCTGCCAGCTGCAAGTTTATTCCCTCAACAGCCCTTTTCTCAGCTGTGATCAGAGAAAAAAGAAACATTTACTCATTTACATTACCGCTTTCACCAGCGTAGTCTATCATTTGCAAAGAATGAACTTAAAAAGAACAGCTTAGGTTTATTTTAAAGGTTAAAAACAAAGCATGTGAAGCAAGCTGACATTTTTGCTTATTCTTAGCATTACAAACAACCGCCGAATGGGTTGGTGTCCAATATATCTATTATGAAACTGATGAATGACTTAAAGTCAGGCCTAGAACAGGTATAGTGGAAAAAATAACACTTCATTAAATCCTAGTGACATTATTGTTCTTTTTAATTCCGTAAAACAAGCACTCTTTCTTGTTTTGCATGCATTTTTGAATTTTTGCATGCAAGCTCCTTCCATATACAAATAGAAAATGATAAAATAACGTATAAAAATAAAACACAAGGGAGGCTGATGTCGAGTGAAGTGAATTTCCTTTGAAGTGGATCACCTGGACCATGCAGTAAGCTCACAATTATCCATTTGGGAACAACCAAAACAAAAGCGGTTTCAATGAAGAAGCGAACACAAAGATTAGTCCGTCATCATCCAAAAAAGATCAAGGGAGGCTTTGGCAATATGACAACCTACAGAACATTTCCTGCAACAAGGCCGAGATTGGGACGCGCAGATCTAACGAGTAGGAAGTTACACTCTGGCGTTCTCCTGAATTCGGAAGTGGCTGGATCTTTCTGAATATTCAAAGCTTTGCATAGCGCATCTGTCTTGCAGGGTATTAATTATTCACGTGGCGGATTCCAAGTGCAACTTATGCTGCGGAGAGGGCCAAATTCATTTGTCTAGTGTGAAGCATAGACATAGTTGTGTTTAAATTGTCTTTGTTATTTATTAGAATTGCACTGCTTGGAAGAATCGAGACAAAACGAATGAGCGATAGAATCCAGCGGTTATTCCTGGGAGAGCTGGAGAGGGTCTACATCACACTTGACTTGTGAAAAACTGCTAAACCTTAAAGTGGGTCACACTTTGTGTGTGTAGCGGTTAAGTGGACTGAGGAGTGATTTAACTAAACAACAAAGGATCATTAGTCAAAGCGGCTTAATGACAGGATAGAATGCATTAAAAAAAGATAAATATGTCAGATCAAGGCATTCTGTGCGAAACCGAGGCCTAAAAAAATAATAAAAACAGTGTGTCCTCAGTGCATCGGCATAATGAAAGTTAGCAACACTGTGCAACTTCTGCGTCCCTGAAGCTTAATAAAGCAGGCAAAAAAGGTCACGCACAGTTGTTCAAAGGCTTTACAAGGCCTTTTAAAGCTTGACAGAGTAACTTCACAGTTCTGGAAGTAAAGCCCAGTGTACCACATTAGTGTCAGAACACCTCCGACACACCCAGCTTCCTCCCTGCTTCCGCTTTCATCTCTGACACAAACGTATAGATGGAGGGAGTCACAGCATCTGTGTCCTATTGAATTTGAAGGTGATGGAAAGACCTAATTGGCTGATTGATATCTGATGGGCTTTTTGAGTCCAGTGTGTGAAGAGAAAGAACTCTATCAGTGTCTCTCTCAGTCGATTAAAAGGTTTATCTGTCACCAATTTTGCAACTTTTTTTTTTTTTTTTTACAAATAATTTAAAAATAGGTCATTTTTTTCCTTACTTCATTCAAATAATAATTTTCAGTGTAAACCATTTTTGAAACACTTGTATTTGATATTTTAAAAATATCTGTAATACTTACAACTTTGGTACGTTTTTGATAAAAATGTAGAGACATAAGCTTTTAAGATCCGGAGTTTGTAAAATGCATCTTTAATACTTTAGTCTCGTATTAGTCTCTGATAATATCAGAATATAAAGTAATATTCACCACATTCATTTGCACATTTGCAGTTTATTGTTTCATGCATATTCTCTCTATTTCTATTGTTCTGTCTGTTTTTATATATATATGTATATATATATATTTTTTTTTCTTTTTTTATCTTTTACTGTTTCTTCAGCAATTTGTATTTATCATAAATTTGTCTGTCTGTACATTCTAGTTTATAACTTTCTTCAGAGTGGTTGTTAATTAAAAATCAAATAAATAACTAACTAAATAAAAAAGCATTTCACTTTATGTCTTACTTTGTATGGTTGTATGGGATAAATAAAATATGAGTTATAGCATTTTTCATAGCACAGCTATATCATAATTATTCAATCCCTATTCAACATCGCTGTTTTAAAATTTGAAAATTGAAAAAAAAAAAAAAAAAAAGTGAATAAAATTTGACATGGTTTTGAGTTATAGGATTTTTCATAGGACAGCTATGTCATAATTATTCAGTCCCTATTCAACATCGTTTTAAAATTAGAATTCGAAAATTTGAAAAAAGTGAATAAAATTTGATTTTGATTTTGAGTTAAAGGATTTTTCAGAGTAGATCTATGTCATAGTTATTCAATCCCTTTTTAACATCGCTGTTTTAAAATTTGAATTTGAAACAAGTGAATAAAATTTGAATTTTATTTTGAGTTACAGGATTTTTCATACTAGAGCTGTCATAAATATTCAAGCCCCATTTAACATTGCTGTTTTAAATTTTTAATTTGAAAATTGAAAAAAAAGTGAATAAAATTTGAATTTGATTTTGAGTTATAGGATTTTTCATAATACAGCTATAATCATAATTTCATAATACAGTCATAATTGTTGAATCCCTATTCAACATCACTGTTTTGTGAATGTTAATTTGAAAAAAAAAAAAAAAAAGTTAATAAAATTTGAATTTGATTTTGAGTTATAGGATTTTTCATAGTATGGCTGTAATAATTATTCAATCCCTATTCAACATCACTGTTTTCAAATCACTTATTAGTAAGGTAGAATGAAAAATTGTGTTAAAACACAAACCTTTGAAAACTCTTTAACTAGCTGTTACAAATACATAGAATTACCCCCTTTTTCAATACAATAGAAGAACCAAACTGGGCTTCAGAGAACCATTTTTTGCTTAGTGTGATGAACGTTTTAATAATGTAAAGAACTTTTTTCCACTATATAAAACTTTTTGTGCAGTGGAAAAATCCCATGGGTGTTGAAGGTTCTACATTAAACCATTGATTGATGCTAATAGTGCATCTTTACTTTTAAGAGTGTTCATTAGAAAGTCTATGGCAACAAGAACGTTTCCAAAATACAAAAACTTACTAGAGACTCAGCTGGCATTATCATTCATGAGTTTAAAATGTATTTTACCAAAGAAAGCCGAGTCCGACTGTGCACCAAAAGCATAACTTCATCAAGGTCAATAAGACGTTTGATCAGCTAAGAAGAATTAAATTGAGTTGCCAGAGACTATAAGAACACTAAACAAGCACGGCCTTCATGCCTGAACAGCACTCTTGACCAAGAACATCAAAAAGACCAACCAAAATATGCTAAATTGAATTTGGATATACCTGTGGAGGTTATGAAGTATGTTTTAATGAGCAGTGAGACCAAACAGAAACTCTAGTGCAAAAAAAAAACAAAAAAAACAACAACAACAACAACAACAACAACAACAAAAAAACAGTTTATGACTAGAAGCACATAGAACATAGATGTGGACATGCAGTCTTGTTATAGAATGCTTTGCTCTTAAGTGAAAATCTTGACTGTATGAAAGACATCATTAATTCTTTAAAGTATCAGGCCATTTCGTAAGAGAATGTGATGTTTTCAGTGCACAGAATGAAGACTCCTTGCAGCAGGTCAATGATCTCGAGTATGCATCCCAATCTACCTAGTTTAGGGATTGGTCCTAGAATGATCTCAAGTGGCCTGCACAGTCTCCAGATTTAAATCTCATTGAAAATCTTGGAAACCAAAGATTATCAGTGATCTAGAAGCTTTCGCATGTGAGAAATGGGCTCAGATTCCAGTAACAGAAGCGTCTAAGAACTTAGAGGCAAGGTTTGGAGGTCATAAAAAATAAAGAACTCTCAACAAACAGGACTTTAGGGGGGTTAAATAATGGTGTACACTCTCAGAAAATAAAAAAAGGTTTTCAAAAGGTAGTAATATGAACCATTTAGGTACTAATATGTAACTTTAAGATACGAAAATGCACCCTTTATGGGTAAATAAGGTGAAAAGGTGCACTTAGGTATCTATCTATCTATCTATATATCTATCTATCTATCTACCACCACAGCAATGGTCAATCCCACGTTTCGAACCCCTGGTAGGTCGCTGTAGGGTCATGTCGTGTCGGACTCTGAAGGTGACAGAGAGGGTGTGTGGGGGAATCAAAGCCTTGATGTTGCTTTGAGGGTGTGCACGCATTCCTAATTTGTCCCCCGTCACACGTCGACTGCATGGAACCGTTTAGAAGCCCACTGAAGTGCAGGACGTGGCGTGTGTGATGTTGGATAGGTGTGTGGGTGGGAATGGGAGTGTGTGTGGGGGGTGAGGAGCGTTTGAAGGTCGGGGGGGGGGGCCACTTCGTGGTCGGTGGGTCTGAGAAGGTGACGCTGCCTTGGCAACCGAATTTGATAATTGCTCTGTCAGTGCGGTGCAAATCCTGGCCCGCGCGTAGAAGGCATTAGCGCGGCCCACGACCAGGCTGCGCAGCGTGGCGCTAATGATGATATTTCCCTTCTTGCTCTACGTTCCCCATCCAACGTCATAAACACTCGGTACGGCTCCCTTGCCACTAGCTGCTAACATATGTTTTTATTTTCATGACTGCATCAATTTCCATGGCTCGGTGAACTCGGCGCTCCTTAATTATTCCACAGTCGTTTTTGCAAAGTGGAGTTTAATAGATTTTAAAAAGCCGAGCTGTCAGAGCTTGTCACAATAGAGTAGATGTTTCAAACCAGAGAGAGTAATTGGTTTGGGAACAGCAGGTTTCTTTGGCACTTCGGTCGGAGGCCGGACGGTGGTGGCGAATCACGTCTTTAAACAAGGTGGGTTAAATGCGAAATGTACCAAATTGGACGCTGGAAGTGATTTGATTGCTGTAATTACACCGTGACGCCGTCAATCTTCACGATGAGGCAATAAAGAGTCAAAACGTCTGAAGTGTTGACGGACGAAATTTGCAATGTCAGTCAGAGAATTGCTCAGCTCTGGATGCGGGCCAGATAACCTTGTTTACATCATCTATTTAATAAAACACAATGAAGTAGTGTCACCCACCGGTCCCGAACAGAAGCCTTGTCCTCACAATGCTCAATTATATAAAAACAGTATCTCCGATTACAGTAAACACTACCTTTGCTTCCAGCTTGGGTCATCTAAGGGCACTTTACTGTTTTAAAACAGAGAAGCTTTGTTCGGGAAAGCAGACAACACTGGAACGAGCCATATTCAAGTTTGAATTGACGCAGTCTCAGGTGTATTCTCTTACACCATCTCACCCCTGTGTATAAACACACACACAAACACACATACACACATATACACACTCAGATTAGCAGTTTTCTGAGAAGTGTGCTGGAGGTGTACTGTGTGTGTCCTTCCAAGCTAGCTGAAACCAGCTTGAACTCAATGGACTAGTCTAGTCCCCCCTCCCGGGCACTTTATGGGCTGGTCTGATCCATTCCCCTGTCTAACACCTCCTTAGAGCCTGCGTTTCCTTTGTTCTGTCAATACACAAACAACCATTCACATATGGCCACTCTGTAATCAGTGAAATACTAGCCTCTGGGCTTTCAGCAACACAGAGAGAGAGAGAGAGAGAGAGAGAGAGAGAGAGAGAGAGAGAGAGTTGGAAAGAGAGAAAACCATCCATGACCAATCAACTCCTAAAATACCTGTCTGGCTTTCGGTTGCAGATGTTTTCTGAGGAGGACACAGATGAAAAGATCGCCTTCCTGAGAGATTCACATTTTAAGGGAATGGTTCATGTCGTTATTTACTCGATAAAATCCTGCATGACCTTCTTTCATTTGTGAAACAGAAAAGGAAAATAAGTAGTCCACATAAATTAATTTCCACTAATAATTTCTGTACACTGTAAAATTGTCATTTTTATGGTAAAATCCAATGTTAAAAAATAAAAACTGTTAATTGGTTAACGGTAAGATCTAACAGAACATTTCACACAGTAAAAAACCTAATGGTACATTTCATTTTACAGTAAAGTACTGTTGAATTTACAGTTTTTAGAAGTGAAAAACAACAAATCATCTTCCCATTCCCAAAATTCTCTGTGCGACACTTCATGTTGCTACTGTATAGTAAAGTTCTTGCAACCACAGGTGTTTTTATTCCCAGTACATTTCACAGATTCACATTTTTTTTTTTTTAGTTTATATATTCATATAATGGTATGTAAATCCAAAACCAGTTGTTGGTTGCATTTCATGTCTAGGTGGGCAGTTAGACATGAACCAGAATAGAGTGCATTATGCCCAGTATTTAAGTGACTTATGGAAGTATTTATCCCATTATTTATTTATTAATAGGAATTTTAAAAGGTATTTATGGAAGCCCATTTTCACCACTGAGTAAAAGATCATTTTAAAAAGTTATTGCGACTTTTTCTCACAATTCTGACTTTTTTTTTTTTTTCAGAATTGTGTGATATAACCTCGCAATGGGAGCTATAAAGTCATAATTGCAAGATTTAAAGTCAGAATTGCAGGATAGATACAATTCTGACTTTTTTTTTTTTTCCCTCAGAATTGTGAGATATAAAGTCCAATTCCAAGGGGAAAAAGACTATTTTCTCAGAATTGCAAGTTTATACTTCACAATTCTCACTTAATAACTTTTGTTATAAAGTCAGAATTGCGAGTTTATGTATTGTAATTCTGTGTTTATTTCTCAGAAATGATTTCATTTCTGAGATTTTGAGTGTTTTCTCACAATTTTGAGTTAATATCGCACAATTCTGACTGAATAACTCTAAATTTTGTGTTAATAAGTCAAAATTGCGAGTTTGTATATTGCAGTTCTGTGTTTATTTCTTAGAATTGTGACTTTATTTTTGAGGGGTTTTTTTTGTTTGTTTTTTTCTCACAATTTTGAGTTTATATCTTAAAATTTTGACAATAACTCAAAAAATGGTGCTATAAAGTCAGAATTGCATGTTTATATATTGCAATTCTGTGTTTATTTCCCAGCATTGTGACTATTTATGTTTTTTCAGTTTTTCTCACAATTCTGACTTAATAACTTGAAATTGTGCATTATAAAGTCAAAACATATTGTAGTTTTGTGTTTATTTCTCAGACTTGTGACTTTATTTCTGAGATTTTTTAGTTTATGAGTTTTTTCTCAATTTTGAGTTTATATCTTACAATTCTGACTTAACTCAAAAATTTTTATAAAGTCAGAATTGCGCATTTATATATTGCAATTCTGTGTTTATTTCTCAGAATTGTGACTTTATTTCTGAGTTTTTTTTTTTTTCATAATTTCAAGTTTATATCTTACAAGTCTGACTTAACTCGAATTTTGTGTTATAAAGTCAGAAAAGTCAGAATTGTGAGATTATATTGCAATTATGTGTTTATTTCTCTGAATTGTTACTTTTTAACTCAGAATTGTGAGTTTATATCTTACAATTATGAGAAAAAAGGTCTTGAGAATCTTTGAGGAAAAAGTTGCAATTATCTTTTTTTTTATTTTCTATTGAGTGGTGGAAACTGACTTTTAAATATTTGTATTGTTTAGAAGTTATATGCCATGAAAAATCAAACAAAAAGACAAAGGTGCAAGATTGTGTGCTTGTTTGCTTGTCACAAGTCACATTTCTTTGACTGGTGGATATTTCTTTGCAGAATCAGGGGTAGGGATTCAGTCACATTAGCGAAATTTCAGTGAAATATTGCCCAGTAGTCCATTATCTATTGGCAGTAGCATAGAGATGCATGAAGTCACTTTCAAACCAAGCAGCTTTGTGTTGGTCAGTGTGTCGAATTCGCATGAGCAACTTGAACGTGAAGGAAATCTGGGTGGGGAACTTTCTTGCTTTCACACCACAGTCCCAATTGCACAAATTTCTATTGAAATGACTGGATTTTGTGTGCAAAACTTCACAGAGCAAAGGAAAACATGACAACTGCTGGAACCCTAACTGTTGGGCTCTATAACCTGTGAACTGGACCAGACTTTATGTTGAGCCAAAAGTCAGGCTGTGTGAGACTAGATGAAGACTGAAGATGAAGTTTCTACTTCAACTTAAGTTCATTTTACAGTCTATATAATGGTTTATCAGTTGAAAAGTGTGCTGAAGGGGAAGGCCTTGACGGTAAGTACACTATTACACCACCCTTCTCTCTCCAAAGCAGCGAGGGTAATTAAGGATCACAGTCTGCCTCTTTTGGATTCATTTCACAGGAACATTATTTCAGTAATACATTCACAGATTTGACTTTACCACACGCTTGTTTTTGCTTTCTAGAGTACTGCATCTATTTATTAGCTTTTTTATTAAAAGGTACTGTGGAAATTCAATAGAGAAGACAGGGTGAACAGGGTCGTGAAATGACATGTCAGAACGTGTGCTAATCGCTAAGCTCCTACAAGAGTTTTGCATTTAGTAAATACTGTAGTAAATTAAGCTCAAATTCTCTTCTTCAACAAAAGGTGATCCATACCAGGTGTTTATGTATGACCTCATTCCGCTTCGAGCCTACAATGATTATTTTGTCTGATCCGTATTTCTGAGCTCTTCGCATTTCACTGCTCGTATGGTAAGTCTCAGGTTGTCGGGATCAACCTGGCCAAGTCGTAACGATAGATAGAGGCCGTCGCATCGTAACAAAAAGCCTGCAAATCACACGGCCTGTCACGCACCATTTAGCAGCAAATGGGTTCAATTCATCTCGATAAGAGTCTCCAGAACTCAGTCGAGAAGGAAAACCCCAAACCACGATGATCATCCCATCATTCTCAGAGCGCTACAGGTGCCCCATACGACCCGGGGCTGAGCGCATTTGAAGTGCAGAACCACAAAAACCACTGGGACCGCAATCTGCACAAATATCGCTCACTTTATTTCACTCAGGAGATGCTTAGGAGTGACAAATGGCCCTTTTTAGCTTCACCGTTTCAAAAGCTAGCTAATGTATCTGGAAGATGCTGAAACAAAATTGTTCGCAGTAATGCAGGGTGAATTTCAAAAGCTAAAGAGGTCTTTGTAGATAAATATATGGCCTTTTTATCCCGCTCATTTTAGAAATGAATGAATCAAGCTAACTCTCTAAAACACAGATAGGCAATTAGCATAACAATATTCCAGTACACTCTAAAAAATGTTGGGTTAAAAACAACCCACCGCATTTGACAAATGAAAAGGGTTCTATAGATCATTTAAATGTTTTTAACACTAAGAAACATGGTTCTTTCAAGACTTACTGAAAGCTTCTTTAGGGAAACATGGTTTTTCTATGGCATCACTGCAAAAACCCCTTTGTTATTAAGAGAGTGTAGATGCTGTTCCTGTCAAAAAGGTTTGAAACTATTTCAAACCCACCCTGGGCCATCAAGCCACCATTATTGTTGAGCCCTGCACTTGGATTGGCCGTTAGTAGATCGAGATTGAGGAACAGTCCTTTGGCTGTTAACAAAAACCCATGATTCATAAAGTTTTACAGGAGTAACCACCGAGAAACCACAAACTAACCACACAGCAGCTTCTAAGAAACCACTGACAAGCTATTAAAACTCAAAATGAAATCCCTTCCAAACTGGCCCTCGTCTCTAATGCCTCTCAGTGCTCAGAGCCGAGGGTTTTTGTGGGTAGAGGAATGCAACTCACATCTCTGCCATAGCCAGCCGAGAAGGTAATGCACTCACATGTTGGCACATGTTAAGGGAAGCGCACCTTGTCTCTTATTAATAAAACTTGGCCTCCTCTTTGAAAGCTGGCAGCTTCTTTACCACTCCATGAATCACGCGGCGCACATCGCAACCGTCCTATGCACGCCCTTAAGACGTGATGATGTAAAAGAGGAGCTTTTAAAAAAACGCCTGAAAAAAGCAAGTTGATATTACGCAAATGTTCAAAATAATCACACCATCGAGCGAATGCATTGCTTGGAGAGAGAGAGAGAAGCAGCGGTTTAGATGTCATTCTAACAGATTAGAACAAGATAGAATGTCAAAGCTCAGCACAGTATAAAAAACTGAAATCTGACAATGACAATGATGGCTTCCTCTCTGTCTAATCTAAACATACCAGCATGATCACTTATTTTCCCCTCGGGCTATCGTATTGTTCCACTTCCATTCTGAAAGCTCTCCACAAATAGTTGAAATGCTTCTTTGCTTTTTTTGGGCTGCATCTAGACAGTGTGTTAACATGTCGTTTTTGATGTACCTGACCTCTTACAGCATGCACACAGAGCAGTTCTGAAAGAGAAGAGAAACAACATGTAAATGAATGCTTAGACATGTTAGTAATAATACTCACACCAATAAACATGCAAATACACTAAAATGAGAGAAAACAGAATGTTTCCTCTTTCAGAAACATTACAAAAATGAATTATATACAACATTTTAAAGAGCAGGTCATATGGGTTTTCGAAAAATATCTTTTTTGAGCTGTTAATCAAAAAGTGCAAAAGAGTCGACTTGGAGCTGCCTTAACGAGTCGTTATATTTTTGAATGTTCTGCCTGTTACTGGTATACATCACTAGGTGACACATTTGCATAATCTCCGCCTGTCTACAAAATACAAACACTCTGACTGTCCACAGACACTTCCGCTAGTAAGTGTGTTTACATCATTCTTGAGAAGATGCTGCGTTCTGCGCTGTCAAAGCGAGTTTGTTTTGTATTCATTTTTTCCCTCAACTTCAAAATTTGTCACTTTGAAAAGACTGGCTCGGTACTTCTGAAGCAACGTAGTATGATTTTGAAATGATTTTTGAAGTTGAGAGAGAAAATATGATCTGAGTTTTGCAACATACCCTAACTGTCTTGAGCCAGAATACATAGAGTTCAGGAAGAGCAAGACAAGATGAGATTAAAAAGTTTTTAATTGTATTTTTTTTATGAAAATAACCAATTGTTTCGCTAGATAAGACCCTTCTTCCTCGGCTGGGATAGTTTACAACCACATTTGGGATAGTTTGAAGCCGCATTCAAACCGCATTTTGGAAGTTCAAACTCGGAGCACCATATCAGTCACTTGCCAGGAATGGATTGGAGCACTATATTATTGTTTTGGTGCATGCTTTGTCATTGGTAGCCAGGGTTGCCAGGTTTTTTTTACAATAAAACCTACCCAACTGCTACTCAATCGTGTTTCAAGGGTGTCACCGTTAAAAATCACATTCTGGGGTGTAAAATACACATTGTTTTTATCGGGGTTCCCCTGGTAAATTCATATTCCAGGGGCTAAATGTGACATTATTGAGGCTGCTTCAACCCACGGACATCAAAAGCAACTGCGGACTTGGCAACACTGATGGCAGCGCTCGCTAAAGCCAGGCTCACACTACAGTATTATTAGCCCGATTTTGCCCCGATTTTCCCCTCCCAAGAGTTGGAGCAAAAATCTTGTCAAGCATCTTGATCGGCCCGATGTTCCACGCAGATTATCTGGTAATGTGAGGCGTTCATAACTTGCTCAAATACTCCTCTCTGTACCAGTCACAACAGGCTTCAGGGCTGCCAGGTTTTCACAACAAAACCCGCCCAATTGCTACTCAAAACTAGCTCAATCGCGTTTCGAGGGGGGTTCCCCGTTAAAAATCGTATTGAAGTTGCTTCAACCCACGGACATCAAAAACAACCATGGACCTGGCAACACTGATGGCAGCGCTTGAGTACTTCTCTCTGTACCAGTCACAGCAGGCTTCAGGGTTGCCAGGTTTTCACAACAAAACCCGGCTAATTACTACTCAAAACTAGCCCAAAATTACATTAAAAATTGCATTCCAGTGGATAAAATACACTTTTTTTCGGGGTTCCTTTGGTAAATTTGCATTTCAGGGGCTAAATATGATGTTATTGGGGTTGCTTCAACCCGCACACATTAAAAACAACCCGCCACAACAGTGTTAAAGTAGTCTAATTCCACAGGAAAACCACAGACTTGGCAACACTGACAGGCTTGGCCAGCTGACCAATCAGAGCAGAGTAAGCTTATGGAAGGGAGGGGTTTACAGTCCTTAGGCTCAAAACTGATTGAACGATCCGTTTCAAAATCATTCACAAATGACAAATGTATAAATGTATATTCTGAGAAAATTACAATGTTTTCTGACCTTAGATGCATTTAAACCTGTTGTAGGAGACTCCAACACAATATTAGGACACTTTAAAATACCATATGACCTGCTCTTTAAGAGCTGCCTGGATCCAATATACTGTTATACACATTTTCTTTCTCAGCTAACTCAATACAAATATTCCTAGAGTGAGCGCTTACCCTCTTTGAGCGACGCACTGAATCCGACCTTGTTCAGCTGCTGGGAAATCGAGGCCACGTTCGCGCCGACCCTGCTTTAGTGCAGATTCCAGTGTGATATTGCAGAATAATTAGTCCCTCCATCTCATACTTCAGGCATTCTTTTTTTCCATCGATGGGGAAAGGATTATGCAATGTGTTCCTCCAGAGGCCCATGCTACCTGAGAGAAAGTTCACGCCAGCACAGGCGTAGCCGGAGACTGTGGGAAAGTGAACAGATCCACAGGCTCGCAATGCTAATGAAACAGTTAAGAGCTTAGTTTGCTTCTAATGAACCAATGGAACAGATGGAACATATGTTGCGGAGATGATAAATTAGGTTAGACTTTTCTGGTCAGCAAAAAAGAATGAAGTGTAAAATGTACGGTATTGTTGTACTGCCTTTGTCCCCAAAAACCTTGTAAAAGTGAAAAGCTGCCAGTAATCAAGACGTCTAAAGAGTCTCAAAAGAGAGTGAGAGAGAGAAAAACCAGTTCAAAAAGTCCAAAAAAGTTCACCTTGCTTCTTCTCACATGAGGTGATGTGGTTTTCTACCGGTGGATTGAAAAACCAAAAGTTGCAGGTCTATTCTGGTTTGGCTGTGGGAAAGTGAAGCTTAAATCCTTATTAATATGCAAAAAGGAACTTCCAATTCAATCGAATTCTATGGTTTTTTATTGCAAATTCATCTGCTTCTTGGTTGAATCTTGTCAACTGATAGATGCCAGCATGGATATGTTGTATGACATTCCCTCATCTTCAGTAACCACAACAATACTACCCAAGATAAAAGGAAATACTAACCTAGAATACATAAAATATGGTTTCATGAGTACATCACAGTGTTTACATGCACTTATTTACTTTAAATCTTGCCTTCTACTGTATCTTTAAAGGTATGCATTCAACAGATGCTTTTATCTACAGTGCATACATTTTATTAGTTCATCTATTCCTTGAGAATTGAACCAATGATTTCAGGTTCGATTTGAGTTACAGGAATGGTGCAGGAATATCTTATTTGCACTGCCACATATTTAAACTTGCACCAACACAATAAGTCATATGACACAAGGGTAACAATGGTGTTCGGCATCATTGATATCAAACTTGGCATGACCTGTGAGCAGAAGACTACCACTGAATAGCTACTTCATTTTCGGTTTGTTTCTCACACAAAGTAAGTACAGATGAACTGACGTATAGACTAACGCTTGACCCATGTTCTGATGAATACTGGTGTCCAGGTCCAACTCAGTCACTCATTATCACAGCTCTGAGGACCCAAATGAGTCTGCCAAGCTCATGACAGCTGAAATTGAAGCTACGTCAAACATTTAATCAGCCTTGATCCAACCAGTTTTTGCCCCGAGGGTTCCCGATAAACATGCCAAGTTGCCATTCCTTCACTCTCCCACAGTCAATGTTTACAAATCTGTCTTCTCTGCACTTCAGCGTTCTGTTCTATCACTGTGAGCATGAATTCTTTGTTTTACCTGGCCCAGGTATAGCAGACAGGTTCAGCGCTGCATCTTTCCCTATAGAGCACTAACTGGAATGACTTCAGCCTTTACTGTTAGATTTGGGCTCTGTTCCAAAACCTAGCAAGCTGTCTATTGTCTAGACAGCTACCTTTTAAGGGAGCATCCTAAACTGAATTGGAGGCTGCAACTTGCATATAACAATAGCCCTACTGAAACAAAACTTCTTATCTGTATAGAGGTTTGTTTCAAATGTTGCTAAGCTAAAACAGTGTTTTATTAAGTATAAAATGACATTATATTTTGTATGTATATATTTTGTATAAAACAATATAGTACATTTCTAACTAGATATTTTAAATAAATTTTAATATTCTTTTTTTAAATAATCATATTTCAAAATGGACAAATCCATTCTTAACTTAGTTAAGTAATAAAATATGTGTGTGTGTGGCTAGCAATATTCAGTTAGTTCAAATGTATGAGATTGAAACAAATTTGATTTGTTGATGATAAATATATCAACCTGGTTATTGTGTGTTTTAACCACATTTTTAGTTTATTAGTACTATTGCACAAATCTATGGAAGCTTGTTTCTGACACTCAATTGTGACTTCTCAGAATTAAGAAATATAAACTCGCTATTCTGACTTGTTTTCTTAGGATACAATTTTTTTTTTCTCAGAATTGTGGGATAAAAACTCACAATTTTGACTTGTTTTCTCAGAATTGTGAGATGATGTAAACTTACAGTTCTTGACTTGTTTTCTCAGAATTGCATCATACAAACCTGCAATTTTACTTTTTTCTCAGAACTGTGAGATTAACTCAAAATTTTGACTTTTTTTTTCTCAGGATTGCATGATACAAACTCACAAATGCGAGTTTTTCACTTTTCTCTCAGAATTGTGATATAATCTTGCAATTTTGATTTGTTTTCTTAGAATTGCATGTTACAAACGTGCAATTTTACTATTTTCCCTCAGAATTGAGATATAAACTCGGAATTCTGACTTGTTTTCTCAGAATTGTGCAATACAAACTTGCAATTTTACTTCCCCTCAGAATTGAGATATAAACTCGGAATTCTGACTTTTCCTCAGAATCGCATGATACAAACTCTCAATTTTGACTTTTTTTCTGTGTGATCTAAATTGTCATATAAATTCGCATTTCTGACTTGTTTACTCAAAATTGCACAATACAAACATGCAATTTTACTTTTTTCTCTCAGAATTGAGATATAAACTAGCTATTCTGACTTGTTTTCTCAGAATTGCGTGATACAAACTCGCAATTTTGACTTTTTTTCTCAAAACTGAGATATAAACTCGCAATTCTGACTTGCTTCCTCAGAATTGTATGATACAAACTCGTAATTTTACTTTTTTCTCTCAAAATTGAGATATAAACTTGATATTCTGACTTGTTTACTGAGAATTGCACAATACAAACATGCAATTTTACCTTTTTTCTGAGAATTGAGAGATATAAACTCAGAATTTTGACTTTTTTCTTCAGAATTGTGATGTAATCTCACAATCCTAACTTTTTTCTCAGAATTGAGATAGAAACTCGCAATTGTGAGTATATGTCCCACTATTCTGAAAAAAGAAGTCAGAATTGTGAGATAAAAAGTCACAATTACTTTTTTTATTCTTTATTCAGTGACAGAAACAGGTTTCCACAGAATTCATACCTGTTCTTCAGTCATACACAAATCTTAATGACTAAAAATGCTTCACATTAGGTTTATTAGTTTATGTTAAAACTGTGTAATCCAAATGGACAGAAAATTTATAGGCAATTTAAATACATATATCTTAAATTTAGGCCTTTTTAAGTGTTTGTGTGATGTGTATGATGCCTGCAAAAGCAGCTTGCTAGGTTTTGGAAGAGATGGGAGCCCACTGAGGAAGGGACTAAACTGCACCTGTAGCCATAAAAGAAAATAGCATGCAAAAAAATAGTATGCTGTATGCAACCATAAACATTTCAGACAGCAGCACACTACATTGATTTCACATGACTCATTATGCTGCATGCTTAACTCAGTTATCATCTCAGAATATTGATGTTTTGCAATTTTTAATCCAATTTTGTGCAAATATATCCTCATTTTTGGCAGTCTGATCAAATAATGAGTCAAGAAGGAGATGTTAAAGATGATGAATGACATTGCTTACTATCATTCGTCACAATGAATGGAAGGTCAAGTTGAGCTCATTTCATTGTGACAGTTTTCCCACACAGCTCTGGTTGTATATTGCACATCAGAGTATTACATTCATACAAAAAGTCTGCATGATGTTCAGAGTTTTCATAATGCTTTCTTTAAAATACTCAGTATGTCAAGAAAATCTCAGTTCTACACCTGTTTTCCTTACCTGTATGCATCATGCACAAATTTTAGTACAACGCAGGAACAGTGTCAGTCAATGCCTAAATAAGAAAAGACAAAACCAAAGAACAAAAACACTTCCTAATTATTTTCATAAGACTTAGATGCATTGAGCTGAATATATAATTTAGTGTGCAAAGGAACAAGAGTTTAAATCCCAACCTAATGCATAATTATTCATGTAAACAAAGAGAAACTGCAGTGGAACTGAACCAGCGATAATGCATTTGACATTAGCATGCTTTTTTTTTTTTTTTTTTTTTCCCAAATGACAAGGTGAGTTGAGGGTGATTTCTAAAAACCCACTCATAAAGATGCACCTGAAACATCAAATATACAAATATTTTAAAGGGAATTTGCATTTTAAGTCCACTGAGCATATGTAATCTTGGATAGGCCTATGCTGAAAAAGTGAAGTAGTATTTACTTGAAAAAAAAAAAAAAAGCTAGGAAACAATTCATACTCTAAACTGCTAGTAAATTATACAGTAATTACAAGGAAACGCAGTTTCTTACATGTATTAATATTCATAAAACCAGAATAGTCTAAGATCATGCATGAAAAAGGTTCTGATAAACTCTTCAATGCATGTTCTACTGAACACATAGATGTTAAAGAGCTGACGTTTGCACAGTATAACACTAACGTGCAACTTGCAGGACAGCTGCATCTGTCCCATTATTAAATGGGATCAAAACAGTTTCTGTTTCCAACATGATCTTGCTGACAGTGTTGTTTGTGCAGTCATGACTGGACACTTCAGTCAGACAGCTGAATCAGAGAAATATTTCATAATCTCCACCAACCGCTGATTGGAATAGCTTCAGGTGGAATTTCTGTGCATTCTAATTCATCCCTGTTTCTGCCTGAAGTGTGCACTGATCTGGAATTCCTCAAACTTGGGAAAGAGGGGGAATTCCACACAGTAATACTTCAAGTCTTGCCCACCCTGTCTGCTGAGCTCACTTCCTGCTATAGACTCAGACAACAGGAAGTAGATAAATGTCAGCAGGCATAATGAAGGGGCATAATGCAGGTGAGGCGCTGATTAATTGTCCCTTACAGTATAGAGGGAAGGAAAGTTCCATAAATCAAAATACACTGTCATCATAAGCCATTATCGCCACCATGTGGTGAATGCATGAAGAATAATTTCCAAACTGAACTAGCAAAGAAACTTCAGGACAGAATTTACAAAGATCAATCAAAATGGTCTACAAAGACAATAAGAAAAATAAAATAAAAATCCAGTTTGTTCTTATAACTACCTTGCTGTTGGAGAGTTCGTGATGGATCTCTTCATTTCAGACAATCTGCTGATGAATTAGAAGATGAATAACTTTTTTCCTTTTCTAAACTTTACTCTCTTCAGAAAACGTATGAAAAAAGTGAGAGCTGTAAAATAAGCATGTGATACGTACATTTCACAAAGTTTTATTTTATGACAACAAATAGCAAATGTTTAGCCTGTTCCAGAGTCATCATCATACTGGCCACAGACTAGAGCAGGTTCCAGAGTTTAGGAAACATGTCGGCCACGTTCACACAGCAGCAAAATACGATTGTCAGTCCTGTGTTTAAGTCCTTACGGTAACGTTCACACACGGATATTTACGAGAGAGAAAACCGCATTCTGTAACCGAACTCACATCCGTACATTTTCAGGACTCACAACCGCATTCTCGGAAAACACGCGCTGTGTTGACAACAGGGCCTGGCTACGGGATTGACAACCGCATTTACTTACGGATGTGTGTCTCGAAATGTCCTGTTCGCACAGCAGCCTACAGTAGCGTCTGGAATACTACTAGGGACTTTAAGCAGCAGTCACGTATGGAACGGCAAGTCATATTGCGCGTTCGCGACTTTAATTGGAACTTCTTGACGTTCTACTGTAACCGTCTACTACGGGAGTACAGCTGGTTTGCCGTAGTTTTTACAACGTGACAGATTAGGTAGATAAATGTTACATTTTATAGTATATACCACTGCAATTCCATCAGTATATAATTCTACCATTAGTCTTTCATTTAATCTGTGTTGATATGTTTTAAATTTAAGATAATGTTAACGATTTTTTCATTTGTACAAAGATATATGTCTCCTGCTGGCAACAGCACATCAGGCAGCACTGAGATTAGAGATGATTTTAAGCGAACAATGTAAGTATTGCCTAAACATCATCCTTATCATTTGTACTTAAATAAATGACTGAATGCCGCGTTGCGTCATCTTGTTTGCGGTTGCTGATTCCTAATGATTTTTATGTTCTCGGCTATACGACGGTGTAACAGCTTACTTCCGGTCATCGTAGTCGTTCCGATGGAAGCTGTTGCTTAAAGTCACTACTTATGGAACGGCAACGGCATTCCGACGTCATATTGTGCGTCCCAACTTTAACTGCTACTTCTTGACATTCTACTGCAACCGTCTACTACGAGAGAACGCAAGTTGGTTTGCCTTAGTCGTTACAACGTGACAGATTACGTAGGTAAATGTTACGTTTTATGGCATATAGCACTGTAATTCCATCAATATACGATTCTACCATTAGTCTTTAATTTGATCTGTGTTTATGTTTTAACTTTTCGTTTCAACAAAGATATGTTTGCTGTTAGCGACAGCACCTAAGGTAGCACTGAGACTAAAGATGACGTGAAGCGAACAATGTAAGTATTGCCTAAACATCCTCTTTACTTAAATGTACTTAAATGACTAAATGACACTTTGCACTGTCTTGCTTATGGTTGCTTAGTCATTTTTACGTTCTCGACTACTGCGGTGTAACAGCTTACTTCTGGTCATCGTTGCCAAAGTCTTATCAAAGTCTTATCACTTTTTGACATGATGAGTCCAATCAAGCCGTGAGTTCATGCGTCAAATCTTCATTAAATGACAGCAGCTTTTATATTTGGGTGGGAAGTAAAGCATTTGAGTCAGGCGCAGAGCAGCTCCAATGGAGAAAAACTGACTGGACCTAAAACTTTCAGGTGACACATTTCCCCATCACTGTAAGTTACTGAAACCACACACGAAAACACGCAACACATGGTAAACGTGTTTATGGAGCAGAACGGCTCTTTCTCGCACTATATGTTTTGACGTACAACTAGTTGTCCAGTCCTGTTTCGTTCAAACAATGCGTTTTCCAAGAATGCGGCTGAGAGTCTTGAAAATGTACAGGTGTCAGTTTGTTTATGAAATGCAGTTGTCACACCCGTAAATAACCATACTGTGTGTGAACGTAGGAACTGTATTAAGGACTCATATACAGGATTGACAACCGAATTCTGCAGCTGTGTAAACGTTGCCAGTGTGAACATATCCATTGATCAACACGGTACACTTTCCCACAAATCGCATCAGACATTCAGGAAAAAGGAAGCAAGCGTCAAAAGAGAATGCAACAGTCTGTGTTAGACGTCACTTTTATTCTTTCTGTTTCAGACAATGATAGAATGAAAAACTCAATAAGGTGAATATCTCAGGAGGAGAAATGGGATGAAGACTTTCTGGAGCAGGAAAAAGGATTGCTGAGGTCCAGCAGAGGATATCTAAACACTAAACTGGTGCTCTGTATGGTCTTTGTTGGCAAGTTTTACAACAATTTAGAGCAACATCTAACATTTGCTTCATCAGAGCCGCTTTTCCCTGCTGAAAAAAACAACAACAACAAAAGCAATAGAAACCATCACACAATTTATAATGGGAATTGTATTGGATTTAATGGAAACTGTAATGAACCCTGTTGGTCTCTACTAGTAATTGGTCACCTTCTATTGGTGGCTTGTTAAAACCGCTAAATCCTAATGGAATATGTCCCAAAACACACTACAGGAAATAATTTTTCAACGGTTAAAAGTTGATGGTTTGTAATGTTTATAGTGGTATTTGTAAACCATTAGAATTTCTGTAATTTTTTTTTTTTTCAGCAGGGTTGATTTAACATTCAGAGGTTATGTCGGTGTAATAATTAAACCAATCAATTCACACCTATGTTATTTGTCTCGTCAATTATTTGTATTGACGAGACAACAAAAATAAAGATGCTGCATGGTGCCACCGTACATTGCAACACACATGAATGGGCACTGCACTAAACATTTTCAGATTATAAAGGTGCACAATATAGTTTGTTTTTGTTAGTCTAGCCAGATGTCTTGTTCTAAATACTTTATGTGGTAAGGACATGATCTTGCCTCCGGCCTTTGATGTTAGCACTTACAACACCACTTATGGGTGCACTTGATTACCTTTATACAAAGACTGGTTAAAACTAGAGTATAGGCAAATTCACATTGTTAAAATTCACAGACAAAAAGTTGTTATACAGTATTTATTTCACAGATTAACTAAATCTGGATTACCTCCATTTACATCCAAGAAAGGAACCCAATATAATACTGCAAGCGAGCAGAATGATGCAACAAAATAAAATTGCTCCCAACGTAATCGACATCGACAAACAAGCAGCATTGTGCGATGGCATTATAAATCATCATAATGGAACAAGTTAGTTTTGTTGCAATGCACTGCTTGTTTGCAGCATATACTTTGTGGAAAGAAAATAAAAATCATGCTTGTACCAGTTTCACAACACAACATGTCCAAG
This sequence comes from Cirrhinus mrigala, assembly GCA_036247105.1. Taxonomy (NCBI): domain Eukaryota; kingdom Metazoa; phylum Chordata; class Actinopteri; order Cypriniformes; family Cyprinidae; genus Cirrhinus; species Cirrhinus mrigala. Next base: position 23,739,770 of record CM070020.1, on the reverse strand, counting down.
TAATTAAAACAGATCAAGATTCTTCCGATTTAAAAAAACATACGTTTAAAGGTTTTTAACTATTAGCGCTAACAAATTAAAATGGCTTAGTGGAAAAAAAAAAAAAAAACCAAATAATAGAAACAACTGATATGACAAAAACAACATAAAAAGCGCAAGCTGCATTTTAAAGCATTAAATCAACTAAACATCTTTTTTTTATCATATTTAATGACCTAAACCATGGACTAGCAATCATTTTAACAAGTTATAATATTCTGGCCGTGCTTCTCAAGAGGATTTTTAAAGGAGAGTCTATAGCACTTAAGATAATTGTAAAGTCTAAATGTTGAAGGCCATTGGAATTGCTGCAAGGCAGAATTCCGAGGGCTGCACGGAATACTGAAAACTAGACGGAATCTTCAATCAGACGGAACACTCAGAATGTGACTGAATCTTTAGCATTATTACACTTCAGCTGCCATCCTTACATGAAGGGGATGATTTACAGTGACTATAGTTTCAAATATACACAAGAAACAAACTGGTCTTGGGCTGGTAGTGCAAAAAAAAACTATTTTGCTCAAGTGTTGTGTTGATTTTGCCTCAAAAAGCAAAAGAAAAAAAGAAAATTCTATTTTGCATTTAAAAAAAGCTTTTTTAATGACCATTAACATCTCTGCATTAACATTTTCCCCCAAAAATTCTCATTACCGTTATGTGCCAGAATTACTTTTTTTTCCCTCACATTATTTTTAATGGTGATTCTCACTACTATCAAATTTAACTTATTTAACTTATACTGTATTTTTTTAAATTAAATCACCATAAATTATAATTTCTACCACAAATCATTCTATGATGCATAAATACTTAACAATATTACTCATTTTTTTACATTATAATAATGAGAATTGGGGGATATGTGCTTAATTCTGAGAAAAAAAACGCAAAACATTTGTTTAGTCCAAACAGGCTTCATTTTTTTCACGCAAAATATTGTTTCTTTCAAATTTGGGGTGAAATATGACCTGCACAAGTTCTTGATAAGATGCAATATGATTCACCCTTAGTTCACTTTTTAAAATTATAACTGCCTTAGCAAAATCCATTAAATGTTCTTCTAAGAAACCACTGTGGACTTGACAAAAAAATTCATAATTAAAAAAAAAAAAAAACACATATAAAACATAAAGCATGATATCTGTCATTGCTGAGGCTCCTTCTGCTCTATCCATCTTTAAAGTGAGAGAAGAGCAGGCGGATTGTGTTAAGACGGGAAGAGGCCAGATCGCACAGCTGAAGTGCCGTTACTGGCTCACCCCAGTCTTCTGCTGCACCGGGACGGGAAGGGGAGCGCAGAGCAGCCATTACTTTTTTAGTGATTGTACAAAGTTCCAAAGGTCTTTGATCACCTGCAAGAAAACAAATGGGGGGAGAGAGAGAGAGAGAGAGAGAGAGAGGGGAGGGGGGAAAAGGATGAGTTGGTGAAGCTGGAACGGAGTTTCTCTGATGTAGCGACTCATTTGGATGCTTAATAATTAGAGCCGTGTGAGTCAGTTTGGACGAAAAGCTCCACATTAGCGGTGCGTCTGGGGTATAACTACAGCGCTGAGCCCAGAGGAAGGGGGTGCAGTCGTTGTACATACCAGAGGGTATGACTAGTGCCTCTCTTTGACAAAGACATGTCTCACACCTCTTTGCCTGCTGCGCTCCCAAAGCCGTTTTTGCTCGAAAACACACTCTCACACACACACACACACACACACACACACACACACTCCACCCGTTGTACATCTGAGAGGACACCTGCGCTGCAAAGTCTGACACGCTCCAGCCTTGTTTCTAGAACAGACGCACAGGGCGCAATGCATCAAATAGCTCATAACTCATTACCGACCAAAACACGAAAACATCTAAACTCTGTTCCAAATCCTAGTGAGAGGACTTGCTGCATACTTTCGAAGTCAGCATCTTAACTGAAATGGGTCCTCATAAGTGATCTGGAACCATCTTCAGAGATAGCAATGCATGCAAATAGCACTCCTCGAGAGAAATGCACTGGAGACTTGACTCAATATGACAAAATACCAAACCCACAAAAATAGTCCTTTTCAATAGCTGTTTCTTTCATCCTCCCACGTCTATGAATAGTAGTCAACTGATTTATCGACCAGGGTTGCTATAAGACGGTTAACAAATGAAGACAGAAAATGGGAGTTTCTGTACTCTGACACTCATCAGCTAAACAGTAGACAATGTTGATAAGTGCAAGCATCGGCTGATGAGTTTTTCTGTTTGGACAATAATAAGTGTTGGATGAGGGACTTTGATTCTGACAGTGTTGAAAGCCCAGTGCAGTTCTGTCTAATAATTGAAAGACATATGCTCTTTTTCCATATACTGCGTTCAGAAAATCTGCATTTTAATATTGGATATCTTTGATCTCTCTTATAAACATTTAATGCTGCAAACCCCAAAACTAAATCCAGATGACATACCGAATCTTCTTTATTCATGTTTTTCATCAACTTCATTATTTGTGATAAATACCATAGTATAGGATTACAGAATCAAGAAGTTACAACATGTCTATTTTATGGATTTATTTTTTATTAAAATTGTTCTAAATTTTTAAAAATATTTAATTTCTATTTTTTATTTTTTTTTTAATTAAAATAAATATAGAAACTGTGGACTAATGGTTAATGAGTCGGGCTTGTAACCGAAAGGTTGCGAGTTCGAGTCCCAGGTCCAGCAGGGATTGAAGGTGGTGGGAGTGAATAACCAGCGCTCTCTCCACCCTCAATACCACGACTGAGGTGAGTCCCTTGAGAAAGGCACCGATCCCCCAACTGCTCCCCGGGCGCCGCAGCGATAGCAATATGGCTGCCCACTGCTCCGGGTGTGTGCGTGCATGTTTGTTCACTACTCACTACTGTGTGTGTGCACTTGGATGGGTTAAATGCAGAGCACAAATTCCGAGTATGGGTCACCATACTTGGCCACCTGTCACGTCCTTTCCTTTCCTAATTTACTATCTTTAAATTAAATAGTGTGATTTTCTACAGACCTACATCAACCATTTGCTACACTCTAAAAATGCTGGGTTAAAAACAGCGGTTGTTTTGACCCAGCGGTTAGGTTAAATGTTTAACCCAACCTTCTGGGTAGTTCTATTTAACTCAATTATTGCTTAAAAATGACTATATTTCCTGCTTAAAATTAACCTAAAATAGGTTGGAAATTATGAACATTTATTAATATGTTCAATAAATGAACATTTATAACTTGAATAAATAATAATTAAATAATAAACATTTTTTACAATTGCTTATTAACCCTTAAATGCATACCTCAGGTCTTTAGCGACCCAGAATGTCATTCACTACCCTCTCCCTCCTTCATTTTTTAAAGTTAGGCATGAACTTTCTTATTATTCCTCAATCTATTCATTATAAACAATATAACAAGAACATTTTCTTTTTTTTAAAGAATGTCTGTTTTCAGATTATTTTTTTTGTAAAAAGTGTAATAGTGTTAGCAGATTTTATCTACACAACAATATTTAAATATCTGATTACTCAATACATGCAATTCACCTTTATTCCTGGAGGTGGCACTGTTTATTAGACAATAATGACGTGATGTTTCACTCACAATTACCGCAGGCATAAAACAAAAGAATATCATCAGCCAAAATTTAACTGGTTTGAATAGCTATGCTGCAGAGCAATTACTTTTATGCCATAAAATATAAATGCCACTGTCATTTGATGGTGGATGTGGTGAATAAGCTGCCAGCATTCAAACTATTGATTTTGAACTCATTGAAAACGATAGTTTTGCGAATATGGTTGGAATATTATCTGCTCAAACTGAACCCATCTAAGTTTCAAAGGTGAAATGTGCTTTATTTTATTCTTCTGAAATTGTTCTTAAAATATCAAGAGTTTTTTGTTATTGCAGCAGTTAGAGATCCATCCATGCTGGATATACAGGTCCGTATCGCTAATAGACTCAAATATGTAATACTGATAGGCGAAACATTCATGCATTTAAGGGTTAATAAATGTTCACCTACTGATTATTACTGATGCCTCTAGTAATTATGTGTCTGATTTTTAACTTACAACCTATTTGGGGTTAATTTTAAGCCAGCCACATACTATTTTTTAAACAACAGTTTAGGTAAATAAAACTACCCAGAAGGTAGCTGGTTTTAGCTAGTCTCCCAGCCTGGCTAGTCTGGTCAAGCTGGTTTTTCAAGCTGGTCTCCCAGCCTGACCAGCTAAGACCAGTCTGAAAAGCTAAGGAAGTGGCCAAAACCCCTCTAAAACCAGCCGGCTGGATGCTTAGGCTGGTTTTAACTGCTTTTTTCAGCAGGGCTAACCGCTGGGTCAAAACCACCAAATTGCTGGGTTTGCTTATAGTTCACCCAGTGCTTGGTTGTGTTTAACCCAGCATTTTTTAGAGTGTATCCTATAATGCTGGGCAGTTTGCAAAAAATCTGTACCAGGATTCTGGCGGTTTCACTGTTTATCATGGTTTTCCCTCACTGTGCCTTTATATGAATCAGATTTAATCATGATCTGAACAGACATGCTACATTATTGAACAATCAGTTTTTAATGTAAATTAGATTGTATAATTTCAAACACTGAAGCAAAAACAGAATGGTCTGACCTTAGCTTTGTGAAATTACGCTACATAAAACATATCTGCATGAAACAAAAACAACAGATGGGCTGAATCAGAACGCAAATTCAGTCTGTGACAGCAGGTGGCGCTTATGGAACAGCAGCCATACAGCGTTTTCCCAGTTACCGCTGTAAACAAAGCAGTGCAGCACTTTTAAATACTACATTAATATGCATTAAATGGAGGTAAGTTAAAGAGAAAACATCATCTAAACTTCTGAAGACAGTTCCCCTCAGAGATACATTCATATAAACCCTTCACCCCAAGTTCAGTATTTAGGATTTTAGGAACAATATTTCTCCTTTGTGTTCGTCTTCAGCGTCTCTGGCTTCTGTTAATGGCCGTTTACAGTTGGTTTATTTGCCCAGTTAAGAATTTGTTGTGTGTTATTAATAGTTCTCTAACCATTAGTCAGAAGTGTATGCAGTAACAAGGATCTCCTCTCAATTCACGACACTGTCTAGACTGCTTAGCCACTTGTACCAGTATACCATTTTTTTTTTTACAATTCATACTGTGTGCGTAATTCAAACAGGTTTACCATTTGAACCGTTATTTCGCCCTGCACTACTACCTTACTCTCTAAGATATTGGAAAGACTATCAAAAGAAATCCATATCGGTCAACAACTATCTACAGTGCCTTAAAATGCTGTCTAGATATGCAGCTCACTAGGTTTTGGAACAGCAACAAATACTGGAATGATGTAGTACTTGTACTACCTACAAACTGATTTTTTGGGATAATAAAAAAAAAAAAAGGGTGACGTGTTTTAATGTGTTCCCGTAGCTCAAAATGCAGACACAAAAGTCACGGTTTGATTTCCAGGAAACTGAGAAATATGTAAACCATTAATGCAAGTCGCTTTGGATAAAAGCATCTGCCAAAAGAATGAATTTAAATTTAAAATGTGCTTAAATTAATAAAAATAAGGTCACAAAGAAAAAATATTAGGGTACAGTGAGACCTGGATGTGTTTTTGTAGGATCCACCCCATTGGTACCGCTAACACACACACAGACACTCACACTGACATTTGCACTCTCTCGTGTGTAATTCATCCTGAGAAAAGAGGAGCTACAACAGACATGATAGTGCGCTTTAGTTAAAAAGGGAGATTTTTCTCTTTTGACCCAAACGTGGCCATTTGTGAGGGCTGCTTTAGACTACTGCAATATTTTAGGTCAACACCCAGCCTGACACATACGACTGCAAAAAAAGCTCTAGACTAAAAGAGACAGCGAGAGAGGAATGAGTGAAGGAGGGATTTAAATCACAGCTAAAGATGTCAGGCGTGACAGCTCCCTCCTGTTCTTTTGAATGCCAAGAGGTCAATCAGTACATATTTCAACTGCTGATAAAAAAAAAAAAAGAGCGGCAGGAAGATCTCAATGCCACCCCCGACTGGCCCACTAAGAAAGAAATAAAATATACTCAAATGCAAGTGTTTGAATGTAGATGTGATTATTTTACTTGTTTTTTAACTAGTGACCTGAACAATAACATCCATGTTGGCACAAACATTTCAAGGTAACCTTTGCCTTCTTGAGGCCGGGTTATTATAGGTAACAAATGGTACATTTACATGACAATGATGTACTAAAAACTGAGTTTTCTTTTGCGTTTTTGAAAGGTTTTATGTACAATGCCATCAAAACGATCCCGTTCGCATGGATCTAAAAAAGCGACTAAAAACGATGTATTGCACATGCCGAGCCAGTAGATGGCGATGTCACTTTGTAAATTTGGTTGTCAAGTGTTTGCCACCATTTTCACAAATTTGCATTTTTGTACACAGAGAAAATAATGGTATTGTTATTAAAAACACATACTCTCAAAACAATTTTTAAGAGTTTACAATTTAAGGCGCCCAAAACTCTGTTGTTGTGTAAATAAGCAGTTTAGTTTAAAATGATGTTGTGTAAATGCCTGCTAAACCTAAAACCATAAAAACAAAATTTCCATTACTTGAAATAAAAAGTCTAACATTACAAAAGACTCCAGCTGAACAACGGCTCCAGTGGCGTAGGTGGTAAAGGTCAAACGAGATTGACCCAAGTTCGAATCCACCTTTTACCAAATTTATTCGTTCTTCCTTTTCATCCTATCAATCCTATCAGATTGGAATGGCATTTATTTTCAATAAAATGAAGGAAATAATTGAAAAGTGTAAAATAAAGTGCCTCACGGGTGTTTTTCTGTAAGGGTTAGGGGTAGGTGTAGGGACAGCTTTACTGTCCCAAAGCAGCAACCATTTAATAATAAAAAAAGCATACTACATAATGTTTTATAATGTATTATAATACTGACATGCAAATATCTACCAGAAAATGCATTTTTACATTTTGTAAATAGAATCTACGGCTATTTGCACTTAGTTTGACTTGATGTACTAAAATAACTAAAATTAAAATAAAAATTTCTAAAAAAAAAAAAAAAAAACAAAATACTAACATAGTAAACTAATAAAAATGATAAAAACACACAAATTACTAAAACTTTAACTAAAATTAAAATGAAAACAGAAAGAAAAAACAAATATGAACTAAATCCTGAAACAAAATAAAATATAAAAAACTAAAATTTATTTTATTACAGCTACTTGCCTAGTTAACATTTACTATTTACATTAAGTTTACCTTGATGTACTTAAATAACTAAAACTGAAAAAAAAAAAAAAATGACAGACATATTAAAGAAAACTAAACACAACAAACAACTAAAACTTAAACACTAAACCAAAACTAATTCAAAATAGTCATAAAAGCTATATTAGTATCTCAATGATACTAAAATAACACTACCTTGAGGTTTGTTACTTCTCAGTACTGCAAGAACACACATAACAATGTTAAACTGTACGTAGTTAAGTTTGCCTTTACATAATAGAGTACATTTCTAGCCCGATGCTTTTGTATCTCTCCGCCGCCTGAGGAATGTCTCATCTTCTGAGCTGAAGAGTGTCTTAATCTTTTAAGTGGACATTTCTTACATAAAAGACCTTTTAGAAGTGTTGATAAATTTTGTCAGGGCCGAACACGCTTTCTATGCAATGTATGAACGCTAGAAATACTCCAGCCAGAGGGTGACAGTGCTTAATGAAAGCAGCGATACTCACTTGTTTATCGGAGATCTTGAAACAGCTTCTAGCGTAGTTCTCAAACTTCTGTTCCGTCTTTGGAAGTGGCCTCCCCTGTTTCAGAGAAACATATTTTTGTAGAAATGAAATGGCCCTTTTTCATCACTCGTGTCTCTCTGCTAAGTGTTGAGATCATCCTGACACGGAGCCAGCGCGCTGCTGCCGTGATGAACAGGGTGAGTCGTTGGGTGTTGGACGCACTTCAGTGAACTCACATTTTTTGTGGCCTTTACAGTAATTCCAGTTCTCCTTATCTACAGCAGACCGAATGAAATCACACCGACACAAATCATCATATCTGCTCAACACAATCCATCCGCCGTATCCTTCGAGTTTTAAACTAGATATTACAGCACAACTTGCTATTCATCTCGCTCTTCTGTTTCTGTCATTTTTAAGAAGCGTACAGCTAGTGTAGAGATGTCTTAAAGGAATATTACAGGTTTTTTCAACCTGCTGTCAATTGCCACAATCAATAACTTACTAGCCTGTCAGTATGTGCACTACTATTCAAAAGTTTGGGTTCAGTAAGATCTTTTGTAAAGAAACGAATACTTAAATTGACCAAAAGTGAGAGCAAATACTTTTAACGTGTTACAAAAAAAGAAAAAATCTATTTCAAATAAATGTCATGTCCATATTCCATAATCATAGTTTCAACAAAAAATTCAGCCTCAAAACTGTTTTCAACATTGAGCAGCAAATTATCATATTAGAATGATTTATGAAGAATCATGTGACACTGAGGACTGGAGTAATGATGCTGAAAATTCAGCTTTGCATCACAGAAATAAATTACATTTTAAAATATTTCTACTCAACTAGAAAGCAGTTATTTATAATTGTAATAATATTTCACAATATTACTACTTTTACTGTATTTTTGATCCAATAAATGCAGTCTTGGTGAGCTTAAGACTTTGTTCCACATAAGATTTCTTTCAAAAACATTAAACATGTGTACCAACCCCAAACTTCTGAACAATAACGTAGGTGGTGCTGACGAGACAAGAGAGTTTTGCATACAGTTGTAGTCAAAAGTTTACATACACCTTGCAGAATCTGTAAATTGTTAATTATTTTACCAAAATAAGAGGGATCATACAAAATGCATGTTATTTTTTATTTAGTACTGACCTGAATAAGATATTTCACATAAAATACATTTACACATAGTCCACAAGACAAAATAATAGTTGAATTTAATCAAAATGACCCTGCTCAAAAGTTTACATACACTTATTCTTAATACAGTGTTGTTACATGATCCACAGTTGTGTGTTTTTTGTTTAGTGATAGTTGTTCATGAGTCCCTTGTTTGTCCTGAACAGTTAAACTGCCCACTGTTCTCCAGAAAAATCCTTTAGGTTTTTTTTTATTTAGTACTGCCCCTCAGAAGCTACAGAAGATACATGTTTCCCAGAAGACAAAATAAGTTAAATTTACCCTGATCTTAAAATTCAGGTTTTCACCCCCCAGCAATGAGAGTTTGAACCTTCTGTAATAGTTGCATATGAGTCCCTCAGTTGTCCTCAGGGTGAAAAGATGGGTCGCAAAATCATACAGTCATTGTTGGAAGGGGTTCACATATACAAAAATGCTGAAAAACCAAAAAATTTGTAGGACCTGAAGGATTTTTCTGAAGAACAACAGGTAGTTTAACTGTTCAGGACAATCAAGGGACTCATGAACAACTATTACTAAACAAAACGGGTGATATGGCCAAAAAAAACTTTTTTTTCATATCAGTCAATATCGATAATCATCACAATAAATGTCAAATTTTTATTTCCTTTGAGTTTAAAGGCAGATTTTTGCTATAGTGTGAAAGTTGTGAAAACCAGATGTTAAATGTGGCTTTAATATATTCAGAACATGACAAACATTTCATGTTTTTTTTAATTCTTCACACTGTTCCACTCATTTTTCCTTAACAAAAGAATTTCTCAGTTTTGCTTTTTATTGAGTAATATTGTTTCAAATCAAGAAACATGTTTGTGTTACCTGATAATATTAATAATAAAAATATATTTTTGTCTCTTAGACAAACGTTTTTGGTAGCAACCTGAGCTAGGACTACATATTGAACAGGGTAATTTTTATAAATTCAACTTATTTTCTCTTGTAGACTTTCTATAATAAAAAAAATAACATGCATTTTGTTTGATCCCTCTTATTTTGGTAAAATAATAAACATTTTGCAGATTCTGCAAAAGGTGTATATAAACTTTTGACTTCAACTGTAAGATTTCTTTCAAAATGTGTACCAGACCCAAACTTTTGAGCAATAACGTAGGTGGTGCTGATGAGAGGAGAGTTTTGCATATTTTAAAGTCAAATATTGCATTTATTAAACATATTCTTATATTCTTTCTGTTGTACTACTTCCTACTTTAAATCATAGTTTATATCTTCGTATTGTTTGCAGCTGGTCTTTAACAGCATATCACACATGCGGTTTATTCACATTAAGAAAAAAAATCCTATTACAGCATCACTGCATGGTGTGTTTGCATGCAGTCATTTAACATTTAAAGGATCAGCGTCGCTTTCAAAAACATTGCCGTGTAATGAGACACTCACAAAGCTCAGGAGGCTCTCATGGATCTGAGGATGTGAGGATGAAGAGGGTTAGTGGTCAGGGGTGCTGAGCGAATGCGTGCATTTGGTAACTGATTGAGGAAGTGAGCAGGTAGACTCAGAAAGACTGGATAATCCTGATATGATGAAGTCATATAGCTGGTCATTCCCCCTCCGGCCTTTACGCAGACACCTCATTAACATTTGACCATCTCATCATCTGCTAAGTCGCCCTACTTATTACAGTTAACACACAGCATGTGTGTATGTTTGTTTGTATGTGTGTATGTCAGGGCTAAAGCATGTGTGTGATTAAGAAATGCATTCACATGTTGCAGAAAGACAAATATCAGTGTGAAAGGGAATATGATGAGTATTTGCACCTCTTTAGCTGCTGATGAAAGTTTGCTTTTGACATCACTCAAGCTGGGAGTGTTAGAAGACTTCCCAGAAGGCCCCGCTGCAGACTTATCTTTTACTTTCTGTGGTGTCTGTAAATAAGAAAAATGCAAATTGTTAATCTGAAAAAAGTTCAAGATAAGTCACCTTTATTTATATAACTCTTTATATAATACAAATAGTTTAAAAGCAGCTTCACATTAATAAAGAGGAAAAATAACAGAATCAGTCATGCGAATTTTATCAAATATGAGACGCATCCTAGTTCTGCTGTTCAATGTTGATTCAGCTGAGTTGTTGCAAATTTGTCAATTATGAAACAAATTAAATTCAGCAGACAATAATGTCTTTATTCAGTTCAGTTTTCATCCGATAGCATCAGATATCATACGTCATGTTGGAGATTGACAACAAAAGGCCATGTACAATCAAAAAAAAAAGTTTATTCTCATTCGTAACATACACCAGCAGGCTCCTTGACCCATTTAGCCTTAATAACTCTAGTCTGGTCTGGCCAATAGACTTCTCCACTAATGATAGCACTCTCTGACAAATTTGGAGGGGTACAAATGATCCCTTTATTGCTTCCATCCAGGAGAAGGCAAGCCCAAAGCTCTTAGATGTGGCGGGGGGACGGGACGCTCTGCCAAGGAGGAATAAATGACTTGATGTTCAGTGACAAGACTATATCATTTCCAAACACCCTTATGTTATACACAGATCAATAACTTGATGTATCGACACCATTACAGCGATTACACTGCACCGTGGCCACAAAAACACTTTTAACTATATTAATCTCCATATAGGATGATAACAAAGAACTCAGCAGGTTTTCTCAGACATAACTTCACTTTTCAAAGTCATTTCTTAAAATGTATTGTTATGTTTTGTAAGAATCTGGTTTCAGAGCACCAAAACATCAAATTTAAGTGAATATTTATTGGCTACAGTGCTTATTTTTTCAATAAAAATTGAATCATAATAGGAAAAGGAGAGGAAATTTAGAAATTAATGGTTTTAACCATATCCCATTTTTATCCTTTCCATGCATTGTGGTACTCATTGTGGTAAAATAGTTTATTAAAGTTGTTATTTTTGTTTTCTTTGAACACAGAAAGTATTTTCGTAGCCTCATAACATTAAGGTTTAACCACTGATTTCACATGGATTATTTTAACAATGTCTTTACTACCTAAATGGGCCTTGAATGTGTCAGTTGTGCTGCTGTCTATGCAGGGTCAGAGAGCTCACAGGTTTCATAAAAATATCTTAATTCGTGTTTTGAAGATGAACGAAGGTCTTACAGGTCCGACATGAGGATGAGTAATCAATGACAGAATTTTCATTTTTGGGTGAACTATCCCTTTAATGTGATGCTTATTTGTGCTCATACATAAATGAAACAGGCAAGAATTCTGTAATAGTACTAACAAAATGAATGCCTTTTAAATACACAATAACCTGGTTCATACATTTATTATAAATAAATCCAGTTTGTTTTAATCTCATACACTTCAACTAACCAAATATTGCTTTTTTCATATATTTTCAGCCATATTTTAAGGATGCAAATTGTAAATAACTGTTTTACATGAACATATTTATGCTGATTCTGAGCCATGTGAATAAATGCACTTTGGAAATATGATTATTTAAATAAAATCGAATAGATGCAAGTTATTAATATGAACTATGTCATGATTTTTGACTTGTGCCTGTTTCTTACCCGTTTCATTTATGACTGACTGACAACTATGCATCACATTAAAGCTATTAGTTTATGTTAAAACTATGTACAGTTGATGTCAAAAGTTTACATACACCTTGTTAATTATTTTAGTAAAATATGAGGGATCATACAAAGGCATGTTATATTTTTTTATTTAGTACTGACCTAAATAAGATATTTCACATAAAAGATGTTTACATATAGTCCACAAGAGAAAATAAGTTGATTTTATAAAAATGACCCTGTTCAAAAGTTTATATACGCTTGATTCTTAATACTGTGTTGTTACCTGAATGATCCACAGCTGTTTTTTTTGTTTAGTGATAGTTGTTTGTGAGTCCCTTGTTTGTCCTGAACAATTAAACTGCCTGCTGTCTTTGGTTTTTCAGCATTTTTGTGTATTTGAACCCTTTTCAACAATGACTGTACGATTTTGCGATCCATCTTTTCACACTGAAGACAACTGAGGGACTCATATGCAACTACAGCGGAAGGTTCCAACGCTTATTGATGCTCCAGAAGGAAAAATGATGCATTAAGAGCCAGGGGGTGTAAACTTTTGAACAGAATGAAGATGTGTGCATTTTTCTTATTTTGCCTAAATATATTTTTCTTTTCCACTTAATTACTGCCCTTCAGAAGCTATAGAAGATACATGCATGTTTCCCAGAAGACAAAACAAGTTAAACTTACCCTGATCTTCAAATTCTAAAAGTTTTCACCCCTTGTCTCTTAACGCATCGTTTTTCCTTCTGGAGCATCAGTGAGCATTTGAACCTTCTATAATAGTTGTATACGAGTCCCTCAGTTGTCCTCGGTGTGAAAAGATGGATCTCAAAATCGTACAGTTATTGTTGGAAAGGGTTCAAATACACAAAAATGCTGAAAAACCAAAGAATTTGTGGGGCCTGAAGGATTTTTCTGAAGAACAGAACTGTTCAGGGCAAACAAGGGACTCACGAACAACTATCACTAAAGAGAAAAGAAAAAAAAAAAACAGCTGTGGATCATTCAAGTAACAACACAGTATTAAGAATCAAGCGTATGTAAACTTTTGAACTTTTAAAATCAACTATTATTTTCTCTTGTGGACTATATGTAAACAACTTTTATGTGAAATATCTTATTCAAGTCAGCACTAAATAAAAAAAATAACATGTATTTTGTATGATCCCTCTTATTTTGGTGAAATAATTACCATTTTGCAGACTCTGCAAGGTGTGTGTAAACTTTTGACTTTGACTGTAATTTTATATGATATTTAAATACATAAATCTTAAATTAAAGCTTAATTGTGGTTTTGAGTGTCCCTGTGAAGGTTTTTTCAGGTTTCGGACACAGTTTTTGTTTGAAGTCAGTTTACCTCAAGTACACACAGGTGCTGTAGCAGATGCTAGAAACGTCTCCTGTGACCGCTTGTGATCGTGTTTCGCAGGGCGGGACTCTGATTTTCGTGACTACATCGGATGGTAATTTTCTTTCAAAGCTAGCAAAGTTTACCAGGTGTAAACTGGGTCTGTGTTGGTGCTTTGAAAGTAAAATGTTTTATGTGCTGGCTGATGCTCTGTCACAGTACAGAAGGTCTGAGAGATTGTGAGGGCAAATGTCTGTATTATTACAGCTTCACTAAAGAATCTGGTGTCCACCCTCTAAAAGAGCAGGTCTGTGTTTGTGTGTGCTCATTGGGCACAGGTGTGTGTCCAGCTTTCAGCAGAGAGATACTATCCTTCTGCAGACTGATATAAGCTCTTGCTCTCTCACACACAGACGCAGACACACTGGCCTGTCCATGCATGCAGCCCAGCCAGGAATCCACACTGATTGTAGGGTTATACTAATGGACAGAGACCTGTTTTACACAGTAAGTGAAAAAAATGGAAATAGAAGGAAGTAATGGAGATACGAAGATACGTAAAGTAGGAAGACGTCTGGCATATGTGAATATATGAATGCTTCAAATGACCTCAGAGCCCTTTAAAGTGAACACAACTGAGACCATCTTGAGAGGTGTAACTACAGCATGTCTATCATCTATTCATATATATATATATATATATTCCAGAGAGTGGAATAAATGGATGCGGAATCAGTTAAATTCATTGTTATTTTTAACTAAAACAAACAATAATTAATCTTCATTAATTAAAAATAACTGAAATAAAGCTGGAATAAAATACAACATAAATATTAAAATTAAACAAACAACTTACACTTAAAAATTAGAAAACTAAAATTAACTAACTGAAATAAAATATGGTGAAGTACTGAAATGAATAAAACTGAAATAAACTAAAGCTATGTATATACGCATATATATAAATTACTACATTATACAATTACTAAAACTTTAAAATTAAAACGAAAACTAAAACTATAAAATTAAAGCTAATTCAAAATATTAACAAATATATAAATAAATACTACGAGAGTATATAAAACGGTAAAATCAATTCTGGATGCACTTGATGCGAAAACCGAAACCAATTTTTTCTTTTAAATAATAGAAAATAATTTTGTCATTAAGACTTTTGTCAATAAGACTTTTTCATTCAGCTCAATTTCTTATGATGTATTTTAAAAATACAAGCTAATAAAATAACCACACTTTTATTGAAAGTAAAATGATAAAATTGGACAGAAAATAATATTAATATTAAATATCAATAAATTATTTGTTATTCAGTTCTATGCAAAAGAATCAGATTTAAAAAAAAAAAAAAAAAAAAAAAAATTAAATGTTGTGTAATTATCCAAATAATGTATGCTTGCCATTTTTGGTGGGTGAAACTTCAGTGCATCCCTAAAAATAATACTATATACACATTACAAAAGATTTTGAACAGTAAGATTTTTAATGTTTTTTAAAGTCTCTGCTCACCAAGCCTGCATTTATTTGATTCAAAGTACAGCAAAAACGATAAAATTTTGAAATATTTTTACTATTTAAAATAACTTTTCTATATGAATATATTTTATATTTTTCTATTTGAATATTAGTTACATTTTCAGCATCTGGACTCCAGTAACATGATCAACCTAATATTCTGATTTGGTGCTCAAAAAACATTTATTATTATTATTATTATTATTATTATTATTATTATGTTGAAAACAGCTGAGTAGATTTTTTTCAGGTTTCTCTGATGAATAGAAAGTTCGGAAGAACAGCATTTATCTGAAATAGAAATCTTTTGTAACATTATAAATGTCTTTATCATCACTTTCGATCAATTTAAAGCATCCTTGCTAAATTAAAGTATTACTTTCTATAATTTCTTATCCAAAAAAAACTAAAAATTAAACTGACTTTTGAATGGTATAGTGTATAATGTCTATTCATCAAAGAATCCTGAAAAAATGTACTCAACTGTTTTAAATATTAACAGTTATTTTAAAAAGTAAAAATATTTTTGCTGTACTTTAGATCAAATTGTAAGCTTGGTGAGCAGAAGAGACTTCTTTGAAAAACATTAAAAATCTTACTGTTCAAAAACTTTTGACAGCTAGTGTATACACACGCAAACACATTTTAAACAGTTTGCATTAAATAAATTAATGCAAATTAAATTTTCCCAGTCCTACTAATTAATAAAAAAAAAAAAACAATACACTGAACCTGAGTCCACATTTAAGGCTAAGTACAGTGTGAAAACAACTGAGTTTCTTCTTTCTTGGTCTGAGTTTGGCTCGTTCAAAATAAGTGAAACACCACAAAACCAAAGCATCTCTAAGTGCATCATGACATGCATCGTGTACCAGTTCAGCTTCAAGGCGAACAGGTAAACATCCTTCAAGAATCCTCCAGAACTTTTGGTCCTGCTAGATGAAAGAAGAAAGTGAAGGAGGAACATAAAGTAACGGACAATGTCTTCCAGTCTTTCTTTGTAAGAACAAAATAAATAATCCCCTTTTCCTCTGTAGCGATTGACGAGCATGCGATAGATCAAAAGGTATCAGATTAAAGGACAAATGCACTCACAACACACACACACACACACACACACACACACAGGACTGGCAGAAGGCCAGAGAGGCCCGGTGTGGTGCAGTCATTATATAGCAGGGCGTTTTTGTGTGTTGGGAAAGGACAGCTGTAGAGTTAAGACAGCTGACAGACAGAGAGTGCAGCGAGCTTTTTAATCTACGCCAGACACTGATTACAGATGCCAGGGGACGGCACTTAATCATTAGCACGCTAGCATTTGATGTAATCAGCTGTCCTCAATACACACAAACACAAACGCGACTCCACTGAGCCATAATCGAGCGGGTAACTACAAAACTTTACTGACCTTTACGAATGATCTTGTGCATTGTTCGCAGCTCTATTACACTAATGCAGTTTTTATGTATTTGAGGACAGGTAATGTCTCAGCTGCCTAACAGGAATTGACTTTACAAGTGTTTATACAGCCGTCATCTCAGGTTCTCCTCGGCGTCCACTGTCAAGGCTACTAGCGTGCTCTGGAAGAGCTTTGACTAAAGGCACAACTACTTATTTAAGTACACAACTACTCAGCCACTTCATTTTCTCATTCTCAGTCTTCAGTGTCACATGATCCTTCAGAAATTATTCTAATAAGGGCTGTCACTGATGATTATTTAGGCAATCGAATAATCAGTCAATTATTCTGGCGATTAATCAGGTAATCAGTCAAGTATTCTGGTGATTAATCGAGTAATCGGTCAATTATTCGGACAAGTAATCAAGTAATTGTCAATTAATCGAGTAATTGGATAATTACAATTAATTTTTTTGTGGTAATATAGACCTAAGTGAACAATGGCCTTTAAAATTACTTAAAATACATATACAAAAGCATTGAGGCAATAATAATTAGTTCCAAGCAGGTAATCATATGGTTTTATTGAACAAAACTGTTAAAATACATGATGTATTATAAACAATAGTACTAATGTACATTACGCATTATAACAAATGATTGCAGAGGGCGCTAACAGCCTGACAATTGTTTTACACTTTACTGCGCAATCAAATCTTTCTTTAATATTTAAATGTCCACTTAATCTTTAATATTTGGCCATTACTTTGCGACAGAAATGCTACAGCCACTGTAATGAGGGTGAGAGTGAGATTTTGAGCTTTTATTTTGAAATCGCAATGAACAGTTAGCATGTTTAGAAAGTATGAAATGTATTCTCCTGTGTTTGTCAAATTCTATTCAAAAGAGAAATAGAGAATTAAAAATATACTATTAAAAATGGCTAAAATAAAGTGAAGCACATGCAAAGTATTACTACTGAAGTATTACGAAGTATACTACACTTTTACTATAGTAAAACCACAGTTAATCCACAGGGATTTGTATTTGTGTATACTTTTTGTTTTTATAACTGTACTGCCTAAATGGTTTGATGTTTTTTAGAGTTTAAGAAAAAAAAAAGAAAGAAAAGAAGATTTGTGAAATCGCTCCCAAAATGCTGATCTGAATCAAATGATTCGCGATCTGCGCTCCAAAGTTCTGATTAAACCAAAAGATCTGTGAAGCCGCTCCAAAGTACTGATCTAAATTAAATGATTCACAATCCATGCTCTGAAGTTCCGATCTAAGTAATGATTCGCAAACCATCATTTCAGATGAGGACTCTGAGCGCAGATTGTGAATTATTTGACTTAGACTGGAACTTTGCTTATCACAAATTATTTGATTTCAATTAGGACTTTAAATCGCATATCATTTGATTTGAATCATTCAATTCGTGAAATGATCCACAAACCCATTCCGATCTTAATCAAATGATTCACGATACGCAATTTGTAGCCCCAACCTGAAACAAATGATTTGTGATGATTGATCTGATTGAAGCGCTTTGAAACGGTGAATCATTTTGTGATGCAATGGTTTAACTGATTCGAAGTTCATTCAATTCGCGAAATGATCCACAAACCCGTTCCAATCCGATACACAATTTGTAGTCCCGACCTAAGTAAAATGATTTGCGATACGTGATTTAAAGTCCCGATCGGAAAAACAAATTAATCATGATACGCGATCCGATTGGAGCACTTCGAAACAGTGAATCATTTTGCAACGCAATGGTTTAACTGATTCAGTGTTTCGAAAAGCTTTGTTTCATCACTATGTGCTTTTTAAAATCATTAAAAGTGATGTTGAAATTCAAAAAAGAACGGCTCTTTTGACCTGGTTTTTGCTAGTGAATCACTTTAAAGGAATGATCGAATTCACAAGTTTGAATCAATTGGAGCAGTTCCAGCGTAAATGACTGATTTATTTGGTTCATCCGTTCCCCTTTTCGTATTTTCATCCATTCTCGGTTTTTCAGGCTTTAAATTTAAAAAAAGTCAAATCCAAGAACTTGATCGGGACTTCAAATCGCATATCATTTGAAACAACAATCTGAAACAAATGATTTGTGATACGTGATCAGATTGAAGCGCTTCGAAACAGTGAATCATTTTGTGATGCAATGGTTTAACTGATTCAAAGTTTTGAAAAGCTTTGTTTCATCACAAGTGATGTCGAAATTCAAAATTGAATGGCTCTTTTCCAGCGTAAATGACTGGTTTATTTAGTTAATCTGTTCCTCTTTTCACGTCTTCATCCATGTTTACACAACACCGTTAGTACTACTGATTAGCTCGATTGTTTTCTGACATTAACTGAAATAAGCGAGTACTCTAATTGAATCGAGGTATCGTGACAGCCCTAAATCTAAATGATGATTTGCTGCTCAAGAAACATTTTGCTAATAGTTTAATATCTTCACGGAAACCATTACACTTTATGTTAGTCGGCCGAGGCTGACTAACATAAAACAACTGGACTTTATGCATTCTATTCTTGTATACTTTATGACAGCGCACATGCCATTCACAGATGTAGGCATCTTACAGTTATGTCCCATACTATTGTACTAAACTTGTTTCTACACGCAAATACAGTCTTACAGAGCATTCCACAACTGCTCGTGCTTGTCAGTGTGAAATGCGAGCGATTTTTCTTCATGCATTCATACAGATATACAGTCCTCTGTTGGGAGAATGCAAAGTGTTAAGCAATGCAGCGTCTGGCCTGCTTTAATCACAGAGCACTCGGCTTCCGCTCGCCTCATGGCCCGCAGGGACTCCCAACACCAAGCCCTAATGATTTCTAATGGCAGGGGAGTGGCCGCCGGAAACAAGGGTGCAGAGAAGGACGAGTAGGAGTGGCCGACCGGAAGCAGAAGTGTAAAAAGTGCCAGAGTTTGAGAAAGATAGGAGGATGTCTGCTTGACTGTCTAATCTCGTCAGGTGTTTTAACAACCACGTCTTGCACCAGAACATGGCCATTATGGAATTAGGTAAATGTGGGTGCACACACACACACAAACACACACACACACACAAGCATATACACACACACACAGCCCCCGCGGGTGTTTCTATAACAGTAGGTAATTAGCGCTCCTCACGTCAGGCATCTAAGATGCTAATAACATGCTTACTGAGTCTTACATTGTTAGGTCAAGTGAACTGCCAGCGGGAATGATGGGAAACTCATTTTGACATTGTTAAGGGATGTTTCACACATTGTGTGGGGGCTTACATGTTAAAGGTGGTCTGGGTTTGAATGCCAAGACCAAAGGTCACCCTGTAAGGTTTAAACCTGTCCTGAAGGGGTGTGTTCTAGGGGTCAGAGGTCAGACAAATTTAAAGAAGTGGTGAAAGTTCAGACTCGCCTTTGTTTGTCACCTGCAAAAAACTTGTCCACTTAGGTAATCGGTCATCTGGTTTGTGAAATTGCTTTCGGATGTTTGAAAGGCTAAGCCTGATGGACATTTATGAGCATATTTAAATCTGGTAATTCCCCAAGCACTCAATAGAGCGCCACAGTGACCGTCCACTTTTTAACTGTCATTGGTTGAGTATAGATTTTTTCCTTTAGAGCAAAAAAATTTGAAAAAAAAAAAAACAACAAAAAAAAAAAAAGCATAAAAAAAGCATAAAAAAGCATAAAATACAAGGCTGTGTCTGCGAATAATGCAATGAAATCAGAAACGGAAGTACAATATAAAAAGTCACTTAAATATCACATTGCGTAAGTATTCAGACCTTTAACTTACTTACAGTTATTTTAGTATTACTGATGTACTATGTTGTTTTTTGTTAGTAATTTAAATTTTTATATTTTGTATGCTCACTTTAATATAAAGTTTTAGAAATTGTCATAAAATATATATATATATATACAGGGGTTGGACAATGAAACTGAAACACCTGGTTTTAGATCACAATTAGTATGATATTGGGCCTCCTTTTGCAGCTAATACAACATCATTTCATCGTGGGAGTGACAAATACAAGTCCTGCAAAGCAGCCAGAGGGATTTTGAGCCATTTTCCTCTTGCAGAACAGTGGCCAGGTCACTATGTGATGCTGATGTGGGAAAACGTTTCCTGACTCGCTCCTCCAAAACACCCCAAAGTGGCTCAATAATATTCAGATCTGGTGACTAGCAGGCCATGGGAGATGTTCAACTTAATTTTCATGTTCATTAAACCAGTCTGTCACCAGTCTTGCTGTGTGTATTGGTGCATTATTATCCTGATACAGAGCACTACCTTCAAGGTACAATGTTTGAACCATTGGGTGCACATAATGAAACTTTACACTCTGCTCTAACTGGTGTAATGTACAATAAGTGAAGATTGGGCACCAGACAGCGCAAATATAGCCATGAAACCTCCAATACTATATTGGTGAGTGTTTCAGTTTCATTGTCCAACCCCTGTATATATATATATATATATGTGTGTGTGTCTATATACTATATATCCATTATTTTTAAAACTAATAAATAAAATAATTAAAACTATATGAAATAATTTATTAGTTATTTTAGTACTGAAAAATTATGCCTTGGAACCTAGCTGAAGTAAGTATACTTTTTATATATATATTGGCACCCTTGGTAAATATGAGCAAAGATGGCTATGAAAATAAATCTGCTTTGTTTATCTTCTTGATCTTACATTCAAAAAATACACAAAATTAAAAGTGAGAGGAAACTTACATTATGAAATAAATGTTTTTCTCCAATGCATGGTGGGCACAATTATTGACACCCTGAGAAATTATAATGAGTAAAATATCTCTGAAGTATATTCCCATTCATATTTGCATTTATTTAGCACACTAGAATGACTAGGAGTATGATATTGTCCAGCCATGACTTCCTGTTTCACAGGATTATAAATATGAGGAGCACAAAGGCCAAATTCCCTTAATCATCGATCACAAGGAATAAAACCAAATAATATAGTTCTGATGTGCAGAACAAGATTGTTGAGCTTCACAAAATAGAAAGTGGCTGTAAGAAAAGAGCTAAAGCATTGAAAATCCCAATTTCCATCATTAGGACAATAATTAAGAATTCCAATCATCTAAAGTTGTTACAAATCTGCCTGGAAAAGGACGTGTGTCTATATCGTCCTAATGAATGGTGAGGAGGAGAGTTTAAGTGTCCAAAGACTCTCCAAGGATCACAGCAGGAGAACTGCAGAGATTAGTTGGGTCTTGGGGTCAAAAGACTAAAAAAAAAATTCAAACAGCCCCAACATCACCACATGTTGTTAGTAGTAAATCTCTATCATGTGCGTTCAGCTGGAGTGGCAATTATTACACAGAGCTGTAAATCACTGACAAGCTACGCAAAATCGCAGACGAATCGCATTTGATTATGAGCGCGATTTTGCGTAGCTTGTCAGTTTTTGATTAGTTTCATTGATTTTTGATTAGTAATATGCATTGCTAAGAACCTTATTTGGACAACTTTAAAGGCGATTTTCTTAATATTTTGATTTTTTTGCACCCTCATATTCCATGTATTCAAATAGGTTTATCTCTGCGAAATATAGTTCTATTCTAACAAACCATACATCAGTGGAAAGCATATTTATTCAGCTTTCAGATGATGTATAAATCTCAATTTCAAAAAACTGAGCCTTATGACTGGTCCAGGGTCATATATGGCCTGACAACATCTCAACTGACCGCAGTTCACTATTGTTCTACTGAAGCTCCCTCGTCACATATACCGATCCTGCGCTCGTTGGACTAGCGCATGGTGCTGAGGCAAAGTGGAGCACGTTTTGCACCCAAATAAATGCGACTGCTGTCAAGGAAATAAAAAAATTTAAAAAAAAGAGACCGAAGCAGCTGTTGTGAGCGGGGTGGTCAACCCTAGCTCCGCCCTGCATTAAGTATGTTAAATATAACACGCTAATTTTGGCAGCACTAATATATATATATATATAGGGTACAATGGGTGTAAAAGGTGGCTTATATATTATTTTCCTCTAAACCACTGGATGGCAGAAAAACTTGGTGTAGCACTTTCCAAAACATTCGCTTTTCAAGATGCACGTGCAAATTTGTCTGATCCTTGATGAGATCGCAGGCAGCAGCGCAAAGTTGATTCTGTGCTAATTTGATCTAATATTTGATGTTTTCAAAATGTTGAAGATTCAAGTAGCAAACAAGAATTGCTAAAATTATTAAATATATTTTGAGACAAATGTCTTCTTGATGATTTTCAGTTTTGCTTAAGGTAATTAAAGCAGCCGTTTTCAAATAAGGAAAGAATATGTAAAAGTATGGTATTTGGAGTAAAAAGCACCCCTGCTGCTGGGGCAAAAAGGCACAATAATTAACATGATAAATAACAGATGTCAGACTTTTCCATTTGTTGACATGACATGGTTAGATTCAGATGGTAAATATCAAATATACTATGTTGGGTGTCCATCTTAGAGATAATCACCATATTTAGAAATAAACCATCATATTTAAAAACATTATATTAATCAAATTATATAATACAATATAATGTTTTATTACTGTAAATCTATATTTTTAAATTATAAAATATAAAATACATATTTTTATAAACATTTTAATGACAGTATATTTACTGAACAAAAATTAATTATTTCATTTATCAAAATAAGCAGAAAATAGTACTCTGTTTAACTCTGTTAAAGTGCTTTTTCGAACAAGTATTAACTTAGACATCATTAAAAAAAACATTATTTTAGCTAAAGTATTTGTATCAACACTGTGTGCCTTTTACCCCATGCTGGTGAGCCTTTTACCCCGTGTGTGGGGTAAAAGGCCCCCCTTGCTACTTCATACATTTCTAAGATTATTAAACAAAATAAACGACTTGTATAATTTATTTTCACACAAAATCTGTTGCTCCATAAATGTTCAATACAAACATATATATATTTTTTTTTAAAATCATATGTTTTGGGCGCAATGAAAGCACATTTTTTTTCTTAAGGTGTGCATTTAGCCCCGTTGTGCCCTACCATATAGATAATTAGTTCTGCAACCCAACTTGTGCGCTCAACTTTTGTCTCAAGCTCACACTGTTCTTGCGTTCTGTCTGGATGACTGTTACTTCTCTGGATGTCTTTGAAGAACTCTTACTGTGCGTAGCGTTCCTACTCCTGTATCTTTCTGATTCAGCACCACAATTACAGCGAAAGAAAAAAAAAACGACATCAAAGAAAATTCAACCCCACACAACTGCATGTGCACCGGTCAAAGGAGGAAAAAATGTGATTAGAAGAAAGTCTGGCGAATGCATTTCAGATTCCCAACATCGGTCACCCTGCCAGAAGGCCGTGGCTTTGAGAGTAGTTTGTTGTTTTAAAGCAGACCACAAATGACCCTTCAAATTGGGCGCTTTGGGACTGTTGCCACCAGCAGCTAGTTAAGAGTGCTTCACCGTTTCCTTGCATGGGAAAACACGATGGCCCTTTTCCATGACCTAAAAGAAAAGCTTTGAATGTCAAGATGTTTTCCTCTAAAACGCTTGATTATTAAAAGTATATTAAGTGCATTCACTCTAAAAAAAGACACAGAAATAATGGCTTCGGGATCGTCGTGTCCTCCAAAGGCTGGGCGGTTTGCAGCTAATCACAGCTGGAGTTTTGAATGCTGTTGCACACATTTATCTTCAGGGGTACTGCTGGTCTAATTCACATTTTGCTTTTGGCGGTGTTGGCTGATCGTAAACAAAGACAGGCCGTCTCATTATCCCGTGGTTTTCTCTGTGAGGCTGCCATGTCGTCGGCGTCCTAAACTGCACCTGGATGTTTGGTAAGAATTACCTCTGGCATCCACTGGTAGACTTTGGCTTTTGGTTGGCACGTATTCGAAATGGGACCGAATACCAAAACCTGAAACCCAGACGGCTCCCACAACTTGCGGTGACCCAAATAAACTTATCCTGAAGTATGACAGTATATTCTGTACTGTATGACCATAGAAATGTACATCCAAACGTGTTCATTTTCTTTATAGTTTGTTTTAAGCCAAAGTGTTACATAATGTGAAGCTGTTTTTGCACTAATGCCAAACTTAATTTGCATCCATCAAATACCAAATAAGACAAAATAGGCTTTGAAGTACATTTCATTTGAAAAAGAAACGTAGTTTGCTTAATTATCCAACTACAGGCATAGGTATTTAATATTTAAACCATTTTTGGCAGATTACCGGTTACCGGGCGCATCTATTCTGAAGTGTTGCTAACTTTGTTCAAAGTAAATCATAACTTACTTGTGTTTGGGGCTTCCCTGATGTCCCCGCTTTCTTGTCTGAAGAGCCGTTCTGCTTATCTGCACTTTTCTTTTTCTCTGGGGTCTGGAAAAATGGACAGAGAGAAAGAAAAAAGAGAGAGAGAGACATTGCAATCCCAGGTTAAAATGAGCAGAGAAAATATTTAACATGTGTCAAAGTCAGAGCAGCTCCAGTCAGCTGTCATGCTCAGTGTTGGAATCATAACAGCGGATAATGTTTGTGAATTGAGTGATGGTGACGGCTTTGCTCTTCAGTGATGTAACACAATACGCTTCTCGGATGTTTTTTTCAGTCGGCTGTCAGAGAGCCGTGATGAAAGAGAGCAGTAATTTGTAGAAAGCGCAGCCTGTCTAGTCATGGCCTACAGGGACCGCAGGACACTGCTCTATAACTCTATACCCCAGAGAGAAAAACAGACAGTCGAAGAAAAGAAAGACAAATAAAAAGGTTGAAATAAAGAAATATGGATGGGGGAGTAAGACAAATTTTACACTTTTTATGAATCTATACACACACAACATTAGGCTTTATAGACAATACTGATAATGTAAATCACCTTCTTATAATCAGTTAGATGGTTGCAATTTTCTCTGGAACAAAGTTAGTGACCCTGGACCACAAAACCAGTCTTAAGTACCACGGTATATTTGTAGCAATAGCAATTTTATGCCAAAAATCATTAGAATATTAAGTAAAGATCATGTTCCATGAAGATAACTACCATAAATATATCAAAACTTAATTTTTGATTAGTAATACACATTGCTAAGAATTTCATTCGGACAACTTTAAAGGCGATTTTCTCAATATTTCAATTTTTTTGCACCCTCAGATTCCAGATATTTAAATAGTTTTATCTCTGCCAAATACTGTCCTATCCCAACAAACCATACATACAAGCTAATTTATTCTGCTTTCAGATGATGTGTAAATCTCAATTTCAAAAAAATGTACCCTTATGACTGGTTTTGTGGTCCAGGGTCACACATAGCATATACCTATTCATTATAATGCATTACACTACTAAACATGCATTATAATGCATCATAACTGTGGTCATACTTATTTTAAAAAAAAGATATATTAGCCGACAACAGAGCTGGGTAGATTACTTACAAATTGTAATCCGTTACTGATACCAAATTACAAAACAAAAATTGTAGTCAGTAACGTTATCTATTACATTACACATTTTAGGTAATATAATCGATTACTTTTTGATTACTTTTAGATTACTTTTGACCTAACTTATCACATTGATTTAAACAGGATAATCTTGTACTATAATGATGTGCAATTACAAAGAGCGAGAAAAAATATTCCTTTGATTGTAATTAACAACATAAAGTGCATTAAACAGTATATTAGATCAAGGTTTCCCAAACTGGGGTTCGTAGGGAGTTTGTGAGTTTAATGAAAGGTTAACAAATAATTAAATCATAAAAATGCAAAATTAAAAAAGTAAAGGGAGATACTGTATTTTACAGAATTGCTGATTGACAGCCCCTTTACAGTAAATTTATTAGAAGAAAGAGGTTCAGATGACAAAACATTTGAGAATGTCTGCAAATAAGAGATAATTTATAAGAGACATTTGTGCATTTTGATGAGTTTGAAAGACAAAAGCCTTTCAATAATACATAATACAGTTATATAGTTATTGATGCAATATTGAAACAATTCTTAAACCTGTAATGATTTTTATAAATCCATTGATCAAATGATCAAAACGACAATTTGAGCACTGAATTTGTAATTTGAGCACTGAAAATAAATTAATAATCATAAACAGACTTCATAGAAAAGGTTTCCAGCAAAATAAAAAGTGAATGTAGGGGTGAGGTGTTTTTAAGCATTGCAGTTTAAAAACGAGTGATTTTAAGCCGTTAAAATGCAATCAGCAGCGAAAGAGAACTCATTTCGCTATATGCATGAAAACGAGGCTCTTAGAGCGCGGGAGTACTGAAGTGAGTTATTTTTGCTGCTTTATAGGCCTTGAATGGTTAAATACACACACTTGTATGTGTCAAAATGCCTGTCTTTGCAAGTATCCTTGTAAACACAGTAATTTAGGTCTTGTGTGAAAGCAAACAGCTGAGAAAGAAAACACATGTGTAACAGTATATTGGATCCAGGCAGCTCTTAAAGTGACAGCAGTCTAATATTCCTGCTGTCTGTCATTCATGTTAATTAAACAATTAAAAAAAAAAAACAGACAAAAAAAAAAAATCTCACTGCTCTTGACTAAATCACTTTTGTAATTTAATAATAGAAAATATATATTTAATATATTTCATATGTTTACACAGTGAAGAATATGCAATGTTTTATACATTTGATTAACTTTATACAATGTATGTAGCATTTTTTTGACTTATTGCTTGTAATTTGTTTCTTATTTAATCGTTGACTGTTTAATTGTCTTCAGTGAGCTTGAGTTTTGTTTGTTTTTATTTAGGCTAGTATTTGTTTTTTGTGATATTGACACTGGTGACAAGAATTATGAAATGTCTATGGTATCAAAAATGTTGACATCATAAAGACCTTCTTTAAAGTAAAAATAACTATATTGTGATACACACTGTTACCATGAAATAAAATTACTCATATTGTGATATGAGATTTTGTCATATCGCCCACCCCTAAGTGAAAGAATAAACAAGTTAAAGGCCTGATAAGCCAAAGACAGATCTAAAGATGGCTAAAGACAGAGAGAGTGAGAGACTGAAACCCTGTGAGAAGAGAAGAAAGCATTCAGGATGGGGGGATGAGAGAGGATATGGAGTGTGTGACAGAAGTGCTCATCTGTCGTCTCTCCTCAGGGCAGGAATCAGTCCTCACAGAGCAGGTATGTACCCGCTTTGATCTCTAAATACACATACAAACACACACAGTCACGCGCCCGCAAATATTTAAATACACATACACACAGCAGGGTTATTAGTTTTTATTACGGTTGTCGATTTTGGTTTATTTCCACTAATCTTTAATAGCGCATAGTTTACCCGTCAAAAGTTTGGAATCTGTAAGAGTTTTTATTATGCTTTTGAAAGAAGTTTTTCAGGCTTACCAAAGCTCAATTTATTCAATAAAAACACAGTAAAAAAGCAATATTGTAAAATATTATTGCAATTTAAAATAACTATTCTGTAGTTAAATATATTTTAAAATAATTTATTCCTGTGATGCAAAGCTGAACTTCCAAGATCATTACTCCAGTCTTCAACAAAAATTGTACGTTTCTTAGTATCATCAATGTTAAAAAAACACCTGTAGTGTTTCATATTTTTATGGACACTATGACAAATTTACAAGATTTTTTGATGAAGAATAAGTTTTAAATATATATTTGATCATTTATTTGAAAAATACAATTTTGTAACATTATAAATGTCTGTACAGTCACTTTTTTTGATCAATTTAATACATAAGTATTAATGTCTTATTTGTATTCATTTTATGACCCCAAACAAGCATGTGATGTGTAGAAAGGTGAAGTCAGACTGTCTGTGAATCTCAACAGCTGACATGTGATCATTATGATCCAGACAGAGGGAAAGTGTCTATGAAAACAGACGGATGACAAAACAATGCAAACAAGACATGATAAAGATGTTAAGCCACTGAGGTGACATGAAGGAAGAAGAATATGTGTTATATGAAGAGACAGACAGAATGTAATGTGCTCTTAACGTTGATGGGATAATAACAGGTGCTGATGAATATGTGATGGGGCAACATCCTCTATCTCAGGCAGAGACTGGCACCTGCTGGTCACTCTGGTGTTCACTTGGCTTCATTCAGGACAGCAGTACAAACACACAGCAATGTAATCTAGTGCTGTTCAAATTGGGGTCAGTAGGATTTTTCCAGAATAAATTAATACTTTTATTAATCAAGAATGCATTGTATGATCCAAAGCAACATTTATAATGTTAGAAAAGATTTCAATAAACTTCAAATTCATTAAGAATTCATCAAGAATTCTGAAAACAAAATGTATCAAGATTTCTGTTCAACGTTTCTTGATCAGCAAATTAGCATATTAAAATGATTTCTGAAGGATCATGTGACACTGAAGACTGGAGTAATGCTGAAAATTCAGCTTTGCACCACATGAATAAATTACATTTTACAATATATTAAAGGAAAAGTCCAGAACAACAGTTTATAGATAATGTACTCACCTCCTTGTCATCCAAGATGTTCATGTCTTTCTTTCTTCAGTTGTTAAGAAATTGTGTTTTTTGAGGAAAACATTTCAGCATGTTTCTCCATATAATGGACTGATATGGTGCCCCGAGTTTGAACTTCCAAAATGCAGTTTAAATGTGGCTTCCAATGATCCCAAATGCAGCTGTAAATGATCCCAGTCGAGGAAGGGTCTTATCTAGGGAAACTTTTGGTTGTTTTAATAAAAAAAATTTAAAAACTTTTAAATGTCAAATGCTCGTCTTGTCTTGCTCTCCCTGATCTCTGTGTATTCTGGCTCAAGACAGTTAGGGTATGTCGAAAAACTCCAATCATATTTCCTCCCTCAACTTCAAAAATCATTTTAAAATCATCCTACATCACTGCAGAAGTACCGACACAGTCTTCGCAAAGTGAACATGCACAGAAGATCAAACACCTTTAAAGGGGTCATCGGATGCCCATTTTCCACAAGTTGATATGATTCTTTAGGGTCTTAATGAAAAGTCTTCAATATACTTGGTATGGTTATGGTTAAAAATTCTCACCCTTTTTACCTTGTCAAAATGAGCTCTGCAAAAATCATCCCATTCTGAGGGATTGTTCCTCTAAACTTGCCAACTAGCACATTATTAGGAAAAGTGATTGCAGAGATTCATAAAAAAAACCCTTATACTCACTTCTGCTGTGAGTAAAGCTGGATCACAAATGATTTGTGCGAACATAGACGGAAATATGTAGATCGGGAGTCGCATTCCCTTCACAAACAAACCTAATCCACTGCATCTTCAGCAGCTTAGATGTCGGGAGTAAATGACGACCACTATGTACCTCAGTCGCTCAATCGGAGATGTTCTTGTCTAACTTACACCCCTGTTCCGGCATCGAAACAATGGAGGTCGGAGGTCGGGATATGATGCTCCAGAAGTTCTGACCCAGTCTTTGCAAAGTGAACATGCAAAGAAGATTAAACACCCTTAACAAAAAAGATAAAATGGTGATACATGGCGATTTTGAAGCTGAAGGAGAACATGAGATGGGAGTTTTTCGACATGTCCCGACATGACCCTAACTGTCCTGAACTTGAAAAAAAAACTCAGGGAAAAAAGTTCAGGGAGAGTAAAGCCCTATTCGGACGGGGCTAGTTTTAATGGGGGTCGTTAGAGCAATTTGTGTTTCACAGATGTACTTCGTGATCCTCTAAGAAAACTAATCCCATCCGAAAGCGAATGTCTGTGATTGCTGACAATATTTTTTTCACAATGCGTTTTCTTGTGTTTTGGCCAACGCAAACTACTGTAGACACTCTTGCCGCACGCACTTTTGATGTGTTGACTCCCGGCAAAGAAATAAAATGAAATAGTACTAATAAAATCAAGAGCCAGATCATGTAAACTGTTAAGACTGGCTACTTTACAAATGGTAATCAATCCGAATGTCTATACGCAATGCACGCAAACAGAGCCCAGTTGTACAAAACAGACCCTCCCACCTCTGTAATAAACATGGAGATGTTTGTCCCGTCCGAATCGGTACATGTAAATCACACACGTCGGGTGATAAGAATCAAAACTCAAACGTAGTTTAGAAAACTAGTCCCGTCCGAATAGGGCTTAAGACAAGACAATTAAAAACACATTAAACATTAAAACACATTTGACATTAAAAAGTATATAAATTGTATTATTTTTATGAAAATAACCGATCGTTTCGCTAGATAAGACCTTTCTTCCTTGGCTGGGTTCATTACAACTGCATTTGTGATCGTTTGAAGCCGCATTTAAACTGCATTTTGGAAGTTCAAACTCGGGACACCATATCAGTCCATTATATGTAGAAAAATCCTGAAATATTTGCCTCAAAAAACATAATTTCTTTACGACTGAAGAAAGAAAGACATGAACATCTTGGATGACAAGGGGGTGAGTCTGTAAATTGTTGCTCTAGAAGTGGACTTCTCCTTTAAAACATAAAACAGTATTTTAAATTGCAATAATGAATTCACAATATTACTGCTTTACTGTATTCTTAATTAAATAAAAAGCTTTGAGCATATGAAACTTCTTTTCAAAACACTACAAATCTTACCAACCCCAAACTTTTGAACGGCAGTGTAATACACAGCACTTCCTATTTCCTAATTGTATAAGAAACAGCAAGACTCACTTTTTGAGGGGTTTTGATGGGGGTCTTTGCAACAGTCTTTACCTCTTTGTCATCATCCCTAAAAAGAAAGACAGAAAAATGCAGACATTTATCAAACAAATAAAAATATAAATGATCCTCTCAAAGTGAATTCTTCTTTACTCAGAGTGTAAAAAACCTTTTAACAGAGCACAAGTTCACACTGAACAAACATGAAATCTCACTCTTCATCATCATCATCGTCATCGTCGTCGTCATCATCATCACTATCCTCGTCTTCATCGGAGTCCATTTTCAGCTTTTTCTGAAATGACACGATCATTGGAAACAGATCAAAATCATTTTTTTTAAACCACCTTTTTCTTCCAGGCGCAGCATTTGTACATTTTATGGGTCTTGCTTTCGGTCATCCAGCTATTTTTAGCTGTACAAAACAGCTCATTTTGCTGCTTAATATTGCATATTGGTGTGTCTTACTATTTATTTTAATGTATTATCTTAATTATGAGCACACTCGTTTGTAGTGCAGTTTTATTGTTTATCGCACGTTGTTATTCTTCTCGTTATTTCCCTATAAAGGCTAATGAACCAGAAGGCTCACTCATTGGCTCGCTTCTGCGTTGAAGAACAAGGTGCATAAAACTAAGGATTCTGGCAATACAATCTGAATGGAAGTGACTGGTGAGATGCTAGAGGCTAGAGTTTAATCATGCTATATTGTTTAAAATATTTATTAATGCATTAATTTGTGTCTTATCTTTTCATTGCTGCCATTCTATAAAAGCAATAAGCTACTATAAAGCAAGTATTACAGTGATTTTATTGTGAGTAAATTACAACAACACCCTTTAACCCTAGTAAAAACACGGTTAGTGACAGCCTCTCATGGCTTACTTCTTCAATAAGAATTCTGGGATCATTTCAACACTCTGACAAAAGATTTCAAACAGACTCTCTGTGTATCACATCGATGACAAGCTGTTGCTTGTCTCAGACACTTATCTAGAGGATTAACTGTGTATTGAACAATGCGTCTCTTTATTGAGATTCCACGCAACCTCAGTTTCTCTTTAAATGTTTCTGAAAACCTAGACCCTTTTATTGGTTGTGAACAAAAGAAAGCAAGCACCACATTTTCTGTGATAAATACCCTGCTAAAATGATCTTCTTCCTTATTGTTTTTGTCTTTTTTTCCCAGTACATTCTTAAATCAAGATACATTTACTTTAGAAGCAAAATGACGTAAGATATTAGGTTTTGTTTTCTGAAAAATTCATCAAAATTAAGTGAGTTTATGCTTAAAATTAGAAAAATATCTGGTGGAGAAAAAAAACATTTCCTTAAAGGAGAAGTCCACTTCCAGAACAACAGTTTACAGATAATGTACTCACCCCCTTGTCATCCAAGATGTTCATGTCTTTCTTTCTTCAGTTGTAAAGAGATTTTGTTTTTTGAGGAAACCATTTCAGCATTTTTCTTCATATAATGAACTGATATGGTGCCCGGAGTTTGAACTTCCAAAATGCAGTTTAAATGCAGCTTCAAGTGATCCCAAATGCAGTTGTAAACAATCCCAGCCGAGGAAGAAGGGTCTTATCTAGTGAAACGATCGGTTATTTTAATAAAAATAATACAATTTCTATACTTTTTAATGTCAAACGCTCGTCTTGTCTTGCTCTCCTTGAACTCTGTGTATTCTGGTTCAAGACAGTTAGGGTATGTTGAAAAACTCCCATCTCATGTTCTCCCTCAACTTCAAAATCACCATGTATCGCTGTTTTACCTTTTTTGTTAAGGGTGTTTGATGATCTTTGCATGTTCACTTGCAAAGACTGGGTCGGTACTTCTGTAGCGATGTAGGATGATTTTGAAATTATTTTTGAAGTTGAGGGAGAACATGAGATGGGAGTTTTTCAACATACCCTAACTGTCTTGAGCCAGAATACACAGAGTTCAGGGAGAGCAAGACAAGACAAGCTTTTGACATTAAAAAGTATATATATATTGTATTATTTTTATGAAAATAACCGATCATTTCGCTAGATAAGAGCCTTCTTCCTCGGCTGGGATCGTTTACAACCGCATTTGGGATCGTTTGAAGCCGCATTTAAACTGCATTTTGGAAGTTCAAACTCGGGGCACCATATCAGTTCATTATATGGAGAAAAATCCTGAAATGTTTTCCTCAAAAAACATAATTTCTTTACGCCTGAAGAAAGAAAGACATGAACATCTTGGATGACAAGGGGGTGAGTATATTGTCTATAAATTGTTGTTCTGGAAGTGGACTTCTCCTTTAAAACTTTCTTTTTTACCCCATTTTTTCTTTTGGTTTTAAGCTTGAACTCTCTTAATTTTGATACATTAAAAAAAAAAAAAAAAAAAAAAAAATCTTAAGACATTTTGCGTCTCAAGTAACTGTATCTTGATTTAAGAACATATAGATATAGTACTGGAAAACAAGGGAGTTTAAGGGAGTTTTATGTACATATTTCTACCATTAATATACTTAAATGTAATATACACTACCAGTCAAAAGTTTTTGAACAGTAACATTTTTAATGTTTTTAAGGAAGTCTCTTTTGCTCACCAAGCCTGCATTTATTTGATCCAAAGTACAATTAAATCAGTATAATTAAAAAAAAATGTTACTATTTAAAAACTTTTTCTATTTTAATATTTTTTAAAATATAATTTATTCCTGTGATTTCAAAGTTGAATTTTTAGCACAATCCTTTAGAAATCATTCTAATATTCTGAATTTGTGCTCAAAAAGCAATTATTATTATTATAATGTTGAAAATTATATATTTTTTTTAGGTTTCTTTGATGAATAGAAAGTTCAGAAGAACAGCATTTATCTGAAATTGAACTCTTTTGTAACATTACAAATGTTTTTATCATCAATTTTAATGATTTTTAAGCATCGTTGCTAAATAAAAGTATTAACCTCTATAATTTATTCCCCCCCAAAAAAAAAAAAAAAAATTCTACTAAATTCAATTTGAATAGTATGGTGTATTCTGTTACAAAAGCGTTTTAGTTCAGATAAATGTTGATCTTTGGATCTTTCTATTCATCAAAGAATCCTACAAAAAAATAAAAAATAATTAAATAACTAAAAATAATAATACTAAAACTAAATGTTTCTTGAACAGCAAATCAGCATATTAGAATGTTTTCTGAAGGATCATGTTGACACTGAACACTGGAGTAATGCTGCTGAAAATTTAGCTTTGATCACAGGAATAAATTACATTTTAAATTATATTTAAATAGAAAGCAGTTATTTTAAATAGTAAAAATATTTCACAATATTACTGATTTTGCTGTATTTTGGATCAAATGAATGCAGACTTGGTGAGCTGAAGAGAATTCTTTAAAAAAACACACTGTTCAAAAACTTTTGACTGGTAGTGTATTTAATTTCATAAATGAAGTATACTGCACCAAAAAAAAAAAATACACCCTTCATAATTTATTAGTTTTTAATTAAACAGCATTATTTGCTGTGTGTTGTAAAAGATAGATCACCTGAGGCACTTTCGCAAGGGACATGTTGGACGGTCTCTTCACTGGTGATGTATTATTCTCCTCCTCCTCTTCCTCATCTTCATCATCTGATTCCTTCACACCTGAGCAAACCACAGAGATCTCCAGACATCAATAACTGTGGTTTAAATAAAAACAAAACATCTTCACTTGCCCAAGTTTGTGTGACAAAACTAATCTGACACATGTAAGTGGAACCCTAAATGCTGCACTCGTTTAATGTCCGGAGAACAAAACTGACATTCTGAAAGTGTCTGAACAGCATGTGCAAACATATGGAAGTGATTATATGAGAGAAAACGCTGTCACATGGTGCTGGTTAATTCATTTTGAGTTCGTACGGAGGCCCTTTCAGACAGGCGGATTACTCCCATGGACGTCACAACAGGTTGAAAGAATCATTTTATCAGAGAGGAGAGAAGAGTAAATAAGAGAGGCAAAAGACACACCTGGGAAATGGTCTTCGTGAACTCACGGTTTTGAGTGGTCGTTCAGTCCTAACAAATGCGAAAAGACAAAAAGTACTCACTGACGAAATGCTGACCGCTGATGTAGACCGGCCCCCCTCCAGACTGTAGGCGAAAGGACACAGGAGGCGTCACCTCAAAACCTCCCAGACTTAGCTAAAGGAAACATGCAGACACACATACTGTTGTAATCCAAAACTGAGTGAGAATGATCAAACACAATCACAGCAAGACATCTTATTCATGGTTTACTTTAAGAAAAGGGTTTAGAACAGAGACAACAGCTTATTAAATAAAAATCTTGAACTTTCCACACAGTGGCTCTGTTCTAAAACTTACCTACAGTATCATACAGTAAATATATATATATATATATATATATATATATATATATATATATATATATATATATATATTTTTTTTTTTTTTTTTTTTTTTTTTAAAGAAACTAATAATACAATTATTTTATTTAGCAAGGACACATTAAACAGATCAAATATATTTTGCTTCTATTCATAAAAGAATCCTGAAAAAAAAACTTTTTCTAGGGCCCTATGAAATCAGTTTTATTTTTTCCCAAATTCCATTTTATGTATTTTCCAAATTCCATTTTTTCAGTTTAAATGTCTTTTCATTAAAAAAAAAAAATAAATAAATAATAAAATGAATTGAAATCACGAAACTTACACAATTTAACAGCAATTTATTAAAAGTGTAACAAAAATGAATATTTTAAGGCCCCATGAAATATGTTTTATTTTTTTCCCAAATTCTGTTTTATTTCCAAATTCCATTTTTTCAGTTTTAATTTTTTGTCTGGATTCTGTTTTTTTTTTTGTTTTTTTTTTTTTCATTTTCTAGACTCCATTTTAATGGTTAAATTAAAAAATATTAAACAAAAAGCATGTCTAATTGAAATAATGGAACTTATACAATTTAACAGCAATTTATTCAAAGTTTAACAAAAATGTAATTTTTAAGGCCCCATGAAATCCATTTTATTTTTTTCCAAAATCCATTTTTTCAGTTTTCAGGGTTTTTTTTGTCTGGATAATGTTTTTTTCCCTCTCATTTTCTAGACTCAGTTGTAATGGTTAAATTAAAAAACATTAATTAAAAAAAAAAAAAAACATGTCTAATTAATTGAAATCATGAAGCTTACACAATTTAACAGCGATTTATTACATTTTTAAGGCTTAATGAAATCCATTTTATTTTTTTTCGCAAATTCCATTTTATTTATTTCAAAATTCCATTTTTTCCGTTTTAATTTTTTGTCTGGATTCTGTTTTTTTTTTTTTTTTTTTTTTCTAGACTCTAAACCCATTTTAAAGGTTAAATGAAAAAGAAAATTAAGCAAAAAGCATGTCTAATTAATTGAAATCATGAAACTTACACAATTTAACACCAATTTATTAAAAGTTTAACTAAAATTAAAATTTTAAGGCTTAAATTTTTTTTTCAAATTCTGTTTTATTTATTTCCAAATTCCATTTTGTTCCGTTTTACTTTTTTGTCTGGATTCTGAGGTTTTTTTATTGATTTATTTATTTATTGTTTTTTTCCTATACTCAATTTTAATGGTTAAATGAAAAAAATATTAAACAAAAAGCATGTCTAATTAATTAAAATCATGAAACTTACACAATTTAACAGCAATTTATTAAAAGTTTAAAACACATTTTTAAGGCCCTATGATATTATTATTAATTTTCTTCCCCCTCAAATTCAGTTTTATTTTTCCCAAATTCTGCATTTTCTGTTAACTTTCTGGACTCAATTTTAATGGTTTCATTAAATTTTAATAATCAATATTTTTTTAATAATGAATCATTTTTTATATACTAATTTATTATTATTTTACTTCTTTTTTTTTCAGAAATAACGTGTATTTACATTTTTCTGGTAAATAAATTATAAATTATAAATATTTTCTGAGTAAATATTCCATAAAAATAATGTTTTAATAATAATTTTATTAGTAACAATAGTTACTATCATTACATTAAGTAATCTATTTCTGTCACAGTTACTTGAAGATACACCAAACTTTTATTTTCACAGGCTGCTGTGAAGACCTTTAAGTTTCTGTTTGTATATGATATGACAATAGTTTTCCTCAAAAGAAACAATAAAATGCTCATGAAGTGACTCTAAGAGCAGTACTAGAGATTCTGTTCATGTACTCATACATTCATTCATTCACTCATTTATTCACATGGAGAAACACAGCACATGCAGGTTCGTATTTAAATAGTATTTTTGCGGGTTAATATTCACAAACACTAGTCTATATCACATTTTGACTCAAGTCATAGAACCCTATTTTCCACAAAAATATTACACATCGCAACCATTTTCAACACTAATAATAATAATAAGCAATAATAATAAGTAATGTTTCTTAAGCAACAAAACTGCATATTAAATGATTTCTGAAGGATCATGTGACACTCAAGACTGGAGTAATGATGCTGAAAATTCAGCTTTGCATCACAGAAATAAATTACATTTGAAAATGTATCAAAATACAAAACAGTTATTTCAAATTGTAATAATATTTCATTATATAACTGTTATTATCATTTCGCTAGATAAGAGCCTTCTTCCTCAGCTGGGATCGTTTACAACCGCATTTGTGATCGTTTGAAGCCGCATTTAAACTGCATTTTGGAAGTTCAAAATCGGGGCACCATATCAGTCCATTATATGGAGAAAAATGCTGAAATGTTTTCCTCAAAAAAAACATAATTTCTTTACGACTGAAGAAGAAAAGACATGAGCATCTTGGATGACAAGGGGGTGAGTACATTATATATAAATTTTTGTTTTGTGGACGCCTCCTTTAAAAACCCCAAACTTTTAAACAGTAGTGTAAATGACTGAATATTAATACTTATACTAGTAATTGTTCTTTATCAGACAATTTTGGGTTAAAGTCAGATGATAAATGATTCCCACCACAAACAAGCAAACTAGATTAGTTTCCCAGAAAGAATTCACGACTGGGATCCGTCCTGATCATTCCATGCCAGTACATCTGAGACAGGCCTTCAGCTAAACATCAGTACAAAATTGCGCAACTCGCGAAATACAAGCCACGGCCAAAAATTCTGAATGAACATTCCACTGCGGCAGGCAACGGCACTTGCATCGATGGCAACCAGATGTAAACAGCTGAGGGCGCGATGGTCTGCTTAATGCTTTAAATGACAGCTATGTAACTGTTGTAATTACGATGAATGGCGAACAATCCCTCACGTCCAAAATCATCTCAGATGATCTGTTTCAACACAAACGCTGACTGATGAGTTGATTGTCTCCTGAGCTATCGAGACAAAGCCTTGTAATTAAGGTACAATTATTTCTCCAGTCAAATATCCTGGGGCGTTTTCTAATTTTGGGCTTGAATAAACCGAATAAAATCCAAGATCTTACAGACAGGGTCAAAACAACACAAAAGGGCTTATAAATATAGAAAAAAAGTGTTAGGAAGGTTAAAATTATTATGCCACCATTAAAAACTCCACCCACCGTACTAATCATACCAGCAGTTCATATCTATCAGAACACAAAATAGTTGGAAACCCTGAATTCTGTTCGTTCTGTGCCATAAAACATAGATTCCTCCCAGAGCTCTTTGGAAATGCTCACATTTTCCATAGCTGATATAAAACAGAGGCAAACATGTGCTGATGTCATGGAGAGCTTGTGCCTGCTGTCCTGATGATGCAACGATGGCCCAGCCCCTTCCAAAAACAATCTGTCAATCACAACTTGACCAGCCTCGGCACAGCTGGAATTTTTATTAGACGCATTCTTCCAATACCATAAAACACCCATAACAGGCATCCGTCCACAGTATAAATCCATATTCAAGATGTTATTGAGGGCATAATAGCACTTGGCTTTTAGTCATCTCTTTTTGAATTAGAGTAAACTTGTAGTATCATCTGCAATATTCATTTCTCTACCATTTTAACATTTGTCTACCACAAAAGGTCTCTAAATTTTGGGAACTTTTTGTTACACTTTGAGGTGTCCTTGTACTTTTAAAAATTTTACAATTAAGGCAAGACACTACAGGCAAAAACAGCTTTTTTCATGCACTGGTCTGTTTTGAGATTTTGGTCTATTTGGCTTCTCAACGTTTTTTTTTTTTTGTTTGTTTTTTTTCAGGTTAGTGGAAAGAGAATACACTTTAAAGTGCTAATTTTATTGCACTTTTAATTTTATTGCAATTACAATACATATGTTTTTAAGCAAGAAGTCTCTTATGCTCATCAAAGTTACATTTATTTGATCAAAAATACAGGAAAAAAAGTAATATTATTGCAATTTAAAATAGTGGTTTTCTATTTTAATATATTTTAAAATATTATTTATTTCTGTGTTGCAAAGCTGAATTTTCATCAGCCATTTCTCCAGTCTTTAGTGTCAAACGATCCTTCAGATATCATTCCAATATACTGATTTATTATCGATGTTGGAAACAGGTGTGCTGCTTAATTTTTTTTTTTTTTTGGAACCTGTGATAATTTTTTCAGGATTCTTTGATGAGTAATTAAAGTTAAAAATAACAGCATTTATTCAAAACGGAAATCTTTTCTAGCAGTATAAGTCTTTACTATCACTTTTTATCAATTTAACCCATCCTTGCTGAATAAAAGTAATAATTTCTTTCAAAGAAAGAAAGAAAGGTTACACTTTATTTTGATAGTCCACTTTAGACATTCTACTAACTATAAGTAACTTTGCAACTACATGTCAACTAATTCTCAATCATTTGCAACTACATGTCTACTAACTCTCAGAGCAGACTGTTAGGTTAGGTTTAGGGTTAGTAGAATAAGTTGACTGTGGACTATCAAAATAAAGTGTTACCGAAAGAAAAAAACTACTGACCCAAACTTTGAACGGCAGTGCGTATTGTTACAAAAGATTAATTTTAAATAAATGCTGTTCTTTTTAACGTTTTTGAAAGGATGTGTTAAATTGATAAAAAGTGATAGTAAAGACTTATACTGCTAGAAACGATTTGTATTTGAAATAAATGCTGTTATTTTTAACTTTAATTGCTCATCAAAGATTCCTGAAAAAATTATCACAGGTTCCAAAAAAATATTACGCAACACAACTGTTTCCAGCAGTAATAATAACTCAACATATTAGTTTGAATTCTGAGGAATCATGTGACACTGAAGATTGGAGTAATAATGCTGAAAATTCAGCTTTGCATCACATGAATAAATTTTAAAGTATATTAAAATAGAAAACCATTATTTTAAATTGCAATAATATTTCACAATATTAATGTTTGTTCTGTATTTTTAATCAAATAAACACTGCTTTGATGAGCAGAAAAGACTTTAAAAAACAATTACCGATCCCAAACTTTTGGATGGCAAACTTTTTATTCCAATTCATATTTAAATGGATTTGTTTATATACTATATCATTTGTCAAAAACTTTTGACTCTTACATAGCCCTATTTGGACGGTAATTGTTTCTCATGTGGACATATGCATAAATAAATTTACATGGCTCCTCAGTAATAAAACTCCTGGAATCGGACGGTGATATATTCAGCGAGTATGGAGAAGCGAGTTCTGTGATCCTACAAACCCAGGACTGCTCTGCTCACATGGCCAGTCGCATGATTGTCTGCTGTAAATAAAATTGCATATCCTTTGAATAAGAATGAATTCATATTTAATATAGGACTGACAAATGATTAATCACATACAAAATAAAAGTTTAAGTTTGCCTAATATATGTGTGCGTAATGTGTGTAATTATTATGTATATATAAATACAAGAACATTCATGTATGTATTTAAGAAATATTTACAAGTATATGTATTTATTAATTTTTATAGAATGTTATATATAAATAAAAATATTTTGTACATATTTCTCTACTTAAATATATACATTCATTTGTGTGTATTTATATACACATAATAATTACACACAGTACACACGTATATTAGGCAAACTCAAACTTTTATTTTGTATGTGATTAATCGCTTGCCAGCTCTAATTTAATAATATCCTATTTATTATTTGATTATTTAACTCTCCTGTTTAAAAATAGAAAAACAGATACGCTAGTTGTATATAACTATATGTAATATAAATATGTATATTGTATATAATACATATTTTAAAATTGTATTGCATAACTGTTGCTGCTATA
This sequence comes from Cirrhinus mrigala, assembly GCA_036247105.1. NCBI lineage: Eukaryota > Metazoa > Chordata > Actinopteri > Cypriniformes > Cyprinidae > Cirrhinus > Cirrhinus mrigala. Next base: position 23,698,072 of record CM070020.1, on the reverse strand, counting down.
ATAATGACCCCTTTTTAAATGTTTACATTCTTTTCTTATCTGTCTTCTATTTTTGTTCTTAACAGCTCCCACTCGCTGTGGTGCAGCAGTTATGAAATACTGTTCTTGTAAACACTTCCCGGCATTTCAGTAATAAATATGCATTCGAATTACTGCGAAGTGCAGCATGCGGTGTTCGGCAATGGTCAAAAAGGATTTAAATGGTGAATTTAAATTAAATTAAATTAAAAAAATTGAAATTAAATTACCACACGACCTTGCTGTTTGTCAAAAAAATCAGCAGGTAATTCTGCCACAGATTTTTACACAGGTGGTGAGAGAAAAACTTGTTAAAAATAGCTTAAGCCCACATGAGAAATAATTAACATCCAAATAGGGTCAGAATCGGAATGCAAATAATTTTTATAGTATACTGTTGTCAAAAACACCATTTGAAGCTAAACGCAGAAGTTTAAATGGACTGTCTATAAATGAAACCTGTTATGATTACTCTACTTTTAAAGCATAAATTTAATTTAAACAATTTTTTGCATAATATTCACATATGCAGTTCATAGGGGACATGTTGTATTAGTTATAGCATGAAATACTATTTAAACCTATAACATTTTACATAACATTTACCTATTTTATCTCACAATTCTGACTTTTTGTTCCTCCACAAATTCAAGTGTATATCTCCTAGTTTGCACTTTATAACTCGTTTTAATTCAACAATAGTAAGTGTGTCAATTCTGAAGAAAAAACCCAGAAGTGTGGGATATGAACTCATGATTCTGAGCCGAGGGAAAAAGAAAGAATGACAAGTTGATTCTTCTTATCAGAATTGTGAGAATAATGTCAGAATTTTGAAATATAAACTTGAATTTATTTTTTTGTGTGTGTTTTGCAACAGGATCCACTTATTGTTTTAGACAGATTAATATTAATTATCAACATGTACTAACAATAAAGTTAAAGTTTGGTTTAGGGTTAGCTGTGTGTAATAATGCATTATTTACTGTAATAGACATTAATGATGGTAACACCATATTTAATTTTTTGACAGGAAGGAATAAAACGAGACTGTGAGAGACTAAAGCACAATGAGATCAATGGACTGTACTCTTGTTTAACAACATACCAGTACCAGCTGTTTACACAAAACGTCTTTTCAAAAACTTTCAGTAGACAAAAAACTCCATAAAACAGTTTTGGAAGCTGTGAGTTGTGAAAATTACATGATCTAGGATCTTTATGCAGTGTGTGCTATTGTAAAGACTGTAAGTCTATACTTCACAGCCTCGTTTTCATCCCCGTTAAATTCAACGCGATGTCTAACCTGAGTAAGGTCTATTACAATAGTAAGGACAAGTAAAATGTGTCACAAGGCTGCTGTAAAATAAAGTGTCACTCAACCGAATCAAATCATCAAAGAGTTACTGCACTTATAATAACCAAATTAATAACCAAAGTGTAGTGAATAACTTATGAATGACACATTTATAATTTATAATTAGGTATATGGATGCACAGTTGAACATTGCACGTTTCTGTTCATGACACATAAAACTCTGTAGAAATGGAGACCAGTGTTGGGGAAAGTTATTTTTAAAAGTAATGCATTACAATACTGAGTTACTCCCTAAAAAGGTAACTAATTACGTTACTTAGTTACTTTTTATGGAAAGCAATGCATTACTTTACTTTTGCGTTACTTTTTAAATCTGGGCAGGGCTTGCTTGTTTGTTTTTAATATAAAAAGTTCTATTTTTGGCAAATATAAAAGCCCTTTCACACCAAAAGCCTCAGGCTTTGAGAAAAGTAAATTCACGTCTGTACAGTAGACCGCACAAGAAAAAAAATGCCAACTCTTCAGCAATTAAAAAAAAAAAAAGAAAGAAAGAAAAAACAAATATTAGACTATTTTGAGTAATTTTTGCTTATTAGTATGGTTGAATTGGACTGTCGAAGGTTGGCAGCAAAGATATTGGTTAATAAAATGGGATTAAAGGCATAAAGGATATTTGTATTTAACATATATTCTGAGTTGAATTTCACAGTTTTTATTCATTTTGAGGAATACTGAATCTGTTTTTTGTGAGTGAGATAAATTAATGCATGTTCACATTTATTCTAGAACGAACATTTTACTCTTGATTTCTCTCAACATGGTGACAGGAGAGCTTTTGATCAATAAATGGGGGGAAAAGTAACTGGCGTTACTTATTTGAGAAGAGTAACTCAGATATCAGATATCTTGTCAATTAAAAAGTAATGTGTTACTTTACTTGTTACTTGGAAAAAGTAATAATATTACGTAACTCGCGTTACCTGTAAAGCGTTACCCCCAAAACTGATGGAGACTAGAACACTTACAGAAGGCAGAACGGACGGCTTGAGTACAGCAAGAGTGATTTTGGTTGTTTTGCCATCATAAGTCAATCCCTCCATCTCCACGGTGTGAAATTTATCCTCCGCCTCAGCACCCAAACACACCTGAGAACAGAGGTGAAGAGAGGAAACTGCTTTGTTAATGTGAGTTTATGGGCAATCAAAATTATTCATCTATAATACAAATCATTGGCGCAGTGATGACGAACACTGGCAACAATATTCACAATACAAAACTGAATGGAATTATATAAAACAGAATGTTATAAAACAGTATGTTATTACAGCAGAATAGAATGTTATATTTAATAGCACAGAATATGCTATTCCTGTCCATTTCTATTAATAAGAAAAATGTATCTCTAAGGTAGGACTGATTAAACTATTCCATGCAGGACTGAATATCTGTGATATTAAATAATTTTGTAATGACATTTTATTAATTCATCTTCCTCACCGCCTTGAGTGACAGCTGATGCTCAGCCTCATCATCATCCAATTCAACTTTGTGCTCTTTCTTATCAGCTTTCAGTGAGCAACCTAAAGGAAGAAAGCAAAACATAAGTTTTATTCATTTTAACTGTATCGTATACATAATGTAAACTCTAGGGGAAAACATCCTTTGCAATAAACATCTACATGCTATACAACATCCATAATAAAGGCTGTAGATACGAGATCATAGTAAACAAAAGGGAAAAAAGAAAGACTTCTACTGTTCTTGTGCATTATATGTTTAAAATAAAGAAGAAAATAACATTTTAACTAATATTAACATTGGCTGTAAACAAAGGCAGACTCAATGCATGAGGCTAGCTGCATTAGCCACAACTCTTTTATTACACTGCAGTACTGCAGCAGACGCATGTAATATGACTGCATAATACTGATTATCGCATTTATGATTATGCAACATGAGTTTTTATTTCAGCTCACCAAACAAATACATCTGAGGTCGGCTGAGATCTTTAATGTTATCCTCCATTTTTGCGCCACAGAGGGTCCTGTTAATCGTAATTCCGGTGTGTGGATTGACACTTCAGTGGACGAATGAGAGTTCTAGAGTGGGCGGGCTTTTGTACGAGTCGTCCAATAGTATTCGACCTTGGTGGTACAGCAAACTGCTCTTTGTTTGCTTTTTTCTTGTTTTCAGTACCCAATTTATCCGCCAGATGACGCCATATAATAACTATTTAGTACACTTGCCTCCGTTCATCCATCCAGTCTCCAAACCGCTTGTCCTCTGGAGTCTTTTTCCCAAAGTAAAACTGTAGGTTTGTTATAATTAGAACTGAACGCTTTATTATGATGATGCAGTGCAATTTAACATATATCCCAATTAAAATACATAATAATAATAATAATAATAATAATAATAATTATTATTATTATTATTATTATTATTATTATTATTATTGCTATTGTTATTAAATTCATTGGTATTATTTAAATACCAATAAAATTACTATCTTCACAATCTTTCATCAAAATTGTACCATTGCATTGCCTTTAAGATTACAAAAATCTTACAAACTACCTCACAGATAGACTGAAACAGACATTACAGAAACAGAAATTACACTTGTCTCTGCGGCAAAAACAAGGCTCTGTGAAAAAAAAATGCCTCTTTTTTTAGCCGGTCAAAAACGCCTGTCAATCATTTTGACTGGATTAGATTAGAAAGCGGGATCTTAGATTTACAAAGATGTGAGTGTTAGTAAAACGATTAAAAATAGTTTACAACGTTTTTTAGCTGACTGAATTTATTCATTTTAAAAATCTAAGTGACTGACGGAATGTCTCCTTTAAGTACTGCGCTGATTTAGTGATGGGAGAACCGAGGCTTTTCGAAAACTTCGGATCTATTGAACCAATGCTTCAAAAAATAATTCACTGTAATGCTCGAAACTGCTAATGCTAAAGAGCTGGTTAAAACTGTAAATGCCACGAAAATAGCAAAAATGTGTTCATTGGCACGTTCTGTAATAAAGATAAATTGTCTTTGTAATGTGTGGTCATTTTGTAGCACTTCTTCATTTTGTAGCACATTCATTCATTTTTCTTGGAAAAACACAAAATTTTAAGACCTTTATAGAAATTCTACTCAATTTTTATGAACATACATTCTAAAATGTATTCGAGGTTACTTACTCCGTTAAAAAAATACTTTATTAATAGTAATTTATTTATTTTTTTAGAAGGTGTTTCGTTTACCAAACAGCTTGTAAACACCATAACAAACTTAATTTTAAGACCATAATATCCTACTACATTTTTATGAACATGAATTATCAGTTACAATTAGTCTTTTTATTGTTATTAATAAACTTCAACAAACACAGTCAAAGTACAGATAGCACTACAATAATATCATTATTTCTTGGTTTCAGCAGCAGAATGAAGCTGAAATGACATCACTCAGTAAGTTAAACGCGCTCCGAAGATTCGAAACATCAAACGATTTATTGAGTTTTCGAAGCTTGGTTTAGAACGCGCCTGCCACGCTCTGGACGCCTCGTAGTTCACAAGGCCATGTCGCTTCTCGACTATGTATTAAACTCTTCAGAGGATTTACTTGATTTCCCATTCACAAGAACAAAGCTTTTTGCTTTGTTAGAGGTGACAGCCATAAAAAAGGACAAAGATAAGGACGCTTCCACCCTTCATGCAGGCTCTTGGTGAAAACAGCCATCTTGAAAGAAAACAGTTCAAAACAGGCAGCACTTTAACGTGAGTGACCCGTATACACACAACGACATGCCGGTCTGATTACACACCCCAAAACACACGCATGCCTGTCGGATCTCAGGGTTTAACATAGTCTATAGTCCCTGTCAGCACTTTGCTTAACATTCACATAAACAATACTTTCTAATAAATCCTCAAAAGGAAACTTTATAGACATGTTTAGTAGCAGGTGTTTATATCAACAGAAAACTTTTTGTACACGTACTGACAAGCTTTTTAATTCAGTATTAATTCAGTTTTTTGTTTGTTTGTTTGTTTTAAAAAATAGAAATGCAAGTTTGCATGTATGAAGAGTGTTTTCACCACGCGTCATTATTCTGCCATATTGGCGGCACTGAACATAAACAATGCCACTGAACAGAATGAAACTGGCATATTTTGCTAATTATTGCTGCTGAAAATGGTCAGTGTCATGTTTTGGGCTGTACTAATCGGTCGGACCGGGAAAAATATTTGTAGTATATAGACTGTGTTAATTAAGATATTAGCCCCATATTTATATTAAAGTTATAACGAATCAAGGAATCAGAGGAACAAAAGGCGTTTGGCAAAACTGAACCAGGATTTCAAAGCAAGAATCTTGACAACATTTGTGTTTGTTCTTATAATTGCCAGTCAGGTAGATGAAACATTAGGCTAATATGTTTCAATATGTTTTTAAATATTAGCATTTAATTAATACTGCTCATAGGTATCTTTACCACCTATTAACTTTATAGTTTGACAAACTATTGCGCCCTTTCCTACTCACTAAGTTCTTCTCTATATGATGAAGCAGCTTCCACACGTTTTTTTCTGTGGATTAGACATCATAAATTAGCAGAACAACATATTCAGTAGTACATTAACTGTGCAACCAATGCTGTTGTTTACATCCAAGTATCTCCAATATGGCCGGGTAACTAACCAAACTATGACGTATAGTGCAAACCCTCTATGGATGTGCCATAACACAAGGATTTGTCATATTAACCAAAGGATTTAGTATAGTTAGTATGTTTTTTTTTCATTGCTGATCTAGTATGCATGAATCTTTCTTTTATAATTTTTTTTTACTAGCCAGATAATCTCAAATTAGCAAAAACATGCCAATTATCGCTATAACACCTTCTGAAAAACCAGTTGAACACAATCTGCTTTATTCCTTTTGTCGTTATATTGACAGTTTATACATTTAGTGTGGTTTTTTTATCTTTACTGAAATTATTAATATTTAATAATAAACATTTACTAGACTGAAACAGCTTAGGCTTATTTGATCATTCATACTTTTTATAAAAATAGTGTTAAAATGTGAGTAGCATTTAAATATCATCTTACTAAGAAGTTATTGTGAGAAATGGAGCAACAAGTATTTTTATATGCATGTCATACAGTCTGTTATACTGTAAAAAAAAAAAATCTAATTGTTTTGCATGCCAGTTAGAATTTAATCTTATTTTTTGGCCAATTGCACATTTTTGCTCAGTTTGGCCTTGGAATGAAATTTAGTTTTTTTCCCCCTCAGTTATGAGCTTCCCATTCTCACTTAAATGTTCAATTGCTAAAACACTAGACTATTCTAATTCTTATTTCATATGTCAGGCTTTATATTAATCTTTTGTACTGTGCATTATGATTTCAGTCCTCAAATGTTTTCCCATCTTCTCGCTTTCACAGAAATGCTTTTGCAGACCTGTATCTCTTTCTGGAAGAGAACCAGCTATCTGATTTTCACAAACTCAGATGAGCAGATCAGCCATTTAGATGTGTCAGTAAAACTACAGGTATATCAGATGTTTTTCTGTGTTGCTTTACTGTGGTGATTCTCTTAGCGGCCCGACATTTAGTAGAGATTGTTCCACGGATGCTATAAAAAAAAGCCTTATTATGTTACATTAAATAGTATAATGAGTGTGCCATAGTACTCCATTCTTTTCTTGATAAAAAGACATGCTGGGCTTCATAGAATTCTTTTGAGTGACTAGACACATAGATACCCATCACTGCATCTAAAGGTAAAAATAAACATGTCAATGCAATCTATTTTCAGCCAAGACCAAGACATTTCATTCAAAGGTTTGAGGGAAAAAAAAGACTTTTCTACCACTTGGATCAGATGGCAAATGGAGCTGTCAGGGATTACATGAGACGTATAGACTATTGTATGCAGGGCGATGGTGTTTTTCACTGTTCTTGTATGCGCAGCCTAAACCCCATTGTTGTTTCTGTTTATGTTTGTGAAAATGAAGTGTGGTGGCTCTTTGAACCGTCGGACATCTGTTGTAATCTGAAATCGCAGACTTATTATGAAAACGTGGAGGCCATATAGGTCATATTGGTTTGTAGCGTCTGTGAGATAAACAGGAGCCTGTCTAGGAACAATGAGTGAGATAGGAAGTGTGATACTTTAACCTCTCGCTTCTCGCTCATCTTGTGTGGCAACATTTTATTGGACGAGGTGAGGGCCCTCAGGTAGATAGGGCAAAAAAACATAAAGGCACATGAGGAGAAAGAGAGGCTCAGAGCACCTGTGGCCAAATACAATAGAGAGTTTCGAAAACAGAGGCCGAAAGGAATTTCAGCAAAATGAGCCAAGTCACGTCGCAATGGCAGCATAGACAGGAAGATGAAAGGGACTGGAAGACTGACAGAGGAAATGAGGGTAGGAGAGGCGTCACCGCGGCAACCGACTCCCATTGACAGGATCTTAACCAGGCGAGATGGCATCAAACTTGGCTTAACACACCGGGAGTGTCATTGTCAAATTGTTGTTTTGCTTATGGTATAAATCTGAAAGCTTTATAATAGAAGAGAACATATAAACAAAGAAGTTTGATCAACACTGTGTAAGAAAAACAAAATAATGTTCTGCATGGCAGAACATTAACGGTGCATTTTCCGTTAAATTTATGAACATTTCCCCTTAACACAAACACAAAACACAATCCGTAATTCAAAATACGGGTAAAACGCCTTTAAAAAATAATTAACAGTACATCTGGCTATGTTTTTACAGACTTTTTTACATTACATTACTTAATATATCAAACTTTATTTGAGGAGTTTATTTGCAAAAACAGATAACTGTTGTTGTTGTTGTTTTTTTTTATGTTGCCATGTTTTTATTCTGTTAGTTAGCTGTATTTTTAGTTATTTTTACTTTATATCAAAATAACCCAAGTGCAGTTTGGGTTGAGATTATTTGGAATGCACAATGAAAAAAACATTATTTTTGAACATTAAAAACAAAACAAAACTGAGCTATCTGTTTTTGCAAATAAACTCTTCATTTAAATTCCATTAAAATCTATTTAAATTTAGAAATCTAACATTCAAAAGTTTAGTATTGGTAAGATTTTTTAAAATGTTTTTGAAAGTGTATTTCATAATTATATTTTATACTTTATTAGTATAGCAGTAAAATCGTGAAATATTCTGCCAATTTAATATTACACTTTTTTTATTATAATATATTTAAAAATATTTTTATATTTAAAAAATCTTATTTGTCACAAGATCATTCTAATGCTGAATAATTAATTCTAATACTGATTAACTAATTCTATGCTGATTGTATTAATAATTAACTAATAATAATTGTCTAATTATTATTAGTTATGAATTATGAATAATGATTCTTGGAACACTTTACAGTAAGGTTCCATTAGTTGACAATGAACAATACATTAAACAATACAGTCAACAATGAATAATACATTTATTACAGTATTTATTAATCTTTGTTCATGTTAGTTAATGAAAATACAGTCTTCCATTGTTAGTTCATGTTAATTCGCAGTGCATTAACTAATGTTAACAAACACAACTGTTGATTTTAATAATGCATTAGTAAAAGCTGAAATTAACTATGATTAATAAATCCTGTAGAAGTATTGTTCATTCTTAGTTAACTAAAGTAGTTAACTAATGAACCTTTTGGTGAAGTGTTACCAATTCTTGTTATCATCAATGTGGAATTACTGCTTAATATTTTTATTGAAACCGTGAATTTTTTGGTTTTTCTGTTTTATTTTTTATTTTATTTTATTTTATGAATAGGAAGTTTAATCAGCATTTATTTAAGAATAGAAATATTTTTGTAGCATTATAAATGTTTTTTATATTTTATATTATCATTTTAATGTGTATTTACTGAATACAATTATTATTATTAAATTAAATCCACCCAAAAAGTATAGATTACTAAAAGGTAAATAAGATGCTATTTCTACTTCATCTGACTTTGATTTGGTCAGATTCATTCGATCATATTAAATTTTATTTTTAGCTTCAACAAAACTAGTTTATTTAGACGTTACGACACAAAATGCATTTTTAGGTTACCTGAAACAAATAACATTTTATCAAAAAATCTATGAAACATTTTTCATTTGAATGTCTTCAGTAATTTCAGAAACACTTTGTAAGATTTTAATACGTTTAATTCGCTTGCCCGAGAGCAAACTTGGAAATGATTACGCATAATGAATTTCAAAACAGGCCAATCACGCGAATCCAGCAGAATTATTGTTCGCACTGAAAGATGCATGTTTTCCAGCTGCGTTTCCAGTCTGTGGTTTGTGCAACTGCTGGTTCTTTTCTGTAAGCCACAGGCTGTAGAGCGCCATAATCAGTTTAGCGCTTTAGCATTTCCTGGGAGATGCAGTCGTGTGTAGAACAGAATGTAAAGGCTCATTTACTGCGAATAAAACTGCTATGATTCCACGTACCCTCCCTGCGTTACGTGAATATCACTCTACTGTGGTAACCAATGAGGAAACTGCTGTTTTGACTGCTGTCTTGGCCCACAGAGATCCCATCAGTTGTTTACGCCCCTACGGTGTCTGGGTGGACATGGGTGATGAATGCTCTCAAAATACATGTCAAGGACTTGTTTTTGTATACAAACTGTACTCACAGGTTCTCACCAGCAGGTTTTTACAAGCTGACAATGAATGATGATTTGGGATAACTATAGGTAGTGCAACTCAAAGTGGTGTGTTTTTTTTGTTTTTTTTTTATCAAGGTTAAAATAAGCCATTTGTTGTTTGATTATTTTCCACCAAAAATGGGAGTGGAACTATCAAAACATTGTTCCGTTTTAGAATCCCAATCAGACCAATATGGCAACATTGTCTCAATTGCATGAGTTCACAGCAAGAACCATTTCTGGTTCCCCAAAGAACCTTTCAATGAATAAAAGAACCGTTTTCCGCTATAAAGAACCCTGTTGTGCAATAGAAGGATTCCGTGGGTGTTAAAGGTTCTTCACTGAACCATCAATGCCAATTTTTAAGAGTGTAGAATTTTACTGTGTAGGGCAGTTGTGCAAAAATGGCACCTTTAATATCATTCTGAATTAATTTTACAGAGGATGAAACAGAAGTCTTAGAAGTCACAATTCTTTTTAATATAAAACACCTTTAAACGTCACGTCATGAAGAATCCAGAGAGAGCCTCCATAATTGCTTCCAAAGTGCGTTTTAGGAAGGACTCCAGCTTTACAGAACTAAGTTTTTTAGTCCATCTCTTCATACAGGAAATGTAGAGAACATGCATCACAAACACATCTTACAAAGTCCAAAGGAAAAAAAAAACAAAACACAAATAAAAAGAACAAGAATGAACGAGTCTGGGGTTGAGTCAGTCTCCTTGATGCCAAATGGCACGTAGACAAACAGCCGTCTTGATGGGTGAAATTCATCAGACAGCTTTGCGGTTTGGGGTTGGAAAGGACAAAGCCCCTCCCTCTCTTAGATGGGTAGCTGAAGAAAGAGGAACGAGAATGTAGCGTAAGGGACGAGCAAATGACCAGTCAGATTCAGGTGGGAATGAAAATGTGAACTTGGTGTGCTTGTGTTTGTTGTGATTCCACTTTAACTGGAAATACATTAGGTTTTGTTCCATGCGGAGACTTAAATATGCATGTTTGTGAAAAACGATAAACAAATACACAAAAATACAGTTCGGTTTAATCTGTCTTTCTACTGGCTTTTATCACAATCTTTCCATATATGAGTGGAAAAGATGTTTTTGCACAGCTAGATCTCTTCTACCATCTCACAAAAAACCGTACGGCTTCGTACAGATGCTCGTCCAAGTGAGAATGTCAGAGATCCGGCTAAATTCTAATTGGCGTCTTATAAAATCCTTTCTCAATTAACTAGCACACATGAGAGTTGTGGGTCAGACCACAGATGCGACTGAGGTGACGGACGTCACCTTGTTGTCTTCCGCCCAAGGCTGTAAGTTCTGCAGGGCGTAAAGCGAGGAGTTGTGTAGGCAGAGAGGGTCTTGTTGGAGCGGCTGACTCAGGGTCTTCTGAAAGGCCTCCTGTTGGAGCTGCAGCATCAGACGGTTGGCTTGCTGTCGCTCAGCCTCTCTCTCCTCGGCGGTCTGCCTCCTGTCATCAGAGACGTATGATTGAAGTCAACATGATGTGCAGTGACAGAGACCCTTTTCAAATACAAAAGCGGATTATGTCAACTAACGTGTTTATCTGGTGCAGGTCCTAGGCTGGTTTTAATTACCTTGGGAGATCTGAGCTCTCCGCATACACAAAAGAGACGCCGTGCCTTTGTGAAAAATAACAATGTGTGCGTTATGAGTAAAGTCAGTTTGAATGAAACACGTGAATGTTAATGGTTCTGTACGTTTAATAATGCCTTGGATGTACACATGAGGAGCCTGTTGGAGCTGTCGGCGTAAAGACGTGGTTATTATGTAACAGTACATGACAAAACAATGAATAAATGCTACTTTATTGGTACGGGGAACTCGTATGCACTTTGATAGATCAAATATGATTAATCCTACTAGCTGCATAAAAAAATTACAGTTTCATCATCATTTACTCAACCTCATGTCATTTGTCTTGAAAAAAAAAACTGTATAAAGATAAATTTTGGGGTGAACTGTCCCTTTTTTTATTAAATTTGAATAAAGAAAAGTCTATTTTTTTCCCCTTTTCCATGGTTGGAAGGCACAGCTAGGCAGAAATGAATCATTTCAATTAATTAGTTGATTTTATTTATATTTTATTGATTTTATTTACTTATTTATTGCAGTTTTTTTTAAGGAAAAATAGCATTTTTACACATTTTTTAGATGCTTATTAGGGCAATTTGTAATTTAACCCTTTAACTGTCACTCCCATTTTTGAACACAGACATAAAAATGCACTATCCAGACTTAAATTTGTATAATTCATGAATGAAAACATTTTGTAATATGATTTTGATGTACATTTTCCATGGTAATGCAATGTCTGATTTTAAAAAGCCTTTCAAATTATGAATTTTGAAATTTTAAGTTTTGAGCTGATATATAATTTCTTATGATATCTAAAGTGTGATACGGAAAAAGGCAATGAAGAAAGTCTTTTGTGACAGAGGTCAGAATTCATGTTATGATGTAGATTTTTTAAGTGGCACTCTTGACATATATTAATCTATTACTTTTCCTACATAATTTGTAACACAAAAATATGGTAAAATATCTATTTAGGAGTCTTAGACCTTTCCAGCGATGTATAGTTTGTCATGATTAGATTAGGATTTATTTGTAATATGGTAAAGTAAACTTAGGCGTCCCACAGGGTGGACGGTGACAGTTAAAGGGTTAAATGCTAACATGTCTTAGGTTTTTTCTTTAAATAAATTAAAGAATTACAAATTGCTGAAAATGATGGTAACACTTTAACAAGGTGTCACTGGTTAACATTAGTTAATGGATTAACTAACATAAATGAACAATGAACAATACATTTATTACAGTATTTATTGATCTTTGTTAATGTTAGTTAATAAAAATACAGTTGTTCATTGTTAGTTCATGTTAGTTCACAGTGCATTAACTAATGGTAACAAATAAAACCTTATTTTAAATGTGATAAAATGCTAAAATAGGGCATTATAAGTAATTGGTAATTCTTTAATTTATTTCAAGAACAAACCTAAGACATATTTATTTAAATTACAAATTGCCCTAAAAAAAGCATCTCAAAAAATGTTTTTTTTTTTTTTTTTTTTTTTTTTTTTTTGTCAAACTGCAAAAAATAAGTAAATAAAATCAATAAAATGTCAATAAAATCAACTAATTAATCGAAATTATTCATTTTTTCCTAGCTGTGCCCTCCAACCATGGAAAAGGGGGGAATAAACTTTAATTTATTCAAATTAAATGCAGAAAATGCAGTTTTTTCTTTAAAAATACTTTTATTGGTGCAAAAAATACATGTGATTTTAATAATGCTGAAATTAATATTAACTAAGATTACTAAATGCTGTAGAGGTATTGTTCATTTTTAGTTTGTTACTAATGTAGTTAACGAATGTTAACTAATGAACCTTATAAAGTGTTACCAAAATGATAAATGGTTCAGTGATCACTATGCAAACAGAAACAGCTAGAAACAAATGAGTGCTGCATTTCACTCCAGGTTTTGTGATGTATAATATTCAACTGTAGTCTGGAGACGTTTTGAGAATGAAGGATGTATTTGTGTGTCGATCGTACGGGTAACAAGCCTGTGATCAAATGAGCCAAGTGCAATCACATTACTGTGATGCATTTAGCTGTGACGTGTGGCTAATGGAGGCCGGGCGGCAGGTATGGAGCAACGATTTGGACCCTCATGGTGGACGGATTTTGTCATGGAGGATAAAGTCATTAGACTGTATGATTTCATGCATTCATGACATCTGAATTCATTTTGAAATAAATTGATTCCAGTGTTGCTACTGATAGTTTGGTTGGTGTCCAGGCGTGAGGTAAGATTTACCAGAATTTCATTCCTAAGAGGCCATCTGAAAGCAAGTGACCACGCTAATGAATGTTTCCCAGCAGCTTTCAGCAGATACAGATAATTGCTGAATTAAGTTGAGCTCCATAAATATTGATGAGTAGGCATACTGAAACAACCATAATAAATTTTTATTTGTTAAAGGCCATGACTCAGCTTCATTATAAATAAATCAGGTTCATCCAGCTCTCTCTGCCTATTGCAGCCTGTTGGTAAAACCAAAGGTAAGTAAGCCTGCTCTTAATTAGATTGGGCACTTATTTGCTCCAAAAGAGCCAACAGCAAAAGGTTGAGTAGATTATGGAGAAAGGATGGACATGCTCTCAATTATTCAGAAGTATAGGTTCAGTACTGCATGGCCAGCAAGTTTCCACAGAGCCTTTTAAGAGCTTGAACGTTTATGCTTGGTCAAGGCAATTGGTGTCCAATGTAAAATAAATAAACAATAAAACGCAAACCTCTGCAAATTTACACTAGTGTTTTTCCACTAGGCCCTAAATGCCCTCTTCACTTACGCTCAGTTCTGACTAAATTTGCTGCTATTGGGAAATATATCTAATCAGGTATTGGCAACAAAAGATAGCCTAATTAATATATCTTAAATGCAACTATAGGCCCTATATAGCGATTCTTGACCGCGAGGTCGGTTTTAAAAATAATACATTTTAAATCGTATATATTTTTACTCACCTCCATTTTGTTCTTCTGTTTTGAAACCAGGTTTTGACCTGAGCGTCTGTCATCTTCAAGGCCTTGGCGAGCGTGGCGCGCTCCGCGGACGCCAGATACTTCTGCCGGTGGAAGCGTTTCTCCAGCTCACAGATCTGTACGCGGCTGAACGACGTGCGGGGCTTTTTCCGTTTCGGTGGAGTTCGGTTCTGGTATGGATGACCGATCCGCCGTGTCACGGAGAACGGTGAAAGAGCAGCTGAAAAAACAGAATTTAGGCGTGAGTATGGGTAAAAAATATTTGCATTCAGTAACACTGAAAATAATAGGCGTAACATTCACGAAGCCGTTAAATAATGATTTATGTAGAATGACATAATTAGGAACGTCGTGAAATTTTGATCCAAAAAAGGACGTTATTGCAAAGTTTTCGTTTTCATTTTCAATGCCTTGTATTTTTGGCATCAGGTAGACTAAACCGTAACACTGAAAGTAAATTCTTGGTCATTAGGGCAGAAACAAACAAGGCCATGAGGGCCATTTCTGATGCGAGCCTATACGTGTGTATATTTTGGAATATGTGTTTAATTTGATAGATAAAAACGTCAAAATGAATAGGCCTAATATTGATGGCGCGGTATTTCGACGCGCATTTAGAACCTTAAATATGTTTTAAACAATATTTAACGGGTCCCTCTTTATATTAGGTGGCCTTAACTACTATGTAATTACTTTTAAAATAATAATTTAATACAATGCACTTATTGTGTACATACATGTTTTTACATTGTACTTATATTTGTAAAAATACCTGCATGTAACTACATCTGTAATTAATTTTATAATTACATGTCATAGTTACATTGTTGACCCAGCCCTTACGCCTTAACCCACCATTAATCTACCTATGCCACCAAACTTGTCCTTAACCTTACTTGTATTCCAGCTCAATAGCAGCAAAAGTGTTTTACAACACAATATGAATACAGTAAGTACACTGTACTTATGTATTTATAGGCTATGTAAGTACACAGTAAAGGCAAAAATATATAGTGGGACGTTTTTTGTGATTTGTATTTGTGATTGGTATTCCTGAACGGAACAAAGTGTTTGTTTAGCGAATTGTTGCCATGGTTACCTCAGTCAAAAGCGAATTTTGTTATTGAGCGTATATTTTAAGCCTAAAAAGGGTGATGTCCATCACCCTTAACCTCAGCACATACATGGACAAATTGTATTTCAGGTTTATATCACACAAAGTGCTAGCAGCAGTTGAACTCATACTCATTTCTCATTCAGCCCTTCTGTATTGTTTATCCATTATTCATGGTTTTACAACAGAGGTCTTGATTGTTGCATTCAGAATTCTTTGTATCTTTTTGAATTTTGTTCACCTTTCCCCTCCTTCATGTTTTTTTTTTTTTTTTTTTTTCGTTCCCCTTTCTTTCTTTGTAGTAGAAGCAGCTGTGAATAACTGATGTGAACGCTTTGGCACCTCTCCTAGATGCATGTGAGCCTGCCTTGACACTATGTGACTTTAAAAGTACATAAGGATTAAAGCAAATAGCTTTGCTAAGATATTAGGACTGTATCAACCTATGTTTTGTAAAACTATATTTCCAAAACAATGTTTTGGTGTACTTATCCAGCCCACAAATGATTCATTGATAGGCGAAACCTTTCAACTAAAGGGTAACAAACTGGAATTCAGTCAAGGCCTCTTAATAGTGGTTAGGAGTGTAATCATCATGATATTTTGGTGACGGTGTTTGCTGTCCTAATGTGTTATAGCCAGGACAGTGTTTGTGCACATGAATGAAACAGAAGACTTCATAAATTAATCACAGGTCACCCATTGCTATTTATTGTGCACAATGGTGTTAATTCACAATTAATTAGCAGTTTGTGACAAACTATCATCACCATTTGGTGAATACAACTAAGGATGTACACATTCAGGATTAAGAGGACCAAATGTAATATGAGAATCAACCACTACGAATTGTGCGCCTCACATATGGTAGTTACATCCTGAATATAAATGTCTATGTTAATTTATCGCTATGTTATTATATATTAATAACATATGATTTGTGTGTAATATGTTCTGCAAATCTATAAATTAAAAAATAATACATTTAAAAATTATTTTACCATATATTCTGTATTGGAAAAAAATCTGTTTGTTTGATTCAGCAGAAGCCAACGTTAATATCGAACATCTGAAGAAAATACCTACAAGGACAATATCCATGTAGTGCTGTGTATTAAACAGATGTAATTTTGTTGAAAATAAAAAATAAAACTGAGAAATTACCCAAATATTATATTGCATCATTTATATATACAAAATAACTTCAGTAGTTTGGCCATAATAAAATGAGAAAATGAAATTAAGGAATTGGACCAGAATAAGAAAATAACTGGAAAACACTTAACTGTGTAAAAACCTGTTTTAAATTGAGTAAACCAGCAGAGTGACCTTCGCTCAGTGTGTCTTTTTGTGGCTGAACTTGGGTCTTGCAATGGTTGGCTGGTCATGTGTGAAGACAGAGAGACAGTTTTCTGTTTGGCAGTTTGGAGTTCATGATAATACCATGTTAGAGATCTGTAAATGTCTGTTCTTGGCTACTCAACTACATTCATTCACGTCCTTGTGTAATTCAAGATTCGTCGGTGGCCCTCAGAAGAACTTCTCAACAGTTCACACTAGTCACGCTGGGATTCCTCCAGGTCTGACATGAGGTCAGCATGACATTGAATCTGTTTTGGACAACCTCATAGATGCCACTTAATTTTATCGTTGTAACTGAAAGTTTAAAAAAAATGTGTCTTGATTTTATTTATTTAGATATTTTATTTTGTTCTAATGCAGAGATCATTAGTTTATTTGTCGGATTTTATTAGACAAGCAAGTAAAAAGGCTTCTGATTGGATTAAGCGCATAGACTCTTCATTCCTTTGCGTAATTAGATTTGATTGCTTTTAATTAAAGCGCTGATCTTGAGTGACAGGCGGCACGCGTCATCATCACTTAAGCACACGGGTAATGATTCTAAAACGTTTGACATCGAAATTCTAAAGAGATTAATGAATTAATGAATTTTTCTTTTTTTAAATATATTTGAAATGATACACGTTGTTTACGCCGGCGTAGTTACGGTGGATTTTTTTTTTCGACTTGATCACACCTTTCTTTCTTTGCTACTATTAGTCAGGTGTGCAGATTGCAGAACGAACTAATAACGCATTTCCCAGAAACACTCCTCCGCAGATACATATGTGGGTCAAATGGAAACAAAAACAATCCCCGTATTCAGTCTCGACAGCGGAGGGAATTCTAAATGATAAGTCTGTGTAATAAAATTTATGGTGAGCACATCAAAAAATCAAAGCTTGCCTTAGAGAATATGCGGCCAGTAATAAAATCAGTTATACGTGATATCACCTTCATGCGACAGCGCCTGCCTTTCCCATTGCGCATATTACCTTTGTAGAAATCTAATAAATATACATGTAATGGATTCAAAGCGCGATATTGAAATATAACATGGGCATTTGTCGCTATTTACGCGCACTGAGGCAAAACAGAATGTGCCTTTAAATTTCCCCTCATGCTGGGAATTGAAATATCGAATAAAATAAAATAATTGTCAGGAAAAGCCATAAACCGTCCGCTCGAGAGCTTCGTCCTCCCTTCAGACACTGTCACCATGGCTACACGGCCTCGTCTCAGTTTCATAATCATTTGTATTTATGGGTGGGAAAGATCATTATTGTCATTTCAGATAGAGGGGCATCCACATGCAATTTCATTTTCCAATTTCTCCAAGGCCAGTGATATCAGATTACGACCATCACCTGCCCCTTGTTGTGATGCAGCTGGACCCAACAGCCCCCACCAGCAGCCGTAATACAAATAAATTTACCTACTGATGAATATACTGTTATGCGAATCAGTGCAAGCGACTGAGTGTTCTAGAGCAAGCGCCGAAACAAATACAGACCGTTTGAATTGCGTTTTTCTAGTGCCAGTGCCAATTCTGCTATTTGAAATGGTCATTTATAATATTTATTTTAATTACAGAATTCTATATATATGTATATACATCCTTGCACGCCCCAGTTGTCACCAGTGCTGTTAACATAAACAGAAAAGCCGTGCATAAAGGCCGTCACCGGGGCACATGTGTTTATTGACTGGAGGGCGGCTGATCTGTTTATGCATTTCTGGATTTTTATAAACTTGCAAACTGCCAAGGAGTCAATTAACAAAAAAACATGTGGTATAGCCTTTCATCGCCTCCCAATCCGGCATGATATGTCCGGACTGCAGTGCATATCGAGTCTCAGGGCTGTCCGTGCACCTATACGCGCCGTGACACTTGTGGTGAAATGCAGACATGCAATTCAAGCTGACGGAGAAAATAGTTGGAAAAAGAGAAACCTATTTCAGACAGGCATCGTGACTTGTGCATTATGCCTAATAAGTGGCTCTGGTTCCTTTCGATTACTGGGAGAGAGGCAGGAAAATTAATTGTAATGCTTACAGTACTTTTATAGATTGTAATGCTAGAATAATTTCATGTAAATATCACGAAATTGAAAAGACCGTCTTAGAGGTGTTTGATGCAAATTCAGATTTCTTTTTTCGTCGGTTTAATTAGTTTTCTTTATGTGTGTACATATTTTTTATATATATTTTATTATGTTTGTAGATATTTTTTTATATATATTTTATAATGTTTATACTTAAATGTACAGTATTAAACATACATATAATTTCGTTTAAAAATCTGAAATATGTATTGCGTTACCTTGCATCCAGCGCCATTCAAAGGCATGGAAGAGATAAAATATAATAAACGAGTGGCCCAAAGTGACTATGAGTAAAATTGATAAGCATATTTACAAAAGAGCTTTTGCAGTTGACATATCATTCTCTCATTTGAATAATTAATGAGAATAGAGCGGAATTCTGAATATTTAATGCGCAGAAATCCATATTCTTCTTCATTTTCATCTCACTATGAGTGACGTCATTTGAAGACGCGAACTGACCAAATGGAAAACGGAGGAGGATGTTACTGCTACAGGCGAGACGCAAATAACGTGATGCATGCATATATTTTTTATTCATTATTTGGAATTTATTTAATGAAATATACATTAAAACGTAAATATTAAAAGAGCATTCATATAATAACATATTATAGTTGTTTCATTTTCTGTAGTCATGGACAGGCCAGACTATTATTTTAGAAAGACATGCCTTTTGTTTTTTTTTTTTTTTTTTTTTTTTTGTCCCACTTGGAAATGGTATCCAAAATCGTCCTCTGTTGGATCTCTATTGGTATTACGTTTTGCGTAGATTAAAACGATTTGTCAACATGCCATTACGCATCACTACTGGCTGTGGCAACATTTAGCTCCCTGCAACCACTGTATCATAATTCATTTGTCCTAAAGGCCCAGAGAGACAGTAGCTCAAGAATATAGACGTGACTTGGTGTCATAAAACCATTCCACAAGAAACTGTGATTTTGAAAGCCACTGTGTTTTTATGAGCAATACACGCCGTATAATATCCACAGGCCGAGATGATGATGTTGGCTCTACTGTGCGCCTGAGTTCAATGCAACATCATGGCCTCTCTCAAAAATGAATTATTGTGCTGGTTTAAAAGATTGTCTAGTGTTACTCCTCATTTTTCAGATGCTTCGAGGGCTAAAGCTTGTCGAGTGTTTAAAGGATTGCCGATGTAGCAGAAAAAAGGGAAAACGTCAACTTAAATATAAACACCTAACAATGGCAATAAAATATATCCCTCTAGACTAAAACACATGCATTTATTTTAGAATAAAACCAATTTGGCTCTACAAACAAAAAAAGTATTATAATCGTAAAAATTTCTTCATATACAAAATTATTATATTACTGCATTTAAACGTGAATATTACATTTCAGCAGTAAAATGAATCGCTTGTTGTATTACTTGTTTGTAAGTTGCTTTGGATAAAAACTTCTCCTAAATGAATAAATGTAAATGTAAAAGACCGTAGTACATTAAAATACATTTTCTTTAAGAAACGGCACAGAGTCAAAAATATTTCAGTAGAATTAAAATAACATATTATTTATTCTTGCAATCTTGAGACTTATTTTTATGTTAAAAGTAACAGTACAAGTACTACGTGTAAGTAATTTCCATACAAAAATGCCGTAGCAGTTTATTTATTTTTAATTTATTTAATTTATTTATTTTTGTAAGTTTGTATGGCGAAATTCATTATGAAGTGTATTCGGCTATTAATTGGGCTGATGTTGTTTTTACAACGTCTGCATTTTTTTTTAAATTTATCGTCTTAATTTATAGAAAATCTTTTTACGTTTAATCAGCAATTTAAAAAACAAAAAACCTTCTGAGCTGATGAACCAATTTTCTCATTGTTAGCTGATAACGTTGATCTTAAAAGTCAGCATCAAATGAATCGTCCGTCTTTGTTGATGTTGGTCATAATTATACCCGTTTTTCAAACATAAGCAAACCTTTAAAGCTGCCCACTTTTGGCAGTGCTGTAAACATTTTCATGTCTTACCGGTCAGCCGATCTTTTGCAAATCTTCTGCTGCTCTCCATCCAGGGGAACGTGAAGCTGGGTGGGCTGCCCATGCTGGGTACGGTGGGCACGGTGGGTATCCCCGCCGCGATGCCCGGTGGATGGGCAGTAGTCGGCGGGTGAGGTGCGGGTGGCATGGGTCTATGGGCCGGGACGCGGATGACACCACCTGCATTCCCTGAGTTCACGTTAACGTTCATATTCATGCTCACATTCATGTTCATGTTTACGTTGTAGGAACCTGCCAGTCCCGCCGCCATCGAACAGGCCGGATTGTACACGCTGTTGTAGCCGTTGGCATAGACGTTCGGTGCGAGCGCGTAGTCCGGGTCGCCGGTTCGGCTCGGCAGCATGCAACTACTCGGCTGGTCCGAGCCATTGAGAATCTGGTCTATTCCAAAGCTGATGGGTTCGTGCTGCTGGTGGGTCTGGTTCACCTCTTCGATCCCCGTGTGCTCCATCGTCGCGGTTCTTTCTGTTACGCACAGCTTGGAAGGTTGCGATGTTTAATTCCTAAAACTTCAACGCAACACGATTTATTCCCAAAGGTACAGAATTTATTTTTAACAAACAAATATTCTTCCTTGAAGTGCTCAGAGCCCATGCAATCTTAAATCGCTGCCATAGAGAAAAACAGAAATCACAATGACTCCTTCACGCATAATTCAGCATTATCCAACACTTTCTTGCATTGAGTCTGGCTGTTTTTCAGTTCCATGATGATGGCTAAAAAGCAGCTCGACAGTAGAAAGGGCTCCCCGCTTGCTTTTAAAATCCCGAAGTGATGAGTTGCCAAGTTGTAGCAAACAAACCTGACGCGTTTCTGGAGTGGTGCTGTACCTCAGAAAGGCGCACGGCCCAGACTTGAGCTCATCACTGTTATCTAAAGTGAAGTGTTAACTGTCCGATACGTGCATATTAATTGTCGTGAGCTGAAAATGTCCTGTTCACGCTCCTCTTGAAGTGATTTCGAGCAGGTGAGACAAACCCCTTCTGCCCAAACTCTGTCACTCGCCTCTCCATTGGCTCTTGCGCACTTCTGTAGAGACAATGCCTCGCGCCCGCACCCCTCTCTTAAAGAACCCGCTTCTGTTTTTCACCAGGGCTGTTATGTTGTAGCTCCCGTTGAAAAATAAAATGTTTCATGTTTCTAGAATACAGAGCGATGTAGTGGAATTATTAAAAATTGTTGACATAAGTAGTTTTAATTAATTGTTAATTATTCTGGATTTTTTTTTTTTTTTTTTTTTTAAATATATAAGAATAAGCAGTGTAAGAATAAGCAGAATAAGCAGGCTTTTTGTTTGTGTGTGTGTGCGTTTTAAAAACATTAATATTTTGGAGAAAAGAAAAACATTTGAATGCCAAATTAAAGTCAGTGTGGTGTAACCTGCAGGAAGCCATTTTGTTGTCATGTGACAGGAAAAAACAACTATCACGACTGAGTCAAGGTCAATTTTATCACATAAAAATCACATTTTTTTAAAATAAAAAGTCATGTTGATAAACATAATATTTATTTAATATCTATATGTTGTCTTCATTTTTTAAAACGTTTTTGTATTATACAGCTTAGCACAATTTTTTTTTCAAGGTGCAAGTTATTTTATTGTTTTATTTGATGCTTACGCCTCTTTTCTTTACTCAGTAATTTATTTTACAGCTTTTTGTAGTCATTACAATCAAACATTTATAGACTATAGTATGGAGACAATTCACCTGGGAATTCACCTTCACTGACTCTTCTAAGAAAGCCAATTGTCAAGTTAAAATACACGAAATTTGAGCAGGAATACAATTGCCATTAGGTTGTAATAATACTAATAATTAAAAGCAGGCTTCGTTCATTTAATGTTGTGAAAGATAACGCATTAAAATGACTTGTAACCCACAGGGTTGATGCTGTTAATTATCGTATGGAATAAAGGCCAAAATGTTTAGATCAATTGAGAAAAAAGCTCTTCAGGTTTTGTCAAGGGTACAGAAACATGCAGCTCTACACATGGCAATGCGTTTGCTTAATCAAATGAAACTGAATTTCATTGAAGTGCACTAGCCTTTGGGTGCGTAAAATAAAGGGTGAAGCCAGAGAAGCATCAGTTGCCTTTAGTGATGCAGAAGCCAGTGTGATTGGCGCAAATAATTTAACCTTTTTTCGCCCGAAGCTACAGTGGAAGATTCTCCGCTTTCAATTCAATAAAAATGAAAAATGGCGCATAATAAAACCTGAAAGCAAGGAAAACGAATTTAATATATCATCGTTTTATTACGTACTTATTTCAGCTTTCGCACGAATAAAAATATTTCTCCGCAGCACAAAGTGGCTAGAGGGAAGCATAAAAATCAATTTTCTGAATACAAAGCTGTATCAATAATAAGCGCTCTTGTGTGTGTCTCAATAGCAGAAAAACATGTTGTTGGTTCTCAATGATATCGAATAAAGCAAGCAGGAGTCGTGGCTTTTTAACTGCAAGAGGTCGTGTTGTGCAACAACATCATCTCATACTTAGGCTAAAGGCCTATCAAAACCTGTTTTTTTTTTTTTTCTTTCTTTTTTTTTTCTCAAACATGAGAAATATGATCATATAGACTTGCGTTGTGTTTCTAATCCTTCACTGAAAACGTCTTTCTTTGGCGGAGTGATGATGGTGCTCAGACAGAGCTTTAGAGCATCACGGTTTTAAAGGCCCATCTGAGGTCATAACGATCAGACACGACTGAGTCTGTCTTCATCATGAGGCAGTTAAGAAATTAAGAACGAACTCAATCATAATTAACAGTCAAGATTAACTATTATTCCCTGGTTTTCATTTCCATGATTTCGCCCTAATGCCATTTTGTGTTCTATATACACATATGCAATGGTAGATCTAATTTCTTGCGCATTCATATTCCTCCAGCAGTTATTTTCCCTAAGATTGCTTTATTTTAACCACAGTTATTATCGGACTAAATGAACTGTGCTGAAAATATTTTAATTGCGTTTCTCTCTTGCTGTTATTGAGTTGAATTAAATTCCAGAAGCAAACGGTACCCCGCGTTCTCGAGTTGTTTTCGTCAGCACTGAATGTTAAATACAATTACATTTTCACGCGGAGGCAAAATATTATCTAATGGTTACTAATTGGTTTAAGTTGTAATTATTTTTAACACTAAGAAGCGCTCAAATTATTGAACCTGACAAACCGCGCCTACCCAACTCTTGTTTCATTTCATTAGGTGCAATGGAGTGTTTATTCTAAAATCCATCCAATTAATGTCCCGTTAAAACATTGCAATGTAGAATCAAGACTGAAATCGCTATTTTCAGATGAGAAATCTCAAATGCGGCCGGGATATTGTGAAGGAGAACAAAGTTCTAAGAATCACTGTCAGCAATTTTCTTTTGCTAACAAATTTTTTGTAGCCATCCACCTTTTTCTTCCCGTATGAGTGGGAGCGGCCATTTGTAAATTTTATGGGTCTGGCTTCCCTCTTATCAGCATCCAGCTATTTTTAGCTTTACAAAATAGCTGGTTTTGCTTTATGATATTGTAAATTGGTGTCTTACCATGTTATTTTAATGTAGGCCTGCTAACACTGGTTTGTAGTGCAAACAGTTTTACCATCTACTGCAGGTTAATTGTTATTCTTCTCCTTATCTCCCTGTAGCAGATAATGAACCGGAAGTCTCACCCATAGGCTTACTTACGCCTTAAAGAAAAAGATGGGTATTGTGATTTCTAAATAATAATTAGGCTACTTACTTTTAGCTACTGAAACCAAACCAGCTGTGGTTGCCATGCTTACCTCCCCAAGCCAAGGCGGTTTGCTAGCTAAGCTAGTTAGCACACTCCGACTAACATGGCATCTAAATTTTGTTAATACTGAAATGATGTTTGATAACGCCTGTTTTGTTTTGTTTTTTTACTTAGATTAGTTAGTGCCTAAAGCTTTCTAAAACGGCCTTGCTACCGTGGTCTCCGGCTGGAAGCCTAATATAAAAGCCCTTATAGCTGGTTGCCCGCAGGCGATATCTTGGCAAGGCTGTTGAGTGTATATAGGGTCATTGATAAATCGGAATCTCCAGGCGGTGCTGATAACAAAGTATAAAGACAAAGCGAAGACAAAAAGAATTTGTCACAGTTCGCCTTTCAACAGATTCGGTGACCCGCCGCCCTCCCGGGTGTAACCTGTTTCAGTGCGCTTTTGGAGATTTGCAAACAACTGCGATAGTGTTTGCTCAATATGGTGCCACAGGGATTGGAAGGCGATACCAAGCAGCACAGCTCATGACAAATGGCGATTACAACGCTACATAAAGAATGAGATGAGTCAGTAGCAAAGTAGCTACTCACAGCCTCTTTTTGCCAGTTATTTACACGAGCTGTCAATCTATGCAAATTGATGTGGAGATGTTTTTGTTTTGTTTTTTTAAGAGAAATAATCAACCACAAACAACGTGACAAACAGCCGTTAAATATATTGCCTGAACACCTGCCGGCCCCGTTCAATATGAACCCGGCACGTGGGTTTGAAAGGAAAATCCCACCCATCACAGCTGCATCCATCTATAGGTTATGAGGACTGACTGTGTAATGCATCTGTTTTTCACTTTAAATGCAAGACGATCTTTTACACTTTACTGCTACCGTTAGTTTTTTTTTTTTTTTTTTTTTTTTTTTTTTTAATAAAACACTGCAATCTATTTTGAACAAAACGTATGTAAACAATATATATACTGGCTTATATATTATTATTATTATTATTATTATTATTATTATTATTATTATTAATTGTATATTATAAATAATTGGTATTTATTGTTATTATTATTATAAATATAATGCTATCAATAAAACAATTATTGCTGTTATTGCAAACGCTTCTATTAATAAATAATATAATAATAGTTTAATATTATTATTGTATACATTTATATTATTGAATAAATGTATTATATTACATGGTAAAATATTTATTATATTAATTATAAAAATAATGCTACTTGCATTATTATTAGTCCTATCCACCTTTTTTCCCATAAAAGTGGACGCAGCCAGGTGTAAATTTCATGGGTCTGGCTTCCGGTTTTATCTGCCTCCAGCTATTTTTAGCTGTACAAAACAGCTCCTTTTGCTGCTTGATTTTGCAAATTGGCGTGTCTTACCATATTATTTTAATGTATTATCTTAATTATGAACACATTGGTTTGTAGTGCAAACAGTTTTACCGTTTACTGCACATTATTCTTCACGTTATTTCCCTTTAGCGAACAATAAAGCGGAAGTCTCACCCATAGACTTACGTCCTCATTGAAAAAAGTAATAATAATATATTATTATTATTATTATTATTATTATTATTATTATTATTATTATTGTTGTTGTTGTTAAATAATAAAATTTATATGTGATTTTATAATTTATTATAATTTAGAAATTGTAAATGTAATGTTGTTATTTTTTATCATTATTATTCGATTTCTTTTTTTATTAAGAGTAATGTTTTTAATCTAATTATGTTACAAGCTGAAAATGGTTGCGACTTCAGCCTGTGTCTTTCAACAGAGAAATGGCGGAACACCTCTGGCTGATCCCAGCGCCTCTTAGTGTCAGTACATCCTTTTACCTTCAGCATTTCCTCGTGTGCATCTTGGCCTTGTGCCCCTCAAATGCAAGTGTGTGCGCGGGCGTGCGTGTGTGTTTGCTTATGTGTATGCGCTTGCCGATGAGCCTGTCAAAGTGGGGATTCGCATCCATTGCACCATTCTCCATCCCTCCCATGACTGTTGTGCTTTCTGCTGTAATTAGGTTGAATTCAGAGCAGATTGAATTACGTTATTCTGCATCTCGAGCTGCAGTCCTTGACTTTCTCTCTCCCCCGGGAGAACCTGGCGCCTCCTTGCCCGATCAGACGGCTTCAACTGGACGGACCGCCAAAAGGGAAAAGCGCTCAGGAGCGCACCGGGATCTCCGATACGTCATCTGGTAATGTGGACTAAATGAGAGGTGTGAGGGCAGGGGAGACAGGATAACATCGCAAGGTCTTGTGTGACCCGAAACAGATAAAGTGTTGGAATAATGAATTGTTTTATTCGCTTTGTCGATATGAATTTTGCGCGCAGAGGGCGTTGGAGAAAAAAAAAGAGATGGTAAAGGAAGAAGAATAATTTTGTTTCGTTTTTGGATGTAACCAGTTTATTTCGAGCTGTTGTTGTCACATTGTTTTGTTATTATTATTATTATTATTATTAATTATCATTATTATTATTATTATTATTATTGCCGAACTGATGAATTTGATAAGAGAAAATATACTTAACATTAAAACGAAATTGTATAACTACTGCCTTTTTATTTATTTTTATTTCTTGCTGTATTTTCAATAACATCACATATTGTTAGATTTTTTATTTTTATCCACTTAAATCATGCTTTTCGATTTGTTCGATAAATGAACTATTTAGGAAATATATATTTGCACGTGTTTTAAATAAAAATAATAAAAATAATTTAAAAAAGTAAAACGAATGAACGTATTTTTTTCCTTTCTTTTTTTGCAATTATTCTGTATTTTCTTACAGCAATTCAGGACATTTCTGGCAGTAAATTTACTGATCTTGTACAGGTCATATAAACAAATGAAAACATGACTGACTATAAAAATATATGTATTTGTGTAATTATTTGTGTGTTTGTATTTTGGTTTATTAATTAAATTCATTCTCAACTGGAATGATTTCATGGAATGAACTATTTGCAAAGACATGAATTCTGTTTTCAGCATACTTAAACGTAACTTGCGTTTTGTTATTAAGTTTTATATATTCGTGATTGAATATTTAATGATTACACAGATAAACTCCCATGTAGCGTTTTCCGTATGAAAATGTTGAAATTTTATGAAATACAAGACAGTACCCAATTAAAAGTGATTGTTGCTTCATTTTAATTGGGTTTAGTTTTGTTTATGTTGTGGAGACCAAAGTTTAATACGGGTTTTAATTAGTTTATTTATTGATAACGAAATTAATTAAACATATTTTGATATGGTTCTCTGAAAGCAGGAGGGATAAACAGAACCAGATAGATAGATAGATAGATAGATAGATAGATAGATAGATACACAGACACCCAGATACATAGATTAGTTTGTCGCTCTTTTTCCTGAAGAGATGCACAGTGAAACATATTAAATTTAAACGCATCTGCTTCAACCATTATTGTGTTTCTTGTAATCCATCTTTTGTGTCGTTCGTTCCGATCGCGTTTCTACACGCGTCTCGTTGAAGTGTCAAAAGCGTAATTAAGCGTATCATTGGCTTTGTGTTGTTTACAAACCGCGAGCAGTAATTTAATTTCGTCCACCAGCCGCCACCGGCACGGACTGAGCGCTGATGCCCGAGGGCTTCGGGCGGAGAGGGACCTTCTGCCAGCCACCTGCGGGGGTGGTAACCCGGGGGAGGGGTGGCATGGGCCAGCTTAATGAAAACAGACGGGAAATGTTCAAATGTATGTAACAATAACAGTTTGTTCACTCTCTTTTGTTCCTACTGCAAGAATCGCGTCCTAAGCATTTTGCGCCTGACACGAGCAGGCCTGTCTCTATTACTATTCAAATGGCTGACGATATAAACACCAAGAGGGCAAATGAAATGCTAAGCGTCTCAAAAAAAAAAATATTTGCACAGTACCTGAACTACAGAAATTGTTGAGCCATTGTGTTTTTCGATCATAAAAACGTAGAATATACACGTATAGGCTATATATATTCAGCCATTAAAAATGTGGGCTATAAATTGGTATAAAATACAATTAAAATAATAATAAAAATGTATTATCAATAATAATAATAATAATTAATAACTTTGATTTATTATTATATTTATTATTCTTAATAAATCAAATGTAATTAGTTTAGCGGTGCTTTTTTATTGTGTGTGTGTGTGTGTGTGTGTGTGTGTGTGTGTGTGTGTTTAAGAGAGAAACACACGGACACGCACACGTTCAAAATGCATTTACTGACTCAATTTTAGACATTAAAAATATATAGAAAGGGCTAACTTTAAATAACTTAAAATAACATTTATTAATAATAATAATGATGATTTTATTAATATTGTTAATAATTGTATTTTTATATATGAATGATTTAATTTTCGTAATAATAAATCATGAATAATAAATAAAACTTTTATTTAGTGCAATAAGTAGTTGAAAATAGTTTAAAATTATATATATATATATATATATATATATATATATATATATATATATATATATATATATATATATATATAATAAATAAAATAAAAATAAATAAATAAAAATGTATGTGTGTGTGTGTGTGTATATATATATATATATATATATATATATAATATATATATATATATATATATATATATATTATATATATACATTTTTATTTATTTTCCAAGAGAGAGAGAAAATACAGATAAATACGTGGTGGAGAAGGAGTGAAGAGAGAGAAAGAGAGGGAGAGAGGGGTTTTGGTAATAATGATGTACCCTCAGGCTTAGTGCTGTCTATCATACAGCCCCCCTTTTCTTGCTCTCTCACTCTCTCTTTCTCTCTCTCTCTCTTTCTCCATCCCTGCACAGTCTCAGCACAGACAGGCCTGTTGTATAAGATGGGGGGGGGGAACCCAGCGTCTGGGCCAAAACACAGGGAGCACCAGCCTCCTAATTGATGACTCCCTTTGAGTGAGGAAAAACACTAGCTGAGATTGATGGCCTTGCAATTTACGGCTTTTGGAATGAGTCCTAGCAGCATTAACTCAATAAGGTGTCTATCAAACTGGCCTTATAGCCCATCCTATGACAGCACTGAATGACTTTAATTACAAGGCATTTGCATGAAATATTGAGAAGACGGTGCGTATATCTCAGGGTAAAATAGGGGCGGAGAATAATACATCATCATTTGCACCTTGTCTTGATCAGAATAAGGTTTTCTTAAGCTAATGCATGTGATTTGTTGTATTTGCTCTAATCTAGGTGAAGATTCTTCACAATATGACTGACATTTGGGTAAGACTTAACAGTGTTCATATCACTATTATCAATCAAAATAGTAGTACTGTGACATTATGTGCAATTACAAGCATTTACTTAGTTTTGCAAAGTAAATATGTGACCCTGGACCACAAAAACAGTTATAAGGGTATATTTGTAGATGTTTAGAAGCTGAGTAAATAAGCTTTCCATTGATGTATGGTTTGTTATGATAGGACAATATTTGGCTGAGCTACAACTATTTGAAAATCTGGAATCTGAGGGTCCAAAAAAAAAAAAAAAAAAGGAAAATATTGAGAAAATCTCCTTTAAAGTTGTCGAAATTAAGTTCTTAGCAATGCATATTACTAATCAGAAATTAAGTTGTGATATATTTATGGTAGGAAATGATCATGAGAAAAGAACATGATCTTTACTTAATATAATGATTTTAGGCATAAAACAAAAATCGACAATTTTGACCCATACAGTGTATTTTTGGCTATTGCTACAAATATACCCATACTACCTAATTTAACTTAAATTAAGACTGGTTTTGGTAGTCCAGGGTCACATTTGTAAATAAAAAGTAAAAACAACACCTTAAAGGAATAGTTAACCCACAAATGAAAATTTGCTGAAGGTGCATTTACCCTCAGGACATCCCAAATGTTGATGTTGATGTTACATCATCACTTGCTCACCAATGGATCCTCTGTAATGAATGGGTGCCGCCAGAATGAGAGTCCAAACAGCTGATAAAAACATCACAACAATCCACAAGTAATCCACACAACTCCAATCCATCAGTTAAAAAGCTGTATGTTTGTAATAAACAAATCCACAATTAAGAGATTTTAACTTTAAACGCTACCAGTCCATAATCCATAAAAACGCTTCCTCCAGTAAACAAGTTCATCTCCTGTTATCGTCATACACATCAAAATCGACCCACATATTTGTTTAGAACTGTTTTGGCTTGTAAACAGTGTTATATTTCTCTCCTGATTCAGACAAGATGACTTTTTGACTTGGGAAAGCAATATTATGTACTGCATACACTCTTAAAAATAAAGGCGCTTTAAAAGGTTCTTCACCACGATGCCATAGAAGAACAATTTTTGGTTCCACAAAGAACCATTCAGTCAAAGGTTCTTTAAAGAACCATCTCTTTCTTACCTTTTTATAATCTGAAGAACCTTCTTTTGTGAAACGGAAAGGTTCTTCAGATGTTAAAGGTTCTTTATGGAACCATTTAGACAAAAAAGGTTCTTCTATGACATCGTGTAGCACCTTTATTTTTAAGAGCGTAGAGGCCTCATATTTTAGCCTGAAGCGAAGGTGTGTACTTAAAAACGCCTTGATGATGGATTTGTTTCTTACAAACGAACAGCTTTTCATTTCAAAGACAAATACTAATGGACTTGAGTCGTTTGGATTACTTGTGGATTATTGTGATGCTTTTATCAGCTCATTCTGATGGCACCCATTCACTGCAGAGGATCCACTGGTGAGCAAGTAATGCTGAATTTCTCCAAATATGCTCTGATGGAGAAACAAACTCATCTACATCATGAATTAAATATTTAATTCCACAGGACCGTGCTTTCATAACCTCACTTTTAATTGTATTTTTATAGGTCATTTTAGTAGAATCCTGTATCATCCTCATGTACATAATTAGGTCTAGCCAATTGTATTTTGGGCTGCTTGTATTGCACATTGTTATTGTTATTACTATAATCATTAATTAATGCAACATGCAATATACAGTGTTCAGCATGGACACTGTAATGTAAAGTGTTACCCAACATTATTGTAGACTCCCACTGTAATGGTTATTTGTAAAGTCTAGACTGGACTTTAATAATCTGGCCCTGTCGTCTGAGGGTCCTACGCTGTTTAATTTCGTGCCATTTTATCTCGCTGTTTCCAATAGCTACAGTCAGTCTTCGGCGAGTCCTGTTTTCCCAGCCATCTCAAACGAGTAATTGCATTTTCCATTTTCTCTCACGACAATGGAGCATCCACAGCACACACGTTATTAATCATAATGAGCTAGCGCAAATAAGCCCTCATGCATCACGAGAGAGAGAGAGAGAGAGAGGCACTGGAAGAGTTTACAACTTGCAAGCACAAGCATTTTTCCCCCATTTTAATGGATTTAAAATAAATGAATGCGGTTTAGTTTCATGTTCACTTTATTTTCAATCATGTGAATCAATGTTGGCACAACAAATTCATTTTAAATATTATTCATTTAGCACTGAAATAGTTTAAAAACTGTTTTTAAAGTGTAATGGTTTGGGGTAATTCATACAATAATTTGGCAGAAAAGCAACTACAGTGTAAAAATGATTTTTCAAAGTTGTGTTTCAAAGTTTTTCTACTTAAAAATTTACATTTAATTCAGTGTGATACTTGCAATTTCTTTGTAATTATTAGTGAAATTTACTAGCAATTTCTTAGTGAAAACTCTTTTTACACCTATATACACTACCAGTCAAACGTTTTTGAACTGTGTGATTTTTAATGTTTTTTTAAAGAAGTCTCTTTCACTCAACAAGCCTGCATTTATTTGATCCAAAGTCCAGCAAAAACAGTACAATTTTGAAATATTTTTACTATTTAAAATAACTGGTTTGTATTTAAATATAATTTAAAATGTCATTTATTTCTGTGATCAAAGCTACATTTTCAGCATCAGTACTCCAGTCTCCAGTGTCACATGATCCTTCAGAAATCATTCTAATATGCTGATTCGCTGTTCAAAAAACTTTTTTTTATTATTATTTTTACTATCAATATTTAAAACAGTTGAATACTTTTTTTTTTCAGGATTCTTTGATGAATAGAAAGATCCAAAGATAAGTAAATAAAAAGCTTTTGTAACATTATGCACTACATTCAAAAGGTTGGAGTCAGTTTATTTATTTATTTATTTATTATTTTTGGGAAAGAACTAATAGAAATTATTTATTTATTTATTTATTTATTTATTTTAGCAGGGATGCTTTAAATTGTTCAGAAGTGATAATAAAGACATTTATAAAGTTACAAAAGATTTCTATTTCAGCTAAATGCTGTTCTTCTGAAATTTCTATTCATCAAAGAAACCTAAAAAAAATTCTA
This sequence comes from Cirrhinus mrigala, assembly GCA_036247105.1. NCBI lineage: Eukaryota > Metazoa > Chordata > Actinopteri > Cypriniformes > Cyprinidae > Cirrhinus > Cirrhinus mrigala. Next base: position 23,664,748 of record CM070020.1, on the reverse strand, counting down.
CTTAGCTGTTTACAACATAGTAATAATAATAAGTGTTTTTTGAGCAACAAATCAGAATATTAGAATGACTTTTGAAGGATCATGTGACTGGAGTAATGATGCAAAAAATTCAGCTTTGAAATCACAGGAATAAATTAAATTTTAAAATATATTCACATAGAAAACATTCACTTTAAATAGTAAACATATTTCAAAATTTTACTGTTTGTGCTGTACCTTTGATCAAATAAATGCAGGCTTGGTGAGCAGAACTTCTTTAAAAAACACGAAAAATCTTACTGTTCAAAAACTTTTGACTAGTAGTATGTGTATGTACACATACAGGACAACTGTACTCCTTCAGTACAGTTTGTTTGTTTATCTATCTATTTATTTATTTTTGATCCCTATTTATTTTATGAACTCTCTACATCTACATTTAGGTGCTAATATGCACATTTTATGTGCTAATATGAGGTACTAATATGCCCTTTAAAAGTAAATAAGGTACAAAAGTGTACCTGTTAAAAAGCTAATGCGCCAGTGACAGCTTTTGTACCTTTTTTCCGAGAGTGTAGTTTTGGTGACTTTAATATAAAAAATAATAATGAAAGATGAGCAAGTGTGCCCAAATGTTTGAGTGGTAGTACATATATTAAAGACTCTGCTTTACTTTTCATCAGATAAAAGAAGCGTCATTTGAGGAGACGTTTTTCATGCAGGCTATCATTGCTGTTCATTTGCAATCCGTTTTAGAACAGGCCTAAAGGTGTGTTAGCAAAGTTCTTGATCAGTCCATTTCATGTATGTTTGATTAAAAAGGTGCACAGATCAATAATATATATTATCCAGGAGATCCCGAGGTGAGATTTTAGCTGATAATGTAGTTATCTAGAAATACGGCCGCTTTGATATCATTTATTACGGTTCACGGTAGGACCTCCAGGCTGAGTCTAATAAATCTGAGAGTAACAGCTAGTCTGCTAGTGGCCTCTGCCCTGCTTAACTCTATAAGAACACACCGTCTGAGGACTTCATTATGTCTTCACAAACACCGCCAAATCGATCCGGTCACCCTTTCAGTGGCAGAATCGGTCGTGGTGGAAGCAAAAGGACAAATCTAATGAACAGTATTTGTGTTTAGGGTTGCTTCGCTGCCCTGTAGGAGTGTCTGGCACAGAATATTTTGTCCCTTCTCTAATTAAGAGCGGTAAAATAAACTCAGCTTGAGCCCTGCAGTGGGACGGGGGAAAGGAATGCATTAGCGCCTAACGAGGAAATGATTGCAGCTTGGAAGAGGGAAAAGACTGAACTGGTGTAGTCAGAGACAACTTCGTGGCATCAGGCTGTAAAACTCTTTTTGGCGTGTGCGAGTGTGTGCTTGTTTGCCTATAACTGAAGTTTTTGATGTTTGTGTTTTAGGTGCGTGAGGTTATATGTTTGCACGTTTGTAAATGTGTGTACAAGCCTCTGTGTGTTTGCACACGTGTGAGTGTGTGTGTCGAGCCATCAGTCAGGTAACTCATGTCAATAGAAGTTTCTCACTGCAGGTGAACCCTGTAGAACTGTACTGCTGTTGATGAGTGATGAGTGATGACACAGCAACAGATTGACAGCAGTTAAAGGGTGAGTCTGAGTTCTTTTGCTCCACGCTTCACCTCACCACACAAATACTCATTAAACGGATCCGAAGCTGCCAGAATATCTCGACACATCAACAGGTCTGATCGGCCTCGGAAAGAACCGATTCGAAGGAATCTGACAAATGCCAAACACACTCTAGAAGGGGAATCACAATCGTTTTACTTTTACCGTATGTCTGTCAGTGCCATTTTTCTTTTCACTTTTTGAGACGTGTTGTTCATTGATGCAAAACCACAGAGCAATGCTGTTGATGAAGTCGATGAAAAGAATTAACGCGATTTGGACTGCGTATGACCTCGGTTATGAGTGATGAGGGATCGTGAGGTCAAAGTTTATTCTGCTTATTCAAAGGAACAACATATGAACTTATTTGTAAAACAGAGTTATAGAAGGCCGTTTTTGCCTCAGATTACACCTTACACCAAAAACTGAAAACGAGAAATAGTCTGCTGTGAGATATAGTTGTAATTGGGAGATATAAAGTGTGGGATACAAAGTCATATTGTGAGATTTGTGTGTTTGTGTATTTATACATGTTCTCACACTGCTATCTTGAGTTGTAGTGTTCATTTCTGATTGTTAGGACTGTTAACATTTTTACTGACATGTTTTCTTTCTTTTAGGTTGCTTTTAGAATTTTTATGGTTTTAAAAAAATGTAGTGTAACTATTTCAGTTACTTTGTTAAAGTAATGTAACTGATTACATTTTGATTACTTTTCTAAAACTAAAACTGCAAAATTTAGTCTGTATTTTTCTGTTAACCCTTTGAGCGGTACGGTCTCATATATGGTATTCTTATTTTTGTGCCTCTGGGAGTACCGTCCCACATATGGCATTTAGAACGTTTGGTGACATCACGCAACTGCCAAATTCAAACTGCGTTTTCGCGCGTTGGCTGGCGCTGAGCCAGAGAGAGAGATGCGCGCTGCTTGTCATATAATCACAATTACGCAGTGTTTTCAACCACATAACGTTTATTTTGGGTTTCAGACATTTAAATACACATAAGTACTAGTAAAACAATACATTTTGAGTTTGTAAAATACACACGGATGGAAGCTGCAATATCAATCCATTCAAGTATAATTTGCCGACGTGTTTGATTCATATCAGATACACATAGTGTAAGTAACGATATAGTTCACTCCATTCCTTTCCTAGTTCACCAACTACTTACTTGTATGTGTTTCGGGAGAAAGTGGTGAATTTACGTGCTGTAAATCCGGCTGACATGACTCTCTAAACGGCAGCGCGAACAAACATGGCGGCGCCCATCTCACCTTATAGATCACGATCCAGATCATTTATAAAGGTTTTAAAACGGCAAAATACAGTCACTTACATTAGCTATGATACTGTTTTTAAAATCAAATGTTTGTACACTGGCATCTTACAATGCCCTGGAAAAAAAAATGTTAATTGAAAAAATAAAGTTATCAAATAAGCTTGTATCCTATTCTGTGTCGTAAACTCCTGAAACATTGGTGTCTCATATTTTAGAGCAGTCTTTTTGGCAATTTTGGAAAGAAAAAACAAACGTATGTATATATGTGTGAAAATATTGAGATGTAACCCCCTTTGTAATTGTTAACATTTTCATAAGTAACTGTAATTTAATTACACATTTTTTTCTCAGTATTTGTAACTTACAGTTACATTTATTTTGTAATTAAATTACGTAACACGTGTAACTAGTTAGTCCCCAACACTGTATACACACATATATATACAGAGTGTTGGGGAAAGATACTTTTAAAAGTAATGAATTACAATATTAATGCATTAGTTTCTAAAAAATAGTAACTACAGGAATTGCATTATTTAATTGCTTTTTTATGGAAAGTAATATGTCACGTTACTTTTACATTACTTTTTCTCATCTAACCTGGACTTGCTTATTTATTTTTAATAATATATATATATATATATATATATATATATATATATATTCTTTTTTTTTTTTTTTTTTTTTTTTTTTTTGGCAAACAAAAAAGCTCTTTCACACATTTTAGGTAATATAATCGGATAACTTTTAGATTACACTCTTAAAAATAAAGGCGCTTTAAAAGGTTCTTCACAGCGATGCCATAGAAGAACCATTTTTGGTTCCACAAAGAACCATTTAGTCAAAGGTTCTTCAAAGAACCATCTCTTTCTTACCTTTTTATAATCAGTTGTTAAAGGCTTTTTATGGAACCATTTAAACAAAAATGGTTCTTCTATGGCATCATGAAGCACCTTTATTTTTAAGAGTGTACTTTTGACCTAACTCGTTTATTGTATTGATTTAAATAGGATAATCTTGCATCACATAAAAATACAAAGATTAAGAAAATATATTCCACACATTGTTATTAACAACATGAAATGCATTAAACATTATGTTAAGTCATGGTTTCCCGAAGTGGTGTTTGTAAGAAACTGCAGGGGGTTTATGAGTTTAATGAAAAACTGATCATTAATTAAATCATAAAACTGGTCAATTAAAATAAGACATTATAAAATCAAAAATCAAAATAACACACAGTAAATAGGTGAAAGGATCAGATGAGAAAAAAAGTTTGTGAATTTGTACATTTTAATGTCTTTGAAGGACAAAAGCCTTCTAAAGACATAGAAATACATGCTTAAATTAAACTTATTACGTAATAATTCAAATAAAAATTAATGTGTTCATTAGTAGTTGATGCAATGTTTAAACCTGAAATGATTTTTGTGAATCCAGTGGTCAAATGCTAGCGACTGGTCTTTGTGTGAATGTCCATAAAACTGGACTTTCTGAATGTATATAGGCTATTTTAAAAAGGAAAATTCAAAAGATGAAAAAGAGGAATTGAGTTGAATCAATAAATTCTGAATAATTTATGGCTATTGTGTGGATGATATGTCTGATTATGAGTATTTTAAGATGTAATTTACTCTAATTACAAGTACTTTTGAGCAGCAAATCAGCATATAAGAATGATTTCTGAAGGATCATGTGACAGTGAAGACTGGAGTAATGATGCTGAAAATTCAGTTTTGAAAAATAAATGTTTAAATAAAATGTATAAATAAAGTAACTGGCATTACTTATTTGAAAAAGTAATATTTTCCTGTCAATTAAAAATAATGTGTTAGTTGAAAAAGTAATCCGATTACGTAACTCACATTACTTTTAATGCATTACCCTCAATACTGTGTGTGTATCTATCTATCCATACATATATATGGGCTATTCCACCAAATGGGTGCCATTTGCTTCCGAAACTCTTCCAAAAAAAAAAAAAAAAAAAAATTAATACTCTATCTTTTTTTAAAGACTGAATCTAGTAATACACATCTTTTTTTACACAATTTTAAATTGTAAAATGGATGGATTTTTCTCAGTCCTGTTACCAAAACTCTTCTGTCTTTTAAAAAGCATGTTCAAAAATATGTCAACATATTCCTTCATTTTCCCCTCAGGCAGGTGTTTATTTAAAAAAAATAATAAAATTATATATATATATATATATATATATATATATATATATATATATATATATATATATATATATATATATATATATATCATAAAAAATCATATTTTATCTACACAAGTACACAAACCCATTTTTTCATTCATATTAACTAATGGGCTAAATGATGGACCAAACTTAATTTAAAAAATAGTGGTTTGACTCTAATTTTTTTTTAATAAAAAACTATTTAGTAACAGGAATGAGTATCCATTATATTAGTATCTAGGTTTGTGTGCACATGTGAGGTGTTAATGCCTGCACTGATATAGTGAAGAGTGTAAACACTGACTAGTAAGCTGACCTCACTGCAAAAAAAAAAAAAAAAAATACAAAGAAAAAAAAAAGGCCAAATCATGTTTCTATTAAATGTAGTGGTCTGCAGAAGTTTTTGGTAGATTTATGCTTAGAGGTAGAGGAGGGGTTATGAAATAAAATATAAATAATGAAAAAAATAATAAATATTAAATATTAAATTAAAATTGATATTAAAAATAATAAACTTAACAAATAACCCCTTTTCAGGTTTTCTGTGGATATTGTTTTCTTACAGCACAGTTCACACTTAAACGATTCCATGTTTGGGTCTAATACATAATTGCCACAGGACAGAAATTACAAGTACATTTTCTGTCATGATATAAAACTATAATGCAGGAACAACCATACATTTTCTCTGGGCAAAAACATTGTCAGTGTGGATAAAAGGCCAAAAAATTGCATTTTCAAATGTATCTAGATTAATATGGATGTAGCCTAATATTTACATGAATAAAACACTCATTCCTGTTACTATTATTCAGTTACTAAAGATAAGTATAGAATATATGAGTATATGAGTAACAGGACTGAAAGTAACAGGATTGAGATTATTGGATAAAATTAGCAAATACATAAAATATAGCCACATGTAGTAAATACTTATTTTATGAAGATACTCAGCAAATTAAAGTGATTCACCAAAGATTTGTATTTTTTAAATAAACAAGTAACATCTAAGAAATAATTTAGGTAACAGGACAGAATATTTATAATGACACTTACAACATCATCAAATATACAGAAAAGAAAATAAGATCACACGCTTTCAGTCATTTCATTGATTCGGAAGATCCACATGCTATAATATTATGTTGAAAATGTGTCTTGTGGAATTTTCCCAGTTTTTTAAAGGGGGGAATGTGTCAGGGTAACAGGACTGAGTGAAAACCTGGGGACACGACTAAAATAAGTATTTTATCTAAATTATTACACATTTATTTATTTAAATCACAGATGGGAGAAGGAGGTAGACAAAAATGCAAAATAAAAATGATTTCTAAAGGATTTTAAACATATTTCATGTTAAAATGTAGCGTGTAGACACTGGGGACATGCACAAATGCTATATTTTTAGTCTTTTAGGTAGTTTTTAATAATTAAAAAAATTAAATATTTTACATTTGCAGTTAGATTAATGTGCAGGACACTTTGCTTCATAATAAAATGTATTTTATAGTTAATTTTTATGCATATTTGTACATGTTATGTCCTGGGGACAGAAATGGCACCTATTCAGTCTAACTATCTATCTATCTTTCTATCTATCTGTTCTGTTCTGTTCAAGCTGTCGTTCTATCACCATAGTTGTAAACTTTTTTTTTTTTTTTTTTTTTACATTTTCAGGCAAAATTGGAAGTTTGTCTATGTTCTCATTTCTGAGTGTGTAGAGTTTTGTTAGAGTGCGTGAGTCAGAGCGCAGGTCTCTGCCCATCCGCTCAGCAGATACGTGACGGCTGACGCACCCTTTGAGGCGAGCGCGGTGAAAGGCTTTGACTAGCGAGATGAAAGTTTGTGGATTCCAGAGTGCCGCTCTTTCTCATGTTACAGAAACAAGGTCAATCCACTTGTCCTGACTCCACTGGAGCGCTGAGGCCCGGGCCGCCATGATCTCACGCTGGCCGAAGGGCATTTTCATCTGTGTCTGGGCTTACATTTGGCAGCCATGTTTGTGTTCGCAGAGTCTGAAGATTAATCCGCTGAATCCTCTGTTGCTCTACAACTGGCTTAGCTATCAGCGCTACTACTGTTACAGGCCGACGGATCCGATTTGTGGAAACTTTAAGCTTTTCTCACCTCTCGTGTTTGTGAAGACACGCAGTTTCTTCGCAGGCGCTTCCAGCCTCACCTGAAATCCGATCTCGCACATCTGCGCTCGCTCTCCGAGCCCAGATTCTTGGCTACTGTAGCTAAAGGCTTGTTTTGTTCCAGTGTAATGCAACTTCAATACTCTTCTGCTTGGACCTTCCATAAAAATGTCAAGGAAGAAATATCTGGATTAAGCCCAAGTGAAGTAGTGTTCATTTTCAACACATTGATGTGAAGTTGTCCAGTCGTGCAGGCCTCGCTCCGTCCAGGAGGAAAATGCATTAGTTGCAAAGGCAGAGAGAGAGCGGCAGAACACGCCTCGGTAACCAGATACGGAATAAAGGAAGTACCTTCGATATAAAGCCAGCAGATTTATGAGAGGGTTTAAATATGGCAAGTTGATTAGCTTGATTCGTCTGTCTCATGTTGTTAAAAGAGAGGTCGGTGATCCGTGCAGGTGTTGCAAGACACTACCAGCATTCTTTGACTAAGCCCAGTTCTCACACAGCTGCATTGAGAGATCTGTGCTGTGGTTTGCTTAGCAGGAAAAATTTTTGCTGTTTAGTGCTCTCGATTTGGTTCATTGCATATTAAAGAAGCTCTTCATGTGAAATTGCAGCTTCCTTAGATCAGTTCATTTTGGAAAAGGTGCCTGAATATAGCTGGTTTATTAATGGTGATGTTTACTAATGATTATATATGTATATGCATTTGTGTGTTTATGTGTAACATTTTTATTAATAAATAAATAATTTATTTTTTTTAAATAAATGAATAGTTTTACTTAGTAAGGATCCATTAAATTAATCAAAACTGAAAGTAAGGACATTTTAAATGTTACATTAGAGTTCTATTTCAAACAAAAGCTGTACTTTAGAACTTTCTAAATATGTAGCCTGTCACACTTTTAAATATGTATCACATGCAAATCCGTATATATTATAATGATTTCTGTTTGCACTACAAACCAGTGTACTCATAATTAAGATAATACATTTAAATAATATGGTAAGACACACCATTTTGTAATATCAAGCAGCAAAATGAGCTGTTTTGTACAGCTAAAAATAACTGGAGGTGGATGAGACCAGAAGCCAACCCCATAAAATTTACAAATGGCAGTGCCTTTCAACCGTCACAATACTCAAAAATTTTGGTCTTAATTTCCCATTCATGTCATAAATAGTAGACACTCAAGTACACATTTTTTTTTAGATAATTATGGGCCATTATTTGAAGCATAAACCGTAAGATATGTCCACCCTGTCAAGGAAATATGTATTACTGTTAAATACGTTTACATTGCAATATTAAGATCCAAATGATATTATACTGTATACTGTCCGTTTCCTGAACAGGGTGATTTGTTTCCTTTCAAATTATAAATACATAAAAGACTTTATGTAAACCATGTGTATGTTCACATGTATTTTTTCTTATTTGGAGAAAACTGTGATATTTGGATGCAGTTCTTTGTTTGCATGTTATTGCCCCCACACCTAGTTATTGGACACACTGGATTATATAGATATGAATTGTTATTTAAAGTATTATTTTAAAATATCAAGATGACAGGGTGGACCAGCATCTGACGGGGTGGGCACAAAGCATGACAAAATATGACAATCAAACATTTATTCAACTTCGAAAAAAGTAATATGATAATAATAAATAATATATAATAAAGAATATACATTCTCAATCATTTTAGTTTTTCGCAATATTAACTACAAATGAATGCTATGTCCACCCTGTCATGTGTATGTTCACCCTATCAAGTCTAAGTGGCCGACAGGGTGGACATTTTGAACTTCAGTTAGCATATTAGCTTACAACAAATGGTGACTAGCTAAATAGTTAGTCTGGTTGTTGAAGAGAATTTGGTATATTTAAACTTGAATATTTTGAAAATACTGTATTCTAATCACTTTTAGCATATTTTATGCCAGCAGCAAGTAAGCAAACTCATACAAAGAAAATTCGTCATTCACCAACTTACTGACCTCAGCCGTTGAAATTCCCGCCACTGAAGAGACAAAAAATCTGTTGTCCAGATGTCACTTTTCTCAAGCACTCAAGGGACATGGACAAACTCTTCTTTTTTATTAAAAAAAAATATTGCTTTTATTGCCAATTGGTCAATACACTCAATACAAAATAGAGTAATCTCTTGTTTAACACAATATTAATAGGAGAACAAAATTGTACAATTTTATGATTTGACTATATTCTACTCTCATTCGAATTTAATGAGCAGTGCATGGGACATAGCAAAATAACATGCATCCTCCTACACACAACTTAAAAAAAAGTATCTAAAGAGCGAAGTAATGCTTTTGTTATGAATATAATAACTTAGCCCAATATAACAACCCTTTAATAGTCATTTTTATGTTACGTTATCATGACAAATGAGTTATGTACAGGACACCAAAAAGTGCTATACAGTGATATTCACTCATGGATTCTGTCTTCCGTTTGGTTGCTCTGGTGTTCCAGTCTCCATAGAAATCCATGTTAAAACAGGGTAAAAAAAAAAATCGCCGTTTTCAATATAACTAAATATAAAAATGTGCGCAGGGTTAAGCTGTGCTGTTGTTGGCAGTCACAGTAAAGTACTTGTGCTCCCTACCAGCAAATATGTCCGTGACCGGCCGCGGCGCTGTATGCCTTGCATAAACAATGACAAAAGAAAATAATCATGGCTTGCAGTCCTTAAGTTAAAATACTGTGTGTGAAATAATACAATAATGTGTGCTTTTATCATTTGTGGATAAAATCCCGCGAACTTTGCCTCGATCGGAAGCTGTATATGTGTGCCCTCATTTGTTTACAACGCAGCTAACCTCGCGTCGCTTCATGTCATCTTCTGACTCATTAAACTATGACAGGTGAGTTACTGCAAAAAGACAGTCATTGCGACACTGTTAAGTGTGGTAATGGCGTTAAACGTTAAACGTTTCATTATCAGCTTGGAAAATACGTCAATTTGAGTAGAATCACCAGAAACCGGAACTGTAAAGCATCCTTCCAGTCGGGCTAGACTTCCGCTTTCAGGAAAAAGATGGATAGCATCAGACAGTAGAGCTCCTAAGGTATTTTAGGTACGGACTCATTGTTCTGTCAGTTGTATTATCATTTGGTTTAATATCTATGTTTAATGTAACTTTTCAGCTTCTTTTTCTTTGTTTATAGCAAAAAATAAATAAATAAATAAATAAATAAATAAATAAAAAGAAGATGCTCGTAAGTAACCATGTCTCATTCTTTTTGCAAGTTAATTCCACTGTTGTGGATTTTATTGTAATCTTTTGCAGATAAAACCACCTCTTCCTGCAAAAACAGAAAGAGACATGGTTTGAGCAGGCAGAGGTGGTTTTATCTGCAGGTGATTATAATAAAACAACAGTGGAATTTACTTGCATAATATGTGTATAAAAGCAGGTTTATGACCTGTCATCATGTAGCAGCTTAAAGTCTGTAACTCAACCTTTTGTGCTCTTAAACTTGCACACATTTTCAGGTTCATATAAAATGAAAGACACTGAGTGGATTCAATATTGAAATCAGAGACACTATATGCAAACCTCTCTCTTTTTCTCTCTGTTACACTTTCATCCTCCGTCACGCTGACAGGTCTGTTGAGAGCTGTAGTGGAGGGCCGCTCAGACTCTGCATAAGAGCTTCAGCATGAGAAGCTGCTGTCTCACCCTGTCAGCTGTCTCACCTCTCCAGTTGTTTCGTCGCCTGTCGGTCCCACTACTGACAATTTAATTCCAAACCACCACCACCCCCTGCACCTCTCTCCATATCTTCTTCCACTCGTCAGCCCTCGAACCCATGCAGACCCTGTGCTGACAGCTGAGGATGCTGAGTGCTCTTCAGTAAGTGTGTGCGTGTGTGTGTACGTCTGCATGCATGTACATGTGTGCTTGTGTGTAAGCAAGTGAAACGTAAGGAAGCTGGTTGTCTTTTGTAGTGTCAGAGATCAGAGGAAAGTAATGAATGACTAATACACCCTCATCGTGGCTCCGTAAGTATGTCATAGTGAAATGACTTTATATTTTGACGTTTTGCTTCGTTTGAAATGACCTAGATTTTTAGAATAGCAGGTTTGGATTTCTGTGTTTAAATAATATGAGTCTTCATATTATTTAAATAGACATTCATGGCTTGTTCTAGATGAGTGATAAACAGTAAGACTTCAAACATGAATTTTGATGTTTCACTGTTACTATAATACTGTATATATAAAAATATATATAATAAATATATTTTTTAAAAAAGGTAAAAAGTTCATTCTAAATTTAATTTTGTAGTTAAAATGTTTTAAAATGTGTATTTATGTATTTTGTCTTATCACACTGGCAGATTTTCACTTGTTTTTTCACAGATTTTTTCACTATATATATATATAATTTTATTTTATTTATATATTTTATTTTTTACATGCATCATTATGTTTACATTGTTGAAGTACTACATATACCATTGTATATAAATGAAGTATCTTGGTAATCATTCAGTATCATGGTGTGTATCTGTCATTATTTTACAGTGTCTTCTGATACCATCACTGTACCATGGTACCACTATAGAGTTGCTTCCAGTAAGTGTAACGCCAACACACCCCCATCACACACACACACCTTAAAATCATTAACGCACTTAAGAAAAGGTAGAAAAGGAATGTAAACATCCCGTCTTTCACAAAGCCTTTGGATTTGTCATTCTTCCGTCTTTTCACTCACATTATAAAGGGATGATTAGAAAAGGTTGGGGTTGTTGTCCCTTTTTGTAAGAATGGGAACCTCGCTTTCTGGAAACGGCACCCACATATGCTGGTTTCCTGTAATCATCTGCACTTGTGTTTTCTGACATTTAAGCTGATGCTTGTCTTTGAAGCGGAATTGGAGAAATACTTAATCATATTAGCAGTATGAAAACAAGACTTGAAAGAAAGTGTTATGTAAAGTGAGTCTTTGAATAGTTCCAGTAGCTTCCAAGCCCGGGGACCCGCTAGGGGGCCTTAAGATGACTTAAAATTAATTCAGATAAGGACAAAACTTGCTAGATGTTCATTTCAACTTAGGCTCATGAAAGTATGTGCCACTATATATATTTCTGCAACACCGTAATTCATACCTTACTGCACGTTTCGCGGCAGCCTTAAAGTGAAATGTCCAGAGAGTGGCACTAAAACACATGTTCAATATGCACGTTTTTATTTGTTGGTACAAGCTTATATTGCTGTGATTTTATTACGCTGCTTGAGGTACATATTGTGGCTGTTCAGAATTAAAAATAGTCAATTTTGTCAAATCGTAGTTTCACAGGGTTCGTACCAGAACTCTTCATCACTCAAGTGCAATGCGGTATCGGGTGAGCTACCGAGCAAACTTACTGAATTAGAAAACTCACGTATATGAGGCTGTATATATGACAACAACGTTGTTTATAAAGTCGGAACATAATATTCTCCAAGTAACTGTGTGAAAATTAGGCTTTATTAAACAAAACTGTGTACCTGTAAATTATACTTTGTGTGAAAAGGAATAAAAGTTGTTGGAGTTTTACTGCCTCTAGTGTTCATTAGGGCCCGTGCACCCGTGGAATTGCTCAGATTCTTCTTCTTCTCCAAAATGAATTGCACTTTTGAGGGTCTAAACATGCTCGGAAACTAATGAAACTTTGCGCACACGCCAAAAGTGGTGAAAATGTACATCTGATATGGGTTTCAGAAGTGGGTGTGGCAAAATGGCTCGATAGCGGCACCTATAAAATTGCAGCTAAGCCCCTCTCGAGCTGTGTTTCACATACATGTATGAAATTCAGTAGACACATGTAACACACCAGTATCTACAAAAAAGTCCCCTGGTACGAAGTCCGAAACCCAACAGGAAGTCTGTTATTTTTAATTTTCTCTGTGAGTTTTGTGAGATTTTTAGGTGTTGTGTTTAAACAAACTCCTCCTAGAGATTTACACAGATCTACGTCGAATTTGGTCAGTGTAATTTAAAGCCCTTTGTGATGTTAAATTGCAAAGATCTTGAGTTTTTGTTGAAGGGCATGTCCGTGATGGCCTGACAAACTTTGATGTTTCACCATGAAAAAGGAAGTTGTTATAATTCATGTCCGATCTGCACCAAAATTCACATGTTTGATAAGAGTCCTGTCCTGAACATGCCATGACTATATTCACTTATAGGCATAGCACCACCTGCTGACAAAAGGAAGTGGATGTTTTACGCTCTAACGAACTCCTCATAAAGATTTAATGACATCAACATATTTTTGGTCAGTCTTATCTAAAGGCCTTTGCGATGTTAAATTGCAAAGATCTTGAGTTTTACATTGAAGGGCGTGTCCGTGGTGACTTGACAAAGTTTGATATTTCGCCATGGGAATAGAAGGTGTCGTAGATCAGCCATACAGTGTCTAATCTGCCCCAAACTTCACACGTTCGATAAGTCCTGGCCTGAACACATATAAAGGTCAATATTCTGTTATAATCATAGCACAACCTGCTGGCAACAGGAAATTACTTGTTTTACACTAACTTAAACATGCAATGTCTAATCTGCACCAGACTTCACGTTTGATAAGAGTCCTGGCCTGAAGACATCTACATGCCAATATTATGTTATAGTCATAGTGCAACCACCTGGTAGAAGGAAATTTGGCTCATATAAATGACTTTGATATATTCCTTCTATATTTAACACTTTAAATGCATATTGCTCACCATTCACTGTTTTCCTAAAACCACCGGGTGGTGTTGAGCCCAGGTGTGAGGGCCCTTTCAATGCTGCTTGCAGTTTTAATTTTAACTGGAGCTGCAGTGATTTGTACATATATTTGCGGAAATGTATAGAGGCATATTTCCAATGAGCCTAGGTTGGCTTTGTTTACTGATCCAAGTCAAAAGAGCCCGTCCTCAAGTCTCTGTGATATTCCAGTCTCTAGATTTGGCTTGACTCCCATCTTTAATGCAAGCCTGAAGTATTTTCTTTATGTCTGTTTTATTATCGCACACAAAATTGCTTAGTAAAATCTTTTGAGGTCAAATGTATGTCTGTACAAACATGTGCAATCTGTATATGTCTGGTTGTGGCCTTTAACCTAAAATTAAAAGGATAGTTTATAACCACACAGATTATAAATTAAACCAGTGAAAGTTATATATCTGATTTTGGGTGGGTTTTCAACATCAATGATAATCTATTCTACTTAATAAAACACGGCAGCCACAAAACTCTTCTTCTGAGCTTGTAATCTTTTCACTTGTGTTAATAGTAGAGAGGATATACACATTTTGCATCAAACATAACAGTGATAATATCAGCCAAACACCACTTGTTGTTATCTCAACTCAAAAGTCTCGAAGTCCTTAAAGCATTTCCATGGTGGAGAGGCGCACAGGTCAACTTTTCTCCTTTCCAATGTCAGCAATGAAGATTCAAATTCACTCCGCCACGCAGACATATGCATTAAGCATGACAAAAAAAAAAAAAAAAAAAAAAAACCTTAGTTGAGAATGAAACAAATTGTTTCTCAACCAAGGACTTCCCCAAATGCCATTAATCAGCTCAAATGCTGCTACATAAATTTGCCATACTAACCCATGCAAGCCACAATTCTTCTATTCAACTACTACATTTATCCATGCTCAAATGCTATTAAAGGAACACTCCACTTTTTTGAAAATAGGTTCATTTTCCAACTCCCCTAGAGTTACACAGATGTGTTTTACCGTTTGTGAATCCATTCAGCCGATCGCCGGGTCTGGCGGTAGCACTTTTAGCATTGCTTAGCATAAATCATTGAATCTGATTAGACCATTAGCATCTCACTATAAAATGACTAAAGAGTTTCAATATTTTTCCTATTTAAAACTTGACTCTTCTGTAGTTGCATCGTGTACTAAGAATGGCGGAAAATGAAAAGTTGCGATTTTATAGGTCGATATGGCTAGGAACTATACTCTCATTCCAGCGTAATAATCAAGGAATTTTGCTGCCGTACCATGGGTGCAGCAGGCGCAATGATATTACGCAGTGCCGGAAAATGACCGGCACTAAGTTTGTGTAGATGCAGAGTTACAGCCGGCAGAGTTGACGTCTGCGTAATATCATTGCGCCTGCTGCACCCATGGTACAGCAGCAAGGTTCCTTGATTGTTACGCTGGTATGAGAGTATAGAAAATAAGCCTTTTTTTTTAAAAAAAGTGGAGTGTTCCTTTAAGGTTGCCCCATATCAGCCAGGAATAAAACTGCAGCTGCACTCAACTAGAAACAGGCTAAAGACTGTTATAAGTTCACCCAAAAATGGAAGTTCTGTCATTAATTACTCACCTACATGTCGTTTCAAACCTGTAAGACCTTCGTTCATTTTTGGAATACAAATTAAGATATTTTTGATTAAAGAGCTGTCTAACCCTACATAGCAATGCAACTACCACATTCAAGGCCCAGAAAGGTAGTAAGGACATTGTTAAAAAAATCAGGATTGCCAAGTTTTCACAATAAAATCCGCCTAATTGCCACTCAAAACTGCCCAAAACTAGCCCAAGCGCATTTCGGTGAGGGGTCCCTGGTAAAAATTGCATTCCTGGGAGTAAAATACACAGTTTTTGGCAGGATTGTCCTCATAAAATGTGCATTCCAGGGGATAAATATCACCTCATTGGGATCGTTTAAAACCATGAACATGAAAAACAACCCATGGCAAAAGTGTTAAAGTAGCCCAATTTCGCTGGAAAACCGCAGACTTGACAACACTGAAAATAGTCCAGTAGTTCGAAAATTTTCTTCTCTTCCCTGTCAGTCTTCGACGTGCGTTCATGAGAGTGCCACGATATGCAGGCTTTCAGCTTTCATCAAAAATCTTAATTTGTTTTCTGAAGATGAACAAAGGTCTTACGGGTTTGGAACGACAAGAGGGTGAGTAATTAATGACAGAATTTTCATTTTTGGGTGAACTATCTCTTTAAAGATAAGTTGTTCTGTACGTTGACGGATTGATCGTCTCTAGCCCTTAACTACCGAGCCGTAAAGTTGTTTTTCCACACATTTGACTTCACACACTCACAACCATTAGGCCCTAATGAATTAAAAGACATCTCAGCACCCGGGAGGCCTTGCCATGATCAGTGTAGCGCAGATCCGCAAACCCTATAGTCTTTTGTAGCGCCCTCATTTGTTACTTGGGAAATGGGAAGATTCTGATCTCCGGATGAACGCCCAGGATGTGAGGAACCCCGATGTTTTGTGATGGTTTGGTTGATAGATGAGCCCCGGGGTTTTTAACTTCACACCCGGCCCCCGAAGGGCCGAAGCTGGGGGCGTTTGCAGAAATCCAAGCAGCACCACCATGGTTTTGTTTCACCGTGCTGGTCTTTAGCCGCTCTGGTGTCAGCGTATCATGCAAACAATCTTCAGCCATTTGGTAAAAGTAAGAGCGCCTTCACACGCTTTTGATGATGTGTTAAAGATGAGCCTGAACGTGTCTGATGATCCATTACAATCCCATCTCCTATTTGTTAATCCTCTGTAACATTTTGAGTAAATGCTTGGATGAAATAGTAAATGCTGTTTGACACACAGGTTTGAAAGAGCATAAAACAGCAAGAAATAAAAAATGAGAGGATTTAATCCAGCCGAGCAATGACTAAATGATGCATGTTTACCGTTAATGCTGATAATTATAACTCATTAGAGTTCTGATGATGTGAGACTCCTGTGAGGAGATTAACTAAATGGTGCATTTGCTGAAAAACTTCAAATCTGACAATGACAACCTTTTTGTCTTTCAATTATTTGCTGTAACATTGTTTGTGCACATGGTTGTGTGTGTGTGTGTGTTTGAGTGTTTGAATAGGGGGTGAAATGTGTTTGGTCCAACACTGAGGCAATCAGGAGTCAATCTGTTCTGATTATGTCTGAAACATGATATTCCTGCAGCTGTGTTGTACCATCCTCATCCCACACACCTACCAACATGGAGCGCACTCACAATCATGCACACATACAGTCACACTCTTTATATTACAGCGTATCTATTTTTCATTATGCACACAGTGCCATATTACTGCTTATTATGGTGAAAACGACCACTTAGAAAGGAAGAGACCATCTGATGCACTGCGTTTTTGTGTTTTTCACTGTAAAACTCAGCAGCACCACACACATGTGTTAAAGACTGACACGGAAGAGAAGAAATTATTGAATGAAGTTGCTATTTTTGTTTTCTTTGTGCACAAAAAGTATTCTCGTAGCTTCGTAATATCAAGGTTGAACCACTGATGTCACATGGACTATTTTAACAATCTCCTTACTACCTTTCTGGACCTTGAACGTGTCAGTTGTGTTGCTGTCTATGCAGCTCAGAAAGCTTTCGGATTTCATCAAAAATATCTTAATTTGTGTTCCGAAGATGAACAAAGTTATTACGGGTTTGGAACGACATGAGGGTGATTAATGACAGAATTTTCATTTCTGTGTGAACTATCCCTTTAAATGTGCTCTGTAAGTCAAAATGGCTATTAACTTTGCAAATCCAGTAATTATTTCATCCTCAAGAGCTGTTGTATCAACCTAGTATCTTGTGAACGTTTATTTCCAGGTGGCCTGATTAAAATAAAACATCCAATCAAATTAGAAGCAGTTTGGGTAAGTGCTGTTTAGTTTTGCATGTACTGTGATGTGTCATAAGGTCAGAAATGGTGGGCGGCCTGTGAGTGTGCCGTCTGACGTTCAGATTAATCTCTACCTGAATGAAACGTCTCAGTATTATGTAAACATGAAATGGCCCAGAGCTCATGTAATGTTTAGAGCTTATTCTTAGTGTTGATGTGTGTGTTAATCTCACAGATTTTCACAGATATACAGGTTTTCTTACAGAATAAGGCCTCATCTATACAAAGCCATTAGATGCTGCTGTTAGATGCTGTGTGATTAAAGACGTGTTTCGGCATGATCTTCAGGTTCTCCCATGCTTACCCAAACCCCAACCTCTTGGCCTCATTTCTAGCTATTAATGTGTGGTTGTGATTCTGAAGTTGCACAACACAAATGATTCGCAATTGAAATCTCTTTAATATCTCAGTTTTCTTTCCTGATTGATATGAGATTAAATTAAGGCTGTCTCAGATGTTTTTCCTGAGAAACATACCTGGTTATGTCATATATTCACATGAGTTACAGAAGAGATCTGCTTAGATTTCACAATTTCAAAACTCTAATATTCACTATACAGTTCAAGTATAAGGGGTTGGTAAAATTTGTTGAAGTTTCCGAAAGTCTCTAATGCTCATCAAGGCTAAATTTAGTCAATTGAAAAATTACAGTAATTATAGTAAATAAGTATTATTACAATTTAAAATAACTGTTTTTTATTTGAATATATGTGACCCTGGGCCACACAACTAGTCGTAAGTCTCACAGGTATATTTGTAGCAATAGCCAAAAATACATTGCATGAGTCAAAATGATCGATTTTTCTTTTATGCCAAAAAGATTATGTTCCATTAAGATATTTTATAAATTTCCTATCATTAATATATAAACATAATTGTTGATTAGTAATATGCATTGCTAAGAACTTTATTTGGACCATTTTAAAGGTGATTTTCTCAATATTTTGATTTTTTGCACCTTCAGATTGCAGATTTTCAAATTGTCTTATCTCTGCCAAATATTGTCCAATCCTAAAAAACCATACATCAATGAAAAGCTTATTTATTCAAAAACTTTACCCTTAGAATGGTTTTGTGGTCCAGGGTCACATATTGTAAAATGTAATTTATCCCTGTGATGCAAAGCTGAATTTTCAGCATCAGTGTCACGTGATTCTTCAAAAATCATTCTAGTATTCTAATTTGCTGCTCATGAAATGTTTTATTATTAATGTTGAAAACAGTTGTCCTGCGTAATATTTTTGCAAACATGATTGTTTTTCAGGATTTTCTAATAAATAGCATGTTCACAAAGAGAGCAGCATTTATTTGAAATGGAAATCTTTTGTAACTTTATAAATGGATTTGTTTTGATCAATTTAATGCAGAAGAATTAAAGTATAAATTTCTTTAAAATTTTCGGACCCAAAAATTTTGAACGCTAGTGAATGAACTTACCAAATTCTTCCAAAGTCATACCATCATGGCCATCACGAACTCCAGACCACGGTAAAATTTTCATGTTCAAATGTTCAAAAAATAAAATTTGTTGTGTGAATGACTAATTTGCATTTAAAATTCCTCATATGAGTGTCTGCTTGTATAATTAAATTTAGACAGCTGGCAAGAATGTTTAGCGTCCGTGGTATGAAAATAATCGCTGCCAGACGTGGCTTGAGAGAGTTGTGAATGAGGGCACGGGCGCAGTCTCCGCCGTGTTGCCAGATCCACCTATTATAAGTGTCTTTGGACTTGTCTTTTCCACTTAATTTGACACTTTAGGAAGTTTATAAAGTGTAAGTTGCAGTTTAGGGTTAATGATATCTTTATCATATCTTATTTGCAAAAGATTTGAACTTATTTCGGTTTATTTTTCATTTTTCGTTTTCATAGCAATATCTGGCAACACTGCCAGCACCAACACTTAAACTGACAGTAATCAGAAAGCCTACAGGCAGGTTATTCCTGACAGGAATTCCGGTAAGGAAAATGTAGAAATGCATCATGTTGTTATCTGTCAGAAACCTTATAATGCTATCAAAAACAGTAGTTAGTATTTAACACTACACAGATCTGTAGAACAAGAAGGTTACAGAATGAAATGAAATATGCAAATACTAGCTACAAAGAGACGTCTATGCTATTTCATTCAATATAGTATAGTTATATTTTCACAAAGTCATGCTAAAAAAAAAAAATAAGAAGAGCACTAGACAAATTTATCATCTAGCAATGGCTAATAATGAAAACTATAACAGTAATACATGCTATTATTGCATGAATAATAAACTGATAAATTTGTCCACCCCTAACCTATAGTAAAGTATTAACACATTTTGATTCCATAAATATGGTATAATTTAACAATATTCATCACTCCAAAACAAAACACTCAAAAGTTTTTTTTAAGAAGTCTCTTCTGCTCACCAAGCCTGCATTATTTATTTTTTTACTATTTAAAATAACTGTTTTCTATTTGAATATATTTTAAAATGTAATTTATTCCTGTGATTTCAAAGCTGAATTTTTAGCATCATTACTCCAGTCGCATGATCATTCAGAAATCATTCTAATTTGCTGCTATAAAAACATGTATTATTATTATTATTATTATTATTATGTTGAAAGCTGAGTAGATTTTTTTTTCAGGTTCCTTTGATGAATAGAAAGCAACTTTTTGTAACATTATAAATGTCTTTATCATCACTTTTGATCAATTTAAAGCATCTCTGTTAAATATAGGTATTCATTTCTATAATTTCTTTACCTAAAAAAATATGCTGACTCCAAGCTTTTGAATGGTATAATGTATTTATATTTATAGTGTAACAAAAGCATTTTATTTTAGATAAATGCTGTTCTTTTAGATCTTTCTGTTCATCAGTGAATCCTGAAAAAATGTACTGTTTTAAATATTGATGATAATAATAATTAAAAATGCTCCTTGAACAGCAAATCAGCATATTAGAATAATTTCTTAGGGATTGTGTGACATTGAAGACTGGAGTAATTATGCTGAAAAAATTTTGCTTTGATCAGAGGAATAAATTACATTTTAAAATGTATTCAAATAAAAACACTTATTTTAAATAGTAAAAATATTTCACAATATTACTACTTTTGCAGGCTTGGTAAGCAGAAGAGACTTTAAAAACATTAAAAATCTTTAAAAAAAAAAAACTGTTCAAAAACTTTTGACTTGTGGTGTACATGTCTGTCTCTTTTAGTGTTTAGTGTATATGCTGAGTTGTATTCGTAGGGGTTATTATAGCACAATTCTTAACCCCACCCCAGACCTATATCTTTATATCTTTATACACTTACTAGTTTTAATAGAGAAAACATAAATGAAAACTCTCGAAGTGCTGAAAGAGCAACCTTTGAGCAATGACATGTTCACCTGGGCAGGACCAGGGTCATCGTTTTTGTTTGTCCATCATGTTAAGATGTTATGTTATGTTATGAGCAGCTGCCGTGTGCATGGCTGTATGTCACAGGGCCATGTTCAGTATGAAGACCTTCCCTCTCTTTGTCTCTCTCACTCTCATACACTCTTCCCGGCCTCTGTTCATTAAAAGCTGTCAGTCATCTCTCTCACAGTGGGGTTTTGATCGCGGCTCGGCTGTCAGAAATGAAACACCTCGGCTAAGCGCTAAACGCTTCATCTCACGGTGCTGCTGCCAGAGTGACAGAGCTCCAATAGCATTAAGCTATTCTCTCCAACGCAAACACATTTATGGGCAAGTTAAGATGCCTCTCATGTTATGGCAGCAACTGTCAGATCTTTTTGTCTTCTCTTCTGACACCGACCTTTTTCTGTTGAATCACCTGGATACGGTCAGAGAAAAGCACCGCTGCAGAAAGAGACATATTTGTCAGTGACATGTTACGTGGAATGGATTCGAGGGCACTTGAGTGGCGTCTTAGAGGTCATGCAGGCTACGTAGCTTTAGGAGTGACATTGATCGCATCTAAATGGAATAGTAAATCCCCTAAATTGTAGCTTTGGTAACACTGTAGTGATTGACATCACAGCCAGTAATCAGACTTGTAATTGTGGGCTCTCTATCGACATCTGTGGTTGAAATATAAAATCGCAAGAACATTTTTGTGTAAGAATGTATTTGTTCAAGGGTGAACTCCACAGTTGTGTCATTTCTGTCATCTTTTACTCACCCTTATGTTGTTCCAAACTTGTATGCATTTCTTTTTTTCTGTGAAAGACAAAAAAAAATACTTTGAAGAATGACAGTTTCGGTTCCCATTGTTATATTTGTTTGTTCAAACAATGGGAGTCTGTGGGAACCAGAAATGTTTAGATGGAAATATGGCTTTAATTAATGTGAATTTGAACAGAATTGACCCTTCGCAAACAGCTTGATTGACAGGCGATCTGACCAATCATAACGCTGAATCCTCTATTCTGTCTAACAAACAAATCAGACAGGAGAGTAGATTAACTTCGGTGGACTTAAACTTGAAAATTGTGTGTACTGATGTGTTTCTGTGGTTGAAATAAAATACGTTCAGATGCTATGTCATGTTATTTGTGCTTTAAGTGAAGACAAAAAGACGATCGGTTCATGGGTCGATTGATCTAAGGCAAGTGATCTGTCACGACACAGTAAAGAGCCACAAAATGGTATTTATCATTTTAATTTCTTAAAAAATGACAACATTTTAAAGCTGAGACCTTGTTTCATACCAGAAGTAACATGCTCTGTGTTATCTGTTGGCGTGTTGTCAGTTTCCTCTTTGCCCCGCGATGTATTTTTCACTTCGTGAGAACATGAACGTGTAGTGTGAGAGCGGCATTGTTTGTTGGACATAGCAACAGTAACTAAGGAGGGCGGGTTTTTGTGAAGGGTCAAAGAAATGTAGCATAGTCGCACACATACAGAACACAACTTTGTTAGTATAACATAAGTCACAAAACATAACAATTATTAAAAAGGCTTTCTAATGTGTAGAATTCAATATTTCTGATATGACTTAATGTGTAACTTAATGTTCTTTTTAAAAAAAAGCAATCATTATTTTTATTGTAATCAACTATATAAATATTGGCATCATTTAATACAAAGTTTTTATAATATCAAAATTTACAAAAAGAATATTATTAAATAAAATAATAATTACTATTAAATTATTACATAACAACAATATAATTACTATTATTATTATCATTAAATTAAATAATATAAATTAAATAATAATATTAAATTCAATAATATATATTAAATAATATTAGATAATTTTTGCTAATATTTTTTAATTTTTTACAGATAATTACATTATTTATTATTATTATTATTATTATTATTATTATTATTATTATTAAATAATTAATAATAATAATAATAATAATAATAATAATAGATTATATTTTTTTCTAATATTTATTCTAATAATTCACTTACAGATAATAACATTGTTTTTTGTTTGTTTGTTTAATACAAATATTTAATTTGTTATATTAAATATTATTTGTGTGGCTAAAATCTCAGAAATATTTATTTGTATCAGAAGATTTTATAGTCTGTGTAAAACATCATTATTAAATAATAAATATTAAAGAGAAATAATGTTATTATTGAAATATTAATAGGACTTAATTATTTGCTAAATGTATCATTTATATTATAAAATATTGTTGTATGTGTATGTTATATTTGTGTGTATAATAATAATAATAATTATTATTATTATTGTTATTATTATTAAATATTAATCATAAATATTAAATATTAGATCATGCATTTTTGTTAATATGTTTTCTAATAATTTGTTTACAGATAATAGCATTTTGTTTGTTCGTTTGTTTGTTTGTTTAACACATATATTCAATTTGTTATATTAAATATTATTTGTATGGCTAAAATCTCAGAAATATTTATGTGTATCAGAAGATTTTATAGTCTGTGTAAATAAATAAATGAATAAATATATAAAAGATAATGCTAAAACCACACAAATATTAACGTGTATCAGAAGATTTTATAGTCTGTGTAAAACATTATTATTAAATAAAAAGTATTAAATATAAATAAATATAAATAGTAAATATAAATAATGTTAGTATTGAAATATTAATAGGACTTAATTATTTGCTATAAAATACTGGTACATCTATATATTTGTGTGTGTGTGTGTGTGTGTGTTATTTTTGTGTATATAATAATAATAATAATAATAATAATAATAATAATATCAATAATTATTTATTTAAATTATAATTAAATATTATTTTAAAATATATGCAATTAATATTATTAAATAATTTTTGCGTGGTTATAACCAAAAAAAAATATTTATGCACATCAGAAGAGGTCTGTGAATGTTTTTCAGTCTATTTTATTATTTTATCTCCTGTTTGTGACCTCAATTTAAAATTAGTAATTGAATGGAAATTCAGAAAGCACTTCATTTCAGTTCTGAATGGTGCACAATCCATTTTGTCGCTCGTTGTTATTGTTGTAAATTAACTGAACTTTGTGTGAACAGAGCAGGATTCAGCAGAAGCGAAGTCACAACCGTATTGAGCTGCACTGTGTCAATGACCAATGTATCGATTCCACCAAAGGACACCTGATAGAACAAAACATTTATAGCAATTCATAACGCGAAACTGAAGTCTGAAAGCAAAATATTCAAAACCAGTAACGTGCAGCTTCTTATTCGCAGCAGGTGTGTTTGTAACATGTTTGCACAGATTTCAGTGTGTTTAAATATAGCTCTGTAATTTATAAGCACAACTACAGCATGCATTGTTAGCCTGCACGCTGCAGGAAGAGCTAATCAGGCAGCAGGTATGTGCAGCGGGAGCTAACGTGATTTAGTCTGCGCGCCCAACGGATCCTATGGCTCGTAAGTGGCTGTGATGGATGAGCAGGTCCACAAACACATATATACACACACACACACACACAGAGCACCTAGAACCCAAAGCGAGGCCCGTCAGAGCGGTGCCGACCCCGGTGTGACATCACCCAGCGCGAGTGCGTGTTTCTGTTGGCCTGTAAGTGCTATTGCGTCTCCTCCATCAATAATGCAGCGACTTGAGTTGTTGTTCCTCAGCAGTAAAGCTCACATGAGTGCAGCAATTAAGGCAGCACGACCTCCGATCGTCTCAGGCTTCATCCCACAGCCCTGGGCAATGGATTGGAGAGGATCTGTCCTCTAAAGGGCAGGGGAGGATGGTTTTAAACAGGACCAGAGACCATCTGGCAGGGGCCCTGCTGTGGTAACCTGACTAAACATTGGTGAAGGGGAGATGGTTTGCACTAACTGTTGTCCATTAAAACAGGGATGTTTTCAGAAAGCACTACAGGCTTGATCCCGCCGTAGCATTCGTAGATAGGGAGCCTGGAAACACTAGCATGGAAACTGACACACAGCATACGTGACCTGACTCCTGTACTGTTGTTGTTTTTATAAAGCACTGAGGTTGAGCTAAAAGCATCTGGATTAAAGTTTTTTTTTAATTTAATTTCATTAATGCTACTAAAAAAATGTACAAATATATGCAATTAAATAAAGTTATTAATTAATATTTAACTTATTATTTTATTTTTAAAAATTATTTTAAATAATAAAATAACTGCCTAACTGTTGTTGTTTTTATAAAGCGCTGAGGTTGAGCCAAAAACATCTGGATTAAAGTTTTTAGTAATTTCATTAGGTGCTACATAATAAAATGTAAAAATAAATGTAATTAACTAATGTTATTAATTAATATTTAACTAATTATTTTTATTTAAAAAAAATGATTTTAAATAATGAAATGTTTACATTTGACCAATATTTAACTATTTTATTTTCAAAAAAAAAAAAAAAAAAGTTAATTGTCAGTGCAGAGACTGGCTATTAAATGTTTTTATTAATTATTATTATTATTTTTACTTGTTTTGTAATAATATATAAAAAAATCCATTAAAATAAAGCCAATTTACTTTAAACCAAAACTGCATAAAATATTAAGACTTGTTTTCATACATGTGTCATTAATGTTTCTTTTGCTTTTTGTAATAACTTATTTTATCCTTAAATCAAATTAAAAATAAAATAGAATCATATTAAAAATACATTATCCAAAAAATTCGTAATTTCTTATGCAGTGTTGCATTGAGTACTTTTATTTAGTTTTAAGGATTTGTAGATATTTTAATCGGATTCAGAAATATGTAAATATGTAAATATTTAATTTTGTGTATGTAAATATATTTTTTGTGTGTGTATATATTGATGACGTGACGCCTACATTTTCTGTCCGATTTTTTTAGCCATAATTTTTCTGTTAAACAAAGTCTACCCTACATTTATTCAGATTAATTTTCTGTACTATTTGGCATGATTTACAAAGTGTTTTGTAATCCTGTATACAACTGCAAAGCATTTGTATTTATATTTCCATCATAATAAACAAACAAACTTTGTCTGATGATTTCCATTTTATAAAATATAATGTCAAGAAACTGCCATTTTGGGACTTTTATGTTAAAATACATTTAAAGATGGCTGGTTTGTAGTTACCACATTTGGATATCATGTAGTATGACCTCAAAAAATAATCAATATTAAGTTATTTCTACAAGTATTTATTTTTATTATAAATTTCATAGTGACCTTTTGTGGGAAGCTAGCTTGTTTTGTTTAGGTGGCCAATTCTGTGCTTGTAAATTTTGACTGAATTTGAAATATCATGTGGTGCGACCAAATATCATGTGGTGCGACCACTGCAGAGTGTTTTCCATTATAGATATATGTCCCAGATTGGCAGTTTTTGTGCTTTTATATTCAATTGATGGTATACTTTATTTTAGCAGAATTTGGAATAGATTTTTATGCAATTTGGGTCATTTTAGATGGTTTATGTTTAATCATTGTACAATGTGAGAAAAAAATGCCCAAAAATAAAAATAAATAAATAATAAATCAGAGCATAAAATTTTAATTAGGTAATCATGCATTTATTAGTAATTTATTATTTTTTATTAATCTATAATCTACTATTTTAATCTATTTTACCAGATTTCACTGCCAAGCAAAGTAAAATAAATACTTGCCATAGGCAACATATTAATTCTGACTCTGCAGTCAAGCACAAACTCCAGATATCATTTTCTATTGTAAGAAATATGTTCATGCTGTGATCTCAGAACCTAAGCCAGCAACCTCCCACTACTCTAAATTGACCCTTCGCAAATACCCATCCCCCTTAGTTACTGTTGCTACGTCCGACAAACCATAACAGTTTTATGCCACACATCATGTTGTCATGCAGTGAAAAATACATCACGGTGCAAAGAGGACACTGACAACACGCCAACATAGACAGAGCTGGTTACTTTTGGTATAATACAAAGTATCAGATTTCAAATTTTATCTTTTTTTTACTTTAAGAAATTCAACCAACAAATACTGTTTTGTGGCTCTTTAATGTGTCTTGATTGATCACTGTAGCACCTCAGTTCAAGCGGCACATAAACTGATCATCACTTCATCTTTACCTTTAGCTATAGCACGAAATAAACATGAATGAACATCAGAAGGTATCTTGTTTCAACCGTGAAAAGATGTCAATACACACAATTTTTCAAGTCCACCGACTTTATTCTACTCTTCTGTCTGGTTTGTTTGTTGGACAAAACGGCATATTTGGTGTTATGACTGGTCAGATCGCCTGTTAATCAAATGTGTTTTCTTACATTTTTATCTTGAATTTATATTTTACTTCTTTTTTAGCTTGTTTACACTTAAAGGAAGTAAAAAGAAATCTGTGCAGACAAAATACAAACATATTACAGCCTTCGGTAACACTGTATTTTACGGTTTCTTAACTAGTTGCTTATTAGCATGCAAATTACTAGAATATTAGCCAATTATTAGTACAAATTAAGCATATATTAATGCCTTATTCTACATGACCTTATTCCACGTCTCTAATCTTACCCAATACCTAAACCTAACAACTACCTTACTGTAACGCCACGCCAGCAGAGGGAGCCCTTGCTCATGGACTGCCTGTTACCGCTCCCTCTGCTGCTTCATTGGTTACTTCCTGTTTGGTGGCCATATAAGGAGGCCTAAACCAAACAGGCCTCTGCGAAGTATTGTTTTGCTCAGCGGACTCTACCAAGCGTTTTTCCTGTTTTCATTGCCCTGTTTTTGATTTATCACGGTTTGGTTTCTTGTCATTGTTTTTGTCTTGTTTTTCGCCATAGTTTTGCCTCGTTCATTGCCATAGTTTTTGCCTAGTTTCTTAGCCTTGTTTATTTGTTACTTTTGGACTGCTCTCTCTGGTTTTTGGACTCTGCCTGTTTATGTGGATTACGCTATTGTTTTGCCTTCATAACTTTGTTTGTTTGGAGATTGACGCTACCTGTCTGACTACCATCTGTATAATAAAGCTCGCACTTGGATTTTACACGCTTCCTACGAGTCCGTGTTACACTTACTAGCTATTAATAAACAGCAAATTAGGAATTTATTGAAAGAACAGTCGTAGTTAATAGTGAATAAGTGTTCCCTATTCTAAAGTGTTACCCAGTCTTCATATCTTATGCAGTGTCGTATAGAATACATTTTTTGTAAAGGACTTTTAAATAAATAAGAGAAAATAAGAGAAAACACTTGACACTAGTGTTTTTTAAATTTCATTTGGGGGCTCTTCTTGACAAATGTTGATATACAGTATGTGATCAATTTGATTAGTTAACTAGCTCAGCTAGGTCTGTAATTGTGGTTTAATACAGTATATTTCAGACAAACCTGCCCCAAAGTGCACTTTCAAAAGAAAATTAACTGTTAGTGCTTTACATATCAGTCAGGCAGTGTCTTCCTGTCCATGTGGACGATTCTTGGTTAGAAAAAGATGTGAAAGGTCAAAGGTCTGGCGGCTGTGTTGACAATAACCCTTTAACCCTTTAACTTAAAGAAAAATTATGTCTATCAGCATTAAAATTACATAACATGATCAGACATTGATCTCTTGTCAAACAAGACGTGACATACCTTTATTACTCAGCAGTGACTCTCTGCAGATGTTGTCTTGCGTGAGGGATTTCAGCACTTTTACTTGACACTGTATGGTATGACTCAGTGCTGCACAGTGTTCAGAAGTGTCATGATAAAATGCCGTGGCATTTTTACCCTGAAATTGTTGATCAAGACTTAGGGTTAGGAAATGCATCACAGCTGCTGAATTCTCATTAGAAGATGTGTTAGGATACGTTAGAAGGAACGGTTATTTTTAACACGATCTGAGTCAGTGAATCAGTCATAAAGGTTTTTGCATCGTTTGAATGCAGATAGGAGCGATAAGGAGTTATTGAGTTTCACCAGAGCTTTGCATTTGCAGTTGGGTCTGTTCAGATGATGTCAGGTTTTGGTAGAAGTTCATTCATGAAATAAATTCGTGCTTAGACATGTTTGGTGGTTTTAAACTGTGAAATGAAATACACCTCAGTGTTTAGATTGTCTTATTTGCATTATTACAGCGAATATAGAGGATTATATGGTGTTGAGGAATATACAGATTTGTTTTCACAGCCAAGTTTAAATACTGACTGTATATATATCAGGGGCATTTCCTCACAGTCATGTGAGAGGAGGCAGTGCCTCCATTGCGGTATGATTCATGCAGTAAATCTTGTGTTCGTGCACATTTGCGGATCAGTCTGAATGATCAATATAATGGCGTTATTGAGAAGTCTAACAAAAAGGTAATTGAACAACTTACACACTTAGATATAACCACTTTGTTACATCAAAATAAGACTTAAAGGGGTCATCAGATGCCCATTTTCCACAAGTTGATATGATTCTTTAGGGTCTTAATGAAAAGTCTATATTATACTTTGGTTAAAAATTCTCAATGGTTTTGTAAAACAACACGCTTTTTACCTTACCAAAATCAGCTCTGCAAAAATCATCTCATTCTGGTCGAGGCTGCTTTAAATGTTAATGAGCTCTGCTCGCCCCGCCCCTCTCTTCTCTCTGTGGAAAGACGAGCCTGTTTACTTTAGCCGCATTTAGCCGCTAAAATTGCTAACTAGCAATTTATTAGGAAAGGCGATCGCAAAGATTCATAAAAAATACTTATGCTCACTTCTGCTGTAAGTGAAGCTGGATCATGAATGATTTGCGCGAAAATAGACGGATATAGATCGGGAGGCGCATTCCCTTCACAAACAAATGTAATCCACTGCATTTCCAGCGGCTCAGATGTCGGGAGTAAATGACGACCACTACGTTCATTATTACATCCAGCAACACAATACCTCAATCGCTCAATCTGAGATATTCTTGTCTAACTTACATCCCTGCTCCGGCATCTAAACAAAAGAGAGCGGGCTGTTACACCTGATCTAAGGTAAGACGCTCATGTCAATCAACTATGGTGGGAGCGGCCTCTGTTGGTGTGACGCCACAACGACAGGCATCTGAGAATGGCTCAATTTGAAAAAGGGGATATTATTTTTACAGATTAATTAAAAACCACTGCATGGATTTTTATCATAGGGTAGATTTGTACATACACTGACAACACACATTAATGTTTAAACAACATGTAAAAGTGAACTTAGCATCCAATGACCCCTTTAAAATGGCATGAAAACATGATCTGTGAGAGTTTTTAGTGAGTAATCAGCTTGGAGAAATTTAAAGTAAATTTTTCTGACCAATATTTACCGAGCTTTGCTGACTGATGATCCAAAAAATCGTTAAAAGTTAACTATTAAAAAGAATAGCTGAACATAAGTTCACAAATAAAATCTATTGTTTAAATCTTTACCGCCTTGAGTTATTATTTTGGAATAAATGTAAAATGCTTAAAAACACCAACTTGATGAGATGTACTTGGCTTTAATAAATATAATTTTTGTTTTCATTTCTTTTTCTGGTAGTGTAAGCAATATTTATTTAACCAAGAAAATATGACTGGGGCATGAATTTACATTTGATTAAAATGTGGAAAAAAATTTAAAAATCACAATTTACCAGCATTTATTTGAAATATTTTGTATCATTATAAGTATTGTATATAAGTACAAGTATTATATATATTATTTAGCAAGGACATATTAAATTGATCAAAAATTACAGTAAACACATTTATAATGTTACAAAAAAATTAAATAAATGAAACAACTCTGTTTATTAAAGTTTAAGCAGTTTATTCATTCTTTCATTCATTCATTCATTCACTGTTTATGTGACATTTTTCATCTTTATATCTGTTTAGATCTGTAGCAGTAGTAACAACTACTGCTACAGATCTGAAGAGATATGAAGACAAAAAAAATGTTTCTTTTACTCTACTTATCGCCCTGAAAGCAGGATATAACCCTGCGATAGACTCTTTAAATGGCATTTCAGCCGTGCAGTGGAAAAAATATTGTGTTTTCAGGGCAGGTTTGGGTGTTTTTTTTGCTGTTTGAGATTTGTTTTGCGAGGCGCTCTGGGGCAGCCGAGAGACATTTAATTACACAGAGAAGCAGGGAGAGGCGTTTTCATCAAAAGTTGTAATTGCGTTATAAAGGAAAGTCTGTTCTCCCGTTTTGTCTTTTCCTGATATTGTGCTGTTTGTAAATATATACAGAGGGGAGAGAAATTACATGGGTATTTGCATTTCTCCCCCCTCGGCGCTCCTGACTTGAACGAAATTAATTTAAATGAAAATAAGTTATGGAAATACCACAGGAGAAATTTATACGATATGAAAGAAGGATTTGGGAGTCTTTTTCCCATCCTTTCTCACAGTGTTTCAAGCTCAGATTGAGCGCCACGGCATACAGATATCCTGTCTCATAAATGTGAGTCTGAAAATCGATAACAGAGTTTCTCCAAACGAAATGCACAAGATATTTTGAGTCTACTGAGGTTATTTCCCTCACACGCATTACTTAGGGGTCTGCTGAGAAACCTCATTGAATATCTCACTGTTATTGGCCTTTGTCATTTTAATATCGAGTTGTGAAACTGCACATCCGAGACCATTGCGATCCAGCATTTCATACTCCGTCTAAACAGCGTCCAATTGCATCAAATCTCGCCGAAATAGCCGCAATAAAGGCTTAAAGACATAAAAATGGGGTTCAGACGCCCCAGAAGGGCCGTTGGCTGGTGGCAGCAAGCGTGATCCATGTCTCAATACCGTCCTGAAAAGCATGCTGGGAGTCTGCCTGCTCTGGCACCAACTAATTAGACCACCATAATAATCAGAGCTGCTAGAAGCAGTGCATCATGGGAAACGCTTACACTATTAGCCCCGCTGGTTTGTCTTCATCTTAACAATTCACAGGAGTCACATGACACGCGCTGCGCGGATCGACGCCCTGTTATTCGACTCCGCTGTTGATTCTTCATAATTTAACTGGGAGAAGAAAAAAATATTCAAATCATATGTAATTGTTACATCGCAATAGGGAAATTAAGCGACATGCTACAAGGGGCTGCTCCAATTACTGGCCTCGTTAAAGCAATTGAAATGACTTGATGATATTATAAAACTTTAATGTCTGTAAGTGGAGCTATAAACGTGTAAAGCGGTGAAGGTAGCGCTAGGAATACTCATTCATCATGGGAACTTCGGTGTGGATTATATTCATTTGTTGGAAATGGCTGAAGCTGTCTGAAATGTTACCTGTGGTGAGACTCTTATGTCTCCGTTTCTCTTTCTGAATAAGGCCGTTATCATTTATCGAGTCCAGACGGAGTTTATATTTTTGAGCTACAAGAAAAGGAAACTAGATTTTTACAATTCATGAAGAATATGCTGGAGGTTTTCTTTTTAGTTTTAGTTCTTGAAGTGATAAATGTATGGATAAGCCTTTCAGCATCAGGTAATGAAAGGAAAGGCTTAATCCTGGTGATGTTTCTATGATGGTGGAATGCCGATTTCATGACACTCTTCATATGAGCCTCCAGTGTCAAATGAACATCAAATATCACACCAAGGTTACGAGCTTGTGAAGAAGGCAATACCAAGCTGTTGTTCGGTGTCAAATTGAAGTTCCTACTTTTGTGAATAGCTGCTGGTGTGTTAATAAGAAGTATCTCTGTCTTGGAGCCTTTCAATTTTAAAAAGTTGTGGTGCATCTGTAATTTTATATCCTACGAACATTCAGAGAGAATTGTGGAAGTGACCATACGCCCCGATCCTAAGAAAAACTTGTGATATTGTTTATTCACTATCAAATTGGCAAAACAGATCTGGCTAACTATCCAGGGCATATTTCTGTTTGAAGAGCATCACAGTGTTTCTGTTTACATTGTGACATTGTGTTTTTTGCAGCGTTGAGCAATAACAAAAACTTCATGAGGTTGCGGGGAAGAGCTTTTTAGTGATTAGAAATGGAGTGCTCTTTGTGTGCTTTCTAAGCAATATATAATCCATTCAGAATTTGTATAAAACCTTTGTTTTTTGGCTACATACACACTGCAAAGTTTTGGGAATGACATCTACATATTTATGTGGGATTCACACTTTAAAGATCAATGGACGGGACTAAAGTGTTGCATGTTATGGAAGTTGGGTGTTCACCGACATAAATATAAATCAGTACCTATGGAAATGACTATAATATCAGACTTTGAGTAGACTTTTGAGTAAATTTGGGTATCATCAGCATAAAAGTGATACCCTACACCATATTTCCATAATAATTTGCCCCAGAGAAAGCATATAACTAGATATAAAGCATATAACTGCTAAAAAGTAAAGGACCCAAAACAGAGCCCTGAGGAACACCATGACTGCCCTGGCCAATGTCAGATTTGTTGTTTCCCAGAACAACAAACCGGGACCAATTAGTAAGGTAGGATCTTTCTAGATTATATTTTTCATCTAAAACTTCATGAGATTGTGATGAACTAAGACAGGGAACAGCTTTTTAGTGATTATAAATGGAGTGCTCTTTGTGTGCTTTCTAAGCTATATATAATCCATTCAGAATTTGTATAAAACCTTTGTTTTTCGGCTACATACACGCTGCAAGGTTTCTGGAACGACATCCACATATTTATGAGGGATTCACACTCGAAAGAGCAATGGACGGGACAAAAGTGTTCCGTGTTATGGAAGTTCACTGTAAAAAAATAAAAAAACACAATTTGTTGACCCTGCTGCCTTAAAATTTTAAGTTCAGTCAACTAAAATAAGTTTAGTCAACTTGAAATGTTAAGTTGTACTAAGTAACAACTTAGATATTTGTGTTTGCTAAACTTAACAGATGGGTAAGTAACCCAGCTTCCTTACAATTTTAAGTTGATTCAACTCAAATGTCTAAGTTGTCACTTAGTATAATTTAACATTTGAAGTTGAATAAACTTTTTTTGAGTTGACTGATCTTAAAATTTTAAGGTAGCCAGGTTACAAATTATTTTAAGCTGACTCAACAAATTGTTTTTTACAGTGTTGGCCATTCACCGACATAAACATAAATCTGCACCTATGGAAGTGACTATAATATCAGGCTTTGAGCTGATGGAAATTTGGGTATCATCAGCAAAAAAGTGATGACATCCTAGACCGTATTTCCTAATGATTTGTCCCAGAGGAAACATATAACTACTAAAAAGTAAAGGACCCAAAGCAGACCCCTGAGGAACACCATGACTGACCTGAAAAATTTCACATTTGTTGTTTCCCAGAACAACAAACTGGGAATAATCAGTACGGTAGGATCTTTTTAGGTTAGGTTTTTCATCTAAAACTTCATGAGGTTGCAATGAACTAAGACGAGGAACAGTTTTTTAGTGATTAGGGAAGGGAGTTCTCTTTGTTTGCTTTCTAGGCTATCAGAGATAACAAAAGTACACACATTCTTCACTCAAGTAGAAGTACAAATACTCATGTTTAAGAACACACTGGTAAAAGTAGAAGTACTGACTACACTGTTTTACTTAAGTTAAAGTAAAGAAGTATGGGCTCAGACATGTACTTAAGTAAGAAGTACCCATTACTACTACTTGTTTTAGTGTCACGCTGGTAACTGGACCTCACGTCATATTGACACATTAATACAAAATCATTTACATTTAAAATTTGAATGTATCAAGGCTAAACAGCCACCATGTAAAACAGGGCCAGACTGGGACAACATTTCAGGCCCGGGAAATCTCACGAAAAGTACCATTTTTCAGAAAAACATAATTTAAAGAGATAAAGTTGTATACAGAGATATATTTTTGCTGTGGCCTATAACTCAGAAGTGTGGTCTATTAATACCAGGTGGTATTTTGTAAAAATGTAGAAAGACTTCAGTATAATTTCAGTTTGAACATACGTTGCACATTGTTACTTTCGATCCCGTTGGTTGGGACAAAAGTAACACACAGGTGGGTCAAAAGTAAAACAACAATACAAGCTAGAATTTTTTGTGTTACTCTTGTTTTTATTAAATATACATGACTATGACCTTAATATGTAACTGCAAAAATATTTTAATCTTAATCTTTGCAAAAAATGATTACATTTTCCTTTTAAATGTAAGTTTCATCAAATGTTTTAAAACCTGAGTGTACAAACTTGAATTGTTTAAATTATTTATTTATTTATTCAACTTATTTTTATAAAACATTTTTTTAACAGAATGAACAATATGAAAATTAAATTAAATTAGCATAATATAAATTCTCAACATAATGTAACAGTAGGCCTATTCATGTTTCCATCCAGTTGTTTGTATGCATAAATTCAAAATGTGCATAAAAACATCTGGAAACACTGCAAATTCATAAGTGGAGGTGGAAAAGCTAAGGTATGGCTAAAACCTAAATATGACTAAGGTCCAGAAACACCCTCTCATGAACATGTGGCTGAATCAGACCTCTGGCTGTCTTTCTGACCCTCACTCTTGGCATATTCTTTTGGTATAATACAACATAAATATAATAAATGTTTTAATAAATGATGCAAGACACTGAAAATATATTACAGGACTAAATAACATGTAGATTGATCATTACTGTGACACATGAAACAAGAAAGGCAACACAACTATTTTTAAAAAAATGACCGCTTCAATAATTTACAATAATTTACTATTTTTTAATAATATGCTGTCGTAGCTTGGAAAGCAAATATAGTCCGGGCTTTGAGAAAATAGCTTTGTTACTTTCGTCCCGCATTACTTTCGTCCCCGCTCTCCCCTACAGTAACAAAGTTACTTCGTTACTTCGCATCTCTGTAGATTATATATAATCCATCCAGAATTTGTATCATCAGCATAAAAATGACACCCTAGACCATATTTCCTAATGATTTACCCCAGAGGAAGCATATAACTACTAAAAAATAAAAGACCCAAAACAGACCCCTGAGGAACACCATGACTTAAGAGACCAATGTCAAATTTGCCAGAACAACAAACTGGGAACGATTAGTAATGTAGGAACTTTTTAGATTATATTTTTCATCTAATATTTATTTTATTGAAAATAAATAAAAAGTAATTTTAAAAAGTATTTAAAAAAATATCTTTTTATTATATATTTTTTAAAAACTTTTTTGTAAAAGTCATCAGTTTTACTTAATGATAACACTGGCTTAGTGGTTTGGAGGAAGTTATAAGGGTTGTTTCTATGCCATTACTAGGGTGTTTTGTTGTTCGCCTGGTAATTATTGCAGGTCTAATTGTTTAGCAAAGTATAAGCACAGCTTTTATTGTTCGGCTGCATGATTTAAGGTATCAGAACCTAAGGATAGAGTCCCTTTATTGCTGTGCTTTCTGTTGAAGGTATCTGCTTGTAATGTGATGTGTGTGTGTGTGTGTGCACGTGTATTTCGACCATGTCTGCTGTCGGGTTTAACGTGTCAGTAGCTCCACACTTTAGTGTATTGATCTGTCCGAGTGCTGCCATGTGAATCCTGCTCGTGTTTCTTTGACAACTGTGGCCAATCTGCCAGGCACCCTGGTTTAGAAACCTCAGGCATTAGAGAGGTCACACCGTCCCATGGGGGGAAAGAAGAGTTCTCAGTCTTCCATAACTTCTGAAGAGTATCTGTCTCGTACATTGGTCCTGTGCTCCAGGGCTAAAGCAATCAAATCTAAAGCTCCGTTCACACTGACAGCGACAAAATGACCGGAAGTCATTCATTTTCAGTGAGTTTTTAATGTTCGGTGACTTTTGGAGACAAAATCACTATCAGTGTGAATGGAGCTTGTTTTACATCACACAAATAATCAGCATTTATTTATTTCAGTGTCTACATTAACAGGTTACTAACAATATAATACCTGTCTAACTAAAATATACTCACATTAAAAAGATTGGGATAAGATTTAAAAAAGAAAAAATATTTTTACCAATATAGCCAACACCATATTTAGCAATATAGGTTTTTATGATGCTACATAAAATAATAAACTTTAAACAGCACTTTGGGTTCAAGTTTGTATTCTATTTATATGTAAATTAATCATTTTAGACTCATGAAGTTCATATTTGTTATTGCTTAACAGCACACATTCAATAACCATATTGAAATTTGGCCGTCATTAAGGAAATATTCAAAGCAGTAACGCAGAAATCACTTTGTTTTCCTCTCACATGCCGCATATGTGTGCGGTGTGACACCTGATCTTTCTCTCATGCAGAAATGCAAACAAACATGCGCATACCTTTGTGAAACACTGCACAGACTCGTTCATGCAAATGATGTTTAAAAATATCTGATCAAACTTCGGTTTCAACAAACGATCTGTTATTTACAGGAAGATTCGCGGGAAATCGCACTGAACCAAACGGAATTCAGAGGAATGTTTTTCCTTCTGTGTACCAAAGACTTGACTGACATATTTCATGTTAATCATATTTACACAGAGATGTGTTACATGCAAGAGAAATGATCCTGTTGCACTACGCAGTGATGGATGTGTCCTAAGGTGCCATAAACATTTACCAGACGCTGTAGGTTTGTCATGCACACATTTCCCAGATCTTGTGGTATAGGGCTACAGTGTGCTTACTGTGCACTGATTCTGCGTAATACGTAATACTGTTAGTCCATCCCCTGTTGTCCTCTCACATCAAAATCCACCAGCATATTTGTTTAGAACTTTTTGGACCGTTTTGGCTTGTAAACAGTGCATATTTCTCTCCTGATTCAAATGAGGCAACGTTTTCCAGAAACAACAGTTTGAAGGTAAAAATGTCTTAATGGATTTGTTTTTCACAAACATGCAGCTGAGTTATGTGGATTATTGTCGTGTTTTTATCAGCTGTTTGGCCTCTCTGATGGCACCCATTCACTGCCAGTGATTCACTGGTGAGCAAGTGATGTAACGCTAAACTTCTCCAAATCTGTTCCCATGAAGAAACAATGATATGAAATCTCAATATGAAGATTTCTCATTAAGGTTGTTCAGGGTCAATTCAAATTTTTCTTTGGGAGAGAGGGCAAAGAAAGAGTTAAAATACAGAGAGAAAGGGAAGTGCTGAGATTAAAGAGATGGACAGAGTGAGAAAGGAGGAGATTAATCTGAAACTGTGGTTTTCAAATGCTTTCAAATGAGGGGTTTGAAAAATGAGCCTCCGTGTAGCAACACGTCAGCCTGACAGGAAATATGTGAACAGTAAAATACTGTGACGTTAAGTACGTGTCACACAGCTGAGGGCGTCCCAGCTCACCATCACACACACATACACACACACATACATATGTACAGTACCAGTGTACATTTGATACACCTGACTGAATTTGTTTCTTAAGTTCTTAAGGATTTTTGATATGTTTTTAATATTTAACATATGCACTGAAAAAAAAAAAAAAAAAAACACTAAGAAATTGCTAGTAAAATTACATTTACTTGAAACAGCAAAGTTGAAAGTCATCCAAGATGTTCATGTCTTTCTCTCTTCAGTCGAAAAAGAAATTAAGGTTTTTGAGGAAAACATTCCAGGATTTTTCTCCATATAGTGGACTTCAATGGGGATCAACAGGTTGAAGGTCCAAATTGCGGTTTCAGTGCAGCTTCAAAGGGCTCTTCACGATGAATAAGGGTCTTATCTAACAAAACTGTCTTTTTCTAAAAAAAAATAAAAATGTATATACTTTTAAACCACAAATATTTGTTCTGCACTAGCTGGACCTCACGCATTACGTAATCATGTTGGAAAGGTCACACATGACGTAGGCGGAAGTACTGAACCAGTGTTTACAAAGTGAACATGCAAAGAAAGTCACACACCCTTTACAAAAAAGGTAAAACTATGATGATGGATGATTTTTAAGTGGGAGGAGAAAATAAGATGGAATTTTTCACTCTACCCTCTTTTTTTGAACTGAAGTACACAGACGAAAAACTAACCACGTGTGATCTTTCCAACGTGATTACGTAATGTGTGAAGTTGTAGACATGCATTGCAGAGCATTTATTTATTTATTTATTTTTTGGAAAAACAACAGATTGTTTCGCTAGATAAGACCCTTATTCTTTGGCTGTGATCGTGTAGAGCCCTTTGAAGCAGCACTGAAACTGCAATTTGGACTTTCATCCCACTAGCTCCAGTTGAAGTCCACTGTATGGAGAAAAATCCTTGAACGTTTTCCTCAAAAACCTTAATTTCCTTTCGACTGAAGAAAGACATGAACATCTTAAATTAGTAAATTAGGCCCTATCAGAAATTTTTAATTTATCCTTTAATCCTTTAACTGCCACTCCCTATCTTGAACATAGACATGAAAATGCACTATCCAAAGTTGAATTTTTTGATTTTGATGTACAATTTCCATGGTAATGCAATGTCTGATTTTAAAATGGTTTTCAAAGGATGAATTTTGAGATTTTAAGTTTTCAGGTGATATATAATTTCTTAAAATTTCTATTGCGTGATAGTCAAAAAGCAACGAAGAAAGTCTTTTTGTGGCAAGGGTCAGAACTCTTGTTATGATGTAGATTTTTGAGGTGCACTCTTGTCATAAATTAATCTATTACTTTTCCTACATAATTTGTAACACAAAAGAGTGGAAAAATATCTATTTTGGAGTCTTAGACCTTCTCAACGATATATAGTTTGTCATGATTAGATTAGAATTTATTTGTAATATGGTGAAGTAAACTGAAGTAAACGTCCCACAGAGCGGACGGTGACGGTTAAAGGGTTAAATATGATGACTTGTTTTAG
Source organism: Cirrhinus mrigala (assembly GCA_036247105.1). Lineage (NCBI taxonomy): Eukaryota > Metazoa > Chordata > Actinopteri > Cypriniformes > Cyprinidae > Cirrhinus > Cirrhinus mrigala. Next base: position 23,624,687 of record CM070020.1, on the reverse strand, counting down.
TACCATGTTAAAAATGTTTTAAAAATCTAAAATTCTGAGATTAAAGTCATAATATTTTGAGAATAATGTCGAAATTACGAGAATGAAGTCTAAATGTTTCGAGAATAAAGTCGAAATTACTAATATTAAATCGTAGGAATTAAAGTTATAATATTTTGACAGCACAGCTTGCACATGCAAATGACCCGGATTGAAACATTTTGACTTTATTCTTGAAACATTTTGACTTTATTCTTATCATTTTGACTTTATTGTCGAAATATTTCGACTTTATTCTCATAATTTTGACTTCATTCTCAAAATATTACTTTAATAAACTTTAATCTCGTAATCTTAGATATATATGGTGCTAAAACATGATATTTTTAATAAAATGTGATATTTTGAAGTAGAAAAACTGAAATAGTATAATAATAGTATGTTTCTGTAAAACACTCGTTATCTTCTAAAAATATTTTTTTAATAGTTTGGATGAATTTTACCAGCAAGTGTCACAAAAGCAATCAAACTCATACAAAGGTGTTTCTTTTTTCGTTTGATTTTTGTTTTTTGTTACATGAATTTCACTTTAAAACTGAAACGTTTTACCATGCCTTCAGTATATTTACATTTACAAATGCCTTTCATGTTGTTATATAGTTTTGTTTTACTTTTCTCCCAGGAATTAAATCTGTAGATATGAAAATCCATCACAAAAATATGATTGCATATTTAAACTAATCAAAACAAATAGCGAAATAAACAAACTGAAAATGATTTATATCAATTTTACACAAATTATTTCTATCTCTCAGCTGTGGTGTCATCTCTATCACACACAACAATTTAGCCACTAATAAAGTTTTAAAAGTCAGTGTTTACCAAGGAGACAACAGTGTCAGTGATGAGCGTGAAATGAAATATGAGACATGATGTAAAGACAACAACAACAAAAAGGTAACTATCACTTGTGAACAGAATATTTTTATTGAGCATAATTTCTAGCTGCAATCAAACTGTAATTTTTCTGTACATAAAATGCCAGCTTTGACAGTGAAATCTGCCATTTGAATGTTATTTTCACTACAGAATGTTATTAAACAATTCAGAATCAGGCATGGGAAAAATGGCAATGGGTGTTTTAGTCAGTCCTCAGGGCTAAAAGTGTCCATAGTTGAAGAAACAGTCACACAGAAACATCCCAGGCCTTTCCATTTAGTTTTAAGTGCCCTTCTCACAGTCAGACCTGTTAGCCTGTACTTTAGCAGTCATTGACACATGAGATAATAGCTAGTGCTCAGACATGGAGGTTCATACTTTCAGAATACCAGAAAAAGATCTTATCAGATCAAACTGATCACAGATTATGTTCATTCTGGTTCATCTGCCTTTTAACTTTGAAGACGGACGCTTCATTGCACCTGTCTGACACGCTGAATCTGTAGCTCATCTCTTGTTATTAATGACTTATTCAAATCAAAGGAAAGCGATGCATACAGCGGTTTAGTAGGTTGAATGCGATGAGCATGTTATCGGAGCACAGATGACAAATGTGATTTTTTTATTAAGACATCTCCATGTTTTATCTGCTTAAGTGAACTTCTAAACCAGTGAGCACTAAAAGTTTGCCAGTATCATCTGCAGCTGTGGTTTCTAAGTAGATGGAGTTTAATACACTTGGAGGTTTGATACACTTAAAGGCATTTATTCACTCATGTTGTCATCATTTACTCACCCTCATCTCATCTCAAACCTGTATTATTTTTCTTATGTGAAATAAATTTTAGTGTTCCAGACACTCTTAGTGTGAATAACATTTTAAAAATCTGAAGAACCTTTTTTCACTGTTTTTGCACAGTGGAAAGGTTCCATGAATCTTTAAGGTTTTTAAAAGAATAGTTCACCTAAAAAACAATAGTTTTATGATTATTTACTCACACTCAGGCCGTCCGAGATGTAGATGAGATTGTTTCTTCATGGGAAGAGATTTGAAGAAATGTAGCATTCCATCACTTGTTTACCAGTGGATCCTCTGTAGTGAATGGGTGCCGTCAGAACGAGTTTAATGAGTTTAAACAGCTGAACAATACACAACAATACACAAGTAATCCACACAACTCCAGTCCATCAGGGGCCAGTTGCATAAACTTAGCCTCTATGTTAAGACAGTGTCTTAAGTCCTAGTCTGACCAACTAGTGGTTAACCAAAGAGTAACCAGTCTTATTTTTTGGATTCAACTTAGACTAATCTACATTTTCCTGTAACTAAACTAAAAAAATTATGAACAGTTTTAAAGATAAAATTAGCCGACTAACTTTTTAAGACTAGTCTAAACCTTTTATGCAACCGGCCCCAGATCATCTTGTGAAATGAAAAGCTGCATGTTTGCAAGAAATAAATGGACCATTAAGGCTTTTTTCATTTTAAACCATTGCTTCCAGCTAAAATACAAATAATAGAGGCCATAATCCATAATAATTATTCCTCCAGTGAATAAGTCCATCTCCTGTTGTCCTCTCACATCAAAATCCATTGACATATTTGTTTAGAACTGTTTTGGACTGTTTTGGCTTGCAAATGGTGCTTGATCTGTACATATTTATCTCCTGTTTCAGAAGAGACAACTTTCTCACTGGAAAAAACAATATTATGCATAGAGGACTTGTTTTAGCTGAAATTTGTTTCTTACAAACACACTGTTTGTAGATTACTTATGTGCTATTATAAGTTTTTATCAGCTGTTTGGACTCTCATTCTGATGGCACCCATTCACTGCATATGATCATAACAGTGAGCAAGTTTTGTAATGCTAAATTTCCCCAAATCCATTTTGATGAAGTAAAACAAACTATATTTTAGGCTAAGAAAGTTTTCAGTAAATGTTTATTTTTGGGTGAACTATTCCTTTAATGAAATCATAATTACTTTTTCTACTTTAATGATACTTTTATGGTGCTTTTATAAGTTTTTATCAGCTGTTTGGCCTCTCACTGTGACGGCACCCATTCAGTGCATATGATTCATTGGTAGCAACTGAGCAACTGATGTAATGCTAAATTTGCCCAAATCTGTTCTAATTAAGTAAAACAAACTATATTTTAGATGGTCTGAGGCTAAGAAATTTTCAGTAAATGTTTATTTTTGGGTGAACTGTTTCTTTAATGAAATCATAATTATTTTTTCTACATAATGATACTTTTATGGTGCTTTTATAAGTTTTTAACAGCTGTTTGGACTCTCATTCTGATGGCACCCATTCACTGCATATGATCATAACACTGAGCAAGTTTTATAATGCTAAATTTCCCCAAATCCGTTTTGATGAAGTAAAACAAGCTAGATTTTAGATGGTCTGAGGCTAAGAAATTTTTCAGTAATTTTTTATTTTTGGGTGAACTGTTCCTTTAATGAAATTATTTTTTCTACTTAATGATACTTTTATGGAGCTTTTATAAGTTTTTATCAGCTGTTTGGACTCTCATTCTGATGGCACCCATTCACTGCATATGATCATAACACTGAGCAAGTTTTGTAATGCTAAATTTTCCCAAATCCATTTTGATGAAGTAAAACAAACTATATTTTAGATGGTCTGAGGCTAAGAAATTTTTCAGTAATTTTTTTATTTTTGGGTGAACTATTCCTTTAATGAAATCATAATTACTTTTTCTACTTAATGATACTTTTATGGTGCTTTTATGAGTTTTTATCAGCTGTTTGGACTCTGATTCTTACGGCACCCATTCACTGCATATGATCATATCAGTGAACAAGTGATGTAATCCTAAATTTCCCCAAATGCATTTTGATGAAGTAAAACAAACTACATTTTGGATGGTCTGAATATAAGAAATTTTTCAGTAAATGTTTATTTTTGGGTGAACTGTTCCTTTAATGAAATCATAATTACTTTTTCTACTTAATGATACTTTTATGGTGCTTTTATGAGTTTTTATCAGCTGTTTGGACTCTGATTCTTACGGCACCCATTCACTGCATATGATCATAACACTGAGCAAGTGTTTTGATTAAGTAAAACAAACTACATTTTGGATGGTCTGAGGGTGAAAAAACATTTCAGTAGATTTTCATTTTTGGGTGAACTATGCGTTTAATGAAATCATAATGATTTAATGATACTTTTATGGCGCTTTTTCAAACTTGCTAGTATAAATCACCACCTGCTTTCATGTATGGAACACACTTGTGTTTACGTTTCATGAAAGAAAGAAAATAATATGTGGTCTCAATGCCCTCAGGGTAAATAAATTGAGAAAGTTTTCATTTTTGGCTGAATGAAAAGGCTTAATAAGTGAACAAAGGGGGAATTAAGACTCTTTATTTTCTCCCCAAGAAGGGCATTTGATTGATCACGTGGATGATTGCACCAAAAAATGAGCCGATAAGTGTGACTCTTAAAGACGTCCCCGGGGAAACATCATCACTACTTTTGGCCACTGGGCCCTTTCAGTAACGCTATCCGCATCGGAGACGTACAAACATTGATTTAGCACTTAGCTCTCACGTCCCCCATGAGCGCTTATCATTTCTGGCCTCTCGCCAGCATGGAGGCGTCAAAGTTACTAATCGATGCGCAGAACTTTGAAGACGCGGAAAGCACCATAAGGAGGCTGGAGGAGGGGGACGGGGGACCAGATTTCTTTGATTAGGTGACAGAGTTATGGAGGAATATCCACTGGATGAAGTCAACAGATGGCATTCTGACTCTCTCAGTAGATATTCAGATCCATTCAATAGCATATCATTATGGTAGATAGTTAACTATAGTTTCTTGAGGGTAAATATAAGTATAATCGAAATGGCTGATTTATATTTAAAATATATAAATAAATATATATTCACTACCGTTTAAAAGTCTGGGTTGATAAGATATTTCAAATGATTTTGAAAGTCTCTCATGTTCACCAAGGCTGCATTTATTTGATCAAAATGCAACTATTTAATGAAATATTATTACAGTTTTGAATAACAGTTTTCCATTTGAATGTATTTTAAAAAGAAATATGTATATGTAAATTTGGACTTGGTGATAAAGTCTTTTAACTAGGACCACAAACCAACTAGCAATGGCCGCTTAAAGCACTTTAGCAACCACACAGCAATGACCTGGCAGTAGTGAGTTTCGCGTGAATGAAATCAGACGGAAATCTGATGAATGTGATTTATATACAGTATGTGCATTTTCATGTTTTGGCTGAGTCTTGCTCAAATCCAGATATGGTTACAGTAGGTATTTGTATTACTTTCCATCTATTATTCAAACATGTTCTAATGGTGTTTTCAGGGAGGGGATATTTCTTGTAAAGTTTCCTATGATGTATCATTGTGTCTCATAATGGGCTTTTGTCTGATACTTCTGCACTGTTTCACCTTTTGAAGGACTCTGAAGTTATGAGAGGTTGAGGTGGAGTTAGCAAGTGAAATCATTAGCAATTCTAATAAATAAAATGTCTAAATAAGAGAAGCTGGGGCTGGTTGTCACATCATGGAGATGTGACTGAAAAAGGGGGTGTAGAAATAATAGAAGAAATAATATTCACTCAGAAATTGCTAGTAAATTTCATAGCTGATATAAAGTTTTGAAATAGAAAAACTGGAATAGTAGTTTCTTGTAAAATGTACTCCAGAAATTGTTGTTTTATTTTTACAGTGTGTGTACTTTTGAGTCGTCGCTGCGTTGGTATTATGGTCGTTTTAAATATTAACTTTTACTTTTGGGTGGTTTCAAGAATGATTTTATGTTTATTAATTATTTTACTGTTTAAATTTTGATTTAATTAATTTTCTTTGTTTTATTTTTTCTTGATGTACTAAAATAACTAAAACAGAAATAAAAATGTATGAAACTATATAAATACAGAGTTCTGGCATGAAACTCTAGATGGCGCAGTCAGATAGGTCTAACTCAATCTGACCTATGACATCACTGTCACATGGCATAGCTGATTGGTTCTCTCCTGTATCAGTAGCCAATGAGCTCACTGCTCATCATTTAAATATATGACTAGTTCTTGCTGTAGCAGTTTGCAACATGCTTCAGAAACCCTCCACCTTCCCCAGCTCCACCTGTATAGATCTGCTATGATGTGATTCATGTATGCTATATGAGGGTTATTTATATATGTTATATGTCCAGCAGCAGTATTTCTTACATGCTCACAGCAGCATGTTGTGGATGTATTGGCAGTAGCAAGTCTCTGTACTTGCTCTGCCGCAGCAGCGTAGCAGATCTATTCCGCGAAGACCAAATACATTAACATTGTCATGTACATTACCATGCCAGTCCCCCCGAGGGTTGTCATGACAGAACTATATATATATATTTTTAAAAAATGACAAAACACACAATTACTTAAACTTAAAAAGCTAAGATAAAAAAGGGGAAATGTAAAAAAAAAAAATCTAAATTAATAAAATAATTTGGGGTGTTTGTTTATAGTCGAGATTTTAAGGTTTTTGCTACTGAAATCTGCTCTTAAAAATTTACTGGGGTAAACAATGTGACAGCTTGCCCCAGTCTGCCCTACTCATACATAATAAAACATAATACCTGTTATAACAGCTTGTTTTTTTATTCAAAATGTAGCTTCTCATTCTTTGAACTGTTAATTACAATAAGGTCATTGTACCTGTCGTCTACATGTCCAACTCAAGCAGACAAAATTAATTGAGCATGTGCAGTTACTTATGAAGTATTGGAAATGTAAAGATAATGTGATTTCCCGTCTTATAATAGCTCTGAAATCCCAGCCATGTTGAAGGAAGCGTTGTTGTCGGGTGATGTTTGCAGGCCCAGATCCTGCCTGCCCCGACGCTCTACCCATCCTCCCTTCTGCTGGTGTAAACGCACAGCCATTACTCTCCATAAAAGATGATGGATTAAAGGCTGATAGTACACTGGGCTGCAGCGCTGCTGTCTGAGAGCCGCTCATAAGAATGATGAAGTGCACTGCGTTGCCCCAGAGCCCAAACACTCGCTCTCGCCTGTGGGGGAGACGGCACAGGAAATCGGGTTTGTAGAAAAACCGGGGGTTCCCAGATCTTCATGCTTTAATCTCAGTGTATGTAGAGTAAGTGTTGGCTTACAGCGCTAGTTCTTCTTCATGCTTTGTGGTAGACTAAATATAAAACAAATATAAAATGCATCATTCTTAGTGAGATTTACATTGTTTACATCAACACCATTTTTTGATTTTGCTTAAGCCTTAATTGCAAAAAAGCAATATACATACTTTTTGCACCCTGTTGCCCTGCATTTGTTTTTATTTCGTAACAGAGCATAATTTGGTTTATTTAATCATTTAAGCAATTGATAAATTGTTTTCCCGTTCATTATTTTTGTTTGGACATAAACAAATATTTATATTTAGATAAATATTTGTGTATTTAAATTACATTTAATTTATGTTTAACTACATTTTAATATTATCTATATAATGGATATTGGTTAAAATAGATATTCAGAATACAGTATTTACAAAACACACCCTCTCACACACACAAACACGATATACAGTACATCTTAGTATTTCTTATGTTTTATATTTGGATTTTTTAAAACATCCCGATCAATGGTGTCCAACAAACAATGCACATATAATGAATATTGTGAACAACTGGGTTACACGCAACAAGAACTGACCATGAACAGAAGAAAACACATGGCTTAAATACACTGAAACAAACCAATCAACTAAATGAACAGCAGGTGCAAACACTAACGAAACCATGAGTAACCATAGGATCAACAAGAAGAATACAAAGGAAACTGATCTAGAAACAGAAAAAACTTAAAGTCCAACTAAAACAAAAACAAAATACAGATCCCCCCCCCCCCCCCCCCCCCAACAAGGAGGCAAATCCTTACATCAAACAGAGGAGGGGGCTTAGGTTGGAGATGCAAGGCCAGGGTGGAGTCAAGGGAGAAGCCACGGTGGAGCCATGCCAGGCAGAACCAGGGAGACTATGGACTGAGACAGAGCCAAAGGTGTAGAGACCCAAGGCAAGCAGATGAGATGCAGACCTGGAGGCTGAAGGCTCGCGGTACCGAGGTGGAGCCGGAGGGAGTGAGGACCAAGGTGAAACCGAAAGGAAAGAGGAGCCCAATGGAGCCAAAGGGATGGAGGGATGAGGTGTAGGCAGAGAACTGGAAGGCCGTGGTGGATGCGGGTTGATGACTGACCATGCCAGAGGGATGAAGGAGCCCAGTGGAGTCCAAGGACTGACAGAACCCAGTGGAGCCGAGGGAGCATGGAGCCAAGAGCACCTTTCACACAGTGCATTGATCCTAGAAAATTGCCATACAATTGCCAGTGTCTTCTGTGGGAACAAATAAACTAAATGCAAAAATGAAGTCTATGCTGGGCGATATAACAAACCAATCAACTAAATGAACAGCAGGTGCAAACACTAACAAAGCTATTTATAACCATAGAATCTAATGAGTACAAAGGAAACTAATCTAGAAAGAGAAAGAACTCAAAGTCCAACAAAAACAAACACAAAACACAGATGACCCGGAATAGTATCCCCCCCAACACGGAGGCGCATCTTTGCGTCTCAAACAAAAGGTCAAACAGAGGAAGGGGTTTAGGTGGGGGATGCAGGGCCAGGGCAGAGATGAAGGAGGAAGAATCCAGGGTGGAGACTGAAGCAGTCAGAGCTGAATCCCCAGCATAAGTTAAAGGCAGAACCAGGGTGGAATCCCCAGCAAAAGAGCCAAGATGCAGGCCCAAGGTGGAGTCGAGAGAGAAGCCATGGTGGAGCCTTACCAGGCAGAACCAGGAAGACTATGGACTGACACAGAGCCAAAGGAGGTGGACCCCAGGCGAAGCAGAGGAGATGGCCTAGAGGACCAAGGTGAAGCTGCAGACTCGCGGGATTGAGGTAGAGATGGGGGTTTGAAAGACTGGGGTGGACCCGGAGGGAGTGAGGACCAAGGTGTAGCAAGAGGGAAGGAGGAGCCCAACAGAGCCAAAGGGATGGAAGGACAAGGTGTAGTTAGAGGAGTGGAGAACTGTGGTGGATGCGGGTCAAGGACGGATTAAGGTAAACCAGAGGCATGAGGGAGTCCAAGGACTGACAGAACCCAGTGGAGCCGAGGGACCATGCAGGGACTGTGGATCAACCCTACGCAGCACATTGATCCCGGAAAATTGCCATAAAATTGACAGAATGTCTTCTGTGTGAACGCAAACACATTCCAGGATTGATCCCGGGAACAATCCTGGGATAGATACCTAGTAACATTGCCATGATCAGCCCCGGAAGAAGTCCTGTTTGAAACAAAGGACCTATGCCACAAAGATTGTTGTCGTAGTGACGATGTACGTTATCGTTACAGGGTGTTTTGAAGGCAGATGACAATGAAAAATACATGCAAACCGGAATGAAGCAGAGATCAGGGAGCTCCTCACTATCCGTGCTGAAGCTGAGATCATTCGCCAGCTTAGTGGAACAGTACACATCCCATTACGTCACATCCTAATGTTACATTTCTTTATTGGATGAGTGTGAACACACACAAAGATTCCAGAAAATCACTGGCAGTGTGAATGCACCAAAATCAAGCAATTCCGGGACAAATCATGGGACACATTATCCGTATGTTTTCTGGAATCTCTGTGTGAAAGAGGCTAAGGAGGCGCTGAAGGGTCGGAATGCAGAAATGGAGTCTAGGGCTCAAAGGCCACCAGGGTGGACCAGGAAACTGGAAGGTCCAAGGCGACTCCACACAGGAGGAGCAGAGGAACTCAAGGGAAACAGCAGAGACGGGGCTAAAGAACTGGCTGAGTAAGGACGAGGAGGCAGGAGAGGGAGGACTGGTGGAACATCAGCAATGCCACAGACTTGGTTGGGGTGGAACCAGCGGAAACACAAGAGATTCAGGGTTGGGCAGGAACACAGACTCTAAATGTATGGTGCTGGGTGAAGGAGACTTGGGGCAGGGAACTGACACAGGCAGAAAACTCTCACTCTCCCAGTAAATTAGCACTCCATCATCAACTGATATAGAGGGGGTTGAGCTCCATGACGTCCCCTCATACTCCACCAGTAATCCAACTGGCACAAGCCATGTTGCTGGCTCACACACCTGGTCAGACATGGTTGACTTGTGCTCCGGGATGATCTGTGGCTCTGGCATTGGCTCTGGCTGTTGTATCGTGGGAGGCTCAGGCTAAGGCTCTGCAGTGGGCTCAAGCGTCACTGTCATTGGGTTGGTGGTAGCAGGAATGTAAACCTCCTCCTAACTTGGTTGTATTTCCCTATTAGTGCTACTGGATCTTAGTGCTGCATTTCACACTATCGACCACAACATTCTTCTGAGTAGACTACAAAATTATGTTAGCATTAGTGGAATTGCATTGGCATGGTTTAAATCTTACTTATCTGGCCATCATCAATTCGTAGCAGTGAATGAAAGGTATCTTATCAATCACAAGTACCTCAAGGATCAGTACTAGGACAACTGCTTTTTACACTTTACATGCTACTCTTAGAAGATATCATCAGGAATCATGGTCTTAACTTTCACTGTTATGCTGATGATACTCGGTGGCAAATCTTCTTAGTGTTTTTCAGGAGCCAGATTAAAGAAAAATATCAGTAAGTATTGTTCATGCAAACCCAATAACTCTCCATTTAGTTAGAGCAGAGGAATATATTGACAATGTTATTTAATGCAAAGATGAAAAAGTGGTTTTATCTTGTCAACATGTTACTTCAAATAGTCTTCCACTGTTTGGCACTTTCACAAAGATGTTTCACTTTGAGAGCCATATTTGCTTTCTGAGTGTTCTTATCTGCCAACCAGTTTCCATCAAGAGCTGCTTTTATTTTTCTTATTTGTCACAGAAGTGATTAATCGCCACTTGACGTGGCGCTGGTAGGCATGCTGAAGCAGATCCTGCTGAGATTTATAGGGGTTTGTTCCTGGAGGGAATTCTGACAGCAAGGTTAATCTCTGTCACTAAACCATTTTCAGGGGCATGTACGTTGTTTATACAGCATGAGGCTAATTAAATTGCCATTAACTGTAACTACAAGTATTTGTAAAGCTGAAATCATTGTATTGTTGGAGCACTTTGTATTCTGAGGTAGTTTGTGGGGAAAAATATTCGGTGAATTTACTGTGCAAATTTATGTTTTGTAAGCTAAAGAAGATTGTGTGGTTTATGCCAACAGATGCATCACTGTAGCATTACGTACAGTAAAATAAAACCCTCAATGTGTCGTTCACCTCCTCTCACCACCATTAGTGTCTTTTTGAAGCAATGCATTCACCACAGCAATGCATTCTGGGCCGCAGTACTCATTTGTCTCTGTCAAACAACTATGAAGTGTTTCGTAATTTCTGAGCCAATTCTTCTCTCCGATTAGAGGTGTTTTGTAGAGTAACTTTTCGTATTTTCATTGTGTGACTGTGCATGACAGAGCGCTTCATCCTGTCAGAGCTTGACATGAGGAAAGTGGGTTCCGATTTCAAGTGGAGATAAATAACCTCTCCAGGTTTGCTCATGTTTATTTTTCTTTCAACTTACATTTAAAGCTGAAGTGTCATTTTTTTTCCCCATGTTAAAATACTGCTGACCCTATTTGATGTACAGAAATAACTGCAAGTAAGCTGTTTGTAGGTTGATTCAGCTAAAAAGTATAAATCTTTTGCTATCAAAACACTGATTTTATAACTGTTCTTTTACATTTCAGCAATCACTTTAGTATATCTTCTCAAGGGACAATACTATAGAAATGAAACTTGGATATATTTTATATATCCAATATATGAGTAGTCAATGTGCAGCTTGTATAGCAGTGTATATTTACTGTCCCCTGAAAATAACTCAACATACAGCCATTAGTGTCAAAACAGCTGGCAACAAAAGTGAGTATATCCTAAGTGATAACAGCACTATGTCATTTATCCATGCAAAGCCACATGTCCTATTCATCATGTTCATGTTTTTGTCTGCTTGACAGGACCATACAAAGTTGTGTATCTTGTATTAGAGCAGTTCAAATTTGGTGCTTTGAGTACAATTCTCTCATACTGACCACTGGATGTTCAACGAAGCACCTCATGGCAAAGAACTCTCTAAAGATTTCAGAATTAGAATTGTTGCTCTCCACAAAGATGGCCTAGGCTATAAGAGGTTCAGTAACAACCTGAAACGGAGTTACAGTACTGTGGCCAGGGTCATACAGAGGTTTTCCAAGACGGGTTTCATTCGGAATAGGCCTCGCAAGGGTTGACCCTTGAAGTTGCGTGCTCGTTCTGTGTGTCAGGTGTGGAACCTGGCTTCAAAAAAGTATGGAAGCAGATTAGACTCATTAATGATTCACACAAAAGACATAATGCACACATGCATGTCCCAATTCACATGTATGAAACCCAATTCACGTCCACAAAAAAAATATATATACATGCACAAAAACCAATTCACAGAACAAGAATATAAATTCATAAAATTAGTTTCACAATTGTAAAACACAATTCACAGATGTACAACTGTGTACAATTTTTTTTTTAATGTTTAAAATTCACAAGTGTATCATGGACTGTGAGTGTGTGAATAGCCTTTTTTGTGTGTGTGTTTTTTAGACTTGCGTGTGTGTTTTTGAGACTTTCCTGGCAGCGAACTCCTCCCAAACGGGTCACTCGTAAGTTTTAGCCAATCAGATTTGAGCCTGTCGATCGACCAATCATAACCCGCTGTGGGCGTGCCTACCTGTATCGCGTCATCAGCATTAGTCGTCTCATTTAAGGTAACTAGCCTAGTAAAGGTGTATTGTTTTATCTTGCGTGCTTACTTTAAAATTAGAGGTAAAATCGGTCGTTTACACACTTGTTAATGTGACCAGTGTAAGCCAGCGGCTGCTATGAAAACAGATAGTGTTGCCAAAGATGCTGCTGTCTTGTGTTAGCCACAATGTCCTGTATATTGGCCAAAATGAAGAAAGAATTCTGTTCATTGTCATGTTCATTGCCACTGGGTGCCCAGTCCAGCTCCCACTTAGCACTGACCCTGCCTTTATTATCATAGCTTTGTGTAATGATGAATAGACCTTACGAGAACTCAGTGTATGAATAACAGTGTGTCTGTACTTACCATTTGTGCAACTGGATGCAGTGTTTAATTAATACACACTAATCATTTTCCTTGCATTTTTCAGGATTTAAACACTTTGGAACAACATCTGGATGACAGTTACAGACCTCTTCATTCACATGAATCTTTATCTCTTTTATGTACTTTATCTTTATGCTTTCATTTCTTAATGTAATCAACATTCATTTACTTTTTTTCACATTAAATTACTGATTAACCATGTTTAATCTTATGTTGAGTTGTGATGTAAAAATCTTTGAGATTACAATACACAAGATTATGTTGGTAAGCAGCAATTGTATTTGCTTGGTAACAGTTGTGGAATTTATGCTGGTCAGACAAAGACAGACTGATCATAAAAAGGAATGCAGAAAAGATTATTCAGTAAACTTTATTCAACTTCCGACTTGTTTTGAATGTTTTGATTCTGACATAAAACCAGAACATTTAACAATGCATGACAAAGATGCCTTAACAAATACAAAGTCATAGGGTACTATTCTAAAAGAAATGTAGTAATAATGCATGACTTAAAAGAATCAGTCGAAACTGTCAAAATGGATGGGTTGCAACATGACTGTTTTGAAAGAGCTACAGTTCCAAATGAAACTTCTAGATTCACATCACCTCATAATTTGTGGTAGGGGTTGAATTAGGAGCAGCAGGGTCATGGGTGTCTCAGCAGCTACTTGTACATCATCAGCCTCACAATTCTGAAATACAGGCTGCAGCATAAACAATCTTAAATGAAATGTACATGGTCATCAGCTGAATGCGTGCCATCGCAGGACTTGAAACAGAAGACAAGCTCTGCTCTGACAGCTCTTTCCTGTCTTCAATAAAAAATATCCAAAAATTGTATTTTCATAATTTTCTTTTTATTTACCTGTCCCATCTGTCAAAACCTTATTTTATGCTTTACATTGAGTTTACAATCTTAATATCTTAATGTGGTATGGTATCTGCGTGAATGATTCTTTATTAAATAAACATAACAATCGATAAATATTAAAACATAATACACTCTGAACTAAACAGCAGCTGCTGGCTTACACTGGTCACGTTAATGAGTGTGTCTAAACGACCGATTTTACTTCCAAAGTAAGCATGCATTTTTAAGTAAGCATGCAATATAAAACAATACACCTTTTATAGGCTAGTTACCTTAAATGAGTCGATCAATAGCTGAATCGTAAGTGGAACTCAGACCATACGCCGCACACTGCAACAAGTCGGTTTGCATTGGTGTCATCCGAGAAGGAAGCCTCTTCTGAAGCTGGCTTACAAGAAAGCCCACAAACAGTTTGCTGAAGACAACCTGTCCAAGAGCATGAATTACTGGAATTATGTCCTATGGTCTGATGAGACTAAGATAAACTTGTTTGGCTCAGATGGTGTCCAGCATGTGTGGTGATGCCCTGGTGAGGAGTATCAAGAAAACTGTGTTTCTCCTATAGTCAAGCATGGTGGTGGTAGCATCATGGTCTGGGGCTGCATGAGTGCTGCTGGTACTGGGGAGCTGTGGTTCATTTAGGGAAACATGGATTCCATTATGTACTGTACATTTCTGAAGCAGAACATGATGCCTTCCCTTCAGAAACTGGGCCGAACAGCAGTTTTCCAACATGATAATGACCCCAAACACACCACCAAGATGACAGTTGCTTTGCTGAGGAAAGTGAAGGTGATCTGACCTGAACCCTATTGAGCACCTATGGGGCATCCTCAAGCGAATCCCCAAAATCCTCTTTGAAACCCCAAAATCTATAAAACTGCCATTTCAATAACATATGTTGAATAATTACTACTACTACTACTACTACTACTACTACTACTACTACTACTACTACTAATAATAATAATAATAATAATAATAATATGTTGGCGCCTACAGCCTTACGGGCTATGTGCTGACATACAGTGCTGTTTCGCTCCGGGTGTCCTGTGTTCGAATCCCGACTCACGTACCTTTCCCGGTCCCGCCCCCATCTCTCTCTGTCACTTCTGATCTGTCCTGTCTTAATAAAGGCAAAAATGCCAAAAAATATTAAAAAATAAATAAATAAATAAATAATAATATATATTATTATTATTATTATTATTATTATTGCTGTTGTTATTATGTCTATTATTTGATTGCCACAGTTATTTCTTTTTTATTATTGTAAACCAACTCTAAGTGTTAAGACAGGCTCTATATAAGTAAATAATATATATATATATATATATATATATATATATATATATATATATATAATATGTAATAAATATGTAATATTATTTATACATCTTATGTTTTATTTATACATTTTTATTTCATTATTTTTATTTTATTTTATTTTATTCTATTCAATTTTATTTTATTTACTTGAGTGAGGAATCCCTAAAATCTTAAAACTGTTTGACAGGCTTACATTTCAATAATGTATGTTGAATAATCAATTAATAATTATAAATTACTAAAATTAAAGAATAGTTTTTAACTCAAAACGGCTTTTGTTTTAATATTTTTGTTTTATCATATCTATTTGGTCCATCAAAACTCATGGGCTTAACCAGTTGTTAGGCTTCAGTGAGCAAGTCTTCCTTTTTATTTTTGGATGGCGGGTAAACAAAAATGATTTTTTTTTCACTGTAAAAATATCTCATTTTTATATTTTCTGGATATTTCACCCTGTATGTTCTTTCATAGAAATGAATAGGTGACTATGGTAACAGGGAAATAAACCACACCCCCCAGTGTATGATGTTGATGTGAATTTGGGGCGGGGCTATTTTTGGCTGGCCAATGGCAGATTGGATTGTTCAGGAAACCTGTTTAAATACAGTCAATATTTTCACATATATTCATGTAGAAATTGTACACTTTACCTTTAAGGCAAACATATCTGTGTTTATGAACTTTCCTTTGGCAAAGACTGAATTCTGGAAACCTAATATCTTTCTGTGTACATCATAGATTGTAAAAAAAGACAAAGTGCAGACATGCTAAATGTTATTTAAAATCCATCAACATCTCACGGAGCTCTTGTCATGTTAGTCTGGTTGAAATGATCGATGGCAACATGGGATTAATGATTCCTCATCACGGCTTCTAAGTCATATTCTGTGAAAAACAGAACCTGTCATAGTCAGATGAGTGATCTTCATCAAACAAACACATTCACACACCCTCTACAGTATATGTACACACCAACTTCCTCCTTAAATGTGTCGTTGAAGGGGAAACCTGCAGTATTTATTGCTGAAACTCACGAAAGCTGTCAGAAATATGCTAAGTGCCATTTCTTTGATGTTAAGGTGAAATCTGACCTGGTCTTGTTTTCGTGAGTTTCTGATATTTGTTTAGCCATCACTGCTGTTATTTAAAATAATATGGCCTATACGTATACCTCTTAAGAGAACTTCTGTCTCAGCTGATTGCTTTATTCATGAGATGTAACTCATGGGAAATAAGCATAATACCAACATCCGTCACACTATTGCTGCAGGGTTTTGCTGAGAGAAATTTGTACTTGTGCCACCTTAATGCCAGTCAAACTTTTTTGCTAAAGGCTATAAAGACATCTTCCATCTAAAGATAACACATTTGAGTCTTTCCAGAAGTAAGCTCACTGCACTGGAATATGATGAAAAACAAGGTAGTCTCAGGTTGTTAAAGCTAATGAGCCCTACAATAACAAAGTGAAGCTGCGAGTAATCTCATTCATCTCAATGGCAGTTGCTTGCAAAAATGTTTATTTTGTCAGAGTACACAACTACTTTTGGATGGCTATTAACTTTTAGGTTAGTCTTTATATTCTATTCTGTTCTTTATGTTCTGTTCTGTTCTTTATATTCTGTTCTTACAAATGTCTTTTTGTTTTTTTTTTGTTTTTTTTTTGTATTTGTTGTGTTAATATGATTTTCCAATCTGATGCTAATAAAATGCATTATTATTATCGTTATTAGATTTTCATAGTTATTTCTCTGTTATTGTAAAGCAACTCTAGTGTTAGAAAGGCTCTATATAAATACAATTAAGTAATATTTAATACATTTTATTTTATTTTATTTTATTTTAATTTTTATTCTGGTACAGATCCTGTCCACTTCAATGAGGAAACATTGAAATCTATAAAACTGTTTGCCAAACTTACATTAACACAATAATATATATATATATATATATATATATATATATATATATATATATATATATATATATATATATATATATATATATATATAAAACAATGAAATAAGAAATTATGTAAAATATTTAATTAATATTAAATAATTAATAATTTTTGCATTATTATTTGATTGTCATAGTTATTTCTTTGTTATTGTAAAACAACTCTTAATGTTAGAAAGGTATGGCTCTATATAAATACAATGATTTAAATAATATTTCCTTTTTTTTTTTTTTTTTTTTTTTTTTTTTGCCATGCTGGTACAGATCCTGTCCACTTGAAGAAGGAAACAATGAAATCTGTTTACCAAAATTACATTTCAATAATGTATGTAAAAAAAACAAACAAAAAACAAAACAGAAATTATATAAATTCAATTAATATTAAATAATTAATAATAGTAAATAATAATAATTATTATTATTATTATTATTATTATTATTATTATTATTATTATTATTATTATTATTATTATTATTATTATTATTATTTGATTGCATAGCTATTTCTTAGTTACTGTAAAGCAACTCTGAGTGTTAGAAAGGCTCTATATAAACTAAATTAGTTAAATAATATTTAATACATTATTATTATTTTTTTTTTATTCATGCTGACACAGATCCCATCCACTTAAATGAGGAAACATTGAAATCTAGAACTGTTTGCCAAACTTACATTTCAATATGCATGTCAAAAGAAAAAAAAAAGTCTAACAGAAATCATAATAAATTATTTAATTAATATTAACTAATTAAATAATAAATAATCATGACTATTATTTTTTGATTGTCATAGTTATTTCTTTATTATTGTAAAGCAACTCTGAGTGTTAGAAAGGCTCTTTATAAATACAATTATTTACTAATATTTAATAAATATTTGATTTAATTTTTTTCCATGCTGGTACCACTGTTTGCCAAACTTTCATGTCCATAATGTATGCAAAGAAAATAAATAAATAAAAATGAATAAATCAATAAATTAAATCTGACAGAAATTATATTAATTTCATTATTTAATGAATAATTATAAATAATATATATGTATATACATATATTTATTTATTTATTTGTTTATTTATTTATTTATTTATTCTGCTTGGTATATTTTTTTCCTTTCCTTTTTTAAAATCTAAAATCTGAAAATTTTTTGAAAAGAACAAATTACTTTTTTTTTGCAGTTCCATTTTGTGTCAGTAGTGGTGCAAAATACACATTGCCATTTTAATTAATATGCCTATGTTAGCTTACGTGGAAACTTAAACTTTGACTCTATTGCAGTGGGATTTCATAGTTGTCGTATCAAAGCTTTTGGAGTAATGGACTTATCACTCAGCTATGAAAGCTGCATCATTTTCTGCTGTCGTGTTGGCAGGTGCTAAAGACCAGAGGAGTGATGAGAATCAGGAGAGTAGGAGTGAAAAGGAAGGAGTGTTCATCTAGCGGACAGACTTCCTGAGAACATCAGACGCCATCTTCCTCCACTCTTCCCCAGCGCGACGAGTGACACGACGTCTGGCGGCAGTGCAAAGGCCAAGAAGTTAACCGCCATGTTGTGCAGCTTGAACAAAGGCTGAACGAGACCAGACAACGTTTGACGCGGTCTAAGGTTAAAGTAACACAGCAACAGGGACGTCACAGGTGAAGAGCAGCACATTTCCTCAGACAAACAGACATGATAAATCAGATACTGACTGCAAAGAGAAAGCAATTCAAGACATGTAGTTGCAGGAATTGATACAAATTGGGCTGCTTATAAACTGAACTCACTTCAGGATCATAGTTTTACATTGGAACATTTTTGTAGATTATTGTTCAGGGGCATTTTTTGCCCCTTAGTTCTAAATTTATTGGGGCATTTTTTTTACTTTGGTGGCATTTTTGCGACAAGCCCTTATTAATTTGATGCGGAATAAGGCATTAATATGTGCATTATAAGTACTGATAAACAGTCAATATGCTAGTAATATGCATGTTATTAAGCAACTAGTTAATAGTGAGAAATGGTCCCTAAACTAAAGTGTTAGCTCAAATATTGCATTTTTTATTAGTATTTATCCATGTACACTACTAGTCAAAAGTTTTTGAACAGTAAGATTTTTAATGTTTTTAAAGAAGTCTCTTCTGCTCAACAAGCCTGCATTTATTTGATGCATAGTACAGCAAAAACAGTAAAATTTAAAAATATTTTTGCTATTTAAAATAACTGTTTTTTATCTGAATATATTTTAAAATTTAATTTATTTCTGTGATCAAAGCTAAATTTTTAGTATCATTACTCCAGTCACATGATCCTTCAGAAATCATTCTAATATTCTGATTTGCTGTTCAAAAACATTTGTTACTATTATGTGTAAGTTTAGAACAGCATTTATTTGAAATAGAAATCCTTTGTAACATTATAAATGTCTTTATCATCACTTTTGATCAATTTAAAGCATGCTTGCTAAATACAAGTATTAATTTCTATAATTTTTTTCAGAATGCTGAAAAAAATGTACTAAACTGTTCTAAAGATGGATAATAATAATTAAAAAAAATGTTTCTTAAACAGCAGATCTGCATATGACTGGAGTAATGATGCTGAAAATTTAGCTTTGATCACAGGAGCAGAAGAGAATTCTTAAAAAAAAAACATTACAAATCTTACTGTTTAAAAACTTTTGACTTGTAGTGTATTAAGTCAGTAACTCAAAGCACAATACATAATGGTTATTTTTATTCCTTATAGTATTTGCTTTTTTCTTCATCTATTATATACATTTTATATAATTTCCTCTCAAATAACAAAAATGATTTTTAATAGTTTTAGTTAACAATAACAACACTGGTACAAAAGTAAACAAAATGTTCTGTTAAAAATCAAATATTACATTTTTATTATTATTTGTCTACTGTATGTATTGCATCAATAATTTAAGGTACAATACACGGTAGTCGGCACAAACTGTTATTTTTATTCCTATTATATTTTTATTCTTAAAGGGATAGTTCACTCAAAATGAAACACTGTTTGGTAACCAAAAATTGACAGTAACCACTGACTTTTTTTTCTCCATAAGTCAAAGGTTACCAGCATTCTTTAAAATACCTTCTTTTGTGTTCGACATCTTAAAGAAATTCATACAGGTTTGGCACAACTTAAATGTGAGTAAATTATGACTGAATTTTCATTTTTGGGTGTCTTTACTATCCCAAGTAAACCCGAATTTATTGTAGTCTCTGGTGTCTTTTCCCTTCTTTTGCTTAGACATTGTAGAGTTTGACTGGATGCACAGTCTATCACATCAGCAAAAATAGATTTCATGAGCTTTTCCTCTTCCCTTTTAAAAGTGAAGACACTTTATTTTGCTGTCCTAACTATGCCCAATTACACTATCAGTCAAAAGTTTTGGAACAGTAAGATTTTTAATCTTTTTTTAAAGAAGTCTCCTCTGCTCACCAAGCAGAATAAATTATATTTTCAAATATATTCAAATAGAAAACAGTTATTTTAAATAGTAAAAATGTTTAAAAATGTTGCTGTTTTGCTGTATTTTGGATAAAATAAATGCAGGCTTGGTGAGCAGAAGATTTAAAAATCTTACTGTTCAAAAACTTTTGACTCATAGTGTATATCACTAGTTGCATTTTATTATGCATTTAACATTGTTTTCTCCAGCTGTCTGCAACCTCAGAGGAATAGATCCTTCATAGCTAGTGTGTTTGTTTATTAAATCTTTGTCAAAACTGAAATGCTTTTAGTTACAGCTTTCACCATTTAACGCCATGTACACAAATTGCCCGAAACCAGCACAGAAAATGCAGCGATATGTCAGCAGATTCAGATACTCGTCTCACTTGGTCTTGCGTGTTATTGGCTGACGGTTGAGTTTCTCCATCCAGTCCAGTGCATATATTGAAGGTCTGATTGGTTGTCTGGCTGTATCTGTGTTAGGTACCTGCTTTCCATCTTCTAGAATCTCTCAGTGTCCGTTCTGTCACAACACGGCATACGTCTCAGCAATGAAGATGGATTACCAAAAGGAGCAAACAGCTGGGAGGAGGAAAAGAGAGAGAGAGAACATACAATAGCTCCATGTAAATAATAACAGAGGAGTATTTTCATGTAAAGAACAGAGGAGGAACAAACGTCCCTCTGCCTGCTACCTAGCTGTCCTCACCCCTTCATTCATTAAACCTGACCTTTGACCTCGCAGAAGGTGATCATGAGATCAAATTACAGGCTGGCCTGAGGTGCTGGGGAAGGCATTATGGGTAATATGCTGCAGTGCACATGCGATGTTTCTGTCATATGCTGTCAGGCAGCGTTCAGGTGCTGTCTTTCACCTTCTGTAGATGTTGAGTCTGTCGAGAGTCTCCAGGGGTTTGCCCGAGCACAAATGGGGGCTTTTGTTTTCAAACAAACACCTTTTAGATGACTCATGTTTGCACACTGTGGTGAAATGTACTCGTTGTGTTAAGCACTTTACGTACATGTTAAGCTCTATCAACAGCAAACGCACAGAAAATACTATCAGCTCTTGTAGTTTGCAAAACCGAAACAAAGATTGACAAAGATTAAAGGTGCTCCACAATTTCATAAAAGAACTTTTTTGTCTAAATGGTTCCATAAAGAACCTTTAACATCTGAAGCACCTTTCTGTTTTTTTACAAAAGGTTCTTTGTGTTGAACGAAGGTTCTTCAGATTATAAAAAGGTAAGAAGATGGTTCTTTAAAGAACCTTTGACTGAATGGTTCTTTGTGGAGCCAAAAATGTTTTTTTCTATGGCATCGCTGTGAAGAAACTTCTAAAGCACCTTCATTTTTAAGAGTGTAGTTGTTAGTACTCATTTTCATTTATTTTTGGGTGAAATGTGACCTGGACATGTTCTTTACAGGTTTAATGTGATTCACTACTGTTTTCATGATGGCAGTCATTTCTGTCACTTCAGTACTGAACTTGACACAAGGATTTATATTATATCCAGTAATGTCATTTTCTGTCATAGTATGTCCGTCTGATGTAACAGAATGAAAGTATTGTGGCAGTCTGGACAGAGGTCGTTAACTGTCCTCATTTAAGAGCCCAAAGAGTCTGAGGCGACGCTGGACAGCACTTACTGTTGGATTGTCTTTATTAGCTGTACTATAAAAGTGGTTTGATAACTGAGTGAGGTTATTCAGATTGGTGATGGATTGCTTTGTGCCGTCTGTTGACTTTAGCACTCTCTGTTTTTTGCTGAGCATTCTGGGTTGTCACGGGTAAATGATGTCAAGCAACTGAAAGAAGTCTAGATGATTGTTTTCTATGGATTATTCAAGTGAATAGAAGTAATCCACAGTCAAACAGACTGAGGATCATGATTGAGAACTATGCTTTAAAATGACTCATAGAGTAAGTAAGTTAAATAATACTAAAATATTTGATTATTGTAGATTTATGACATTTTGTAACAACTTACAATGTTCAGGAACACTTTTCACAATATTTTTTTTATTATTACAGTCAACAAACATTGTAGCTGAGTTGGATTAATGTAAATCACTGGAAAGCTTTTTTGGTCCAGTCCCATTTTTCTTCTTCCCATCATGAACTGGGGCATAAATCATTCTTATGGTTACATTGTTTGGCTTTTTGCTATTTCTATTTACATTGTTGTTAACTGCAATCCGAATTGCAGTTTAAATGCAGATTCAAAGGGCTCTACACAAGGGTCTTATCTAGTGAAACGATCAGTCATTTTCTATTAAAAAAATATAAAGTTATATACTTTTTAACCACAAATGCTTGTCTTGCACTAGCTCAACTTCACGCATTACGTAATCACGTTGGAAAGGTACTGACCCAGTGTTTACAAAACGAACGTGCAAAGAAAGTCTGACGCCCTTTACAAAAGGAGGAGGAGAAAATAAGATGTTTTTCAACCTTCCCTACCTTTCTGAACCGAAGCTCACAGTCAAAGAACTAACCATGCAAGACATTTCCAATGTGATTGTGTAATGCATGAAGTTGTGGACCCAGAGCATTTGTGATTAAAAAGTATAATTTTTTTTTTTTTTAGAAAATGACAGATTGTTTTGCTAGATAAGACCCTTATCCCTCAGATGGGATTGTGTAGAGCCCTTTAAGGCTGGATTGAAACTGCAATTTGGACCTTCAACCATTTAGTCCCCATTGAAGTCCACTATATGGAGATAAATCCTGGAATGTTTTCCTCAAAAACCTTAATTTCTTTTCGACTAAAGAAAGAAACTCATGAACATCTTGGATGACATGGGGTAAGTAAATTATCGGGAAATTTTTATTCCGGAAGTGAACTAATCCTTTAAGTATTATTCTTGTTGTGAATCAATAGTGTTGAGGTTTGTATGACATTTCATATTTTATATTACTTTTTATGAAGTGTTTATGTGATATTACTTAGCTTTCCATGATGTCCATTTCTCATAAAAAAAAAACAAAAAAAAACAACAAAAAAAAAAAAACACATTCTTCATCTTTTTAAGTCGATCGTACTTGAAATTTTCTAAAGATTCATCTAACAGTTGTGACCCTGGACCGCAAAACCAGTCATAAGGGTCAGTTTTTTGAAATTGTGATTTTTACATCATCTGAAAGCTGAATAAATATGCTAGGACAGGACAATATTTGACCGGGTCTGGTGGTAGCACTTTTAGCATAGCTCAGCATAGATCATTGAATCTGATTAGACCGATAGCATCTCGCTTATACTTTAAGTACTTTTTCAGTCAGGATCTGGGAATTGTGGCTTCGATGCCTTTGGGGGGGGGCTTGGTCCAGCTTTTACACATTACAATTTTGGTAATGCCCGTTAACACTTCAAATTTGTTTCCTAAAACAAACCACAACTTTGGAAGTAAATAGGAGAGTGAAAAGGAAAAGTGACATTTCAAAAATCACATTTCACCCCTAAAGTTGCTAATTCAATGGCTTGATTTGACTTTGGTGATAAATAGCATGATGGTGAATCTCATGAAAAATAATGTTTACAATTTTAACTATGACTACAATTTAACTGGGTTTAGTTAGTGCATTTATTTATTTATTTATTGCTGTAATTTGAAGGGATAGTTATTCCAAAAATGAAAATTCTGTCATTATTACTGTCATTATTACTTTGTTCATCTTCAGAACACATTAAAGTGGTTCGACAGTAATTTTATGAAGCTATGAGAATACTTTTTGTGCGCAAAGAAAAAAAAAAATAACGACTTTATTCAACAATTTCTTCTCTTCTCTTCAGTGTGCATTCCTCTGCTTGCAAACAAGACGCATCCAGGTTGTACGTTAGTACGCCGGTTCCTGCGTCAGCAGAAACATGTGTCGACTGACATGGAAAAGAAGAAATTATTGAATAAAGTCATTATTTTTGTTTTCTTTGCACACAAAAAGTATTCTCAAAGCTTCATAACTATTTTAACAATGTCCTTACTACCTTTCTGGGTCTTGAACGTGTCGGTTGCGTCGCTGTCTATGCAGGGTCAGAAAGCTCTCGGATTTCATCAAATGTGTTCTGAAGATGAACGAAGGTTTGGATCGACATGAGGGTGAGCAATTAATGACAGAATTTTCATTTTTGGATGAACTGTCCCTTTAACATTTATTACAGTGTCAAAAAGATTTGTGTGTATGTGTGAACTTTGACAAGCTCTGATGTTCTCATTTAAGAATGTAATGCAACAGCAGCAGCAGCAATATCTGATAGCAAAAGCGATGAGTGGAGAATGTCACAGAGGAGACGTCTAAAGCGAAAGAGCAAAAGAGAGAGAGCTCCAGTGAGAGAGAGTGAGACAGACACACAGAGAGAGCAGCTTTTAAAAGGATTTTGTCGGTTATTGACTGGTTGCTCTCCACTGCTAATAGCCATTTAAAGATTATAGGCCTGCTGGTGGAAATCAAGGCCTTCATTGTTCTCCTTATTGCATTCTGGCAGATGGGGGCTGACACAACAACACGCTTTCTCCCCGCGGGCAGCCTCACTCCGCACCGCTTTCCATCAGCAGCCATTCTATTGAACCGGCCCTAATAACTAGCCATGAATTATTTATCTCCATACGATATTGAGGGCCAAGAGGAGGAAGAGGACGACGTGAGGAAGAAGGCGGGGTGGGGGTCTGCGCGAGAGATCGGCGTGCAGGTGCCAGGTCGGAAGATCTTGCGGTCCGCCCCAAACACTCCCAGGGTGGCTCTTTCCCGGAACACAGCGAGCATTCCGATCACGGGAGAGGAGGAGATAAAATATATATTCATTAAATGTCAGTCGACTGATGAAATGAGAGCGATCCATTAGAGGCTGGCCGGGGCGGCGGTGCGGAGGGCTAATGTTTCCCGGTTGTTCCGAGGGCCGGACGGCTTTTAGTGGGCACGCCGGTGCCGCAGGGAGCAAAGCTCTTCATCTAGAAAGTTTGGCTGTGCTGCTTTAATAGGGGAAGGGCACAGGACATCTACAGAGACGCAGGATCATAATCTTTATTATTTGGGAATTGTGGCCTCGGCGCCTTTGGGGCCCAGGCTTTGTCCAACTTTTACACATTACAACTTCGGTAATGAACGTGTTCACACTTTTCTGCAAGAAGTCACACAGCCTTCTTATAAAAAAAAGTGCTGTTTCAAAACTCACATTTCACCCCCCCCCCCCAAAAAAAGTATATATATATATACATATATATATTTATATGTGTGTGTGTGTGTTTGCATTGCATTTTACATATGTAAATAAAGTAATAAAGTAATAATATTATATATTTATTTATTTTGTAATGCTTATTACTCTCACTGGTTGTTTTTATTCACTATAATTTATCTTTTTTAATATATTAACTTAATATGAAATACAAAAAAATACTAATATTTTAAACTATATTTACTTATTTATATTTATTTTTTAATTCTAATTAAAGTTACAAGTGTTTTTTAGATTCTGTTACTGTATTTTTTATTTTATTTAAAAAAATATGAATTAAAAGCAATACAACAAATACTAACTTCTAAATTTATGAGTGTGTGGGTCTATCTATCTATCTATCTATCTATCTATCAAATACTAACAAATACTGACATAAAACTACTAGATAGATAGATAGATAGATAGATAGATAGATAGATAGATAGATAGAAAGATAGATAGAGCTTTTTTTTCTAGTCACAAATTGGTTCACCATCATATTTGTTGTTGAGTGTTTCTCAAAGGATTCTTGTTCCTTTCTTGCAATTTCACACAGCGTCTAGAGACGCCACACTGGAATTACATGGCCAGTGGCAAAGCTGTTTTCATAATTCCAAATGATTCAAAATTAAATATGTAGAGTGTTTGATCGAAACAATTTCCTTGGTCCAAATATAGAGAAATAATGAGCAGCGGCTGAAGAATCCACCTCAAACGCTCATTATGGACAATAACGATTTAATTGCCGGGAAATGCTGTTAAAAACACTCTGTCATTTTAGTTTGCAGGGGATCATTCGCAGCCTTTAATTAAAACTCCAACACAGATGCGTCAATCACCTGGCTTTCATAAATACGTATCAGAGAAATATTTTAAAGTTTATTGCTTAACCGTAATGCTCCTGTTATGTGAATTAATAGTCCATTTTATGCCCTCATTGTGTCAGCAACGCAGTGTTGATCTCTCTAGAATGATCTGTGATTTATTGACTCACGTAACCTAACTATAGGAAGCTTGTCTTATCATTTTCCTTTTGATTTTACATGGCAGCATATGCATCAAAATCACTTAAAATGTATGTGTGTGTGTGTTTGTGTCAGTGCCACATTTCAGTCTTACGGCAGGGAAGGAGAAGAAACTTTAATAACAGTTTGGAGTCCAGCCAGAGTCAAGACAAATAGCCTTGGATCACTTCCAATGATAACATGCCAACTGTCCACAACTGGCATCATTATTGGCGTCTTCACACCCAAAGGAAATGCCCCCAAATGACACAATTTCCATGCCAGTAAAGCCATATTAGAAATGGAGACAATTA